>JBAIAC010000004.1:142212500-143550000 GCA_037349315.1 Chelydra serpentina
ATCCCCAGCCTGGGCAGGGTCTTAGAATGGGTGCTGATGGTTCATGGGCCTTCAGCCCAATGAGTTGGGAGATGCCATGCACTCTCTGTACTGTTGGAACCCACGCCCTACACCAAGGAGAAGCGTTGGAAGCTTTCACCCACCCCATCACCAAGAGCTCTAATTCTATCTCCCAATGAATAGCTCTGTCCACACACACCCAAAGTGATTTGCTCTGCTGTCTCTGCAAACACAGGAATCCTCCAATGAATTAATCTACCCCAAACACAGACTCCAACACTGATTGGACCTCTTGCCCTCAAACATACCTCTTCCGATGTTGCTGCTGATGTTCCCCTTACCTGGCTTTCTGCTTCTTGCCCAGCTGCTTTGTTCCATCACTCCTCTCTTTGTCCTGGATGAGAAGTGGTGGGATCAGCCAGGAGTTTCATCCCCTTAGGCATGTGGAGGAGTCAGGAGGGAATAGCCCTGCGAGCTGGAGAAGAAGAGGTGCAGAGCCAGCTGGGGACCATAGGGCTGAGCATTTCAGGAGTGCTCCCAGACCTTTATGATGTGGGGGAGGAGGGAGTGAGAAAGAGAGCTTTGCCCATTCCAAATGAAGAAGATGGAGATGCCCCTTAGCACATGGAACAGCTCTGATTGGGTGCCTTTCACCAAGAGGCAGGAGAGTGGTGAAGCACTGCAAATTAGAGGGAAATATGGAATAAACTGACCACAAGGGAAGTTTCGTTCTAGCCCTTGCCAGTTAGAGGACTAACATGTAGAGTAACATGGGTCCTGTACCGTGGAGTTTAGAATGGAAGGATGTGATCCAAAACCCACTGAAATCAATGGAAATATTCCCACTGAGTTTGATGGTCCTTGGATTGGGCCGTTAGAGTCATGGCCAAGTGCCATGCAGATAATTAAGTCATTCAAAATATAAATTAATGGATGAGAGAATGAACAACAATTGAGTATTATTCTTAGAGCTTAAGTCAAATATGAATAATCAGGATTTCACTATAGTAAAAACATTTCCTGTTAAATTTGTCTTGGAGAATTCAACTTTAAGAAAATGAGTGACCTTTTTAGTTGCAGCTCATTTATCTCTGTGTGAGTTGTGTGGGTTCTGTTGTCTGGTCATGAGAGATAGTTATTAAAGGAAAAGCTGCAATACATAGCTGGCATGTGCCTATTTTCTTTTAAGGAACAGTTTAATGGATGAGTAATAAAAGGTTTACAGACTTTGTACTGAGTGATGTTTTTTGGTTGTTGGTTTTTTTTATAATTCAGGGTCATGACTTGAGTGACTATCCTTTTATTACAGACGGGATTCTAATTAAAGACAGACAAGGTAGTTTTTCACTCTGGCGAAGAAGGTTTTACGTTTTGAAATGTACTTCACTCACACTTCAACATAACCACACATGCACACAAATATCGCAGAAGCAGAACGTTTACTCAGGGTACGTCTACACTACAGAATTAGGTCGAAATTATAGAAGTCGATATATTAAAACCCGAATTTATGGAATCGATTGTGTGTCCCCCCACTAAAGAGCATTAAGACCATGAGGTCGATTGACTGTGTCCACAGTAGTGAGACTAGCATCGACCTTCGGAGCATTGCATTGCAGGTAGCTATCCCACAGTTCCCGCAGTCTCCGCCGCCCATTGGAATTCTGGGTTGCGATCCCAAAGCCTGATGGGGCAGAAAACATTGTCGCTGGTGGTTCTGGGTACATGTCGTCAAGCCATCAAACGTCCCTCCCTCCCTCCTTGAAAGCAATCTTTTTCGCGCCTTGTCTCCAGGGTTTCCCTGTTTGCTACGGAAGCCTGCTCAGCTCACAATTACCGTACATCTCCAGCGTACGCCTGCATATTAGGTCTAGTGGGGATTCAGTCACGCTATAATACGGGCAGAGGGATAGCTCAGCGTTCTGAGCGTTAGCCCGCTAAACCCAGGGTTGCGAGTTCAATCCTTGAGGGGGCCATTCCGCCTGAGGCTGGTAGTTGCGGGACTGCACAGCATAAGCTCCTTGCCTTCTAGCTGCAGATGGTGCAATATGCCATAAATGGTTGTGGTCGCGGGACCATACAGCAGTAGCTCCTTGCCTTCTAGCTGCAGATCGTACAATATGCTTGAAATTTGTGTGCTCCTGGCTGGCGGCCTATGGTGTGGCTGGCCGGGGGCGCTTGGACATAAATGGGAGTGACCGGAGTGACTCTGGTCATTCTTTTTTTTATGTTTTGTTTAAGGGAGATTCAGCACTGCCTGGAACAGGGGCAGAGGGATAGCTCAGCGGTATGAGCGTTGGCCCGCTAAACCCGGGGTTGCGAGTTCAATCCTTGAGGGGGCCAGGAGAGCTTATTGTACCATCTGCAGCTAGAAGGGAAGGCGCCTAACCCTTGCTCCCCCCTCCCTCCGTGAAAGCAACTGAGGGGGGAGCCAAAAATCCTTTCGCGCCTTTTTTCATGCGGGCGCCATATTGCTGACACCATTGTTATCCACCCGCCGCTTCTGCTCCCACTCTGCTGTCCTGCAAACAGCATACCAGGGAAAGCATGGAGCATGATCAGATCACCGCAACTGTTATCGCCGTTATGAACACCACGTGCATTGTCCAGGAGTATATGGAGAACGAGAACCGGGAGCTGCTAGAGCAACAGGAGGCGAGGAGGGGACAGCATCAGCCTGAGGACAGTGATGAGGACATGGACACAGACCTCTCTCAAAAAAGGCCCCCCCGCAAGGTGGACATCATGGTGGTAATGGGGCTCGTTGATACAGTGGAACGCCGATTCTGGGCCCGGGAAACAAGCACAGACTGGTGGGACCACATAGTGCTGCAGGTCTGGGATGAATCCCAGTGGCTGCGAAACTTTTGCATGCGTAAGGGCACTTTCATGGAACTTTGTGAGTTGCTTTCCCCTGCCCTGAAGCGCCAGAACACCAAGATGAGAGCAGCCCTCACAGTAGAGAAGCGAATGGCCATAGCCCTGTGGAAGCTTGCAACGCCAGACAGCTACCGGTCAGTGGCGAATCAATTCGGAGTGGGAAAATCTACAGTGGGGGCTGTTGTCATGCAAGTAGCCAGGGCGATCACCAAGCTGCTTGTACCAAGGGTTGTGAGTCTGGGAAATGTGCAGCTCATACTGGATGGCTTTGCAGCAATGGGGTTCCCGAACTGTGGAGGGGCGATAGACGGAACCCATATCCCTATCTTAGCACCGGACCACCAAGCCAGCGAGTACATAAACCGAAAGGGTTACTTTTCAATAGTGCTTCAAGCACTGGTGGATCATAAGGGACGTTTCACCAACATCAACGTCGGATGGCCGGGAAAGGTACATGACGCTCGCATCTTCAGGAACTCTGGTCTGTTTCAGCTGCTGCAGCAAGGGACTTTCTTCCCAGACCAGAAAATAACCGTTGGGGATGTTGAGATGCCCATAGTTATCCTTGGGGACCCAGCCTACCCCTTAATGCCATGGCTCATGAAGCCATACACAGGTAGCCTGGACAGTAGTCAGGACCTTTTCAACTATAGGCTGAGCAAGTGCAGAATGGTGGTGGAATGTGCATTTGGGCGTTTAAAAGCTCGCTGGAGAAGTTTATTGACTAGGTTAGATCTCAGTGAAAACAATATTCCCATTATTATTACTGCTTGCTGTGCGCTCCACAATATCTGTGACAGTAAGGGGGAGACGTTTATGGCGGGGTGGGAGGTTGAGGCAAATCGCCTGGCCACTGGTTATGCGCAGCCAGACACCAGGGCTATTACAAGAGTACAGCAGGGTGCGTTGCGCATCAGGGAAGCTTTGAAAACCAGTTTCATGAATGGCCAGAATGCTGTGTGAAAGTTCTGTTTTTCCCCAGTAATGAAAAGCCCCGCCCCTTCATTCACTCTACTTCCCTTTACCCAAACTGCCCTGCCCTCCCCCCCCTCAGTCACCGCTTGCAGAGAAAATAAAGTCATTGTTGCTTAAAAATCATGCATTCTTTATTAATTCGTAAAACACAGAGGGGGAACTATGGGGGTAACTGCCACAGTCTCCCGGGATAGGTGGTGGAGGAAGGGAAGCACCAGGATGGGTGGTGGAGGAAGGGAAGCACCAGGATGGCTGGTGGAGGAGGAGATGAGGGAAGGACAAGGACACACAGCACTTTAAAACTTATTGAATGCCAGCCCTTTCTTGCTTGGACTGTTCTCTTGGCTTGAGTGGCTGGGTGCACGGAGGCCACCCAAACGCGTTCTTGGGCGTCTCGGGGATGAGGTTATGGGACTCGGGAAGGAGGGCTGTTGGTTACACAGGGGCTGTAGCGGCAGACTGGGCTCAGGCGGCCTTTCCTGAACCCTACGCCTGTCCTCAGCCATAAGCCGGAGGATTTCCATTTGATCCTCCAACAGCCTCAGAATTGCATCCTGCCTTCTCTCTGCATGCTGACGCCACCTACTCTCTTCATCCCGCCGCTGTCTCTCTTCATCCCGCCAGTCATTGTCTTCAGCACGCCACTTGTCTGCGCGATCAAATTCTGCCTTCCTGGACTCCGACAGTGTCTGCCTCCACGCATTCTGCTGGGCAGCTTCAGTGTGGGAGGATTCCATGAGTTCTGAGAACATATCGTCTCGATTCCTTTTTTTTTTTACTTCTAATCTTCGCTAGCCTCTGGGACGGTGATGAAAGGGGTGGCGTTGAAACATTTGCAGCTGCGGGAGGAAACAAACGGGAGAGGAGTAGTTTAAAAGACACATATTAGAGAACAATGCTCCAAACATTACATATCACATGTGCATTTGGTCCAAGGTTGCACTTTGCCTGTTATATTGAGGGTCTGCCGGTTTGCTGTGAGAGATCACACAAGCAGGTCCGGCGGGCAACAGAATTCGGCTTGCAGACAGCCATGGTAAGACACAGTCTATAGGCTTCTTTAACCTTCATAACATGTGGGATTGTTTTTAAACAGCAACCCCCTCATTTCCCATAACAAACATCCTTTGGGCTGGCAATTTAAAACAAACAGGTTGGCAATTGAAAAGGGAGGGGAGGCGGTTTTCGGGATAACATGCAGCGCAAACCTAATCTGCACCCCCCCCCCCAACACAGACACACATCCAAGATGTTCGCTGTTCCCCCTCCCCCCACCGCGTGGGTCACAGCGGGGAAGATTTCCGTTCAGCCACAGGCAAACAGCCCAGCAGGGACGGAGCCCCTCTGAATAGCCCCTTAATAAAATTCCCCTATTTCAACCAGGTGACCATGAATGATATCACTCTTCTGAGGATAACACAGACAGATAAAGAACGGATGTTGCTTGAATGCCAGCAAAAACCGGGACCATACGCCGCCATGCTTTGCAAAGCACTGATTCCAGACTACGTGCTACTGGCCTGGCGTGGTAGAGTGTGTTACCACGGAGCACAGGATAAGGCTGCCCTCCCCAGAAACCTTTTGCACAGGCTTTGGGAGTACATCCAGGAGATCTTTCTGGAGATGTCCCCGGAGGATTTCTGCTCCATCCCTGAACATGTTAACAGAGTTTTCCAGTAGCAGTAGCTGTACTGGCTACGAATTAATCATTAAACACGATTGCTTATAAAACATGTATTAATTTAACAGAGGTACACTCACCAGAGGTCCCTTCTCCTGCATCGAGCACGCCTTGGGAGGGTTCGTAGGTTACTGGCTCCGGGGTGACAAAGAGTTCCTGGCTGTCGGGGAAAAGGGCTTCTCCGCTTCCTTGCTGTGTCTGTGTGCTATTTACAGCATCATTATCATCATCATGCTCCTCTGTGGTTTCTGATGATCCACAGACGGAGTCAAACCACATGGGTGGGTCAGTGCTGGCTGCACCTCCTAGAATGGCATGCAGCTCATCATAGAAGCGGCATGTCTGGGGCTGTGACCCAGAGCGGTTGTTTGCATCTCTGGTTTTTTGGTAGGCTTGCCTGAGCTCCTTAATTTTCACGCGGCACTGTTGCGCGTCCCTGTTGTAGCCTCTGTCCTGCATGCCCTTGGAGACTTTGGCATAAGTATTGGCATTTCTTCTTTTGGACCCTAGCTCTGCTAGCACGGTTTTGTCTCCCCATACAGCGATCAGATCGAGTACCTCACGCTCGGTCCATGCTGGAGCTCGTCTTTGGTTCTGGGACTCCATCAAGGTCACCTCTGCTGATGAGATCTGCGCTCACCTGCAGCTCACCACGCTGGCCAAACAGGAAATGAAATTCAAACGTTCGCGGGGCTTTTCCTGTCTACCTGGGCGGAGCATTCGAGCTCAGACCGCTGTCCAGAGCGGTCAGATGTTGTTGCACTGTGGGATAGATTCAGGAGGCCAATACCGTCGAATTGCATCCTCACTAAGCCTACATCGATTCGGCAATATCGCTTTAAGCGCTAATCCCCTCGTTGGGGGTGGAGTAGTGAGATTGATTTTAAGAGCCCTAGAAGTCGATGTTAAGGGCTTAGTCATGTGGATGGGTGCACGGATCAATCGAAATAACGCTAATAAATTCGACCTAAACTCGTAGTGTAGACCAGGGCTAAGAGTAACGTTTACTTCTTTGTTTTTTAGTGCCTTTCCAGTTTTCAATCCAATTTTGCCTTCATTAAGAAGAATGATTGTCTTATAAATCACATTAATAGTAAAAATGTAAAATGCCTCATTCTTGTAGGATTTCTGGCATTTCTGCTGGGAGTTTTGCATATAAGATGTATTGTTTTCCATCAAGGGGTTTCTACTACCTCTCAATTTGCTGATTATGCGTCAAGTTTCAATTATTTCATTGCAGGGTTTAGCAAGGAAAAGGAAAAGAGAGAACATTTGGAATACTCCACTGTTAGAGATCAGTTTGTTCTTTTGAAAAAGAAGTTGGCTCTTTTGATTTCTAATAATGGTTAATTTATTGTGAAGTTATCTACATTCTGGTGGGTGAAACATGGGAACTGCATAAAATTAGAGAACCTTCCAGAATCCCTGGTACAAACACTGTCCAGTCACAAATGCAAATAAATCTGATGCTCTTGTCTTAGCCATAGTGAATATCATTAAGACTATCACAGGAACTGTCTCTTTTCTGTGTTTCTGCAGATCCCGGCACAATAGGGCAACAATCCAATTGGGGGCCTGCGGGTGCGCAACTATACTATAAATACTTACAAATAATAACAACGACTTGATGTTGCTGACAATCTCTGCAGCTAATAGGTGGATAACAACAAATGAAATTTCAAACGTTGCATAACATCTGCACACAGCCCCTCTCTCTCACTACTTCTCCATTTCCCCGCCACCACTCCACGTGAGTCCGAGAACTGCCAGGTTTCTTCCCTGTTCCCCTGAATAGCTCAATTTGTGCCCATGTCCTCCTGACACAACCCACTTCCATATGATACCAGACATCTGGTATCTTGGTCCACATTTAATCTGTATCCGTTGACATGGATAAATATCAATGATTGAAATTTTGAACAGAGGGCAGGAGGGAGTGGGGCTGTGGAGGCATGGGGCATAATGCAAGGGAGAAGAATTGAACTCCGACAATCCTCCTGGTCCTGTAATTTAGGGTGAGGATCCGCTCTTATGAACCATAGTATAGTTATTGGAGGACAGCCCTCCTCTGTCTCCACTTCTCCAGCTTTCACAGTCAGTGAGCAGCAAAAGATATGTATAGGAAGCACAGGAGGTAAGGTTGTCAGTGGCATGGTTAGGCAGCAGGATTGGGGACAGGTGGACAATGGAGAACCCTGCTTCCCAGACTAGTTCTGAATGTGCCCACCCCACCCCCCATCATTTTTATCTCATACTGACTGACAACAAATGATCAATCAAGATTTCACTGTCTATAAACTAGGTTATTTAGAGACATATTTAATCATGTTCTATTTCAGCTGGTGCCTTTTCTTTTACAACTGCCATTTCATAAATATAGCTTACACAGATGTTATCTATAAAAAAACTGATGTCATCTGTCCCATATGTCCTCCATTTAATAAGACCTCGACATTCTTGCACTACTGGTATCTTCCTGCTTTCCCTGAACAACGAGCTGCTTTTTGTTCATGCCAATTATTCTATGTTAAATTCATTTGTGTGTTTTAACACACTATCTTCCAATGCAGGTTTTCCTTCTTCCTTGTTTTCTAACGTTATGAAATATGATCTTTTTGGTGGGAGCCAGTCACTTTTAAATCCTAATCCAAAGTTATACCTCCAAACATTGACACCCCGCCCCTCCTCAGAAGTCACTTACTGATTATTTCAATATCCACCCATCTTGAATAAGAACATGAACATCCACTATTTATTTTATATATGCAATCCCTTCCTCTCCTGAAGAGTTACTTGTGAGGGGATGCCATGCTTGTTAGCAGTGTGTCCTTAGACCAACGTTTAGCATTACATCATCTTGCTGTTGACAGTAGGACTTATATTGATTTGGTGTTTATTAAAATTTAATTCAGCAAGATCCTGCATTGTCACATATATCCTTTATTTATTATTCTTGTATATAATTATCTGTTTGCACGCCAAACCTCTGTAGCTCTTTATGTAATTAAAGAGTAATTGTTCTCCCACTTGATCAGCAGCAACACATTTGTAGCTAACCAGTGACACATGCCCAAGAATATATGTATAGCCTGTCACCAAACTTGTTAAGAAAATCTACACAAACACCCTTAGTTGTCTGTGCATACACACTTACACTCCGTCATGGAGAATATCACTTTTGCCACCAGCCCTTAGAACAAGTGCCTCAAGGTTGAGCTTGTGACTCTTGGTTAGAGGGACAGTGTGAGTAAGTTTATACTCTTAAATAAACCTCCCTTGTTGAAGCTATTCCACTTTGTATAAAGTACCTGAATAGTCATTGGGTCAGTGATAATGAGAATGACTCTATAGCCTGGTACTTAGCACACTCACCTAGGGAGATGGCAAAGTCTAGAGCACAGATATGAACCTGGTCTCCCACATCCCAGGTGAGTTCCCTGATGACTGGACTATTGTTTATAAGAAGGACACTACCATTACCTCCTCCAGTTTTGTGTGTGGTACCTGTCCTCATCTATTCTGAAACAAAAATTGTCCTAAACTATTCAGTGAATTCATGTCAAAGGGACAAATAGTTTCAATCAACCCAAAACTGCATTTTTCAGTGAATAAACAAATTATCTGAAAAATTTGCCCAGCTCTGCTCGGCTTGTGTAAATCTGCTTAACTAAATTGATTTCACTGTATTTCAATTGCAAATGATGTTCCAATGAAAACCCACAGGGTTTATTCCCACAGTAGGAAACTAGTCACTGTGGGTCAGAGGTAGCCTGCACCAGATCCTGCAGTTTATGCAATGGAACAGTGTCTGCAGATAAAAAATCCAAATAAGCTACATTAAAATTACCCTGGTTTCTTACATATGGACTATATAACATTCTACTGAAGAGAAGAGGTTCATAATAAATTCTTTAGTATGTTGTTTGTTCATTAATGGCACCACATTGTCTGTTAGACCAAGGTTCCAGAATAAAGCTAGGCAGTAGGAAAGCTGGTTTAGTGCTTAAAACGCTCATCACTTTTGTTTCATTTCAAAATGAGATCTTAAGCAGAATGAATTCTTGGATCACCCATGAAAAAGTAGCTCTTTATTGTATTTTCTCCCCTGTTATTTTATCATGGTCATGAATTAACTATATAACAAAAACAGACCAGAAGCAAAGTTGGCTTCATTTTAAATAAGAATAAAATAAACTGAGAAGGTATCATTGGCTGTCGGCCTTGCTTTCCCCTGTGTCTAAAGGTTGAGATGAATACTTTCATTCATTGCCACACTGAAAGAAGACTAATTAATTAGGTAATTGTCTCCAACTAATGTGATGTCTTAGCTGACAATGGTATGCAACTGTTGAAACAGAAGTGCATACTTCGGGCTCCTGGCAATTAGAGCAAAACACCAACAATTTTAGCTTTTGTTTTTCGCTTCTTGACAAAACCTATTAACCCAAAGATTTAGTTTTGTATAATTAAATGATCACTTTCACCCAAATTGTCTTCAACCTTCAGACTCAAACCCAATTCTTCTCTCCACAATCAAATCTAATTATGGCTATCCCCCTGATTACTTCCTCTACCTTCTAAAACAAGAAACTGTCCTCAGTACATTCCAATAACTTATTGGGCGTTTTGTATTTGGATATATTACTTTTCCAGCAGATGTCTGTGTAGTTGTGGTATGTGTGTGTAAAAGTTTAGTGGCTCTTGTACTTTATCTCATAGTCACTATTGAATGTAATACAGAAAAGAAACCTCAAGAGAGCAATAACTGTGCTTTTAAAATCAATTTCAGAATATCTATCCTTAGACACGTTCTTTTGTAGGTTAAATCTTTCCCTTCTTTTCTTCCTGCACCAAGAACAGACTTCACTGGGAGAGGGGAGCCAGGGAAACTTAGGTATCAGAGAGATTTGACATTTTGAGGTTAAACTGAAAAGACGCTTCCTGGCAGAGAGAACATTTGATGTTTGTCAAAGGTGTTGCATAATCACTGACAATTGCCACATTTTTCCTTAAGTTAAAAATTCATAACTTGAAAAACCATTGTCACTGCTCTACAATTTAGCAAAAAGAGATCTGGTTACTTTTACCCAAAGGAAAGTGCTTTTTTCTGTGGTTTGTTTTTCCTTCCAAAATATGGAAAAGATAAAAATTAATCATTTGTCTCTGGTCACATCATGGGGTAAATACACACATTGATAAATCTGCATCAGGTTTTTCATGTTATTTTAAAGTATTTGTCTTATTCTGATAGTCTACATACATACACTGTAACAGGATGCCTTGCCATGTGGGCTGGAGACCCTGGTGCTAAGCCAATCCTGATTACAGGATGGACCTCTCCTGAAAGGAATCAGCTGATTCCTGTATAAAAAGAGACTGCAGAGAGCAAGATGCTATTGAAAGGGGGATATTTATATGAAAAACATACAGACCATAAAGTACCATTTTTTGTTGCAACACCAAGTAAGAGCATCAGGAAAATGGGGCCCTGTTTTGTTTTTGTTTTTTAAAGGCAACATTGCAATTCTTTAAGAATACTGAGAAAGGTGAAAGACTTAATTCAAGAATTAATCTATGATGTCCAGTGTTTGTCAATCATATTCTCAGTAAGTGAGCCTGCTTCACCTTAAAACACGAGGAGAAGAAGGAGGTGTCCCTTGCTGGGCCCTGAGTAAAGAGAGAACCAGAGCATGGAGGATGTAGTAAGAGGAGGCCCTGAAACATAAACTCTTGTATCAGCGGCCCAGTGTGAGGCCTGAAGCCTGAACCAAAGTACTTCCAGGCAGTGTTAAGCAAAGCTGGGCTGTGAGCCAGAGGCAGGTCCCACTCACAGAAGTTGGCAAGAAAAGGTTTTTAGAAGCACGTGCACACACACATAAATGGTAATGAGAGGAACTTGTGCCAAGATGGCATCAGAACACTCCACAGACATAACAAGGAACAGGCAGGTGCATCTTAAAGACAGGGGCAAAAGGACAACATGATGGATAGATTCGTTTGAACTATGATGAGTAATCTGTCCTGCAACTGTATAAAAGTAGGTCCGGGAGCACACATCTTTGTCCAGCGGGGGCAGTGGAGTGTCCCGCCACTGACTGAGCTATGTCCATTGCCAGGAAGCACAAATTCATAGTATACCCTGTAGAGTCTATAAGGAACTATTACTGTGCTTCGTTTGACGATAAACCTGGCTCGGTGCCTTCGTACCTTACTAGAGTCCGTGGTTTGGGGCGGTTTTCTCGGGGTCTGCTGTGTTAGTTATCTGCGCAGAGCTGGGGCAGCACACAGAGGGAACACGCACTCAGCTGACTGTTATCATCATCGAACAAGAGCAGAGCACCACACCAGTAGCTACTGACAACAGAGGAAAGCCCTTCCAGTAGGGAGGCCTGGAAGGAACCCTGACTAAAACAAGGAAGACCCATCAGGGAAGTAAAGAGGCGATGTAGGAAGTGGTCCCGGGAAAACTGCAGTATGCATAGCAGATCCTACTTAGCTGTGCAGTGCAGGTTCCTGGGCTGGAACCTGGAGTTGAGGGTAGGACTGGATTCCCTCACCTGCCCCAATGAGGGGATGTACAAGCCCTTTACAAGGGTAGTTGAGCCCAGCAAGGGGGCAGCAGACTGATCCGAGGATTGGCTGAAGAATAGCCTAAGAGAGGGCAGATGGATTTTGTTTCTGTTAAGGACATTTTAGACTTTTAGTTGAGACAACTGGGATCCCAGGAGGATGGACTAAAGAGTGTGACCTGGTTGGAGGGCTGAGTTAACTGACAGAGAAACCACCTCAGCGACTGTCAACAGGGGATGCTAGCACAACGAGGAAATGCTAAACCACCCCTGGCCCCAAGGCGACTCCAAGTGGTGAACTCTGTTACACAGACAAACAAATATATTGCCAGATACTTAAGATGTTTATAATCATGCTGGACATGCCACAGCAACTCTCCTCTCACTCTCATTCAATAAACTGAAAAACCTGTGAGTAAATTACCAGCTATAGAGCATAGTATAGTGGATTAATGATGGCATGTTCCTTAACCCTAGGAATGGAAGCTCCTGGCCTTTTCATCATCATATGCTTAACAGAGCTATTTGATGGTCACACAGGTTGTTATATTTTGATACTTATGCTCAAGGTTCTCCATTAACATCTCAGTAGCACAGAGCTCACTAGAAAAATGATGCGCCAGTTTAACTGGAGAAGAAACACTCAACAGCTGGATTTGTGTAGGCAACCTATACAATTCTGTGAATGCAGTTTCTTATAGGAGCCATGGTCCTTGAGAGATTAGTGCTACATTCATTAGCTCTTTGTACATAATTATATTGTATCACATGCAGAATATGCAAAAAGAGAATACCTGAGAGTGGAGGAAAGGAAAACACAAGATTTGGCAGTTGTGACAGCCGGGGAGGGCGATATATTGCAGTAGGCACCTGAACAACTCACTAGGGCCATTCGGGGTTTCCAAATGTATATCATATGTTTCATAGAATAAGAGTACAACCCACAGACAGGCTTTTTAAAGTCAAACCCATGACAGAGAGTTTGGCTCCAGGTGCACAACATAAATCAAATCATACAGAGTAAAGAGGGACAGGGGAAAAACTGTAACTGCACATTTAACCTGAAAATTGGGGGCAGTTTTCCCAGATGCATATCTGTGATTGACCCCTTTTATGGAAAGCTTTAAAGATAGTGTGATAGATCCTCATTTTTGCTTAAACTAAAGCAAGGTTGAGCATGGTGGAAAATACCAAATATAAATCACATTGCTCCTAACTTAAATGAGACTATAGACAAGAAGAGGGACAGAACATGCTTTACTTGTCATCATCCACAGGCTGCAAATGTCTGTTAATAGAGTCTTGACAGATATTTTGTATAAGAGTCACAAACAGCAGTGATGTTGTTAGTCATCCTATCCATGCCCCTCCTGAGATCAGACATTGCTCTTCTCTTGCTGAATGCTCAATACAATCCCTAGTACTGTTGGATTGTGTCTTCACCTTCTGAGAGTCCTTTGAAAATATGTTTGAAACATTATTATGGGTGATAAAAATATTCTGCCCTGTTATAAAACTTTTCATCCAAGATCCATCACAAGTACTAAAGGCTCACAGCACCCCTGTAAGTTATGTAGGAATTAATATACCCATTTTACAGATGGGTGAACAAGCCCAAAGAAGTTAAGCTACTTGCCCAGTGTTCCAGTGCTTTAAAATAGAACTGAGTCCTGGCTATCTTTCCCCTGTTCTAACCACTAGATAACAATGGATCAAACAAAAAACACTTTAATTAAAAGAATCCATAGCTTGCGTTCCCTTATTGAAGGGAGTTTACCTTTGTATTCATAATCTACAATATGTACTGCATGGATTTTGAGAGCTTGTAAGACTTAAGAAAACTGAGGAAATTCATTGTTATTGACAAATGTTGACTTTTTAATAGTGATCACTGTTAGGTAATCCTCAGAGAGAACAAATCTACAGGATAAATGTCAACCACATATAGCTATCCATGATGTGTTAAAGTGGGGTTTGAAGAGAGAAGATTGGAATTCTAGTCATGAAACTAGTTTTAAAAATACATATGCATAATCATGAAACCTAGAAATCTCTCAGTATTGGAAGAATGTCAGTGACATTCTGTCTTGTACATGCCAAAATAATTATAGCTATTATGAAGTTTAGTAAATAATTGCTTAAATCTGAACAAGCGCATCAGTCATGCAGATTAATAAGAAACTTAATCATTAGGGCTGTCAAACAATTACAAATATTAATTGTGATTAATCATGAGATACAAAAGAGTTGGTTAATCACAGTTTTAATTGCACTGTTTTAATTGGTCCAGAGCAGCTTGGCCAGGGGCAGCTCCATGGGGTAGGGAGGAGATGGGAGCAGCAGTGGAGTAGGGTGGCAGGAGGACGGGCACCCCTGCCCCAGAGGCACACAGCAGATGCCCCCTTCAGCATGGTCCTTGGGCGATTGCCCCCCTCGCCCACCTCTAAGGCCGACCCTGTCCAGCAGGGAGGGGATGGTGCAGGCATCAGGGGGTCAGGTTCCTCTCTCTCCCCCTTGGAAGGTATTTAATGGCTCTCCCAAGTCACCCGCAGGGTTATGATCGATTAGTGCAGCATGGGGTGGGTGGAGACCTCTCGAGTCACCCAGGAGATGGGATCCTGTGGCGGAAGCTCCGAAGTGCCCTTTCCCTGCTTCGCGTCCTCGCGGCTGCTGGTGACTGCCCTTACCCCTCCCCGTGTAAAACAAATCAATAGATTATCGCACAGGGAGGGGGCATGAGATCGGCTCCCAGAAATCAGGAGGCATTTCAAGAATCTGTATATTACAGAGTCTCTTGTCCCCAGCCACCTCCTGCTTGCTGCTGCAGCCCGGTGCCTCCCTCCCTGCCCAGTTGCCACAGAGTCCCATCTCCAGAGATGTGTGATTAACACTCGTTAAAAAAATAACATGTTAATTTGTTTTGAGTTAATCACGTGCATTAACTGTGATTAATTGAGAGCCCTAATAATCATTCAATAAATTTCAAGCATGTGAATGTGTTCAACATAATGTTCAAAAATTGACTCACATGCTTATCAAATAAAAAAAAATATCAATACTCTCTAACTTCGTATGTTCCTTTTCAATCTTTGCCTACTGAGTCTCTCTGCAAATGTTCTGCCTTGATAATTTTCTGCAAGTGATTCACTGTGTGCCTGTCCATCCCAGGAGGTATTTAGTTTTCTTTGTACAGTTTTCTTTCTCAACACATATCAAGCTAAAATCTTGAAGTTTCAGTGTTCTCTCCAAAAATGCCTCTTTTTAGCGATGCATTGCCCACTTTCTATTAACTCTCATAATCAAGATCAAATAAAAGAAAATGTAGATTTGGTGCCTAATTTTCCATGGCCACATACCTATTATACTCAATTACACTTATGCAAAGTGGATATAAAATACTCCACTCACACCAGTTGTAGAATTCTGACTTGGTACAATTTACACCTAGTTTGCACTAACTTGGGAGAAAGTACATAAGAAACATAAGAACATAAGAAAGACCGTACTGGGTCAGACCAAAGGTCCATCCAGCCCAGTATCCTGTCCACCGACAGTGGCCAATGCCAGGTGCCCCGGAGTGAGTGGACCTAACAGGTAATGATCAAGTGATCTCTCTCCTGCCATCCATCACCCTCCTCTGACAAACAGAGGACACCATTCCTTACCCATCCTGGTTAATAGCCATTAATGGACTTCATCTCCATGAATTTATCCAGTTCTCTTTTAAACCCTGTTATAGTCCTATAGTAACTACATAAGATGCAAGGTAGTATAAGACACTTATTTATTCCCTAAACACAGCTTTCTCCCCCACCCACCCTTTGCAATACTTACAAATCTGTTCTGAATCAGTGTGCAGCCAACAGCTGAAACTTTGGTAGAGACAAAAATTGTGATTGGCCGGGTTACCAGACTCCCTCATGAGCCTTGATTGGCCA
The DNA here is from genome assembly GCA_037349315.1 of Chelydra serpentina. Lineage (NCBI taxonomy): Eukaryota > Metazoa > Chordata > Testudines > Chelydridae > Chelydra > Chelydra serpentina. The sequence continues at coordinate 142,228,544 of JBAIAC010000004.1, forward strand.
TGATTTGTAGCTACAGAGCTTAACTTAGACCCTGAGCTACAGTGTGATGCCCAGGGATAACAATGACATTTGCGGCAATGAGAGCTGTGGGGGCTACGCCGCGACGAGTAGGAGGGCCTCTGCGGTGCGCCTTGAAGCCTAGGGCACGGGCACGGGTGGAGCCGCTGCAGGTGCAGATCTTGGTGGTAGTAGCAAATATTCAAACGAGAACTTTGAAAGGCGAAGTGGAGAAGGGTTCCAATTACATTTGAGACTGCTTCTGTCTGTGAGGGTTAAGCAGTGTGTCCAGGGGTGGTTCTGACTTTGGAAACAACCTGTTCACATTTCAAAAATAAAAATCTGATGGAGTGAGAATAAATTGATCTTGTTCTGGGAACTATCTTGTGTCTGTGTTATGATTAAAAAAGTTGTGGCCTATCCAGATGTAATTTATTAGAATACTGGTTTGTCTTTATCAAAGGCATAGTGTTAAAGATTGCCTGTCAACTAATTCTTTATTTTCTTATGCACAGGAAATCCACAGAATCAGTTCAGTAACTTCATGATAACTATATCCATTAATAGCTTTGATAAAATGGATAAATATGTTTAGGAGACTGTACTGTACCTATCAAAGCAGGGACAGTCTTCTGTCTTGTCTGCACACCATTGTATAAACCAATCAGATGTTATGAATAATAATAGTGCATAAAGCAAGAACACACCAGTTAATCCCATTGATCAGTATAGAACCCAAAGAAAGTCATTCCATATCCAAAAAGAGCCATTGTATGCTGTAGATTTTTATACAATGTAATGGAAATTATATTCTTGCTATAGAATTCTATAGGATGGTTCAGAAAACATATATAATGGGTACCTTCTCAGGTAAATGTTATGGATGTTTAGAGTAAGTTGCATAGGACTTTATTGGTTTCATCCCTCTCAGATATTTTTGGACTTTTTTCTTAAAGATCCTCCAAGCTACATGTTCTTATTTTCTTATGTGGTCACTGTGGTTATATTTTGCTAAGAGTCTCTATAGCTCAGTTGTTACTCTTTCACTGGAAAAGAAACAGCTACTCAGAATATAACCATTATGTTTTGTTGGGATTTTAACTCTGACTCTGTCCAATCAATCCCAAGGAATGAGGGGTGAGGGCAGGGCGAATGAAAGATAATATTAATACAGCAAGGGACTTTTCATCTTTAAACAGTGCTATGATGGAAGAGCTTCCATGTCACAGTATCAAAAGACCAATTTTTTAAAAGAAGTGAATTTAATAAAAGGTTTAATTTCATCCAACTTTTTTATACCTACTGTATATCTCAAAAGTGGATTGTGACACTTCCCATGTATACTTAGGTATTCTTCAAAGACCCTGTACAAATCCTAAATTCCATCCAGGCTGTATAGTTAATAACAAAAGAGGAACCCACATATTATGGATGTCTGCTTTATGAGTTATGAAATTGCTATCCCCATGCACTGGCAAGCTCTGACATAACAGGGAAATATGTTGACCCTCCAGAATGTTATCTTCAAAGACAGCAGAAGCAGTGAGCCATACATTTCAAATCGGAACTCCTCTGTTTTTTACAGGTTGCTGAACAGCTTCTCTGGGAGCATGATGAGCCTTAAGTAGGTTCTCATTCACACCATTGTTTAATGCTTTACAGTCTTCTACACTAATTATGGAAACATCACTTGCATAATTGCAGAGCAAAGAACCATTACTTTTAGAGATAATGCTAGCTACTTTATGGAAAATTGTTTGGTGAATGCTGTATCATGGAAAGGCATTCAAAATGTTATGCAAGCTATCTAAAGAAAAAGCATCAGACAGGTGATAATGTCACATTTCTAAAACAACTCTACAGTGGAATTATAGCCTTGCAATGTTTGTATTTCTGATAAAACATTCGACAATTGATAGTCTGTGAAATGAAGGGGATAGTATTTACTAGACCACACATATGTTGTCTACAACTTTTGAAAATTCTTAAAGATCTGCTGGCACCTCTTGAAGAATTGTAGGAAAACATTAGAAACAATTTTGATTACCACATTTTTTCTCATTCTCCCCTACTGTCCTGACAGCAGACTCTTTCTCTCTAATAATTCATTAGTTTCTGTAGTTTATTCCCCTTCTGAAGTCATAATTCTCTCTTTGGGACATCACAGTAGGGTACTGCAGAAATGATCAGTATATGTGCTTTGTTTAACAAATGATTTTATTAATCACAAATTGAAATAAAGGTGCTTTTTCAACATTTAATCATTGGAGTAAATGCAGCACTGTCTTACAATGTGCATACTTCATTTACTGGGGTACTTTTGAGCTGGAGTTCATATTCATAAAGATCACCAATAGGTTTATGTTTCTATAAGTAGGAGAAAACAGCATACTAAGCATGGATAGTATATTGTTCAGTGAGTTAACTTCATGTTCAACCATTTCTTTTTCAATTTTAGCAAAGCATATATTCCTCATTGAGAACTATGCACATGCCAAGTATGAAATTTTAAAGCAATGCAATTTTTTAAAGTTCTCCGTGTCAAATGAAAAAGGGAACATCCACGTTGCATAAAGCATGAAAATCATATATTTCTCATATTCTGGTAACTTAAATATGACCAAGTTACATTTTAAAGTAAAATTTACTTTTGTGCTGAGAAGAATTATAAAATGTTATTGTGATTTATTAATAATTATTTGCATTAATTATTTTCAGTTCATTTTAATCAAGCCATATCTTGCTCAACTCTTCATTGTATACTTTTAAATTTAAACGTGAAAGTATCAAATGATAGAACAGACATGGCAAGTGAGGTAATATCCTTTATTGGATCAACATCTGTTGGTGAGAGAGACAAGCTTTCGAGCTTCCCAGAGCTCTTCTTCAGATCTGGAGAAGTTGGTTTAATAACAGATATTACCTCAACCATTTTGTCTCTCTTATATCCTGGGACCAACATGGCTACAACACTGCAAATGACAGAATAAGCTTTTTATTCACATAATTTGTGCCTCACTAGTAGTAATGGGTGAAGCAATCTGTTGTTTCCATGTTTTCCAGGAGTAAATTCTGTTATGTAAGAGTGTAGTACTTCCACAGTGGGGGATTGCCATAAAACATAAGAAGCAATTACAGTTAAGCATATTTTGCACCTTATTCTTGCCCTTTAGCAATCAACAAAGCACTTCTGCATCTGAATAGTCATTCTGGAAATCACTTGAGTTCCAACAAACTTGTGAAGGTTTTGCCGACCTATTTTATATTTGATGTTTTTTATCAAGCTATAATACTTGAGATGAAAATGTCAGTTTACTCTTATAAATATGTAATTACAAAAACAATGTTAAATTCATTCTCTATGTGTATATACTTCAGTACCATTAGGATATGGCTACACAGGAATTAAACACCTGCTGCTTGCCAGGGTCAGCTGACTTGGGCTCTTGGGGCTCAGGTTGCAGGGCTGTAAAATTAGTATGTAAACATTTGGGTTTGGGCTGGAGCCTGAGCTCTGGGACCCTGCAGAGCCTGAACGTCTACACTGCATTTTTTAGCCCAGCAGTCCAAGCCCCAGGCAGCTGATGAGGGCCAGCTGTGTTGCAGGACTTTTATTCCAGCGTAGACGTACCCTTAAAATATAACATGATGAGTGTGAAAATATAGAACTGGGAAAAGCCTCATTCATTTCAGGTATTTGCGCTGGCCTGGCCTATCTAATTAACTCTAGCAGGATTAGACAAGGAAAAAACTATTCCTGTCCCTTCCTCCAACATGTTCATAGATCACATCAGCTCAACCCTTTCTCAGTCCAGTGTGCAACTCTACCCAGCCTCACTGCCGTACACCATGTGAGATGGGGATTGTTGGAATAAGGGTGGTGGTGAAGTGAGTAAGCAATTGAACTGAGAGATCTGCATACAGTTCGCAGTTTTGCCACAAATTTCCTGCGTGACCTTGGGCAAATCACTCAATCTCTTTGTGCCTCAGATCTCTATCTATAAAATGGGAAAGACAAAACCTCCTCCATATGTCACAGGGATATTGTAAAGAAAGTTTCATTATTATTTGTGAGGCACTGAAGCACTGGGATGATGAAGGCCATATGTGTACCTAGATGTATAGGTTTTGGGTTATGCTGTAATCATGTAATCATGATTTCTCCTCCACAGGAAATTCTGGAAAAAAACCCACAAATTTTCTAAATCAGAATGAAAAACCCAAATTTCAAATTTATCCATGATATAAAAATTCCGAACATTTCTATCTGGGCCCATCAGAACATTTTGTTTCATAATATTCCATCACTTAATTTCAATAATATTGAAACACTACCTTTTGGTAAGATGAAAAATGTCATTTTCATCAGGTAAAAATGTTTTGTTCAGACACTGTTGTTTTAGATTTAATTTTTCACTTATAATATAGCATTAAGTGTAATATAGAATGTGAAATTAATATTTAAATATGATATAAATTGGAAACAAAATAAAATACTTTACCTTAGCCAAACAAAACCTTTTGACTTTATATCAAAACAAGATGAGTCCCAAAATGATTCACTGACTTTTTTCCATAGAAAATTTCATTGAAATCGACTTGTCCCTGTGAAATAATTCTATTTCAATGAAACTGCATGTACTGTTGAAGATTTTCCAAGCAAGGAGAGACCGAATGGGCTCTGCTACTCAGAGAGAGATGTGATAGCTCTGAAACAAGTTTTCAGAACAAGAGAAAGGTAAATCGAATGAGGCCATTGGGGGGAAGTGGGAAAGAGGTCTCCAGGGATGTCGGGAGCCCACCTTGCAAGGTAAACATTTGTCTGCAGATGATTTCCCCCTCTCCATATTCCCCACCTCCTTGCTGGAGTTACTGCAGCCCCGTGGCTGGACTGACCCCGACACACATACACCAAGCAGTCACACAGTCCCAGTTTGGGGGCAGGTGCCTGGATCCACATTCCTTTCAAGCTGCTCAGGGTGTTGAGGAGTGGTCAGTAAGCTCATTTGCATGAGTTTCTAAATACTTTCTGCTCTAAGAAGTTTAAATTCCTTACCACTCTCTCTCTCCTCTGCTCCCCATGTGGCATTATGCAGAGGGCCAACCATTCTCTGGATCAATCACACCAATGCACAGACTGCAGCCATTTGGTGCTAACATGACCCTTAAGGCAAAATAGACTAGGCCCAGAATTTGCCCTTGTTGACCATAGGTGAAGATAGATGTTTCAGAGCCTGAAGGAAAAATCAGCCTGTTTTTATGTAATGTGCTTGAATGCTCATTTTAGCCAGGCTAGTGTGAGCATGCGATGCTGAAGTGGATGTCATTTTCATTTGCAGGTCACCTTTAATAATTATAGTGCATATGATTGTCATAGCCATGATTCTATTTAGGAGACTTTTTTATATTTGCAAGTTAATTACTACTTTGGCAGAATTCCAGCCTATTAATTGTAAGCAATGAATTCACTGGAGAATTCGTAGTTGGGGAATCTAGTAAAGCCAACAATGTATTTGTTTTTGTCATGCAACTTAAGCAAAATAGGTCGCTCTTCTGTTCTCAAAGAGCGAGGAATTGTTAGCAATATTATATCTCAGGTAAAGCTTAAATATGTATCTTTTTTTCATTGGCCTTTGAAGAGCAACTTGCTCTAGGTAATTCCTTGCTTTCTTATTTGAAGTAGACTTAATACATAGTTAAGAAACCTGGTCTACACTAGAAACTTTGCCAGTATAGTATCACTTTTGGAGTGAGATTGTTTTACGACATTTTTCATATCAGCAAAAACCCTAGGATAGATGCAATTGTACCAGTACAAAAGTGCTTTTGCTGATACATCTTACTTTGGTTGGGGAATTGGTGTAAGCAGTGCCCATACTAGAAGGCAAATAACTATATCGGCAAAACTTTTCTAGTGTAGACGAGACTTTAATTTATTAAGATTAAGGGTCTGGACTGACCCAACAGTATTTGAGATACTGAAAATTAAGGCTGCTATCATACTATCCTTCATTAAATTCCATCAGGAAAATACGGTAATGATGAGATGTGATATACTCCACATTTTAATATCCTAATTCTTACTTGCTTAGTTTCCAATCATACGGTCACAATTAAATGGATGTGCTTCGACATAGGGATCTACATGTTTAAATCCCAACTGACTTCACTGGAACTGCACCCTCCTGTATGGGTTCATAAGTTCAAGCAAAAGGGTCCTCCTTCATGGATCTGATTTTAGGATCAGGACCTTGTGAATTTGTGTGCAGGTAGCTAACATTTTGTGTGCTGGGATGTAGTTGTTGACTCACAATCAGTTCATCTCTCTGCCTTGATCCTCTCCTGAGCAGAAACTGCAGTCTCTCTCCTAGACCGCAAGCAGTAATCAGTCTGTCATTTGATTTATTTTACATAGCTCCTTCAAAAAGATTTGAGGGGACTCCTCTTCCACACAAAAGCTAGACCGTATTATCACAAAAGTCGATTACTGTAGTCACTATGTCTACACAAAAGTCTAAATTCCTGTGGGATCCTTGATGCTTCATGGTTCCTCGGCTGTTGTCTGTCATTCCCCACCAACATGATCAGCAGTTTAGAGCCACAGTCTAGCCCAGTGTCTGTAGTTAATGATGTTCCTATTTTTCTTGTTAAATGTATTTCTGTTTATGTTGATAAGTGCAGATTTCACCTTTGAATACAGACATTGTGCAGGAAAGACATGTGTATCACTTTTGAATTTCCCAACTTTATTTTATATGTACAAATGAAAAATTGCTTTAATCTGTTCCTTGCATTTAATTTCCTTATTTTAAGAAAGAGACAAAAATGCTTATGCTTAAAATTTTTTATAATTTGAATAGTCGCAATTAGAAATTGAGGAAGAACAGGATACAGCAGTGTAGTTCACACTTGCTGCTGATATTTTTGGCTGGAGACAATTTTAGAGATCAGCTGTTTTCTAACATTTAAAAGAAGAAAAAATAAAAATAAGTATACATTTTTCACAATGAGGAAAATATAGTTTGCCAACCTTCCATAATTAATAGGTTGGATTTATCTGACCATCCATTTGGGGGGGGGCATTCTTTAGGGATAAGACCAAAAATGGATGATTTCAGCCAAACAGCAGGTTTTATTTTCCTTGTGAGTGAAAACTGAATTTGTTTTCCTCTACCCGCCCAGTAAGAATGCAAAGCCACACAGTTTTGTCGGTGCTGAATTAGAGACACTTCTGGTGCAGTGGGCATTTTGCCAACTACAAAGACGTGATTTTAAATAAAAGGGAGATTTAAAAAACACTGTTTCTTTTATTAAATTAACTAAAGGATGTATTTAGTTTCTTCTAACGCAGAACGCTCTCGCTGAGCATATTTTATTGCAACAAATGTCTGTGAGCAACATCAAATTAAAATACTAAATTAATACCTAAGAAATTCTACAGAACATATCCTTGGGTCTTACCACTGGTAAATTACTGTATCATCGCCATCAAGTATTCTAGTGTCTTGGCTGCTTTTGTAAGTACAGTTCTAGTTTTAATTATAAACAGGAATAAATATAGAAATGGATTTCTCTGAATCTAAGTGAATGTGGCAAGTGAGCAGGTGATTTTCCATCTTGGACTAAGAATGCTTTTGACATCTGCATCCTTCAGACTAGCTGAATGGAAGAAGGCACTGAATCACATGAAAGCCCATCCCCCACACTCTCACCATGACCACATCTACTTCACTTCAGCACACCTGCATAACCAAATTATTAAAGTCAAATCCATTCAGGGTTTTTCAGCAAAAGCAGATTGATTAAATTGCGTCATACAGTTGTGCCACAGTAATTGTACGCTGTAGATGGAAAAATGAATGAAAGAATTCACAAGCTTGTTATTGTGGCATATGCTAAGAAAACAGAAATTTCCCTGAGTAGGAAAGGTCACCCTACAGTGCTTACTGGACTGAACTGCATAATAAGGCTGCCTGGGTAACCACTATTTATAATGTCATTAGAGCATCGCATGGATAAACCATGGAAAAAACATATGCCTTGGTGAATTAGTATAGTCCCTTATTGTTAGTTACTGCTTTCTGGCAGCAGTGTAGTATTGTATGTTAGGCATCTTACAAACAGTTTAAAAAAAGACATTTAAGTCAATGGCATAACTCCCATTGACTTCAGTGGGCCAAGATTTCCCCCATGGTTCTTGACCTAAGAAGCTTATAAACAAAAGCCCCAGTACTCCACACAAGCAGACCTCTAGGTTCCACGTTGAATTGTATTTTGTTAAAATGAACTGTTTGGCAAAGGTTCGCTTGAAGGATGTCTTGATTCTCATGGGGGTTTTCTTGAGATGGAATTCAGATCTATCCTGACACCATATTTTAAGTAAATAAAAGAACCCTCTGCAAAGTTGTCTTGAGATCAACTGACATTCTTATGTGATGGAAAGTGACAATACTCTACACTGATGCTTTGGAATAACAAATATATTAAAAGAACACTGTCAAAGTTGCTAGGCTTACCCTGTGACTACTTTGACAGTGCCCCCCCCCCCCCCCCCCCCCCGTGGCAGAGTTTACTGTAAAGACTATGGACTTGTTGGTTTATTTATTTATTTAGTTTTTTGTTTGCACTTATTCCTGGTGGTGTGGTTTTGAAGAACAATCACAAGGATGTCATTTAAAAATTCATGACTTCTAGTCCCAGTTCTGCCACCAACTTGGTATTTGACCTTGGGAAAGTCACCTAAGGTTAGATTGTGCTTGAGAGGCACATCTCTACTTGAAAGAGATGCATATCACCACAGGGGAATGCCTCCTGAACTTCCTTAGTATGTGGAGGTGTGCATAAACCTCATACTCTCTTGCACTTGCCTGCAAAGCAGCCACCCCTGCTGATTGGTATGTAATAGGGAAGAATCAATGGCTCTGCCTACTTCCTACCTTTCCCAGTACCCATCAGGAATAAGAAAACAATCTCCATAGCAGCTGTTGTGCTCTACCAAGCACGAGGGCTACGATCCCATCCAGCACTTATAGAATCATAGAAAAGGAGGGCTAGAAGGGACCTCAAGAGGTCATCTAGTCCATCCTCCCATGCATAAGGAAAGATTAAAACAGCTGGGTTTGTTTAGTGTTGAGAAAAGAAAACTGATAGTCTTCAAATACGAAAAAAGCTGTTATAAAGAGGAGGATTATCAATTGTTCTCCGTGTCCATAGAAGGCAGGATAAGAAGCAGTGGCTTAATCTGCTGAAAGGGAGATTTAGATTAGATATTATGAAAAACTTTCTAATACTGCAACAGGCTTTCAAGGGACATGGTAGAATCCCTGTCACAGGAGGTTTTTCAGATTATACAGGCTGCATTAAAGGGTGGGCTCTTTACTCCCATCTCACATTACTTGGGTCCAGTAAATGCTGCCCAGAATTAACACCTGCATCTCTCTGCAGTCTTCTACTCTGTAAAATGTAGATAATACCCCAAAGGGGACTTTCAATAATATTGAAATTTATAGTGTGTTTATATTCATTATATATATTTATATTTTACAAATATTTTGGTTTACTAAAATAATCTGTGAAATGCACTGCCCCAGGACAGGAGCAGGACAGAGAGCTTATTATGGCTTTAATTATTTTTTAATTAGATAAGAAAAAAACCTCCTATTAAATTAACACAAGCCACATGCTTTTGTGAAGACGTGATCAACAGTTGGTATAAAAATTAATTTTTCTCCTCCCTCTATGATCAAAATCTAGGTGTGTTTTGAGTGGGTGCAGGAGGGAAATACTCTTCCTTAGTCAGAAATAACATGCACTGACTACTTTCATTTGTAAAAAGTAAGTAGGATGTATTTGAACTTCGTCTGTATTGGTATGCTGTTACATGGGTAGCTGTTCTCACAGTCATACAAAAATCATGGCATTGAGTCTGTTTACTGGCAGATGTCCCAATGAATTATCTGTGTCATTTATCAAGAATCCAGTATAGTTACCTTGTGTAACAAGTTTTATTGATTAAAATATATTTTACAAGTTTGTTTACATATAAAAACGTAAGCAGTGACCGATTTCCACAATAAAATGAAGTTCCATATTTTGAGCCTTCCTATATTAATATTTGTGGAACATTATTATGATCTAATAATACAGTTGGGCAGCTTCATTGTGCTAGGGCCCTGCCCCAAAGAGTTTATACTCTAGATCCCCGATCCTGAAAACACTTAAGTATGGGCATAATTTTCCCATATGAGTACTACCATCAATGTCTATGGGACTACTCGCATAAGTGAAGTTACACACATCCTTAAGTGCTGCCAGGAGTAGAGCCCAAGAAGACAAGCAACATACATGGGGTGGGGAAGAAGGAGACAATCAATTATATATATTTCCATTGTAGTTGCATAAATAAATATTTTCTCCCCCCATCAGCTCTTCAGCTTAGTTATCATATGGCATTTTGTTTCCTAGCTCTAGTGGTGGGATTCAAATCAAATATGTTCATTTCTCCAATCATATTCACTGTTTCCTGCAACTGCCACCTTGGGGGGAAAAAAATCTTGTGACATGGGAAAAAGTGGTGCGGACACCAAACCCACCCATTTAATTCTTTGTACAGTAACTTAACTGAGATAACAATTATGGAAACTGATTAGGGGTCATGTCAAATACGCCTGTTATTGAAACCCAACAAAGCTTAATCATATGAATAATTCTGACATAAAATATATGACATTTTTCTTGTATTGTCTCAGAATGTTCATGCAGATAATCTATTTCAGCTAAGAAAGACTTCATAAAATATTTTTCATATAACTGTATGGAGAGAATTAATTAAAGGATAAGATTTGTGGTAATAGAATATGAAACAATAAATAGTTTTTGTAAGTCATTAAACACCAAAGCTATCATTGTTTCTATTATAACAAAAATTTAAATATATGGGTCTAAACACTACAGTCCTATGTCAGGCTAAACTGTCTTGGGGTACGTCTATACTCACGCGTCCTGTCGGAGGCGCTGGATCGATCTTCTGGGTTCGATTTATCGCGTCTTGTCTAGACGCGATAAATCGAACCAGGAAGTGCTCTGCCGTCGACGCTTGTAATCCTGCTCGACGAACAGAGTAGGCGGAGTCGATGGGGGAGCCTGCGCGCCGCGTGTGGACCCCGGGTAAGTACTTTTTCATTCAAACTAAGATAGTTCGACTTCAGCCACGTTATTCACGTAGCTGAAGTTGCGTATCTTAGTTCGAATTGGGGGGTTAGTGTAGACCAGCCCTTGGAAGTCAATGGGAATTTCATCTGATTTAGAAGTTAAGGTTTCTGCTATCTTTTTTTTTTATCTTCCCTTTATGAGGATTTGAAAGACTTGTGCATCTGTGCACATGCTCTCTCTTGCTCTCTCTGAGTTTGCATTTAATTCACATTTGATACAGTGAATACATGTTTGGAAGTGTCAAGGAGAGAAGGAACTATACCAAAAAAGGAGTAATATAACTGCATGCACCCAATGTCAATTAGAGATTGCCCATGGGATGTAAGAATCAGACTTCAGGTGTGTACAGTGAAGACAGAAATTCTATCTGGGCCTCAAACTCATTTTTCCTGGGTGTAGTCACAGTCATTAAGAGGGGGAACAGGAAAATTTCCTCCTCTCTCCCACCCCAGAGGGGGGAAAACTTGGAGTATCACAGAGGGGAAATGAAGCAGCACAGAAAAGGCCACTTAGCCCCTAAAGTACTGCTTTCTGCAGAAGTAATAGTAATCTAAGCACTCCCTTCCCCTGTGGAGCAACCTAACAGCTGGGCAGCAAAGATTCAGTATGGCCGGTCAAACTGTTTATAAAACGAAACATTGCAAAACTTTTTTTTCCAGAATTTTCCCTTTATGTATGAAAATCAAAAAGTTCAATTTTAGTTGTTTTCTGTTTTGGAGTTTTCTCCCCGCCCCCCCCCCCTTTTTTTTCTTTTTTACTTACCCTGGCAAAAATAAAAATGGAAGAAAACGGGGGGAGAAAAACCGAAAACCGAAAAGTTTTTGTACATATTACACAACATTTTTTGAGAAATGAAAAACTGGTTATTTTCAAATACTTCAAAACAAACAACATTTAACATTGTAAAATATTTTGTTTTGTGACCAGTTCTAAACTTAGGTCAGGGATAGATAGAGGCTGCACCAGATTCAGCCAGCAGGGGTAACAAGAGGGATGAGACCAGTTTCCTTCCTACAGGTTGCACTAAGAGGTCTCCTTCCTGTTGGCCTGGAGTTCATGGAAAGAGTCTGAGTCCACCTGTCAGCCAATTTGGGGGAAGGAAAGGTCTGCTGGAAGGGGGACAGACATCCCATATTGGGGAGACTGGATTCAAAAGAGAAGTAGGGACAGAGAGAAAGAGAATGGTTGAGGTGCACATGCACATAGAACACTGTGTGGGGGCAGAGCACTGGGGAGAGAGACACAGGTAGGTCCATGTTTTTATGGAACAAAACATGGTGCTAATGGGAGCCTTTTGGAAGGAGGGGAAATAAGCTTATATGTGGAGCCAGATCCTTGTTCCCCCAGCCTCTGGAGCACAAATGACTTTCCTGGTTCTTTTCTATACTGCTTTTTATCCATACCTCTCAAAGCCTTTTACAAAAGGAAGTAAGTTTCATTATCCCCACTTTACAGATGGGAAAACTGAGTTACAAATAGGGGAAGTGACTTGTCCAGAGTCACACAGCAAAGCTGGGAATAGAACCCAGGTCTCCTGACTTCAAGTCCAGTGCCCTACCCACGACCTCTCTAAAATCACCTCTAATCCCAAAGGAGTTGGATTAGTAGCCAGAGTGCAAATGAAATAGGTAGCATCCAAGAAACTTGGCAATATGATGGTGGATAGAAGACAGTCCAGGATGAAAGGCCCTGAAATAGATGTAACCTCTCAGGAAAAAAAAAATCAAAGGTAAAATATGCAACAATACCTATGTGAGTTAGGAGCCTAAGTCTCTGACTTTCAGTGGGACTTAGGTGCTTTTTAAAATTCTACCCTTACCAGAAGATTTTTAGGCTGTACTAAGAGAGAGATGAGTAGTTATGCACAAAATATAAAAACGTGAATCGATGGGTTGGTCTCAGCTGAAAAATATCGAGTCTTGGTCACCTCATCATGCAAAATAAACAAAAGTGGAGATCCAGAAAAGTGCAACAAAAATTATCATATGTATGGGGGATGAGAGTTGAGGTAGGTTTTATTTTATAACAGATTAAAATGACTATCCCATTTAGCATGGAAAAAGGAAAAGTAAAAAGATACGTGATAGGAGTATGTAAAATAATGAATGATATTGTTGAAGGTCCTATTAACCCTTTCCCATAATACAAGAGGTTACTCAAAATTAAAAGGCATCAAGTGTATATGAAAAGATCTACCTCTTTATGCAACATGTAATTAATCTGTTGAACTCATTGCTGTAGGACATTATTCAAGCAAATAGCACTGTAGAATTGAAAAAAAATGATTAGCCATTTATATGAAGGGTCTGAATAAACTAGTAGATTAAAATTACATGGACGATCAGTCCATAGTTCATTGCATAAAATGATCAGTGTCTGAGGTCAGGAAGAAATTTGCCACCATAATTATGGCTGTGTCCTACCAGCTCTGTAGTGAAGGGATAGAGATTTATATTTAAAGTAGACTTAAAATCCCTCCCTTTCCCAGTTATCAATTGAATTTAGTCTCCAAATTTTAAACAATAGTTTTCTGTAGGCCAACTGGATTTTCTACTTTGGCATTTTTGGATATTTTTAGTTAACAATTTGCTAACCTTGCTTGAGAGAACATTTTTTAAATGATCCCTTTTCAAAATATCCCTTGGCAGACTAACATTTTTGGGACCTCTGTAGCTAAATAGATACAGTCACCAGAAATTCCAAACTCCCCTCCCCACCTCCTATTTTGTCCCAGCTCAGGGATTAGAATACTAATTTCAGATGTCAGTTAAAATAATTTAATTATCCAACTGATTCATAACTTGGGCTCCATAAAGTAAAGCTGATAGACCTGTCCATTTCCAATTGTGACTTGTCCTTTCTGACCCTATCTAGAGTGTCTCCCTGAGTCTTCAGATCAGCCCCTCGCAATACCCCTAACTTTGGGGTGCATGGGAGAAGCTGGGTAGTAGATGGGATGGGGAGATGCTATGGAGGGCATGCAGGCATGACAGGTGTGGGGATAGAGCCGGAGCCAATGAAAAGCGTAAAGGGATAAATGGAAAGGACATCCTTATTGTCTCTTTTAACTCCTTGGGGATGAAGAAGCCTCCTACAATTTTCAGGAGGAAGAGAGAGGTGGTTTGGCTCCAAAAGTTCATCCTAAAGGCTGTTAGAGGGCTATGGGGGCTGAAGACACCAAAAAGGGCCCAGGGTCCTCCCAGCATCTGTTGGTATTTACAGTGTATTAACACAAATCAGCCAGAAGTGCACCACATTTGGCCCACATTTCAGCAGGCATATGTGTTGTCTGTGGGAGAGACCATGGGCCAGAACCCCTCCCATGGCAACACCTGGCTCAGTAACACATGACTCTGCTTAAATAATAGACTCAATTTGGGCCTGAATTACTTACTTACTTGTCATACACGTCACATTTTATATATGACAACAGAACAAAATGACAAAGTTGAAAGAGATGTGTGTAAATACTTGAGATAACATAACAGAAGAGTTATTAAAATGGTGACTAAGATTGAAATAAGGGACAATCAAAGGAAAAATTTGTGCTAGACATCAGGAGAAAATTCTTACTCTAATGCACAGTAGACAATGCTCTGCCAAGGTAGGTCACAGAGGCATCATCACTAGAGATGATGGAGAGAAAAGTAGAAAAAATGATTAAGGGTTTAATGATGAAGACATGATTGTACTTCTGAACAGGGAGTGACTGGATGATCTAAGAAAATCCTTTCCATCCCTATCATCTATTATTCCCATGATCCCAATAGTTTCATTATTGAGTTTCCAGATGTGAAAAGCCAATTGATTGATCTCTGTGTGTATAAATACAGATAACAGAAATGTATTGGGTAGAGCTGTTTGGAAATTTTCCAATGGAACATTTTTCTATCAGAAAATGTTGATTTGTTGAAAGGAAACATTTCACAGAAACATGCTAATTTGGTGACCATTCATTTTGAAATGTCAAAAAAAACAAAAACTAAAACACCACCCTACTACTTTTGATAGGGGGAAAATGTTTCATTTCAGCCTTTGTGGAAAGGAAAATTTCAAATTTCTATTTCTAAATGACTTTTCATTTCAATATTTTCAATATTTTAAATTTGTATATTATAAATTATAATATAGAATGGAAAAAAGTTAATGTCGGAATGAAACGTTTTCATTTTGTCAGAGTGAAACATTCTGATTGACCCAAAATGCAATTTTTGTTTAAAAAATGAGTTCATGAGATTTTTTTTTGTTCCATTACAGAACAGGAGACATTCCAAACTCGCAAAACTTTTCAAATAATTCAACCCTTCAAATAAAAAATTCAGTTCCACCATTCTCAGGTGAGACCATTGGCAGGCTCTGGCCTCAGTGGACCCAGGAAGGGATCATCCTAACTTAAGAGTTTTTCTCTAGTGATGTAGAGACAACTTTGAGACTTTTAGCCTCTTCCTCTCCTTGCTGCAAGCTTAGCTTGGAAAAAGAGGCATGGCTGGACAAAAGAGATTGGGAGATACTGCGCAAAAATGTTTCTCAGCTATGGATTCATTGCCATTCGGAGCCCACATATGTTAAAATAGCCTTTAGATTACTCTAACACAGCACTGTCAGACTAGCAATTCCAGAACCAAGGGAGGCTCAGGGAGAGCAAAGATGAATGCTGAGTCATATTTTTTCACTGTTTCCTGTCCTCTGTTCTGTGCAGGTCAGCCACATTGCAGTGTGTGGCCCATTGAGTTTACTATCCTGATAGTTTAGGTGCAGAGTAACTAAAAAATGTCATCTTCGTTATATCAATTGCAGTATCTGGAATTACTCTGGAACACTAATGTTTAAAGGGCAATTTGTAGAGTGAAATGTATAGAGGCTTTGACCAAGTACTGTATATTATTCACAAATAACTGAAAAATAGGTGATTGGTATAACGCAGAATTTTTCATTATAAAAGATGGGGGTTACAATAGCATCATTAGTCATAGCTGAAATATACATTTTGTGTATATTGGGTAGAGGAATGCAATACCCATGAATCAGATTTTCCTGAATTTGTAGGGGTTTTTAAAAGACCTTCATTGTTCCCCTCTCAATGAAATCATGGAGAAATATATCTGGAACTTGCTAGAAAGACAGGAAGTGGTCAGTAGGAAGTAGAGGAAGTGGACATTTCTTATTTATTTAAAATGTTATCTTTTAAAATATTAAAAAAATAAAGTTAACATACTTGCCCTGTAGACGTACTGCTTTAGGATTAGTGTCTAATCACACTGAATGCCTAGACAACTGGAGGAGAATTTCAAGATTTTTATGGTTTAATGTACAGTAGTAGAACTGGGCAGATGCTGACATGGTAAGAAAAGATAACTTTATCAGCCATATCAAAGCGTCAACTTCTAGTTTAATGTAAAGGCTGATCCTGTAATCTTTATACTGATAAGTTTGAAGTCCCACTGAATTTAATGAAAATTTTGGGTTAGGCCCGTAATGACAAGGAGAGTAATTCAACCTTGGTGAACAGTCAACTGCAGTCAATGTGCTTGCCCCAGAGCTAAATATAACCCAACATCTCTAAGGAACTGGCAGCTTGAAAAAAGTTTGTATCCATTAATGTATCTATTTTTAAAAGCAGTGCAGTAATGAATGGAGAAATTAATTTTCTTCTCTGTGGAGCAATAACCCTATTTTATTTCTGTTGGTGTTCTTCTCACCTTTCTCTCTTACCTCTGTTTTATTTCCCAATCCTATATTCTCAGTTCTAGTCCATTCTGAAGAAAGAGCTCCTATAGTTTTTCTATAGGTAGCTATACTTGAACATATTTGGTTATCATAGCCTATATAGATATTATCATCAGGGGGGCTTTATTACACACACTGCTGACACTGTATGCATTCATGGAAACTTACACCACAGTGTTAAATCCGCCTAACAGAACTGTTTTTTTGGAAACTATCACATCCATTTTCTTTCAATCTGTTATCAAGCTCGTGGCTCATAGTTTGCACCACCATAAATTCAGTTTTCTGGTCTTTTTCAAAGCTAGTCGACAGCTTTGAGTGCTGGAAAGGCAGCCCACCCAGCATCTGGGCTGGACACAGTTACGTCATTCACATAACTCAGTAATAACCAGTTAGACTGTTGCGGGGGCTTTTTATGTACTACTTTTATAAATGTGCCTGGTCCTGTGAAGAGCTACAAAGCGCTACAAAAGGATTTCACAAAACTGGGTGACTGGGCCACAATATGGCAGATGAAATTTAATGTTGATAAATGCAAAGTAATGCACATTGGAAAACATAATCCCAACTAAACATATACAATGATGTAGTCTAAATTAGCTATTACCATTCAAGAAAGAGATCTTGGAGTCATTGTGGATAGTTCTCTGAAATCATCCATTCAAAGTGCAGTGGCAGTCAAAAAAGCAAACAGAATGTTGGGAATCATCAATAAAGGGATAGATAATAAGACAGAAAATATCATATTGCCTCTATAAAAATCCATGATATGCTCACACCTCGAATACTGCATGCAGATGTGGTCGCCCCATCTCAAAAAAGATATATTGGAATTGGAAAAGATTCAGAAAAGGGCAACAAAAATGATTAGGGCTATATTATGACTTCCGTATGAGGAGATATTAATAAGACTGGGACTTTTCAGCTTGAAAAAGAGGCGACTAAGGGGGGATATGATGGAGGTCTATAAAATCATGAATGGTATAGAGAAAGTAAATAAGGAAGTGTTATTTACTCCTTCTCATAATACAAGAACAAGGGGCCAACAAATGAAATTAATTTGTTTAAAACAAACACAAGAAAGTATTTTTTCACGCAACGCATTGTCAACCTCTGGAACTCCTTGCCAGAGGGTATTGTGAAGGCCAATACTATAACGGGGTTCAAAAGGGAACTAGATAGGTTTATGGTAGATAGGTTCATCAATGGCTATTAGCCAGGATGGGCAGGAATGGTGTCCCTAGCCTCTGTTTGCCAGAAGCTGGGATTCGGTGACAGTGCATGGATCACTTGATGATAGCCTGTCTGTTCATTCCCTTTGGGTCACCTGCCATTGGCCACTGTCAGAGGACAGGATACTGGGCTTGATGGACCTTTGGTCTGACCCAGTATGGCCGTTCTTATGTTCTTTTTACAATCAAAATAATGAAAAATTCCCTCCTGCCAAAAGCGTACAATCTAAGGGGCTCTTGATCAGACTGAATAGTATTTGAAGTCAATGGGACTGCTTGCCTGACTAAATGTTGCCATTTCAGGGTTTAAATTAAGGCAGCAATAAACAAAACCAGATGACAACACGATATTGTGTAGGAGAGGGGAAGGTGAAGGAAAAGACAATAGATTATGCAATCACTTGGGAGGTCAATGTTCATGTCTAATAAGCATGAAACATCTGTGATGGTCTCTTGGGGAATGGCAAAGTTTGTATCTATTCATATGTTACATCACACTGTTCTTGCAGCAGTATTCCAACAGCACACTTTGGACATGCTGAAAAAGGATGGGTTCCTTTTTTATAAAATTAAACTTTATTTGGGGTAAAACTAAACTGATTCCATCATCAGAGTAGCAATTAGATAGACACCTGAAGGCAAGCGAAAACGAGGCCACCCGAAAACAACATGACGAAGAGCTGTGGAAGCCGAGCTGAAAAACCTGAGGCACAGCTGGGGAACCATTGATAGACTTGCCAGAAACAGACAGGAGTGGAGGAGCTTTGTCGCTGCCCTAAATGCCAGAGGTGTAATAGGAATATGATGATGATGATGATAGCTCACTACACTTGTCATTCCAAGTGAACTGCTTCATAATAGTGGTTGCCCCGGGCTTCACCTCAGGAGTGAGCCTGGATGGGCTGTGGCCCACCCACTTAGCATCAATACCCACCCAAATTGGGGCCAGAGTCCCTCAAATCTGTAGGCTGGGAGGGGGTGAGCCCTCCCAGCTGGGGGATGGTGCCTTGTGGGGGCAGGTCTGGACAGGGCTAGCACTGGGGCCGGAGACCAGGGCAGCAGCACGTGGCACCAGCAGGAGAGGGACACAGCCAGGTGGATGGACACCGACCCGGGATCAGGAGGGGCAGGCAGAGTTTGAGCCACAATGGGGTTCCCCCTCCGCCCCATAGGAATGCCCTGTAGCCTGTGTGCCTCAGGCAGTCTCATCATCTGGTGCCTGCTGAGTGGTAAGGGCCGGCTGGAGGGGGTAGTGGCAGGTAGCCCCCCTCATCCCTCTGGCCCCCCATCCCTTGTGCCCTCCTTCTCCTGCCCCTCAACATTGACCGCCCACCCAAAAGTCAGGGCCCACCCAGTTTTCCTTTCCTAGCTACGCCACTGCTTCTCCTCTGACTTTAAACTAACAAGCAAATTATTAAACTGATGGTGGTGATTGATTGGCAAGGGTTGTGGTGAACCTCACTGACAAGACCCTTGGAACCTGCTTCCCTGCCTGCCTGTCAGAGCCTGAATTTGGCACACTGTACATCATGCAGCAAGGCCCTTCCATTCAGTCAGGATTTTGACTGAAGGTTATTATGAATTGGTTTGGTTGAATTGGATGTTTGGGGTTAGACAAGTTTCTATGGTAGGTGATTCAAGGCAGATAATTGTTGTTTTAATTGTACAGTGCCTAATTATTATTGTAATAGGTACTACATAAGCTAACAAAGATATAACATAGCTTGGCAGTGTCTGTTGAATAAGAGGCTGCTGTTTTTGCACAGTAACTTTTCAGAGCAGAATTGCACTTTAAGGGCAGCTGGCATCCTGCCCTTTCAAAAGGAGGCATTAACAATTCCTGCCAATAATGCATCTGGTGGTACCCAGCACATTTTTATGGTGCAAGGATGATTTTTAACAAACAATTTTTCCCCTTTGAAAGAAGAATAGATACCAAAGCTTGTGAAAAATTTATTTTATGCAAATGTTGATAATTGCTTTTTGTTTAAAAAATGGCCTAAATGGCCTGGTAAAAGACTTAAAAAGGAAGTGCTGGTTAAAGGAACGGAATGGTGTGGGGTTTGGGGCTCCAATGGTTGGAATGGCAGGAAGCCAACCAGAGGTGAAAGTAAGCCGGTACAGTCCAATATGGCGTACCGTTAAGAGCCGGTACGCAGCCAACCATACCAGCGGCAGCCGGGAGCTCCGGCAGCGATATAAAGCCCCAGGCTGTGCTGAAGGGTTGGCTGGGGGACTCTGGCCCCAGCCTCGCCCCTTCTGCCCGAGGCCCCACCTCATCCAGTTGAGGATTCCCCCCCCCCCCCCGCCCCGGCTCAGGACCCGGGCTGCCCTGAGTACCAGTAAATCTCTTAAGTTACTTTCACCCCTGGAGCCAACCCCATTTCTTCTAGCCCACCTAACCCCTCCTACGAGGGGGGTGGCTGGTAATGTCCCAGGAATGGAAAAAGAGGGGGAGCTGGTAAACTCCCCGGATATATTGAGGTGCCAGCAATGGATTTGCTGGAGGGACCTAGATGGGAAAGAGGGGGAGCTGATAAAAGCCCCCTGGGTAATTACAAAATAAACAGGGCTTACCTGCCCTGTACACTTTTATATGCCAGGTAGTTCCAAACATCTAATAATAAAGTTGTGGCCTGCTTAAATCCATATCAACTGTCTCATGTCTCCTGTCCCCCTTTCGGTATAGCTGGACAATGCTGATAATTGCTTTTTGTTTATCCCTCAGTGTTTTTTTATAAATATAATAGTCATATCTCCCTGCTCCTCTGGGTTACCATGCTTATTTTAAAGAAAGTAAACATTGTTCACTTAAATTCATAAATGCTGACTGCTGGAGTCCTTGATATTTCAAATTCAAATTATAGCTAGACATCACTTAAATGAAGTAAGAATTGCTGGCTTTGACCAATTTGACACTGCATGCCTACTGGGAGCTGAGTCCAATCTGGTACTAAATAGCTGGATGCCATCTCATTCTCTGATATTTGCACTGAAAATGAATTGCTGTTAGGAGGACCTATTTCTTCTACTTCAATGAGAAAGTATATAACTGATGCTAAATGCAAAAATATTTCTTTCTGTAGGAGCAAGACAAAGATAGAACCATAGGAGGTACAGTTAATTATAAAAACAAATTAACTGACCATGTCTGGCCTACATTTCCTGTAAATCTGAATTCATTATTTTTCACTGATCAAAATAATTACATAGCAGTTATGCATATATTCAAATGCAAGTCATTTGTTTTTCACTAAAAAGAGAGAGAATCCAAGATCCCATGATATTTTGAATGCTAATCCTTTTCTTTAAAGTAAATGAAACAGTCTCTTTACTGTCAGTTGCAGTCCTTTAGGACAAATAATTTATGTACTTTGTTCAGAAAATTAATCAAAAATGCTTGCATGATGAAATGTGCTTATTTGAAAGATTACTTCTAGAATACTAGTGGAAAAATTCTTCAGAGACAAAATTAGCAAAGTATTTATTTTTAACCAAAGGATAGCCATCCCCAAAGTGCTGCCTGCATTCTGATTATGATCAAAAGTATATTTGACTGTGTAGAGTCCAGATTCAAAAGTTGTTAAAAAAACTAGCACAAAGAGCTCTAGAAGTACTGCAAAGGATTAACTAGGACTGAAGTCATCTGAGGGGAGTTGCACATTAAAAATAAAGCCTAAATGACATGGATACCTGAGTCTGATATATTGGAACAGTAGAAAAACTTTGGAGTGACCCACGCGGTAAATGCTTGAAGGGAAACTAAATAATAAAGCTTAGCAACAAGGGTCTAATCATTACTTTCATGGCCATTATGCAGCATAGCGAATAGGACTTTAAGGGTGGAAAATGAATGCCAATTTTTGACCTGCCTTTTAAGATATTCTAAACCATCACAATTTAATTGGGTCAGGTAATTACTCAAAAGGCTATCCTGGTGCATTATCATCCTCCTGTATCAGTTCTCCGTTCCTTATTATCCCGACACAGTTTGTCAAAAAGTTGTCACAAGAGACTGTGTCTCACAGAGAAAAATAACCTCAGTGCCGTTACTCTGAGCCTGACGTCCAAGTCCTGAAATAATGAGAAGATTCTATTGCTGAGGAACCTTTCTTTAAAAGAAAAACAAACTATACTGCCCAGATTTGTCTGTCATAGTAATGTGAGGGATACGTTAAAACATTACCCAGGAGAGTCTTTATGGATTTTGTTCACTCATCTCCTGTGCATTGTTTGCAAAATGTACCTAGTAACTCCTTCTGAAGCTATGCTGTAGACTATATGTATTGTTGATTATTCCTTTCCAGTTATCATCTATTGGGGAAAGATGTGTAAAGAGTACTTTTAGAACTACATTGCATTTGTGTACCACAGAAAATCTAGTTCTACAGTTTATTCTGATTTTCTTTTCTATGTTGTTTGAAACTGAACATGAGAAATAGCTTCCTGGATATCCGTTAAAGTCAGTATGATAGCTGACTGCTACAGCATATGTCTAGGAGCTATTGTTTGTACCATTTGTTAGCAATGAGAGAAGTAGACAAATTAATATTAATAAGGATGTTGCTTACATTCTTTACAATTTAAGTCCACTCTCAAGGCTTCAGGATTTTAGTAAAGTGCTATGGGTAGAGCAACCAATGTAGAAAAAATTATTCACAAGGATGTGAAGTTTTTGGAGCAGAATGTTGCTGTCTGTGTGTAGGTATGGAAGGAGTAACTAGTGAGAGCCTTCTCCATTTCTGGTCCAAAAGCCATTCACAATTGATGTCAGACCTTAGTCACTTCACTATGCTAGCATCATTGCTAGGTTTCCTGACCTGCATGGGCAATTGGCACGTTGCACCCTCAAAAAGAGTATTGCATTTCCCCTTCTGCACATTCAGCCATTACCCCTCTAAAGACTCCTCTGGCCACATGGCTGCTCCTCACCAATTGTCCCTCTCTAGTGGCCACATTATGTCCCTTTACTTACTGTACATTTTAGCATTGTACATTGGCAAAAAATCATTGTTTGATTCTGGGATCTTAACCAGGAGTTCATTTCTGTACTCTAGTTAGCATTTGTGACATCCGTTTGGCAGATCACACACAATTTTACATCATGTATGTTTTGGGATTACAACAGGAACAAAAGCATATTCCTGTTCCAACCCACACGTAATTTCCTGTGTGATGATATTAAATGCAGGGAAAATAAGACATTGATGACACTAGCCTTGGCTTCAACATAGGCGATCAGTCTGTATCCAGAAAGCAGTCACTGTTATGAATATTCACAATGAATGTCACATAATTCTAATTTAAGTGTCTCCATTTGGAAATGCTTCGCACAATTTTTCCTCTTCCAGCTTGTATGGCCATTGGCCAATTTGACGTATGATTTTAGGTATACTTAAAACATTATAGGGTGGTTTAATATGAGTGGATGAGAAAAGTTCAAAGTGATAGATTCTAACCATGCTTTAAAAAAAAGTCAGAGGGCATTCGTAGAGGTGTACCTGATTATTCAGTGAGGGAGCATGCGTGAATGCCATGTATCAAGACCTATGTTTGGTGGCCCTCTATTTGTTGCTATGATGGTGCAAACACTTAGGGGCAGAATAACATTTTAGGTTGTGCTGGCTTTATATTCTGTGGTAACCAATACTACAGGCCCCCCAGTGGATTGGTGGAACCGTCAGCACAGAAGTGGGGAAGGACATCTTCAGGGGACTCCCAGGCAGGGCCACTGCTTCTCTCTAATTTGGACTCATTTTGGGGTGTGGTTGGTGTAACAATCTTGGGGTTCGTTAAATAACACACCGGTCAATGAGAAAGGAATACAACTTTAATATAACAAACTGGAGAACTTCTGTAGTGAACTGCTGCACAGAGCCATGTGGTGTTCCGAACGCCCGCTTCCAGGGCACAACTCCAAATTCCCACACTCACAACACTGTCTCTTATGAGGGAGTGTCTCCAAATCACAATCTTTCATTAACTTATCTCTACAGTTGGATGACAAGCAAACACACGCAGTGCATCAGGAACCGACAAAGAGCCAGGTCTTGACGGGGCTACTAACAGATTTTTTTAATGAGTGGTTCAGAGGGAACACACAGAACAATACTGCTATTACACCAGGGAAACTGAGTACAAATGGTTTCTGTTGACTCTTCTAACTGCATAGGGGTTGGTACAACCAGAACTCCAAATTAATACTAATACTAAAAATTGACAAAAAGAAAATTCAACCTTTCATTAAAAAATGATATGTGAAGGATGTGTCTTGTACACAAGCGGATAAATAAAGATCTTAGTTTGAACATGATGGCAATCACACATACATACAATGAAGGCCTGTGTATGTGTGATTGCCAGGGAAAAATGGAAGTATATCAGAAGTGTATCAGAAATTTGGAAAGAAAAACAAAAATTACCAATACTCTCCTTCCCCCAACACTCCTCTCATCTAGTGCTGTATCAGACACAGCCTAGTTATAATTCTAATTACAGTAACTTGTCCTCATTTAACATAATTGTCAGAAAAGAGAAAATATTCTGCTTTGTTCCCTGATGCTTTGTATGGTATATTTACATACTGGTTTGTATGGTATGTTTATTAAATGCATAGTAATCAGTTGGAATAAAACAAGCATGTGAAAATAAGGTTTTGTTATTTGGCTTCAAAGAAGTTTTCCTTTTAAGCAGGTATAACTCATTCCTTAATTGTTTTTAAGGTGTGATGTTAATAAGAGTAATCATATGCTCCTTTATCAACATTTTCTTAATTGTCACCCACAGTTATTTACATGTGAGTACAAAAGCAGCATTTTACTAGCTGCCAGGCAGCTGGGGTGATGTCACTCGCATAATTTATAATATGACTAATTAAAATGAATGAGCTTGCTATAATGTTCTCTGCACTATTTGCTGGATGAAAGTTTTTAAAATATTTAATGCTGCAACAATAAACAACTCTATATGCAAAGTAATAATAAGCATGCATATTTAATTTGATGTTAATCTGCTTTCTGCCAAAGTTGAAGTAGATTTAGAACTTCTTAATGTCAGCACAATGTTTGTATATTTTGGGTTTCGGTTTTTCAAAATAATTCTCCAGCCTTAGCTTGTTCCAAGCGGATTCTTCATATATATTTCCCAGCCAAGTCCATCCTTCACGTGGTGTTATCTTTATCTTAAACCATATCAATGGGTCTATATTGACCTTTAAATGTAACACAGTACATTGGCATCACACATTTTCTTTTTAGTTGGTTGGAGATAACAAGGAAACATTAAACAACGTTGTAGCTGTCAATGTTTCCAATGTTTTTGTTTTTTAATGTCGTTTTCACAATGACAGTGCGGTGGGTTATTTTGTGCTAACTACACAAATGACTTTTGTTACCACTGTATATGAAGCACAATGGAAAATGTGTTGCTGTGCTTTATCATAGTCACTGAAGGGCACAGAGCTCAAAATGGCTGATAGAAGTCACCAAGTATTCCATCATTATCAAACTTAGAAGACTAATAAATGCCTCTTGTTACAAATCCTCTAAATATATACTGCTGGCGTGTGATCATTCTGCGAGCACAAAGCATCAAACTAATTAGCAACAGCACACATGCAAATGATGCTGTTCATTTTAAAGAACTTTGCATAATACCCTTATGATTAGTAAGGCAATTACAATATCAGTTGCATGTCATTATTAATCATTTTAATAACTTCTGTATTCTAAGTTTAGCTCATTTTAAAGTCCTAAATCATTTTTTTCTTATACCCATCAAAAACTTCTGATATTTTCCCCTTTTTTCTCAGCCTTATTGTTTTTACCTTTGTTTTTATTAATTTTTCAAGTGAATGATGCCAGCCATATAATAACAAACATTTTTTTAACTTAAACTGCTTATGCATAACACTTGGTAGATCTGCAATTTGTGAAAGAAATGGTTGAAGAATAGACACCTCTTTATGATTTTCTTATTCCAGCCTCTTAGATCATTTGATTCATGAGTTTCTTTTAAAGTATTTTAAGCATAAACGGGAGAAAGAAAATGCTTAAACCTAAACCAATGAAGGGAAAGGCATTAAAAAAAACACAATTTCAAGCACAAGTAGCAATGTAAGAGTTCAGACCATTGTTGATGGTTTATTGGCGCAACATAGTAAGATTTGGGTCCATAGTTACCAAGGCAAGTACACCTCAGTGCTGTATCTGCAGGGCTACATTCTGAGAGACAACATTTATTTTCCCAGAGCTTCATGGAAAGGCATCTGAGGAGAAGTACCAGCAGCAGGCCTTGCAGCTAACTATGTGTATAGAATCTATGGTGTGCTCAGCATATTAATGAAGTTCCACACTTAACTTACTGATTTCCTTAACTTACTGAATTAGAAATTTGCAAGAAATACTATCTTCAGGAGAGGGAGCCGACATGGCTCTGCAGCCCTCCCTCCTTTTCTCATATCCTCCTTTCATGTGACCTACAGACCCTGTTCTGAGATGAGAAATAAAATCCAAAGAATCTGAAGATCCTTTCTGGGTGCAAGGGGTGAATCCTTTTATGGTTCACTTTAGAAGGGCACAGGGGATGCAGGTTTAAGTTGAACATCTAGGAAGAGGCAGCTTTCATACACAAGGCTTACCAAAGTACAGACCTATTGCCATCGAATACGGGCCGTGATCCCTGATACACCCCTGCAATTCAACAGTTTAGTTCTGTTGAACTCACTGTAACTTCATATAGGTAGGACTCAGTATCTACATTTCCAAAAAATGCAGCCGTACCGTCCTCAGATAAGCAGACTAGATGGTGGGAGATGAGGCATTAAAGACCATCACTCTGGTGCTCCTTGCTACTGCATAAAATACACATATTAACAGAAAAAACCTACTCATTGTAATGAATCCATTGCACATGTGCCAATATTGGAAATAGTGTCTAGTGGCTTCTCTCCAAAGTGCCAAAGAGTAAGTCATGAGTTCATTTTATATTTTTTAACATTTTGCTGTGGATGGGGGGGGGGGGCGGGGAGGGGAAGCAAGCCTGGAATTCTCAGGGTACGATAACATGGATCTTGCTAAGTTTGTTATTCAGGATACAATTTTAGATTCTTTCCATATAAAAATTCAGCACCCTGTTTTGCTGCTTCTGCATGCACAGAATGGGCAGGCTTCAATGGTAGCGCCATATGTGGAATAGCTACTGAATTGGGACCAAAATATTTTTGCTGTATTTAGGCACATTTGGGTTGTTGCCATTATAAATCTCTGTTTATGTTCTATAGATTCAACAGCATCCTTTTAAAAGTTTTGCTTCCACTTTCTAACTAAGTTACACATAGAGATTCAAAGGAGCTTTTGGTATGCCAATCATCTCTTCAGTTAAAGACTTTACCTATAGAAATTAGGATTCATTAACCTCCAAGACTGCCTCTTACATTTTGCAATATCAAAAGAGAGACTGCCATTTCTGTAACTTCTTGTGAACATAGTTCACATTTACTCCAATCTGTCACCAGTTGAGACTCGTAACTCAGACCAACCCCTCCAATTGCCAATTTTCCTTTGTTATCCGTACACAGAAAAACCGCTGCAAAATGATCACCCTTCACATTCAAGTCACTATTACTTCCTGGATTGGTATCTTGTATAAATCAACGAAGAGGAGAGATGTGTTACAAATTATACTTTCAGATGGTGATATAATATTGATAAAAAAATGAAAGGGTAAAAGATGGCAGCCATCTGTTGTTTAAACCAACCAAATTGTATGTAATTGTAATTTCTCTGTAAGGATGGTGCCTTTAGAAACAAACACATGTATGTTTGCCATTGGTAGAGTCTTTCTCGAACTGCAGTAGGATGAGCATTCATTGCCCTACCCTTTCTCTGCTAGTGCAATATTTTGAAAAATAATAATTCTAACAAAAAACATGAAGATTCTAAACAAAGTACCCCCACTGACATATCCTCTGTAGATGTCTTCCTATGGTGGACAAAGGATTCTGATATTATAGAACAATCAGCTGACAGATGGATTATATACAGAAGTCTGTAACAGGCTACTCACTAATTGATAGGGTTGATTCCCATATTTCCTGCAATTTGCTATTCTCAATTAGAAGCAACTGACTACAGAAAAAAATCCAAATCTGAAAAAAAGCACACATGCATTAGAGGTCAAGAAAAAGTCAGTCATTTTTATTGAATGTCAACCCTTCAAATTTTTTCATGCGCATGTTAGATTCCGAGGCCTCCAATTTGGAGAGATCAAAATCATCTGAGGTCAAAAGTTTCATCTGACTAATGATAGCAAAATTTCCAAAGGCAGGTAAATACATGACGGATACTGCCACCAGTAACCAAGTCAGCACAAAGAACAGATTCCTATCCACTACCGTTAGTGTGATATAGCTAATTATATTCCCAGACAAAATCCACATTTAGACTGAGTTAAGATTGAGAGTACATATCAATAATTTAGGGTTAAAACAAACTTTTTCTGAGATTTAGGGTTAAATTGAAAAGAAATCCAAACATGTTAAACTATGGAATTACACAGTTAGGGCATGCAACCAGCCTTAATGTTACTCTGTAGTAATTAAGGTTGCCAACCCTCCAGGATTGTCCTGGAGTCTCCAGGAATTAAAGATTAATCTTTAATTAAAGATTATGTCATGTGATGAAATCTCCAGGAATATGTCCAACCAAACACTATGCAATAACAATACAGTTATGATTAGTGCATTATAGTGTGTGGTACATAATTAGATTAAACTGTTTTTAAAGACATATTTGATCTTTTCTATAAGTTCAAAACTTCTCAAACATTTTGACTTTACAAATGACACCTGTGTGACTTTACAAACTATTTGATCTTTTCTATAAGTTCAAAACTTCTCAAACATTTTGACTTTACAAATGACACCTGTGTGACTTTACAAACTGTGTGCTGTACAGCTACTGAAAGGCATGTATCTATGCCATACCAAGAGTCCTAGACCATTTTGATATCAGTGGTAACTCTATTAATCACCACCCTTATTCTACAGCCAATTTGCATACCACAATTTCATTAGTTGTATGAGGGAGACTTCACAGATGGTGGATTATTTGACCCAACTGCCAGAGTTCTTCAAAACCTCCTCAAAGCAACACAACCAGCACCCACAATAACCCCAAACACAGCCCCTCGCCATAGCTCACACCCCTCATTCACCACCCTTCACACCCCTCATTCACCACCCACGTAAATCCAGACAACACTCTCAGCGCAATTAAACAAATCCACAAATACACACAACCTTTTATTTAGAATACCACCGATTCAGTACTTGTTTAAAGTCTTACTCTCCAATTTTTAAGTTCTCAGCCATTTTTAGCTCTTTTACACACAACGTTATGAATTACTTCCACGTGACAGCATGGCCTTTCCGCTATTAGTGTGAGAATAATTCCCAAGAAGGTGGACTGATGGGCACAGTGCAGGTGAGGCAAGCAAAGGTCCATGCCTATCACAATGGAGAACTGTTCCAGGGCTAGGGCTCCTAGGCACTACAATGATATATAAATGGATCTCTGGTTTATCACATGGACCTCAACTTCACATATATAGCATGTTTGAGTGCATATAGCATGTCTATAGGATACATTATTTGGGGCTTTCTTAGAGTTGCTTTTTCAAAGCATACTGAGTGTTGTAAAATATCTAAAAAGAAGCCTACTGAGACACAGATCTGGTAGTAAATGAATAAACTAGTAAATATGCTAAAATCCCTTTACGTTGTAGTAATTGCCAAACTACTTCATGTAGGCAAAATGTGGCCCGCCTCTTGGGGTTCTCCTCCTACCTAATTGTTCTTTCCCAGCATGTCCTTTGGCTGATCCTCCTCATCCACCTTCCAATTTTCTGTGGGGATTCCATGTGGCTCTTTCTTTGTTTCCCTTCTCTATTCCCTTGAGGTTTATCTCTGGATAATCTCCTCTGCAAACGCAAATTCAACTACCGTCTCTGTGACTCTCAGATCTCCCTCTCTTTTCCAGACCTGTCTCCTTCTGTTCAAACTAAATTCTCAGCCTGTCTCTCTGACATCTCCTCATGAATGTCTAGCTGTCAGCTCAAGCTCAACATGGCTAAAACAGAGCTCTTAATCTTTCTCCGAAACCCTTCTTGCTACCTCCTTTCTTGATCACCGTGGACAACATTGCCATATCCTGCCTATCGCTTAGGCCTATAACCTGAGCATTATCTTTGACTTGGACATCTCCAGGTCTTCACATTCAGGTTACATCTAAATTTTGAAGATTCTTTCTGCATAACGTCCTTATGATACAGCCTTTCCTATCTATCCACACAGCTAAAACTCTTGGCCACACTCTCATTATTTCCTGTCTTGGTTACTGCAACATCCTTCCCTCTGACCTTGACAAATACAATCTTGCCATCCATTCGAAATGCTGCTATAGAGATCATTTTCCTACCCCATTGCTTTGACCATGTCACCCCTCTTTTTGTATCCCTATATTGCTGCCAGTTCTCTATCACATAAAATATAAGCTACTTGTTTTCACTTTCAAAGCCTTTCATGGCCTATTCCCACCCTACCTATCACCTCTCAATCTGTATTACAATGTTGACTCCTGCCTCCAATCAGCCCATGGTGCCAGCTTCCATCACCCGCTTGTTAAATTTTCAAACAAGCACCTTGGTGCTTTTTCCTTGCTGCCCTTCATGCTTGGGAGGCTTTCCATTTAAACATCTGAAAAATTAACCCATTATTCTCCTTCAAAACGCTCCTTTGCCATGATACCTACAAAAATTTGACATTGCCTAAGCTGCTGGTGTGCTGAGACCACAGTCTCTCTTGCTTAGCAGTGCTGCCCAACTGTTTCTTTCTACTCCCCAGCCTTTTGGGGGCAGGGACTGTTTGTTCTGTGTTTCTACTGTGCCTAGCAAAATGAAGTCTATGACTAGGTCTTCTAGGTGCTGAGATAATACAACTAACAATAATAATAATAATTAATAACTAATAAGGATTCTGCAGAATGCTACAATGAGCTCACATATGTTTAAACGATGCTGTTAATTTTAATAATCTATCATTTTTAAAATGTTGCCAAGCATGCAGATGTTTTCCCTGTATATCTCCTACCTCTTAGTTCACGCTTTGTTTGTTAGTCGAACTGAGTATATCAATCTGTTATGTAAAAACATGCTTCCATCTGTATCACAATTTTTATAAGCCAAAACACAAAAGTGAAAGCATTTGCCTTGCTTTCCTATGATAATATTGCCTTTTGTACTTTATAACAGCAGAATATGTAAAGATGACTCAAACATCCTATATAAAAAATAAAATAGAATGGTAACCCTGATTGTTTCCTGCCAGTAGGGTACACTGTATGAAGTCAGGGTATTCAGGTGAGTTAGGTGGAGATATGTAATTTGCATGGACTGTACCAGTAGCAGCGAATTGTGTAGTTTAATGGACACTGATCTTATATCTGAACAAGTGTTTTCTAAGTTGCATAGCTGTGGTTCTCCATCAGTGGTTCTCAAACTGTGGGTCGGGACCCCAAAGTGAGTCACAACCCCGTTTTAATGGGGTTGTCAGGGCTGGCTTAGACTTGCCCGAAGCCTGAGCCCCACCACCTGGGGCCAAGCAAAACCCAAGGGCTTCAGCTTTGCACCCACCCTACCCCAGGGGTTTGGCTTTGTCTCCCCCCCACTCCCCACTACCACCTGGGGCGGCAGGGCTTGGGCACACTCAGGCTTCACTCCCCACTCCTGGAGTCGTGTAGTAATTTTTGTTGTCAGAAGGGGGTCGCGGTGCAATGAAGTTTGAGAACCGCTCCTCTACATTATTTTATCATCTAATGCTTGCACAGTCCTTTTATATATTGCAGAGGGTTCATGTTCAAGGGCTCAAGCTAGCACATGCAATAGGTAGCAGCTGCTTATGATTGATGTTTATTTTTTGGCAGCATGTCAAGCCTTCTTGTGCTCTGTGGGTTTTCCTAATCAAGCAGCTGCATAAGTATGCTGATTAAAAAAATAAACACTTGGTTATCGTGCAAATTAACCCATAATCCTTCATCTTATTAAATAACAAAATGTTATGTACTACTGAGACAGTTGGGATAAAATTTAAACCAAAAAGTAAGGTGGTATCATCATGTTCATGGCTATATGATGCATAAAATTGGATGGGATTAAGAAAATACGAACTATAGATAGAAAATCATGAAAAACCTCTTAGTGAGATTTGTTAAAGGGTAGAACTGCCTCACAGGGATGAGGTGAAACATTTGAGACATTTAAAATTAGACTAGAAAATAAAATGCAAACAAGAGCCTTGCAGTGGAAGGGGTATGAACTATGAGCTTAATCTAGCAGACTGCTGAGCATCCACAACTCCCTAAGAGGTCAGGAGCAGCTGAGAGTGCTTAAGACTTTGTGTGGAATCAAACCCTAAATGACCTAATATGACTTTGCATCCAGAACACTTTTATGATATGTAATGATGGATTTAAAATTCTCTTTAGAGTGATTTTATTGTACGTAGATAAAAGGAAAAAATAAAGCCAATAAAACTTTCTTGTTAATTATTTTTCTTGATATTTTGGTAGTGATTGGGAAATCTTAAATTTTACCGAAGAAGTTTCCCCAAAACAGAGAATATAATCTTTAAAACATAACTGAAAGCTGGAATGATTTATGGCTTTGATGGAGCAATGCAATTTTTTATATATAAATTTCCCTGGCTGAAAGCCACATGGGAAGTTAAATCACCATGATCGTCATCTTTTTTTAAAAAATAAAAAAAAATACAAGATAGATACATATGAACAGGAAAGCAAGACTTCTATTGTAAATGGGTTGCTTTCTCTATCAATTTGTTGCATGGTTAGGGAGTTAACTGCATGAGCACCTGCAACAAGACCTGACAATAATCAGATCAGTATTCATTACAGAGGAGAAATGTATGCTGAAATGAGGGAATAGTTTGGCATCCTGCCACCATAAATCATCTTCTTTACAATCTTTGTATTATTAACAATCTTTGTATTATTAGTTTTGGCGAGATTCTACCATTCATGAACTAGTCCTTTAGAATCTGTATACCTCTAGAGATTTCTGTTCTGTCACATGGTTAATCTTATTCAGCCCCAGATTCTGTACATAAATACGCCCCTTCCCCTGCCGCTTGAAATGGAGTTCATTCTCAAAAAAAGAAATTATTACAGGACTCTTCACAATAACAACCTCCTGGATTAGAGAACTACAGGTTTCCAAGACAATGTGGTCCCACCACACCATGCTTGTTCTCCGAGACCAGAAGCAATGGTCCACCCATGGGCATTCAGTTGCAATCCTGGCACTCAACATGTCTGTTCCTTGGGGCCACAGTAGATTTTCATTCTCCCTCTGGGTCAGGTGTCTTCTCCGTCACAAATATTTATGGGCTGATTTAATTCTGTATCTAGTATTGCACCACATGAACATTGCTACTGCAAGCAGCAGCAATTCTATGTCTCCAGTGCAGTTTGGCAGAAGACAGAGACACGATCAGGAGCAGCTGTCTCCAAAGATGTGGAGATGGTGTACAGTAGCAGCAACACACTGCAAGGCAATTCCCAGTGTCTTTTGTGATGCACGTGACTCGTGGGATATTGCCCCATAAATGATAGCACTACCATCACGTACCAAAAATGAGTATTGTCGACATGGGTATATGCCTGTGCACAGTGTGTACCTGTGCCCAGTGTGGCATATGTGGACACTTGGCACAGGTACATGTGCTAGCAGTACATGGATAAGTACCCAGAGACACACGCAACTGTAGATGTAGCCTAAATATGGTGCTCTCAGAAATGTCATTTTCTTTTCAGGCTTGACAGTAGATGCTGGTAGTTTTTACTAAAGGCAAGTTGAATAAACCATGATGTGTGCGCACAGACAAAATAATTATGATCAGAAGGTTCTGCTTTAATGGCATATAAATATTTATATACCCATAATACTGAAAATATTGTCATTGAATATGAAACATTTGGCATGGCATATGTACCCAAAAGTATATTCTGCTAAAATCATGTATTGAGCAGCTTTGTGAGCAAGAGTCAACAGCCTATTTTATTTGTTCACATAGTGGATAAACTAAATATAATGATATATAGCATTGCATTGAACTGAAGGGAAGTGCGTAGTGGGTTACCACAAGAATTGGTTTTAGTACCGTCTTAATTAATATCTTCATTAACAAAGTGGAAGAGGGAATAAACCCACATGAATGAAATTCATAGATGATATCAAAATGGGAGGAGTATTGAGCATAAGTTAATAGAGAGAAATAATAAAAAGGGACCTAGGAATTAGAAATATGGCCCCAAAATAACAAACAGTTGTAAGCAAATATATCTGCTATGAAATCATCCAAAACCCTTTATCGACGGAAGGAAATCTAGTAAATAGTAAGCCTGAAAATGATACTGGGGGTCTTAATAGTGGGCAGTAAACTAGATGAATTTGACATATGATGTGGCTGCA
This sequence comes from Chelydra serpentina, assembly GCA_037349315.1. Classification (NCBI taxonomy): domain Eukaryota; kingdom Metazoa; phylum Chordata; order Testudines; family Chelydridae; genus Chelydra; species Chelydra serpentina. Next base: position 142,263,256 of record JBAIAC010000004.1, read on the forward strand.
TAAAAGGCTAATGCAATTTTGGCTCACACACCTACAGGCATGTTACAGAGCAAGCTGAAATACTGCATTTAGTTCTGACACTGCCTGACCACTGTCAATAGAAGTTCTGTGATCAGAGTAGAAATGAGAATCCCAGTTTACTTGGAGGAGGCAGTCCTGATTAACAGAAGTGAATATTTCTATTTAGTAGGGTAATATGTGAATTTTGTTGTGGGTGGAGTGAAATTCTTTGCTTTTAAAGTTCAGGCCCAATCTTACAAAAAAGTATGAATGAGATTATTGGCTACTAGTGTGAGTGGTTCCTTTGACCAAAATTAATTAGAATTGCCAACATTCTAATAGCACAAAACCAAACACCCTTACCCTGCCCTTCTCTGAGTCCATGCCCCTTCTGAGGCCCCCGCTCCCTCCTCAGTCCATCTCCCCTCCCTCCATTGCTCATGCTCCCCCACCATCACTCACTTTCACTGGGCTGGGGCATGGGGTTGGGATATGGGAGAGGGTGAGGGCTTCGGCTGGGGGTGTGGACTCTGGGGTGGGGCCAGTGATGAGGGGTTTGGGGTGCAGGAGGGGACTCTGGGCTGGGGCCCAGGGGTTCAGAATGCAGGAGGGGGCTCACAGCTAGGGTAGGGGGTTTTGGTGTGGATGTGGGCTCTGGGAGGGAGTTAGGATGTGGAAGGGGGTTCTGACCTGGGGCAGGGGGTTGGGGTGCAGGAGGGGATTCAGGGTGCAGACTCCGGCTGGACAGCATTTACCTCAGGCAGCTCCTGGAAGCGGCCGACATGTCCAGCTCCTAGGCGGTAGGGCCAGAGGACTCTGCACACCACATGCGCTGCCCCTGCAGCTCCCATTACTGGCAGTTCCCAGCCAATGGGAGCTGCAGAGCTAGCGCTTGGGGGGGGGGGGAGCGCATGGAGTCTCCCTGGCTGCCCCAGTGCCTGAGAGCCTGACATGCCAGCCGCTTCCAGGAGCAGGCATGGAGCTTGCTTTAGCCCTGCTGTGACACAGACTGGACTTTTAGCAGCCCGGTCAGCAGTGCTGACAGGAGCCACCAGGGTTCCTTTTCGACCAGGCCTTCTGGTTGAAAACCGGATGCCTGGCAACTCAGTACTTAGTGAGCATTTGCAGATTTGGATTCTCTATGAGCACCATAGAAATGTTTACAGAAATTAACAACTGAGTTATAAATCTTGCATTATTTTGAAAAAAGGGTAACTATTATACGTACAAAACCTTAACTACACAACTTGCAATAGCACAGAAGTTATCATTAGGTTTGGGGTTTCATTGAAATCTCAAAACTCAGCCCAGGTTTGTCAGAATGTTCCTTAAAGTTTATAAAACCTGGACTAAGATTTTGCTAAGGCTTGTGAATCTAGCAGTAAATTAGAGTGTTGCATAATTTCAGTGCAGAAGCTGATATAAACTGACAGTTCCTATTGAGTTTGTTCCTTGGTGGGCTTTTTCTAACCTGAAACTCACAGCAAAACATAACAAGTAAAAACATAAAATGTGGTGAATACGCAGTCTCATGTTAAGTGAAACCATTGAGGTTCCCACAGCTACTCAAACTTCTTCCATCCATGAGAGAGCACCTATGGAAAAAACTTGCAAAAAGCCCCAGTGGGGGAGGAGAAATGTGCTATGTATTTGCAACACCGAAACAAGCTTCACTCATTTCTTTACACGCAAAATTATGAATGTAGTTTTGCTAGCTAATGCATCTGCTTGTCACCTATAAAATCTGGCTTGCACCCCGTGATACGATACACAGGTTGAAAATTTAGGATTGTCTCACTGGGAAAATCCAAACATAAAACTTTCTCACCCCATAAAATACAAAATGTGAACTGCTGAACAGTTGCATTTGAGGATCAGCTCTAAGAGCCAGATTGACATGGTTTGACCCTATAGAGCTGTGTGGCGTATAAAGGGAGATACATCAACCTTACCCCTATTGGGCCTTCTGAAAGCTCTTCTGCAAATGTGAGGTGGAAAGCAAGAGCTTTCATAGCCAGTACTTCTCTTACTATACAGGTGGTTTGGAGAGGGGCAAGGTGTGGATGGCACCTTGGCTCTGCATCCCTAGGGCACTGGCCAGCACAGCCAAACTGTCATTGGGGGAGGGGGATGTTAATAATTTGCTACTACTCTCAGTGCCAGTAGCACATTAGTGGTTCCCCTGCCCCACACGCATGCATGCATGCATATACACGCACACACAAGCAAGGGGGGAGCTGGGAAAGATATTATGACTCAGAGGCACAATTCATTCCCTGAGCACTGGTTAGGGAGAAGGAAACCACAAAGAACACTGAGCAAAGGGTCAATCTAGCCCTAAGTGAAATGGACAGTAATTGAAATGAAACCCTTGAGGATTAAGCATGAGTTTATTATCCCAGAAGCTAGTAGCTGTAAAATGGTGCTGCAAATCAATTACAAGTTCTAATGTTCTAAGAACAAAACATTTCAACACACACGCAAACTTCAATTAATGTTTAAGAGGCTGACTTGTAACATAAATCCCCAAAAGCCAGGAAATTCAGTTAAGACTGAAACTCGGCCCTTAATTCACCCTGCTGTGACTAAGCATTGTAGCTAATATCTCAATGCTGCTTGGTGACTAGAACATGGGTGGCAAACATTTTACAAAGGCAACTCTTTTGCTTCAGACTTGTCTTCCCTACTTATTCTACTAAGGGGAAATATTTTCCCTTCAGTTTGAGCATTATGAGAGATTTAGTAATTTCTAGATATGGGGGACGGGGAGACCTCAACTTAACTACTATTTGCCTGGGCTAGCATTTGTGTATTGAGACTTCAATTCAACAAAATACTTAAACATATGCACTTAAGTGTTTTATTGAATTGAGGCATAATGTAAGCCCCCTAGATTGACTTTAGTTAACCAGGGTAGTTTTTGTTAAGGACTTTTTTTCCAGTACCCTTGACAATTAAGCTAATTCCTATTAACACTATTGACATGAGCCTTCTCCCATTGGAGCCGATTGAAAACCTCCCTCTGTCTTCAAAAGGAGCAGGATCTTTGCCTATGTATGCTGATAGGAGCAAATATACTCCTATGGTAATATTCCTAAATGTAAGACCATGCTATTTCTATTCAGATGACTTTCAGAGTGTGTTAAAACCCTATATATTTATGAAGATTTGTTAAAATGAAACTATTGGAAGCTTCTTTAAAAGCAATTATGGAATTTGATATTGAATGTTAAAACATCTATTTAAATATATATATTTTTAAAAGCAAATATATATATTATATATAATTATTGACTGACAACCCACAAAATTGTATGAAGTATTATTGTAGCCATGTCGGTCCCAGGATACTAGCTAGTTGGTCCAATAAAATATATTACCTAGCCCACAAAATTTCATTTTAAAAGAAGACAGATGATTTTCTGCTGTAGGAATGCAAAATATATCCCAAGCCAGTAACTTCACTGGAGTCTATTGCACTCCTACAACATAAATCCAACCAGATTAATACTTTAAAAAATACTGTCAGGTTGAAGATTTATTCTTGAATTGCAAAATGGAAACATTAACATGATACAAAATTGATATTGCCCTGTTGCAATTAATGGGGCTACATGTAGCGTGAGGTACCACTCAACACAAGTCAGAGTAGATGAGTCTTGTCCTCAGGATGCAGCACTTTGCAACCTCATTCTTTTTCAACACTGGTAAATAAGAGAGTGGTAAGCTTCATAACTTGAAATATCATCCCCTGCTTGTATTGTAAAGCTGATCAGGCAAAATTACTTCCCTATTCTCAGTCAGTGCATTTTTCCCCATTGAGGCTCCATCACACCCTGAAGGCACAGCCTTATGTTGGGCGAGGCAGTGCCCACCACCCACCATGGGAGCACCAGGAGATATTTTAGATATTATACTATTAAATATACTCCTGCTGAATTCATATAAATCCGCAGTGTTTGCATTGTACTACTGGTGAAGTTAGTGTAGGCTACCTGCATACAACTTTATGTTGAGTAAATGTGGTATTCCATATTACTCCCAATGTTTACTTCCCACTAAAATTATAAAATTAAATTATAATATAGAGGGCAGCTTACATTCATTTTATAGGGCAGTTTCCAGAAGCAGTAACTCTGGTCCCCCTAACCCTTATGTATGCAAACAAGAGTTTTCAATATCAGGTCCTAAATGTCAAATATTATTATTACTGAAAAATATTTAAATTAATATTCAAATATTGCCAGAGCAAAGGAACTGAAAAGCACATGGTCGGTGCAAAGGCTGGCTAGTGAGGCAGGAGTGATTAATGAATGTGGCTGGAGTGTGGAGGCCCCCTCCTCATTCACAGCAGGTGTTGAACGACATATAGTGTATGATGCATAGGGCTGTCCGCATGCTCAGTAATGAGGATAAAAATAAATATTGAATGACTTTCTTATAGACAGAGCCCCATCAAATCTTTTACATAAGTAGATACAAATCTTTTCCCACTGGAAAAGAAACATGAGGGCCACGCCTTAATGCACCCAAAGAGAGATGAAATCCCAAAAGTGGCCTTTGCCACACTTCCACCCCACCTGAGGGAAGTTCAGCACCTGGCACAAATCAGAGCGGCCTCAGGGTTGATCTAACCTGTAACAGCCTCCCCTGTAGCCCATTCCACTGGTTCAGAATTACTGGATTGCAGCTTCCTCTGGCCACTGGCATGTTCCCTATGCCAGGCATGAGGGGCAGGAGTGGATACGGTAGGGTAGACATTATACCACCTGGAGATTGCCTTAAACAATTTGAATTCTCATATGACTCATTCAGCTAGATTTCATTTATCTTATTATCACTCGGGTGGTGCAAAAAGATAGCAATGGGGCCAAGCTTCTGACCATATATCAATTAGCGAATTACACAAGGGAGCTAACAGTTCTGCAGACATCTTAAACTTCAATATTTCTTTGAGTTCTCCACATTGAAACTGTATTATTCTTTATTGTGGTGTGTTTTCTTGTTCTTTGTTTGTATGGAATTCTTATTTATTTGACATGTCCATCCATCAGCAGAGATGAACGGTATTCTGAATTAGCTGAGTCCTAGAAACTAGGGAAAGACCAGGGCGAAACCTGAATAGGAAACCAAACCCTGGAGTCTGTCTGGTTCTAGTCAATCTATGTGTAACTCCTATATTGTCTGCTTCTCTTTAGAGTGCCACCCTAAACCAACTCTTGGCACCACTTTTAGAAGGGGTATATTGGCACATCGTAAGTGCTTGACTGGTTGAGATTACCCTGACTGAAAATAACTGTTGCGGATATTGGTGTGGCACCTTGCTGATCTCAGTTGTCTCAGATAACATCCTACTACAAGTGATACCATCACAGGGCCTAATCACATCCGCCACGCCATCAGGGTGCTCATTCACCTGCACATCTACCAATGTGATATATGCCATCATGTGCCAGCAATGCCCCTCTGCCATGTACATTGGCCAAACCGGACAGTCTCTATGCAAAAGAATAAATGGACATAAATCTGACATCAGGAATCATAACATTCAAAAACCAGTAGGAGAACACTTCAACCTCCCTAATCACTCAGTGACAGACTTGAGGGTCACAGTGTTGCGACAGATTAACTCCAAAAACAGACTTCAAAGAGAAGCGGTTGAACTCGAATTGATATGCAAACTAGATTGCATTACCTCAGGATTAAATCGGGACTTGGAATGGCTTGGCCATTACGTTAATTGAATCTATTTCCCTTAACTTTACGATTCTCATTCACACCTGTGTGACCATCTTGTTTATCACTTCAAAGGTTTTTCGTCCCCTGCTGTTATGGTTCCTCTCAATTAATTAGCCTCTTAAGGTTGGTCTATGCACCTCCACCTTATCATGTTTCTCTGACTGTATAAATATCTGTCTACTGTATGTTTCATTCCATGCATCCGATGAAGTGGGTACTAACCCACGAAAGCTTATGCTGAAATAAATTTGTTAGTCTCTAAGGTGCTACAAGTTTTTCTTTCTTATTTTCGTTTGGTGACACAGACTAAAGCGGCTACTACACTGAAACCTATCCTACTACTAAGGTTATGAGTTAGATCTTCTCAGTGTCCGATGATTGGCTTTCAGGCTGTCCTGTCACACATCAGCATATCTTACCTCCTATTCTTTTTCAGTGGGCTGTTTGCACATTTACACTCACTTTTATCTTCCAAATTGTTGCCACATTTTGTTTGCTATAATTCGGATGCTGTCATGCATGACAATCATTCATTGTAAGGATCGGTTAACAAAATAGTAGCATAGACTTTTAAAAGAATATACATCAATATGAAGTTGGGATAAGGAAGAATGTTTTACTTTATAATATTTTGTATTGAAATAGGATTGAAATGATTAGAGATAGATGGTGCCTTTTTCAGTTTACAGTCTTTCTCATTATCTTTCTTTTTAAAATATGATAGTTGGATTTCCAACAGAGAGAAGCAGCTGAGAAAACATTTTGCTACAGTTAGTTAATTCTTCCCTACATGTGCTATATTCAATGTATCAATTTTAAAAAGCAAATGAGGCATCTCTGTCTCTTCTAGCATCCACTGCAAACTCTAGCTGTGCCAATTTTAAATTATGCTCATCTCTGTGGAAATATGATTTTCTATTCTTGATTATATTGTAAAATTAAAAGAGTAAAAAATTGGAAAATAGGCCAATGTCAGGAAGTAAACAGGTTGAGAGAACCATGTTTTTCTGCTGCTATTTCAGATCAGACCGCAAAGCCAAGCAGTCTGTTTTTAGAAAGCAGATAAAGTCTGTAGACTTGTAGTGTACATGAAAGGGTCCTAGAAGGGACAATGGTCAAGTCATTATCATCTATTGTAACTATTAGTTACAATTTTCTGACATACAGTAATTCTAGTTACCACACATCATACTCTCTGATGACATTACTTATTCCTACTGTATATAAGTGAGATTGAACACAGGCATAAATGTGAGCAAGACTCTGCCTCGGCACAGTTCTGCCTGCTATAAAAGAATAGGTTCTTTCACCTACATGGCCCTCAGGACCCAGAATTATGACAAGATGTCAAGACCCACATGAACTTAACCAATGCCCCTTCTTTGGGGAAATACTCTTAACAACTGATTCTGTAGTTAATGTACTGAATGTGCTTGATGAATGTCATAACTGTAAACTTTCTGTGTCATACATCGCTATAACTATTCAGTAGTATGCCATTGCTGAAATACCTAACCTGTCTGTCTGTAACATCAGAATCATGCTTGATAGTGAGCCACAAGTCCTGCTAGTGTAATGGGATCACCTCAGGGTCATTTGCTTACTTTTGACTCTCCATTTTTTCCTTAACCTTGCAATTGTGCACCTGTTTGTTTATTTAATTCATCCTGGCATAAAATAGATACATAAGTGCATGTTAGGATGAGATAATTATAGTACAAAATTGTCATTCAATACCTAATAGTACTTCTCTTATGGGAGGGATCCTACCCCTCCATGCAAATCCCACATATATAGTTTGCATGAGAAGTGCATTGAAGGTTGAGATGAATGAATTCTTAACCTGCAGGCAAGGACTGAAGCAGCTACACAGCCACTTCAGAACACGGTCTGTAGTAGTAGCAACTGGAGCCTCTGGGTGCCCCTTCCCTGAAGGGGGTGATGATCAAAGGAAGCTCTGATCACTTTTATCGCTTGTTCTGTTATGGCCAATCCCTAAAACCCCAAGATCTTTGCTTCTATGGTAAGAGGCATGCACAGGGCAGGTCACAGCTCTCAGGACTGCTCTGTTCTGTGGAGTTCTTTTTAGCCAGGATTTGGCCCTTGGAGTAGAACCACCATAAGGGAGAACCACCTGGGAGAATAACATGACCTGGGAGAATAACATGAGGGGGAAAGGAGTCGAGGAAAGCTGGCTGTATTTTAAAGAAACCTTACTGAGGTTGCAGGAACAAACCATCCCGATGTGTAGAAAGAAAAGTAAATATGGCAGGTGACCAGCTTGGCTTAACAGTGAAATCCTTGCTCATCTTAAACACAAAAAAGCAGCTTACAAGAAGTGGAAGATTGGACAAATGACCAGGGAGGAGTATAAAAATATTGTTCAGGCATGCAGGAGTGAAATTAGGAAGGCCAAATCACACTTGGAGTTGCAGCTAGCTGGAGATGTTAGGAGTAACAAGAAGGGTTTCTTCAGGTATGTGAGCAACAAGAAGAAAGTCAAGGAAAGTGTGGGCCCCTTGCTGAATGAGGGAGGGAACCTTGTGACAGAGGATGTGGAGAAAGCTAGTGTACTCAATGCTTTTTTTGCCTCTGTCTTCACAGACAAGGGCAGCTCCCAGACAGCTGCACTCCGCAGCACGGTATGGGGAGGAGGTGACCAGCCCTCTGTGGAGAAAGAAGTAGTTTGGGACTATTTAGAAAAACTGGACGAACACAAGTCCATGGGGCCGGATGCACTGCATCCGAGGGTGCTAAAGGAGTTGGCCGATGTGATTGCAGAGCTATTGGCCATTATCTTTGACAAATCATGGCAATCGGGGGAGGTCCCGGATGACTGGAAAAAAGCTAATGTAGTGCCCATCTTTAAAAAAGGGAAGAAGGAAGATCCGGGGAACTACAGGCCAGTCAGTCTCACCTCAATCCCTGGAAAAATCATGGAACAGGTCCTCAAGGAATCAATTCTGAACCACTTAAAGGAGGGGAAAGTGATCAGGCACAGTCAGCATGGATTCACCAAGGGCAAGTCATGCCTGACTAACCTAATTGCCTTCTATGATGAGATAACTGGCTCTGTGGATGAGGGGAAAGCAGTGGATGTGCTATTTCTTGACTTTAGCAAAGCTTTTGATACAGTCTCCCACAGTGTTCTTGCCAGCAAGTTAAAGAAGTATGGGCTGGATGAATGGACGGTAAGGTGGATAGAAAACTGGCTGGATGGTCGTGCTCAACGGGTAGTGATCAATGGCTCCATGTCTAGTTGGCAGCCGGTATCAAGTGGAGTGCCCCAAGGGTCGGTGCTGGGGCCGGTTTTGTTCAATATCTTCATCAATGACCTGGAGGATGGTGTGGACTGCACCCTTAGCAAGTTTGCAGATGACACTAAACTGGGAGGAGTGGTTGATACGCTGGAAGGTAGGGATAGGATACAGAGGGACCTAGACAAATTAGAGGATTGGGCCAAAAGAAATCTGATGAGGTTCAACAAGGACAAGTGCAGAGTCCTGCACTTAGGACGGAAGAATCCCATGCACTGCTACAGACTAGGGACCGAATGGCTGGGCAGCAGTTCTGCAGAAAAGGACCTAGGGGTTACAGTGGACGAAAAGCTGAATATGAGTCAACAGTGTGCCCTTGTTGCCAAGAAGGCTAACGGCATTTGGGGCTGTATAAATAGGGGCATTGCCAGCAGATCGAGGGACGTGATTATTCCCCTCTATTCGGCACTGGTGAGGCCTCATTTGGAGTACTGTGTCCAGTTTTGGGCCCCACACTACATGAAGGATGTGGATAAATTGGAAAGAGTCCAACGGAGGGCAACAAAAATGATTAGGGGGCTGGAGCACATGATTTATGAGGAGAGGCTGAGGGAACTGGGATTGTTTAGGCTGCAGAAGAGAAGAGTGAGGTGGGATTTGATAGCTGCTTTCAACTACCTAAAAGGGGGTTCCAAAGAGGATGGATCTAGACTGTTCTCAGTGGTAGAAGATGACAGAACAAGGAGTAATGGTCTCAAGTTTCAGAGGGGGGAGGTTTAGGTTGGATATTAGGAAAAGCTTTTTCACTAGTAGGGTGGTGAAGCACTGGAATGGGTTAGCTAGGGAGGTGGTGGAATCTCCTTCCTTAGAGGTTTTTAAGGTCAGGCTTGACAAAGCCCTGGCTGGGATGATCTAGTTGGGGTTGGTCCTGCTTTGAGCAGGGGGTTGGACTAGATGACCTCCTGAGGTCCCTTCCAACCCTGAGATTCTATGATTCTATGATTCTATGATAAGAAAGAGGGCAGCGTCTTTTGATGGGGACTCCAAATGTTTGAAGACTTTCTACAAAGATGCTAGCCCGAGGAAAAGGGAATGGAGTCATATGATAGTTTCAATATGTCTTGCTTGTTAGCACGTTTCTACTGACACCTATCCCTGTAGTATGTGAGCACCTTCCACATACATTCAACAGCAAAGTCCCGAGTGGGTTTTATTGAGCCTCTGACACTTCTCCCTTTTCAAGGATGGTTTTTGTTGGGGGTTTTTTTTAGGAGGCGGGGAGGTTGTTTTGTTTTCATTTGAGGGAGATTGGAAGAAGAAGGGAGTGTCAGTATTTTGTCATTCTTAGGGTGGGAAGGGTTGTTCAAAGAGGAAAATTTTGCAACATTTCCTTCAGATAGTCAGACTATTTTGAAAAGTCTGAAATGCTGTCATATTGCAACTTAGAAGTTAAAAGGCCATTGAAAAGTAAATTATTAATATACAAGGTTTATTCCGGGCTTTAGCAATGAATGTGTCTTTGTCCTTTACCGTCCAGAATTTGGAGACCAGCCCGAAAAGCCCCGCCCCCTGTCACCAGTGCTTTTGCAGGCCATTTGCTATTGTCACTTCTCCAATTCCATCTGCTTTGGAAGCTGATGCTGCTGTGAAACCTGCTGCTAATAATAATTATGATGATTTCTGCTGTTCTAGCTGTTGATTCTTATGTACAGTATCTTTTGCTCTAAAATTAATTCTAATAATCTTTCCCTTCTAGTATTTTCCATGTTTTCTGTCTTAGAATCATAGAATCATAGAATCTCAGGGTTGGAAGGGACCTCAGGAGGTCATCTAGTCCAACCCCCTGCTCAAAGCAGGACCAACCCCAACTAAATCATCCCAGCCAGGGCTTTGTCAAGCCTGACCTTAAAAACCTCTAAGGAAGGAGATTCCACCACCTCCCTAGGTAACCCATTCCAGTGCTTCTCCACCCTACTAGTGAAAAAGCTTTTCCTAATATCCAACCTAAACCTCCCCCTCTGCAACTTGAGACCATTACTCCTTGTTCTGTCATCTTCTACCACTGAGAACAGTCTAGATCCATCCTCTTTGGAACCCCCTTTCAGGTAGTTGAAAGCAGCTGTCAAATCCCACCTCACTCTTCTCTTCTGCAGCCTAAACAATCCCAGTTCCCTCAGCCTCTCCTCATAAGTCATGTGCTCCAGCCCCCTAATCATTTTTGTTGCCCTCCGTTGGACTCTTTCCAATTTATCCACATCCTTCATGTAGTGTGGGGCCCAAAACTGGACACAGTACTCCAAATGAGGCCTCACCAGTGCCAAATAGAGGGGAATAATCACGTCCCTCAATCCGCTGGAAATGCCCCTACTTACACAGCCCAAAATGCCATTAGCCTTCTTGGCAACAAGGGCACATTGTTGACTCATATTCAGCTTTTCGTCCACTGTAACCCCCAGGTCCTTTTCTGCAGACCCGCTGCCCAGCCATTCGGTCCCTAGTCTATAGCAGTGCATGGGATTCTTCCGTCCTAAGTGCAGGACTCTGCACTTGTCCTTGTTCAACCTCATCATATTTCTTTTGGCCCAATCCTCTAATTTGTCTAGGTCCCTCTGTATCCTATCCCTACCTTCCAGCGTATCAACCACTCCTCCCAGTTTAGTGTCATCTGCAAACTTGCTAAGGGTGCAGTCCACACCATCCTCTAGATCGTTGATGAAGATATTGAACAAAACCGGCCCCAGCACCGACCCTTGGGGCACTCCACTTGATACCGGCTGCCAACTAGACATGGAGCCATTGATCACTAGCCATTGAGCACGACCATCCAGCCAGTTTTCTATCCACCTTACCGTCCATTCATTCAGCCCATATTTCTTTAACTTGCTGGCAAGAACGCTGTGGGAGACTGTATCAAAAGCTTTGCTAAAGTCAAGAAATAGCACATCCACTGCTTTCCCCTCATCCACAGAGCCAGTTATCTCATCATAGAAGGCAATTAGGTTAGTCAGGCATGACTTGCCCTTGGTGAATCCATGCTGACTGTTCCTGATCACTTTCCCCTCTTTTAAGTGGTTCAGAATTGATTCCTTGAGGACCTGTTCCATGATTTTTCCAGGGACTGAGGTGAGACTGACTGGCCTGTAGTTCCCCGGATCTTCCTTCTTCCCTTTTTTAAAGATTGGCACTACATTAGCTTTTTTCCAGTCATCCGGGACTTCCCCCGATTGCCATGATTTGTCAAAGATAATGGCCAATAGCTCTGCAATCACATCAGCCAACTCCTTTAGCACCCTCGGATGCAGTGCATCCAGCCCCATGGACTTGTGCTCGTCCAACGTTTCTAAATAGTCCCGAACTACTTCTTTCTCCTATTGCTACTAGTCCTCTAACTGGGGCTGAAAAACTGTAAAGCAGATGATGAGATATTTTGCTGGCTGGCTTTTTCTTCCCATCTAGCTTCTGCCAAGATGTTATTTCACTCAGGAGGCCTAATCTTGGAATAAGTTCCCTCTCTTCCCACTCTTTTCTAGGTAGTCTTTCTTGCAGATAAAGACACTAGTGTCACCCAGAGATGATCAAAAAGATGGGCTTCCTTCCTTCCACATATTTCCTGAATTATATCAAGCAAACCCTATGGGAGACTGAAAAATAGAAGACAGTCCAAGGCAGAAAGAGGAAAAGTGGAGAGAGGGAAGTTTCATGTGTACATTATTAATTGAGAAAGTTTCGGCGCTACCAGCATTGTTCATTCTCAGACTACCATTTGGAGTCAGGAAAGATTATGGCATAAATATGCAAAAGTGAATTTGAGTGCCCCAATCTGTGGGTGCCCAATTTAAGATACCTTAAAGAGACCTCATCTCCAGAAAGCGCTGAGCAACTCCTCTTTGAAAACTCAGATTCCTTTTAGATATATCAAACTAGGTATCCAAAAACTAAGGCACCAAATCACTTGGAACGTTTAAGCCTAGACCTTCCTCAGCCCACATATACGTAACACTCTGCCAGGCAACAGCCAAAGGGAACCCAAAAATACCTAGCAAAACAGTACACAGGGTTTCCTAAAAGTGATGCAATCCTTAGTCATATGCTGAAAATGGAGTGGCATAAACCCATGCTCATCCCATGCACTAGACATTTACAGGCCAAGTAGGAGTACAGCTTATCTTAAACCTTCTGAAAACTGAATTGTTCTTTTTCACTCAGATTTAGATGGAACAAATTCTAAAAGAAAAACAGATTACCATCTTGGTGAAAAAGATGCACCATAAGATATTCCAATAAAATTACAAAATATTATATTTACTGTACAGCTAAAAGTACCCCCAAGTTGACTTGCTTTCGGGTGCACTCTCTTTTGTGTTTTGTACAGTTAGAACTGAGTATGATATGAGTATCTATGGAAACTTGGTAGTACACTTTGGATGAGTTCAGTGTATTTTTATAGAAGGCTTATATTTAAAATGTTTGCGCAGATATGATACATAATTAAATAAAATAAGAATATAGAATTATTTTATGAATATGGAATAGATGGAAGATTTATACTATAAGTTTTGCCAATTGAAGGGGAAATATATTTAACTAAAAGTATGTGGCAAAGCACATTCAAATTTTGTTTAGAATTAACCAGTAGTTCAAGTTTCTATTAAAATATTCCTGGTGCATAATTTTTCACAGCTTTTCTTCTATGTGGTTAATATCTTTGAAATATCTTTCATATTATTTGGTCATGGTCCATTCTTCTGTAGATTAGTTCTGTTTATAAAACAAAATGTAATGAATACATCTTCATTTTTAAAAAGTGCTACTACTAAATTAGACTTATGTCATCAGTTCGCTTTTATTCTTCTGTATTGGTCCAGACTCCGTATAATTCTCCCCTACCAGTAGATGGAGCCATTGCAATTCAAATTCTGAGTTATTTCTTACCTGTCTTTATAAGAGCTTGCTTCTGTGGTCTGTGCCTTAGCTGGTGAACTTTAGCGCATACAAGATATGTGGGGTCGTTGTGAGAATTCACGCATTGAATCGCCTTTTCCTCCAAGTGAAGAAACAGCAGAGAGCTAGTCCAAAATGGAAAAGAAAAACTAAATATGGAAGGGTAATTTTTTCCCTGGAAAATAAGTATTTGGAAAATGTTTACAAGCTTGAACTTGTCCATCTTCCATGTTTCAGTTAATTAAAATTATCATTGACCTTGGCCACATTACACAGAAATTCTCATGATGAGGATGAATTGTTCTTGAACAATTTTTCCAGTGTAATAAAAAAAAAAGAAGGAAAAACATACCATTTTACTCAGCATCATGAAGGTCAACTTGCCCTTCCTCTGTGTTTATTTACTGAAAGATATTATGGATAGTGCCAAGAAAATCTTATTATCTCTTTATTTTTCAGCTTTGCTTATTTTTCTCATACTGTGTCTCAGATTATTGATAGAATTTAGGACTGAGCTCCACATTTGACCCTATTTTGTTCTTCAGGATTTCTATTTGAGATTCCAGAGCCACAGTGCAAGTGCCACTACTTAGTGATCCTTTGCACTGTCTTTTATATTGATTTTCCTGTTCTTGGCATATGAAGATCCCATGTGTACATCTTGCTCCTTTTCCTAGTGAAGTGGTATCACCAAAACAGTGAAGTCTGGATTCTGTAGACTATCAGAGAGTTTCCAATGGATATCAATATTATATGTTATAATGTATGTAACAGTGAATCCCTGCAGTATCAGTAAGGTTTTCTTTTAAAGGACACTGTATGCTTTATTCTGAAATAAAGTACTTTAGGTTTAAGGAGATTTTAATTATTGTGGGGAATATATAATATAGTTATTACTGGAATACATCATGCTGTTACTATTGTTTCCATAGCTTCCCAGTCATTATATAGTCATATAAATTAGAAATAAAAAAGAAAGAACCATTAGGTTCTGCAAGCCATCCTCCTGCCAATAGAATTGTTTCTATACAGTATATTCTAGATTACTTTATATCTATTCTGCTTTAAATATCTCAAATGATACAATAGATTATATCTATTCTGCTTTAAATGTCTCAAATGATACTATTGAATCCTTTTTCCTTGGAAAATTATTTCACAGACTAGAAAAAGTCTCATAAGGTTGACCACCACCCCAAATTTTCACTGTAGCTTGGTTCACATATGGGCTTTTAAACCTGTTCCTTCCCCCACCCCCCCAATCGCTCTTGCTTTTTTAACATAGCAATTTTACCTTCTTCCAGATCCCACTAGAGATGTCTTCCCTGACTTTCATGTGCTGTTCCTTGCTATATCTTTTCTTGCTTTCTTATAGCTATAACTGTTTCTCATCTCCGAATCAAAGCTGAACAATTCAGAGTGAACTCTGTGATCTGGGAGGTGATTGGAAATGGACTTCTAAACATAAATCATATTTTGATTTCTTGCTAGCATATGTTTTGCTACCAGGGCCCCATTAATCTATCAAAGTTAGAGTTTTTTCTCCTTTTGTTTTAAATTGTAAGCAACATTTGTGCCCCAGAAGGAATTAGCAACACTGAAAGCTGAAGTCAAGTCTTGTCTATAGTACATATTTGAAGAGGATAGTTGTAATGTATATATCCTAATGTTTTCCTTCCCATATCTGGAATTTTGAGAGTTGAGATGCTTTTTCAGTCCTGGACCTTTCTTAACCTGCTTTTGGGCTGGGGCTGGCTATAAATTGATATCAAAACACATTTTGTCTAAGATTTTAAAGACTGAAATGGCACTAACATCATAAACCTTTAGTAAGAATATGCTTTGTAATGGGCCACAGGTGGGTGCAGTCAATGAATATTGTCCTGATATTGATCTTATATCATCCCCTACTGTGAAAAACATTGTAAAAGATGTGCAGGGGGCGGAGGAGGGGAGATACATTTAATATCTGTGGCTTCAAAGCTATGGACATCCAACCACATCATGACCTATAAGGTGAGGGGTTTAAAACCTGAGTAATGGACATGGCTGTGATTCTCCATCCACATGGATGTCCTGAGGAGCATGGGGATATCCTGCTGATCTCAGGTCAACCATAGAGCCTCTGTGTTGATCCTAAGGCCTCACTATTCTTGACAGAACAGCTCACTAGGTCATGCTTTTATTGAATGACCAATTGGGTCTAGAGAGCACCAGTTAATGCTGAGAGTGGCTGCATTAATTCCAGCTGGAATTTAATCTGAAATTCCACAGTTTCACCAGGAGATGGTGTTGCATAGAGAATTTTCTGGCCATGTAATCCTTTACTTTGAAGTCAGTAGGACTGCTCATGAGAGTAAGTGCTCAGCAACATGACTCAGGGTACCACAGACTTGCCTTTTGCCTTTTTCAGACTCCCCAGAGTTTCTGGATTGTTTCCCCCCCCCCACCCCCCCAGAATATATGCACTAAGATAAAAGTACTCTCTAACTATCTGTGGATCTTTGCTCTGAGGAAACCTGCTGTGGTGTATTGAAACAGTACCCACCACAGCGAGAATTAGACACTAATAAGGTAAAAAGAACTGGAGACCATTTTATTAATGTAAAATTAAGTCGAAAGCTCCAACTGTTCACTGAAGAGAAAATGTGGATTGTTAATAGACATGCAAGACCTACAGATAATGTCATGTTCTAATAGTGTGATCAGGGGATCAAATCCTGAATGCAGCATTGTACTCACTTTTCTGTACATCGTTTTACAACAAAAAGTGATGCCCATCTCATTCTCTATTTAATCTAACTCTGCCTCACTCCCCAGCAGAACAGGAGCTAAGTACAAGCATTGACTGTGCTAACTACAGGAACGATAAAAAAATATCAAGTGGGAAATAATAGATCGAGAGATACATGACAGTTAACAAAATTAATTTATCAGAGGGGTAGCCGTGTTAGTCTGGATCTGCAGAAGCGACAAAGGGTCCTGTGGCACCTTATAGACTAACAGAGCTATTGAAGCATAAGCTTTCGTGGGTCAATACCCACTTCTTCAGATGCAAGCAGTGGAAATGTCCAGAGGCAGATATAAATGTTCAGGGAAGATTCAGGCTAGAGATAATGAGGTAAGCTAATCAGGGAGGGTGAGGCCCTCTTCTAGCAGTTGAGATGTGAACACCAACGGAAGAGAAACTGCTTTTGTAGTTGGCTAGCCATTCATAGTCTTTGTTTAGTCCTGAGCTGATGGTGTGAAATTTGCAAATGAACTGAAGCTCTACAGTTTCTCTTTGGAGTCTGGTCCTGAAGTTTTTTTGCTGCAGGATGGCTACCTTTAAATCTGCAATTGTGTGTCCAGGGAGGTTGAAGTGTTCTCCTACAGGCTTTTTTATATTGCCATTCCTTATATCTGATTTGTGTCCATTTATCCTTTTGCGTAAGGACTGTCCAGTTTGACCGATGTACATAGCAGAGGGGCATTGCTGGCATATTATGGCATATATTACATTGGTGGATGTGCAGGTGAATGAACCGGTGATGGTGTGGCTGATCTGGTTAGGTCCTGTGATGGTGTTCCTGGTGTAGATATGTGGGCAAAGTTGGCATCGAGGTTTGTTGCATGGCTTGGTTCCTGAGTTAGAGTTATTATGGTGCAGTGTGTAGTTGCTGGTGAGAATGTGCTTCAGGTTGGCGGGTTGTCTGTTGGCGAGGACTGGCCTGCCTCCCAAGGCCTGTGAAAGTGAGGGGTCGTTGTTCAGGATGGGTTGTAGATCACTGATGGTCTAAGGCCATGGTCTAAGACTTTTAGCATGTACATGCCCTGACTTGACTTCACACTCTCCCACCTCCCATCCTAGAAGGACTTTCAAAGACAATATCCATTGCAGCATGAGTATAACAATTTACTCCTGAAAGAAACAGCATTTCATTAGGGCTTATCATGATATCAATTATGCTCTGAGTTAATGAAATGCACACAGCAACTGGCTAACAAGAATATTTTAAGCCACGGAAAACTAATTTAACAGCACTGTCAAAGTATACCAAATATAAAACATAAAAGCCAACCTTTGCTTTGCTTCCTGATTGGTGGAATGAGCTCCACGGTTGATGCACAGACTGTAGTAAATATCTCTCTCGGACCAAACTAACTTGACTGGGAGAGGGAGCATTATTTTTAACAAGGTTATTTACTTCTTAATTAAAAAACAAAATAATTAAAAACAGATTTAACTGTCTACAGCTCTGAAACAGCTTGTTCAAAAGAATTGCTGTAAACCCTAGACTACCATTATTTTTCTGTATACAGTTCTTTTCTTTTCATTTAACACCACTTACGTGTAATTTTGTGTTTTCATTGTTCATTGTTTTTTTGTTTTGACAACACTGACCTTCAAAACTTAGGTTGTAAATTTGTGTGTCTGTCTGTCCCTTGCCGCCCTACAAGAGACGCATTGGCTGGATACTGGACAGTTGACAGTCTTTACTCTGGACATTCAAGTGAAAAAGTCAAGCACAGAGAAAGTTGCTATAGAAGTTGACAAGAGAACAGTTACTTCAATGAACAGTTGGAAACTGGCATTTGAGCAGACTCTCATAGCATGGTTAACTACTGCCTACAATAAACTATACGTACCAGTGATCTGCTGTTATGCACCAACAGAAGCAGCTGAAAAGGAAAAGAAGGATGGATTTTATTAACAGCTGGAGAGATCTGTAGATGAGATTCCAGATCATGATAATTTGAAATATGAATGCAAAGTTGGGTAGTGGACATGGTAAGCAAATGAATAGTGTCGAACTACATGGCATCAGGACAGCAATCAGCAATGAGGAAAGGGTAAGACCTTGCTGTGAGAGGCTTAATTTGCTTATTGGTGGTTCTTGATTTCCTCACAAAGATATGCACAAGATTACATTGAACTCATCAGATGGTCAAACCAAAAACTAGATTGACCACATTATTATCAATGACAGTTATAGAGGGTCACTGTTGAATGTTAGAGTCTATGGAAGTGCTGAGTGTGGCCGTTATCATGAACTACTAATAAAAAAGATTGTTATAATCCAAAAAAAGATGGGTGCAAATGGAGCCAGATATGACCCTGAAAAGTTAAAGGATATCTCTATGAAGGATGAGTAGAAGGTGACGCTTAGAGGCCATTAGTTTGTGGTGGTGATGAAATCTCACTGGACAGGAAATATTCAAGGACCCATTACAAAACATAGTGTAGGAAGTTACTGGATGGCATAGCAAACAAGGAAAAGCTGGACATGCAATGAAACAAGAACATTACTAAAAAATTATAAACAAGTCAAGACTTCTGAAAAAGTGGAAGAAATAAAAGCATTGCACAAAGACGTGAAGACATCACAAAGAATTGGACAAGCAGAAGCCTTGAAAAGAAGAGGCTCAACTACAAGAGGAGGCATCAAGAAAACAAGATATGAAAACAATATACAAAAAGATTAAGTTGTATGGAAACAACTGTGTAAGTGATAAAAACAATCTGTGACCTGACAGCAAATGCCAAAGAGGTGCTGGAAATATGAAAGGAGCATTCTGACAAAGTGCTGATCTCTGTAGTTCTTCATGATGCAAGCATTCTAGACACGCTAGATGAACAGGGTGACTTGCAAGACAATGGATATCAGCACTGAATCACTATCAGAATAAAAAATAAAAAGAGTAGTGAAGCAATTAAAAACGGGAATGCTGCAGGAAGAGACAAAATACAGCTAAGCTGCTAAAAGCTGGCAAGTGCTATCAAAGCATTAGAAAAAATATACAAGAAGATATGGGAGAAAGAGGAACAACCAAATGACTGGCTAAAGGCAATAGTTGTACCAATCCTGAAAAAGCAAATCCTGTCAATCTGAATAATTATTGTGGTGTATGCTTATTGTCAGTACTGGGGAAAAAATCATGATAAAAGTAATTGTCTGGGTACACTGCAAGAAGGACAGGAGACACTTGTTATGGATTTTAATTGGGCCGCAACTTTATTATTAGATGTCAGGGACTACCCGGCAGATAAAGTGTACAGTGCAGACAAATCCATGCTTATTCAAACCAATTCTCCGAGGCTTCCACCGGCCCGCCTTTGTTTCCATCCAGGTCCCCCAGCCAACCCATGGCTTGGACTTTACCATCCACCACCCTCGTAAGAGAGTTAAGGCGGGCTATGAGAACGGGAGAGGGGGTTGGCTCCCTGATGTACCAATCAGAGGAGTTCCCAGACCCCTCCCCCGTTCTGTTCCTTTATCTAGTACCTCCTTTTAAGTCCTTTACTAGGCCATTCATTGAGTCACTGGCTGCCTTCCCTATGGAGTACCTGCACTGAACGTCCGCCACAAGGAGGCACCAGCAATTTGCTTGGATGCCTTCCCCCCCGCCCCCATCCCCTTTCCAGCAAAGGTACAGACACCTGAGCAGCAACCTGCTCACAGCCGGAAAGAATTGCAGCCTGATAGCCCATAACTCCACTTGCTGCACGGCCGGTACATGAAATGTTAAATTCCCTTGTCTCCTTCTTCCCCTCCCCCTCGCAATGCACGTTGATTGTTTCAGAGGCTGACTAGCTTCGCTTGCCAATTCACCTATGGTGACCAGACAGCAAGTGTGAAAAATTGGGACAGGGGTAGGGGGGTAATAGGAGCCTATATAAGAAAAAGACCCAAAAAGCGGGACTGTCCCTATAAAATCGAGACAACTGGTCACCCTAAATTCACCCTCCCTGATTGCAGCTTCTAGCCTGCCTATGGGTGGAAGTACCTGGGGCAGAAGGGTGCTAGTTCCCCTTCTTTCCACTCTCCCCTTCCTGCATGAGCCTGAAGCCATGCTGTCTTGTGACTTCAGTAGATGCTGAGCAGCAGCTTCACTTGCTAAATCACACCCCTTGTGTCCAACTTATAATTTGCCTCTGCCTGTCCTTCACTGCCTCCGGGGCCGGGGGGGTAACAGCCCCCTTTTTTCCCAAGCTCAACCTTCTCCTTGCCCCTGGAGCCAGGCTGCTTCACGATCCTGTTTGCTGGCTTCCTCGCTGCGTGGAACAAAGAGATTTGCGCCACCCAGGTTTCGTACCTTTATGCCGGGGTGGGCAAATTGTTTGGTCCGAGGGCCACATCGGGGTTGCGAAACTGTATGGAGGGCCGGGTAGGGCAGGTTGTGCCTCCCCAAACAGCCTGGCCCCCACCCCCTATCCGTCCCCTTCCACTTCCCACCCCCTGACTGCCCCCCTCACAACCCCCAACCCATCCAACCCCCCCTGCTCCTTTTCCCCTGACCGCCCCCTCCCAGGACCCTCATCCATAACTGCCCCCCTGGGATCCCACTCCCTATCCAACCCCCCCTGCTCCTTGTCCCCTAACTGCCCCTTGCTGGAACCCCCACCCCTAACCGCCCCCCTATCCAACACCACTGCTCCCTGTCCCCTGACTACCCTGACCCCTATCCTCACCCCCACCCCCTGACAGCCTCCCCAGGACTCCCACATTCATCCAACCCCCCCCTGTTCCCCATCTCCTGACCGCCCCCCCCAACCTCCACCCCATCCAACCTCACCCTGCTCCTTGAATGCCCCTGAGATCCCTTGCCCCTTATCCAACTCCGCATGCTCCTCAGAGCGGCAAGAGCTCGCAGCCCCAGCCATGCCACTGTGCTGCCCAGCAGGAGCGACGGGCCAGAGCACTGGCGGCGCAGTGCGCTGAGGCTTCAGGGGAGGGGCCGGGGGCTAGCCTCCCCGGCCTGGAGCTCAGGGCCCAGGTGTAGTTTGCCTACCTCTGCTTTATGCCCTTCCGATCACACCTTCCGGGGAGGTGAGTCATTGCTGCAAAGCTGACCACCAAGTACCCTTTTTACAGCAATTTCTGACCTCCTTCTCCCCCTCCCCCACATAAAGCAGAGCTGCCCTTCCTTGGGTAAGCCCAGACAAACTCTGCTCCACCTTAGTTGTGGTGCAGTCATTGTCAACAGATGAAGGCCAGTTTTAGAGGAAGTAGTAGGCAAGGAACAGAATAGTTGCAAACCAGGCTGAAGTTGCATTCATGCTCCAACAGTTGATGGGAAAAAAGCAAGAATTGGGATTAAAGATGTTTGCTGTTTTCATCAACGTCATGAAGGCAATTGATTCAGTTTGGAGGGGAACATTATGAAAAGTAGAAAAATCAGATGGAGTTTCAGATAAGATAATTGCAATTATAAAAGTTATTTATGAAGACTCCTGTAGTGCCGTAAGAATTGGTGAAAATTAAGCAGCTGGTTCAAGTCAAAGTTTGGTGTAAGACAAAGAGGCACGGAATCACTGTCACTTTTCATCATGTTCTTTAACTGGGCATTAAGAATGACAGACAAGTTAGAGGGTCTGACATTTGGAGCTCTACAGTTAAACTACTTAGTTTATGCAGATGACATCATAAACTGGCAGGCACTTTTGAATTAATTATGATAATCTTCTTTACCTTAGAAAATTGATGTAGTTGATTTACACTTGTAATAAATGCCCAGAAGAAAACGTGATTGGATCTCGGAAAAGGGATAACATATAAAGTGTTGAAATTCAGTGGGGGTGAAGACGTGGAAAAAGCAGAACCTTATGTGTACCTAGGTAGCTTGATCCGTTCTGATGGCTCCATCAAGGGTGAGGGTAAAAGGAGATGTGCCTTAACCACAAGTGCTGCATGGAAAGTGATGAAATTGGGGACTGATAAGAACATTAAATTTGGTATCAAAATGAAAAAGTATCAATCCAGTGTACTAACAGTATTACTCTATGGTTTGCACGCAACTGCATTCAATGAAACAGATATCAGAAAGGTGGAAGCAGACGAGATGAGAGTTCTTCAAAAATTAGCAAGTGTTAAGTGGAATGATTTTAAGACGAGTGAAGAAGTGAGAAGGAAAATAGGAAGTGAGATCAGGGTATGGGACTAGCTACAACTGAAAATATTACGATAGTGGAGACACAACAGAAAACAAGCAGATGATAGAATGCCAAAGAAAATAATAAAGAAGAAATATTTGTGGCACCTTAGAGACTAACAAATGTATTTCAGCATAAGCTTTCGTGGGTTAGAACCCACTTCATCAGACGCATGGAATGGAACATACAGTAAGCAGATATTTATAGTAATAGAAAATAATGCAAACACAACCAAGGTCAGTCCGACCTAGAGGCTGACCACCTACTAGATGGCAGGACATAGTGTGCAGGAATATGTACAGGCTGGGTTTAATGGAGGAACAAGTCGTATATAATAATAAATGTCGATGCTGTATTGCTCCTCATTTCTGCAAAAATGCTTCAAGATGAAAAGTGTGTGTGTGTGTGTGTGTGTGCTTTCCCATTCATTTATATAATGAATGAAAAAATGTGTGTATGTAATTTCACTCACAATTTAACTTAATAAACCATTGTGATATATTTTCAGTATATTCAATCATCTGTCCTGTTAGAACTAGCATCACCTAAAAGTATCATGTGCAACATCTTTAAAGCATGATGCTTTATTATAAAAATAAATCAAAGATACCCATGTTATAAATGTGATCATATATTTTTCTCTTGTCTTTCCATTTATTTATGATAAAATGTAACATTTTGTGTATTCAAATAAAGGCAATTAATTGAAATAATCTCCCCAGGTGATTTCTTATCTTGTCTGTATATTCCGAGCTAAGTAAGTAGATAGGTGTTATATTACATTCATGTCATAGGATGGGAAAGATCTTTTGTGTGCTAAGTAGATGTTTCTGTGTGTTTCTTTTTGTATTATTTTCAAACTCTAATTACCTACCAGGGTGAAAAATGTGAGATTTACAATTGCTATGCGTGAAACTGTATTTTAAAAAAATTATTTATTGTGAACCTAGATACCTAAACCTACTGTCCATGCAACTCATGTACAAATTAAATTGTATACTGCTCTTCTCAAATCGAAAGATATTGACCCAGATCCTTGGTCATGATATGGCAGGTTTGGCAACACACAGCTTCCCTAGAACCAGCTTACTTGAGTGTGACTTGGATTCCCTCTCTCCAGGAGAATGCTTGAGTATTATAGAACCACTTTGAGGCCTCCTATATTCACCAGCAACAACCACAAGGACATGGCCAGGACAACGCTGTTCCAGTGTTACAAATAAATGGCCACTGGAGCTTATTGGTAGCCGTCACAGTTTAGAGCAGCCTTCAGGATAATCTAACCAGTGCTAGGGGGCTGGATCTTGAAGTAGGGGTGCAAACAGCACCTTTACATACACACATGAGCAGCATGGAGAGCACCCCATCCACAGCTGAGATCAGGAGCACCAAGTTTGACCATTACACTTCTGTTGTGAAATAAGAAAATACTTTCATCAAAAGTTTCAGTTTTTAAAGGAAAACAGACAAGAAAAAGCCCAGATGGCTTCTTTATTAGATATCAAACATGTGTAGAAGGAGAGAGGTCATTTTAGGTTATTGGAGCTGGTGATATTTTTCTCCATCTTTAAGACTTTTAAAGATTTGCTATAGAAAATAATACTGTCCCTGAGGACGAGATCTGTTTTCATGAACTGAGCATAAAATCCCTGACATTTAGAAATGACAGTATGTCAGTATGAGGTTACTCGAAATAAATCCTGCTAAGTTTTATCAATTTTTAAAAATGTTACGAAGTGCTGGCATACAGCTTAAGGAAATTGTTTTAGCCATTAAATACTAAGATGTATGTAAAGTTAAAGCACTTCAACTCCTATCCAGTTTATAACTGTAGACCAAGCAGCTGGAATACCTAACTACACCTGTTGCATTGAAACATACATTGATATTGTCTGGTTCCAAGAAACTTTTGAGTTCTTATCTCAAGAAACCTCAACTATAATGTGAAAAAGACCAGAAATTGTGACTGTTCAATCTTCCCTGGAACATTATATTGAATGTCCTGCATTTTCTCTAGTGTATAGAACTGAAGTAGGATTGCATGACATTATTTGATGGCTATCTCCCTCATAACCCTAGGAAAATGAGAGGTGTCTCATGCACGGCTAACCCAGAGAGCAATTAGAACGGGTTGGAAAATGGAAACAGGTTTTGTTAAATGTTTTTATGAAAAATTTCATCTAAAAAAATTCAGAAAAAATTGACCAGCTCTAATTTTAAATAAATAAATATTTGTTGCATATGCAATAACGTACTAAACTTTGAGGTAGAAGACCAAGCAAATTCAGTTAAAACTGAATCTTTTTCCCTACCACAGCTAGCTCTGCCTCAGCTCTGATAACACTGTGATGGATGCAGTGTAAGAAACTACATAAAATAGAATAGTTGTCCAGCTCAAATGTTATGTAAGGGCATCTGTGCTCAAGAGACCCCTGTAACAGTACCTAGGCACAATAAGATCAGTTAAGTACAGGGTGACAGCTTAACTATGAACATCCTTTCTTTTAAGAGTTAATATCAGATATTTAATGCTAATTTTGCAAAAGTTTTGTAATGCAAATCACTCTGATTTTTAACTGGCATTTAAAAAAATTATCTTCACAAATAAATATTTAGCAGCTGACATTACAGACCTGTGGCGAATTTGATTCATGGTGTCAACATGTAAATAGGCATAGCTCCAAATTATATATTCTTAATGTTCTTTTTATTTATTTGACTTGACTCTTTCTGGTCTGTTGTGTAAATACTTATTTAGTGATTTTTTTTGAAGGGTCTTTTTGGCCCCGTGGACAATAACAGCTCTGAACTTTAGCTTAACACATTGCAGCTGCTGCTAAGCTGCTGGGACATACCATCAATTTTTGTGGCATGTACATGGATGTGCATACTGACAAATACTAGTGAGCCTCTTTCCGCCTTCACTTATGCTGATGTAAATTCAGAGGAACTCAGCTGAAGTAAATGATTGATGTTAGTGTAAAACTGATGTGAGAACAGAAACAGCCCTAACATCCCACTTTCAGACCTAATTTCTCACTTTTTAATAATGAATGGAAACCCTATAGCCCCAAAACTAAGCATTTCTGCTCTTACTTGTATTTTAAATCATGCCCCAGACATGAGCCCTTTTATGCAAATCTTCAGGTAGCAGAATTTCTTTTATCACTGAATTAATATGGGAATAAAATGGAAATGCTAACAAAACCATACATTCAGTGACAGTGGTGGACGATGGTGGACTATACATGTAATGTGTTGATATTGTATGTTTTATAAATTGAATATTTTTACCCCATTAGTTGTCTAAATTCTGAACATGTCCTGAAAATAAAATGCTATATAAGGTCTTATCTGTGTAAAAACAGACTCCGAACAGGTATTCATGGCTTTCAGTTTTGTCAAAATGAAGAAAATGCCAAATTTACATGAAAAGGCATTTTGAATAAAGTCAAAAGGAACCAGCTACGTGGGTTCGGGTATTTAAATGCTCACTTTGATTAGAAAGCGCTGCATGTTCCAGGATTTGACACAGCTTAGTTAACCTCTGGTACTTCAGATGTTACACTTTATTATTGTTCAGTCCTCAGGTGCTCTCATTGGCTTTGATAGTCAGTGATTAATAGTGCTGACTACAAATCACTTTCAAACATTTCAGACTGAAAACAATCCAAGCTATTGTGAACTTTAGCTAATATTCAGAGCTGGAGAGGGGGGAAACAGTACTTGAAATATCCTCCTTCAAATTTCCCTTCTGTCATGTAATGTCATCTCACGTTGATCAGGAGTTACTTTTTAGGATTGATTTAGGTTATTTCACATTAGGTGTGGAGCGGAATTTTCACAGCTCTTAGAAATTTTTTTTAGTGCATAATACATATTTGAAAAGAAGGAAAGAAAGAGAAAGAAAGAACAAGAACTGTGCTAACAAATGGATTGAATTCAGCTTTTGCTAAACATCTTTTCTCTTATCTTTCAAAAGAAAAGGTTTTACAAAGGATTATTTCATATCACATTACAAGCACATCAGAAAAGCTGTTTTGAACTGCTCAGAGACTTATGCAAAATGTGACAAGGTTACATTCTAACTTTTAACATGCTCATCGTTAACATTTTGTCGTTCTCTTAGCCTGTCTGATCCGAGGAAGATGAATTCATTAGAGATGGGTAAATAAAAAAGTGATTTTCTTTCTAAATTAGTATAATGACACACTTTCATGATGAATTTTCTAAATCATTTTCAGGTTATACTTTCCTCTCTATGGGTTCAATTATCTTTGTCATAAAAAAGAGCTTTTTCACAGACAACCTTTATCCATTTTTCAGAGACTAATTTAACTATAAAGCTGTTAACATCACATTTTAAAGATGATGATGGATTGCCTTTTAACCTATTTGAAATTTTTTCAGATTAGATATTATAATATTCATAGATATAACCTTACCAATTATGATGAGGAAAAACTGAAAACACAAATATGGCTTTAACCTTGAAACCTGACATGGGTTTGGATAAGACAGACACTGTCATTTCATAGATTATAATTCTTTCTCCAGAGTATGGGCTCATGGTAAGTCTATGTGCTTTCCTAAATTGACTGGGATTATTCCTAAATGCATACCCCAAGAACCAGATTCTTATCTCACTTTGGTTGTACATCAGTTGTAACTGATTTTACATTTGTGGAGTTACTCCTGATTAACTCTGCTGTAAGTATGAGTATATTTTGGGTATGTCTACACTGCAATAAATAAATAAATACATACATAAATAAAACCTATGGCAGCAAGTCTCAGAGCCCCGGTCAACTGACTTGGGCTTGCAGAGCTTGTGCTATGGGGCTAAAAATAACAGTGTAGACATTCCTCCTCAGGCTGTAGCCTGGGCTCCAAGACCCAATTCCCTCACCAGGTCTCAGAGACTGTGCTACAGTCTAAGCAGGAACATCTACACTGCTATTTTTAGCCCCATAGCATGAGCCCTGCTAGTCCAAGTCAGTTGATCCAGGCTTTTTTTTTTTTTGTCGGGGGGTACTGCTGTATTGATGTACCCTTTCTTTTTCCAGAACACATGGGTAAGATTCTGTTTTCAGTTACCCCAAAGTCATTCCACTCTCAGTGGATTACTGCAGACTTGCCCTGGGTTTACTCCAGTGTATTAGAGAACAGAATTTGGTTTATATGTCTCCAGGCTGTTTTACCTCAGTAATTTCTCACACAAAATAATGAGAGGGGCCATGTTAATAAAGGCAATAATAGCTCCTATTCAGAATGACATCATTCACCAGATTTTTTTCTGTAGTATTAAAGTGACCAATAATAAGAGTTCTAAAGCTATGCACAGCCGCCTCTAGGATGGAATAGTTCAGCTGCTTAACGGCGTACAATAGCAGTATGTAAGATGTGGTAAACCCAGGACAAACAGCTACAAAGGTGGGGGTAGTAATTAGTCCCAGGGGGTTACAAGGCCTCTCCCTATCCACTGAGGAGAGATAACTATGGAGAATTAAGGTTCAGCTGGGAAAGGGGTTACTAGGGAGGTAATTAGGTCCAGCTGGCTGCAAGTGGATACAGAGGGACCTAGACAAATTAGAGGATTGGGCCAAAAGAAATCTGATGAGGTTCAACAAGGACAAGTGCAGAGTCCTGCACTTAGGACTGAAGAATCCCATACACTGCTATAGACTAGGGCCCGAATGGCTGGGCAGCAGTTCTGCAGAAAAGGACCTAGGGGTTACAGTGGACGAAAAGCTGAATATGAGTCAACAGTGTGCCCTTGTTGCCAAGAAGGCTAACGGCATTTTGGGCTGTATAAGTAGGGGCATTTCCAGGAGATCGAGGGACGTGATTATTCCCCTCTATTCGGCACTGGTGAGGCCTCATTTGGAGTACTGTGTCCAGTTTTGGGCCCCACACTACAAGAAGGATGTGGATAAATTGGAAAGAGTCCAACGGAGGACAACAAAAATGATTAGGGGGCTGGAGCACATGACTTATGAGGAGAGGCTGAGGGAACTGGAATTGTTTAGGCTGCAGAAGAGAAGAGTGAGGTGGGATTTGATAGCTGCTTTCAACTACCTAAAAGGGGGTTCCAAAGAGGATGGATCTAGACTGTTTTCAGTGGTAGAAGATGACAGAACAAGGAGTAATGGTCTCAAGTTGCAGAGGGGGAGGTTTAGGTTGGATATTAGGAAAAACTTTTTCACTAGTAGGGTGGTGAAGCACTGGAATGGGTTACCTAGGGAGGTGGTGGAATCTCCTTCCTTAGAGGTTTTTAAGGTCAGGCTTGACAAAGCCCTGGCTGGGATGATCTAGTTAGGGTTGGTCCTGCTTTGAGCAGGGGGTTGGACTAGATGACCTCCTGAGGTCCCTTCCAACCCTGAGATTCTATGATTCTATGATTCTATGAACTGCTGGAGACCTTTTTAAACCCTCCCCTGTGTGACTGGATGGGGTGGGTGTGAGAAGCAAGGAAGCTGCTAGTAGGCTGAGTGCAGTGCAACACTGAAGTCTTCCTGGAAGGAGGGCTGTATTTCCTCCCCAGAAGGGAAGGAAAACAAACTCAAGGGACTGACTGGGGGAAGGTATAGCCGGACCCTGTGCTACCGGAAAGGGTTTGCCTTGCCCAGGCTTGTGTCTCCAAGGCTAAAAGGACTGAGTCTGCTGAGGAGAAGAAGGTACTTTGCCACAGAGAATGTAATAATTCAACAGATAAATCCTCAAGATGTATCAGCTAGAGGTAAACAGGAGGGACCAGAGCCTTGTTCCTGCTAAGTTACCTGTGCATCATCAGAGTAGCGCAAAATGATCTTAAATCTACACTAAATAGGCAGCTGATGATTCCCTGGTCTGAGTAATTAGCTGGAGTATAATTAGCCAAGCCTCATGGTTTCTCCCTATGCCTACGGAGCAAGAGAGGGTGTTCTGTGTCTTGGTGGTATGGTATGGAGGGTGCTGCACTGCAGTGATCTTTGCCATTTAATAACTGCTAGAATCCATTACCAGAGAGTGCAGGTTAGAGCAGCCTTTGCCTCTGAATGTGAGCTAGGTGAAGCTGAGGACTAAGGAATCTAAGGGCCACATCCTGAGCTTCAGTGTTAGCACAAAATTTCCCCAAAGCCGACTTAACCAAGCTTGGGAGGATCTGCCATGTGTAGAGAAATCCTTCGGTGATCTAGAGTTGCTCTATTAGGGGTTATGGCTAAGGCAAAAGGGCTGAATTGGGCATCTATGCACCATGCTGATTCCCTCACTGATGTAGCCATCCCTTCCAGATGCTATGACAAGCACTGACATTCCAGACTGGTAGATCAAGTTGGATTCAAAGCCGCTGTTAACTCCACCAGCTCAGCTGAGCTCTCCTCACTCACAGTTGAGGATCTGGTACTAAAGCTGTCACAGCTGAAGGATTTATTTAAGAGATTCATAGATTCCAAAGCCAGAAGGGGCCACTGTGACAATCTAGTAGGAAATCCTGTATAACACAGGCCATGTAGCTTCCTAAAAAAATAATTCCTACAGCGTATCTTTTAGAAGAACATCCAATCTCGATTTAAAGATTGTAAGTGATGGAAAATCCTCCACAGCTCTTAGTAAATTGTTCCAGTGGTTAATTACTTTCACTGTTAAAAATTTACTTTTAAAAATAAATAACTTTGTTTTATACTTTGCCCTGCTAGAGTGACGACCCCATTGTTAAGTATTGGTTCCCCAGGTGTGTACTTGTAGACTGCAATCAATTCATCCCTTAACCTTCTCCTTGTTAGACTCCGATCTCAAGTTATTTAGCTTATCACTTTAACCTTATTTCTATCACTATAATGTATATTTTTTTAATCCTTTAATCATTCTTGTGGCTCTTCCCTGAACCCTCTCCAATTTATCAATATCCTTCTTGAACTGTGGACACCACAGCTGGATCTGGTATTCCAGCAGCAGTTGCACAAATGCCAAATATAGAGGTAAAATAACCTCTCCACTCCTACTCAAGATTCCCTTTATGCATCACATTAACTGTTATGGACACAGCATCACACTGGGAGCTCACATTCAGCTGAGTATCCACCACAGCCCAAAATCTTTTTCCAAGTCACTTCTTCCCAGGATAGAGTCCCCTATTCTGTATGTATAGTCTAGTATTTACTGAGTTATCACATGCTTTTGTGTGGTATTACTGTGCAGTGTTAGATAGATACTGTGTTCCTTTCCAAAAGTGGCTGCACTTATTAGGGTGGGAGAGATGATCTCTGTTATATGTTAGCTGCCTTCAAGGATTAATGTGATTGATTTATCAGTAAAATGTAATGAGTTTCATTTGTCGTATACTTGGATAACTTTGGAGGCCAGAAGAATTATTATTGTCACATTAAGAATTGCCCCCCTCTTGGGGTCCCCTGGGTAAGTACCAGTGTTGTACATTGCAAACGCTTTTACCTGTATTGGGCTGTGGGTTAAAAAGGGTTAAAGGTGAAGTTGTAGACAAAGAGTGTGCACTACTTACTCTGTTTGACCATACAGCAGAGTATCCACTGCAATGCTTACCATTAAAGGTAAATCTTAAACATAAGTTTTGTGCTTCCCTTATAAATGTGTTAGTGCCTTTGGCTAATTACCAACAAATTAATTATATTTTTCCTTGGGCAAGATGATGCCATTGGTCCCAGAAATGGAGACAGAATGGTTTTCTTGCCAAGTCCCCGTTCATCATGTTGGCCAATATTCTGTTCCCTTTATTACCCTTTTCCCCCAGAGCATATGGGGAAAGTTTTCAAACATGAAAAGGGAAGCTAGGCACCTACCTCCTATTTGTGCCTTTTGAAAAAATATGCCCTGTAACCTTGAACCAGGTGCCTTGGTAACTAAACTAAATGTAGTTTTACTGAGAAAAATGGATATGCTAACCTCTTTCGTGTAATAATATCCAGCTTAATTAAATCATCTCACTGATTTATGTTCAGCATTTGCCTTGCTGTTTAGTGCAGAAATGATAGTCCTGCGTGATACTTCTCTCCCCTCCCTAGTTCATTCTATTTTTTTTCACCTTGTGGGAGGTTCCATGATTGTAAGAGTAAGACTGCAACTATTTTGACTGCAAAGAACCAGGGCAGCCATCAGAGACTTCAGACAGTGTGCCCCAACTTGTCTCACTCACTTAGCAAATAGGACCACTAGGAAACAGCAATAATTTCTGCAGATAAGAACACTCTCTCTCTTGCCAAGACTCCTTAATCCGGTTTTAGAGAATCAAAAAAATAGAAGAATAAAGCATCAGTCCCTGAACTGAGTGTACCTTTCTTCTCACCTTCTTTGCTGAACAGCGGGGTTTGTACGTGGGCAGGAAATGTGGAGCAGGTGAGATAAGCTCATCTGCGGAAGAAATGGACGTTCTTCCCCACCCCCGATCAATCAGTGAGGGAGTTAAATGTCAGTCAGAAAAGGTTACTATTGTTGACTTCATGTTAGGCTGCTAATCAAAAGTCTCAGTTTAGGAATGGAGGAAAATAAGTACAGTAATGTATCATTAGGTACAGTTCTTCCTTCCCCATTAAAAATACCATTAAGAGTTTAACTTAAGATAATTCAAAGTTCAAGATAACAGATTGTCCTTAATTTACCTCGTCGTGCCTATTTCAGGGTTCTTGTAACAAGGACTGGTGCTGTAATTTCAGGATGCCATAGAGTAAGCTGCAGATGGAATGGCACTAAGGTTTTAACATTTTATTAATATATGAACCCATTCAAGCAGGTATAATATATGACTTGTATGTCTAATATCACTAGTATCCACTGTTGCCTTAACTCCACAGCTGAAATCCATGTATGTCCATGTGCTGTGCATCACTGGCCTTGAGTCACGTAACTTGTGTAGCCTCACTACCTGTCAAACTATCCCTCTAATCTGTCCAAAGTACAATTGCTAAAGTCATCTTCCTTTCCAATTGCTCTGATCATGTCACTTGCTTCCCTGAATCCCTTTATTGACTTCCTGTCTCCTTTGTATCATGTTAAAGCTATTCATCCTTGACTCTAGGCCCTACATAATCTCTCTGACATTTGTATCCCTGTTTTCTTTTTCATCTGTGCATCCTTTCTTGCATCCTATCAACTTACTGCTTCCTTGGTCTCCTTCTGCTATCCTTGATTTTGTGCCTTCTATCATACCCCAGTCCCAGGGCTGAGACAGTCTTCCTGTTCTCGCATGTCAGCCAGTTGCCTTCATTCCCATCTTTCAACTCCTTCCTTAAAGGTTTCTTTTGCCAGACATCTTCCTTATCGTGATTTATGCCCACATCCTGTTGTTTTTCCATTGTTTAACAGATATTGTAACTCTACAGGGTAATGCAAATATCTCAGAATGCATTTGTAAAGTGTTGTATAAACTTAAGGCACAATATGTAGTTTACTCAGGAAATGCACATGTAAATAGATAGGCCCAGCCATGTGCGTTGGATGCCAGCAAAATCAGGCCCCATAAGGAAAGCAATTTACAGTAGTTTTCCATTGATAATACTTCATCCTTTATCAGGCCCACAGAGTTCAAGTCAGGGGATTGTTACCTGGAGTGTTTCCGTTTTTCTCCACAGCTGACCTAGCAAAGAGAGCAAACCTCTTAAGCAGGACCCAGACACATATAGGCCAATATTTTAAAAAATGGGTGCTTAAATTCTTCAATCTTTGTTTAGGCACTCATATAAGAAGTCTTATTTTCAAAAGTGAGGAGTGATTTGGGGTGTCTCAAGTAGGGCACCCACAGATTGAGGCATCCAGTATCATTAGTCACTTTTGAAAATCTGGGTATGAGTGCCCAGGAACTCCCATTAACATTAATAGGAACTGCTGGGTACTCATCGATTTTGAAAATCATTCATTTAAGTGTCTAACTACAGATTTAGGAACCTTAGTTTAGGTACCGATTTTTAAACATTTTTAGCTACAGGACGTAAGGCAGACCTTTAAAGGAAAGCTGCAACCTATTTTTCCCAGCTCAGTAGTCTGAAAGCTGTCAAAGTTGTATCTATGAATAAACTGCAACCTGTGTATTTTTCAAGAGTTTTTAGTTCCAATTGGCAGGTTAATGCAAGTGGTGGCCATCCTGCTGAAATCTGATTTCATTTGTGGAGAGTGCAGCGTGAAGGCCTGAATAAGAGTTTGTTTTTGCTACCTGCTTCAGTGTGGGTTTAGGCATCAGAAGAAAACAATGCTTAAGGGTTTAAGGTCACAAGGTTTTAAAGCTTCTTTTTAAGTTTGTGCATCCATTACTGAAACAGATTAATACCTTGTGTACAGATTCTTATATTGAACTCTCCCACTGCCATTGTCACAAATCTACACTGCTTTTCAATAGTGGGCCATTGTGATACTATATGCAGAAAGGACAATTGTTTAAAATGAAAAGTTTCAGTGTTTTCATGATGACATATTTCTGGTCTGGGTAAAATGGGTGACATTTTCTTTTGTCTTTATTTTATTGTGACTTCTTTTGCTTTTGTGCTACATTGTGCTCTTTCCATGGATATATTATAGGAATGGAAACAAAAAATTCAAAGTTTTTTGTACAAAAAGTCCAGTTGAAACAAATGTGGCTTTGTAGTAGCTACACAATATATGTATGGAATTCATAGATTCCAGGACCAGAACGGCCCACTGTGATCATCTAGTCCAGGCATCGGCAACCTTCGGCATGCAGCTCGCCAGGGTAAGCCCCCTGGCAGGCTGAGCCAGTTTGTTTACTTGCCTGGTTCGGCAGATCGCTGCTTCCACTGGCCGCAGTTCACCGTCCCAGGCCAATGGGGGCTGCGGGAAATGGTGCAGGCCGAGGGGTGCAGGCCAGCAAGTAAACAAACCGGACCGGCCCGCCAGGGGGCTTACCCTGGTGAGCTGCGTGCTGAAGGTTGAGATGCCTGATCTACTCTGACCCCCTGTGTAACATAAGCCATAGAATACAATTCCTAGAGCATCTCTTTTAGAAAAAACATCCTATAATTTAAAAATTGTCAGTGATGGAGAATCCACCACAGCCCTTGCCAAGCTGTTCCAATGCTTAATTACTCACTGTTAAAAATGTATGCCTTACTTCCAGTCTGAGTTTCAACTTAGCCATTTGATCATATTATACCTTTCTCTGCTAGATTGAAGAGTCCATTATTATATAGTTGCTCCTGATGTAGATACTTCACAAACTGTAATCAAGTCACCCCTTTACCTTCTCTTTGTTAAGCTAAATAGACTGAGCTGCTTGAGTCTATTACTTTAAGGTATGTTTTCTAACTTGTGAATCATTCTTGTACCTCTTCTCTGAACCCTCTGTAATTTGTCGTCATCTTTCCTGAACTGTGGACAACACAACTGGACACAGTATTCCAGCCACAGTAGCACTAGTGCCAAATACAGAGGTAAAATAGCCTCTCTACTCTTATTCAAGATTCGCCTCTTTATGTATCCAAGGGATTTATTCACCCCTTTGGCCACGGCATCGCACTGAGAGCTCATATTCAGCTGATTATCCAACCCCAAATCTTTTTCAGAGTCACTACTTCCCACAATGGAGTCCCCCATCCTGTAGACACATTCCACAGTTTTTGTTCCTAGGTGTGTACATTTACATGTAGCCATATTAAAATGCATATTAAAGCACATAAAGCCAATATATTTCTTTTCTTTCTAATGTTAGGGCCAGATCATGAACCTCAGATTTTCACAGAGCCGACACATTGAAGAGAAGGTCGGCACCTTCATAGTACCATTCCCTAGTTCTTGCACCTATAGAACCCCAGCTCCTAAGTGGAATCACCAATCACAGCCCTTTGGGTAAATGTTTAGTGAAGCAGAGGCGCACTCAGCTCCAAGGTTTTCCATGGAAACACTTCTTGTATGAAAAGTAGGTCACTACTTTTGCAGCATTTTGCAGTAGTGGGCTCTTCCATGGCAAGGAACTCTCTGAGGCAGGTAGAGCTAGCAGGGGAAGAGACTATTGCAAACCGGAGTGGTCAATTCCTCCATGCAGTTATTCATTTATCTGGGCATGAGGTGGAAAAAAATCACTGAGTGGAAAGTATATTTTTAGGAGGACTAAGATGGCTTTCTTTTCAGTGTGAAAGTCAGTGCTGAAGTTATTTAAAGAAACAGGTGAATGACATATAAGTGAGAAAGTATTCTCAAAGGATAAATAGGGGTATTCGGTCATGCTAGTTACCACACTATCTGCCCAGCTAGAAACTGTTTGAGGCCAAAACAGTGTTGTCAGTACTTCCAACCTCTGGTGCAAGACCAGGAATGAAAAAAGAGTGAGCATCAATCCCTGTGACAATTGATAAATATAGTTCTGAGATTAGAGGAAGGTGTTTGTTGTTTCTTATAAGGGAATTTCTGTTTCTTTAATAAGTGACTTTTGTACAAAATCACAAAGCTACCATTTCATAAACGAGAATATATGAAGTAATTCACTTATCAGCCAACTTCTCTTCTAAAACATTTATCACCTTAATGGGGTTGGGATACTGCCTATCAAAGTTACGAGGCATTACATGTCTCAAAACATCTCCCTGCCTTCGATGGCACACCAGGGCAATGCAGAGAAGCATTGTGGAAAGAGAGACTGAATCAGTTCACCTGCATTAATTATTAATTATGATGGTATTGCTCAGTGTCAAGCACACATTAAAGTGAGGTTAGCCAAGCTGAAGAAAATGCAGCCTTTGTGATCCACATGGGGAGATAGTCAGGTCAAAAATACATTGCAGCTGGTGGCAGTTTAAATTCCAGAAGAGAAAAGAAAAATAGAAAACCTGTTGTGGGTCTAAATTTTGCCCACAATGTCTGTTGCCTGGAGTTCAGAGCTCTTATATTTTAGAAGCCAGTGTGCGAAGTTACTGAATTTAATCACCATGTAGTAATTTTTTTTTAACTTAAACTATAGCTCTTTGGAGCAGGGACTCTGTCTCTATGTATAGTACTAAAGCGAGTGTGGCCCTGATCCTGAATGGGCTCTCTGGGTGTTATCACAGTATAAATAACAATAAAGTTAA
Source organism: Chelydra serpentina (assembly GCA_037349315.1). Classification (NCBI taxonomy): domain Eukaryota; kingdom Metazoa; phylum Chordata; order Testudines; family Chelydridae; genus Chelydra; species Chelydra serpentina. Next base: position 142,300,131 of record JBAIAC010000004.1, read on the forward strand.
TGTCATCCTGCTTCTCCTTTTTCTGAAGGAAAAAAACCCTGTAACATTATTGTTTTAGAAGAATAAGCCTTGATTCATGGTGTCTTGTTATCTGCTGCAGTAAGAAACAGAATTTAAGTTTTGTACCAAGGACTGTAAGGAGGCAGAATCAGACACTAGATCTACTACTGTCATTTGTTTCTCACCTTGATAATATGACTTTCTAACTCTGCAGGGCAGGAGAGGTTTTGGCATCTTCGTCTATAAATGATCATGTTATGTAATGGACATAGTTTTTGCCATACTGCTACATCTGTTATAATACAGTCTCTCCTTTTCTTTAATTTTACCACCAAGTTAAAATTCATACATCCAGGGTGAAATTTGTGGGGGGGGAAAGATCTGCCTTGGAATTCAGAGTTTCTTAAAGCATCCAGACTTTTATTTCTTAGAGTAGGGTAAAAGACTTTGTTTCACTAAGGTTTAGAAAGAGTCAGAAATAGAATATCAAGTCAAACACACAGCAACTTGCATTATTGGAAGGAGAGAGCAAACAGTTCCTAGTCTTTCCTTTCTGCACGGTAAGTTAAAAGTTACTATGCGTTCTTGAGACTCAGTTGGTTAGCAAAGCTTTTAATCTAAACCTAAAGGGACATTATTTCTTTGCACTAATCCCCTCTGAGATACCATATTATGTATGAGATTATTAATAAACTGTTCTGGTCTCTGGTTGTGCTTAAAAATGAAGATGAAGTCCAAGGTAATAAATAGCCCCAATGACTAGTTACACAATCTTTCTTAATATCTACCTGTAGGGCCATGTCTGACCTTCCTCATAATGAAAACAGAGGCATAACTCGGGAACTCTTGTCACAGTGAAGTACTGCGGGGTTGGGGACACTCATACATGCGAGAGAGAGAGAGAGACAGGACTATCACTAAAGGTGGGGAGGGGGGTAAAGAAAGTCAGTGTGTGTGGAACTGGGAAGCTGTCAGACTGTAGCCCTGTTTTATTATTAAAGAAAGTGTTCATTGTGAATTTCAATGGGCAGGGGAATTAGAGTTGTATATATTATTGTTAGATGTGCGTGAATCCATTCATTTTTTCTGTACTAACCTAAAGGATTTTTTTGTGACAGCTAGTGTGGATGTTCAATATTTCTAATCTTTAGGACTGTACTTTGTGTTGTCCCAAATGCACTCATATAGAAATGGGAATTGATATAGATGCACTTATTTTGTATGGTTTGGTTTGTTTTTTTAGCTATAGGTACATATGGTTTCTTAGAGTACTTGCCCATTACTGTCCAAAATGGACATTCACGCATCCTCACAATGAATTAAAAATATTAATTTCGCACATTACTTTTGTTCAAATTTTCAAAAGTGACAAAGCAACTTAAGAGCCAAAGGGCTTGTCTACGTGGCAAGTTACTCAGTGGCAGGCAAGGGTGTGAATCTACCATGCACCAGCTTGCTGTGCAGCAACGTTCTGTGTAGACACTGCTATAGTGCAGTGAAAATCCTGGCGTGTGACTTGGCATACTTTACTTTCAATGAGATTTACTATCTGAAATATCGAAGTCCCTTTTGCTACAACTGACTATAGGACTTCCTTTTTCAGTATTTATTAGATCAAATAAATAAATACAAAACCCACAACAATCATGAGGTAGTTTTAGCATTTGCTGGCCCTCCAGCCAGGCTTTGGGCCATCTCTGTGAAAATGGGGAAGAAATTGATAGCAAATGAGAAGCAATATTAACATTTGGTGTCTTAGAAGCAGTGTGTGTCTGTTCCTTCTGTAGAAACCTAAGCAGAAGTATTCTTTTGTTCTGTAATTGTGGACAACAACTGTAGACATAAGTGGGCAATGGAGAATTTGAATATGTTCCCAACAGCTGACAAGCAAAAAAATAATAAATAGCCCATAGTTAATCCTGGCTGATTTAATAGTTACAGTAGTTGAAAGAGAAGAGTCTCCTGTTAGGGACAAAAAAAAGGACTGCCAGAACACATTAAAACAAGGTTAAATAGACTGTATCTCATGGAGAACAATGTTCATAATTTAATCTGTTTGTGGCTCTCAGTTATTTACCAAAAAAAAAAAAGATTTGTCCCCAGATGTAAAATGTTCATACAGCACAGAAAAAGTCAAACTCCTAAGGGTCAGATATTCTACTGAGGATCTGACCCTGAATGATTAGATTCAGTGTTCATGAAAGAAGTCTGCTTGTTTACACAGTGGGATAATGCAGACTACAGAGGTATGATTTCTAAAGCACAGTGCATTAATTGGTCCATGTAAACAGTAGCATAGCTAGGGGGAGTAGCAGGGGGAGCAGCCGCTCCCCCCAAGCACATTTTCTAAAAGTGGCGTCTTTTTAATTTTTGAAAAGGTGGCGGTGGAGTGACATCCCCCGCTGGCCCCACCAAGAGCCCGCTGCTGGCCTGGTTGAAAGAACCCAGGCTGGCAGCGGGCTGAGAGACCCGGACTGGCAGGAGCCCATGGGGGGGGATCCCAGAGCGGGGCAGGCTGAGCAGCTCAGCCAGCCGCCGCTCTAGGATTCCCCCCGCGTGCTCCTGCCAGCAGGGGTCCCGCTGCTGGCCTGGGTTCTTTCACCCAGGTCATGCTGGGTGGCGCCTTTTTTTATGTGTTCGCTCCCCCTGGTGTTAGAACCTGGCTACGCCACAGCATGTAAACCCTCAGGGCGCACACTAAACATCCTGTAATGTGCTTAAACATAGTCATTAAAGCACTTGAGGAAACTTAGTGTGCACCATCAGGGTGGTCTGCATGGGCCAATTAATACACAACATAGTGTGGATTACCCCATGTAGCGGGGTGGTAACCCGCTTCAGCCCTGACAGGGTTGGAATAGCCCTGGGAGAGAGCTGTGGCTGGGAGAAAGCAGCTCCGGGGCTGATTGGGGAAGCAGCAGCAGCTGGGACAAGCCCCAATCAGGCCCCAGCTGGCTCTATAAAGGTTTGAGCCAGGAGTAAAGACACAGCTCTAGCTTCTGAGAAGGAGGGACCTGGCTGCCGGAACCTGAGAAGGTACCTGGGAGTGAAGCAGGGCTGGGGAAGAGCCAGAGGAGCAGGGGAGCTCCAGGCTGGTGACTCCCTAGGCTGCATGGTCTGGTTCCAGGCCCACAGAGGTACTGGGTGGTAGAGGAAGGCAGCAGGTCAGAACCCCCTTGCCTGTGATGAGTGGCTTCTACACTGCAGTCTGCCCCAGGGCACGGGGGCTTGGTGAGAACTGGCAGTAGCCCAGACTGAGGCGAGGTGCGGATATTGGGTGAGGGTTCCCCAGAGAGGGGAGACCCAGTGGCAGAGACCAAGGAAAGAGACACCAGGGTCCAGGAGGTACACGGGGACCAGTGTAAGATGCGACACCAACTGGCAGAGGGCGCTCTGGAGGCTGGTGAGCTAATTCCCAAGGACGACCAGCAGGAGGCGCTGCTGGGTGAGTCTATGCAAGCTTACACCCCTCCATGTATACAAGCTCTTTGATTGTTGTAAACTGTCTGGGGAATGGGCTGTGATTTATGTGCTATGATAAAATATGTAATAATTAATGATAATAAATCATACCAGTGTGTTCACTGATTCATTTTTCATCTATTTAATGAGCTAAAATTGACTATCTGGCCCTGAAAATACCCATAAAAATTGTAATGTTAATACAAGATTTTAATATTATTGCAAGAGTCTAGTTAATGTATTTGTTCATTTCCCATCTTTATGATTCTCCAATCTTAGGACTCAAATGTGTGGAAAGCATCTGTAAGAGACTAGATTCTGCTGTGCTTAGAGCTCTCTAAACCCACACTTAAGTCATCTTGTACTCATTTCATCTGGAAAGATGGCAGTAAGTTGTTAACATTGTGAAAGGCAGCAGATATAGCTGCATATTGTATAATAAGACACAATTATAAAGAGTATAAGATGAAGTACCCTCTCACAAAGCTGTAATTTTAACTGGTAATTAAACTCAAGTGTTTCATTTTCCCAGTCAGCTCATCAGTGACACTAGAAAATAAATGATCTGAAAGTGAAATCCTTTGGGGGGGAAACAATAGTAATTAATTACATTTCTCAAGGGAGAATGTATTCCCCTTGTATGCTTGTTTCTGGGTAACCTCTTGAGCAACAAAAATCGTAATGTACAGGTGGGATGGAAGGTGGGAGGCTGTTGGAAATTAAGATAATTTAATGTGAATATTCATGAAGTTTCCAGCATTGGCTTATACTTTTAAATCCACCACCATTTGTTGTTTTCTAACAAATTGCAAAGTCAATATGTAGTTTACTCAATGTGAAACTATTTTACACCAGATGTAATTTAATATCTCAAGACTCTCTGCATATGAAAGTGAAGAGAACAGATTCCATAGGATTTGCTGCAGTTCTTTCTTGGCACTTCGCCAGAGGTTAATCATAGATATATTTTTTTCATCTCTAATGTCTATGAATATAACAGATTATAGAGAAGTACCTCCTTGCAATACATGGCTATTTCCTAGAGAACATACTATTATGTTTTTCCCACATCAATTTTAAGACTTGAAGTGATTGGACTTCTTCTATTGTTATTGAGAAACTAATAGGTTTCATTGTTTGGAATATCTTCTGATATTCAGCCTAAATGTTCTTCTGCTTAATTTAATCCAGTTACCGCAATTTATTGTGTTTGTTCTATGCATGGTTATCCTAACACTCTTTGATTCTTGTTAGCCACCCTACATGGATTAACATTTTAATCTAGTCTTGTGTGACAAACTGTTGAGACCTTTAATAATTTTTGATGCATTTCTCTGCGATCCCTCCATTGTAAGGATCCTGACATACATAACACAGTTGTCAGCCAACCACACTGAAGAGAAATCACAATCTTTGGTACCAAACCACAGTGCTCACTCAAGTGAGCTTAAGATGCCATCCAGAAAATAAGCATTTCCAATATTGCCATGTAAAGAAAACAAGCTGGTCCTATTACCTGCCTTTGGAGAATGTGACAGACATATGTACTATTTTAAGAATAGTATGTATAATCTCAATTTACCTGTATATTGTTATAATACTGGCTGCATGGTCTCAAATTGTTAACCCCAGTTGAAGATATCATTTTTGAAATTGCTGCCTGTGAGGTACAGCACTGCTGCAACTACCAAAATTCAGAGCTTGGGATGCTGCCCAAGATGCCAACTGCTGCAACGCAGAGCAGGCCCACACCTCCAAATGTTGCAAGGTGAGTTGCACCCATCCTACCCTCAAGTTGCCATCTGCCACCATGTTAGAAGTACCTACTTCTCATTTCCCCAGTGTTACTTGTATTTCTCAGCCTCTTGAGGCAAAAATACAATACGATCAGATTCAAAATGAGACATCAAAAGGATGAGGTGAATCTTAGGTTTTGTGAAGCCCTGTGCCACTTAAATGTGTAGGATTCCATAAATGTTTACACATTTTACACCAGAAAGCTACCGGTTCAGGGCCATAACCATAGTTTTCAAGTAATCAGTGGTGGGACAGGCAGGAGTTTGCTGTGTTCATAAGCTTCCCTGAGCTGGTGTTTCTGGATTGTGAATCCCTTTGAGTCAGTGACTCCCAGACCACAGGAACTTGTGCCACAGTAAACCCAGTACATGTATTTAGTGGTGAGCCTGAAACACCATTTCTGAAAGTTAGAAACATTTGGAAATAATTTATTTAGCATAAATAGCATTATCTCTATCCTCACCATTCTGATTCAGTATTTCTAAGTACAAAATTTGCAGTAATATAAATGAGAACAATATGAGGCAGATGCTCAGCTGGTGTAAATTGTCGTATCTGAAATCAGTGGAGCTATGACAGTTTACACCAATTGAGGATATGCCCCAGATGTGTATGCGATGGTAATAAATTTGAGTCTAAAGCATAACAGCTTTACCTCCTTAAAGCACTCATCACTCTTTATAGACTAAAGTTTACCCAGCACTCCTACAATGAATTTTCACTTTTTATATCCTGTAAGTTAATGATTTCAGAAAGCGTCATCTTGAAACTGAGCTCAAAGAAAGTTACAGAGAGGGTAAAAGAAAAGATCCGCATTCATTACAAGATTTGTTTGTCTGTGTTGGGGTCTTTGTCCCAAAAGGTCAATATGAGGGAAAAAAAGTTTCACTTGCCTTGAACTATGCCATTGCTACACTGGAACTCAAAATCAAACATGTCACAAAGTAAACACATACTGAATTAATGATTCCTAAATAAATAGCAATTTCAAGCAGATGTGCATAATATGACAGGAAGGATGAGAGAGAGGACAAGGTAAATTTCAAACCCACTTGAAACCTGTGAATTACTTATAGAGCTAACTGTTTGAAAGTTCTTTGTGCATAACATGTTTAAAGATATGGTGTAGCCAATGTTCCAGTATGACAAAGTCTAAGTAGCACCAAATGACTGGAAATCATCATAGTGATGTGTTGAGTTAGAGAGGAAAGTATTCTCACCCCATGCAAGCTGCCTGAACATCATGGGAAAATGACATGGGAAAGCAACAAGAGTCACAACCAGAACAAAAATGAAATCTAAATAATTCAGCATGGGAGACTATATCTGGTTTTCTAAAATAAAAAGCCAGAAACAGGTTGTTAACCACAACTAATGACAAGTTTCCAAAGAACAAATGAATCCCAACAAGCTGGTAATACTGGCTTTATTATTATTTGTTTGTATTGTACCAATGTCTAGGTCACAGCCCAGTAATACTAGGAAACATACAAACACATTATAAAGAGATGGCTCGTGCCCCAAAGAGATTTCATTATAAGACAACAAACAGATGACTGGGAGGTCCACACATTTGGCTGTTTTACTGTAACTGCACTGGGATCCACAGATCAGAGTATATCCATAGATCAAAAAGGTGAGCAAAAGAAACACAAATGATACAGAGACACACATAGAAGTAACAATATGTGAGGACCCAATCCAAAAAAGCACTTAAGCATGTGCTTACCCTTAAGTAAGTGGGGATCCCCATTGAAGTTAATGTGTTAGAAACCATGGAACTATTCTATATATGTTAGTTAAGTATTGCTTAAGTGCTTTGCTGGATCAGGTCCAAAATGAAGAATGAAAATAAAGACTGAACAAATAATTTAAAAAGTAGAACACTTTACCAGAACCTCCAATAAGCAGATACTTGATAGACTCTCTCATTTAACAAACTACTGCATAATAAATAGTACATATCCAGTAATGATGATGATTATGCATTTCATAGAACTGGAAGGGACCTCAAGAGGTCATCTAGTCCAGTCCCCTGCACTCAAAGCAGGACTAAGTATTATCTAGACCATTTACAGTATTGCTAAGAGTATTTCAAATTTCTTTTTACTAGATAAGTATGCCATTCATCCTTTGTGTCCATTTTTCAAAAGGGAAACGTCCCTCATCTTTCAAAGCTGTAAAAATGGATTTTGCAATCTACAAAACAAAATACATTTTGCACATAATATTGTCTTTTTTCTTAAGGGTGATATAGGGTATTATGAAACCATCACCCAATTTAGCAAAGTGCCTAAACATATGCTTACCTTTTGTCTCTGCAAAGATCACACAGTACAAAAATTCTTCATCTCACATGTGCACTGGTCATCAGGTTGAGAAAACAATGTTGATAGTTGCCATAAGTGTAAAGAAATTAAAAGTGATATTGAGCATATATTCACTTTGGTGTCAGACAATGAATTATTATGGAATAATATTATTCAAGTAATGCAAAACAAGCCAAGAGTGGTAATACAAGGATCATCCAAGCTTAGGCCACAATCCAGCAAACTATTTAAGCAGATGCTAAACTTTGAGCACATGGATAGTTCCACTGAAGTCATGAGACTATTCAGGTGCTTAACATTAAGCCTGTGTAGTGGATCTCTTAATGTATTAGCCTGCTTAATTGCAGATTGCAATATTCAGTTTTCAGTGTCTTTCATAAACCAACCACTGCTGTTGATAAACATGGAATAGAGAGTCCATTTCAATTCTTTCAATATATATTGTAATTTCTTGTACTATGTTTGCGACTTTTGTTTGTACTATGTACTTATGTATGTAGTACTTGTAATGTATCCTTTTTTTCTTGTACTATATGTGAGCTTTTTAAACGATTGCTGTCTGTTTTGTTTGTTCATGGGTTGTTATGAGTCTCAGCCAAAAAATATAGACCTAAAACCTATACTTGAATCTGCACACGTGGACCCCTGCACTTGTGCCGAGTCTTTGATGAGACTTTGCATGAGCACAGGGATCAACTTGCTAGGTGCAAGATAGTGCATAGTGCTGAGCACTACCTGTAAATTGCTGAGTGCTCTCAACTGTCAAGAGAAGCTGAGCACACCCGAACAGCACATTGCACTATTGAGCCCTTTAACAGCTTCACGAGCTTAGAAGGCTATTTCACTTAACCATCTTCCTCTGCTAACATAAATTCCTTGGCACAACCAGAAGAGTGAATGAAAAAACATTACCTTCCTTTATGTTAGGAGTTGAGATACCATGATCATAAAGTAGAGATAAACATGATAAAATGTCTGCTTCTCAAATTCTCTCAACTTCTGACTGTCATTTATTTCTTTGTAATATCAGGAAGGTGGTAATAATTGCATAGCAATCCATATTAGATTTTTTTTTTAAATTCTAATCCATTGTTCTCATGTCACTGAAGGCATAACCCACAAATCTTGTGTAACAATGATGGATTATGACTTTTTAAAAGCTTTTGTTATATTTTTAAAAAATTGGAAAAAATAAAATAAAAGCTTGTTCTTAATCTAATTCAGTCAGCGGGAGACAGGTCTATATTGTTTTTCCCCTAAGAAAAGAGGAGAGACTTCCATTACCATTTTGCTTGCCTGGCAGATTTCTTAAAACACCATCTTCTCCTCTTTGTTTTATGTTTGCAGTCCCTTGGTTCATGACATGGCTATTATTATTCCAGTCAAAGTAGACTAGACAGACCTCTGGAACCTCTCCATGTCTCTCCTTAACCAAGTGGCCAGGCCATTAGTTGCATATCACAAAGGAAACCTTTTTTATGAAGGACAGGAGCATGTAACTTCAATAGCTCTATGCTGGTAGATTGGGTGTCGGGGGAGGATGTGGACAGGGGGAGCAAGAGAGATTGGAAGGGAAATTGGCTAAGATACCTGCCATGAAATGTAGCCCCATTAAGTTAATGGCTAAACTCCCAGTAACTTCAATGGGACATGGTCCGGTTCTGATCTCGCACATATCTCTGTAAATCAGGAGTAACTCCACAAAAGTTCATGGAATTACACTGGTTTAAAACTGATGTGAGATCCAAATCAGATCCATGGGAATCCACTGTGGCAGCAAGCACTGCCCACCAATTATGAGAGTCTGAAATTATTTTATTTCTTGTATCAGCCTGGGATTTTCTCTTTGAATGAAGGCTATAGATCAAACATTATATCAGAGGGGTAGCCGTGTTAGTCTGGATCTGCAGAAGCGACAAAGGGGCCTGTGGCACCTTATAGACTAACAGAGGTATTGAAGCATAAGCTTTCGTGGGTCAATACCCACTTCTTCGGATGCAAGCAGTGGAAATGTCCAGAGTCCAGATATCTTTAAAATGAGCAGCAGTGAAACTGTGAAAACAAATCATTTCATAGTTCTGATACCACCACTAACCTTTACCTTCATGTAAATCACTATAGCCGATCGGTTGTTGTCAGTTAATGAAGTTGTGGCAGACATAAAACTTGGTGGAAGAAATGTTTATTATTTATTTATTTTTATTAATGAGTACATGAAAAACTTGGGCTCTCATCCTGCAGTGGTCCCCTGCACCCATTCAGAGCCCCACTGGAGTCCACCTCCATGGAGCTCCATGCAGGACTAGGGCCTTAGTTATGGATGTCTGTAACTAGTGGCTCCATTTTTGGATGTTGTGAGCACCTATAGGTCCCACTAAAGTCAAAAGTAGTTGTGAACTGAAAATCAGCCTATGTAGCCATAGCTTTTAGTGAAATGCTTTCTTTGTTTTTTCTCAAATCAAATCAATCATGTTAACTTCTGGGAGAAGATTCTTTACTACCTTGTGTCATATGAAGTACTGCATAATATGGGAGCCAAATGCCACCGACTCAGAATGCTTGCATTTTGCACTCACTTTGCACAGGTGTAAATGACCACCTGGAGAATCAGGACCAGGGAGAAAGTATGTGTATAAAACCAATATTCTTCCAAAGGGAAACTTTATAACAGTGGTATACTCACCTATAGTAAGAGCTTTTCAGAATTGTTGGGGGTGTGGGGAGAGAGAGAGAGAGAATTCTAACCAATACAACATCATTTAATCTGTCACTTTTTAAGATTTATTATATTTTGTCAGTAAATCTGTCACTTATTTTTGGATATATAATTAGAGAGGTTTCTTGACTCTTTGAGGTTTATATTTTGCATCATGCTGTGACTTCTGATTTTTAACAATGTGTCTTTCTAAATCTTATAACTTTTATTTAGTATCACTTTAATATCTAGACAGCCTGTCTTGTGTCAGCCCAGCCTCGTTCTGCAGATGTACTTTCTTTTGTAATGCTCTTATATTTTGTTTTCCTAAACTCAGGACATTCTAAGAGTCTGACTGATACCTATTATTGTTGTTGTTTGGAGAGAACTGACAATGCGCTCAGTGTTTTACAAGATGTACAAGCACAGGGCCAGCCCTCAACATTTTGGCACCTGAGGCGGGGAGCTCAAATTTTCTACACTCTGGGTCCTAGGGGCACCGCCCCCCCGCACAGTCTGACACCTGAGGCAGCTGCTTCAGTTCGCCTCATGGTAAGGCCATCTCTGAGCAAACACCACCCATTCCTCAAGGATTTATCATCTAAGTGGACAGACAATGACTGGACACATGTTGGACACAAATGTTGATGAACCTTTAGCTGTAGTGTTGGTAAGTTTTGTATGCCCTGAGAGACCCAGAGGATGGTGCTAACATAATTAATTTGTATTATTTACTTTTGGTTTCTTAGGGCTGGTCTACACTAGCCCCGAAATTCGAAATAAGATATGCGACTTCAGCTACGTGAATAACGTAGCTGAAGTCAAAGTATCTTATTTCGAACTTAAAAGTACTTACCCCTGGTCCACACCACGGCGCGCAGGCTCCCCCATCGACTCTGCCTGCTCTGTTCGTGGAGCAGGATTACCAGCGTTGACGGGGGAGCACTTCCTGGTTCGATTTATCGCGTCTAGACAAGACGCGATAAATCAAACCCAGAACATCGATCCGACGCCTCCGACGCGACGGGTAAGTGTAGACCTACCCTTAGTAACAGCATTATACAGGTTAGCATTTATGGGCCTTGCATAAAAAAAGGGAGGGATTTTATAGGAGGGAGGCTGAGCACCTGGTGCACTGGTAGAGTGATTTCCAAGGAAGTTGCAGGAAAGAAGGTTTGAAGAAGGGAGTTGTGATGCTGGCATCCCTGGCAGAGAAAAGGGTACAAGTTGAGATGTAATTGGAAAGAGTGCAGACATATATGTAAGGGTAAAGCTGTGCAGAGCCTTGAAGCAGAGAATTAGGAATTTAATACAGGAGGTAAAAGAGAGCCCCTGAATGGATTCTCAAAGAGGGGAAGAATGGGGTCCAGAGGGGAGCAAGAAAGATGATTTTGCTGCTGCATTTGGGACAGAGGGAAGAAAGTTAGACAGTAGCTGGAGAGGTCATAGAGGAAGAGGTTACAGCCATCATGTCAGTAGATGATCAAGGCATGGATTAGCAGGATTTTTGATACGTTAACTTCAAGATTCGGTTATAGCCTGGATATGCGGGGAGAAGGAGAGGGAGCTATCAAATATGACTTAAAGGTTGCAATCCTGAGTGACATTGACCATGGTGTTATCAGCCATAAAAAAGAGGAGAGGAGGTAACGCGAGCTGTTAAATTTTTGGCCTGTTGAACTTGATTGACTAGTGGCATATCTAAGAGAATAAGTTGGAAAGGCAAAAATATTAATGGTGGTTTTTTAACACTGGAGAAAAGTACTTACAAAGAAGAACCAACTCTGGAAACCTCAGTTTGGAGACATTTTGTTCAGTTAGGGGATCCTCTGTTCTCTCTCATTCCATCCAGTTCCCCAGTCACTCCCAAGTGTTAAGTACTGATGGGCATTAGAACCAGTGTTGCTACATAAAATGACGGGGGCACAGGATATGGCAAGCTCATGTCAGGGATTTTATACCCTCGGTGAATGGAATGCTTAGTGAATGAGCAGGGGCATAGCTAGTGAACCCACAATCATGTGGCTCTACCAACCACACTTGCCCCTCATCTAGTTCTTGTAAATACAAGGGCAGTCATTTGTGGGTGAGTTCATTCTGCCACCCATGAAGCATGCATTCACCATATCTGTTTACTTTGGTTTGACACACCTTTGGGTATTTGATCATTAGTGAGTAGGCCTACTCCACAAATATCCTCAACAAAATTTCTGGCTGGGTTGTAACCTAGCCCTACTTGATCATCAGACCTCTAAGGAAGTATACCTCCCTTACCTCTTCTGACATGGGGAAACAGATTTCTGGGACCAAGAGTTTGGGGGGGGGGAGTAGGATCCACAGGTTGGCCACTTTCCCATCTCAAGCAAGTGACTGGAAAGTGAGTGGAGCCTTGACTCTACCTCCGCAATATGCTACCTAGCAGAGGTCAGATGGTGTAAGAGCGAAAGTAAGCTGACCCTTGTAATTGCAGTGATTTACTTCCCCAGACAGCACTAGCAGTACAGGGAAGGAATTGTGGCTGAGGCTACTCCTGGGGTGGCACAATTGCAAACCACCCTTCATGGATGGCTGATCCTTAAGGCTATGAAGTTTTAAGCTATTTGAGATAAAAAATTATCTCTTTCGTTGGCTCTGTTTTTCTTAATGTAACACAGTATTTATATTGAAAATGATGATAAACCTTTAACTGCAGTGGTGTAAGCAAGTGCCATAATAACAAAAGCTGATTTATTTTTAATGACCGCTATTCTCACTTAGTTTCTCTAGGCAGGATTAAAACATGCTATTCTTGTTATCCGTACACATTTAATAATATTACCACATATAACTAAAGTACCTGATTCTCTCCCTCTTCCCATATTTTTTATTGTTTTATAAAATATCTTTCTCTCACACAGACTTTTTTCAATATAATATTAAGAAAATAATAAATAACACAATCCAGAACTACTGAAAATATAATATACAATCATAGAACTAAAATGACTGTAATAAAGATGTGTTGAGTTGAAGGTGGAAGATGCTGGAGGAATCTGGTATACAATTCCCAGATGGAAAAGAATGCTTCCAAACTGAGCCCACATATGCAAAAAGTTTGACACCTGAAGCTACATACAGAAGGCCTTGCTCGGACAAAACACCCAGTTAAATCAATGAGTTTAGCCTATATAAGGTCTGCAAGATTTGGCCTCTGAACGTTGCAACTGGATAAAAAGTGACAGATCAGAAACAGCATATATGTTATGAGTATAAACAGCAACACTAATTGAATTTCACAAATAGATTGGTGTTGAAGTATGAAATGTTTTTATTCATTTTATGGCCAAATTAGACCTCTTATAGATCCCTTTGTGCACATGTGGGGTAGAATTTGGCTCTTAGGGTGAGAATCTCAGTGAAATTTGGTGTAGTTCCATTGAAGAGAGTGGAGCTACACTAATTTATACCAACTGTGGATCAAGCACTTATTCTTTATCCTTTGCAGCAATCTTTTTGAATTAATTTTAATTTGAGAATTACAAAAGTTACAACAAATCAAATGAGCAACTAAATATGATTTGTGTTGTAATAATATATCTAGAATTGCAGTAGCATCCCCTCTACTCAAAGAAAGGATAGAAAGGCTATGGTAAATTATGATGATTTCCAAACTGCAACTGTCATTAATACCCTTAACTCAGCTCCTTATTGAGGTTTTGCCTCCATGTAAACATTTTGGGGTAACTACTGTACTCAATAAATCAAGATGATTGGTAGGTTTTATTTTAGCAACAGTAAAACAGACACAGCTCTTAAAATGAGACATTATTCTGAACAATTTAGAGTTTAGCTTTTTTCCTTCAGCAACTCGCCATCATTCTCCAGTCTGTATTTTCACATTTTGTTTCTGAAACCTTTAGGTTTTTAATAAAATGAAACATGCACCAGTAATATTAAAACTTTAATCATAAGTACTCGTGTACACTTCTTACCTCAGCTCAGAGATGTTAGTTTCTGAAACCATGCGGTTCCCAATTACCTTTTTATCTATAAATTGGTTTCTTCTAAGCATTTATTTCCAATTGTATCTTTTCTTCTGTGAATTTAATAAGCAGAAGCAATTTGAACTAAATATTGAAGCTAACTTCAATGTATTTTTTCTATAAAGCAATAGACATACTTTTTCTTACATACTGTACGCAGTAAGTGTTTGAAGAGAATATGATTTTATACAACTCGCACATTTAAAATGTTTCCCATACCTAGAACATACAGTTATGAGGCACTATCTGCTCATATGCTCTGCAAACACTCAACTGCACATGCATAGATGTAGGTATAATTAGAGAGAAAAACATGCAGACTAACACTCTTTGTTTTTCACTTGAGGCCCACATCCTCTCTGATAAACTGGATTGTAAGCTCTCTTGGGAAGGTACTATCTTTATTTGTCTGTACAGTGTTTAGCACAGTTGGGAACCTGATCCCTAGCTGAGGTTCCAGTAATTTATAATTGTTGTTTTCACGATTGGTGAAGAAAGTATATATTATAGTGGTGAAGCAGCGCCAATATAGTTAACATAGGTCAGCCTTTTAAATAGAATTTGTGATGCAAAGTCCTCTAAAAGTGATATGCTTAGTCGAATTCCTTTGAAATTTGGTGTGCTTCAGGAGAGAGCACTGACCTAATTTTGGGGTCATATGAGAAAAAAAATATAGTTTTTCAAAAAGAAAATTGGAAATGAAAGGAGGAAATAAAGTATTTTGATCTAACAACCTGTGTACATAGTGCTAGGTCAACAGAATAATTCTTCTACTGACCTAGCTACTGCCTGTCGGAGATGGATTACCTACAGCAATGGAAGAACTCCTCCCATCGGCATAGGGAGTGTCTACACTGAAGTGCTACAGTGATGCCATTGTAGTGCTTCAGCTGTGCCACTGCAACATTCCAAGTGTAGACATAGCCTAAGCTAGTTTCAGGTTTTTCATGTTGCTCCAGCCTTTTGTTCTGCTGCTTCATAGAATCATAGAATCATAGAATCTCAGGGTTGGAAGGGACCTCAGGAGGTCATCTAGTCCAACCCCCTGCTCAAAGCAGGACCAACCCTAACTAGATCATCCCAGCCAGGGCTTTGTCAAGCCTGACCTTAAAAACCTCTAAGGAAGGAGATTCCACCACCTCCCTAGGTAACCCATTCCAGTGCTTCACCACCCTACTAGTGAAAACGTTTTTCCTAATATCCAACCTAAACCTCCCCCTCTGCAACTTGAGAACATTACTCCTTGTTCTGTCATCTTCTACCACTGAGAACAGTCTAGATCCATCCTCTTTGGAACCCCCTTTTAGGTAGTTGAAAGCAGCTATCAAATCCCACCTCACTCTTCTCTTCTGCAGCCTAAACAATCCCAGTTCCCTCAGCCTCTCCTCATAAGTCATGTGCTCCAGCCCCCTAATCATTTTTGTTGCCCTCCGTTGGACTCTTTCCAATTTATCCACATCCTTTTTGTAGTGTGGGGCCCGACTAGTGTGCTTGTGCTTGACTAGTTCAGACTGCTGTGCTTATCTGTATAGCTGAGGCTAGGGTTAAGGTCGACCCAGTTATGTACTTAACCTAACTCCTGTTGTGGACAGCCCTAAGTCAATGGACAAATTCTTCAACGACCTAGCCACCACCTCTTGGGGAGGTGGGTTAACTGCTGTGATGGGAGAACCCATCAGCATAGGTAGTGTCTACATTAAGTGCTACAATGGCACAGCTTCCCTGAAAGATAAATTAAGAGATACCTGAATATCTCCCTTTCCTGGTGGAGCTTTGTAGCAATTTGAAATCTTAAAAAAATACTGCTTACTAACTGTCTATTGTGAAGGTTTGTCAAAGCTGAAGTTCACTGGAGTATTGAAGAGTGGTGCGTTGATAAGATCCTGCACCTTTGTTGCTGTTTTCCTTCTGTTTCTGTTCTCTTCCGTCACTAGTTTATTTCTGACACCATGTCATGTGCTTCTTGTACACAGTAAGTTTGAAGGTCAGCAACCACCAGTTCAGGCTTCTGTATCAGATATAGACAACAGTGCTTACTTCTCAGGGACATTCACACTAGATGTGTTGACTATAAGATCCTTTAATGCTCTTCCAGGTATGGCTAAGGATAGCTTAAATAAAGTATGTCACATATAACACTGTCTATTGTGCAGAACAATATAATGCAGTTTAGCATTCCATTACAATGATATGCATGAAGTATACTTGTTCCCAGCTCCCCACCCAAAAGGTCAGGATTTCCCCAGATCTTGGCACAAATGGGGTATGAGGAGGGGGGATTCAGACCCCCCCCATGTAAAGTCTCCTGAGAATCCAGATCACATGAAGGTGGTAGGGAGGGGGGTCCAACCCCTACAGATGGGCATTGATCCCCCATATCCTGGCACTCACACAGGGAGCAGCAAGAGGGGCTCAGGTTTTTCCCCACACTGCTCTCCTTGGAAGGCTGTTCCAGAACTTCACTCCTCTGATGGTTAGAAATCTTCATCTAATTTCAAGTCTAAATTTGTTTGGCCAGTTTATATCCATTTGTTCTAGTGTCAACATTGGCACTTACTTTAAATATCTCCTCTCCCTCCCTTATCCCTCCAGTGTATTTATAGAGAGAAAGCATGTCTCCCCTCAGCTTTCATTTGATTAGACTAAACAAGCCAAGCTCCTTAAATCTCCTCTCATAAGGTAGATTCTCCATTCTTTTGAGCATCATAATAACCCTTCTCGGCACCTGTTTAATTTTGAATTCATTTTCTTAAACATGGGAGACCAGAACTGCACACAGTGTTCCAGCTGAGATCTCACCTCTCTCTTGTAAAATGGTATATTTCGCTATCTCTATTGGAAATACCTCACCTGATGCATCCTACGATTTCATTAGCCTTTTTCATGGAAGCATCACATTGGTGGCTCATAGCCATCCTGTGATCAACCAATACATCCAGGTCTTTCTCTTCTGTCACTTCCAACTTATATATCCCCATCTTTAGCAAAAATTCTTGTTGTTAGTCCTTAGTGCAAAGTCATATACTTAGTAAATTTCATCTCATTTCTTTTACTGCAATTTCCAAAGTCATCCAGATCTTCTTGTATGACTCCATTCTGGCAATACCTCCCAACTTTTTCATCCACAAATTTTATTAGCAGACTCCCAAAGTGTCACACTTGTGCCAAAGTCATTAATGAAATTGTTAAATAAGGTTCCAAGACTGATCCCTGAGGAACTCAACTAACAACCTCCCTCCACTCTGACAGTTCACATTTCATCTTGACCCATTGTAATCTCCCGTTTAACCAGCTCCTTACCCATCTTTCAATTCTCATATTAATACCCATCTTTTGCAATTTAACTATTTCCCATGTGGAACTGTATTAGATATCTTACTGAAAACCAGGTAGATTAGATCAACTGCATGTCCTTTGTTTAGAAAATTGATTATCTTCTCAGAGAAAGAGATCAGGCATGATCTACCTTTTGTAAAACCATTTTGTATTTTATCCCAGTTACCATTTACCTCTATGTCCTTAACTACTTTCTTTGTTCCAACACTTTACATACAACTGAGGTCAAACTAGTTTCCCTGATCACCTTTTTTCCTTTCTTAAAAATAGGTAGTATATTAGCAATTCTCCGGTCATAGGGTCAATTCTCCTGCATTTATAGATTCCTTAAAAATCCTTGCTATTGGGCTTGAAATTTCATGTTCCCGTTCCTTCAATATTATTGTATGGAGATTATCCAACCCCCTTTCCCCCCAGTTTGGTTTCATTAAACTGTTTGAGTTTGACTTCCACCTCAGATTGGTAATTTCTACTTCCATATCTTTGGTTCCATTAACCAGCCTGCCACTACCCATAAACTCTCATTACACATTAAAAACTGAGGGAAAGTATTTGTTTAGGTGTTGGGCCATGCCTAGACTATCTTTCATCTCCACCCCATCCTCAGTACATAGTGGTCCCACTTTTTCTTTTCTTTTTATTTATATGGCTAAAGAACCTAGATGGGCAAGAGCCTCTAAAATCTGGGCATCCACATGGGAGTGGAGAAGGTGTGTGACAGATGTGCTTGTCTCTATACTCTCCCCAGGCCTCCTGCCACTCACTCTCACTTCCCCCTTCCCAGTGTCATACCTCTCCACTCCTGTCAACTTCCATGTTTGCATCACCTAAGTGCCCAACCTCTCTCCCATCCATTCTTATTTATCCCTTCCCCATTACCCCTCCCTTTGCTGCAGCCCCATCTCCTCTGTCCCCTAATACACCTCCCCTCTTAGCAGACATTCACATGTCTAATTTTCCCCCCAAAGAGTTTGGCTGGAGCTTGCTGTAATTTGTGAGACATGGGTGACCATTCCAATTTGCACGGAATGTAATCACTCAGTCCAAAACTCCTTTTTCCTTAGGTGAGGGCTTGTGATTAATTTATCCTTAATTATGTTAATTGAAGGGTGAGTTCACAGTCGTCAATCTCAACAAGGACTGTGATTCATTTACTCATTAGTTCCTCTCAGTTTAACAGTACAAGGCAGCAGAAGGAAATATTTTTGGGAGGGGGCTGTATCTTGGGAACTGCTAGGTCAGATTTTCCTAACTGGATCACTAATGCCCACATGAGGCACACTAAATTCAAAGCAATCTGAGTAACCATATGGATTTCAGAGCACTTACAAGAGTCAAGCTTTAAAGCATATTAAATGGCAGGGATGGAAACCCTCTAGCTATTTTTCTGTATTGCCACATGTGCATTGTAAAACTGTATATATTTTAAAATACCACTTTCAATTTGGGTCCCCCAAAGATTTAGTGGTAAAACACATCAGATTGAGACTATTTTGACCCATATCACATCAATAGTTTGATCTCTAGCTTTCTAGAGACAGATCACAATTCACTGCAGCAGAATTTGTCATGCCAAACAAAATATGACTTTGATCATATTACCAGCAGCCCACATTATCCACAAGTGAATGGAGAAGCTGAGAGAGCTGAACAGATAGCCAAGAATATTCTACAGGAGAAGATCCATTTTGTGCTCTTCTGAGTTACAGATCAACACAATAGCAACTATTGATATAGTCCAGCACAACACCTGTTGAACTACTGTTCCAACTTTGGAAAAGAATCCATCTCAAAAGTGATCAGACATGAAGAGTAGACAAATCACATAAAAAGGCTGAAAAAGCTTATGAACACTTTTACAACAGGCATCACTCAGAGAACTGCCAGGTGACCTTGCTCATTCAAATTAGATGGAGAAAAAGGATGAACAACTCCAGCTGTTATAAAGAAAAAGAATTCAGTGCCCAGATCATCTGTGATTGATACTGACAGTGAAGAGTTCAACAGAAAACAACAACATCTACAGTTTGTTCCTCAGAAAGAACAATCAACAAAGCAAATTCTACAGATAGATGTAGAACAAAAAGAAGACTCTGGGATTCCAAATGGACCAGAGTCATTGGAATCTAATGAATAGCCAGATGACCAAGTTGTTATACATATGGGTCATGTCACTAGAAAACCAGTACAATTCAGAGACACTTAACAAAATGATATGTATTGAACTTTAAATACAGTGCATTAGTGTCAATTTTGTAAATGATAGGAATGTAGAACTTAAAGGGGGAGATGTAATGGAATGCTAAACTGCATTATACCTTTGAGCCACTAGGTGACATGGTGTGTTACATAGCTTATTTAAGCTAACATTGGCCATAACTGGCAGAGCATTACAAGATCTTATAGTGAACACATCTGCTGTGTATCTCTGTGAGAAGTAAGCTCTGTGCTCAGTCTATATCTGATAGAGAAGCAAGACCTAGTAGTAGCAGCCCTGCAACCTACTGGGTATAAGTAGTACATGACAATCACAGGTTCCAAAGCAGTCAGGAGGGGGATTGGAACACCCACTGAAATGAAAGGAGCAGCTACATGTCTCAGAGCTATTGTTTCAGTTTGTATTCACCATTCAGCTGAGAAGATTTCTTCCTCCTATCCTGCAGATGGATGTGTAGAGGCCTTTTCCCTCCATCATTTTATCCTCCTTGTTTGAAGGAATATCAATTAAAGTTGAGTGCAGGTAGGTCCCTAAAAAGAATTCAGAAGAATTTCTATTCAGGATATTAAGGAGTTCATGGATTCTATAGCCAGAAAGGACCATTGTCATCATCTAGTCTAAACTACCTTTGAGTCAGTGCTAGTTCTTTGTCCTCCTCTCCACTCACTGCTCAATGGAGAGGATTGAATAGGCAGTAGGAGGCAAGGGTCCCCTGCTCTTTCCTGAATGGTGAAATGACATAGTGCTGGGCTGAATGAGACTCTACTTAAGATCCATTAACGTCTGAGTCTGGTATCAAGCGGAGTGTCCCAGGGGTTGGTCCTAGGGCTGCTTTTATTCAACATCTTTATTAATGATCTGGATGATGGGATAGATTGCACCCTCAGCAATTTTGCAGATGACACTAAGCTGCGGGGAGATGTAGATACGCTGGAGGGTAGGGATAGGGTCCAGAGTGACCTAGACAAATTGGCGGATTGGGCCAAAAGAAATCTGATGAGGTTTAACAAGGACAAGTGCAGAGTCCTGCACTTAGGACAGAAGAATCCCATGCACTGCTACAGGCTGCGGACCGACTGGCTAAGCTGCAGTTCTGCAGAAAAGGACCTGGGGGTTACAGTGGATGAGAAGCTGGATATGAGTCAACAGCGTGCCCTTGTTGCCAAGAAGGCTAACAGCATATTGGGCTGCATCAGTAGGAGCATTGCCAGCAGATCAAGGGAAGTGATTATTCCCCTCTATTTGGCACTGGTGAGGCCACATCTGGAGTATTGCGTCCAGTTTTGGGACCCCTACGACAGAAAGGACGTGGACACATTGAAGAGAGTCCAGCGGAGGGCAACAAAAATGATCAGGGGGCTGAGGCACATGACTTATGAGGAGAGGCTGAAGGAACTGGCTTGTTTAGTCTACAGAAAAGAAGAGTGAGGGGAGATTTGATAGCAGCCTTCAACTAACTGAAGGGGGTTCCAAAGAGGATGGAGCTCAGCTGTTCTCAGGGGTGGCAGATGACAGAACAAGGAGCAATGGTCTCCAGTTGCAGTGGAGGAGGTCTAGGTTGGATATTAAGAAACACTATTTCACTAGGAGAGTGGTGAAGCACTGGAATGGGTTACCTAGGGAGGTGGTGGAATCTCCATCCTTAGAGGTTTTTAAGGCCCGGCTTCACAAAGCCCTGGCTGGGATGATTTAGTTGGTTTTGGTCCTGCTTTGAGCAGGCAGTTGGACTATATGACCTCCTGAGGTCTCTTCCAACCCTAATCTTCTATGATTATATGACTCCATTTCTCCTTCCTTAAATAATGGCAGATAGGAATAATATCTGTAAGCTGCTCTCCTTCACAGGCCAGAGAAGAGATCTGGCTCTCAGCAGAGTATGCCAAATACACTACCCACGAGAGTTGGGAGGCTGTGTAAGTCATGAGCAGTTTATGGAGCTAGTGAGTATCAAAACACCTATTCCATCCCACCTAACTTAAAATTGCAATGATCAAGTCCCTCCACATTGCTCGTTCTAAACTCCTGAAGGCTATAGTGTAAGGCTGAGCAAATATTAAAAACAATATATTTTAAGAAATGATAGAAGTCCTACCTTAGGTACTATCAGGCCCAAATTCTGCTTACCCAATGCACATAAGTAATCCCACTGAATATAATGGGGCTACATAAACTGAACAGAATTTGGCCCCAAGTCATATGCACTATATCCAAAAAAAGATGATGCACTAAGCATTTGGCTATAAGGCCTTTCTAATTCCTGTTTGCATTTTTCAAAACCATTACTGAGCACGCAAAATGTGATGCTGTTGTCCTGGAAAGCAACTGAGTTAAGGTAA
The DNA here is from genome assembly GCA_037349315.1 of Chelydra serpentina. NCBI lineage: Eukaryota > Metazoa > Chordata > Testudines > Chelydridae > Chelydra > Chelydra serpentina. The sequence continues at coordinate 142,322,327 of JBAIAC010000004.1, forward strand.
AAAAATAAATAAATAAAGGCCACATAAACCTAAAATTCTGCTCTAAGATAGCAAGCGTTACATGATGTTCACTAAGCAATGCATTGAAATTTCCCATTCTGGGGAGGGGGAAGGCAGTTCACCACACTATGGAAAGATGGGTCATAAGTGTGATAGTCTCTAAACTGGATTTTGCAACATTTTCTACAAAATTTTAAAACCAAATTTGTTCATATAGCAATACAAAACTTGTGTGAAAAGCATGATCTTAGAATTCAGAATTCCGGCTCTGAGTATTATTTATACACAAAGATAAGATGAAGTATCAGAAAATAAATTTGAAATCCAATCCTGTTTAGAGTAAGCATATTTCACAAGAAAACCTGAATAATAAACTAGATGTTTTTCACTGTATGGCTTGATTACATGAAAATAAATATCAACAAAAACCTGAAAGGCAAGAAATATATAGTCTTAGGGCTGGTCTACACTAGCCCCGAAATTCGAACTAAGATACGCAATGTCAGCTACGTGAATAACGTAGCTGAAGTCGAACTATCTTAGTTCAAATGAAAAAGCACTTACCACGCAGGCTCCCCCGTCGACTCCGCCTACTCCGTTCATCGAGCTGGATTACCAGCGTCGACGGCGGAGCACTTCCTGGTTCGATTTATCGCGTCTAGACAAGACGCGATAAATCGAACCCAGAACATCGATCCCGCGCCTCCGACCGGATGCGTAAGTATAGACGTACCCTAAGAAACCAAATTAGAACCACTGATATAGCATACAGCAGTACAGCTAGTTCAGATCTATTTTGTCTGCACAAGGGGTGAAATCCTGGCTCCATTAAAGTCACTGGCAGTTTTGCCATTGACTTAATGGAGCCAGGATTTCACCCAAGGCCTCTTCTCCCTTTATGTCCCATTTTGAGATGTTAAGTGGTGCTTAGGCCTTGTGCAGGCCATATGCTCAGAGGTGAACTTCATCCTTTAAGAATATGGTATCACTGAGAGCACTGTTATATTGTACATAACAGTAAAGGGAGGTAGTCTAGCCACAAGTTAATTGCAGCCTCTGAGAATACTCTATTCAGTAACTGAGCCAGGTCTGGGGTAATCAGACAGCTGGAGTTAAAACAAGGAAAAACTACAGCCTGTTATGCAAAACATCTGCAGATACATTAGTTCTGGATTTCTTTGTTCCTGAAGTCATTGTCACAGGTGGGTGAAAGTTCATCTTCCCTGTGATGGAATGGTATGGCAGAAAAAAAATCACCTTCCTTTTTTGAGTGCTAAATACACCTATATGCTCACATACAACACGGGAAAGAATTGAAGATTTAACCGGTCCTATAAACAGGTAGGAAGATGCTCACAGGAAAAGTCAGAAGCTAGATCTCCGTGTGCATGAATTAGTGCAAATGCTCTCAGCTCTAGATGTCTGGAAATATATAATGATATTTTTCCCTTTTGCTATAAAAATCATGTAACATACTGCATATATAGTACTATTTAGTGTATGAAGACTGTTCACCCATTCCCATTCTGAAAATGTGCCAGTTCCTCAGTGTATGAAATGGAAAGCTACAGTATGTTATAAAAATCTGATGGATGATTTTAGGTGGCTGTATTCAGCTGTAAGCAATAAACGCTGAGCTCGGCAGAAACTACTAAAGGCAAAAACGCAAGTGATTTACTAGCAATTTAAAGCACACGAGATTTGTAATGCATGAGGCCCTCAGGCCCATCACTTTTCTGCAGTAATGGGAAACAATATTTTGGTGAAAAATAGCACATTTAATTTCAACCTTGTGCTGTAAAATATAAAGGCAGCCTAGTTTCTTCTTTTCCAAGAAGCAGCATGTGCGTATCTTCTTCAAATTGCAGGTGGATGTTTAGAAAAAGATCTCCTGCCTGAATTTTGTCACTAGGAAGTTAAAACTAGTTAGATATTAATTATGGTGATCTTACTGGTCTACCAAATTCATCTAAATTTTCAAGAGTAGGACAGTTGGCCAAGTTCACCTGAGATTTTTTTGGTTGATGTCCATTAGCTCCTTCATAGAAGTTTGATATTTTTTTTCAGTAGTGAATGCCATCCCATTGTGCATGACTGCTATTAAATTCAGTAAACATTTCAATCATAATGTCATTTTTAGAGGGGTTTAGCCTAGAGGGTTCAGACACTTGGTGTGATTCAGATAAGTATCTATCCATATGGGATATTTATCCTGAGCTTTTCTGAAATGTCAGACTGTGACTTCACCAGACCTCCTCAAAGTATGGTTCTGTTTTGAAAGTGACTGGTATAGTGGGGCACAGGGTCAGTTTGCATGGCTGGAAAGTTACATAAAAAGATCTTTTTATCGGTAAGCTGTCAAATTAGATCTGGAGTCAGTTTTGCACACTAAACATGCAACATCACAATGGAATTCTCAGAGCCAAACAGCAATTTAACTCCTCACCTTAATCAGGCTCTGGTTCTTCACTTACAGTTTGTTTCCAACATAGTTCTGCTACCTTAATTCATCACTTTCCTTCTCCACTCTCCAAACCAATGTGAGCAGCAGATTCTTTTTGGAAGTAGTCAGACAGCCGACTCCTTTCTTATACAGAAAGTTATCTTAAGTTCAAGGGACCAGGTATCCCATTCCCTCTTTTGGTATCAACAGCTGAGCAGTGGGATTTATTAGTCTCTTTAATAGGCAACACTGGAGCTGAGTTGTTCAAATTTTAGTGGCATTTTAAGGCTACTCTTAAAAATTGTATCCCACAGTGTACCATGCCCTGCTGAACCTCCTGTGCATGCAAAATCTCCTCCTTGCTGCTACTTCTGAGCCTCCTCGGTATCAGCTCCTGCCTAGTGCACATTGCTTCTTCCAGTTACAGAAAGGCTTCTTCAGTCCTGCAGTGGCTCCTATAAGGAGGAGGAGGAGGTTGTAGTAGTTAGAATGAAATACGATGTTGCCTGGATGAAAGTTTTGTGTGTCTGGAGAGAAGGGAAAGGTTACATATTAGAAATGTTATGGAAGAAGATATGGCAAGATTTGTCCTGGATGCCTGGGATAAGACAGAGCTAAGAGTGCAGTTGATTGTGGTACCTCATTAGAGTCTGTTTCTTTGTTTCCTTTCCAAGATCGGTTAGTTAATTTCCTCTTTTTGTGTGTGGCTCTTTCACATGGCAATTGGAAAGCATAGCATTTTTTAAAAATGTGGGTTTGAAACCACTAAAATTGGCAAACTGGGGCTGGAAGTACCCTTTAAATGCCCTTTAAAACTGACTAGTTATAAAACTGATGGTGTTCCGTTAACTCTGGATTTTGGACTGCGTCTCACATATATTGTTAAAGCAAAGACTAAATGTGCTTGTCTTAATCTTTCTTTTTAGCATTAGAATGACTATAGTTCAGTGTAATAAAGCTTGCTTTCATTATAATTTTGTTTCAAAGATTGTTAATAATAGCCTAACAGATGTTAAGTCCTCCATGTTTCCACCAACCCTGAAAAATGGCGGTCAAACTTACAAAATATCTGTTCTCAAGACTATTTTCAGCTTCTTCAATTATGCTGTTTAGTGAACGTAATACATTGACCAAGTAAAACTCCACATGGTAAATAATTTTCTGTGTAATGTGGTGGACTACTGCAAAAAATGCATAGAGTACAATCCATACTAGTGAAAGCCAGAGATATGGTTGTAGAGAAAATATAAGGGACCAGGTTTCATATGACTTTTTTTCATTAATATGCATGCAAAATCTACAGAAGTATCAGTATGCCTGCTCAAAAAACCACATTTGTCCATGCAAAATCAGATAATTGCATGCCCAACAGCATGACCTGTGCATGCAAATAGAAAATTGCTTAGCTGCACTATCGGGGGCTGAAAATTGCACAGCTCCATTATCAGAGGCTCTTAGAAAACGCCTCCCAGATTCTTATTCCCAATTGCCATCGATGAAAATAATTGTAAAAGAAAAAAAGTTATCTTCAAAGTCATGCAGAGGATTTGGCTATTAAGCTCCTGTTAATGTCTATGGCACATTTTGGTCTGAGTTTTAAAAAAAAATAAATGCACATACAGTTTCTATGATCATGCATGCAAAGGACTATTTAAGTGTCTATCTGGTGATCTGCCTAGATAAACATCAGGATTTTTCTAAAAATATACTTCAGACAGATATATATACAGTCAGAGAAACATGATGGTCCAGGTGTATAGACCAATCTTAAGAGGCTGTCTGAAGAATATCTGTCTGAAGAATAATTTCATTCCACGCATCCGATGAAGTGGGTACTAACCCACGAAAGCTTATGCTGAAATAAATTTGTTAGTCTCTAAGGTGCTACAAGTTTTTCTTTCTTATTTTCATTTTGCTGACACAGACTAACATGGCTACTACACTTAAATCTAAAAATATAGGCTTCTAAACTTGATTGACAAGATCTGAATATACTAGAAATATGATGTCCTAAACTGAATTCAAATATGTTAATCTCCACCACAGGCCCTCATTAGTTTTCTGAGCAAAATCAACATATTAAAGTCAAAATTGCAATGGATTCAATTATGGGATTACCACAGGCCCTGAGATAAGGGGCAGTTTTCACTGTCTGAAGAGAATACTGGGGATCAAATTGTGACTAAGTGCCCTAATTTGCTCCACAGTGAAATAGTCTGTGCTAGTCTGTTACCTGGCACGGATTACTTGTCTTTCTACACTGGTTTAGCTGTGTTTCCTGGTGCATTGGATGGGGCAAAGTCAAGACTCCACCCACTACCAGCCTACCACCTGTGCAAGAGAGGAAGTATCGGCCCCATGAAGGCTGCTTCCCCTTCTCCTCCATGCTGTCATGAAGTTGGTAGTCTACACAGGCGAGTTAAGGGACACATTATACCTGCTTTCTCCTGTGAGCGAATTGGTAAAACAAGCTATATTCTCACCCAACTGTTTTGTTTTATAGTCTATAGTACCCAGTCCAGACTTTCAGGTCCTTGAATGTGTTAGTCATTTGCCTTTGACTCAGGTAATGTGCTTTGCCCTTCCTTGCCCACTCTCTCAACACACTGTAGGTTGTTGTTCCATTTTACCAGTCATCCAGTTATAGTGTTGTAAGTCAGAGATCAGATTCCAAGATAGCACTGATCACTGTTAATTATAAATGATACCCCAGAGCTAGTCTATGAATAGTGAAGGTTTTATGATTTAAGTCCTATAAAAGGGAGAACCCAGCTAAGGCAAAATATTAAATTTCTGCTCTTTACTGAAGTGACCTCTGATGGTTCTTGTAATGTAAATTGGTTTTGAATTGTTAAGTCTTCCTAATGTTGACTATGATTGGGTAGAGAGTTATATAACAAATTTAGTGTAAGTCCACAGAGGCACATTGTATTTTTTATGAAGGTTGTTGAAAACTTGACCCTATAGAATAAAATATCTCTCCACACTTCAAAATGATCCTAGATTTATTTTTAATTTTCATGAGCTCTAAAATATCTGACCACAGTAGTTACTGTCATTTTCATAACCTAGAATCTTCTCTAAGAAATGCAGTCACACCTCTCATTTCTTTATGCTATGCCTTGTATTCTTTCTTTATTGTGAAACTGTTTTCTAGAGGTTGGAATTCAGTTACCCAGAGACATCAGACTACAGATCAAAAGGGGCAATGCTGGGTAGCAGGAACAGATCACTGTATGCTTGTTTATCCTGTACGTGATTCTTAAATCAAGAGATTGTATTTAGTAGCAACATATATAAGCATATATACCTAGAAGGGTTTTTGTAGTGTCTACCATATTTCATCACTCTCATATCTTTTTTCTGTTTTAGATGAGACATAAAACAAAGTCAAGACCAGTTGTGGTCATGAAAAAATACAGTGCTTTTTCCACAATGTAACAACAGCTAGGAGTATTTGCCTTAACGCTGGATCTGTTTACTTGAAATTCCACATTTGGATAATGGTATTCATCACTTTCTGCCCTGTGCTTTTTTTAAGGATTGTAGGCTTAAAGTCTTGAGGTTACTGTATTTACTGATGGTGAACTGTGTGTGTAGTGGTTGTGTGTACACATTAATTTTATATAGTTATAGATATGGGTCTATTAATTTTATATCAAACGGATTGTTACCCAGTGATCAGTCACTGGGAATGATTCTGATTTTAGTAAGGGTGTATTAAATGCTAAATTCACATTACTATAACTTGAAATTTACAATTTTAAACACTAAAAATCTAGGAAATGCAAAAATTAAAATTCTCATAATACCCTTAACTCACCCACATTGCAAATAAATGCTCTGTGTTAATCTCTACTCACATGTGCAATTTTTCTTTGAAGTCAATGGAAGTTGTGTGGACATATCTGAGGACAGTATTTTCATTCCTTGACTTCTCACTATTTAAAATGTTAACCTGAATGTATCCTATTAATGTATGTTTTTGTAATTAAATGGTAAGAGAAATCAAATAAGGCTATTAAGACACTAATCTCTCTCTCTTTTTTTTTTCTGTGTAATTCCAGAGTTGCAGATCTCCATAATGAAAGATCAGCACAAACTAGTCCTAGATGACATATATAATGCTTATATTATGAATTTGGAATACTTGATAGTCTTATAATTACAGTGAACACAGTATCTCAAATACTACTATACAGTAACTTTTTGCCAAATATTGACTTTAAATGGTCACAATTCCATACTGTATTAATTCTAAAGATAGTATAAATGTTGCATGGTCTACAAGTTGATAAGAACTATTTTTCAGTCTATTTTAAAATAACATTTTATTTTATCTTTATTGATGTTGGCCTATTGGTGAGTCCTCATTTTGGATTAGCCACTTGAAAAAGTCTAACTTATAAAGTTCAGCTCTTTTTCAGTTATAGAGCACACATTTATTTGTTTTTGTTTTTAAAAAAGAAGTCAATGTTAGTTTAAATGGTTAAGATATATTTTTTCACCCACACATAATTCAAAAACAGTTGAACTGATTTTGCTCAATCTTTCCAAACATATTCAGCATTGTAGTGAGGGAAAGCTTGTACAGTTTTAGAAGAAATGGGAAAAATTGCCAAAAGTTATAAGTAACTGAAAATGCAAGTCCTGATATAAATTTAACAGCATTTTGTACAGGCCAACAGTATGATACTTTAAGGCCCCCAGGCTGTGAAACATACAGGCATGCTTAACTTTAAGAATTTGACTAATTCAGTGGGGCTACTAAGGTGCTTAAAATTAAGCCATACATAAGACTCTGCAGAATCAGGCTGTAATTTGTAATTTATTTGTACAGTGCTTCAATCTGTGAAAGAAAGGTGCTACATGCCGTAAATGTTAGCTACTATTAATTATTATGCTATTATTATTTATTACATGTAGAGAAAAAGAAGTGAACATATTTTCACTGTTTCTTATGTTGCTACAGTGATTGTTATGCTGATATTGAGATAGGGTTAAAGGAAATGACTTAGTTTGTCAGGTTTAGCTAGTTTGGTACTGATTAATCATGTGCTTAACTTGAAAAATGTGAATAGTCTAATTGATTTCAGCTGGTTAGGGGCCTTGCTGAGTAAGGATGAGTTTATTCATGTGTTTACAGTAAAGCACTTCCTTAAATGCTGTAGTGAATCAGAATTTTGATTAGGTTGAAGATGAGATTTCATGTCCAGAGGTGGATGTGGGTTGGATAAATGTTAAGCGTTGTCTGCCATTTGTGAGAAAATAGTGTGTGTTTGCCCATGTCACCCAGTTATTACATCATCTCTGTAGTACCTCAGCATTTGGGAAAATCAAAGAATTTTTTTTCCTAAATGATCTTTTAGATTGTTTAATATCTGACTATTTTGATGTATCTTTTTGGTTAGGTCAATGTACTCATGGTGGTAAGTATGTTTAACCTTATTTGGTAGGTTAGAGTTTGGAGAGGAATTAAGTATTCTGCACCATCTGCCCCTCTAAGTTCAAGGCGCACTTCTTCAACATGTTCTTCTCTAATATAAACACACAACACTGTGTACATTAAATGTACATGTGGTGGCATGTTTTCTTTCCCGTCCTGAGCATTCATAGACCGTTTCAAGAATTGGCACACCATTGGCAAGATGCTTCTTCCTAGCTTTTGTGTTTCATAAGATATTAGCCCTTAAATGACTGTACGCTTGTATGACCACTGTGTTTTGAACTTGTAGAATAACCTCCTGGCCTACGACCCAGGCTCCCCTGGCTAAAAACTATGAGAAATGGTGGTGTTTGAGGTGTATGCTGCCCAGACAAAAGCAGAAGGAAGTACTGAAAAATCTCTCAAAAAAGCATGACCATGTGATATTTTCAGTTTGATTTCCAGGCCAAAGAGTTTTGGTTAAGCACACACCGATTTTGTATGCTTATCAAAATTGAGTTGAACCTTTGCAAGCAGACTCATGACCATTTAGGATTGCTTTAGATTGGTATCTATATGCTCTTCTTCAGCCTATCAGGATAGTGCTAATCATACAGCATTACATATCATATTGTGAGTCAGCCTGATGGCAAATTAAACTTATCTATACAGGATAATCAAAACAGGACAATGTGTGCAATGCACAGGTCCCAGAAAATATTATCTGTAGCCATTGGTGTCTGTCCAACACACACATCCTGTATGTGGTAATGGTTCAGTACTTACACCAATAGACAGGCAGAGATGTTTCCTATACAGCAGCGGTTCTCAAACTGTGGGTTGGGACCACAAAGTGGGTCACGACCCCATTTTAATGTGTTAGGCTTGATGGGGCTCAGAGATGAAACCAAAGTCTGAGCCCCACCGCCCTGGGTTGAAGCCCTCAAGCTTTGGTGCCCCCCAGGGAGGCGGGGCTTTGTCTTTGCCCCCCCTGCCCTGGGCGGTGGGGCTTGGGCTTCGGTCCCCCTTCCTGGGGTTGTGTTGTAATTTTTGTTGTCAGAAGGGGGTCAAGGTGCAATGAAGTTTGAGAAACTCAGCTATACAGTAGTTGTTAGTGACGTTTTGCTATTTTCCTGTTAGTAATTAAACAAATCTCATACATTTTGCTGTAGGGAGAACATTTGTGAATTTACAAAGTTACATGGGACTTGAGTCCCACTTCTCCCACTGATTTAAACATAATGTGTGTGGGCTTTTAGCCACCTACCTTTCCAGCTTTCTCTAGACGGAGGCGTTAGAGGGTGGTGAGTAGGGTGACCAGATGTCCTGGTTTTTTTAGGGACAGTCCTGATATTTGGGGCTTTTTCTTATATAGGCACCTATTACCTCCCACCCTCGGTCCCTATTTTTCACACTTGCTATCTGGGCACGCTAATGGTGAGAGGAGAATGATATTTAATTATAGAGGTTGCCACCAAGAGTGTTAAAGATTTTGACTGATTTGTATGTTCACAGACATACTTCAGTCCTCCTGTCTACTGTATGCTTTAAAGACGGCAACGGTGAAAGGAATACATACTGTAGGGAACTGCCTGGGGATGTTCCTGCAATGCCAGGTGATGGACTAGATGGCCTAATAGGTCTGTTCCCCTCTACCATAGACAACTCTGGTCTACCCCTCTGGTCTACCTTTCTCTGCTATCAGAACTAAGTCTCTCACACACTGAATTATGATTTTCATTTTATTTTTAGCACCAGCCCTGAATAGTTTCAGGCAATCTATATACATGAGGGTTTTGTTCATTTAAGTTGCTTTTCTTAGGAGGATAAGAATTAGCTAGAAAATATTACTAAATAGGTCATGGCTGATGTTGCTATGTTCTGTGGATATTCTTCTTTTTCATATTTAAAAAAACATAGGCTTTTCTTACAAGTATTGCACAGATTTTTTTATTTAACTCATAGAAATCTTACCTTGTAGGTGAGCTGAGAGGAGGAGTAAGAAAGAAATTTGTTAAGCTGAATTGTTGCCTAGGACCCACAAGAGATGACAAGAATCCAACCAAACTATTGAGATTACTGGCAGAGAAGAGTGGGACACCATTACTGGAGCCAGGGCCGGCTCCAGGCACCTGCTTTCCAAGCTGTCAGTGTCCCGCGGTGGCAATTCGGCGGCAGCTCTGCCGCTGTTCTTGCCATGGCGGCAATTCAGCGGCAGCTCCTCTGATGTTCCCACCGCGGCAGCTGCTTCGGGCGGCAAAATTGGTAGAGCGGCCCCTGGCTGGGGCTGCCTTATTAGATGACCGTGGACAGAATCAGAACAAGTATCCACTACATCAGGGCAAATATTCTCCACAGGATGAATGAAGACCATATATTTAATTCTATCATTATGACTAAAGCATTCCAGGGAATTCTAAAGCATACTAGAACGTGTGATCTTAATTCTGAAGCATTTAATTCAAAACCATTAGCCTTGGCTTTTGTTTCGATCTCTCATGTAATTGTGGAATTTTTTCTTTTTGGCCTTTTGGCTAAGCTCCAATAAAATATCTGTTTAATATCTGGTAAGTGAGTGGGAAGGAAGATGAATATATCCTGCACTAACAAAGAAATTGATTTGATTATTTACAAAGTCTTTACTTATCTCTAACTCCTGTATTCCTATGACTACATTTCACATTGACAGAAAGCCTTTGATACACGTATCCCAAAACCAAGCATAGAATCTTTGTTGCATGCATGGTTATTTCTTTTTCTGTTTTTGTAAGTAGTGACTCCTTTCCAGCTACTGAATTTTGAATAGTTTAATATTTGGTCCTTTCATTTTAGTTCACACACTGGTTACTCTGAGCTATTGTCTTCTATATCATGATCATCATGCACCAGCATAGAGATGGAAGACATGCAGTATTCATGCAGAGACCTTCCTTTGATACTGTGAACCAGGAGTACCATAAGCCCTGGTCTACACTACGAGTTTAGGTCGAATGTATTAGCGTTATTTCGATTGATCCGTGCACCCGTCCACACGACGAAGCCCTTAACATCGACTTCTAGGGCTCTTAAAATCGATCTCGCCACTCCACCCCCAACGAGGGGATTAGCGCTTAAAGCAATATTGCCGAATCGATGTAGGCTTAGTGAGGACGCAATTCGACGGTATTGGCCTCCTGGATCTATCCCACAGTGCAACATTTGACCGCTCTGGACAGCAGTCTGAGCTCGAATGCTCCGCCCAGGTAGACAGGAAAAGCCCCGCGAACTTTTGAATTTCATTTCCTGTTTGGCCAGCGTGGTGAGCTGCAGGTGAGCGCAGATCTCATCAGCAGAGGTGACCATGATGGAGTCCCAGAACCGAAGACAAGCTCCAGCATGGACCGAGCGTGAGGTACACGATCTGATCGCTGTATGGGGAGACGAAACCATGCTAGCAGAGCTACGGTGCAAAAGAAGAAACGCCAATACATATGCCAAAGTCTCCAAGGGCATGCAGGACAGAGGCTACAACAGGGACGCGCAACAGTGCCGCGTGAAAATTAAGGAGCTCAGGCAAGCCTACCAAAAAGCCACAGATGCAAACAGCCGCTCTGGGTCAGAGCCCCAGACATGCCGCTTCTATGATGAGCTGCATGCCATTCTAGGAGGTGCAGCCAGCACTGACCCACCCATGTGGTATGACTCCATATGTGGATCATCAGAAACCACTGAGGAGCATGATGATGATAATGATGCTGAAAATACATCAGCCCAGACACAGCAAGGAAGCAGAGAAGCCCTTTTCCCCGACAGCCAGGAACTCTTTGTCACCCTGGAGACAGTACTCTACGAACCCACCCAAGGCGTGCTCGATGCAGGAGAAGGGACCTCTGGTGAGTGTACCTCTGTTAAATTAATACATGTTTTATAAGCAAGCGTGTTTAATGATTAATTCACGGCCAGTACAGCTACAGCTACTGGAAAACTCTGTTAACATGTTCGGGGATGGAGCAGAAATCCTCCGGGGACATCTCCAGAAAGATCTCCTGGATGTACTCCCAAAGCCTGTGCAAAAGGTTTCTGGGGAGGGCAGCCTTATCCTGTGCTCCGTGGTAACACACTCTACCACGCCAGGACAGTAGCACATAGTCTGGAATCATTGCTTTGCAAAGCATGGCGGCGTATGGTCCCGGTGTTTGCTGGCATTCAAGCAACATCCGTTCTTTATCTGTCTGTGTTATCCTCAGAAGAGTGATATCATTCATGGTCACCTGGTTGAAATAGGGGAATTTTATTAAGGGGGTATTCAGAGGGGTCCGTCCCTGCTGGGCTGTTTGCCTGTGGCTGAACGGAAATCTTCCCTACTGTGACCCACGCGGTGGGGGGAGGGGGAACAGCGAACATCTTGGATGTGTGTCTGTGTGTGGGGGGGTGTTGATTAGGTTTGCGCTGCACATTAACCCGAAAACCGCCGCCCCTCCCTTTTCAATTGCCAACCAGTTTTAAATTGCCAGCCCAAAGGCTGTTTGTTATGGGAAATGAGGGGGTTGCTGTTTGAAAACATTCCCACATGTTATGAAGGTTAAAGAAGCCTATAGACTGTGGCTTACCATGGCTGCCTGCAAGCCGAATTCTGTTGCCCACCGGACCTGCTTGTGTGATCTCTCACACCAAACCAGCAGACCCTCAATATAACAGGCAAAGTGCAACCTTGGACCAAATGCACATGTGATATGTAATGTTTGGAGCATTGTTCTCTAATATGTGTCTTTTAAACTACTCCTCTCCCGTTTGTTTCCTCCCGCAGCTGCAAATGTTTCAACGCCACCCCTTTCATCACCGTCCCAGAGGCTAGCGAAGATTAGAAGTGTAAAAAAATAAGGAATCGAGACGATATGTTCTCAGAACTCATGGAATCCTCCCACACTGAAGCTGCCCAGCAGAATGCTTGGAGGCAGACACTGTCGGAGTCCAGGAAGGCAGAATTTGATGGCGTGATGAAGAGAGTAGGTGGCGTCAGTGTGCAGAGAGAAGGCAGGATGCAATTCTGAGGCTACTGGAGGATCAAACAGAAATCCTCCGGCTTATGGCTGAGGAAAGGCGTAGGGTTCAGGAAAGGCCGCCTGAGCCCAGACCGCCGCTACAGCCCCTGTGTAACCAACAGCCCTCCTTCCCGAGTCCCATAACCTCATCCCCGAGACGCCCAAGAACGCGTTTCGGCGGCCTCCGTGCACCCAACCACTCAAGCCAAGAGAACAGTCCAACCAAGAAAGGGCTGGCATTCAATAAGTTTTAAAGTGCTGTGTGTCCTTGTCCTTCCCTCATCCCCTCCTCCACCACCCATCCTGGTGCTTCCCTTCCTCCACCACCTATCCCAGGAGACTGTGGCAGTTACCCCTATAGTTCCCCCTCTGTGTTTTACGAATTAATAAAGAATGCATGATTTTTAAGCAACAATGACTTTATTCCCTCTGCAAGCGGTGACCGGGGGGGGGAGGGCAGGGCGGTTTGGGTAAAGGGAAGTAGAGTGAATGAAGGGGCGGGGCTTTTCAGTAATGGGGAAAAACAGAACTTTCACACAGCATCCTGCCCATTCATGAAACTGGTTTTCAAAGCTTCCCTGATGCGCAACGCACCCTGCTGTACTCTTGTAATAGCCCTGGTGTCTGGCTGCGCATAACCAGTGGCCAGGCGATTTGCCTCAACCTCCCACCCCGCCATAAACGTCTCCCCCTTACTCTCACAGATATTGTGGAGTGCACAGCAAGCAGTAATAATAATGGGAATATTGTTTTCGCTGAGATCTAACCTAGTCAATAAACTTCGCCAGCGAGCTTTTAAACGCCCAAATGCACATTCCACCACCATTCTGCACTTGCTCAGCCTGTAGTTGAAAAGGTCCTGACTACGGTCCAGGCTACCTGTGTATGGCTTCATGAGCCATGGCATTAAGGGGTAGGCTGGGTCCCCAAGGATAACTATGGGCATCTCAACATCCCCAACGATTATTTTCTGGTCTGGGAAGAAAGTCCCTTGCTGCAGCAGCTGAAACAGACCAGAGTTCCTGAAGATGCGAGCGTCATGTACCTTTCCCGGCCATCCCACGTTGATGTTGGTGAAACGTCCCTTATGATCCACCAGTGCTTGCAGCACTATTGGAAAAGTAACCCTTTCGGTTTATGTACTCGCTGGCTTGGTGGTCCGGTGCCAAGATAGGGATATGGGTTCCGTCTATCGCCCCTCCACAGTTCGGGAACCCCATTGCTGCAAAGCCATCCAGTATGAGCTGCACATTTCCCAGACTCACAACCCTTGGTACCAGCAGCTTGGTGATCGCCCTGGCTACTTGCATGACAACAGTCCCCACTGTAGATTTTCCCACTCCGAATTAATTCGCCACTGACCGGTAGCTGTCTGGCGTTGCAAGCTTCCACAGGGCTATTGCCATTCGCTTCTCTACTGTGAGGGCTGCTCTCATCTTGGTGTTCTGGCACTTCAGGGCAGGGGAAAGCAACTCACAAAGTTCCATGAAGTTTTTGCATGCGTCCTTGCATCCCCTTACGCATGCAAAAGTTTCGCAGCCACTGGGATTCATCCCAGACCTGCAGCACTATGTGGTCCCACCAGTCTGTGCTTGTTTCCCGGGCCCAGAATCAGTGTTCCACTGTATCAACAAGCCCCATTACCACCATGATATCCACCTTGCAGGGGGGCCTTTTTTGAGAGAGGTCTGTGTCCATGTCCTCATCACTGTCCTCAGGGCGCTGCTGTCGCCTCCTCGCCTGCTGTAGCTCTAGCAGCTCCTGGTTCTTGTTCTCCATATACTCCTGGACAATGCGTGTGGTGTTCATAACGGCGATAACAGTTGTGGTGATCTGATCGTGCTCCATGCTTTCCCTGGTATGCTGTTTGCAGGACAGCAGAGTGGGAGCAGAAGCGGCGGGTGGATAACAATGGTGTCAGCAATATGGCGCCCGCATAAAAAAAGGCGCGAAAGGATTTTTGGCTCCCCCCTCAGTTGCTTTCACGGAGGGAGGGGGGAGCAAGGGTTAGGCTCATTTCCTTCTAGCTGCAGATGGTACAATATGCGGTGAGCAAGGGTTAGGCGCCTTCCCTTCTAACAGCAGATGGTACAATATGCTTGATAGCCATCATCATCTCCTGGCCCCCTCAAGGATTGAACTCGCAACCCCGGGTTTAACGGGCCAACGCTCAGACCGCTGAGCTATCCCTCTGCCCGTGTTCCAGGCAGTACTGAATCTCCCTTAAACAAAACGTAAAAAAGAGAATGACCAGAGTCACTCTGGTCACTCCCATTTATGTCCAAGCGCCCCCGGCCAGCCACAACATAGGCTGCCGGCCAGGAGCACACGAATTTCAAGCATATTGTACGATCTGCAGCTAGAAGGCAAGGAGTTGCTGCTGTATGGTCCCGCGACCACTTATGGCATATTGCACCATCTGCAGCTAGAAGGCAAGGAGCTTATGCTGTGTAGTCCCGCGACTACCAGCCTCAGGAGGAATGGCCCCCTCAAGGATTGAACTCGCAACCCCGGGTTTAGCAGGCCAACGCTCAGAACGCTGAGCTATCCCTCTGCCCGTATTATAATGTGACTGAATCCCCACTAGACCTAATGTCCAGGCGTACGCTGGAGATGGAAAAAAGTCGCGAAAAAGATTGCTTTCACGGAGGGAGGGATGTTTGAGGGCTTGACGACATGTACCCAGAACCACCAGCGACAATGTTTTCTGCCCCATCAGGCTTTTGGGATCGCAACCCGGATTCCAATGGGCGGCGGAGACTGCGGGAACTGTGGGATAGCTAGCTGCAATGCAATGCTCCGAAAGTCGATGCTAGCCCCGCTACTGTGGACACAGTCAATCGACCTCATGGTCTTAATGCTCTTTAGTGGGGACACACACAATCGATTCCATAAATTCGGGTTTTAAAATATCGACTTCTATAAATTCGACCTAATTCTGTAGTGTAGACGTACACTAATATTGATTCACTTAGGGTAAGTGCTGAAAATTCCTATGCTTCATGGCCCTGCCTCTCTCTCCAGAGACAAAGGGTCCAGTATCTCATTGGCTTAATCCACTTCTAAACTCCAATTGCTCATCCTTAAGACATGAGGAAAGATCCCATGATGAATTTCCAATATAAGACCCCTTGAATGGTGGGGCAACTTCGAACTGAACTCACACTTGTGCCTCAAAGCAATAGGAACCTTACATCATTATATGTTCAATGCCAAAAGACTATGTTAATGCAGAGTTAAGGCTACTTGGTGGTAGGTCATCCCCTTGCAAAATGGTGAGTTGAACAAAACTCAAATTTCTGAAAACCAGGAAATTCACAGATACGGTTGCTCATGCAACCTTACCTCTGCCCTCTTTCAGCAATTCCCTAAATGCCCTGATAACACAGATACCTTTACTCTGCCACTGCAGAGTGGGAAAAACAGGATTCCAAACCAGGCCACCTGATACCCAAATTGGTCTGTAGTCAGCAAGCCCCATGTTATGGTGTACTCCTTACTCTCCAACAAACGTCTGCAACCTTGTGATCCAGGAATAGTCCAAAATCCACACATTGGCAACCTTGGAAGTGCACATATTTCTTTTCCCTCAGTAATCAAGGTACCTAGACTGTCAGTTCCAAATCTCTTCACTATGTGTCTTTGGAAACATCACATTACTCTGCCGCAAGATCCGGCAGTACTCTGCCATGTCCCTCCCCCATGAGCTAGTAAAATACAGATTCTTCTCAAACAACCAAGACTTGTGTACCACCAGTTTCCCACCCTTTCTGTAGCCATCACACCTCCCCCCCGCAAAAGTCCTCGTCCCCCTTCCCCACCCAGCATAACAAAAATTTTGGTTAGCCCAGCTGCTGACTGTCCTGCTGTGTTCCCAGTAAACCTCCCTATAAAATAAAAACACATAATATTAAAATAGAGACAACTTGCAGCACACAACATGAGTTATTAAATCTTTATTCTACAGGAGCTCAAAGGTTTGGACTAGAAACATCAGCATTGAGGTGTTCACTGGGGTAATGACTTTGGAACATTCCCTTTAACAACCCAGGCAAGCATAAAATGGCTGCATAGAAACCCTCTCATAGGTTTTTTGTTTGTTTGTTTGTTTATTGGTGCATAAACACCTTAATCCTCCCAGACTACACAGCTATGAAAGCAAAGATGGGAATGTGTTCTTAAACACCATTCACAATTTGGATTCCCAGAGACTTAGTGGGTGCCATGCACTACCTTGGGTATAAATTGATCTATTGAGGCCACTTTGAGACCTACATTATATCAGTAGTTTGATCTCAAGCTAGGTTAATTTTTTTGGAAAATAGCTTCTTTTTTCCCCCCAGGGCTCATATGTCTGGAATCCCTGGCTCAAATTACCTCAAGATTTGGTGACTAAAACTACCCTGTACTTCCCTAAGACACACCAAGTTTCAGCAGAAGCATGTCCGTTTTAGAAGATGTATAATGTTTGACCTTTAAACAGAAGTTGTGATGGAACCTGAACTATAGTGATGCTGCTGCATTACTATAATTCAGTTGCAGTATTTCTGTTCGGCCTGGCCTTAGCAGTGATGGGCATTATTTTGCCAGCTGATAAGAGATTGCACTGTTTATAGCACAATCCTTCATAGAGCCATGATATCAGAAGGCACAAGGTGACTAATGGGAGTTTTATCTTGAATATTACGAGGATTTCAGCACTTACAAAAGCATGTTACAGTTATATTATATTGAGGATAATGCATAACGTCAGCGACCGGTAATCACCAGGTTGTTGTGAGATTTAATTTAGTAACGTTTATAAAGTGCATTAAGATGCTTGATTGGAATACAATATAGAAGTACTATTTATATTAATTTAACTGCAAGAAAAACTTAGCCAGATATGGTATAGTAGGCAAAGTGGCTCAGATTAATGTATCTTTATTCATGTCTTTTGGTATTTGATTACTTACTTAGGAAAGAGACGAGTGAACATATGGTGGATACACTAGTACCATTATATACAAATTAGAATTAACATTAGTTAGAGATGGACTGTGCAGGTATTTGCTTCTACCACTTCAGGTGTATGTTTAGGTCTATTCATATTTGTATTAGCCAAGATGGCCAGGGATGCAACCCTAAGCCTCTCACTGTCCAATGCTAGGACTGGATGACTGGGGATGAATCACTTGATAATTGCCCTGTTCTGTTAATTCCCTTTGAAGCATCTGGCATTGACCACTGTTGAAAGAAAGGATACTGGGCTGACCCAGTATAGCCTTTCTTATGTATTTCTTAGGAGGCATCCTTTGTAACCTGTTTAATATTTATATCTGCAAATTTTGGTCTGCATTCAAATCTTGTGCATCTCCATTGACTTCTGTAGGCCTGTTCGTAGGTAGGCCTATTTGTTCTTTAGCTTAGCTAGTTCTTGTACATGAACAACCGACTGAAGAAAATCAGAATCGGAATCTAAAATAATAACATTTAGAATAATAAATATTGCGTGTTTGTAGACCTAAAACACAGGCATACCCATATTGATTTGTATATATACACACACAATTAGATTCCATCATAAAAGCAAAATTCTTGCATCTCTCTCTCTCTCTGTCTCTCAAATAAATGTTCACGAATTGTTCTGTGGAATCACAGCATGCAGATTAGCACAATAGCTAGTAGTAACAAGAAACACTTGTTTCTTCAAAGCACACAATAACCTACTACATATAAAAATAAGCACAAAACACTTTCCAAATTATCATAAAGGATTATTTTTATTATTGTCATTGTCATTATGACAATAGTTTCTAAAATGTGCTAAGATCTCTATCCAACAGGATGTAGGTGTGCACTTAGAAATATTATTCCAATTTTAAGAACCATTTCAATTATTCCTTGTATTGAAAATGGGGAATATAGCTATAACCAGTAACATCTCTAGGAATAGAACTTTAAGTATGCACATACTATGAGAAGACAATTCCCTGCCCCACGGAATTTACAATCTAAACCCTCCATAATGCAAACACCTGTGTGTGTGCTTAATTTTAAACACGTGGGTTGCCCCATTGAAATCACGGGATGTTAAGCATTTGCATAAGTGTTTGCAGATTCAGGCCCACAATACAAAATAGACCAGGAGAAATAAGGGGATCTGGCATACAAACACAATGATCAGGGTGATGACCAGTGCACTTCTTAGTTTTATTTTTATAAACACTAGCCTAGGATCCATTAACAGGTTGTTTAGAATCCTTTCCAATTTTCATCCATTCATTTTTATTTATTATTTTCCTAACACTCAATTTGCAAATAATATGGCCCCATGAACCATAGTGAACTGAACTTGGCACTTTTATTCATAAAAATATTCATGGTGGGTTTTTTTTGCCTGTTTAGCCTACCGGTACTGGCAAGTAACCTCTATATAGTAATGGATGAGGAAACTGAAGTGATTATGTAAACTACCTAAACAACCAATGTGATGACTACTTATTAGTATTTGTTGTTGTTACATTAACAGCTAGAGGCCTCTACCAAGCTCGGGGTTCCATTGTGATAGACCGTCCCTGCCCCAATGACCTTGCTGTCTAAATAGACAAGACAAAGGATGGGGAACCAAATTAGGGTTATCGCCAGTGGATGAGGAATTAGGCCCAGACAAATTCAATGATTTCCCCAAAGTCACAGGAGAAATATGTAGCAAAGATGGGAATTGAACCCAAATGTCACAAGTCTCACTCCAGTGTATTAACCATGTGAACATCCTTTCTCTCTGTTATATTAGTGTCTATATGGATGGGCCATAACTAAAGCTGTGTAAAAATTCTCCTCAATGCACGAGAAATGATGCATTTATTCTTGGATATCCCAAAAGCAATAATTTGGCCTGTTCATTTCAGATTTTCCCTCTCAACGTTTCATTTTTTCCACCGTGTCAAAGAGGGGGTATGATCTACATTTTTGTCCTTTTTCAGTAAAACTTTGGATTTACGCAGCTCTTTACATAAACAGCAGCTCATCTGCATTCTCTGCTGTGACTGCTCCCTTATGTCACTGAACTGCATTTTATTCATAAAAGTGACATTTCTGTAACCAATAGCCTTTTCATGAGAAACATCACTGAAATGAACCCCCCCAAAAAAAACCCACAACAGGTTTTTTCCACTCAGTCTCAATTTATGGAGAAAATGCCATGTCAACCTTTTTCTTCTGCCTTTTTCAACAAATGCTCTTTTCAGACTTAAACTTAAATTTCTTTCCAATATGTAACTTTAGCCATATTAGGAAAGATTCATTTTAACCAGTCTTGCTATTGACCTCTTTTCTATAGTGCCATGAAATCTATGGATGAAAAACACCATGTATGAGCTAGATATTAATTACTTATTATTGGTGGTGGTGGTCAAACTAACAAACAAAATCCAATTCCTAAACCTTAGCCATTTGCCTTTAGTAAAACTATCCAAATCCTTTTGTACGGTTGGGGAAAAAAAATCTTCCGTGTCACACTGACTTCAAACAGCTCACTCCAGTCTCCAGCCTCTTCTCTTTATTCCTTCCTGATCACTCCCTATTTTAAGAGTCCAGTATATCTCTCAGTTCCATGTTGGGCTCTCTCTGCTCTCTCTGGTGCACAACACATCCCAGACTGCCTCTAACCAAGAAAATTTCAGTACATGGGATATTTGAATCTAGCCATACTTAAGGATAGAGGATGTCAGAAGCCATGAAAGATTTTGCAGTAGTAAAAAGGAACATTGCCCATGAGAGAGGGTGCTTGTGGAAAGGTGGGGATTCAAGTGTGGTTGTGGGCTCATAAGAGCAATGTGGGGGGTCACTGTTAGTTTGAGCAGGGAGGAAATGTTCTTGTTATCTAGCATATAACTGCCTTAACTCAGCCTTTTCTGAAATCCTCAGCTTGGCTACTGCAGCTTCCATATCTATGCCCACCCCCAAACTCCAGAGCTCTGGACTATATGTGCTCTGAATACTGCTTTCCAGACACCTAGAAATGCAGTCACAAACATGCTCTTCTTCAAACTACTCTATCGGATCCCCGTTCATTTTCAAATCCATTTCCAAAAAATTGTTTTCCTTGAAACCTTCAATGGACTTTCTCTGGTACACTTCACAGGCTGTCTCTAGTTCTAGCTTTAATTTTATCTGCTTTGCCCTTCCCTGTCTCTTTCCCCTTCACTCCCCACCAAACTCACACAAGAGCCTCCGTCTTCTGTTATAAAGGGTTAAGCTTCAGCAGAATACTTGAAGTTGCCACACTTCCTGGTGACTCAGATTCTGTCACCCACACAAGGACAGGTACCAGTTTCAGAGACTGAGACAGAGCAAACAGACAAGTTGGCTTACAGCAGCATCCGTGTTGTGTCATCCAAAAACCCGTCTCAGTCATCACTGAAATACTACACACAGTTCCTGCCATCTGAAAAGGCCTTACAGTATCTCTCTGCCTCACTAACCCTCTAAATCTCATCTGGAAACAGCTTTTCTCACTTTGCATATGCCTCTTAATTTCCCTCTTTCATTAGTTATTTAATTTTTGAACCCTATAATTTAACTCTGTGAAGTGTTTTGGGGTACAGTATATGAAATAAAGTTGTAATATAATTGTGTTCAGAATCCACTCCAGTAAAAAACAGGTCATTAAACATATCAGTCACAACTGTCTGTGTAATTAGATTTGAATACTGGGAACATAAAAGATAGCAAGTTGGGTAAGACTTCCAATTGGACAGGTTTACCTATTCTAGTAGTGCTTTCTCATACCTATCTGTATATTACCATCATTTCACTCCTTAGTTAACTGTAGTGCATACTTTCATTAGAAGGCACAAGGCTTTGTTTCTTGTCTCCCAAGTACTAATGAAGCTGATTATTGACACCACTTTTGTAATGTACAACCTGTTAGAACAGACACATTCACTGGCTGCTGAGGAGGGAGATATGATCTTTCTCTTTATTATTAGCACCGCTGTAGTCCAGAATCTGTCAGCATTTTCATCATAGTATAAATGTTGCTTTCAGAGGGTTGTGATTCAGCCATAAAAATTAGCTCCAGGCTGGTACTTGGCATAGAAAGTTCTAGCTCAAGAGACTTTTGGAGGGGGGGGGGTAAGAAAGTTTTTTGAAACCCAACCTTGGTCATTTCTAGGTTATAGGAATGTTTTAAAAAAGCAAAAAAAAAAAACCCCAAAACACAAGCCATTTTGTTTGGATGCTTCTTTTGTGAGCTACTTGGATTTAAATCTACCGTAGAAGCTTTCCCAATCCTGGTTGGAACTTTCAAAATCTCCTACTTACCCACATTTTTGCCCTCTGTCCTAAAGGACTATATCATAGCTCCTATTTCAGTAGTTGAAGATAGAACTCCCTTGAACGCCTCATTTCATGCTATATAGCATCATTGAAATATAAGGCGGGAAGGGACTCTGAGAGGTCATCAAGTAGCCTCTTGCACTGTGGCAGGACCAAGTAAACCTAGACCATCCCTGACAGATGTTTGTCTAATCTGTTCTCAAACACTTCCAGTGATGGGGATTCCACAACCTGCCTTGGAAGCCTATTCCAGAGCTCATTATCCTTATAATTAGAAAGCTTTTCCTAATATCTAACCTAAATCTCCCCGCCCCCCCGTCTTCTTTTCTCAAGACTAAACATGCCCAGTTTTTTAACCTTTCCTCTTAAGTGAGGTTTTCTAAACTTTGTATCATTTTTGTAGCCCTCCCACAACTTTCTTAAAATGTGGCACCCAAAACTGGAGACAGTAGTAGTGTGTGACAGTTACTTCCTGTGTCTTACATATGATACTTGTGTTAATACACTTCAGAATGATATTAGTCCCTTTTGCTACTGTATCACATTGTTGGCTCATATTCAATCTGTGAGGCACTATAATCCCTAAATCCATTTCAGCAGTACTACCACCTAGCCAGTTATTTCCCATTTTGTATTTGTGCATTTGATTTATATAATTTCATCTTGTTCATTTCAAACCAATTCTCCAATTTATCAAGGTTGTTTTGAATTCTAATCCTGTCCAAAATGCTATTAACTCCACCCAACTTTGTGCCTTCTGTAAATTGTATAAGGACAATTTCCATTCCATTATCCAAGTCATTCATGAAAATATTAAATAGTACCCAACCCAGGACAGACGGCTGCAAGTCCTCAATAGATACACCCTCCCAGTTTGAAAGCAAATCACAGATGATTACTCTAAGTACAGACTTTCAACATTTTGCAACCCCCTTATAGTAATTTAATTTAGACCACATTTTCCTCGTTTGTTTGTCATGTGGGACTATGCCAAAGCCTTCCTAAAATCAAGATTTTGCACATGTACAGCTTCCCCAATCCATTAGGCCAGTAACCCTGTCAAAGGAAGAAATGAAGTTGGTTTGGCATGATTTGTTCTTGACAAATCCATGTTGGCTATTACTTAATATCCTATTGTCCTCCAGGTACTTACAAATTCATTGTTTAATAATTTATTCTGGTGTCTTTCCAAGCATTGAAGTTAGTCTGACTTGTCTAAAATTCCTTGGGTCCTTGTTGTTCCCCTTTTTAAAAATAGATACTATGTTTGCCCTTCTCCAGTCTTTTGGGACCTCACTCATCCTCTGTGAGCTCTTGAAGATCATTGCTAACAGTTCTGAGATTGCTTCAGCTAGTTCCTTAAGTACACTAGGGTGAATTTCATCAAGACCAGCCATCTTGAGTCCATCTAACTTATCAAAATATTCTTTAATCTGTTCTTTCCCTACTCTGTCTTGTATTCCTTTTCCTCTTTTCTTAATATTGTGTTACATATATGGGCACCATTAACCTTTTTAGTGAAGACTGATGCAAAATAGGCATTCAATATCTTAGCATTCTTGATGTTCTCAATGATTAGCTCTTTCCCTACTAAATAGTGGACCTACACTTTCCTTCATCTTTCTCTTGCTTCTAATGTTTTTATAAAATCTCTTATTGCCTTTTACATTCCTTGCTAGATGTAACATCTTAACCCCAAGTCCCTGCTGGCCCAGGGATCTGAATGGGGGAGAAGCGCATTTCCTGTATAGTACCATTAGGACAACTCTTTATGTTAAAATGAATTTCTTCAAGTACTGAGCCCTTCTAGTGAAGGCTTACACAAGGGTTTATGGATATTTATGATAGTTAATGTGCAAGAGGCCTCATTGTGCTCTCACCCCAGAAAGGCAGCTCCCTTGAGCACCTCCTGCTAGCTAGTATGTGACCCTTCCACCTCCCATCCTTGGACTCTGTAATTTCTACCACACATTAACCTATATAGAGTGAGACTTCAAAATTGTAAGGCTCCATAGATCTAGAACCTGGGCCTGTTCATCCCTGCACAACCGCTGTATCCATGCCACCACCCAACAGCTCTGCCACAGCAGCAATTGGCTGGCTGTGAGCCTAGTGGGTTCATGCACCACAGGATGTTTCACATGAAGAGAGCCTGATTGGCAGTGCTCCTGCGGTCCCTGAGTGGTCCAGGTGCACTACTGGAGAGGACACCAGGAAGTTGTCTGTGCAACTAGGTGGATCTCTAGCCAACTGTATGACAGACCTAACTCCTGCCTGTTTCTGGCCCTACTCCATTTCCTGGCTTCTGACGACAGCTCTGACCCTTGACTCTGGTTCCTGGCATCTGACTCCCGCTCCACTCACTAGCCCTGGCAGCCCACAATCCCCAGCCATTAGTTTTTACAGACCTCCCTAACCTGTCTGTGACCAATGACCCAGTGGGGATATGGAAGAATTGGGCATCCCATTGCCCAGTGAACCCCACGGGGCATTGAATCTACAGGGGTTGCTCATTTCCAAGCAGAGAACCATGTTCTGCAGACTTGGGTAATGCAATTCCTGGCAGAGAACCAAGCCCTTTACAAACAGGGAGCCCAGCTAGAAGCAGGGACTTCAGCACTCCAAGCCATTGCCCCACCAGCTGAACAGGCCCCATCATGCCCTTACCTGGACATTTTGATGGGCACCATCAGCAATTCGGGGGATTCCCTACTCAGTGCTATCTACTCTTTGTGCTCCCTCCCTGGAACTATCCCACCGATTGGGCCAAGTTGAGAGTGGTGATCAGCCTGTTAACCGTAGAAGCCTTGAACTGAGTTTCCCCCTTGCTGGAACAAGGGGACTGGGTAGCGGTCTCAGACTCGAAATCTCACTGGTGGCTCAACTCTCCTTCCAATGGTGGGGGTTTTTTTTATATGGAGTTTTTTTTTCCATTAATGTCGTTGTAAAGGCTCCATATGATGCATCCATATGACAACAAATATGGATTTAAAATCCATTGAGAACATATAATACAGATTAAGAATATGTAATTATGCAATCATTAGTCCCCATGGAATCATTGTGGACTATAATGTAAAGAATGCTCATTTTAAAATGTTTGTAATTGTAGCAAATGTTTGCAAGGATGCCATTTAGATGCCAAAGGACTGATGAGTAAGCACTGAGGTTTTCGAAAAGTCCATAACTGATTTATTACCCAATATTTCCTAAAAGCGTTTACAGATTATCCAGTCAATAAAATGCACAAAGTGTGAATTGTATATGTACACCATAGACCTAAGAACACCATTATATGGCTTAGGTTGTGCAGAGAATAAACATACTCACCTTGTAGTTGGCTAGCCAACTACAAAAGCAGTTTCTTCTCCTTGGTGTTCACACCTCAACTG
This sequence comes from Chelydra serpentina, assembly GCA_037349315.1. Taxonomy (NCBI): domain Eukaryota; kingdom Metazoa; phylum Chordata; order Testudines; family Chelydridae; genus Chelydra; species Chelydra serpentina. The sequence continues at coordinate 142,347,929 of JBAIAC010000004.1, forward strand.
CTAGAAGAGGGCCTTATCCTCCTTGATTGAACTAACCTCGTTATCTCTAGCCTGACTCTCCCCTGCATATTTATACCTGCCTCTGGACATTTCCACTGCATGCATCCGACAAAGTGGGTATTCACCCACGAAAGCTTATGCTCCAATACGTCTGTTAGTCTATAAGGTGCCACGGGACTCTTTGTTGCTTCTACAGATCCAGACTAACACAACTACCCCTCTGATACTCACCTTCTAATCCCTGGATTTAAATCCTAGCTCTGTCACACATGGAAGTGAGTTTGGCAGTGTTATCCCAGTCTCATGCGGGTGTCTGTCCACATTAAAAAGCCATTTCACAAGTCAGTATGATTGGCAAATTGTGCTCAGGAGAGGCCTAGGATTGGGTTAGGAATTGGCCTGCAGTTCAGGATGGATCTGCAGAGCTATGTAGGGAAGCTATATTGTGCCTGGCTTTAATAATGAGATCTGTTAGTCTGACAACTTCATGAACACTAAATTCACAAACATTATTGTCAGTCACCTGGGAATTGATAACCCTGTTGTGTTCTGTATCTATATTTGTACAGTCGTGTACCATTTTTCTCCCTCACTTTCTGAGACAGTCAAAAACAAGATCACTATTATAATTTATTGTCTGCATTCTCACCTCTGATAAGGGTTACATGATGATTTTATTTTATTTTAAGCTGTTTTTAAAAAGCTTCACAACCACCTGCTCTCCAAAACCTAGCAGAAATAAAACCAGTAACTTAAAGTCTTAGGGTGCTGGGTAAACCAACACTGCTAGATGTACACTACAAGTTAGGGATCTGATTTCCCAGCTTGCGTACACCTCCTCACAGTCGCTCAATGAGAGTTAATATGAGTATAAATAGCAGGGTAGCTGTGGTAGAGTGGGCAGCAGCTGCATGGCTTAGCCATGTCGAGTACAAACCTGCCTCAAACTGGTGGGGACATAATCTGCATGGCTAAGCCATGCCGTCACTGCTGCTGTCCTTGCTACTGCAGTGACACTACTATTTATACTCTCACTATCTCTCATTGAGCTATCTCTAGTATGTGTATGAGAGCTGGGAAATCAAATCCCTAGCTCGTAGTGTAGACTTAGCCTAATAACAAGGCTAATATACCTGCCTCACCTCACGTTTTTGGCCTGAACATTCCTCAGGCCTTCAGGACATTCAGTGGCATGGCCGCAGATGCTACAGCATGAAAATGATATTGAATAGACCAGATGAAGAATAGAGAGATGAGGCTTTTGTTGAAAGCTTTAAAGACGATAAATTGCTTACGTTTTAAGACCTACAATTTTCCAAATTCTTCAAAGTCAGATATAGGTTTTCTTTATTTAAAATACCAGAAAATAAATTTATTTTGTGCTAATTTTTATTTCCAGGCAATAGAAGGAAATTGCAGTGGGGAAGGGGATGAGCTGAGCTAACATCTCAGGGCAGGTCTACACTACTGCTTAAGTTGATCTAACTTACACAGACACACCCCTGAGCGACACAAGTTACAGCGACCTAAGCGCTATAACGTTCCCTGCCAGCATAAGAAACACTCTCCAGCCAACATAACTTCCGCCTCTCACAGGGGGTGGAGTAATTATGCCAATGGGAGAGCTCTCTCCCCTTGGCATAGAACGTCTTCACCAGACTTGCTACAGCGATGTAGCTGCATCGGAGCCTGGCAGTTTTAGCACTCAGAGTGTCACTCCTTTTCCTGTACTGACTCTTTTTAAATGAAGTAATAAGCAGCAAAGCCCATGTTAGCAGGATTCTTTTTGTTCTTAATGGTGTGTGCACAATTGTCATACACTGAAGATATTTTTTAGCACAGCTGCATACAGATGTGTAATTTCCACTCATGGGGGCTGGGTGGAAGGAAGTGTGCCAAAGATTGGCAGAAAAGTAGGAAGATCAGTTGGATATAGCTTCCAGTTGGTACCTACTCCAAGTAAAAAGTACACCCTGGGGAATTACACAATTATGCTCCTGTGTAATTTTACACATAAAACATATGACCATGCATTGTCACAATATTTCATAATATCCCTTAACAGAGAGACTGTGAAAAGTGTCAAATCACACTGAGGGTCAAGAGAGCAGTGATTGGTTTTGGCAGAAACTGACATGACAAAAGCCCCACATTGCAAATATACCAGCAAAAAAGAGAATGAAAGATTTTTCCTAGACAGGAATTTGAAGATGGCAGAAAAGTCTTTTGAAAAACGTGCAATGGACCATCAGATGAAATTGGAAACTTTAAACCACCTTTCCAAATCACAGAAGCATTTAAAGAGAGAAACTGAATTGCAGGGAGAGTCACAAAAAATGCAGTGTACACTTTCAACATGTTTCAACACAGCCATAATGTGAGCTCTTGGATGTTGTCCATGACTGGGTTTTAACTTGTGCCCTTGCAAATATATCGTTATTTAAAATGGACCATCCTTTCATACTCCAGTTTCTAAACACTCGAGTCAAGAATGGTGGTGCAATTCCAGGAGGTTACCAGCTTCAAGATGCATGTCATACAGATGTCTACAACACTTAGATAAAGAAACTTAAGGACAAAGCAAAGGATAACTATGTGTCACTTATAGTCGATGAAATGACTGACGATGAGAGCCGCTATATACTTAACATTTTACTCGCACCACTGGTGAAAGACAGTACTGGGATGGTGTCCTCCTATCTGGCTGACATGCACTTCATGCAGAAAATAAATCATAGTACCGTATCTCAAGCAGTCATTCAGACTGTGCAAAGTTACGAAATTGCTTACAACAATGTGTCTTTGACATGCATAATTCTGTGTATATGAAAAAAGCTTACAAAATTGTACTGTCTCGACTGTTTCCCAATAGCATCCAGGTAACGTGCCTTGTTCACATAATCTGGTGGAGGAAAGTTTTCATAAGCCACTCAAGTATGTCAATGCACTGGTAAAAACGTTATCATGACTGTTCTACGTGGTAGGGGGCAGAAAGATGAGTTCCTTAAATTACCTCAGGCAAAAAATTCCCAGTTCAACAATGACACCAGACCCAGTAGCAACTAGATGGAAAGGCTGATTTGCTGCTGTTCAGTACCATGAAATGAACTTTCAATATTACCAAGGCTTTGTTGAAGAAATGGATGTGCGTGGCAACTCAGCAACATATTCATTGTGGGAACTTAGTGCTGTCAGATGAAACCCAATGTTTAATGCTGAAGATTGTGTTGTGTGTTATCAGTAAAATATGCAAGCCAATCATTGACCTAATGGCTATATTTCAAAGCCAGAGACCATACACTCTCTTTGCTTTTGAGAAAATGGAAAAACCTGCTGTTTTTCTTTGAGACACACACTCAGTTTTTGGAGGAAACCACTCAAAGGTTTCTCGGGGCTGAAGATGTCAACAATGTAACAACTGATCAAAGAAGCAAGTTGGTGCGCCTCTTTTATTCGGCTCTTGACAATTCAGCTGAAAAGTAAAAGAAGTACATCAGTGATACTGAGCGTGGACAGCCCATAATTAAGTTCCTGAAATGCGTAAGGATTTTCAACCCCAGAAGAGTTCCTGTGATGTCTCATGTCAAGGAGGATTATGGTTCAATTCCTGGCTTCAGTGACATTTCAGCAAAGGAGTTTGCTTTGTATACCAGGAAGGTGACATCCGACGCAATCCAGAGCGCTCTATAATCAAGGGAAATTGGCATCCCCTTCTTTTGGTCACTAACAGCCGACCGTCATCTGAATTTGAAAACATTAGCTTTCTGATACATAAATACTGTAACAAACACAGCTGATGCTGAGTGCAGCAGCTCACTGTACAATCTTGTCCTCTGTGGTCGTAGGTGTTCTCTTTCGGAAGACAAACTGAATTTCGACCTTGGAATTTAAGAAGACTTGATGTTAAGAAAAATTCATTGGTTTAGTCTTATTGATGCTTTATTTTATTTTTATTTTTTTACTTACTATGCTAATATTTTGGTAAGCAGTATGTGAGAAGAACCCAGTAAACTGCACAATAATTTTGTTACATTGCACAGCACTTGAGATACCTCAAGGACTCAAAGCTTTCTTTTGTTTTGTTTTGCACTTGGACTTTGAAAAGATGTGAGCATCTAATTTACTGCAGAAAAGGGGTCATTTTGCAGAAGATTATAAAATTTAATCTCAGTTTAACAAATCCTCTAACAATTTAAGTTTTTAAAATCACATCTGTTGGGTCCTTTTTTTGTTCAAGGAATAATAAAGCACTATAGTAAAATGATAAAATATGTTATGTCTCTATAAATATTTCTAAAGACGGTTAAAATAGTGTTATATTTCATTTAATTTTTTTTTTTTAAGGATTTATTTCTCCATAATTTTGATTTTTTTCTGTGCATAATTACCTGGCCTGTAAAAAAGAACAGGGTACACTGAAATGTATTGAAGCGACAAAGGGTCCTGTGGCACCTTATAGACTAACAGAGGTATTGAAGCATAAGCTTTCGTGGGTGAATACCCACGTCTTCGGATGCAACAGATCCAGACTAACACGGCTACCCCTCTGATACCTGAAATTTATTATGACTGTAAATTAACACCTTCCTCTCAACTCTCTCTTTCTCAACTTCTCTTAGTGAATGAGAAGAAATATTTCAGACACTTACCCTTCTTGTTGTTCTGTTGGGGAGCAAGTGAAAGATTTAATGATGCAGACAATTAAAAGAAGCAGAAAAATACAGAAACAGAATAGTATAATCAGAGTAGTAATCAAAAATCACACAGGTTTGTTTGAAATAAAATTGTATTCAAATCTACCTTTTGCGCAGTCAGGTTATTTGATATGCCATGTTTTTTCAATCTCCTGAAAAGTGAGTTGTTAATGACAAAATATTAGCAACACTGATTAATATGAACTTTAAGAAAAATTTAAATATGATCCCTGAGAGTCCCTGATTTAGCCAATCTAAGATTTAATCAGCTAACCAACATTAGTGATTTCTGAGGATGCAACAAATAAGAACTAGCAATTGCCTCATTTGTTGATTGACCTGCATGAAATGAGTTGAAGATCTGTGCAGTTTCTTGTGGACATGCCTCCAAATCACACACTTGCCATCCTTTTTGGCAGTCTAAGCTAAGAGGCAAAGGATTGAATGGGCTCAGAGTCTGAACTACCCTCTCATCTTTAGAGGTTGTTGGTGCAGGCCATGGCTGGGGCACATTTGCTGAGCAGTGAGGGAAAGCTGGCATTGCTGGCGTATGTCTGTTTTGTGTTTAAGAAGAGAATTCAATTCACAGGACTGTCAATCTGGCACCTTTCATAAGCACTAGACTGGTCTGGAATTTTCCATCAAAGTGACATTTCAATGGGAAACACTTCTGCCAAAGCTTTTATTTTTTCTGCAGAGAAATCAAGGGATTTTCCAAGGGAAAAATCAAACCAAAATACTTTGTTTCAGGTCAGCTTGGCCTGCATACAAATATTTTGGTTAATTGAACTGAACTAAAATGTTTTGGTTTGAATCAATTCAATATTAAACTGCGTTTTCCTGTGATGCCATACTGCCTGATTGGGATTATAGTTCAGGTGCATGATGCCCCCTTTTCCCCAATAGTCCAGGCTCCCTGGCTGGATTGCATCTCCCATGATGCAGCATGGGAGTCACATGACTATGGGTACATCCTGGGTGCTACTCCTGGCAGGGGCTAAATAATTCAGATCTCTGAAGGAAGGCAGAGAGGTAGTGATTTTGTTACTTATTATAAGTTGCGATTTCAGATACTTCTTGTATTACCCCATCAGTCAGGTGAAAATAATTCAATATCTGCTAGGTTCCAAGATTCCCAATTTTGAGAGAACTATTCATAAACAGCGTGGAGCCTGACTCCATACATTTCTGTTTTTCAAAACATTTCCCCTGTGTCTAATAATCCCCTTTGACATACCCAGCTCAGTGATATGCATGTCCAAACTGGAAAAGTGCAGTAAAGAAATGAACGGCCCATCAAGTACTGACCTGGATTTTAGGCTCCTACGTGTGCATGTTAAGCACACAACATGCTAAACGCCCGGATGTGCCTGGAATTTTCAGCATTGCGTATGCAGTTGATATGTATAGTGCACGATAGAGGTATACAAATATAGTAGATTTCTCTTTCCAAAGGAGCAGGTATTATATGATAGCACAGTAAAAAGCAGTTTTTAAGCTATTGTTAATTAAATACGGTCTCAGAAGAAATCAATTAGTTGATTAGCCAAGGACAGAGGTAGCCACAGGAGGTTATATACTCTGAGGGCCTGTATGTAAATTGACATATTAAGGCACTTCCCAAAGACTGTTGATATTCTTGTTTAACACTGTTCTGACAAAGTAAGCTGTCTGCTGCAGCTCCCCAGAGTGAACTGTTTTTTAGAAATATATATGTTATTTATCAAGTATCAGAGGGGTAGCCGTGTTAGTCTAGATCTGTAGAAGCGACAAAGGGTCCTGTGGCACCTTATAGACTATCCAGGATAGAGTTTGAATTTTCCCTTGTGCAGCAAAAGTACAAAGGTGCATCTAAAAGTGAGGCTATAGGAATGTACTGATGATGCAGCTGATCGTAGTGATTGATGTTGAGTGATTTTTTGATGTGGACTAGCATCCACTAGAGACCAAGCTAAGGCCACTACATTCTGTTCAGGAAGAACAAGAATTGAGGTTAACAAAAAAGTCTTATTTTTTTTATTTGCTGAGCTTTCACTCCTCTGGTGAAAAAATGAAATCAGTTATTCCTACAGCCACCACGAGACAAAAGAAATCAAAGTAAAAAGGAAGCAAGTGTATTATTAGTGCAATGTATTACAAAATTACCATCATTGCAGTTAACGGTGGACTGGGGTGCCTCTATTAAATTCCAATAGCTACTTAGTGCAACATGGTTAACAATACCAGGGATCAGGGCTTAAACTCAGCTGGAGCTGTCCACAGTGGTGCTCCAGTAAATATTTTCAAACCTGCAGGAGCCCCAGCACCTCCCATGTGGCCGAAGCAGTGAGCCCCAGTGCGCCCCAAGACCTGGCACCTCCTGCGGGGTGGGAGCCCCGAGCCCCAGTGCCTCCCACAGGGCTAAAGCCCTGAGTCCCAGTGCTCCCATCCACCCCCAGCATGGCTAAAGCCCTGAATCCCAGCCAGAGCTCCCCACTCCAAAGGGTTAAAGCCTCAAGACCCCCCACCCCAGCACTGCAGCTGAAGCTGAGAGCCCTGAATGGGGGGAGGGCATGGAGGGCTTGAGAATTTAAGCCCTGCCTGAGATTTTCATTCTTTCTAACTCGGGAGCTGTCTTTCAGTTATGTTTTTAAGTCCCACCCCCACTCCACTGCAGCTTGCTTCAGGGTTTTGTAATGAAATGAAGAGAACGCTCCGAAAGCTGGAATGCTTTAAACCTGACTCCTTTCACTGGTGGACAAATGACACTAGTGGCCAGATCAAAAGGCACTTAGGCACCTAACTGCTTCTTTAGACACCTATGTGCACCACGTAAGCACCCCTGACATTCTCAAAACCACTAATGCTGTAGGCACCTAAGTTTCCGCTGGTCAGCATTCACAGAGCCATACAAGCCATAATGCCATCACATAGCTAACAAGCTGCCTAGAGCTCTAGTGCAAGCCAAAGCCCTGGAGGTCCCAAAGTGGGATTCTCAAACTAGGCATTTCCTATCTATCTCACTAGTGAGGCCTGGTCCTGCAGGTGTGCTCAGAGCATGCCTACGGGAGCAGGCGCCAGCAAAAGACAGCCAGCATATGTGTGGCAGACCTGGGTTCAAGTCCCTGCTCTAAATCAGGCACAGCCGGGAATTTGAATCTGTGTCTCCTATATCACAGCCCAAGCCCAAATGTCTACACTGCTCTTTTTAGCACAGTAGAGTGAGGACGAGTCTATAGGCCCAGGCTTTGAGGGTACGTCTACACTGCAATTCAAAATCCACAGATGGCTCATGTCAGCTGACTTGGGGTCACAGGGCTCAGGCTAAGGGGCCATTAAATTGCAGTGTAGACGTTTGGGAATGAGCTGGAGCCCACGCCTTAGGACTCTGTGGAAGGTGAAAGGTCCCGAACCTGAACGTCTACACCACAATTAAACAGGCCCTGAGCCCAGGTTAGCTGGAATGGGCCAGCCATGGGTTTTTAATTGCAGTGAAGACATACTCTGAGACTCATTGCCATGAGTGGTGTGGTTTTTGTTTGCTTGCTTGTTTGTTTTTTGCTGTGTAGACCTACCCCTAACTTCAGCTGAGGGTTCACAGCTAAGAATCCCAAACAGAGGGAAGTGCCTGTCTCTTGCCTGTCAGTCCAGTGCTTACGGCCCAGATCAATGGGAGTTAGATGCCTCAGGAATTTTGTGAACCCGGCCTCTAAGGGTACATCTACACTGGAATAAAAGACCTACAGCATAGCTGCGACTGGGCTTGCAAGACTCGGGCTGCAGGGCTAAACATTGCTGTGTAGGTGTTTGGGCTCAGGCTGGAGCCCAGGCTCTGGGACCCTTCTCCCCTCATGGGATCTTAGGTCTCAGGCTTCGGCCGAAGCCTGAACATCTACACAGTAATTTTACAGCCCCACAGCCCAAACCCCGCGAGCACCTCTCAGCTGACCCTGGCCAAACGCGGGTATTTAATTGCTGTGTAGAGATACCCTTAGCCTTTCCTCTGCATTTCACCCCTGACTAATTTAGGTGGCTCTCTGCTCAGCTTTCTGGCTTCTGAGGATCCCTTCCTTAGGCTTCTAACGCTCCCCATGCACTGTATGGGAAGAGAGGGAGCCTAACTGGGCTGAGAATTCTATTGGGTGGCGGGGTGCCTAGGGTTGCAACACTCAGCATTACCGTGCCCGAGTAGCTCCCAGGTCTGTAGCGCCATTGTTGGATCACAGCCATTTTTCAGAAATCCAAGTAGTTTTAGCTCATAGACTTTAAGGTCAGAAGGGACCATTATGATCATCTAGTCTGACCTCCTGCACAACGCAGGCCACAGAATCTCACCCACCCACTCCTGGAATAATCCTCTCACCTATGTCTCAGATATTGAAGTCCTCAAATCATGGTTTAAAGACTTCAAGATGCAGAGAATCCTCCAGCAAGTGACCCGTGACCCATGCTGCAGAGGAAGGCGAAAAACCTCCAGGACCTCTGCCAATCTATCCTGGAGGAAAATTCCTTCCCGACCCCAAATATGGCTATCAGCTGAACCATGAATCATAGAATATCAGGGTTGGAAGGGACCTTAGGAGGTCATCTAGTCCAACCCCCTGCTCAAAGCAGGACCAATCCCCAATTTTTGCCCCAGATCCCTAAATGGCCCCCTCAAGGATTGAACTCACAACCCTGGGTTTAGCAGGCCAATGCTCAAACCATTGAGCTATCCCTCCCCCCATAAGCATGTGGGCAAGACTCACCTTCCAGACACCCAGGAAAAAGTTCTCTGTAGTAACTTCTAACATCTCACCATTGGACCTATTTACCACTGATACTCAAAGGTCAATTCATTGCCAAGATCATGTTATCCCATCAAACCATCTCCTCCATAAACTTATCTAGCTTAATCTTGAAGCCAGGTAGGTCTTTTGCCAGATAGGTGTTTAGCTACTAGTATGTTTCAGATAAATGCATCTAACTCTGGAATAATTTAATTACATTTCTTCTTGTTTGTTTAAACAAAAATAACTGAAGACCGTAGAAACATACAAAGAGCTTCCCAATCCAGAGCCAGTTTAGGGCTTCTTTAAACTACACCCGGCTGCCTATGGCCCCAGGAGGGGAACCATTCTGCAACCAAACCAGGGATTGCCAGAACATAGTGACATTCCATTCATCCATGCCTGCCTCCAGCCCCTTGCACTGGAAGCAAGGAGGGGAAGTGCCATAGTGCTGTCATATTTGCACTTTGCCACTTGCAGAGCGCCTTACACAAGAAGAATCTGGAGGATGCTGGTTAAACTTGCTATGTGACTGTTTTGTGCCACCAGAATGGTGCAAAGAAGCTCTATTATCGGGGGCCATCAGAGACAGTATGTTTTGTGTTTGTTTGTTTTTTAATCTGGAAAATGCAAAGACACATGTCTGAAATAGTCCAATTTAAAAAGCTCCCAATATTTTTAAAATCCTTTTCTTCATACTTAGACTCTTAACTGTCAATATGGCTGCAACGCAAGCAAAAGCTGGAATTCAGGCCCATACATGGCTTTGAGTTGTGAGTGTAAATATTCTGGGTGGAGAGAGTATTTTTGTCATTACCTACAACTAAAAATGTCAGACCTTTCATGACAGAAATTAACGTTTTGGCTGAGAAAGAGAGAGCTCACATGGAAAATTTCATTGCAGGGTGAATTTGTTAGAGAAAAAAGTATGAGCAACTGAAAAGAGAGGTTTCAGAATAAAAGTTTGAACTCAGGTGTAAGTACAATATAGTCATAACTACTAGCTAATGCTATAACTATAGGCAACTGTGAATTAAGGGGTAATTGAGAAGATTTGGTGGTATGGTAAACCCCTTGATAGAATGACAGACCCTGAACTCAACTTGCTTGTTTTTCATAATAAATGAACCCAAGTTCTATCTCAGTAACCAAAACATCAACACATGCTTCCACCTCTTCCTCTCTTCAGCTGTTGTCTTCGCCGCTCCTGGCCTCTCTCTTTCCCCCAGAGACAGCTCTAGATGCCATGTCACCTGCATATTTTAACTACTGCAGGAGTGGCTCTTTCCTCCCCACAACAGCCCTTGCTTTACCAGTGCAATATTTGTTGTCTCCCACTCCAGCAGCTGTTTCAGAAGAGCTAGGAGAGAGAGGTGGCAAGCTATTGGCTGACCAGATAATTCATCATCATGACATTCAGCCATCAAGTGGAGAGGCCTGCTGTTAGGAAAATCAAGATTATTGGTTCAGGGCTTTTCTTACCCCAGTGAAATGAAGGTTAGTTTGACAATGTTCGTATACGAGACATTCTGGGCATTCTGAGCCAAGAATCTCATAGATCACTTCCCCTTCTGCAGTCTGCTGTGACAGTTGCCATCTTCAATGATGATTCAGCTGACAGTACCGTTTCTGAATCTCTCACTCCAGGGGGAAAGCTTTCTCTCGGAAGGGCTCCAAGCTATGAAACAGGCTACCAGGGGAATTTAGAATGAGCCCTAGTCTTGGCACCTACAAGGTTCAATGTAACACTCATCTCTCTAACCAGGGACTTTTCCCTGGGATGATTTCCTTGCGGAATACCACCACTAGGAGATATCCCACTGGGAGGATGGTTTTAAAATAGAGAAGAACGCTAGGTTACCTTGCTGATGTATAAAGCTGTTACCATTCATTTTGTATATGGTGCCTAAACTCCCCAGGGATGGTTGTGTCAGAAACATTAATAGATGGAACCTGTCAATGTTGTGTGTGTGCACACAAGAGCTACCTAATGTTTTAATGTTCAGGCAGGTCATGGGGGGTTCAGTTAGGGCAAAGTCTTTTGCAAATTCAAAATCTCATTTAAGGAGATATTAACATAGATTTCTTGGATCGAAAACCATGCTTTTTTCTAGGTCTGTTTGGGGGGTTATTTAGAAAAACTCTGCCAGTATCGTAATGGCTTGTTGATTGATTTGCCTCGTTTTACATCTTAATACTTGTTTGTAAAATAAGGATTGGTAGCAAGCAGACTAAGCAAAAGAGTTAAGTTTACAGGAGCAATTGTTTTATGAAAGTTTTCATACGTCCACTGAAAATAGTCAGTCTGGAATTCTCACCGTAAGTGATTTATACATTTCTGATCAGCACGTCAGGCAAACCTGTCTCTCATAGCACCAGGAAGCAAACAATAGCCATCACTGAAAAGCCAGTACTTACCTCACAATAGCATTTGACATACTGCAGTTTTCCTCTACTAAGAATAAGAAATAACTAGTATTTGGTAAGTATTTGTTGGCAAATATTGAGATCCTCTAAATGTGATGTGTAATGTATCTCTGCTCTGAATAAATTGGCTTGCTGCCTACTATAGCCATCATAAAAAAGATGATACGGAATTCTGAGAGTTCCCTAGCATGGAAAATGTAAAATAAAATAACTGTGTGGTGTTGTACAGCATGTTAAATACCAGCTGATAGCACTCCACTCTTTGGGTAGATGACCTACTAAGGTCCCTTCCAACCCTGATATTCTATTCTATGTGGTAATCAGCACTGTCACCTGCAGCCCACTAGCTCACTTTCTACAATTGTATTGGCTAAAATATGTGAAATAGGACTGGTGTGGTGACGTCTGATTATCTTAATTTCTCCAGATTGGGGACATCATAGCTAACACCCTACTTCACTGAAGAAATTCATAGGTATTGTCCCTGGACTCTCTGAATCTCTTTTCCACTTCATGAGTCACCCCTCTCTTCCCACAACTGTAGTCAATCCTATAAATGCCAGGGGAGCTCCTGGGTCCTTTCCCTTTCTCCTGTTGACTGTGTTTTCTAAAGAGATATTTCACCATAATGAATGAGTTAATCAAATGTAAAGACTGACTCTCCAAAGGGTATTTTCAACATGAGAAAACCCATAGCAAAGATCTTGCGGTGTCCTTTGATAATTGAATGATCAATAGTTTGAATTTGGTATTTTCCTTACATTCATAGGCCCATAATCAATGAGAACATCAAAGATCAAGATTTTAGCACAAATGTTAAATGGCAAATAATTGTATCAGTCTCTCGCCTCGTTATAAGCTTCTCTATTACATCAGATAACAAAACTTAAAGAGTTTTAGCACACCTACTGAAGTAAATGCAAGCTATTAACATGTAGTACCACATACCAGATGAATAAGAGTTAGTTATATAGATCATCATTCTATGCCAAATATGCAAACATGGTGTTTTTGTCTGGCCTGACTGGTGTATCCAAATTCTGATATTAACACTGAAGTTTATATGGTACTAATATAAGTGCTAGCATTATTTGTTATTTTTAGTAGGTGAGATGAGCAAGGACAGGGTGGAAGCAAAGGTCACAAGGTAGAGGTAACTGAGACGTGCTAAAAGGAAGGAAAACCAGATGGAGGAAAGGGAGAGAGATGGAAAGGTAAGAGGAACAGAAACTGAGAAAGGAAGATTTGGATGGAAGAAAAACATAGGGTAGAGAAATAGCAGTTGTCCTAAAGACTAACTTATTTGCTCACTGAATGATGCTGAATGAAGCAATAAGGTACTGAATAAATATTAGAGGTGGTCTAAATTTTTCCATCAAAGCTATTTTTACATGAATAATTGTTTTCAATTAAATTATTATTTTCCCCCCCAAAGCTTCTTCTTTTCATGAAAAATGTTGCATTTTCATTTAAAAGTTATTGGTTTTGCAACAAAAATTTTCCATAGGAAAAATGTCATTTTCCAACCAATCTTACTTAATAATAACTAAAAATTGTGTTAATATTTAAAAGTCACATTGTACCCCAATCACCCACTGATACTGGAGATCTGCTGTGGATCAAGAGTAGTATGTACTTCTAAATGTATACTCTGACCCAGAAAAAAATAATTAAATATGAAATTCAACCCTCTCCACAAATGAGTTTAACATCCTAGGCTATGCACTGTTCCAAATTGTGGACAGCTGTTTTAATTCAGAGACATGAGTGTGTAACGGCATCCAGCTACTTTATGGCTTGCATAAAATTGTTTAATCATAGTACCTAACACTTACATCTTCAGTCTGTTAAACTCATTAATCCTCAGAGGTAAGTAAATATTTGTATACCATTTTCTGGATACAGGAAACTGAGACACAATAGTCTAGTGACTTTCCAAGACCTCCCAAAAAGTTAGTTGGAGATCTAGGACTGGCATTTAGGTGTTCCCAGGCCCCAGTATTATGCTTAGTGCATAATAATTGCCAATATTTAGCAGTTGTAAAAAACTTAACATATGAAGAGAACACCAAGATATTTAACCATTTGTAAGGGTGGAAGCTGCAGATCACAAAATATGTGTGCAAACTGCAGCGCAGCATAGTAGTAGGTTTAGGCAAGCAGGGAGTTAGCATTTCTACAGAGAGTCCTCCTCTGAAGGAATAAACATAAATCATTTAAATTAAGATTAAACCCCGTGTCTGTAAATGCTGGCATGGTTTACAATAGAGCTTAAAACAACCTGTCTGGCAACCTGCTTGGAATATGAGACTTCTTTGGAAATTGGTGCAGTATCACCCTGCCTGCTCTGCTTCCAAGAGATTTTGTCAAGACAGATGGGTCCAAATGGTGTGGCTTAGGTTTGTTGTGAGTTGCCACCGAGCTTAGCATCTGGGAATGTAGTGGTCTTGTAGCCCTCATTTTGGACGGTTGATAATTTTATCAGTGTCAAGGAAACAAATATATTTTTAAAAACACACAGGGTAGGGATCTGAGTTTGTGCATGTGAGTAAAAAATAGCAAGAAGGAGATTTTGGTCCTGTCTACCTTGACAGAGTAACTTTTATAATTTGACATTCTAGTGGTCCCTATACAATTAAATGTAAAACTTGCCTTTTCATCAGTGTATAATGTTGTACAGTTGCACCATACAATTACAAGACACTAATATTCCAGCACCACTTAGAATTTCCACTCTTTTGCCCCTCATCATTATTAAGTATCAGGGGGTAGCCGTGTTAGTATGTATCCACAAAAACAACAAGGAGTCCGGTGGCACCTTAAAGTCTAACAGATTTATTTGGGCATAAGCTTTCGTGGGTAAACAACCCACTTCTTCAGATGCATCGTTATTAGATGCTGGGCATGGCTGTCTAACACGTCAGCTGTGCAAAACACCATTGAGGTTTCCGTTAAGCTACAGTTTCAGAAGATATCTTCAAATTATCATTGCTTCCTACCAAAGTGGTTGTCCTTCAGTCTATCAAATCAAAGGGTAACGCAAATGCCATCACACTGTATTCTAACATGTATGACTAATGGTGCAAATGTAATTTAAACTTCCTGTACAAGATGACATTTTACTCAAGCACAAAACATTCACTAGTTGCTAATTGCAACTAGCAGGTTCTCTGGATGCTGATGTTTTTAATTAGAGCTTATACTCTGGGCAATTTCTTCTGATTAAACAAAAGGTTTTGTTGTTAAAAAGACAGACAGTGTCCTCTAGTGGAGAGGAGCTACTCTAGCAACAGCTTGAAAATGTCCAAAACATTGCTAATTGGAGAAATATAGTACTTAAAATAAGCATTGTCTCTGCTGATGGGATCTGCCAATTTGAAATTAATACATTTTGTTGAAGGCTCTTCCTCACATTCTGGCCTGTTAGAAAGTGTGCTGAATAACAAGAATTGTTCCCATTTTAGATCGCAAAAAGTTTTTGATCAATTTCAAAATGCCTCACACTGAACCCAATTGGTTAGAGCTGACCGTGCATCTTTATCACAAGAAGCTGAAGAAGCATTTAGTGCAATTTATTCTAGCTTTTACAGAAAGCAAGCAAGAACATATTCATCTTCAGAACTAAAGACGAGGCAGACAAATACAGTTGATGTTTGTTTGCTTTGTAGGTGATCTCTTAAATGTCTTTATTTTATTCTTATTTGAACATGAAGAAAAGACTTGTACTGAAAGTCAAGTAGCATTCATGTAGCATTATTATTTGAACTGGAGACAGAAGGCCCACATTCCCTGGATGTACTATTATTGATGGGACACCAGAGAAGCAGGGAATTCAGGGGGTCAGGCTGGAAGAAATTCAGCCACATGGACAGAGCAATGCATAGGGTTTTATAAAGTTCCACTTGTTCAACTTAATCTGCATTCAGCCTCGCTCTTTGCCAGTGAAACAATTCAGGTTTTTTCTCTCTCTTTTGTCTGCCCTTTCTAGAGTCTATTTGCTGCTCGGGTAGCAGTCTCACTTTAATAATTCTCATCTCGCATTTTGGGCCCTTTTTAGTGCAGCACACAGAGTAAAACCATTACTGAGGACCCATGTGGAGACCGCATTATCTTGAGATTTCATGGCATGCTGCAGCAAAACAGAGAGAGAGAGAGAGAGAGGTGGATGCCCTTGTTAGCAAATTTAAACATGGATTTCGACTCTTTAAAAGGATACACTGTAAAATAGTAATAATCTTAAATTGACAAGAAAATTAAAGATGGCAGCATTCAAAGTAACCATAACATGCCCACTCATTGTCAGATGTGCACTGTTATCAATCCAGTCTTGCAGTTGTGCAAAGCGTTAAAAAATTATCATTTACAAAAGTAATTGCTTAACGGTAACCACGAATGGCCTAGAATTACCAGGTCTGAGGTTGTTTTCCACATTGGCTAAAGGGAAAGCATCTTCTAGAGTTAGTTTATTTTCTTAGCTTTGCAAACACGCTCATCTAATAATCAATTATGCTCCAGAAAAAATTTAAAACATACCAATTATTAAAGCCAAAAGTCCATAAAGACCTTTCTACCCTCCAGACAAACTGTTCTCCATCCTCTTTCTCCAAATTCCTACTCCTACAGAAAAAAAGCCAACAGCCCTGTAGCATGCCGTGAAGATGATTAAATCTGATAGAGGAGCAACCATGGAGGGAAATGTGCGAGATATATCCTTACAATAATTTTTACTATCTTCCTGATGTTCCCCTCAGTGAGGCCTCAGGATCCCCTCTCCGTCCCCGAACTGTCACCAATTTTATAGTATGTCCACCCCTATGAAATCCAGACTCTGGCAGAGCAAAGGGAGGAAAATAGACTATATGAGAGTCAAGGACCCCTCAGTGACATTGTCCAACTGACCGCTTCCCACTCCTTCTAATTAGCTGTTAGTGCAAAGGAATAAGCAAGATCTTTAGCAGTGGAAACTGGTCACAAGGATCCTTCCTAGTGATCTGCTAATCACTTTTCCAATGGATTTATTTTGAAGCTCAGCTATAATAGAAAGAATAGATGAGTTTACAGCTGAACACCTGATATATTAATGGTCCTTGTTCAACAGCGTAAGCTGCACAGTATTACTAAGGGACAGTACATCCTTCCTCGTTTATTTTCCATATGTAAATATATCATGTTGAATAGGAACTTTAAATTCTGTGTATAAAAGCATACTTAAATATTTTATGCATTAGGGAAAAAAATCCCTCAGAATTTAGTCAGGGAAAAGCCTCAGTCTTTTAAACTTTTGCTTTTCTAACACATTTTTTTCTTAACAAAATACAGTGTTTAATGTCTGTGGGTTGAAATTTATTTAATATGCACTAATAAATGGCTGAGGGCCCAATGAGTACAAAAATCAGTGCAGCAGGTTTCTGCTAGCTGCAGGAGCTCAGCACCCCTGTGGATCCTAACCTTAATGCTTCAGGAGTAAATTGGCCAGCAGCCAAACTACCTTGGGCTGTGATCTAATCAGATCTAATAAACTAAAAAGAATTGGACTGGGGTTGTACTTGGTAGGAAAGCTCCAGGAAAAGCCCAATGTGCTGGAGTGATGGTGATTCAGTAGGTAGCCCTCTCACTTTTAAGACAAAGTTGGGTAATGCCATAGTGGTACTTATTATCTGCTAAAGGAAATGTATTTTGGATTAGACAAACAACTGAGGTGCCTTCTTACCACTTGAGAGCAATAAAAATGCAGTGGCTGTATGTGAATGAGTAGGAGGCACTCCCTTGTCACAATTACCACACAAATGTTTTTATCATCATTGTATTGTCGGGGATTACCCTGGTTTTACTCCATCTCTGTCCTTCCCTTTGCTGAAACGTCCTGCCAAAGCTCTGCTAGGACAATTTTGGGGCAGCTGGTCCTCTCTGACCTTCTGTTGGGACTGATAGTCAACAGTTAATTTTACCTTGTACTTCCTGGAAATTGAAATCAGGTACATAATATACTCGTAGAGAAAGCAAAAGTCTATTTCCTAGAAAACTAGACAAAGTCAAGGTAAGTGACATGGAATAAGAAATGTGATAGCTGAGGAATCCTGCAGAAAATAAAAGGTCATTTGTATAAACCTGCTTCAGAATTGCTGTGAGAAGCTACGTGTAATGCCTAAACTCATCAAGAAAGTTTAGTTACAAAGATATGGCCTGAAAGCTTACCAAGTTGTATTCTGTACTGTATTTGACCTACGTTAGCTGAGCTTCTAATTCAACTCTCAACTCATTCCACTCAAATTATTTCAGGATTTGGAAAATCTGAACCTCCTGCCTACTGCAGAGCTGTGTTCCATGGGTTCGCCCTGAGATTACCAAAATTGCTTCATTATTCAGGAATTCCATGTCTTGCTTTCTGGTTATTAGATTAACCTTCTCCTCTTCCCTGTGCCAACTATTTGGACACTCATGCTGACTTGATACCCATTTTTAGCAATACCATCCATGACAACATGTGTCGGGGAATTTCTCTGATTATGCTTAGGAGGGTGTTGTCTGTGACTTATGCTGTTGCTACCTTGCACTGAATGAAGGTAAACTTTCCCAGAATGACCAATGATAACCCACTTGTGAAACAGCTGAAGGAAGGTAATAAGTGACTCTTGCCTTAAAAATGTAAACATTGATTGCAAGGTTTTATGCTTTGTAGGTCTGTGAATAGGTTAGTAGGGGTGGAAGCCAGATGTTTTCCTGGAAAACTGAAAATAAATTCCTATAAATAAGACTTGTATTAAATAATTATCCAGCTGGCTCTCATACAGTTGTGACACAGAGGCCCATTGGTGGTTGACTATTCTATCAACAACTCTTAACAAGCCTGATAAACTCACTACAACTAATACAATGCTGTCATATTTACCTATAAAGAATATTATGTGAGGTATCAAATAAAAGCCAGTAAACCCTGGTCATTGCTATCATTGTGAAATGTGTGTAATAACTGTTATATGAGGAATTATGGATACTTAGTGATATTAAGCTTTAAACACCAAACACAGGTAGAAACAGGTTTCCTTCCAGACAGGAGGGAACATAGTTATCTCCCCACCTCTTATTGTAAACTTAGCATTGTGAGTCAAGTTCAATAGGAGTTACATTTGCTAATAAAGTGAACAGGAAAAAAAACAAATTAACAGAGGGATGTGGAAATAGCATGGTGATGGCACACTGGAGAACCAGTGATAGGGGAGGAGGATCTTATCTAGTGCACTTCAAAGTACACTTCAAAAGGATCCATTTCAAAGGTTGCTAGACTATAAGAAGGGAAAAGAACCCCTTTGTTATCCACCAGTAAGGGAGCAAAAAGGATCATGATTTTTGCATTCATAAAAGTTGGATCCTGGCCGGTGGGGCTGGTCATGCTGAGAGGTTGCTTTAGGTGATAAACTTATCTTAGACAGGTTTAAGCCTGTTAAAATGATTAGTCTATTGTTTTATTTGTAACCATTGCTGTTTTCATTATTCTTACACAATACTCACTTGAATCTGTGACTCTCCCTTCTTAGTTAATAAACTTATGCCCTTTTTACTATACATTCATATCAGTGGTGTAATATTAACCAAAGCAGGCTGGTGGTTACACTGTCTCTTTGGAGACAGCAAACTTGGCAATTTCTGTAAGTGTCCAGTGGCAGGGATTGATTATTACAGGGGAATGTACTTCAAGGGGGATTGGGGTGCACCTAAAGTTAACCTGAAAGCTAAAGTACAGGTTAGAAGAGTTTCTGAGAAGATTGTCTGGGTGGCTAACAGACTGGATACCCAGTTTAATACCAGCAAATTCTTATCAATAAACTAGGGAAATACAACTTAGATGGGGCTACTATAAGGTGGGTGCGCAACTGGCTGGATAACCGTACTCAGAGAGTAGTTATAAATGGTTCCCAATCCTGCTGGAAAGGTATAACGAGTGGGGTTCCGCAAGGGTCTGTTTTGGGACCGGCTCTGTTCAATATCTTCATCAACGACTTGGATATTGGCATAGAAAGTAAGCTTATTAAGTTTGCAGATGATACCAAACTGGGAGGGATTGCAACTGCTTTGGAGGATAGGGTCATAATTCAAAATGATCTGGACAAATTGGAGAAATGATCAGAGGTAAACAGGATGAAGTTTAATAAGGACAAATGCAAAGTGCTCCACTTAGGTCGGAACAATCAGTTTCACACATACAGAATGGGAGGAGACTGTCTAGGAAGGAGTACGGCAGAAAGGGATCTAGGGATTATAGTGGACCACAAGCTAAATATGAGTCAACAGTGTGATGCTGTTGCAAAAAAGGCAAACATGATTCTGGGCTGCATTAACAGGTGTGTGGTGAGCAAGACACGAGAAGTCATTCCTCAACTGGAGTATTGTGTCCAGTTCTGGGCACCGCATTTCAAGAAAGATGTGGAGAAATTGGAGAGGGTCCAGAGAAGAGCAACAAGAATGATTAAGGGTCTAGAGAACATGACCTATGAAGGAAGGCTGAAGGAATTGGGTTTGTTTAGTTTGGAAAAGAGAAGACTGAGAGGGGACATGATAGCGGTCTTCAGGTATCTAAAAGGGTGTCATAAGGAGGAGGGAGAAAACTTGTTCATCTTAGCATCTGAGGATAGAACAAGAAACAATGGGCTTAAACTGCAGCAAGGGAGGTTTAGGTTGGACATTAGGAAAAAGTTCCTAACTGTCAGGGTGGTTAAACACTGCAATAAACTGCCCAGGGCGGTTGTGGAATCTCCATCTCTGGAGATATTTAAGAGTAGGTTAGATAAATGTCTATCAGGGATGGTCTAGACAGTAATTGGTCCTGCCATGAGGGCAGGGGGCTGGACTCGATGACCTCTCGAGGTCCCTTCCAGCCCTAGAATCTATGAATCTATGAAAATCTCTCTCACTGAGGCAGGAGGATAACAAGGTGATACATAATCCTGGATGCTCCCAAAAAGCATCGCAACAGCATCCTACAGTTGTTTCCAAAGGCAAATGGAAATAAGTTGTGCAAATGTTTATTCATTTCATGTATTCTCTAAGGACCAGATCTTTTCCACCAACCCACATTGAGTAATACCTTACTCAACAAGTAAGCCCATTGACTTCATCTCTATTTGTAGCTCCGTTACAGACACTGTGGTTAGTCTGCTGGTCTTTAGAGACCCAAGCCTAAAAATTGAAAACGTACATTGAAGAGAAGTTTGGTGATCTTGATTTAGGGCCAGTCCCAAAGAATCAATGATAATACTCCCCTCATGCAAGAAAGAACAGGCCCTTACTCCTGAAACCACCACATAATTCTAGCTAAATAGTCACTACCAGGGAAAAAAGCACACAATTGTTCAGAAGAGTTGATACAGGCTAAGACCAAGGTGCCTTTACAGAGGTGAATGGGGACAATGAACAGTGTACATTTGTGCAGTGTGTCTAACTCTAGCCAGTGTTATCAATTAGTCACTTTCACGTGAACAGTATATGTAAAATACCACTTTTTCTGTGTGCAAAATTAAAACAAACTGAATTAATGCAATGGTAAGGTTGCACAATCCAAACAAACCAAATCAGAAACTGTACACATTGTGGTTCCTGCAGTAACATTAAATTAGTAACATTGCACATGTCATATTCCTGTTTTCCTTGTGTGGATTTCTGTTCATATTTTAAAATATGGCTCACAAAATATGGAATAAGTACACACATATATTACTCATTACACTTGACATTCATGACTCAGTGAAGTGTCTGGGGTCGGGAATGTGAGTCATATCTTTGGTTTCCACATAATGATTGCCTACTGACAGTTCTCTGCAGGGCTAATGTAACAGGGAACAAGCGCCTCTGCTTTTAATGGCTGTATCTTGGCAGTAAAAATAGCAATGAGGCCATCGTGGTCTGTTATCGTAACTGCTATAAACTTAAGCAAATACAGATTTGATTGAAAATATATTTTTTCATAACCTCTACCTATTTTGAATAGAAAAACATGGAAGTAGCCCAGATGTTTAGTCTATTTTTGTGTTGGCAAATCAGCACACTAGCAAGTTGTTACGGACTTGATCCTGCATTCCTTGTAAACCCAAACTCTCAGTGAAAGAATGCAAGATTGGGCCGTATTTCTATATAATTCGTTGTTTCTTTTTGTTTCCAGAGAATGTGTTAAACATTGGTTGGAAATTAAGCTACAACTAACTATATGTGCAAATCAATTATTTTTCCGGCTTAATATAAGTTCAAAGGGTTTCTAGCAACTGATTCAAAAATTAAATATTTTTGCCAATTTTGAAATAACATATTCTCTTTAATTCTCTGTAACAGGCAATTCTGCTAACCTAACCTGCCGAGCTTTCTTTGGATACAGTGGAGATGTCAGTCCTTTAATTTACTGGATGAAAGGAGAGAAGTTTATTGAAGATTTGGATGAAAATCGGGTCTGGGAAAGCGATATTAGGTAAAAAAAGCCACTTTTTTGTTCTCTCAATCAAGATTAATACTGTATTTGTTTTGATTGTGAATAGTACTGTGTAAAAGGAAAGAATAGATTTTATTACTAACATGAGTATGAAAAGGCTATGGACCTGATTTTCTTCTGTTACACCTGTTTGATGTCAGTGTAACTCCATTGACTTCAGTGAAATTACACCAGCAAGAAACTGTGGAGTAGATTACATTTGGAAAGGGGGAACAGAGAAAGTGGAGGCGCTGGCAGGATTCTCGTCTCAGTTTTAACACCATAAAATCAGAATAAATGACACGGGAATGCAGTGATGTAACATATTATAATCCATACAATGGCTTCATCAAGTAACAGAAGACATTGCAGTATTGAACACTGAAAGGTTACTGAGAAGATGTCAAGGGAAATAAATATGTCAAGTAACAGGGCTCACAAATAAATACATTTTTAATGCCACGGAGCATAAAATGTTGTAAGTGTCAAAAGCTGGCCTTTGTTTCTAAATATTGTTGTTCCTGTTATATGTGAAAGGAATTACATTCAATTATTATAGAAGAACTAGACCTCAAGAATGTTGCTTCTCTTCCAATGCTCATGGTTTTCTTTCATATGGTCTACTTCTACCGGCTGAATATTTATGTACTGTGCAGCTGGGGAGCAATATCATGTTCTTGTGTTGCTTCTCAAAGTGCTGCCTTAATCTGAGATTGTCTATTCATTAGGAATGCTCTGGTTGACATACCCTAGAAAATCATGTACAACAGGGTTTCTCAAACTGGGGTCCTCCAGGGTACTCCAGGGGATCTGTGGGCCGTGCTCATCAACTCCTCTCTCCCCCCATTCCTTCCTCTCCCTTCCAGCACCTCCTGCACGCCAGGGAACAGCTGTTCAGCGGCATGCAGGATGCACTGGGAGGAAGAGGAAGGAACGGAGACGGGGCATGCTCGGGGGAGGGGATGGGAAGAGGAGGGGCAGGGGTGGAGCGGGAAGAGATGGGGCAGAGATGGGGTCTTGGGGGGAAGAGGTGGAGTGGGGGCGGGGCCTAGGGCTGAGCGGTGGGCTTGGGAGGCTGCGAAAAATTGTAAATCAAAATGGGGGTCCTCGGGTTGATAAAGTTTGAGAACTGCTGATGTACAATATGAATCTAAAGTATCGACATGGGTCTGAAAATAACCCTTTTCCACACAGTATATAAACCAGTACTCTGTGTGAATGTGTAAGTGTGTGTGTTTAAAATACAAATAGTTACCCGTAGAAATGACAGCAAAGACTTCTTAATGAATTACAATTGCAGTTTAGATTATCGGTATGTTATCCACAATGAATACTTATGACAGACTAAAGTTAGCATATTTAAATTTAATCTCTTACTAAAAGGTTTGCTACTCCGTAGCCTTGTTAATCTGGTCTGATTCTCAAATTAAGCCTGAATATCTTCAGACAAACTAAAGTAACAGAGGAAACTGTGTATCAAAACTAATTAGGCCATGCAAACATTCAAGGTTATTCGAGTCATATTCCACCTCCCTGCAAGCGATGGAAAGGTGGAGGCAGGAATATCTCACTCGAGTGTACTCTAATTTTATTCCACAGAGCCCAAGCCCAATACACTAGATTACATAGAATTGTGATATGCTGTATTTCTTATTGAAATACAGCCTGTCATCCAGAGACTTAGGGCTTTAAAAATTTTCAAGAAGTGATAACCCTCTTCACAACTGGCTTGGTTCTGTGTTTGTTCAGGGAGGAACCTGAAGAGTGTTTTTCATTTTCTTTAGGCATGTGAATAGTGTGGGTGATGAGAGTTTGAAGCAATTTCCTGTTTGCTTGGTTGGTTTTTTAAAACCAATGCTGGGACTAGTGAGGGTACAGTGGGTAGAAAGGGAAGCCAGATGGTATCCAAAGAGGTTTTTACTCAAGAGGTGCTTACTTTTAACATCCACTTGAAATGGTATTAACCGAGAGAGCATTAACTGTTCCAGCTTTCATTGCTGGTTTATAACGGCTCAGTAAAATAAAGATGAAGTAATAATTTTTCTTACTATAAAAATGGCCATGCTGCTTCCTATTGAAATGTCAAAGCATCTCATAAAATTGCCTATGGGAAAAAACAAAGCTTGGACCATATTGTTAGTAGCATCCTTAACCTGGAATTAACCATTTGGAACCTCTCCAGACCTACGCCATATCCCATCATTTCAAGTGATCATATCCTGCTTTTAAGCAGCATGTAAACTTCTCATCAAGGTCTTCTTCCCAGCCCTCAATATATTATCAGTGTGTGCATCATGCTGCTTAAGGAAGACAATTAACTGCAGCTCTCATTAACTTCTACAAAGCCAAACCTCCTCATTAGGAGTGAGGAAGAAAAGAGCACAATATAATCTAATTAAGATTGGCTTCAAATTTGGCTATGGTTTGATGCAGAGTGCTGCGAATTGTGAGTAACATAATATCATGATTATCTAATGCTCTGACATGGTACAAACAGACTATTATGTCTGAATTATTTCATTTTTGTAGAGTTATTAAGGAACATCTTGGAGAACAGGAAGTTTCCATCTCATTAATTCTCGACTCAGTGGAAGAAGGGGACCTAGGAAATTACTCATGTTATGTTGAAAATGGAAATGGACGCAGACATGCCAGCATTCTTCTACATAAGAGGGGTAAATAGATGATTTTTTAACATAGCTACTGTACATTGTAATGATGTTGCATTTGTAAACTTTCCTTCAGAGGCTTTAGCAGCCTAAGGTACTGAAAGGCAAAGGCTGATTGTTTGCTTCCCTGCATCTGTGAAGGTCTATGAAATAAACCAGGGAAGCTCACTGTTAACTGTGGTTGTCACCACAAGAAATGTAATAAAATAACACTTTTTAATAATGACTATGTACAAGATATATTTAACAGCTCATGGGTGTGGAAATTGTTAAAAGTTTAGTAGGGTAGGAAACTATTGGTAATATAACGTTAATCATTTTCTGTTTAAAAAAAAAGCCCAAATATTAGAAAAGTTATAGCTAATAGATTCCTTTTGAAAAATGTACATAAAAGTCCCACTAAGAAAGTTACTGCCTTTTCTGAGTCACCCCATTCTGCAGATATTTTAGTTCTAATGTATTTAATCCAAAGGTTTCTGAGAGGGAGTATGGAGAGAAAACTTTTAAAGGTCTTCCTGTTTTCACTGTCCACTGATATCAGGTGCTTTGAGCCTAACTAATGGCCACAGTAGTCTCCCACTGAGATAATTAGGATGAGAGAGAAAGCACCTTGCTAATCAAGACTCTCAGTCCACTTGCACACTTTATCTCCTATAACATATTCCACTTTGACCCATGCTATGCCTGATGCTCTCCATACTCCAGCAAAATCCCATTGGCTTGAATAAGAAATGAAAGATCAGGACCAATGTCAATTTTTTTATTGTGCTTCTTTTTAACCCCTTTATTAAAGGGCCAGTTTTTAACTGTGTTTCTCAGGTGTCTGTTTACATTAAGGCACCAGTCACTTTAGTTTTAGTCTTGTCATATGGCCAATTTGAGTAAATACAAAATGGGACCACAAGGAAAACTATTATAAATAATATTTTTTAAGTTTCTTTCCCACCCACTCCAAAATAATAGTACAATAATGCTTTATGGCTATTCTACTGCACTAAGGTATAGAACTTATCTCATAAGAGGTAAGAACGTAGAAATAATCAAATGATCATTTTGGCTTGGCATTTTTCAGTAGGTGCTTTGCCATTTATTCTTGCAAGATTTAAGTTAGGAAATTTAGTCTAAACCAGCTGGCCCATCTTTGAAGTTTATTAATAGACCAGCAGGTAGGCCGGGGTCTATTCAGAGGTATTTGAACCCATGTCATGAGATCAATTCAGTAAACACTATAAAACCCCATAGGTTATAATTTAATAGTACAATTAATGTATGGATCTTTTAGGATAAATACTTTCAAAGTTTTGGTGAGTTTAAAAACAATAATTGACATTTAATAGATATGTTTATTATCATCTCCCTTTCTGTTACTTTTCCATACCAACAATAGCAGTAAGATTATGACACTACATAGAACCTACCCACGTAGGAGTTTTGCCACTGCCAGCCTTTTAATCTGGCAATGTACATGGCCTAAACTTTGCAAATTCACTCTGTTCCTCCTGTCTCCCTTCATGGAGCTGTCAGTATAGCAAACACACCATAGCATGTAGCCTGGTGATGACATGCATGCGAAGAAATATTCAGAAAGTTAAATCATCATCACAATGAGCAAAAAGTTAGCAATAGTATACTTTAAAAAAAAAGCTGTGAATCTGAAATATTTGTTTGAAAAGTGACCCTAGTGGTCTGTAAAATGCAAAAGGTACCTATCATGAGCATTCTACGTACATTGGACTTTGACAACTGTTTCAGTAAAATGAGAAATTAACCATGACAGATAAAAATTCTAACTAGTCTCTAAGGTCCCCTAGAAGGACAAGCTTTGCACAGCTTGCTTGGTTTTCTGTAAATCACCATGGCAACATTCTGTTTTAGGTTCCTTGTTTAGACCCACATTTATTTTCTACTAGGAATGTGTATTTATTAATTTCTGATTATTTGGTGCAATCGGTAACTAGCAATAAATTAAGGAAATTTTCTTCCCAAACACTAAAAGACATCTAGAGCGGTACTATACGTTTTTAAGTTTTAATTGCTGGCATTTTTTTATTTTGCAACTTGCTTTTTGAACAAGTAAAAATGCTGGATCTGGAATGCTTATTAGATACATAAACAATGGATTAAAACTTCATAAACTCAATATACAATGCAATATCACTGTTCAAAAAAAAGTAAAAATGAAAAGCCTTGTTAAACAAAGATCTTTCCCAGTTGTATCAGCTCAGATTAATCATTGATTTAAAACAACTACCCCTTGGTAACTCTAACTATAAATGTTTTCTGTATTATATTATCATTAGGGATGTTTAATTCTAAACAACTTTCACTGAGTGAAGGCTGATCTCATGAGGTTAAGCTCACTAAGTGCTCTGAGACATTGAAAATGGTAAAATTACTCTGCAAATAGGGTGCAATACAGCCAGTGTCCATTTAGATAGCTCACGGTAAGAATAACTGAGCTCAGGGATGGGATCTCAAAACTTCAGAGTTCTACATCTCTCTCTGCCATTCACTGTGTGCCCTTGATCAAGTTACTTAACCTCTGTGTCTGTTTTCCTATTTGCAAAAAGTGGTAATATTAATTGCCTACATCACAAAGCTACTTGAAAGTGTTTGCTCTGTGTTTTTAAAATATAAAGTGCTATACAGCATAAGAGTCGAGTATTATTACTCATAATATCAGCATCATTTATGCACCACAAAGTGCTCTACAAACATCAGTCAAGTGTGAAGCATGAGAGTCCTTGTGAAGATGGTAGAAACTGAGTTACAGAGAGATTAAGGTCCAGATTTTTCAAGGTATTTAAGTGTTGCACTCAGCATTACAACGCTTAAGAGGTTTGGAGGTCTACATCTCATTTTCAGAAGGAATTTAGGCACCTTGGGATTTAGGATCAGTTAACCATTATAATGCTGAGTGAAGCAATCCCTCAATACCTTGAAAAATCTGGGCCTAAATGTCTTGCCCAAGTTAACAAAGAGAATCAGTAGAGGAAGGGATGGGAGGAGAACCATAGGAGTCCTCACTTACATTCTGCATTCTGCTAGACAAAACTTCTTTACTTCACCATTGTTAAGATCAAGTTATTTTCCTTTTATCCAAGAGAAGAGAATTATGCTTCTTGGGTACTACTTCTTGATTTTGTTAAGTTATCAGGGCTGGCTATCATTTATCATTTGTAAATCTGGTACATCTTCAATCAGATTTTGGAGCCCTCCAGAAATGGATTTTGATAGACAAGCAAGCACAAGCTAATTAATGGCAGACTGTTTTATAATATATAATGTGTGAATCATGCACTGCAGTTTTATATTTCCATGGGGTTTAAATTCAAGGAAACAGGCCCACAGTTTACCAATATAATAAGTAATATAATGTAAGATGAGAGACAGAGAATATCCTTGAATAATGGTATCTCCTGAAAAGTGAGACTATCTTTTGTCATAGAGCAAATCTTCCACGGTGATATTTAATTACATGGTAGTTTGGAATTACAAGATTGCCTTTAATTGCACATTAACTTGTGGGAAAACTTTGGCTGTGTATTTTATCAGACAAAACACCATAGAGAAAGTGATCAAATGTTTCACCATGTCATACATTTTTATTTTATATGATTAAGAAGCAAAATATATAAACTAACATTATAACATTTTCTGTGGTCCAGCTGCTGGTAGGGCTCTGCTATTTTCCCCTTTATTATAGCAGATCATTGCCAATGTCTTTTTTGCAGCTTGTAGGCGTGTCTTCTTGGCCCATTGTCCCCACTGCATTCTTGCATCTTTCCCCACAGTAGCGGTCAAACCAGTATGTTTGTTTGTTTACTTGTCATAACTGGTCTGTTGCCTTTGATCTTTATAACCTAGGACTGGTAAAAACATTTCAAATGAAAGGTTTTCCCACTGGAAAATGGGGCTTTGTCAAAATCAGAATTTTCAGAAGGAAAAGATCAATTTTTGATTGACTTTTCCAACGGGAAAATTGAAGAAGAGAAAAAGCAGTTGTTGCTCTGTAGAATATATTCTGCTGACCTCTGAAGTACCAGTACCACCCGCCTCCATAATGATGAAGCTTGAGAAGGGCCAGCTAATATCTAAAGGCTGGAGAAAGGATCTCATGTTTTCTACACATCATACTCCTAGTTCATTCATCCATCCACGGAACATTGTTCTCTTGCTGAGAAAATACAGATGGTAAGGGACTCTGGGTAGATCAACAAAATAATGACAGAAAGATCAGCTTTCTTGAACTGAACTTCAAAAGTAAATTCAGGAGTCATATTGTACATGAAGATCACTTCTTCAGCCCTGAAGGGAATATCACACTTGAACATGACATCCACTGAGACAGCCATGCATCAAGTCTACCAGCTCTCACTCATGCAATTCTGCTGTCCTAATATCTCCAGATCAGCCTTAGACTGGATGGCAGTAAATTAGGTGGATAAGGTATGTAATGCACTTCCAAAATAGGTCAAAAAATCAATTCACATATCAGCTGGCCTTCAATGTCAAATAACACAGATCAACATTACATAAAGCTCCCAGGTAAAATACAGGCAGTCTTATCTTAACCAGAAGAGTAATGTTGCATCATCCTTAAGCAGGCATGTTTCAAATAAGATATTCCTGGTTAAAAATGATCAGTTTGTTCAAACTCTGGATGTTATACTGATGCTGATAAGAAAAAAAAATTGAGACCAGTGGACCCGAGAGATAATTTAGCATCGGCCAATCTCAGTCTCAATCAGCTTTATCTCCAAATCCTACTAGCTCGCTGGAATCTATATCCATCAGTATCATTTTCAGTTCACTGCCCTGCCCTTTCAACTAGCTTCACTCCCAAGAACATTCACCTAAGTGCTGGTCACTATGAGTGCAGCAATGTAGGAGGGAGTTTCATTAATTCCCTATGTAGGCTGGTCCCTCTGAGCTCCTTCCCTAAAGAATACAAAAGTCATTGGAATGTCATCACAGATATTTCAGTGGTTGTCTTTGGTGGTGAAAACAAAACAAGAGCTCATGAAGGCCAATTCATATGATCAGGCATCTCAGAACCAGATGATATTTATATAGAATGATAAAATATGTACCTCCAAGGAGAGAATCTGGAGGTCAGAGACATAAATTAAAATCTTTCAATCATTTTCTCCTTTCCCAGGAGCCATTGCTCCACTCTGACTGAGCTGAGTAGAATCAATCTTAGTCATGTCCATGGGATATTTGCAAAAGTAAGGTACTTGCAAAAGTTGCTTGAATCTAAATGGGCTCAATGGGGAAGTCAGAAGGCAAACAGAAGCTTAAAGTGGGCACATCTTTGCATTTCCTCCAAGCTAATGAATGAGACCTCTCGTGGACGTATCTCTGAGTATTGCATCCATAGCGAGCTAGCCACTAATGATGGGATTAAAATGATTGGAAGCTGTAGATGCTCAGCCCCTCTGAATATCAAACCAGAAGAGAAATGGAGGTCCTCTTGGACCATCCTATGGAGAAGATAGAAAAGGTCCTGTAGAAGATAAAATTCTCTCTTCCTCCTAGAGAGTAAGAAAGTATTTGTCCTTATTTTATATTCCCTTTAAACCACTTCACACCATTAGGTAGAGATTTTAATTCCTTCAAGGTTTGTGCTTGTGAGCTTCGCTCAGCAAATGGGTACATTGGCTGCCTTTTTAAAATTCCTCTTATATTTTTCACCAACACTAGATACTCCGTCAGACTTGCCCTACAGCACTTTTCTCACTAATGCTTTTCCCCTGTATTAGGATACAGCTCTTTCAGACATCAGTCTCATCCATCGCCCAAGGAGGAAATCCTTCATTCCCTTTGATATTAGAACGGCCCTTAAGATTTATCTTCCCTTCAAAACTCAGAGGCAATTTTCATCCTGCACAAAGGCCGTAAACTGGGATCACAAGATTCCAGGCCAGGATACACCCTGTAGACCAAGAACAGTATTTCAAAATCACATAAGTGAGGGGTTTGTAAAAATCAGGACTCATCTGTTTAGATGCCGTTTGGCCAGAGTAAGGTAGAAGCTTCGGTGGAGTAGCTGTGTGAGGCAGACACCCGGGAGTCATTGCACATCACCATAAAACACAGCCAAAGTAAGATGATGGCTTTGGCACACAGTGTTTTCAGTCACTGAGATCTTAAGCCAGTCCTGCTGCGATAGACTGTTCCCCAACTCCCTTCTGTGCCCTCAAAACATTTTTCTTGGAATTTTAGGTGGCAACCCAAATGTACTGAAATTTTAAAGTTTCAGAGGGGTAGCCGTGTTAGTCTTGGAATTTTTAGTGATCCTCATCCCCAGTGAAGTGGAGAATCTGGTCAAAATTAATCTAGAGTCCATGTTAGCCCAGGTCATGAGAGATTTGGGCAGACCCCTTACCGATAGCCTTTCAGGTAAAATTAACAAAATGAATGTGCTTCCCTGGATACTGTATATCCTGAAAATCTCCCAGTTACTATTCTTCCATTTTATTTTAGGAAAATTAGTGAATTTTAAAAAATATTTTTCGGGGGGGGAGGGACGGGAGATGAGGAGGCCTAGACTGGCTTTGTGTAAATTGCAATTCCCAATAATTTCTGGAGGCTTCTATTTCCCCAACTGAGACAGCCTTTATCCTTAGCCAGGCAGCCTTATGGCTCCAGAACACAACAAAGCTCCCTCCCTGGCTGCTGGTAGAACAGGAGTTGTTACATCCCTTCCCATTGGCTGTGATTGCAGAGCCATTGGCCATTATCTTTGAAAAATCATGGCAATTGGGGGAGGTCCCAGATGACTGGAAAAAAGCTAATGTAGTGCCAATCTTTAAAAAAGGGAAGAAGGAAGATCCAGGGAACTACAGGCCAGTCAATCTCACCTCAGTCCCTGGAAAAATCATGGAACAGGTCCTCAAGGAATCAATTCTGAACCACTTAAGGGGGGGGGGAAAGTGATCAGGAACAGTCAGCATGGATTCACCAAGGGCAAGTCATGCCTGACTAACCTAATTGCCTTCTATGATGAGATAACTGGCTCTGTGGATGAGGGGAAAGCAGTGGATGTGCTATTTCTTGACTTTAGCAAAGCTTTTGATACAGTCTCCCACAGTGTTCTTGCCAGCAAGTTAAAGAAGTATGGGCTGGATGAATGGACGGTAAGGTGAATAGAAAACTGGCTGGATGGTCGCGCTCAACGGGTAGTGATCAATGGCTCCATGTCTAGTTGGCAGCCGGTATCAAGTGGAGTGCCCCAAAGGTCGGTGCTGGGGCCGGTTTTGTTCAATATCTTCATCAACGATCTGGAGGATGGTGTGGACTGCACCCTTAGCAAGTTTGCAGATGACACTAAACTGGGAGGAGTGGTTGATACGCTGGAGGGTAGGGACAGGATACAGAGGGACCTAGACAAATTAGAGGATTGGGCCAAAAGAAATCTGATGAGGTTCAACAAGGACAAGTGCAGAGTCCTGCACTTAGGACGGAAGAATCCCATGCACTGCTATAGACTAGGGACCAAATGGCTGGGCAGCGGTTCTGCAGAAAAGGACCTAGGGGTTACAGTGGACGAAAAGCTGAATGAGTCAACAGTGTGCCCTTGTTGCCAAGAAGGCTAACGGCATTTTGGGCTGTATAAGTAGGGGCATTTCCAGCAGATCGAGGGACGTGATTATTCCCCTCTATTCGGCACTGGTGAGGCCTCATTTGGAGTACTGTGTCCAGTTCTGGGCCCCACACTACAAGAAGGATGTGAATAAATTGGAAAGAGTCCAGCGGAGGGCAACAAAAATGATTAGGGGGCTGGAGCACATGACGTATGAGGAGAGGCTGAGGGAACTGGGATTGTTTAGCCTGCAGAAGAGAAGAGTGAGGGGGGATTTGATAGCTGCTTTCAACTACCTGAAAGGGGGTTCCAAAGAGGATGGATCTAGACTGTTCTCAGTGGTAGTAGATTACAGAACAAGGAGTAATGGTCTCAAGTTGCAGAGGGGGAGGTTTAGGTTGGATATTAGGAAAAACGTTTTCACTAGTAGGGTGGTGAAGCACTGGAATGGGTTAGCTAGGGAGGTGGTGGAATCTCCTTCCTTAGAGGTTTTTAAGGTCAGGCTTGACAAAGCCCTGGCTGGGATGATTTAGTTGGGGTTGGTCCTGCTTTGAGCAGAGGGTTGGACTAGATGACCTCCTGAGGTCCCTTCCAACCCTGAGATTCTATGATTCTATGATTGGCAGGAATACTGGATACAGCGTATTGCTATTTTCATCATAAAATGTCACCTACAGAATTGTCTATAAAACAGAGGTGGTCAAACTTTTTGTCCTGAGGAGCACATTGGGGTTGCAAAACTGTATGGAGGGCCAGGTAGGGAAGGCTGTGCTTCCCCAAACAGCCTGGCCCCCACTCCCTCTCTGCCCTCTCCCACATCCCGCCCCCTAACTGCCACCCTCAGAATCCCCGACCCATCCAAACCCCTGCTCCTTATCCCCTGACCGCCCCCTCCAGAGACCCCCCCCGACCCTAATCACCCCCTATTCAACCTCTCTGCTCCCTGTCCCCTGACTGCCCTGAGCCCTATCCACACCCCCGCCCCCTGACAGGCCCTCTGGGATTCCCATGCTGATCCAACCTCCTCCCCACATTCCCTGTCCCCTGACTTCCCCCCAGGACCCTCTGCCCCTTTTCCAACCCCCTGGCCCCGGCCCCCTTACCACGCCGCTCAGAGCAGCATGTCTGGCAGCTGCAAGGCCCAGTCGGAGCATGCAACCATGCCCCCCAGAGCGCTGCCCGCGCGGTGGCATGGCTCTGGGGAGAGGGGACAACAGGGAAGAGGGGCCCCATAGCTCCCCAGCCATGAGCTATGGGGCCGGGCAGGATGCTATAAAACATGGGTCCCTTTGGCTAGACAAATTTAATTCCATCCCTTCTCTCACATTGACACTCCACTTTGGGGCAACCCATTGTTGACAATTGACAAAAAGCCATTAATGTGGAGAGGGTGGATAGATAAAGAGATCATTTGGGTCTGTTAATTGATCTTAGAGGATCAGTTTCTGCCATTCAAGCACTCCAACAACAATATTGTCATATGACATATGCCGGGGGCCTCATGCATATCCTTGGAATTTTTAAATATCATAGACAGCAATTTCCTAACTCAAAAAGTGTTGCATTCAACATGGGGGATTCTGTACTAGACCTTCTTGTGACAGATAAAGAGGAACTGATCAACACAAATGAAAAATAAATGGTAGCCTAGGTACCAGTGATCATGACTTGATCACATTTACAATGTACAAGTACAATAAAGTCCAGACCACTGATATTTTATACACACTTGGTGCTTTTATGGAGCCAATTTCACAAAGCTAAAAACAATTCTGAGCCAGATCAGCTGGGAGGAAGAATTTAATCATAAAAATATAAATGATAATTGGGAATTGTTTAAGGACATTTTACTAGATGCCCACAATCC
This sequence comes from Chelydra serpentina, assembly GCA_037349315.1. Classification (NCBI taxonomy): domain Eukaryota; kingdom Metazoa; phylum Chordata; order Testudines; family Chelydridae; genus Chelydra; species Chelydra serpentina. Next base: position 142,382,375 of record JBAIAC010000004.1, read on the forward strand.
CACAATTGAGGAAGAAGGCCATAGTGGTTAAAAAGCTGGCCTGGTTTAGAGGGGAAGTGAAGGCAGCTATAAAAAAATAAAAGTAATATATAAAAAAATGGAAGAAAGAGGAAGTTGACAGTAGTGAATATTAATCATAATAGTAGAATTGTAAAAAATTGATAAGGGAAGCAAAGGGACAGGTCAACAGAGATAAGGACAAATAGAGCTACTCTAAGATGGGTGCAAAACTGGTTGGAAAACTGATCCCAGAGAGTAGTTATCAGTGGTTCACTGTCATGCTGGAAGGGCATAACAAGTGGGGTCCCACAGGGATCAGTTCTGGGTCCGGTTCTGTTAAATATCTTCATCAATGATTTAGATAATGGCATAGAGTGCACACTTATAAAGTTTGCGGACAATACCAAGCTGGGAAGGGTTGCAAGTGTTTTGGAGGATAGGATTAACATTCAAAATGATCTGGACAAACTGGAGAAATGGTCTGAACTAAATAGGATGAGATTCAATAAAGACAAATGCAAAATACTCCACTTAGGAAGGAACAATCAGTTGCACACATACAAAATGGGAAATGACTGCCTAGGAAGGAGAACTGCGGAAAGGTATCTGGGGGTCATAGTGGACCACAAGCTAAATATGAATCAACAGTGTAATGCTGTTGCAAAAAAAGCGAACATCATTCTGAGATGTATTAGCAGGAGTGTTGTAAGCAAGACATGAGAAGTAATTCTTTCGCTCTACTCTGTGATGATTAGACTTCAACTGGAGTATTGTGTCCAGTTCTGTGCACCACATTTCAGGTAGGATATGGACAAATTGGAGAGAGAGAGTCCAGAGAACGACAAAAATGATTAAAGGTCTAGAAAACATGATCTATGAGGGAAGACTGAAAAAATTGAGTTTGTTTAGTCTGGAAAAGAGAGGAATGGTGGGGGAACAGAACAGTTTACCAATACATAAATGTTTGTTACAAGGAGGAGGGAGAACATTTGTTTTTCTCAATCTCTGAGGATAGGACAAGAAGCAATGGGCTTAAATTGCAGCAAGGGAGGTTTAGGTTGGACATTAGGAAAAACTTCCTAACTGTCAGGGTGATTAAGCACGGGGAAAAATTGCCTAGGGAGATTGTGGAATCTCCATCAGACAAACACCTGTCAGGAATGGTCTAGATAATACTTAGTCCTGCCATGAGTGCAGGGGACTGGACTAGATGACTTCTCAAGGTCCCTGCCAATTCTATGATTCTATGAATACAAACTATCTCATCCAGTTGCATGACATTACCTGAAGCTTAAGCATCCCTGAAAGACGTATTTGGTCTTAATGCACTGGGAGCACCAGAGGCTGCAGGATTGTTGTTGATGTAGACAAAGTTTCATAGGTTCACTCAACCAGCTATATAGCCTTTTATGACTTCTTGACCCAAAAGACCCTGCCTAATTTAGATTGCCTGGAACAAAGCTTTGTATATATCTTTGAACTCTAGCCAATGGGGAAGTGCCTTGCAAAACATTAAAAATTCTACTATCGATCTACTATTAAGGCTAATTAAGCAGAAAATTATTTCATTCACAGTGGTCCCCACACAGGTTACAGTGCGTGAGCCCTGCCAAAATAGACTGCTGCTGGAATTGTGGGTCTCCCAGAGCAATGCTGGCTCACATGTCTCAAGAAACAATTCTTTTGGCTTGAAGTAGGCAAGAGATTAATATGATAATGGATACCTCCTTAAAAATTACTTCCCAGAACTGTGTTTTGGGATATATCCCATCATCTTGGAAGTTCTCCAACTCACTGAAAGCTTGGTTCTCTAGAGCAGTGCTGATAACCAAATTACTCTTATTGCTTAGATGAAACAGCAGACTGCCGCCAGGGATAGAAACTTGGCTCATTGACTTGGCTGACCTGGCAGCTACAGAGCAGGTAACGTTTCAGGGAAAAGTGACCTCAGACAAATTTGAAAAGATTTCATCTAACTTTTTAGAAACCTGTGATTAATTCCTGGCAGATAGAAACAGATGTCGTTCTCCTTTCCCCTCCCTGTCCCTTTCCTTCCTTTTCTTTCCCTCCCTTCTCTTTTTTTCTGTTCTTCACTTATTTTGCAGAGAAAAAATAATAAAATATAAATTTAAAAAAATCTTTCCCAGGTCTGTGCTTACTGTTTGTCTTTGGAGGTCTGTTTGTCAGTAAACATCTTCTGCGCTGGTGACAGACTGACTACAGAAGAACAGAGGTCTTACCTGTTAATTCTTTTCTATTGTCTGGCTACACCAGTGCAAATATCCATGTAAGAGAACATATTTTATGTAGGTCAGGATCAGTGGTTACTGATTTTCCTGACTACAGTGGTTTCCTAGTAAAATAGTTAAAGCTTCTTCAGGGCTTATATTATTTCTTCCCAGGAAGGGCTTTTTTGTATTCCTTCAGTTCCTTGGTTGCCTGTAATCCATTAGTTGTTTTCTGTTTAGAAAATAATTTTCATTAGTTAGGTTAGGGTGTTTAACCGCTTTGTTTGCAGCCATGGAAATCTCAACAATAAACTACTGAAGGCATGCCCAGAAGCTCCAAATAGGGCATTGGCTGTAACTTGCTGTACGAGAGTAGAAAGACTGTCTCATTGTGCAGTCAGACCACACACACACACACACACACACACACACACACACACACACACAAAGAGCAATATTCAGTGGACTTCTTCAAGCCATCAGTGTTTCAACTAAGTCACTTTTTTTGGGTGGTTTGCCTTATATGGTATAGAAGATCTCCCCTGTTCATTATAGGTCTAGCAGTATATAGGGATGATAACGTATGTTGAGGAAGCATAGGCAAGCTTAACTCAGGACTTGTCATGTATGGGTTTGTGTCTTACCTCAAAACATTCTGTTTATTTTGATTATTTTAATTTCATTTGCCATATTTATAATGGTATTAAAATTCCATTTTACAGAAAATTCCAGTATTCTATGAGTTTATTTCCTCAGCTTTCTTTCATAGCAGATCTGTTGACAAAGTTTTAGTGGTAATATCACTGGCATGACACTATAATGCTGTTTTATGAGTTGAGGAGCTAGAAGCCAAATTGCTCATCTCAAGAACATTCTCAGTCATTAGGACTTGATTATGGCCTATATTCCACAGACTGATGGTGATGACTGACTATTCATACTTGAGTGAGACAAGAAGGAGCAACTCTTTTTGTAACCTCCGCAAACAAACTACAGGTCTAATAGTTCCCTCTGCCGTAATGTACCGAAAATCTGTAAGACTTCCAAGATTTCAAATGGGAGCTCATCATATGAGATATGCTACTAACAGGTTTTTACACTAGAATGTCTGTTAATTGTTCCTAATGACTTCAACAATTAGACAAAAATGTAAGTTCCCAATAGAAACAGAACTCCATTATAATAAAACTCTGAACCACTATGTTTGTTAATGTATTAAACGTTTATATCTTGTATTATACAAGACAATCTGTTTATATGCTAGCAAAAGCTTATTCCAGGTTTCACTCTGTAAGAGCAACAGAATGGGAATGATCATCAGCCATTTTCTTAAATAAGAAATGATTATAGAAAAAAAAATCTAGTGGTCATCTATGAAGCCTGCATGTTATTTGTTTGTTGGACAATTCTAAGAGTTCCTAGTGTGATTCACAGTTACTTTAGATATAGTTTATATACAGCCCAAAGTGTACATTTGATCTTCTCTCTGATTTCCCCCCTCTCCCCCCAAAAAAAAGTTTGCTGCCACTATTATACACAATCTCAGGTCTAATCAGTATATATTTTGAGACCAAATATTTAACCCTAGACAATCAATAACCTTCTTTTTTCATAAATCAGTAAGGCTATTGGCCTTTTCTTTTCCCAAGAAAGCTCCAGTACGGCACCTCCACGGAAAACCTTAGCGAGAGTACTAAACTTGCTCCCAGATCCCTGGTCTCTGTCAGGGCACTGCTATGTTGCCAATTGGGATGTACATCAGATTTTTTTCCCCAACAGTTTAAACAGTTTTCTTAGTAGTTCTTGACTTAGTAGTCAACTTGTTAAGCACTTCAGACTCTGCTTTTATAGAGGGCAGAATACAGTATCACTCTTTGTATATGTCTACATTGCATCGGAGATGTGACTGCAGTATATGCAGACATACCTGTGCTAGCTTTGATCTAGCTAGCTGTAAAAATGTCAGTGAATCTATAGCAGCAGCAGCACAGGCTAGCTACTTGAGTACATACTCAGGGTCCTGGGAGAGCTCATACTGCTACCCATCATGCCGCAGCTTCACTTCTATTGTTGTTTGAACTAGCTAGCTCAGGTCTGTTTACACATGCCTCAGTCACACTTTTGATTGCCGTATGGACATACTCTGGGGTCCCCACAGAGATTGTCCACAGATAACAATATCTATGAACCTATTCCAGTTGTCTTAAATAAGAGTAGATTTTATTGGCACATTGAAATCATTACAAATGCAAGGATATGTACAAAATAGTATATGTGCATGTTCCAATGCTCTGTAAAGATGTATTACCATATGCCAAACATTTAAATGATGAATTATTGTACAGTCCTCATAAATGTCTTATTTGCACAAAAAAAAGTACTTTTCCTCACTCATCTTTAATCTTTATGTGTGTGTATCCCTCTTTCTCCCAGCCTAAACACTGCCTGTTTTTCACTGGGAGTGTCTGTCAGTTGACCCAAGGAAATGTTCCTGTTAGCCAGCCTTCTCCTTATATTATTGGAAACATTTCTTTTCAACCCTAAATTCACTTTGTTAGACAAGTTACTATTTACTTCAGCTGCCAAAACCATTTTTGTTGAGCTTGTGCTTTGTCCTAAAGCACAATGGGTATGAATTTTAGTCAGTATATTGGAATAGTTCCCTTCAAAATCATATTGATTATTGTTAAGTTTCATGTAAGATTTCTCAACCCACACTTTCGGAGGTATAGGTTGACCTATACACGCTGTGTGGCTTGATTGTCCAAGATAAGCAGAATCATGTAAGAATATAGAAATGACAGAAATAGGCACCTTATGCCCCAGTGCTGCAGAGAATTACGTACATGCTTAGTCTGAGTAGTCCCAGTGCTTTTGATGAGTTTACTCATAGTCCTTAAAGTTAAGAAATCTGTGTACATATTAATATAGTAATATAGTAATTACTCCTGACATAGTAATATAGTTACACAGCTATAAAATCTCATAGCCACTGTAACGTCCCTGTGTGCCACCTTTTGACTTGGCGTGGTGCTGCAGGTATGCCCCACCTCAGTGTTTCACGATAGTAGCTGTGCCTGGGGCAAGGAGAAGCCAACACACGTTAACAAAATGATCCCGTTTTAATAAGGCTTCAGAAGAAAAGCAATTACAATAAACAGTTTGTTAGGTCCTCCCCTCAGGACCCAGGTTCAGAGCTCACAACGTTAATGTCCACAGCACCAGGTATCCCAGTCTGATTAGGCTGGTCTCCTGGAGTTTGAGAGAAACCACCACCCACTTCAGCTTGCCTGGCTTCTACTTCCCTTTCCCTTACTTAGTTTCCTCTTTCTGTTTTATATAGTTTTGGCCTAGGGCAGGGCCTCCTTGATTAATCCAGGCTTTCCCAACTGTAGGTCCAGACTGTCCCTTAAACAGGTAATACACTATTTCACATTCACTTATAGTGATCCATAATATCCAGAATATCTGAAGCATAATTTGTATTTAGTAACTCAGTTGTATACAGAGTAACAACTAATCTCCAAAGAAAGCCAAATGAGTCTCAGGTATGAAGCTCAGGGGATAGCTTTTCTTTGATTTACTTCTCTGTACAAATGCGGTAAATAAATAAATAACCTGTGTGACACTGATGAGGAGGTTTATCAAAAATTAAAGCCAGGTGCAGATCAAAGATACATCCCAGAAGTGCACCTGATAATTACAGTAGGATTAGTGTAAAATTAGTGCATTTATTGCCAGCCATATCATTCTGTATGTTTAGAGAGGGCATGTGCTTTATTTTAATTAGCTGTTTCTTTCACTGGATTGCTTGGCCAAACCATCCTGATAAACAGAAAAAATGTAGCCATTGGTCAAAATGCTTGTAGCAAATCTCATCTTAAATTGAAGCAATTTATTCAGAAACCAATCTACTACTGCAGCAGTAATCAATGTGTGTTCCCTTAGAGTAGACCCATTCTTGTTCTGCTGAAGGACTATTGTTAATTGCCTGTAACTAAATGATTGCTGTGCTCTTGAATGTAACTCTTTGGCACTTGTTCATTTGTTGCGTTTAACAGAATGCCAGTTCCCCTAAGGTTCTGCCTGGTAATTTTCCTTTACAATTTTCAACATTCAGTTTCAGTCCCTTAAAGAGGGCAAGGTTTGTAATTTTAACATCATAACACAAAGGCTAAACAGATTTTAAAAGGTTTGCACTTTTTGTTTCTCCCCTCTGATGTGGAATTGTGCTGAAACGGAATCTGTTTAAAATGCTGCCACTCCAGGCAACTTGAACTTGAGCAGAAAAAGTACATCACACTTCAAAGAGAGTGTAGCGCTTGCTGTAGCAACTATGCCCAAAGTTTAATACAAAAGATAGAATAAAGCAATGGAGTGTGAAGACAAGTATGTCTTACTGTCTTTGCTTACAGTCTAGTGTTAATGGTCACTACATAACAATATCCAGCTATTATACATCACTTTTCATCGGTCAATCTCAAAGTGATTTAAGGAAGTCAGTATCATTATCCCCATTTTACAGATGGGAAAACCAAGGCACTGGAAAGCTTAGTACGGCCCCAGGGGGTCAGTCAGGCTTGTACTCAGATGGCTAGCTTGTGCCACTACCTCAACGGCCACACTGAAATTTTTAGCACACTTGCTTGAGCAGCAGAGCTAGTGCAAGTCTGTTTACCTGGGCTGGGAGCTATGCTTCTAGGTGCAGTGTAGACATACCCTTAGGATCAGTGAATGCTCTTATGAATTTTGCTGTGTTGCTCTGCCGATAGGTATGAGGCAATGCTATATGAATTCAGATTGATTTTATTAAAAGGAAATAACTATACGTGCTATACCTGCTCTAGAGATGTTTATAGTTCCAATAGTGAAAATTGCACGAAAATGTACTTTAAAAGAGACGCTGTATTGACCAAAGTACTACTTTTCATATAGCATATTAGTTTGCACGTTGATGGTGGAAAGACAACTACATACAATGTTTTCTGTTTAATCACTCTATTGTTAATTTTGGGGAACATTTTGGTTTTGAATAGTAAAGTTTTTCTTGCCTTTAATGCATCATAACAGTAGGCATATAAGTGGTATATTTTGCACCTAGCAACGTAGCATATTAATTCCCCATATTCTGGTTACCACTGAACAGCTGCATCACATGTGGTGCAAAATGATAAACAGGCTGTTGTAAGCCAGTGTAGTGTAATTTCCATTTCCATTTATTTTCTAAAATATTGTATTACTAGCCTATGCAAACTGTTGGGTTTTTTTTTTTAGTAAGCCTCCGCCCTACAGACTGGAAAAGTACTGAAAGTATGAAATAACAAGCACTGATCTTAAAAATGTTAACACAAAGGAGTTTCTACCACAGTTTAGAAAAGAATTATATGGAATGTAAATACTTTTATTTTATTACACTTTTAGTGTCCTCTGGGGAGCAATGAAACCTTTTTAACAGTTGTGTGTATCAGAATAATAAAAAGTGTCCATTTATTGGAAGAACATAGTAAAATCCAATGGAACTTTTCTCTAATCTTTTATTTCTTTAATTAAATTGTATAATAATGTATTATTACATATACATAATCCAAAAGGTTACCTGGATAACAGGAGGGTTTACATTGCTTAACCCAAATGGAGGCAAATGTTGAAGACAGGATGTTGTTTATAGGGCACAGTGCCCCTTAGTAGTCCATGATATAAAGTTTTCCTTCTGGAACGCTGTATTCTCTTCCAGTTAGGCGTTTAATCAGCCAAAATGTGTCCATTCAATTTCTAAATCATGCCCCAGCACTTTTTCAAAACTGGGGGTTAGAAATATTTAAAGTTAATGGGTTTTCCTGGGATATACCAACTTACTGCTCCTCTCTAATTTTAATACAGCAAACAAACAAGACCCTTGGAGCTTTGCGCTATTTCATTTCTTTTTTTTTCTTTTTGCATTCTGATTTCTTTTTTGAAAAGTAGTGAGAATAATAACAAAATGGACTCAAAAGAATTACTTATGCTTTCTTGAGTATTCAACTACTGGAAGTAGGATAAACAGACAATGATGTCTATCACTTATTGTTATTATATGATAAATGATATCACCAAGGAGATTGCTGTTGTCAGACAGATATCGCTGCATTTGATTGGATTCTCCATCCTGAGGGATTGAGCTACATGACAATGATCTCCATCTATCATGTGAATCTTCAGTGGTACAATGTAACAAAGGAAGAGTGGTCATGCTCTGAATCTGAATGTCTGAACTGACAAATTGGGATGATTTGCAACATCTAAACAAAAGACCTCCCTGTTTAGGGAGAGACAGGGGGAATAAAGATGAATTACAGATCAACAGGAAACTGTCAAAGATATTAACACACAACTGAGGAATGTGGTTTTTAGGGTTCCCAGGATGATTTGTCTTCATATCCCACAAGAATTTGTATTTATATTTTGAAAAAGTAAAATGGTTATCTTTAATCTAATGCAATTGACAGAAACCCATCATGAAACATAGTTGTGTGTTCTGATCTTTTCCGTGAGGTGGGGGGAGGAGGGTTGTCTGCCTTCAGCACCACAAAAGGAGAGCAGTTATATGTGCTTAAAATATGAATGGTGTGACATAATATATCTATTGCAAACAAAACAGTGATATACAGATATATATTAAACCCAGCACAGAACATTGAGTAAAAACAGTTGACTGACTTTTCACATAACCTATTTAAAATGTGGTATGAGAGTATTTACACATCTAAAAAGGAAAAACTGCATTATCTGTACATTTCTCAGAGGGTCCCGTAAATAATCTGGAAAATTTAAATGCAAAAATCCGACACTCGCATTCTACTGTTCTCTTCAACCTGCAAAATATTTTGTGTTAACCTTTCTCCAGTTCTGAATGTGGTTGTTATTACATTTTATAATTCTTTGCAGAGCTGATGTATACAGTTGAGCTTGCTGGTGGGCTTGGTGCTATTCTGCTGCTGCTTGTTTGTTTAGTGACTATCTACAAGTGTTACAAGATTGAGATTATGCTCTTCTACAGGAATCATTTTGGAGCTGAAGAACTAGATGGAGGTAAGGCAGCTTCTCAGTATATTTCCTATTTTCTAAATGTGCCTGTCTCTTTTTTCAAGTGGTTAATTTTCATTGCGGAGCAAGAAGTGTTAACAATGCGGCAACCATCAGTGGCGTTTCTCTCACTGCATTAGGCACTGCATAAAAATGCATCCCTAGACAGCAGATTAGAAGCAATGATTGTTTGATGCATTTGCTGCTCTGCAGATCTCCAGGAGACACCTCTGTCTTTTAGATTTTTACTCCCAACACCAAATGTAAATTACAAACATTCTGTCAATATTGAAAGCCAACTTCACTTCCCCATAAGCAAGTGAGTGTCTCCTCTAAATATATTCCCCCAAAGTGTTAAGAGGTTGAAGTGAATCTCAATTTGCTCCTTGTTTAAGATGATCAGTTTTGATAAACTGTACTGCGTGTTTTGGAATTTACCCACCAGTCTATGCTCTTGAGTTTATTACTTAACTGTTTAGAGAGTGGCTAATGTTGATTAAACTAGTTGTTCTGCAGATGTGGTGATTCAAAGACACCTAGTTTAAACAACAGTAATTGGTATTATTTGCACTGACCTCTATCTGAATTATACATTATTTTTACCATTGAAGAAAAATGGTGTATTTGTCTCTAACCACATTAATCAGTGTCACAGCTGAATATCAAACTAGGTTGAACACTGGACTTTGATTAATTAGGCTTGGTGCCTTCAATCAGAGTTCTTGCAGTTTCAGACTGCTACCATATGTGTGGTGCACTATATCCTTATTTACTAAAACCTGTGACAGACCCAGACAAGTGGGATACAGAAATCTCATAGAAGGCAAATATACTGGCCATTGGATGAATAGTTTTCTGTTCCCTGAGTGACCAGAGCAGGGGCTGCACTAGAACAAGCAAGAACTTTCTGGAACCAATTTAAGGCAGGCAGGCTAATTAGGACACCTGGAGCCAATTAAGAAGAACCTGCTAGAATCAATTAAGACAGCAGGCTAATCAGGGCACCTGGGTTTAAAAAGGAGCTCACCTTAGTTTGTGGTGTGGCGTGTGAGGAGCTGGGAGCAAGAGGCACACAAGGAGTTGAGAGGGAGAAGAGTTGAAGGACTGAGGAGTACAAGCATCAGCAGACCATCAGGAGGAAGGTCCTGCAGTAAGCGTAAAGAAGGTGTTGGGAGGGGGCCGTGGGGAAGTAGCCCAGGGAGTTGTAGCTGTCACGCAGCTGTTACAGGAAACCCTATAGACAACTGCAATCCACAGGGCCCTGGGCTGGAACCCGGAGTAGAGGGCGGGCCCGGGTTCCTCCCAACTCCTGATCAGACACAGGAGGAATTTGACTGTGGGTTCTACCAGAGGGGAAGATCTCTGAGGCAATCAAAACCGCCAATAAGCGCAGGACTCACCAAGGTAGAGGAGGAACTTTGTCACAAACCCTATGAAATAAGGGTGTTAACCACTATTGAAGATACCAGGTGTGGATAGATGATATCCTGTTACATTGTATAGTGTGATGTGTGTGGGATGGGAGATGTTAGCCAAATCTGTCACAGTGAGGATGAACAGAGGCAGTAAAATTGTAGGGGCCTATGTAATGTCATAAGACGGTGCACATTACACCTAAAATCCCCAGGAGTTGACCCACTTCTCCCTATAATATAAAAATATGCAAAGATGTGTCACCTGCTATACACACACACACACACACACACACACACAAATGTATCAGTATCTCGCATCTCTGTGTCACCTTCTACTGAGAGATCACAAAATGCTTTGCAACATTAATGTGTTAATTCATATGACACCCCAGTGTGATAGATTAGTATTACTGTTCTCATGGTGAGGAAACTGAGACGCAGAGAGATTGTGACTTGCTCAGCATCACACAGGTTTTTGGTAGAACCCGCTTTCCTTGGGAGCCAACCTCCCCAACAAAGCAAACTGTCCTCTCTCTTTGTATGGACCTTTCTCCAGCTTGCAGTTCTTGCTTTCTAGAATTTGAAAACTCACAGTCGGAAACATTACACACTGTATTCTTATAACTTCACTGACCCGGGGAAGTGAAAATCCATCAGTCATTCTGAGATCCAAATCTCCCATTTAAAAATAGTAATCAAAAAGCATTCTTAGCAAGAAACTGAGTTAGGTTTTTGAAGAGGGAAAAATTAATATAATTGTCTATTTAAGTCAGTCTTCTCAGTAAAATAGATTCTGCCATTACAGCAGGTAGAGAAGATGTTCCCTTTAGATAATAAAAACAGCAGAAAATTTTATGTGCTTAGCTGTGGTAATATGCTAAATGAAATATTACTCTGAGATACCAAACAAAATATAATGTATTGAGTAAAGTGGAGTACATCAAAAGCAGGAAGAAACACCTATTGCGCTGAGGGAGTTACTGCAGCTGGACTTTTTACAATAAGTGTCTGTTTCACTTAAGTTCTCAAAATTAATGCACATGTAGGAAGGCATAAAGAAAATGCCTTATGGACCAATACTTTATTCTTTGTATAGGAAGAAGTTGTAGAAGTAGGCTCCTCTCCTTTGTAGTTTTTATTACAAATAGGCATTGTGCTCCATTGTACTTTCCAGAGGCTCTCCACAAAATGCTATTTTTCAAAATTCTCCCTATCCCTATCTCCTGAGGGGCGTTAGCCATGTATCCACATGTTATCCATAATTCACATCATGTTCTGTCATATCCCAGCATAACATTTAGATAAGCAAACACTGACATATTCACAAGCTCTTTTTGTACAGTGTGCTCAATCCATAGAGGATTCCAAACACTCTAAAATTTAGATCCAATTAAATTTGTCAGCAGAAGATATCCCTCAAAATTCAATGTTCAGTTTCTTTCCTGATTGAAGAGTGCGTCCTGCAGGATATCAAAGGTCATCATGTTCTCTTCTCTCTTAGCCTTAGAAGAAAACTCCATTCATTTTTCTCATCATTGCAATCTGATTCCTGTGCAATATGTGAGTAAACTGAAAGATGTATTTGAAAGCAAATGTTTATCCTTAGCCCAGGGCTACACTCGGGGAGGGGGGTCGATCTACGATACGCAGCTTCAGCTACGTGAATAACGTAGCTGAAGTCGGCGTATCGTAATCGACTTACCTGGCCATGAGGACGGTGGCGAGTCGATCGCTGCCGCTCCCCCGTCGACTCCGCTTCCACCTTTCGATGAGGTGGATTTCCGGAGCCGACGGGGAGCGCGATCAGGGATCGATTAATCGCGTCTTAACGAGATGCGAAAAATCAATCCCCAATAGATCGATTGCTACCCGCCGATCCAGCGGGTAGTGAAGACAAGCCTTTAAGAGTGTAACTTAACCTCAGTAAATTCTATCAAGATACTGCAGGTGAATGTGTTCCTTCAGAGTTGCTGATCCCTCCCTCTAACCTCAAACTTGGATTATACCACATGACCCCACCCAAGGAACTAGGCCTTATTTCTTGACTCTCCAGCAAAAAATCTCCCTCGTGCTTCACTATCGTTTTGTACCCAAGCCACCTCTGTTCCCAATTGCCAGTTCCCTGCCTCTCCCCAGAGTTAGACCACCAAGAGCTCTCATTATACTTCACATCCCCCTCAATGTGCCAATACATGTCTTTCAAGTGCCAGTTCCATCTCTCCCCCCTTCCCCCATGGTTATGGAACTTGACCAACTCCTAGCCCTCAGAATATTCAGTTTCTAGCTATTATCCAGATGGAAATTTCAGAGCTCTATAAGATTACTAGGGGGCAGCATGTAATATAGGGAAAAGTATGGGTTTGGGAGCCAGAAATTCCTCCATTTTTAATCCTGAATCCATCACTGACTTGCTCTGTAACCTAGGCAAGTCTTTTCTGTATTACTTTACCCATCTGCCAATTGTAGACATACTATATTCTGGAGTGTTAAGAGAACTAATGAATGTTCCATAACACTATGAGAAAACACGCCAAATTTTTCAAAAATAGGAGCTTACTGGGAGCTTCTGCATGTTCAATACTTTTGAAAATCGGGCCATGTATAAAATCAGGCCTGATCATAGATTTAAGAGTGTAAGTATTTTTAAAAATCTTATACATAGAGTTCTATATAAGTGCTAAATATAATTATTATTATGATCTACTGCTAGTAGAAGCTACCTTGACAAGGTATGACATCACTTGTGCCACTAGAGTACACTGTATATACCAAATCCCAGGGTGAGAGATTTCATACCAGTTTCCATCCTGCTATAAAGCTAGTTTAACAGTTAATATTTACACAAAAGCTTTAATATTTATATTTTTCAAGGGCCACCTTAGAAACTGAATGATCTCCAGTGTTGCCTTTTTTCCCCACTAGTAAAATAATTGTAAAACTTAACCAATTGGTATACAAGAATCAACAGGAAAAAATGCAAAATCTTCATGCTAGACCATCCCATAACTTCTTTCTCCTTTCTTCTCTTTGAACATACAAAAGTCTTGAAACAAAAAAAGGAAGATGCTTTACATCAATAAATATGTTATATGTATAAATTATATATATGTAAAGTATCATATGTATATGTGTGTGTATATATATAAATGTTATACCTCTCCTGATAGGGAGTGAAATCCTGGCCCCATTGAAGTCAATGGGCATGCCAGGATTTCACCCAGAAAATCTTGCCTCCGAATAACAGTGCCATCCTCTGTGCAAAAGTCTTTAATTATTAGACTCAGATTCATTAAACCAAATGAAAGGCATTTCTCAACTGAAGCAGATGTTTACATACTGGATTCCAGTTGCAATAAATCCAGTGCCAGGTTTTAGAATGTATGGACACATGGTATCTCCAGCTGGAGAAACAGTCTCCAAATATTGATGTGGACACAGAAACAGTGAGACATGCTTGCCAGAATATGGCTGAATGTGGATATCATGACTTCATTAAACTATTAACCAATGAGGAAACACTACTCATCAGAACAGTTCCAGTGGCCTTGGGTTGCACAGACCTACAGTGGGTTTGAGTCCATGGGCTTCTACACCCCCAGGCCTGCTCAGGGACACTGGGTGGAAGCCAGAGTCCCAAACTATTTCCCTCCTGCATGCAGGATGTAGGAGAGATGAGATCCCCGTGCTGTGTTACACATGGAAGCAAACCCCTTTACCATGTAATGTCATGGTCAGGACCCCTGCCCAGGATGCACATTGGATTACATAAACCTCACATCAGACCCTTTTTTTAATCCACCAACCACAGTGGAAATGCCAAAGTTGTAATAAATGTAATGTAAATTCAAAAACTGGAGCTCTGGGGTGCTGGATGGAAATTGGGGAAAAAATACCCAAAACAGCCATTGTGCTGTATGGGAAAAATCCCTTCCAGACCCCAAAACAAAATTTTGCAATAAGCTTAGTACCTGGCATAATAAGAAATCCAGTTCACTAGATAAGAGTGGGGAAGGGTGGGGCTTGAGCAAAGCAAAACTGGCTACCAGCCAGCAAGGGGCAGAAATGATCCCTCTTTCCTACTCTCAGGTCCATGCAGGTCTGCCATGGGCTCAGTCATTCACAGGCAGCAGGATCAGGTAGGACAGACTCAGATCCTGGATGCTGTGGGAGACTGCATCTTCCTACCCCCACACTGCGGGCCATTGGGAGGGAAGGGACAAGAGAACCAGTGGATGCCTGAGTTTCCCCCTGTGCCTTTCCCACACCCAAGCCAAGTAGAGGAGGTGATCCATGTATCCTTACTTCTCCCAGATCCATTCGTCACATACATCCCAGTTAGTGAGCAAAGTCAGCAAGCTTTAGTACTTTCCATGAACTTTTCAGCTGAACTCAGAGTAACAATTTAAATTAGTGGGAGCAATACTTAGAGTCTAAAGGAATCAATAAACTCACAAACTGAAGAGTGAAAACGCAGAAGGTGATCAGGCCACACTGAGTGGCTTTATTTAAAGGAACGGGTGGATAGGAGAAGTGAAAATAAGAAAATAGAAAAAGGGTGAATAAACAAACAGATTAAAACCCACACAAACATCCTTTCTCCTAGCCATCCTCACAAAACCCTAATACCCATTTTAGGTGGGGTGAGTGGGGCAGCTGCCTAGGGTGCAAAGCCACAGGGGCAGACAAATGGGGCAGAAGAACAATGAAAAAAATGGTAAAAGGCGTGAAAATACTTGCTTGCCCCAAATGCTAAAATACCTAGTTATGGCTGTGTCATCATGGGTTGGCTAAGACTGCTGTCAGGATTCAGTGGAAACAATTTCAGTTTTTTCGAGTAATAATGTTGGCTAAGTTGGGGGTGGTGTGACATTGTAGCACTCCCATGAGATCCCACAGGGTGAGCCACTCTGTACCAGTGAAGTTTGGGAGTCTTCTTACTAAACTCCTATCAGATGTTATGCATTCACTCCATTTCCTTGATCCTTACTGGAACAGAAACCAGGTGAGGATAAGGAGGGCAGAGTGCCCTCTCTCTCCTCATAACAGTCCCTCCACTCTTGCCTCAGTCTTCTCGCTGGCGTGGAGTATTCCCTTGATGTGCCTCCTGGCAGAGTCTTTCAGACTGGGTCTTTGCAGAGGATTTAACAGCTCTAAATGAGAACTCTGGCCTCATCAATTCTCTAACTCAAGTTTCAACTTGGAGAAACCCCCCAGGCTTTGCATTGATTCAGAAGGTCTGTGGTGACATTTTCTATTCTATGTTGGTTGCTTTCTGAAAAGGAGCGCTTCCATTGCTTTTGGCACTGGGAACCAAATCAATGCTTAACTTAGCAGACTTGGCAGGGCAGTTTCTGTCTTGGAATCACTGTTGGAAGTGGGACTGCTTATAAAAACCACCTCCCTACAGCACCTTCTCCTTCACCCCCATTTCTGCGGCAGAATACTGGCAAGGCTTACCTGGGATCATCCACATCAGATTTTGTCAAGACAAAAGAAGGCCATCCATAGTTCTTAATAACTTCTGTGGTTTGAGCGTTAAATTGAACAGGAATAAGGCACTTCTTATTCTGAAATATGTGGAGGTAATCAGGAACAACTCCATGTGTAGACAAGCCCATGCATTATGAAAAAAAGGAGGACATCTTCTACTAATACCTGGGGATATAATTTTTGCAAATGGTCTAGGCATCTTGGAAAGTATTTTTGTTAATGATTAGGCCATACAGGTATGACACCTCTGCAATTGCCGTTGAAGCTAGTGACACATTCCCAATTACAGAATCTCCCCTGGAGACCAATGAAATAACACTGAAGTAACAACCTCGAGTGTGCATATAAGTTCTAATTGGCTGCAGGCACAGTTTGCTAATAAGAAATGTTATTTCTTGAAGATCAATTTCAAATTTTATCAAATAAAGCAGCTACACAGAAATGCAGCTTTAATCCTTCCAAATGTTAGTGGTAGAATTATACAAAAACAGGATTTCTCCTCTTAATTAAAAATTATATTCTCACAGCGTTGATTCAGTTTAAATCTTTTTAGTTTTAGGCATTCGGCTGCATTTGAAATGTCATTCAAAGAGTAAAATCACAATGTATGTCTGCATATGGGGGTTTGTAGCTTGTATCCCTGAAACTTATTGATTGAAAGAAAAATGGGTTCTATTGTTAGTCTCCCTAATTTTTTTTTATTGCAATTAAGGCATAATTTTAACTGAAATTCACATAAAAATTAACGTTATCATAGTAATGTCCTTTATAAGATTATCTGTAAGAAAAAGACTGATATAGGCTACCTGTTCCAGAAATAGATAGAAATAAAAGACTGTTCAAAGGTTCACACTGTCATGTTAAAAATTGTATATGAGTTAGCAAAGCCCTTCATATAGCATAGAAAGTGTGGCTAGATATTTCCACTATATTGTCTCTTCTGGGCCTTAGCCAGCTGCTCTATCAAATATTTACATGCTTTGGAGTGTTCTAGTAGCAAAGGTCATCCTAGCATCTATTACGTTCCTTTAACCCCAAAGTAGTCTCAAAGATATGAGAGGTTTGAAGATCACAGCTGGCATAACCCAATCTGGCAGATTTACTTGAAGTTAGTAGTGCTGTATGTTAGGGAAGGGAAATGAGTGACTGTACTCTTTCCATACTTTTTTTTTTTTTAAGCCTAAGGAAAATTGGAGTCTGTTTCAGGACATAGGCTGAGAGTCTGTGTTTCCAAACCATTTTTTCCTAATTTTAATTTAGCAAATAACTGATTTTTCAGGTCCCTGGTAGTTCTGGTTTATGGGGGAAAGGTTGGGTTTGAACCGAATCTGAAAATTCTGACAAATTTCAGCAAATTGAAAAAGTCCATTTTGGGTGGAACAAACCATTTCATTCAACCTGAAACATTTGGTTTCTAAGCAGTTTTACAAGGTAGGATTCACAAAGTGGCCAAAAGAAAGAGGTGGTAATGCCTTCCTTATAAGGTTTAGCCCAATGGTTAGGGCAGGGATTAGCAACCTTTGGCATATGGCCCGCCAGGGTAAGCCCTCTGGTGGGTCAGGTCAGTTTGTTTACCTGCCACGTCCGCAGGTTCGGCCGATCACAACTCCCACTGGCCGTGGTTCTCCATTCCAGGCCAATGGGGGCTGTGGGAAGAGGCGGCCAGCACATCCCTTGACCCGTACTGCTTCCTGCAGCCCCCGTTGGCCTGGAATGGCGAACTGCAGCCAGTGGGAGCTGAAATTGGCTGAACCTGCTGACGTGGCAGGTAAACAAACTGATCCGGCCCGCCAGGGGCTTACCCTGGCGGGCCATGTGCCAAAGGTTGCCGATCCCTGGGCTAGGACACTCAGCTGGAATGTGGAAAACCCAGGTGCAATTCAACTCTTTGCTGGGTGGGGAGAAAGGATTTGAATAGGGGTCTCCCACACCTCTTAGGAGAGTGCCCTTAGCACCAGACTATGGGTTGTTCTGATGTGGGACTCTCTGTCGAAGTTGTTCCACTTTGGATAAGTAATTAGTCACTGGTGCAAGAAAGTGAACCTGGGTCTCCCATCTCCTTGTTGAGTGCTGTAAGCAGCAGGCTATAGAGACTCTTTCTTTCTCTTGCCCACAGACTATTTAATTATTTATACAAAAATGGCTTTAACAGAGGAAACTGAGAAAATCCCAACCTACGCTACCCACCTGTGACCAGAAAAGCAAAGCAAACCTCACCCTTGCAAGGCTGCCTCCCAGTTCACAAATTGCATTAGCCTATGAATTCATCCAAAAAATAATGCAGTCAATATTTTTCCTCGTGTTTAATCTCTGCTGACCTTTCATAGATCACTCAGGTAGCATATAGTGTGTGTTCATTCTTTGGATACCTTATAGTAATATTCCTTTTGTATCAGAGGGGTAGCCGTGTTAGTCTGGATCTGTAGAAGCGACAAAGGGTCCCGTGGCACCTTATAGACTAACAGAGGTATTGAAGCATAAGCTTTCGTGGGTGAATACGCACCGCTATGGGCACCCGCATGGCCCCACGATATGCCAACATTTTTATGGCTGACCTGGAACAACTCTTCCTCAGTTCTCGTCCACTCATGCCCCTTCTCTATCTATGCTACATTGATGACATCTTCATCATCTGGACCCTTGGGAAAGAAACTCTGGAAGAATTCCACCACGATTTCAACAGCTTCCACCCCACCATCAACCTCAGTCTGGACCAGTCTACACGGGAAGTCCACTTCCTAGACACCATGGTGCAAATAAGCGATGGTCACATTAACACTACCCTATGCCGAAAACCCACTGACCACTATGCCTACCTACATGCCTCCAGCTTCCATCCTGGACACACCACACGATCCATTGTCTACAGCCAAGCACTGAGGTACAACCGTATTTGCTCCAACCCCTCTGACAGAGACCAACACCTACAAGATCTTCACCAAGCATTCTCAAAACTACGCTACCCACATGAGGAAATAAGAAAACAGATCAACAGGGCCAGACGTGTACCCAGAAGCCTCCTGCTGCAAGACAAACCAAAGAAAGAAACCAACAGAACTCCTCTGGCCATAACTTACAGTCCTCAGCTAAAACCTCTCCAACGGATCATCAGTGATCTACAACCCATCCTGAACAACAATCCCTCACTTTCACAGGCCTTGGGAGGCAGGCCAGTCCTCGCCCACAGACAACCCGCCAACCTGAAGCATATTCTCACCAGCAACTACACACCGCACCATAATAACTCTAACTCAGGAACCAAGCCATGCAACAAACCTCGATGCCAACTTTGCCCACATATCTACACCAGGAACACCATCACAGGACCTAACCAGACCAGCCACACCATCACCGGTTCATTCACCTGCACATCCACCAATGTAATATATGCCATAATATGCCAGCAATGCCCCTCTGCTATGTACATCGGTCAAACTGGACAGTCCATACGCAAAAGGATAAATGGACACAAATCAGATATAAGGAATGGCAATATACAAAAGCCTGTAGGAGAACACTTCAACCTCCCTGGACACACAATTGCAGACCTAAAGGTAGCCATCCTGCAGCAAAAAAACTTCAGGACCAGACTCCAAAGAGAAACTGTAGAGCTTCAGTTCATTTGTAAATTTGACACCATCAGCTCAGGACTAAACAAAGACTATGAATGGCTAGCCAACTACAAAAGCAGTTTCTCCTCCCTTGGTGTTCACACCTCAACTGCTAGAAGAGGGCCTCACCCTCCCTGATTAAGCTTACCTCGTTATCTCTAGCCTGAATCTTCCCTGCACATTTATATCTGCCTCTGGACATTTCCACTGCTTGCATCCGAAGAAGTGGGTATTCACCCACGAAAGCTTATGCTTCAATACCTCTGTTAGTCTATAAGGTGCCACAGGACCCTTTGTCATTCCTTTTGTAGTTTTTGCATTCGACTAGCAAACATTTTGCAGCAATAGAGAGAATAGTTAATATCGCTATCTTTTAAATGTCATAATCTTTTTAGAACTCTAAAACTCTTATAGGAGTGTCTGGGTTTTCATATCAATCTTCTAAGACTCTAATGTATCTAATATTTTATTTAACAAGTGGTAAATCTTCAGAAGTAGAATTTAATTTAAATTTTTACTGTTAATGAGAGCAACTGAGAGTGCATCTAAACATGTTTTTTTTCCTAATTTCGTTAGGAATATAAAATTAGAATAAAGCTCAGCAAAAGATCTACCATTAATAATAGATTACTCAGTTTGGTTTTGTTAATTAAATAATAATCTATCTGGTGTATCTATCAATGCCATATTTGAGTTTTGACAATTGCAAGTCAGCAAAAATATAGATGATAAAACTTGTATGTTTGAAATGGTGGTACTGTATTAATCTTTCATATCTCTTACACCAGAATTTCACCTGCTCTGAATTACCACCTATTTTCAGGCAATATCAGTTGTGTTTCAGAAATTCATTTTTTTTAGGGAGAAGGTTTATATTAGTATTCATATAAAAAACCCTAGAAACAGTGTAATTTAGTAATTTATCATGAGATATGGGCTTCTAAAATTCAAAAAGAGTTAATGAATTGATTGGAAGGTAGCAAAAAACTAAATTAAAGCTCATTACAGAATTGGTTCACTTGCTATTTAAATGTGTGTGGTTGGGGGTAAGATGTAACAGGGCTATTGACCAGTTGAGAACAAAGTTCAAATCCAAACCTTACTCACTATTGAAACAAGTTTGAGAATCTCAACGTAATCCCAAAAGTTGCATGTCACAAAGCCACCAGATAAATTAGCATAATTGTCTTTGTTCAAAAAGCTGGAAGTATATTAGCTGAGCTACTATATCTAGGCAATTTTTCACATTAAATGTGTCCACTATGGCTACCCCAATGCTAACAGTCCCTTGCTTTCATAAACACTAAAATTGACTCACCATTATGACTCATCATTTAAATGCATGATGAGTTTCATTTTTCTATTAACCTTCAATAAATGTTAGGGGAAGAAAACTTTTTTTTAAATTTTGCAAAGACTCATGACAACTTTTAGATTCTCTGGATGCCCATGCAGTCAATCAAACATTTCAATTACACTCTTCACTCGGTTGAGGGAGATGGAAAAATATATGCCTGCAATACATTCGGTGTATTCACAAATTATGAAGCCCACTCAAATTAGAACTTGTTAATATTGTTTTGAAATGGCTAAAATCGTTGGGAAAATCCCTCAATACCTATTTAAATGATTTCTTATCGAACAAGGTAATTAAAAATAGCAAAGTTTGTTGTATGAAATTGCCTTTGATTCAGTATGGCATTGATGAATCTGGTCTCTTTCTTTTCTATTTCTTTTCTTGAAATCCTAGTTATGTCTGGATCTATACTATGCTGAAATGTACTCTGGGGAAGGAGGAGAATTAGTTATCCATCAAGTTTCCCATTGATCTAGAAATGGAACGTCTGCTAAAGTCAGAAGTGGCTTGCTGGCTACATTTAGCAGCAAAAGAATCTGCGTATGATCAGCTCTGTTCAATCTAGTAGAGGTTTCTGCGGTCAATATTAATTACTCTACTGGATTTCAGGAGACATGAGAGAGATGAAGAGCCTAACTAGCTGTAAGGTTAATTAAAAGTAAGCCCTAGACCTAGGAATGCTACTTGTGACATTTGTCCAAGCAGTGTTGGTTTTTCCATGTTACTGCTTTGTGGTCAACTACATTGCATCTGCCACACGGCAGAATTTGTGGTCTGCTTCAATAGGGCTGACTACAACCAACTGACTCACATGCACTCCATGAAATGATATTCGTGTATACTTTTATCCAAGAGTGTAATTCTTATGGCCTGATTCAGCAAAAATATCTGCAGTCGTTAAGGCCATTTAAGTCCTCAAAGGCCACAGGGGGCTGAATGGAGGCCAACCTATTAATAGGTCAGGTGTGCACATACTAGCACTCATTCCAAGTAGAGTCTATCATTCAGCCCCTGGAAAAGTGTAAGACAACTTTGGAGCATTGGCTCAAATCCTTTTACATGTACAGTTGCGGACAGAGAATGCATACAGATGCATATTTACATGCTCAATAACCCATTTACTCACATCGGCATAATAGATGCAAAAGATCCAGAAAGTTGGGTCTCATTTTATGAAATCTAGTTACAATGAGCCATTTAAATGACTGCTATACAGGCAGGTCTTGCACCTTAAAATCAGAAACAGCATCTGTGACTGCAGCCCAAGAAGCTTATACAGCTTCTGATTGTCAATGACTCTGGAGACTTACTGGAGCTGCGTTGGGTGTTAAGATGACCACTAACGGAAATGAAGATTATGCAAAAAGTGTACCTTGGGATGACAAATTTAAAAGATTTAGGGTGAAATCCTGGCTCCACTAAAGTCAATAGCAAAATTCCCATTGATTTCAGTGGAGCCAGCCTTTCACCCTTAATATCTACCTTGCAGAGCGAGTTTAGACAATACTGGCAAATATGCAGCTCATTAGACTGCCACAACACCGGGGAATGTAGAAATAATACCAAGAGGGTTGCCTTTATGTTTCACTGCTACCGAGTGCAGGGATACAAGCTGCTTTGTGCTGACTGAGACCTCTGTGGAGATATCTTGAGCCCCCGTAAGGGAAATTACGCACACTGTATCTGCACCCATTCCCTACTGGTCCCCTCTGTGTGGAACTAATGACAACCGTCTCTTCCCTTCCCATCCCCCACCCCCCGTTGGCATGACCGAGTTGGTTGAGGGTGGCTAAGATGGAGGAAGCTATACACTGAACTGATGCTTTGCAGCTGGGGCCTCTATTGCATAGCTATGCTGGGGACAGGGGGAGCGCAAACTGGTTCAAACTAGCCTCACTGACCGCTTTATTTTTTTAGTTGTTTCAAATGAGTCATGTAATAAACAGTTCACAAAAATGTCTATAGTAGTAATCATTTCCCCCTCTACGGCTACATGTTTATAAATATGCATGGGGCTGTCATAGGATGTCATATCTCATGTAGGGTTGTGTCGACTGAGTCACTTCACATAATATAATGTGATTGTGCTGCCCAACTTGATACAGTGCAAGGTGTGCTACCCCGATAAAGAGCTAGAAAGAGCAATCTTCAAATAGTTAAAGGAAATTGAGCTCTCACAAATAAAGGTGATATTTAGAGTTTGCTTTTAATCTCTACCAACAAAAAGATTCAGATGAAGTCTTCAGCTTCCTTGTCTTTGTGTGGTAATTAGCAGGTGTTTTTCCTGCTAAGCGTGGGAGGAAGCAGGCAGTGAATGACTGTGATTCAGTTTATCACTAATGCATGCAAGCCTCACAAAAACAAATCTTTGAAATGGCATAATCTATACTTAAAGCCAAAGTGCAAGCAACAATCAATCACATTTTCATTCTGAAGATGCACTGATAGCAGCTTTAATAGCACTTCTTATGCTAATGAGGAGAAATTAGTAAATTCTCATTTGAAAGAGGAGATTGTATTGTCATCATGTCTCTAGGTTTTTCTTTTGGCTGTGGGTTTTCGGTTTTGTTTCTGTTTTTTCATGTGCTGAATTTGTGTGCACTGATTTGGAACCCAGGCGAAGGATGTTGATGTAGAGGGAGATGACTTCCATGATGGCAAGGATGACGTTCTGAGGAAGGTTGTTAATGTTGTAGAGTTTCTGGAGGAAGTTTGTTGTGTATTGGAGTAAAGTGGCCCCATGTGTGGTTTGAGGATGGTTTGTATGAGTCCCAGTATTCCTTCAGTAAGGGGGTCATGGCCAAATACGATGGATCTGCCTGGATTCCCTTGTTTCTGTATCTTGGGAAGCTTGTAGAAGGTCTCTGGGGTGGGTTTGTGGGGTATGAGTTTGTAGAGTTTCTCTTGGAGTTGTTTGGGGAAGGATTTGATTATACTCTTAAATTCCTGGGTGAATTGCAGTGTGAGGTCTTCTCTGAGTTCTTTATAATAGATGCTGTCAGAGAGCCTCATTGATGTCATCATCATGGTTGAGGACTACAATGGTACCCACTTTGTCTGCTGGTTTGGTCATTGTCTGGTGATTGTATTTCAGGGACCGTATCGTTGTGCTCTGAGAGGTAGAGAGATTATGGTGGATATAATATTTGTTAGGGATTTCAGAGTCAGTCTTTTTTCCCCCCAACCAATCAATGTAATGATTAAGAGTGTGGTTTTGTCTGCTGTTGGGTGTGCAGTGAGCTGATTCTTTTTTCCTATGACTGTTCGTGGGGACATGGCAATTGTGATCCAGTTGTTGTACACAATCACAACATGTGAGCTACCTTATCCAGTGCACTAAATGCTGCAATAACAATTATGTGGGTGAAACAAATCAATCATTATGCTCCCCAATAAACTCTCAGAAAAATGATAAAAGATAAAAACATCATATCATCGATTGGCAAACACTTCTCACAAAATGATCACTCCATCTTTGGCCTCCCTGTCCTCATCCTCAAAGGAAACCTGCATAACACCTTCAAAAGATGAGCCTGGAAGCTTAAATTCATAACTCTGCTAGATATTAAAAATCCATGAATTCAATAAGATACTGCATTTATGGCTCATTACAACACTCGGTAACCCACTATCCCTCCTTTGTTCTATGTCTGCAGAAGAGTTCACATCCCACTTCATCTTGAATGGTCTCTTGCAGCATGTGTTAATTCCTTATGCTAAGCAATCTTTTCCAATTCCACCTTGTGTTTAATTGTGACAATCTGGACTGGTCCACACTACAGAATTAGGTCAACGCAAGGCAGCTTACGTCAACCTAACTAGAGAAGTAGAATTTGAAAGTGGAAGGCAGCTAAGGAATGGTAGGAGGGAAAGCAGCACAATAAAGATAATGGATTTCAAGAAGGCAGACTTTAGCAAACTCAGTGAGTTGGTAGGTAAGATCTCATGCAAAGCAAGTCTAAAGGGAAAACCAGTTCAAAACAGTCAGCACTTTTTCAAAGAGACATTATTAAGGACACTAGAGCAAACTATCCTGCTGCATAGGAAAGATAAGAAGTATGGCAAGAGACCACCCCGGCTTAACCAGGAGATCTTCAATGATCTGAAACTCCAAAGAGAGTCCTACAAAAAGTGGAAACTAGGTCAAATTACAAAGGATGAATAAAAACATATAACACAAGTATGTAGGGATAAAATTAAAAAGGCCAAGGTACAAAATGAGATTAAACTAGCTAGAGGCATAAAGGGTAATGAGAAAACATTCTACAAATACATTAGAAGCAAGATGAAGACCAAGGACAGAGTAGGCCCATTACTCAGTGTGGTGAGGGATAACAGAAAATATGGAAATGGCAGAAGTGCTAAATTACGTTTTTGCTTCCGTTTTCATCAAAAAGATTAGTAGCAATAAGGACATCTAACATAGTGAATGCCAGTTAAAATGAGGTAGGATCAGAGGCTGGAATAAGGAAAGACCAAGTTAAAAATCACTTAGACAAATTAGAAGTGACAAAGAGCCCTGTGGCACCTTATAGACAAACAGAGGTATTGGAGCATAAGCTTTCGTGGGTGAATACGACGAAGAGGGTATTCACCCACGAAAGCTTATGCTCCAATATGTCTGTTAGTCTATCAGGTGCCACAGGACTCTTTGTCGCTTCTATAGATCCAGACTAACACGGCTACCCCTCTGATACTTAGATAAATTAGGTGTCTTCAAGTCACCAGGACCTGATGAAATACATCCTAGAATACTCAAGAAGCTGACTGAGGAGATATCGGAGTCATTAGCAATTATCTCTGAAAAGTCATGGAAAACAGGAAAGTTTTCAGAGGACTGGAAAAAGTCAAATATAGTGATAATCTATAAAGAGAGACATAAGGACAACCCGGGAAATTACAGACCAGTCAGCTTAACTTCAGTACCCAGAACGATAATGGAGCAAATAATTAAACAATCAATTTGCAAACACTTAGAAGATAATAAAGTGATAGGTAACAGTCAGAATGGAATTGTCAAAAAGAAATCATGTCAAATCAACGTAATAGCTTTCTTTGACAGGATAGCAAGCCTTGTGGATGGGGGGAAGCAGTAGATGTGGTATATCTTGACTTTAGTGCAGCTTTTGATACTGTCTTGCATGATCTTCTCATAAACAAACTAGGGAAATACAACCTAGATGGAGATACTATAAGGTGGGTGCATAACTGGTTGGAAATCCATTCCCAGAGAGTAGTTCTCAGTAGTTCATAGTGAAGATGGAAGGGCATTTTGAGTGGGATCAGTTCTGGATCCAATTCTGTTCAATATCTTCATTCATGATTTAGATAATGGCATAGAAAATACACTTATAATCTTTAGGTTTCAGTGTAGTAGCTGTGTTAGTCTGTGTCAGCAAAACGAAAATAAGAAAGAAAAACTTGTAGCACCTTAGAGACTAACAAATTTATTTCAGCATAAGCTTTCGTGAAGCTTTCACGAAAGCTTATGCTGAAATAAATTTGTTAGTCTCTAAGGTGCTACAAGTTTTTCTTTCTTATTTTCGTTTTACTTATAATCTTTGTTGATGATACCACGATGGTAGGGGTTACAAGTGCTTTGGACAATAGGATTAAAATTCAAAATGATCTGGGCAAACTGGAGAAATGGTCTGAAGCAAACAGGATGAAATTCAATAAGGACAAATGCAAAGTACTCCACTTAGGAAGGAACAATCAGTTGCACACATACAAAATGGGAAATGACTACCTAGGAAGGAGTGCTGCAGAAAGGGTTCTGGGGGTCATAGTAGATCAAAAGCTATATATGAGTCAACAGTGTAACACAGTTTCAAAAAAAGCAAACATCATTCCGTGATGTATTAGCAGGATTATTGTAAGCAAGACATGAGAAGTAATTCTTTTGCGCTTCTCCTCGCTGATAAGGCCTCAACTGAAGTATTGTGTCCAGTTCTGGGTGCCACATTTCAGGTAGGATGTGGACAGATTGGAGAAAGTCCAGAGAACACCAATATAGATGATTAAAAGTCTAGAAAACATGGGAATATTGAAAAAAAATGTGTTTGTTTAGTCTGGAGAAGAGAAGACTGAGAGGGGACATAACACTTTTCAAGTATATAAAAGGTTGTTACAAGGAGAAGGTAGGAAAATGTTCTCCTTAACTTTTGAGGACAGGAGAAGAAGGAATGGCCTTAAACTACAGCAAGGGCAGTTTAGGTTGGACATTAAGAAAAACTTCTTGTCAGGGTAGTGAAACACTGGTATAAATTGGCTAGGGAGATTGTGGAATCTCCATCATTGGAGATTTTTAAGAGCAGGTTAAACAAACACCTGTCGAGGATGGTCTAGATAATACTTAGACCCTGTCTTGAATGCAGGGGAGTGGACTAGCTGACCTCTCAAGGTCCCTTCCAGTCCTACGAGTCTATGATTCTATAAGTGTTTAACTTAAATTTTGCTCCCGCCAACATAAGTGCCCAACTATGCCAACTTAATAACTCCACATCCATGAGTGGCATAGTTGGGGTCAATGTAGTTAGGGTGACGCGGTGTCAGTGTAGACACTGCATTGTTTATGTCAACTGTTATTGGCTTTCAGGAGCCTTCCTATAATGCCCCACAGTAACAGTACAATAAATACAAGCTATCCTGGTGACGACACGCATCACTGACACAAGGAGCAAAGCGTAGACACATAAGTGATGTAATTACTGGGGTAACTGTATGCTGATGTAAGTTAGGTTGACTTAATTTTGTATGTAGACATAGCCTCTGAACCAGGCATGCCAGAACAGGTGGACCAGAGGAAGAGGTGGTGTGGGGACAGGGTATGGGGGCAGGGGTGGTGTGAGGTTAGGGGCTTGGGGAGAAGGGGCAGTGCGAAGGCAGGGCTTCAGGGGGAATAGGCAATGCGAAGGCAGGGGCTTGGGAAGAAGGAGCAGTATGGTAGCGTGACATGGGGGGTGGGGCCATGGTTCAGGCATCTGTGCCTCCCTCCTTTTAGGGCCCGTCTGCTGATCCTGCTCTGAGTACCTTTCCCACACCTGAAGAAGAGCTCTGTGTATGCTCAGAAGGTTGTCTCTTTCTCCAACAGAAGTTGGTCCAATAAAAGATATTGCATCACACACCTTGTCTCTCTAAATTATAAAATGAACAGTCAAAGGAATTATGTTGCTAGTTTATCTCAATGCTTCTGTTTGTCATTCTTTCTGACAAATAGTTAAAAATACATTCTGTTTTACTAAGATCCACTGCACATTTGTCATGGTAGTTAGGTGCCTAAATTATAGAAAAGAGAGCAAAGCAAGAACGAAATTACGGATAGCAATTCCCAAAGCCAGAGGCCCCCATCAGAGAGAACCCTGCCTCAAGACATGGCATGGGAAAACTAAGGTTCCAAGAGCCAGTCATCTTAATTGCCATGATGAGGTGTCAGGTGACAGTCTGTGTTTAAGATAATCAGATCTAAGATTAATAAGTTTTTTTAATTCTTCAATACCTCTTGAATTCTACATGTAAATTTACAGTACAGAAACTAGAAAAGATATACTACTCTGAATTCTAAATAAAGTCCTATTAGGAATGCAGCTGCCTGCTCCTCGCATTATGCAGAATACTGCACACACATTCACTAGATATTGTGTATCTCCATGACCCGAGCTTGATGCCTTCTACCTTATGGTTGGAAGTCAAGGTGTTAATTTTAACCTGCATGGTTCTAGTTAACCTGTGATCTGGTTGTCTGAGAGATCAGGTCTCTCTGTAAAATTGTACCCTAGCTGCAGTCAGTGGAGACACTGGAGGTGGACCCTCTCCAGTATAGAAGAAAGGTGGTGTTGAAAAAAATATTCCACTGTTGCATTTAAGCAAGAAAACAATGACAGAATGCGAACAATTTTCCCTCAGATTAGAAATGTACAAACTGTCTCAATAGGAAATGCCCTGATGCCTTGAAACCAGTTTGTCTGAATACTCATTATTCCTTATAATGTATCTCCTAGAGAGAAATTAATGCAGTCACATACCCAATCAAGGAATTTTAAAGTAGCATGGCCATGCTCAAGCAAGTATCATTATTGTTACTACTTGTAATGCTATAGCACCTTTCAATCAAATTTTTTTTTTAATGTAAAATTACCAAAGTTTCACACTGCTAGTTATGGTAGTTTTCCAATAATTTCTTTACCTTATTGCTGATTAATAATATAAGATATACAACCTATTTCTGTGTAATCAGATGCTTTCTCCTCTATAATCAGCCTTTACCTCCTACTTCATTTATTCAGTGAAGTCACAAGCCATCGGTTTGTGACGTGAGACTTTTTTCTATCTTGATGAATTTTGATATTACAAATACTGCAGTGAAGCATGACTGAAGGAATTATCCAGGAAGAAAGTGTTTATAGTTCAGGGAGATCTTCTGGTCTGTTGTACACACACAAACACATCTCCTGGATATTTGACTCCTATGTGGAAGAAAATACTGCTCAAGTGCAAAACAGTATAATGAGGATTTGATATAATGTTAAATTTGTAAAGTTGCTAGTGTGGCTGTGGTATCATGTATCATCTGTAAATCTTAGCGTATAGAGTGTACTGTTCACTGAGAGAGGAGAGCAGAACAATGTGTAAAATGTCATATATTCATTTTGTATAGACAGGCAGCACTAGTCCTGCATTCTGCATACTTTTTTAAACAGGAGCTGTTAAAATGTAATAAGGAGTAAATTGAGAAAAGGATTTGTTGTTAGTAAAGAGCTGAATTCAGCATTGAATGAATATAACATTACTTATGGCACACAGTAGAATATTCAATCAGGCCTCCTTTACAAGCAATTGATATTCTCTATGGCCTGTTCATAATACTGTCTAGAGAATTAAAGGATGTTAACATTTCATTACTCCTGCCATTGATTTTTCTCTACTTTCTTCACAACAAAAATCAAAATGTGACCTCTTATTCCACTGAATTAGTTCCAGAGCACTTGCAATTATTGACCTCCTAATGAAAATTAATGATGGCTTCTTTCATTCAGTCTTACAAGTAAGCACAGCAAGCAAATTTCCGAAACGGGTGATTTTTCCCTCTCAGATTGACATGAAAAAGACCATATTAAATAAAATCCTACATTAAGGCAGCATTGTGCAAATTTAAACACTCAAAAGTCAGAAAATTTATAATATTTTAATTATTATTTCAATTGCATCATGGGGGCCCAATGCTGCAAAAACCTAACCATGTCAGTAGCTTTACTCATGTACAGTCAATGAAACTACTCATATAAGTAAAGTTACTTCTGTGTTTAAATCATTGCAGCATTGGCCCCTTTATTTGTTTATATTGCACATATTTGGTCACATCCTGCCCCCTTACCTCCTTCATCATGCATAGGGGAAACTGAAGGTGGCATAGAGAAGCATTTACACTAAACGCTTCTGAGCCCATGATGTGGGGCATGGTCAGCAGTCCCTGGGTGCTAGATCAGTTACTTTAGGCAGCAGACTTAAGCAACAGTAAGGCATAAAAGCCACCTTTGTCTGCCATCTATTTATCCAGTCTTGCACTGAGCACAGTTCAGCTTGACTGGGAGTTCTGGGCCACTGTATATATGTTAGGCCAGGAATCGGCAACCTTCAGCACCGTTTGTTTACTTGCCATGTCCGCCGGTTCGGCCGATCGCGGCTCCCACTCGCCCCATGCCAATGGGGGCTGCGGGAAGTGGCGCGGGCCGGGGGATGTGCTCAAATAACATCAAAAAACCAACAAACGGGTGAATTGATTGCCTTTACATCCATCCATACAGATATATATGCACAAATCACCATCAGGGTAAGACCATGGGCTCTCTTACATCTGCATAAATTAGGCATAACTCCATCAGTGTCAAAACAGGATAAATGAGAGGACCCATATCTGGAAGTGAAAACTAGCTACTTTATCTATGGCATTTTCTGATGACATACAATTATCTAGTGAAAACATATTATTGTCTGCAGATCAAGTCAAAATACTTCATTTTCTTTCTTTCTTTCTTTAGACAACAAAGATTATGATGCATATCTATCTTATACCAAAGTGGATCCAGACCAGTGGAATCAAGAAACTGGGGAAGAAGAACGATTTGCTCTTGAGATCCTACCAGATATGCTTGAAAAGCATTATGGGTACAAGTTGTTCATACCAGATAGAGATTTGATTCCCACTGGAAGTAAGTTATATTCAACCATGTGTGTGTGTGTTTCCTATACAGGGAAAACAGAAATTACATACATGTTGCAAAAATGTGCTTTCTATCATAATATTCTCAGAGACTTATCTCTGAGTTTTCTCTATCATTTTTAAAAATATTTCATCTGATTTTGGGTATGCACTTTTAAAATATTGGCTTGTCTCCGTTCTTCCCTAAAATATCACTTGCGTATTTGGTAGGGTATTATTTTCAGTTAAGATTAAAGGGTTCAGGAAAGACATAGACAGGAAAGCATGACAAGACCAGTATTTTGTAGGGTTTGGTGAGGAGCCTTTCTATCTGTGAATCAAATACTGATGTCCTTAATCTGTTTTAACTCAGTCCATACTTAGACAAATTCCCGTGGCCTTGAATGTGCACTGAGTAAAATCTGAATCTATAGTCTATGGGGAAAAATAGACTTGTGTTGAAACTAATACAGCAGTGGAGTGATACATTTGTATCTCTTTTAAGGAATGCTATATGCCATGGCATTCTGTTAGTATTCACAGCCGATGAGTTTTTGGTGTGGCTACTGGAGATCTTCACAGAGAGCAAAATTAGCTGATTAGTGCTTAGTTTTGTTCCTTTACTACTTATTCATGTTTATTATGCAGAGTCTTGCCCAATTTTTGTTACTGCTTCAGTGAGAAGTTGTAAAGTTCATCTCCATAGCTTTAATGTAGCCTTCAAACTGCCATCTTTTTACTGGATTATTTTAATTTACTTTTACTAAAGGCAGTAAAGAATCTTTTATCTTAAAAAGAAAAAAAATAGACACATTAGCAGCAAAGTTGTTGTTAAGATCCTGCAATAACCTGAACATTAATTCACAGGAGGCAACATTGTAGATGCCTGGAAAAAAAAAAGACAGACTAAGAGTCCAACCCTGCAACATACACACGAGTAACTTGTGAGTTTGTGTATGATTGGTCCCCTAAATCACATGGTGATTGTTCTGTTACCACACAGAATGACTTTTAAAACAGAAGAATAGTGATGATAATGCATACCCTTGCTCACATGCAGATGTTGGTATTTGTACAAAAATTTAGCCAGGACCCAAATATTCTGATGAATTTAAACCCATTCACGTGATGCTGGAGTGCGGGGGAGGATGAGGAGTTGAATGAATGTATGCAATCAATACTTTGTAGTGTTCAGCCAGATGTTCCTGGACAGGAGAATTTAGCCCTTTTGTTTCTACTGCGGTTTTTGGGTGAGATACTTGCTTCGACTGATCTTGAACAACTATCTTTTTTTATAGCCTACATTGAAGATGTGGCAAGATGTGTAGACCAAAGCAAGCGACTGATCATTGTCATGACTCCAAATTATGTGGTAAGGAGAGGCTGGAGCATCTTCGAACTGGAAACCAGGCTTCGGAATATGTTAGTCACTGGAGAAATTAAAGTGATACTGATTGAATGCAGTGAACTCCGGGGAATTATGAACTACCAGGAGGTCGAGGCCCTGAAACATACCATCAAGCTTCTAACTGTCATTAAATGGCATGGACCAAAATGCAACAAGTTGAATTCTAAATTCTGGAAACGTTTACAGTACGAAATGCCTTTTAAGAGGATAGAACCCATCACACACGAGCAGGTTTTAGATGTTAGTGAGCAGGGGCCCTTTGGGGAACTGCAGACGGTCTCAGCAATTTCAATGGCTGCTGCCACCTCCACTGCTCTTGCCACTGCCCATCCAGATCTGCGCTCCACCTTTCATAATACGTATCATTCACAGATGCGCCAGAAACACTATTATCGAAGCTATGAATACGATGTACCTCCTACTGGCACCCTGCCTCTTACCTCAATAGGCAACCAGCATACCTACTGCAACATCCCTATGACACTTATCAATGGGCAGCGGCCGCAGACAAAAACTAACAGAGAGCAGAATCCAGATGAGGCTCACACAAACAGTGCGATACTGCCCCTCTTGCCACGGGAGACCAGTATATCAAGTGTCATTTGGTGACAGAAATGCCAGGGGGGACCCCAACCAACCCCCTTGAGTAGGAGCTAAGTGTGCAGTCTGGTGCCTGGAACTACATCCTCGACTGCTGCTGTTAAACATGCATTACAATCTATAAAATACGAGGAAAAACAGGGTCTTGTACATATGTTTTTTGCAGTTTCTTTGTAGCATCAGTCTTCCTGTTTTACCCATGTCTCTTGCCATTCACATTTTTGACTTTGTTTTATACGTCATTGGAATTTGTATATTACAGTTTTTTTAAATGAAGAGACTGCTGTATAGATAGAAAATCTTTTCTGCTCCATTAGTATAGTTTTAGAATTTTTTTAAACATTTCTTGGGAATGCTTGGACGAAGCTATGTTAATATCAGAAGCACCATCCATTT
This sequence comes from Chelydra serpentina, assembly GCA_037349315.1. NCBI lineage: Eukaryota > Metazoa > Chordata > Testudines > Chelydridae > Chelydra > Chelydra serpentina. Next base: position 142,416,140 of record JBAIAC010000004.1, read on the forward strand.
TGTTGGCCTGCCTAGCCTGATACATGAAGGCCATGCCTGCTGCATTTCACCGTTGTGAAGAACCTTTGTTCTTAGGAGGACCCCGCCAATCATTCTGAGCTCCAATTTCATTACCTATCCCATGACAACACTCTTTCCTCTCACCTCTCCTTATAATGGCCCCATGCTGGGTAACACTACAGACAGTCTGGTCATCTAACATTTAACTCAGTAAATGCTTGTCAGACAACACGATATACCCAATATGTATCAATTGCCTCACAGTAACCACTACAGAGTGTGTAGAAAGTAGAGTTTGTTTTTGTTTTACGGATGAGTTGATTTGTACCCCTTTTATTTATATAAAGCAACAACGCTAATTCGATCACTTCTGGAATAGTGTGAATGTGTGAATGTGTATGCAGCTTTTTCTTTTTTTGCTTGATTTTTAAGCATTTGACTTTTTCTTTTCCCCTTTTTAAATTCTGCAAATGAGGTTATTTGCAATTGTCAAACAAGTAAGGTAATAGGTGTTGAAGTGCAGTAAATCCTGCTGAGGTTTACAACGATGGCTTCCAAACCAAAGGGAAGTAGAAGGACAATATGGTTTGTCACATTGTATTATAGAAAATGATTTTTTCTCAAAAGTAAGAGCAAAACATTTCTTTCCAGCTGAGTATGGATTCCCCTTGTATTTGAATGTTCCATTCACTGTAATTACTTTTCAATGATATATTCACATTTGAGCATTTTTATATTTTGTTTTAGCTTGTTACAAGAAGTAAAACCTTATTAATTTCAAGGTGATTTAAATGAGAACTCAGGTAGTAAAAAAGAAATTATGAATACCAACGAACATCAATGTTGTAAGAATAAACTTTTATTTATACAATATTAATATTTAAATCGGATGTGGAAACATTAAAAACCATTAAGTTTATTGAATAAATAAATAAACTAGTTTGGTTTTTAATGCATGATTCCATCTTTGAGGATTGCAGATTACATGTGTGCCATTGCTCCCAGATAAAGAAAATCACTGTTCAGATATCTCTAGAACTAATGGAATAAGGATCTTACCCGTATTTACATTCAAATGATGCAAAAGTCACTTTCCATTTAAGAAAATGTAAGGAGTGGAGTTAGATTTTTTTTTCTTTTAAAAGGGCCATATTTTCTGCTGGTGTAAATAGAACCAGTGGAGATGCTCCAATGACCATCAGCAGAGGATTGGCCCCCTTCTTTTTTTATTTATTTTTTAATATCAACAATACAACATGAACACTAGGAAACAGCTTTTAAATTATTTCAGCAACTTGTTACTTGTTAGGGATTTTCATAACAGCTGACTGGTGTTGGCCAATATATTGGATGTTGTGTGATTTGTTCATTCTTATTATCACTATATTCAAAAAATACAAGTTTTAATATTTTGGTCTCATTAGTAAGATGTGATTGGTCAAAAATGTGTAACCTGCAGTTTGTGGGTGTTTGTGGGGGTAAGTCAATATTGACAATGTCTGAGGAACGACTATTATGTTGTAACAGTCAAGAATTCTCAGTATCTGCATAACCAGTTAAAGGAGCTTTGGGATGTGCACTGACTTTTATTTGCTAAAAAATGTTTATTTCTCTGACAATTCGCTTGGGTCCTTTTCTACAATCTGTTCTTTATTTCAATTGTGTCCCCCTGGACATGTGCCAAATATCCACAAAATGGAAATGAAGCTGCCGGGGTAGATAAAATTTCAAGACAGCTTTACAAATTTGATTATTTTCAGCTTGTAAGACGGTTGTTATTTATTTTATATTATAGATGCCTGTCAGGAACTGATGGCATTTAATTTCATTTCACTGGATTCTAAATTCCTCCAATACCCAGAAAAATTAAAATATACTAATACTCTTTCCCTCCATCCCTCCCCTTTATATTTTTTAAGATGAAGATTGGGATGTGGAATAAATATAGAGTGTAACAATCTGACGACAGTCACATTCATTGGTAGGTGTTTCTTTAGCCACATTGGGGGTATTTTTTTGTTGTTCTATTTTTAGTGTAGATTTAAGCACTTTGAATAGCATGATTCAGGGATTGATGGATACTATTTGATATTCACACTATTTAAGAAAAGTTTTTCTTCTTATGCTTTGTCATATTATTAAACAAAAACAAACAAATGAAAAAAGAAATACACGGAGAAGCTATCTATGGCTTTAGAAACATTCCTCCCAGGTATTCCTCTTCTATAAACAGCTCTGTGTGAGAAACAGCGAAGGAAACTGTCATGTGTTCACGTGCTCTATGTTTGACAAAAGTTCTGTTAGAACACAAAATAAAAAGGAAAAAAAATTAATTTGCCCTAGTGCTTAGGCTCCATCCTTTTTTGGTTCAGATGTTCTAGTTTTTGATAATGCAGTCTGAAGTGTGCATGCAATAGCCAACTGCAAGGGTTAGCCATTAAAAAAAGCACTTTACCTTTGAAAATTGTAGTGTGGTGATTGGACAAAACTTCTTATGCCTGGTTTCCATCTGTCACTAATTTTGGGTATGTATATGGAGTCTATTCACATGAAGTATCTAGATACGGTGCTTCATTGTTATAAGATTCTCTTATCAGGCTACTCCTTGATATAAAATTAAAGGACTATATCATCCTGCCCCATGGAAACTCACATCCCTCTTATAACACAGAGGTTCAAACATAGCTTTACTGAAAGGGAGGACTGCACAGCATGCAGCTGATTATTTTGACAAAGTATCTCTAGGCTTGATTCTGCTCTCAGCTACATCAGTGTAAAACAGGAGTAACTCTATTGCAGTTGATGAAGTTAAACCAGTGTAAAAACTGGTTTAAGTGAGAGGAGAATCAGGAAAAATGAATCAGAAAAGAACTTGTATTTACAACTAACAATGGGATAAAATTCTGACCCCCACTGAAGTCAGTGACAAAACTCCCACTGATATTAGTGGGGCCAGGATTTCACTGAAGGAGTCTACATCATAAAACACTTCGACATTCTTTCAGGATGGCTGTTGCTCACGTTACACATTTTTTTAGCCTTAGATGCAAAATTCTTGCATTTTTCCGTTAGCACCCAGCTGTTAAAATGAAACAGACATTACATAATGGCAGATAATCAGACTCTACATATTTAAAAAGCCTGTTATACTTGTCTGATTAAAATGCACAACATTTTAGTTGAATTGCATGCATTAATGATCCATTTACATTATAAATTGAGCAATGAGATTTGGGGGAAACGGGCCTGATGAGCAGGCTTCCCTTTTTCTCAAACTTAAAAAAAAATTGTTACTCCACAAACCTTGGAAAAAACTTTATTAGGATGTAAGAATTGCAACAATAAAGCAGACACTAAGAAAAGCCAAGGTAGGAGAAGGGGGGGGAACATCAGCCTGCTTCTTAATTGGGTTATGGACATTCTCTGTTATGGAGTCCACCCCCAACTCAGTCCAACCTACATAAAGCAACTGGCATGTGCCACATCCTGCAGATGGATGAACAGTGTCACAAATACAGCCCTGGTATCTGTTACACTGCTGAATGATTTTGCATTTGCTAGTAACCCAGTAGTGCACACAGTTGTTGGGGAATCACCCATAGTTGTGGTAGACAGGGAGACAAAATTTTGTTGGCACTAAGAATCTTCCTCCATAACAGGCTTAGTGCATGATCCAAAGCAACTATTTTCATTCTTACCCTCCCTGCACACAACTAAATATAATTTCTGCCCCTCTTCAGAACTGAACAGGAGCTTTGTTTGGCTAGAATTAGACAAACATGGGCAGTTTCATAACACTTGGTATCTCCCTGCATAATGCATGCTTCAAGTTCCTTTGCTGTTTGATTTCTGCCACAGCTCTAGCTCTGTTAATAGTCATTGAGTGGAGAAGGAGGAATGAGCATTGCACCCTTCATGTATGATTCAGGATATCACTGGTTTTGTAGGTTGGAATTCAGCATTGATACTATGTTGTCTCTTGGGGCATGTTATTTTGCTGAACAGTTCCCCATTCACGCTGGACATAACACCAAAAGAGGACAAGGCAGCATCACACTTCTCTAACTGAGCTTTAGTTGGTGTTCCACAATCTGCAGGGTCTTTGGAAGTAAAACCAATAGAAATGAACATTAAGATTTTTCCTTTGCAGTTTTGTTTTTAATTCTGTTTGAGATCAAGTCTGGTCTTTGTACTGTACTAATAGCGTCTATGAGCTGGGTAGGCAAGACTTCAGTGAGTTATACTGCAGTCAGTAAACAGAAAATGTAAAAAAAAAAAAAAGGAAAGATGTGGCCATGTTAACAGTTTGGTATGTGGTAAAACAAAATAAACCCCTCCCCAACATGCCTAAACAATTCATATAGTGCTAAGGTCTTGTCCTGGGAAGGTATCCTGTTTGTAACAATGAGAAACTTGGCTCAAAAGCTTAACAGCATGCTCACATGTTATAGTCAATATCCTCGATAACATCTTTACAAAACCAACCAGTATTTGATTTTTGCTTCTGTTGAGTTAAGGTTGCATGGATTTCAAGAGTTCTGGCAGCTAGCTTTGAATGTTGTATGAAGTACACAATCCCTATCCAATACATGGTTTATAGAAAGGCCCACACTACAGATTTTCATTTCATTTTAGTTTGACAGATGCAATTTTCTCCGATTGGTGTCAAATATAACAAGGGGTGGTATAAATGATATAAATGTTCACGATAAAATTAATTTGCTTTTTAAACCTTATCTCCTCCTTTAATTGAATCTTAGTTTTCTCCCCATCCCGAAATATAAATAGCATAAATGTCAATTCTTCAGGAAAAATAAGTACCCAATAATCACACTCACATCTTCAAAGGACTTTACAAATGCTACCTAATTAATCTCCACAACCAATTCAGAGGAGGGTAGGGAAATTGTGTCTTTACAGATGGCAAACTGAGGTAGAGGTCTAATGCATCACCTGGCTTGCACAGCTGCTCAAGGGACTAACGGGGTGTAAGGTCCCTGCTTGCCCCCTTGTGTCAGGGTGGAAACCAGATGGAACCTTTGTTCCATCCGCCACAACAAGTGGGCCATCATATCTTCACCAGCATATTGAGTGACATATGCTGGGTCAGCTACAGGTGCAGTATTGGTCCTTTCCCCTCAATGCAACAGGGAGACTTGGAAACGGATTGTGCCTCTCCCAGTCTTTTCCGTACTCATGGTAAACACTATGGTTGAGCCCCACAAGTTACAAAGTTAAGATGAAAGCATCAAAAGTGTGATGACAACTAACTCCGAGCCTGTGCTCCAACCACACCTCACTGCTCCTGATGTTAGCCTTCATTCCATCCATTCCTTCCCCTGCCCCCTTCATTTACCGTGGAGTCTCTACAGTGCTCAAGATAAAACACAATGCTTGAGATGCATCCTTTAAGCCTGACTCATATGAACATTCTTTACCTGTGGGACTATTTGGGTGAGTAAATATCACTTGCAGGAGCAGCTTTTTAATTTGTAAAAGTACTTGCATTCACAATTCACAGCCTTTTCTTCATCCCTAATGTCTTAACAGTGCCCTTTTGGGGTAACATCCCTTTCTTTTCAAGCCTCAGTGTGTAATCTTTCTCTGGCTCATACACACCCCTGCATAAAACAATGTGCAGTGACTAGTTCCTATGGGTTTACCTTATTGTTTTAGCTTCAATTCTTAGCATAGATTGATTTTCCCAGCAATGCTGTAGGCTGTTCTTTGAGAGTCTGTTTGAAACTTGTTTTACAATGCTTGTATGACAGGTAAACAACAGTATATGTGTGTGTATGTGTGGTTCTTTTAAAAAAAATAAAAACAAGCTTGTAATGAAGATAACAGGTGAACAGCAATGAACTTACAAAGTTGGAAGAAATTGTTTGCCAGTGTTAAAATTCTCTGGTGAATAGCTCACTGCTGCTCTAATTATGTACTTAGGGACACTTTAAGTAGACAATTAAAACAATTAGTATTATACATGTAACTTTAGCATCACATTAGAATGTTGTACACTGGTCTTCCTAAAACCCAGAAAGCATCAAATGGTGACAATTATGTAAATACAAAGTAAAGAGGAAAACATCCACATAGCTTTCTTATTGTCTCTCATTTGCAAAAGTTACAAAGAAATCATGCTTCTTATTTTAGATCACTGAACCCATTTCTACCTCAGCAAAAGCATTTAAAATGTAAAAATGCAACCCTTTACAAGACCTATAGACTCTCAAGAAGCGAAATGGTTTCAAGAAATGGAAAAGCACTTGCATGTGCTTTTTCTCCAAAGATATGTATCCAATCATATAATCATTCACAGCACTGTAAAATAAAACAGTAACAACCTGATCCTCTAAAAGTAGACAAAGTCCAAGTAAAATGGCTTTGCTCATATGAAAAGGCTCTGCATGTGTTGCTGTGCCAAGGCAAACTTGTAGTCAGCCCACTGCTAGGTATGGATAGATTTGGAAAGGAAAAGGAGGCCAAAGCACCATTCCTATGGTTCCATTCCACATAGCGTTGGCCATGTAGATACTTATTGTACACGATTTACTAGTCATGCTCACTTTGGGGGGGGGAGGGGTGACATGCCCACTTTTCCTTATTTGTAGTTCCATTTGAAGGCCTTACCTTGGGATGTCTCTAGAACAGAGGTTGTGTGGAGTTGTTCTGTGCAGGTGGCTGCTTGGTTTGCTCCCCACTCCACCTTCAATACAAAGCAAAAGTTAATTGTTTTCCCTGCCTCACTTTGCCACATTAAGCCCTTATATACCGGCATAATCAGCCTCCGGATACAACAAACAATGGATCTGACCATGACTTCAAACATCACTCGTCTGTAGAACACTGGGTATCTAAAATTCATCAGGTGTTTTATTTCCCTCACCCGTAATGTTGAAAGATACTTATTACAAAGCTTTCTTAGCGATACTAAAGGGTTTGGTGACAGGATGACCATATCCTCTTGAATCACCGCTTAATCGCCCCAAGAGTCCCATCATTGTATATAATGGTTATAGGGGCACTGGAGTGCATTTTCCCCCCTGAAGTTTGATTGTATGAAATGGTAATGCTGGACACTAATATGCAAATAGGATGCTATTTCTCAGCTTTTTTTTTTTTTAACAGTTAGATACACTTAATTTACTGGGAGCCTTTTTATTGACTTCACTTTGAGTCAGATCCTAAGGCCCCAATCCTGCAGAGATGAGTGCTTAATGCACATGATTAACTTTACCAATTGGGACTATTCACAGTGCACAAAGTTAAGCATATACATAAATCTTTGCAGGATTGGAGCCTTTGTGCACAATTTCAATAGGTAGGTAATTTTAGGTAAAGTAGAGAGTATTACTATGCATTGTTCAATAGATAACTAGACAAAATGGCCAAAGAAACATGCATTAACTGCCAGTGGTAGAGGTAACATTAGGCAGACTTCACTTTAACAAAGCAATGGAACTGTGACTAAAAAATAAGAAAACTAAATTCTGTAGAGAAATGTTTTAGCTCAGTGCCACCTTTATTGTCTTTGGACTGAAGGATATTTGTCCACAGGATTTAGTTTCTTTACTTATCATGTCATATCATGTCAATGAGAGCTGGATGTGTGTGTGTATATATATATATAATTAATTATATATAGCAACAAAAAATTGCAGTGATAAAAGTACTTGGGAATGCAGTGCGCTACACTAAATTAACAGCTAGACAAGAGTCAGAATAAAGCACTTTATCATCAGTTAGTCTTCTGATCTTTTAATGGAAAGAAGTAGATGGATGCCAGGTGGGACTTTGAGAGAATCTTTCCATACATACTTGATCATAAGTAGAAGGAACTCCACTGCACTTACACCAGCGTACAACTGGTTTAAAGGAGAGCAGAATCGGGCCCAGAGTTTGTAATCAGCACAGATGCTGATTAAGCAAAAACCTGTAAAAATGATTTTCCTATTTTATGTATTTTTGTTAAAGATGTAGAATTTCTATCTTTTTTCAGGTGTCTTTCACTGATGCTATATAAACTATAGCTCAATACATATGTTCCTTCCAAGGCTTACCATAGGGGTACACATGTGAATAAAAACTGCAGAAGTTGCCTCTTTCTTTAGACACTTTGTGCAAACCCACTGAAATTAAGGTAGACACACTATAGTTAAGTAGAAATACAACAGACTATATTATGTGTACTGAATGTTAAATATTTTACCTAATGAGAGTAACTTATATTCATATTTAGTTAAAAAAATATAAAAGGGGCCATAGAGAAGAGTGCATTTTTATTAGTGATGCTATACATGCTGCTGAAAAGCAAAAGGTAAATGATAGAAATGTTACCCACTTTCAATGTATGTTACTTTAAACAGCATATTTATGTTATCCTACAATATATGCCGCCTTTTAAAAAATTTACCATGTTTGATACTTTAAACTGCACAGCTTGTTGTAACAAGTATAACATATTTAGCATTTTGTACTTTCATTGATTTTTATTTTTAAGGGAGAAAAGACATCACTCACTAAATATGAATGCTGCACATGTTAGCAATAGAGATATTGATTTTTGTATCTTTGATTGCACTTGCCTTAACTTTTCCACACACACACGTGCGTGCATGCGCACACACAAAGATTAAAGGAAACAAAAACCACAAAAACAGGCAAGTTCTGCACCGAATATACTTTTTGCATAATTTAATGAATAATGAGACATAAGCCTATTCACTACAATCCTTGTAAAGAGTATATGAGCACATGATGCCGTAGGTTTGTTAAAGCACAAGGTGTACTTTGTCTAGATTTAAAACAACAACAACAACAACAACAAAACTTTTGGTGTAACTTTGCTTTAGGTTTAAAAAAAAGTTGGATGTTTTAAAAAAACCCTTTATTACTTGCATATGAATATTTTTGTATAATAATATCTGAAGAAGGTTTTAAACTGGAAAATTACTTGCTTTATGGCGTGCAACTTTTAGAGAAAATAAACAGGGTATATGTCCAGTTTGTAAAAAATGTTTTCCTTTCAAGATTGCTCTTTCACTGGCTAAATGCAAGGTTATGACAACTTTAAATACTTCTTTTGTGAACTGACAAAAAAAACAAAAAACAAAAAATAAAACTATGTGAATAAGTTGCGTATGCAAACTTTTTTTAAAACCAATTATCCAGTTAATGCCAATAGTAATCTAGGATAAGATAGGAAGATTCCAGTTTGGTCATTTTATTTTATAGACATACTAGGCCATATTTTCAGCTGGTACATCTGTGGAGTTATACCAGTTTACATGAGCTGAGGGTCTAGTTTTTTGCATATACATTTATTTTAACGCAAGATATATTCTATTCATGGGGAAAACCAGCAGTATTAATATCTGCTTTTCTTTCATGTGTAATTCATTATTATTAGCCCTTCAGTCTCGGGCTGTAGTTTGCATACAGGATTAAAATATATATAATATTATAGCTACTCGGTTCCAAATTGCTTTTGATGGAGGTGTATAGTTTTCTTCATATTAAAGCAAGTAGCTAGTGCAGTATAAATAGCAGCGGGTCTCTCACACTTTGAGGAAGAGTTTATTTTTAAAAAACCCTAATGCTTGATTCACCCCGCATTACTCCAGTTTATGCCAGTGTAATGCAATTGAAATCACTGAACAGCATAAAAGTGGAATAACACAGTAGTGAATGAAGTTCATAGCCTTGTGAGTGTGTGTGCGCGCGTTTGTGTGCATGCGCACACATGTGTGGAGTGGGAGTACAATCTTGGATTGTATTGGAACTATTCTGGAGTAGAACTAAGACAATATTGTCATTGTACAAATAAAAGGTAACTTGCAACCATCCAACATGTTTTAAAAGACTGATAACAATTTTAAGGTCCATTAGCATGATTCAGTGGTTGGATCAGGAGGAATTCACTCATCAGTTCTCAGAACTAAACACAAAGGGTTTGGTTCTCTTCTCACTAGCAGTGGTGTAAATCAGGAGTACTCAATGTCGTTATACCAGTGTAAAGCCAGTGTAAGTGAGACAGAATCAGCCTCCTTTGCTCCTCCAGGCTTTTACTCCTTAGAATCTCCATGTTCCACCATTTTGAAAAGTGTAAGCAACTTTTGGCTTGTTTCTCCTTTCACTTTCACCAGTTTTAAATCTGTGTAATTTCACTGATTTCAGTGGCATTGCTCCAGATTTTCACCATTATAAGATGGAAATCTGGACTGTAGTGTGAGGACTTAAACACAGAGCCATGCTTTAAGCTTCAATTAGAAAACTTCCTAACTTGGAAATCCCCCTGTTTATTAAGATCCCTGCTGCAACCCATCCTAGACTTCTCTGATAACTGTGAAGGACCAGGAATGCTATACCATCCCTCCATCTCCCTTTAGTATGAAAGATTAAAACTTAAATGATAAACCAATGTGTATATTCACAATTCAATTATAATTATTGTCCTCTTATCAATTGCACTTAAATAGTCCTGACCAGTAGGCTAAAGATCAAGTCTTTGAAGGGGTCTGATCAGTCTTCCAGACCATGTTCTCAGTTCTGTTGGGTTTGTGCATGGAGTTCCGTGTGTAGGGGGCTCACTTCCTGACAGAGTACCAGCAAGAGCTACATCCTCTCTTTGTTGTGTTGGGGAATACTGAAGATTCTACCTGAGAAGTCCTTTTGGAGTCTCCACAATGTAGAGTCTGGGAGTTTCTGCCAAGTTCCAAACAGTTCCAAATGTCAGGGAGTTTTAGAGCCAAATTTTGTTCCATAGTGTAGTGCTTTTGTTGTGTGCCGAACACTGAAGTTTTGTTGAATTTTTATTTCAGCACCCCAGTTTTGAATTTCCTTCAGGAGAAGCCACTTAGGTTTAAGCACAGATAAAGGCATCTTTAGCTGTCTTCCAATCAAAAGATCTGCTGGAGATAGTCTAGACACAAGCAGTATTGACCAATATGCCAGGAGTGCTTTATATAAGTCCACTGATAATTTTTTTTTATTTTTATTTTTTTTGCTTTTGCAGAAGTCTTTTTGAAGTCTGCAGTGCTCTCCATCTCCCTGTTGCTCTGGGGTTAATGTGGGCAACCAGTATGCTTTCAAAATCAAAGTCCTGTGCAAATTCTAGGAATGTAACTGCCGCCCATTATCAGATATGAGGACTTCAGGAACTTCATGTCTTACAACTATTGACTTTAGTTTCTGTGCCGATAAAGTCTGGGTAAGTGTAACCAACTCAGTATATCTGGAGAAGTAATCAGCTACAATAATGTATGCATGTATAGATGTCCTTTCCAGAAAAAAACAAATTAGTAGCTACCTGCTGTCAGTCTGCTGGTAGCTTGGTAAAAAGCAATGGTTCTGGCAATTGTTCCCTCCCCCGCCCACACACACACACATACACTTCTTACATAGCTTGCAGCCCTCTACTAAGGTATGAATTTGCCTACTCAGACCGGCCACCATACAGATTGTTTTGCTCATACCCTACATGTGTTTTACCTTGGTGTACCTCATGGATTTTGGAGAGCATCTCTTTCTGAACTACCATAGGGATAAAAATGCACTGCCTTTTCAGAAGCAGGCCAACAGCCATCTGAAGGACATTTTGGACCTACCAATATGAGGGAGGTCTGTTGGAAGTTGACTTTTTCAACCTTATTCTCTTTGGCAACATTGAGTCAGTTTCTAGCAATTCTTATCCTTTAGTTGTTCATCTCTAATTTGCTTATGACTGTCAGATGCTGGAATTGCTGCTAGAACAAATTCAGTGTAGACTTTGACATCTTTCTCTAGAGCATTTTTTTCTTCCATTGGTGACTGCTCAGTTGCAGCTCTAGATAGCGTGTCTGCTGCTATGAGTGCTTTCCCTAGAATGTGTTCAGTACTGGAAGAAAATCACGATCAATTGTAGTCAAAATCTTTGAATTTTAGGTAGAAGGTCATCCAGTGGGTTTGAAAACTTAGTAATTGCCTAGGGTTTTGTGGCCTGTTTCATTGCTAAAAATCAAGTCAAACCGATGTGCACTGAGACATTCACAGGCCCAAGTGACTGTTAGTTTCCTTTTCTACCTGAGCATGCCACGGCTCAGTTTCTCTGAAGCTTCTTGATATGACTACAATAGGTCTTTGGTCTCCTTTTAGCTACTTTTGTGTGAGCACTGCTCCTACGCCATATGAAGATGTGTCTGCCACTGCTGTGGTTGGATAGTTTACTGAATATTATGCAAAATAGATGTCAGCAGTTCTTTTTTACTTATTAAATGGGTTTTGTGATGGGCTACCCCAGATCAACATAATGGGCTCATTAAGGAGGTCTCTTAAAGGTGGAGGGTTGGGGGTTTTTTGGATGAGTTAAATTTGGTACGAATTTTCCAAAAGGATTTGTCGTGCCCAGGAATCTTCTTACAGCAGAAACATCTTTGGGTTCAGATAAGGGGAGTAATGCCTTCACTTTGTCTGAATCAAGCTGAATTCCCTGATTCCTAATTATGTGTCCTACCAATTTTATCTGCTCATTACCAAATTCACATTTTTCATTCAATGAGACCGGCTTGTTGGAAGCGTCTCAAAACTGTATGTAGTTGCTCCTCGTGTTAAATTTTAGCTCTGCCATATACCAAACACATCCTCTGCATGGTACAGGTTGCCAAGCAAAACTGACACAATCTGAGACATTCTCTTTTGGACATGTTCTGGTGTTGAATATATGCCAAAAGTAAGATGATTGAAATAAGGGGGGGAGGGATAGCTCAGTGGTTTGAGCATTGGCCTGCTAAACCCAGGATTGTGAGTTCAATCCTTGAGGGGGCCATTTAGGGATCTAGGACAAAAATTGGGGATTAGTCCTGCTTTGAGCAGGGGGTTGGACTAGATGACCTTCTAAGGTCCCTTCCAACCCTGATATTCTATGAATACCTTCCAAACACAGGATAAATATAGTCAATGGGATAAACTCTTTAGCAAGGGAGATTTGTAAAAAGCCTGCTGTAGCATCTAAATTTAAGAAGATTTTGGTTTCTGATAACTGAGCTAATGTCTGGTCAACAACCGGAAGTATGTCTCTTTCTCTGCACATGCTTTTATTAACTTATGTAAGTTCCACACAAATCTGGATTGTGCCATTGGGCTTTGATATTTTGGTACTTTGACCATCCCTGCACACCAGTCAGTTGGCTCTTCTATCTAGGAAATAAAGCCCGTATCTTCCATTCTCTTTCATTCTTCCTTGGCTTTCCCTCACAAGGATATAGGGATGTGGAGTGGGACTGTGAAAGAAAAAGGAGTCTTTGATGGCACCAGTTTTATTTTGTTACCCCTTCACAGCTTTCCTAACCCTGTGAAGACATGTAGATACTTCTGAATAGTTTTGTTTCCCATTCATGCATTTCAGTTTCTCTACTAGCTGCAGTCCTTGTGTTGTTGACAACCCTAGCATTGTTGCCAGCTGTGGCTTGGTGTCTTGCCTCATCTTTCACAGCTTTCCCAACCACACTTCCCATTAAAGTTCTTTGGTCTCCCACTCTCTAGCTGTGTAATGTTCTTATGTTATAAATATTTACTGTGTCAATATGGTCTGATGCAGTCTCCCCCCCCCCCGCCCCAATGTAAGTCACATTGCTGTTTCTCTATGATTTCTTGCATTCCTACTTTTGTTTCAGCTTTTACTAGTATGAGATCTTGGCCTAACTGAAGCTATTGTTTTTATGCAAACAATTATTTTGTCTGATTAGTTCTTTTTAATCATTCCATATTTGCAATGTTCAGCAAGACTATGAACTACAGTAATAAAAGTCTCATCTGTTTCCCCTTGTTCTAGGCACTTCCTATTAAATTGGGCTATTTTATATATAATATTCTGTCTGCCTGTGAAATGGGTATCAAAGGTCTCTTTCACTTTGGAGTTTTCTTTCTTTTCCTCATCAGTGAGAGGCAGAGCACATAGTTATCAGCAGCATCACCCATGGCAAAAATCAGGGAATTTGAGGTATTTTTGGACTCTCTCTGTTAAAGCAGAAGCCATCCAGAATCGTTCATATCCACGGAGCCAGCAAGGCCAGCTGTCTGAGTTGCCAAAATCAAACTGCTCTAACAGAACCATTTGTGTTATGGGTTCCGTTGCGATGTGGAGACAGGGCTCTTCCTCTCTCCCGCTGCAGCTTTCACAGGTTTCCTCCCTGATTTTCCACTTTCCCCACTCACCCACTACACTGGCATTCGGGGGCTCTTTCTCTCCCCCTCCCCTTACTCCTACTTTAGAGAAAGGAATTCACTCACTTCTGACACCAGATAGTGTGAGGACATGCCTTAAGCAGCAACTAGAGAACTCCCTAACCAGGAAGTTCCTGCATTTGTAAAGTTTCCAGCTGCCACACAACTTGGTTCTCTCTGCTAACTGTGGAGGACCAGGAACTCTATAACCACTCCACAAGGATGCTTAGCACAGTAAGCCATGCACTAATAGATAATAGGTTTGTGGAAGCTTGATAAAATGTCTCCACTTTTTGTTGCAGCTGGGGTTTAAGTTGAGAAAATGAGCTAGCATTCCAGTTGCCACAGTATGCTATGCTGTAGAATGTGCTATATCCTGCCAGTCCATGAGAATCACAAGATTTTTTTCTCCACTAAAAAAAATGGCAATTGGATTAGAACACTTCTACCATCATATGATCACATAATGACTCCCACAGACTTAGTGTCACCACTGAACTTTGGAGCTGGAGCCTGCAGCCTGAAGGACCGGCTTGAACTCAGATTGCCCTGTTTACTCCTAAGAGTGATCTCTCTGAATGCTGTCTCTAAAGAAGCTACTTTTCATGATATTTTAATCTGTGACATACGCAGCACCCTGAAGAGTTTCTGGTCAGATGATCATGATTTCACTGATACCAACACAATCCATTGCCCCGGGTATGATGTCAATAATCATATTCTACACTGGATGAGTCATGTTTATGCTTCTGACAGCATGTCAAGTGCAAAGGAAATATGAGACCCAGGATACATTCAGCAAATATCTCTGTATCTTTAGTTTCATTTTGAAAATATTCCTATTAAAAAGGACATTCATAAAAATGATCAAGTAACCCAAAGGGCTCTGTTCTTCTTTGACGTGTTTACACTCCATCCCTTGGAATTTCAGAGAGACACACACACACACACACCTGAGATGAGCACTGATGTATAAATTACATTATTGTATGTTAAACCTTTTCAAAATCAGGCACATGCAGATGAGTTTGGCAGCTAAATTGAGCAATATACCTGAAAAGAAGAAGACATTGAAAAAAGTGAGAACTGTCTTTAGAGAGCAACATATGCTTCTCTTTCCAAATATTAGCATCTAACTCTACTACAAAGAATGCAGAGGAGGTTGAATTCCTTACAGTCATTTCCATTTATGATCATCAGCTCACACAATAGTAACCTAATCTTCAGTACACATAGATAGCTAGCCAATGGTCTAAAATTATTTTCAGGTTGCAATGATTGCTAACATTCCTTTGCTCAAATGCATGTTTTCTCCCTGTTATGCTGAGCTAAATTTTCACAAACAGGTCGTAGTGCCGGAGGCTGCTATTAAAAGACTAGCAATGAGATGCATCCAAGTATCCATGGTACCCGTACTGCACCTAAAAACTGAGAGACAAATGTTCAAAAGGGCCTCAACATAGCCACCATGTGGTACACAACTTTGCATCTGTAATCACTTGAATGCACACACATTGAATACTATTATTTGTGGACATAGTTGATTGCCTACACATGAAAGTGTTAGAGCCTATGAGATTTGCATACCTATACTGAAGGATAACTGTTGATTTTTCTTCTGAACCCTCTGGAGGCTGGCCGGGTACCATATACAGATGTCCTGGAATTCTTGTTTTAATTCTTTTGCTCCCTGAAGGTATAAAAAGGATGTAGTGAGGACCTTCTTGTTCAGCCAGGCCTGACCTCAGCCTGTGATAGGCCAATCCCAAGCATGGAACCAGCTGCTAATGGCCTCAGTGGGACATAAGGGCAAGATGTAGGGAACCCCCTGCCATGAGCCCCATGGCAGCAGTAGGAGTTATGTTTGTTAAACAAAGTTCTTGTGTTTCAGAGGTCACTGCAGTGTGCAAAGATTATTTAAGTCTGTAATTAATGAAGATAGAATTGTTTAGTTTCAGGCTTGCCATCTTATGAGTTCAGTGATTTACCTACATTTGAAACATAGGCTCTTGAAAATGCTTGTGAATGTCACCTATTTTCATACTTGCTGGTAAGCCTATATGTTTAAGGATACTTGAATGCCATTTATACTGTTGCATTCACAATTCCAAAAATAAAATGCTCAGGTATATTTTATGCAAACTGATCAAATGGCTGCCATTGGAGCAGAGAGAAACTTAACATTACCAGCGTGGAAATTACAATTTGCACCAGAAGCTGTACAGATGTGTTATTTTGCTAAGCAAAAAAAAAAAAAAAAAAAATGTAGTCACAAACAACAACTACCATGCTAAGAACATGAAGAAAACAATGGGAAGTTGCCAGGAGGACCCACTCTGTGGCCAAACTGAAATAGCGGGACCAGGAGCATCAATCCAGAGAGGCTGGTGGTGAATAGCTTCAATTTGGAAATGTTTGCCATACCATGAAATGCGCACCGGTAGGTGAGTTTTACAGGGGTGTGTAATCAAATGTCCCTGTCAAAACAGAATGATTGTATTGTTAACCAATTGCTTGACTAAGTCTTGCAGTTGTATATTTAAAATGTTCAAGAGACCAAATGACCAAGCTTTGCTAACTTTATTAACTAAAACAAAACAATACACAAAAAGGAGTCACACATCTCACCCCTCTGAGAAGCCCTTACACCGCTCAACTGACACACTAGGTTTGCTTCCAGAATATGCCCCCCAAACCACTTGTATTTATAGTACAGGTCTTCACAAGTTAGAAATATGTCACCCAAGACTAAAGATGACCAATCAGCCTTTTACTTTTTCTGCTACCATGGTATACCTTTTTTAAAAAAAATTGTTTTGGATACCTCATTTAAAGTCAGTTGGGTATAGAGATTATACATCCTAACCTGTGCTAGTACACATGACTCATGTATTTTGTTTTTGACTGGCTTCCTATTTTCTAGTGCCAAAGCTGACTTCAGCTTTGCAAAGTGTTATGGGATACTTGACGTGGGTGAACAGAATTGTAGGAAGAGCATAATACATTCAGTTAACGTAACTTCCCAGCACATATATATATATCAATATCATATTAATACCATTCGCATAACACCGATTAGCCTGGTGTACTCTATGACTAACATATATAAAGGCTAATAAATGCAAGTACTAACCACTGCCATGCTAAGTGATATTAACATATAAATAGACTAGATAAAAATCACAGTGTAGAAATGATGGCAAAAGATGTGGTCTGAAGATCCATAACGTCAAGCCATTTAGCCATAGGTCTTGCAGGTGTTTCACTTTCCAGTAGGACATTAAGCAGGGTACTTCCTTTAAGAGCAGGTAAATGGATCCCATACACAGATTCCATTCAGTGGAAATCATCATTCTGTACCTACTACCAAGCTGTACAAGGTAAGAGAATGATCCTGAAGATATGAGAAGACACTAGAGGAGGAATTTCCATGAAAGAAGATGCACAAGATGTCCTATGGAAAATACCTCCTCTAGTTGCCTCTCAGTCACCCCTCCTAACAAATTCTCCCTAGTGGCATAGTTTCTTTGGGCATACAATGAAAATTGCCATGGACTGGCAAATTTGTGAATGTGTCCTTTTCCGGCAACACATCCTGTGCCGCTAAGGGAGAAAACAAATTGCCTTCTGAAAACAAATCCTCAGGTTATAAAGCTGTTGAATGATATCTTCTCTAAACTTTTTGGTGTCAACCAACTCCAAAGTAGGAGTCACTTAAGTGCACAAGCTTAATTAGAACCTAATATTATGTTAGGTAGTATAAATACATTACATCCTTTTACTGGGAAAGTATGTCTGCCAGCAAGATATTTTTGCCTGCTGAGGTCCTACTTAAGCTGATGTGTTTGAGTGCAATTTAGAGGAATTCAAATTGTGCAATGTGGGTGGCCATATGTGGGAAGTTAGTTGTGAAGCTGAGCAGTAGGAGGACATTTGCGTATTACGAAGCAAATGTTATATGGCATGGGAATTGAGGTGAGCTTGAAATGTAATGTAACATTAACTGGTGAGTCCTTTGATTTGTGTTGATTATGTTTATAGAAAATACACTTTTGAGCAATCAATAAAATTACTTGTAATAAACAATGAAAATGAATTTAGCCAATAGATTACAATGGCTCAAGAAGAAGTATTCATAGCTTCTGAACAAATGAACTGCAGGTTTTAAAAAAAGGAAAGCAGCCTAAATACATATTTACCCAATAGACCTGAGCATGTGGTAAGGAGCTGTTTCAATCCATTAGGTACATAATACTCTTTTTTTTAAAACCTCAAACTGTTTATGTTTTTGTCCAGTAAAACATCATAGCTTTGTAAAAGTTGTTTTGGTCTCTCTGGCAAATAATTAGCATTTTAAAAAAACGACTACATCCAGATTTATGTTACAGACTAGAAAGGGTTTCAAAGACTTATCAGAGGGTTTCTTGATTTTAAACAGGGTGGAATGGCTCTGATCTAATCTCTCGGGTAAATGTGTTTTATAACCCCTAATTAAAATTGGGGGACGGTGAAAATAATTTTAGACAAATATTTAAATAACAGCATGGATCTGATTTAAATGTGACAAGAGACAGCAGACAAAATCCAGACTAACCCTCCATCCTCAACTCCTTTTCTATTTAAAATAAAAAAGCAGCTGATGATGGATCCCTATGGAATGCCTCCTAAAAGGGAGTGGGGGCAGCAGAAGGGGAGAGAGAGGGAAGGCGGCTTCAAGCACAGATGGGGCACACACTTCATAGAAGATGATGAACTTTTAGGCGGATTCTCTGCAAGAGTCGCCTGATGTGCCCTTATTTGTCTGTGGAGGTTCTCCGCATAGTCCAGGATGTGGATGGAGGTGTTACTTCTGTGTCTAAAGAGAGAGGTCTGTGCATAGAGGGCTTCCCCTGCTCCCAGACCTTGAGGGAGATGGTCCTGTCTATGAATTTATATTACTGGTTTTTGTATTATATTCTTCTGAAGCCCTTACTCAATTCAGAAGCAGCATGGCCATTGCCATCTCAGAAAGGGCCAGCCATGCCCCCTGATTTCCAACTGGTTAGGGGCTTGGCAGTGGGGAGAAGAGGACTTGCCATCATCCCAGGACCACAGTTAATTTAAGAACTGACAGGAAAAATCACCCTTACTGCCAGCCCTACTCCTATTAGAGGATAGGAATGACACTCCAGATATGGCCTCAGAAGATGCATTTTGCTTTTAGGGAAGCATGAACTGTACCTTATTTACTTAGGTTTAAAATTGCCCTGGTGCAGAATAAATACAGTACAAGGAATGCCACGCAAGGTATTCTTATGGGCCCCTTTATCTCTTCCTTACATGCACACTACAGAATCAGGCACAAGCAATTTATCTTTGCCTGAATTCACTTTAACGTTCTGGCTCTTTTCTATTATCTAATTTTCTGCATGGGCCATGCCAAACCTACATTTGAAATGCAATTATGTTTAGTCTGTGAGGGTGGTATCCCCTTTTCACACAGAAATAAGTTTTTTTCATTATTAGCAGTCTAACTCACCCTGGAAATTCACAATGAAGGCTGCTCATGTGCCCTCATCACCTGACATTGTATGAATAAAATAAACAGGCAAGAATGGAGCACCATAGTGAGGTGTATGGATGAAGTGCCAGCTACTGTTTTGGAATTCCTGTTCTCTTGTCTGATTAAATCAAACTCTTAAAATATAGTTTTAACTTGAAATGTAATAAACCTATTCCTTGCATGTAATCAAAGTAATACCTGCTGACTTCAGCGACAAAATAAGATTTTAGGTACAGATCCCCAAAAGTATTTAGGCACCTAACTCCCACTGAAACTGTCTGAAGATCTGAGATCTACTGCTTTTTACTCTTGTTAGCCCTACAGAGAGGAGTAGGATTGAGCTGGGGATTCTGTTTCTTGATAGAAATAATCAAAATAATTGTGGACTAAATTCTAATCAGTGGCACCTGTCCAATTTTCCTGACATCAGTGGGGGTTACGTAGGTGCCTCAAACTGCATAATTTGAAGGTAATGGGGTTATGCAGCTGTCACTGGGGGCATAATTGGAAGACAATGGGGTTGCACAGGTGTAAATGAAGGCATAATTTGGCCTATGGAACATTTATTGCAGGGGAAGAGGTAGGAGAAGGAAAAAGTCATGTTTGTCTCTGATGTGTCAGTTGAATTGAGAGGAAAATAAGTATTATAATTGTACAAGTAAATTGAGCATGCTTGTTCAAGAAATCAGTCCTGGACCTTCATAATACCATGGTCATAGCTGCTTTTCAGAGCACAGCTATCATAAAATAAAATATCATTTCTGAAGGTGGATCCTTGAGGAAGCAGGTCTATGAAGTTATCCTGAACTCTTTCCCAGTAAGTCTTATTGAAATTGTTAGGATATTCCTTCTGTGTTAGGGTTGGTTCATTTGTATTACTTGTTTGCTATTAACTATATCTTCTGTTTTTGTTTTAAGATTAACAGGTCCTCTTTTATACAGCAACTACAGTTATTATTTAGTCTTCAAAATATGCATATTTATTTGCATGTTCAGAGGTAATGAAAACCTTTGGAACTGTTATATATTTTCTTGCATTAGCTATTTTAAGCTTTTAGCATGTTTATTCCTGAGAAAAGGGTGAAGCACAGTTTCCTATACATTGCAACTAGATAATATGCTCCTATTCATACTATCATCCACCAGCAACAGAGGAAAAATATTCTTTTTATCATCCACAGCTTTTTAACCAATGCTCTTTGGTGAAGAAATGTTGTTGCTGCCCTCATTTTACTGATTGAGAGGCTGAGAGCATAAGGACCTAGCCCTGCAACTGATTTTGAGTGGGTGGATCTCTGGATCTGTGCAAATCCCCACTGACAGTATTACAGTACTACAAGGAGGTTGCCTGTGTGGAACAAGTTGCAGAGCTAGTGTCTAAGGGCCAGATTGGTAAAAGTATTTGAAATCTTTAGAAGCGACAAAGAGTCCTGTGGCGCCTTATAGACTAACAGACGTATTGGAGCATAAGCTTCCATGGGTGAATACCCACTTCTTCACTCTGCATGCATCTGAAGAAGTGGGTATTCACCCATGAAAGCTTATGCTCCAATATGTCTGTTAGTCTATAAGATGCCACAGGACTCTTTGTTGCTTCCACAGATCCAGACAAACACGGCTGCCCCTTTGATACTTGAAATCTTTAAAGGCTTAATAGGAGTTATGCACCTGGGCACTTTTGAAATTCCCACTAAGTGCCCATCTGAATCTTTAAGTACCTGAATACCTTTCAAAATCTGGCCCCAAGTGATTTTCTCTAGGCTTTAAGAAGTCCTTCTTTCTGCTTGAATTAGAACTCAGGGTCCAGGATCCCAGTTCTATGTTTACACTACTACACTCTGCCACTCTCTATTTTATTTATTTACTTTTTCCCTGAGGGAGTAGGAGACTCTTGCATGAAAGGTTATTGGGCTTGTTTATATTATTTAACTGAATCTAAACTGACTCTTTGGCTTTATGTGTACAGAAAATGCTTCAGTTGTATAGGTATTAAAATGAAAAACGCACCAAGATTGGTAATCTTTACGAAGGTTGGCCATCCATTTATTTACCCTCTATGTTCCTTACCCCTTCACGTTGAGGTGACTGCTCTTTACCACTCATGCTTGTAACCTCTTGTTAACCTTTTCCCTGTGGTACATGTGAGGTTTTTCCTTCCTTGTTGAAAGACTTTACCAAGGAAACATTTCTGCTTAACAGGAAAAATGAACATACAGTTGTATTACAAGAATAGTAATTCATACAAACAAATACAGTAAATGTATTTGGAGCAAGTAGATAAGGCTTGGGAATAGTTTATAGGTTCTGGTAGTACTCCTGTGTATTTAAATGGGATTGTCACTGTTAGTAGATTTGGAAAGCAGGATAAACTATAAATACTAGTGGTATTGCTGATGGAATTAGCTCCTCACAGTATAACTAAAACCAGCTCTGTTGATATTAGAGAAAGCAACAATGTCTAGTGGTTTCTGTGAGGATACTGTGAGAAAATCCTTTGAATCTGCCACTGACTTACTGTGTTGTCTTGAGCAATATACTTAGCTTCTCCGTGCCTCAGTTTCTCTATCTCTAAATTAAGGATAATATTTACTGTACACCAGCATTATAAATATGAAACAATAGTATGCTCACAATTTTGAAGATTAAAAAGGCCATACGATGCTAACTACAATGTGTGTTGCAAAGTTTCAGATTAGGCTGCTATACTTAGAGCAAAGAGTGGGAAGCAAAGATACATTTAAATAATTTTCAGTTCTGTCATCTTGGTTTGCAGTCACCCTAAGCTTCTGAAACGACTCGTCCACTCTAGCAGTTTCCTGCTCTGGCTATAGCTCTAATGAGAACACTTTCTCTGGGACTGCCTCAAGGGAGCTGCAGTTAGAATGGCTGGTTTGGGAGCTCACAGGTGATGATAAATTTTGAAGGTAGCAGATGAGATCATTAACTTAATTTTTGTAAGGCTGAGATGACTTTGTATGTAACATATTGCTCCTCTATCTTAGATTTCAAGGTCATCTGACTCTTAAGAGGTTTTCAACTTCATAAAATAATCTTTAATGACCTTTCCTATCTTTTTAAAGCAGTGAATAATAATGCTTTGCACTTCCAGAGCACCTTCAATTCAAGTATTTTAAAGTCTTACAGACATTAATTAATTAAACCTCACCACAGAGAATCAGGTATTATAACTATACCCATTTTACAGAATGCTAAGCCTGAGGCACAGATATTCAGGCCAGCATTTTCAAATGTGGCCTCTGCTTCCGGGTGTCTCTATTACTGGTTCCCCAGTTTGAGACTGCTCTTGCTGTATGGTAAGATTCCAATATGATAAATGCAGGAGCATGATATTCAGTGCTTGAATTACAGTGGGAGGGGCTACCTCAGTTCTGTCCTATTCAAGAGTGGTAGGTTGTGTGTTTTGTCCCCCTTATTTTTCCCAATGCTCCCTGTAAACTGTGTACCCGAGCAGGGATCATGTGCAAACTGCCTGACTTGGGAGCGTGCATGGCAAGTCAGTCAGAGCAAGGGAGTATCATCAGCACCTTAAGATCCCGCTAGTAGTGCTCACAGCAACCCAATGCCAGTGAGGAGCATCTGCAAGTTTTCATGTCAGCCTCGAAATGTGCCTATCTGCTCTTCTAAGGCAGGGAGAGTTGTCAAATTCCCAGTCTAGTCAGTGTGTGTGCACAACTGCCCAGCACTGTTCTTGATCTTCCAGCACTCTTACAGAATATTGACCACAAAATGAATGCTAACTTAGAAACTGATAAGATGGTTAGTATTAATGACGTACATGACCGTGCCAATAAAGAATCTAAAAAATGCTAAGTCCTTAGCCTGCTAATGCTTTTGTTGAAAGTTTGGCCCTAAAATCTTACACAGGTAAACATGTTTACTCAAACAGTGGATGTGTGAGTAAGGGTATATTTATGAGAGGAGTTCAGCAGAAGAAAAGTATTGAATTTAATCTTGTTATTGATTGACATTTTTTTAAAGAAATGAAGCACAAGTGCAATTATCTTAAATTTATGCTCTACATCTGGAAATGACTAGGACAGACTTTTTTTAGCATAGGTCAGAGACAAGGATGCTTATCAGTCTTTTTTGCTTTTACAATGAAAAAGGAAAAACTCAATGTTTTTAAGACCAGCTAAAGCTTGATTCTTCTAAGTGCTCTAAAATCTACACAGCTCCTCAGATCATTCCAAGATTAGGTGTGCCTCAGGGGAGTGTAGAGTTCTGCTAGTAATCCAAATTTAGGACCATTTAACTAAGAGGACCACAGGATACAGTCTCTGGAGGTGAGGGGGGGAAATGCAGCCTTTCTTCAAGATAAGAGATTCTGGCAATATCCCCACCCTCCTCCCCCACACACACATAGAAATGAAACCAGGACCCAGAGCCTCACACCAGAGTCTGCAATGCCTGAGGGTTACCCCAACAGAGTGCATGGCACCATCCAGCCCTTTGGGGGCAATCAAATTAAAATGTTTGAAAAATACTTTGCTCTCTAGCCTAATGATTATTATCAAGCCTAATTCATGTATGAACAGAGGTAACTGGAATTGTTACCCTTCCCAATTCCACACTGGCAGTATAACTCCAAGGAGTAAGAAGCACCTCTTTGAGCCTCACTCACCCAGTGTCAGTTTGAGTCCCACCTTGGGCAGAAATCTGAAAAACGTTGGGAGGTATATTGATAACATCTGTCTCTGTAAGGGGCTCTTTTTTTGTTTGGTTGGGTTTTTTCAAGGGAATGCTTGCTGGCAAGAGAGGGATATTTTAAATTTAGAGGGTGGAGGAGTGGGGAAATGGAGGTGAGATGGATTTGTGGGGGCAATAAGTAAGGATTGATGGTAGCAGAGGTGAGAGAGATTTGGGGCTCAGAGGAGCCAGAGAAACACTGGATAGGGGATGTGGGGATAAGTGGCAGGGATGTCTGTCAGCCCCATACTCTCCCCTTCTGTGGATCTGGGGGGGTGTCTTAATCCCACTCCCTAACCCCTTCATGTGATCTGTGGGCACTTCCCTCCTTGAGGGTGTCTGAGCCCTACTCCTTCCCCCTTGCGTGTGCCAGGATCTCAATGTCCCTGCCCATCCCTGACCTGCTGCTCCCCATGTAAGCCAGGTTCTGGGGCAGTTGTTCTCAACTATGGGTACACAAAGGTCTTCCGGATGGTACATCAACTTATCTAGATATTTATCTAGTTTTACAACAGGCTACATATAAAGCACTAGTGAAGTCAGTACAAACTAACATTTCGTACAGACAATGACTTTTTTATACTTCTGTAAGTACTATACCCTGAAATGTAAGGACAATATTTAATTTCCAATTGATTTATTTTATAATTATATGGTAAAAGTGAGAAAGTAATCAATTTTTCAGTAAGTGTGCTGTGACACTTTTGTATTTGTATGTCTGTTTTTTTGTAAGCAAGTAGCTTTTAAGTGAGGTGTAACTTGGGAGTACGCAAGACAAATCAAACCAGGGGTAGAGTAGTCTGTAATGGTTGAGAGCCACTGTTGTCCCTCTGGTTGGGGATTTTAGAACAGGCATGCTTGGAGCATATACCAAGAACATGCTGCTGAGACTGAGGTAAGGAGCTGAGAATAGGTATGCTTGACACCTACCAGAAACTCTCCAGCACCATGGAGCAGGGAAGGGAATGCCCACTGATCTGAACAGAACACTTCCCACTGCACATCTCAGAGCTAGTGCTTCAGGCTGTCTTCATTTCCATTGGGTACCGTTCTGAGAACATCTCCTGGAGATAAATGGGTCCCTTCACACACCTCTGAGCCTGCAACTCTGAAGCTTAAAACTCACCCTGGGCACAAATCTGAGACCAACCTGTAAACATCTTGAAAAAGTCTGCCTCTGTCAAGGTTGGGTGATGGTGGTGGTGGTTCTTATTGATAAATGTAATCTCATTACAGCAGAATGCTCAGAAGGCACTTAACTCTTTTTGAAATAAATTACACATGCAAATGTTCACTGGGAGGGGAGGATTGCAAATGTAGGTTGTAATAGGGGAAGAGGAGTTGGGTCTGCAGTGAGGGATGTGGGGATATTATGGGGAAGAGGAATGGGAAGGGATGATAGGGAAGCGGGTCAGAGGCTCAAGTAAGACAATGTGGGTGGAGACTGGGGAAATGGGAGGGGAGACAATTAAAGCGATTGAGGGAAGGAATTGGGAGTTCAGCGATTCAGGAGCTGTCAGCCCTAAATTCTCCCCTGGTGTGACTAATAAACATTTATTTTTGTTTAAAGAAATTAAATGGCAAAAAAACTTTCTCAGTGCAAAGTAAGGGCTCTCTGATGATAGCTTGTGGCCTTTCAGAATGTCAAATTGACCAAAACTCATATTTCTGACAAGCAGGAACTAGAGTTAAGGTAAATGTCCACACAACCTTAACTCCATCCTCTTTGAAAGATGTCCCACTGTGCCCCTAACATACATACTCACACTCTGCCTTGTCACTGTAATGGACAAGCAGTCACTGTGCTTGCCCTGTGCTCAAACTCTGACAGAATACCACACTTGAAAATGTAACCATCGCTTACACACAGGATCCACCTAAACCTATTCTTTTCCTTACCCATAACTAAATCCACAGCCAGCTCTCATATGCCACCTCATTACTGACCATGCCTGTTGCAAGAAGACCCCAGTGCCCTGCTGCTGACACAGCCTACACAATTCTGTATTGAAATGATGCATACTGGAACCTCATTTATTTCCTGGTTGGCAGACGTTCGAGTTTGACATTCAAGAAGGGCACGAACTATCACCAGGGAACCTTAACTCTGTCTTGTGCCATTTAATTTCCAGTATAGTCAGAGATTACTTTCCAACGGCTGTGCGTGGTCTACAATAGTACTAACAATCTAGCCCAAGAAGGGAACATCTGTATAGTACCAGGGGCCCCTTACTCTTTCCCCTATAATTCACGCATTGCTGCTATTGCCTATATTCTACATTTGAAGATGAGTTGTTAATGCTTGCCTGTGTTGTGGGGGACTCATGTTTGACTCCCAACTTTGTGACAGGAATCTGAACTCAGGCTGCTCATCTGGAAGGTGGGAGATCTAACTACCATGCTATAGGCTAGTTTGGGGTGGGTTACTCTCAGTCTTTCCTGTTGATATTCCATTGTGTATAAATACTTAAATATTCATTGGCTCAAGGATTTGGACTTACGTCTTCTTCCTAACAGGGAAGTGCCCTAAGCACTAGACTATAGGATATTCAGCTCTGTTTTTCCTGTTGAAGCTATTCAATTTTGTATAAATATTCACTGGGCCAAAAAGAGAGCGACGCTGTAGCCTAGTGATTAAGACACTCACCTGGAGACAGGGATTCAAGTCTTTGCCTGATTCAGAGGAGGGATTTGTCCTATCTGTGAGTGCCTTATTCGCCAGGCTATAGAATCTTTGTCTCTCTCGTTTGTTCTGATTTTTTTTTTTGTTTGCCTTGCTGGCTAAACAAAAAACAATCAGTTATTCGTCCATCTTTTCTCACGCAGATGACTTCTCTGCCTTCTGCAGTTAAAGTTAAGCACATGCTGAAGGGTTTTGCAGGCTCAGCATCTTGAAAAATCAAGTCCCTACACATGCAAATGCTGCCTGTCAGAATGATAGTTTTACGCTCACTTTCCCCAAGTGTAAATGAGCACATTGGGTGCAAGGCGGGACAGAATCTAGCCCAGTGTTCCTGTCAAAACTGCTGTGACACTAAGTAGGGTCTGTTAACAGAGGACCCCTTCCAGAGCTGGCAAAAAATATTTACTTTGCATATTCTGCTTCAATAAATGCTATTCTTCGATCACACACACAAATCATGTTAAAAGAATAATTAAGATTGCAAAGCCAACACTCAAGAGTTAGGAAATGCTGGAATTGAGGTTGCCTGTACAACTGTTACATCCTTAAACACATGACTCAGTTTTTCAAAGGGAACATCTATCCTGGGAATTCTAACTTTTTCCTTTAAGAGCTTCTTGCAGACAGAGACTGCCTCAGTGCCTGCTACAGGCCAGCTCCATCTTGCAGCAGTACACCCTCTGAACACAGTCTTTGCAATAGCTCACTCACTGTGCGCCCACCCTATTCTCCCCAAGGGGCAGCTCCCATTTCTCTAAATTATATAACTTTAAATATATATTAAATATTAAAGGTTCAAAATCATTAAATAGAAACAATATGAATCTATTTCTAAAACATCTATTCTAGCGACCTCATACTCTCTCCAGTTAAATAAATGTTGTTCCAACATTAAACTACTACTATATTACATATATTGCTATTTCTGTTTAAAATGCAACTTAGCCAGTGGTTGGCCATGTCCACCCTACTGTAGACTTGAAAAAGTTGGCTACCCCATTCGATCATATGTCAGTATCTCCTTTGGTCATTGCATTCTAACTGATTATCTTTGAGGCTTTCCTACAGATCGTCTCATCTCCTGATTACTCTGGCTGAGCTCAATCTGCTTCCCAATGTTCTGAAACAGTGTCATCAGCATGCAGTTCAAGATCAATAGGCCTCAGTCTCTTTGGAGATGGCAGTGTGCGGCTGGAGCCGATAACAAATTCTCTTGTGTCAGTGTAACCCACAGACCTCCTGGGTGTGGTGTTCTGTCACATCTACTGGCACCGAGACCACTTAGAGAGATTAATGAGTCTGCTCTACAGCCTTAGCTAAGGGCCATATGGCTTTTAGCTCATGCAGTAGAGGATCATGCGTTTAGCTCAAGAGATCCCAGGTTCAATCCTGCACGCTGATAACCGGGGTCTGTCAGTGTTACATCAGGATTCAATGGTGAACTTGTTTTTCAGTGTAAAATATCTTGTCCTGTACCAACAGGATGGGGAGCTGGTCGACTGATAAAAGTGGTCTAATTCCAAAATCCATCCTTCCTGAGCTTTCAGAGTCCTCCAAAACAATCTACATTTCCTTCAGGTTTTTCTGCAAATACACTCCCTCTACTTTGGAAACATAATTCCCATTGGCTCCTGACTTTTTTTCAGAAATAACGCAGTCACAGGCCATTAGCAGGCTTCATGAATGATCCTGCTCCACCTTTTGGTTTAACCTCATACAGTGGTTATCTTCTCCTCCTTTTCTCTTAATGATTATAGGACATTGATCCTTTCAAAATACTTAAAATTTTCCTGACCTTCCCCTTTCTAACAGATTCCACACCAACATGCAATCGCCAGGCTGAAACTCAAGTCCTTTGACTTTCCTGTCCATAGTAGTTACTAGAGGAAAAGAATGATTTCAGATTTTTTTTCTGTGCAATCTGGTAGGCAGATGAAAGAATCCTGTTATGTTCCAGTACTCAACATGTTCATGGTAAGTGTGTCCTTCTTGATCTGGCCTCAGTCCAAATATTAAGTCAATAGGTATCTTTGGGTGTCTCCCATACAAAAGGAAAGAAGGGTAAGAAAATTGTCAAGTCACTGACCATGCAATTATACATATGCACCCCTATGAGATACTCCCTCCAGTTTGATTTATTGTAGTCTTCTAGAGTTCTGAACACGGAGAGTAAATTTTGGTTAAAATGTTCTGCTGGATTGACTTGAGGGTGATAAGGAGTTGTTTTAAAATTTTTGTATACCTGTGTATTCCTGTAGTTGTGTTTGTGTGTGGTGTTGTTTTTTTAAACAACTGGTTCGCAAATTCCTTTTTCTTGTTTATGGTGCATCTTTGAAGGGAATCGACATTTTATTGCAAAATCACTGCAGATTTTTTCAGTAGCAGGTTTACCAGACTTATCTTGGGTATGCTATAGGCGAAATTATCCACAATTAACAAGATGTATTCAGACCCTCCTTTACTCCTCTCAAAATAAAGGTAATCATTGCAAATATATATCAAGGGGTGCTGTAGAGATGACAGGTGCATAGGCCTTTTTTTGCTTCACGCATGTACAGATTTTGCAATATGATGTTCTATGTCCTATTGCAACTTAGATCAAAAGGTGTCTCTTGCTAGGTTCACTATTAATTCTGTTCCCAAGTGAGCCATTTCTTCATGCAATTGTTTATATCCAGTCAGCAACCTTTGGCACGCGGCCTGTCAGGGAAATCCACAGATGGGATGGGATGGTTTGTTTACCTGCAGCATCCGCAGGTTCGGACAATCGCAGCTCCCACTCACCGTGGTTTGCTGTTCCAGGCCAATGGGGGCTGCGGGAAGCTGTGCAGGCCGAGGGATGTGCTGGCCACTGCCTCCCGCAGCCCCCATTGGCCTGAAACGGTGAATTGCAGACAGTGGTAGCTGCGATCAGCCGAACCTGTGGATGCGGCAGGAAAACAAACCGTCCCAGCCTGCCAGCAGATTTTCCTGATGGGCCGTGTGCCAAAGGTTGCCGATCCCTGGTTTATATGCTAAGTCCCTATACTGCCTAGGAATACAAGTTGGATTTCATAGGCTATCTGCATCTCAAAATAGTATTGGAATCAGTATGCAGTCGGACTCACTCATATAGAAACTGTCAAACTTCAGAGGATCCCCTTTTTCTTTCCTCTAGACTGTTTGTAGCTGCTTTTCTTTAGCTCTATAATTCTTCCATTTGCAGGATTACTTGCTTAAGCTGACGTTTAGCTCATAGGAGAAAAAATAATTTCCCATCAGGATCAATATGTTGTATTCATTTGCTTGCAGAGTAGATAGATTTGCTAAAATTGCTGAAATCCACTCCACATGACCCTCATTTTGGTTTCTCGCAGCTTGAACCATCGCTGAACTGCTCTCAGGATCATATTCCCATGGGCATTCTCTGATGTATGCTTCCATATTTAAAGGTTCCCTGGATAAATAGTCTGCATCGATATTCACTTTCCCAGGATGGTATTTTATAATGAAGTTGAAATCTGAAAGCTGCAGAACTCATCTGTTACTAGAAGCATTTAGTTGTGCCAATGTCACCACATATGCCAGTGGTTTATTATCAGTGTTGTTAATGCTGAGTGTGTGTCTGTGCATTTCTCCTATGCTGTTTGTGGAGCCCTGGTGTTAGCTGCACCAGCAGACCACAGTCTCAGTTTGGTGGCAAAGGTTCAGCCAGGTTTATTGTCCACAAAGCATGGTGTCAGTGCCTCAGCTCAGCAATTACAGGCACATCCACGAATACCTCAGTACCTGACAGACATCTGAGCCATTAAAGATTATTTTTGAAAAGTCCTGGAAGACAGGAGAGATTCGAGAGGACTGGGAAAGAGCAAATACAGTGCCAATAAATAAAAAGAGAAGTAAGGGTAACCTGGGGAATTACAGACCAGTCAACTTAACTTCAGTGCTCAGAAAAATAATGGAGCAAATTATTAACCAATCAATTTGGAAACACCTAGAAGATAATAAGGTGATAGGTAACATTCAGCATGGATTGTCATGTCAAACCAACCTAATAAGGTGGGCGCATAACTGGTTGGAAAACCGTTCCCAGAGAGTAATCAGTGGTTCACAGACAAACTGGAAGGGCATATTGAGTGAGATCCCGAAGGGATTAGGTCTGGGTCTGCTTCTGTTCAATATCTTCATCAATGATTTATATAATGGCATAGAGAGTACACTTACAAAGTTTGCAGATGATACCAAACTGGGAGGGGTTTCAAGTGCTTTGGAGGATAGGATTAACATTCAAAATGATCTGGACAAACTGAAGAAATGGCCTGAAGTAAATTGGATGAAATTCAATAAGGACAATTGCAAATTACTCCACTTAGGAAGGAACAATCAGTGGCACACCCAAAAAATGGGAAATGACTGCCTCGGAGAAGTACTGCAGAAAGGAATCTAGGGTTCATAGTGGATCACAAGCTAAATGAGTCAATTGTGTAATGCTGTTTCAAAAAAAGCAAACATAGTTCTGGGATGTATTTGGAGTGTGTAAGCAATACACGAGAAGTAATTCTTCCACTCTACACTGTGCTCAAAAGGCCTCAACTGGACTATTGTGTCCAGTTCTGGATGCCACATTTCAGGAAAGATGTGGACAAATTGGAGAAAGTCCAGAGAAGAGCAACAAAAATTATTAAAGTTCTAGAAAACATGACCTATGAGGGAAGATTGAAAAAAAGAGTTTTTCTTCTAGAGAAGAGAAGACTGACAGGGGACATAACAATTTTTAAGAACTTACAAGGTTGTTACAAGGAGGAGGGAGAAAAATTGTTTTCCTTAAGGTCTGAGGATAGGACAATGGGCTTAAATTGCAGCAAGGGCAATTAAGGTTAGACATTAGGAAAAACTTCTTAACTGTCTGGGTGGTTAAGCACTGGACTAAATTACCCTGGGAGAGTGTGGAATAAAAATCTCTAATGATGGAGAAGAGCAGCTTAGATAAACACCTCTCAGGGATGGGTGTAGATAATACTTTAGTCCTGCCATGAGTGCAGGGGACTGGACTAGATGACCTCTCCAGGAGCCTTCCAGTCCTATGATGCTATCTTCAAAAGCTGCGACAAAGCCAGCTCCCCATTGACACTCTTCTCAGATAGCACTTGCACAGATTAGCATCAGGTAACATGCTCTCCCCATGTACCCTCAAGGGTGTACATCTCTCTAAGAGGAATGGAGAGAAGGCAGGGCCATATCTGTACACACACACACCCTGAACTTTCCCCCCAGTTTCTTTTGCACAGTGTACAGAGGGATGAGCAGTCTCCCGTTCCTGAGCATGCTTGGAATTGAAATTATGCTTCCTTGACCCTCTTCTGGAGCAGAGCAGCTTTGTGTTCTCCCTTCTTGGACCTATGCCTATGTGCCATAACCTAGTCCAATGTATATTTGACTGTACTATGAAATTCGTCTCTAGAAAATGAGTGACCCCACGTTAATTTGAAAACAACACAGCCACATATTATTACTTGTTCATTTTAACATCTTTTATTATTTCCTCTTAATTTTTTTTATTGCAGGGGTCAGTATAGTTTTACAAGTTCTGTTTCTTAGCATGTGAGCACTCTACAGTCTTTTAAGATATTACAGATTCTAGCTAGAGTTTGTGTTACCCTTCAGGAAACTAAGCAGTCATGAGATAGGAGGGAAGGTCCTCTCATGAATCAGTATCTGGTCTTTTTAGCATAGGCACAACATGGCTCCAGTGGCACATGACCAGAATTCCTCACTGAATTTGGTTTGCTGGTTGGATCATTAGTTCCCCGGCCTGGGCCAGGTACTGACAGGGAGCATGTCAGGAACTCTGAGCCATGCCCCGCACCCAGATTCTGGTTAAAAGATAGGAAACGGTCAATTTTCACAATGGTGAAAGGAAAACAATGAGGAGTCCCCGAAGGATCTGCACTGAGACCTGTCCTGTTCACTCCCTTTTCAAGATCATTTATGAATATGTTGAATAGTGAAGTGGCAAAGTTTGCAAATGATAAATTAACTAGAATAATTTTGTAAGTCATAGAATCATAGAATCTCAGGGTTGGAAGGGACCTCAGGAGGTCATCTAGTCCAACCCCCTGCTCAAAGCAGGAACAACCCCAACTAGATCATCCCAGCCGGGGCTTTGTCAAGCCTGACCTTAAAAATCTCTAAGGAAGGAGATTCCACCACCTCCCTAGGTAACCCATTCCAGCGCTTCACCACCCTACTAGTGAAAAGGTTTTTCCTAATATCCAACCTAAACCTCCCCCTCTGCAACTTGAGACCATTACTTCTTGTTCTGTCATCTTCTACCACTTAGAACAGTCTAGATCCATCCTCTTTGGAACCCCCTTTTAGGTAGTTGAAAGCAGCTATCAAATCCCCCCTCACTCTTCTCTTCCGCAGGCTAAACAATCCCAGTTCCCTCAGCCTCTCCTCATACGTCATGTGCTCCAGCCCCCTAATCATTTTTGTTGCCCTCCGTTGGACTCTTTCCAATTTATCCACATCCTTCTTGTAGTGTGGGGCCCAAAACTGGACACAGTACTCCAAATGAGGCCTCACCAGTGCCGAATAGAGGGGAATAATCACGTCCCTCGATCTGCTGGCAATGCCCCTACTTATACAGCCCAAAATGCCATTAGCCTTCTTGGCAACAAGGGCACACTGTTGACTCATATTCAGCTTTTACTCCACTGTAACCCCTAGGTCCTTTTCTGCAGAACTGCTGCTCAGCCATTCGGTCCCTAGTCTGTAGCAGTGCATGGGATTCTTCCGTCCTAAGTGCAGGACTCTACACTTGTCCTTGTTGAACCTCATCAGATTTCTTTTGGCCCAATCCTCGAATTTGTCTAGGTCCCTCTGTATCCTGTCCCTACCCTCCAGCGTATCAACCACTCCTCCCAGTTTAGTGTCATCTGCAAACTTGCTAAGGGTGCAGTCCACACCATCTTCCAGGTCGTTGATGAAGATATTGAACAAAACCGGCCCCAGCACCGACCCTTGGGGCACTCCACTTGATACCGGCTGCCAACTAGACATGGAGCCATTGATCACTACCCGTTGAGCACGACCATCCAGCCAGTTTTCTATCCACCTTACCGTCCATTCATCCAGCCCATACTTCTTTAACTTGCTGGCAAGAACACTGTGGGAGACTGTATCAAAAGCTTTGCTAAAGTCAAAAATAGCATGTCCACTGCTTTCCCCTCATCCACAGAGCCAGTTATCTCATCATAGAAGGCAATTAGGTTAGTCAGGCATGACTTGCCCTTGGTGAATCCATGCTGACTGTTCCTGATCACTTTCCCCTCCTTTAAGTGGTTCAGAATTGATTCCTTGAGGACCTGTTCCATGATTTTTCCAGGGACTGAGGTGAGACTGACTGGCCTGTAGTTCCCCGGATCTTCCTTCTTCCCTTTTTTAAAGATGGGCACTACATTAGCTTTTTTCTAGTCATCTGGGACCTCCCCCGACTGCCATTATTTGTCAAAGATAATGGCCAATGGCTCTGCAATCACATCGGCCAACTTCTTTAGCACCCTCGGATGCAGTGCATCCGGCCCCATGGACTTGTGTTCGTCCAGATTTTCTAAATAGTCCCGAACTACTTCTTTCTCCACAGAGGGCTGGTCACCTCCTCCCCATACCGTGCTGCGGAGTGTAGACGCCTGGGAGCTGCCCTTGTCTGTGAAGACAGAGGCAAAAAAAGCATTGAGTACACTAGCTTTCTCCACATCCTCTGTCACTAGGTTCCCTCCCTCATTCAGTAAGGGGCCCACACTTTCCTTGACCACCTTCTTGTTGCTCACATACCTGAAGAAACCCTTCTTGTTACTCCTAACATCTCCGGCTAGCTGCAACTCCAAGTGTGATTTGGCCTTCCTAATTTCACTCCTGCATGCCTGAACAATATTTTTATACTCCTCCCTGGACATTTATCCAATCTTCCACTTCTTGTAAGCTGCTTTTTTGTGTTTAAGACGAGCAAGGATTTCACTGTTAAGCCAAGCTGGTCGCCTGCCATATTTACTTTTCTTTCTACACATCGGGATGGTTTCTTCCTGCAACCTCAATAAGGTTTCTTTAAAATACAGCCAGCTTTCCTCGACTCCTTTCCCCCTCATGTTATTCTCCCAGGGGACCTTGCCCATCAGTTCCCTGAGGGAGTCAAAGTCTGCTTTTCTGAAGTCCAGGCTCTGTATTCTACTGCTCTCCTTTCTTCCTTGTGTCAGGATCCTGAACTCGACCATCTCATGGTCACTGCCTCCCAGGTTCCCATCCACTATTGCTTCCTCTACTATTTCTTCCCTGTTTGTGAGCAGCAGGTCAAGAAGAGCTTTTCCCCTAGTTGGTTCCTCCAGCACTTGCACCAGGAAATTGTCCCCTACACTTTCCAAAAACTTCCTGGATTGTCTGTGGACCGCTGTATTGCTCTCCCAGCAGATGTCGGGGTGATTAAAGTCACCCATGAGAACCAGGGCCTGTGATCTAGTAACTTCTGTTAGTTGCTGGAAGAAAGCCTCGTCCACCTCATCCCCCTGGTCTGGTGGTCTGTAGCAGACTCCCACCACAACATTACCCTTGTTGCTCACACTTCTCAATTTAATTCAGAGACTCTCAGGTTTTTCTGCAGTTTCATACTGGAGCTCTGAGCAGTCATACTGCTCTCTTACATACAACGCAACTCCCCCACCTTTTCTGCCCTGCCTATCCTTCCTGAACAGTTTATATCCATCCATGACAGTACTCCAGTCATGTGAGTTATCCCACCAAGTCTCTGTTATTCCAATTACGTCATAATTCCTTGACTGTGCCAGGACTTGAGCGTATTACTGCAGACTACGTGGCTCTGGGAAGAAGGATAAAGGCGTTTGAGGCGCAAGTGGTGTTCTCGTCCATTCTCCCTGTGGCAGGAAAAGGCCGGGGTAGAGACCGTCGAATCGTGGAAGACAACGAATGGCTACGCAGATGGTGTCGGAGAGAAGGGTTTGGATTCTTTGACCATGGGATGGTGTTCCAAGAAGAAGGAGTGCTAGGCAGAGACGGGCTCCACCTGACGAAGAGAGGGAAGAGCATCTTTGGAAGCAGGCTGGCCAACCTAGTGAGGAGGGCTTTAAACTAGGTTCACCGGGGGAAGGAGACCAAAGCCCCGAGGTAAGTGGGGAAGTGGGATACCGGGAGGAAGCACAAGTAGGTGAGTGCAAGAGGGGAGGGCTCCTGCCCCATACTGGGACAGCAGGACGATCGGTGAGTTATCTTAAATGCCTATACACAAATGCAAGAAGCCTGGGGAACAAGCAGGGAGAACTGGAAGTCCTGGCACAGTCAAGGAATTATGACGTAATTGGAATAACAGAGACTTGGTGGGATAACTCACACGATTGGAGTACTGTCATGGATGGATATAAACTGTTCAGGAAGGATAGGCAGGGCAGAAAAGGTGGGGGAGTTGCGTTGTATGTAAGAGAGCAGTATGACTGCTCAGAGCTCCAGTATGAAACTGCAGAAAAACCTGAGAGTCTCTGGATTAAATTGAGAAGTGTGAGCAACAAGGGTAATGTCGTGGTGGGAGTCTGCTACAGACCACCAGACCAGGCGGATGAGGTGGACGAGGCTTTCTTCCAGCAACTAACAGAAGTTACTAGATCACAGGCCCTGGTTCTCATGGGTGACTTTAATCACCCCGACATCTGCTGGGAGAGCAATACAGTGGTGCACAGACAATCCAGGAAGTTTTTGGAAAGTGTAGGGGACAATTTCCTGGTGCAAGTGCTGGAGGAACCAACTAGGGGAAAAGCTCTTCTTCACCTGCTGCTCACAAACAGGGAAGAAATAGTAGAGGAAGCAATAGTGGATGGGAACCTGGGAGGCAGTGACCATGAGATGGTCGAGTTCAGGATCCTGACACAAGGAAGAAAGGAGAACAGTAGAATACAGAGCCTGGACTTCAGAAAAGCAGACTTTGACTCCCTCAGGGAACTGATGGGCAAGGTCCCCTGGGAGAATAACATGAGGGGGAAAGGAGTCGAGGAAAGCTGGCTGTATTTTAAAGAAACCTTATTGAGGTTGCAGGAACAAACCATCCCGATGTGTAGAAAGAAAAGTAAATATGGCAGGCGACCAGCTTGGCTTAACAGTGAAATCCTTGCTCGTCTTAAACACAAAAAAGCAGCTTACAAGAAGTGGAAGATTGGACAAATGACCAGGGAGGAGTATAAAAATATTGTTCAGGCATGCAGGAGTGAAATTAGGAAGGCCAAATCACACTTGGAGTTGCAGCTAGCTGGAGATGTTAGGAGTAACAAGAAGGGTTTCTTCAGGTATGTTAGCAACAAGAAGAAAGTCAAGGAACGTGTGGGCCCCTTGCTGAATGAGGGAGGGAACCTTGTGACAGAGGATGTGGAGAAAGCTAGTGTACTCAATGCTTTTTTTGCCTCTGTCTTCACAGACAAGGGCAGCTCCCAGATGGCTGCACTCCGCAGCACGGTATGGGGAGGAGGTGACCAGCCCTCTGTGGAGAAAGAAGTAGTTCGGGACTATTTAGAAAATCTGGACGAACACAAGTCCATGGGGCCGGATGCACTGCATCCGAGGGTACTAAAGGAGTTGGCCGATGTGATTACAGAGCCATTGGCCATTATCTTTGACAAATCATGGCAATCGGGGGAGGTCCCGGATGACTGGAAAAAAGCTAATGTAGTGCCCATCTTTAAAAAAGGGAAGAAGGAAGATCCGGGGAACTACAGGCCAGTCAGTCTCACCTCAATCCCTGGAAAAATCATGGAACAGGTCCTCAAGGAATCAATTTTGAACCACTTAAAGGAGGGGAAAGTGATCAGGAACAGTCAGCATGGATTCACCAAGGGCAAGTCATGCCTGACTAACCTAATTGCCTTCTATGATGAGATAACTGGCTCTGTGGATGAGGGGAAAGCAGTGGATGTGCTATTTCTTGACTTTAGCAAAGCTTTTGATACAGTCTCGCACAGCGTTCTTGCCAGCAAGTTAAAGAAGTATGGGCTGGATGAATGGACGGTAAGGTGGATAGAAAACTGGCTGGATGGTCGTGCTCAACGGGTAGTGATCAATGGCTCCATGTCTAGCTGGCAGCCGGTATCAAGTGGAGTGCCCCAAGGGTCGGTGCTGGGGCCGGTTTTGTTCAATATCTTCATCAACGACCTGGAGGATGGTGTGGACTGCACCCTTAGCAAGTTTGCAGATGACACTAAACTGGGAGGAGTGGTTGATACGCTGGAGGGTAGGGATAGGATACAGAGGGACCTAGACAAATTAGAGGATTGGGCCAAAAGAAATCTGATGAGGTTCAACAAGGACAAGTGCAGAGTCCTGCACTTAGGACGGAAGAATCCCATGCACTGCTACAGACTAGGGACCGAATGGCTGGGCAGCAGTTCTGCAGAAAAGGACCTAGGGGTTACAGTGGACGAAAAGCTGAATATGAGTCAACAGTGTGCCCTTGTTGCCAAGAAGGCTAACGGCATTTTGGGCTGTATAAGTAGGGGCATTTCCAGCAGATCGAGGGACGTGATTATTCCCCTCTATTCGGCACTGGTGAGGCCTCATTTGGAGTACTGTGTCCAGTTTTGGGCCCCACACTACAAGAAGGATGTGGATAAATTGGAAAGAGTCCAACGGAGGGCAACAAAAATGATTAGGGGGCTGGAGCACATGACTTATGAGGAGAGGCTGAGGGAACTGAGATTGTTTAGCCTGCAGAAGAGAAGAGTGAGGGGGGATTTGATAGCTGCTTTCAACTACCTAAAAGGGGGTTCCAAAGAGGATGGATCTAGACTGTTCTCAGTGGTAGAAGATGACAGAACAAGGAGTAATGGTCTCAAGTTGCAGAGGGGGAGGTTTAGGTTGGATATTAGGAAAAACTTTTTCACTAGTAGGGTGGTGAAGCACTGGAATGGGTTACCTAGGGAGGTGGTGGAATCTCCTTCCTTAGAGGTTTTTAAGGTCAGGCTTGACAAAGCCCTGGCTGGGATGATCTAGTTGGGTTGGTCCTGCTTTGAGCAGGGGGTTGGACTAGATGACCTCCTGAGGTCCCTTCCAACCATGAGATTCTATGATTCTATGACTTCCAGTTCTCCCTGCTTGTTCCCCAGTCTTCTTGCATTTGTGTATAGGCATTTAAGATAACTCACCGATCGTCCTGCTGTCC
The DNA here is from genome assembly GCA_037349315.1 of Chelydra serpentina. Lineage (NCBI taxonomy): Eukaryota > Metazoa > Chordata > Testudines > Chelydridae > Chelydra > Chelydra serpentina. Next base: position 142,455,458 of record JBAIAC010000004.1, read on the forward strand.
CAGTATGGGGCAGGAACCCTCCCCTTTTGCACTCACCTACTTGTGCTTCCTCCCAGTATCCCACTTCCCCACTTACCTCGGGGCTTTGGTCTCCTTCCCCCGGTGAACCTAGTTTAAAGCCCTCCTCACCAGGTTGGCCAGCCTGCTTCCAAAGATGCTCTTCCCTCTCTTCGTCAGGTGGAGCCCATCTCTGCCTAGCACTCCTTCTTCTTGGAACACCATCCCATGGTCAAAGAATCCAAACCCTTCTCTCCGACACCATGTGCGTAGCCATTCGTTGACTTCCACGATTCGACGGTCTCTACCCCGGCCTTTTCCTGCCACAGGGAGAATGGACGAGAACACCACTTGCGCCTCAAACGCCTTTATCCTTCTTCCCAGAGCCACGTAGTCTGCAGTAATATGCTCAAGGTCATTCTTGGCAGTATCAGTGGTGCCCACGTGGAGAAGCAGGAAGGGGTAGTGATCTGAGGGCTTGATGAGTCTCGGCAGTCTCTCCGTCACATCACAAATCCTAGCCCCTGGCAAGCAGCACACCTCTCGGTTTTCCCGGTCAGGGTGGCAGATAGATGACTCAGTCCCCCTGAGGAGAGAGTCCCCGACCACCACCACCCTCCTCCTCCTCCTCTTGGGAGTGGTGGTCGTGGAACCCCCATCCCTAGGACTGTGCATCTCATGCCTTCCAATCAGTGGAGTCTCCTTCTGCTCTGTTCCCTCAGATGCATCATTCACTCCACTCTCTGCACTAGTGCCTGTGGAGAGAACATGAAAACGGTTGCTCATCTGAATATGCGTTTCTTGTACATGGACTTGTCTCATACTCTTTCCTCTTCTGGAGGTCACATGCCGCCAATTATCCTCGCAGGCCTTCTGTCCCCGCTGCGCAGCCTGCTCTGAATCCTCACAACACTGTGCCCGCTGAAGCCTATCCTGACGTCTATCCAGGAACTCCTCATTTTCTTTTATGGAACGCAGGGTTGATACTCATGTCTCCAGACCTTGAATCTTCTCCTCCAATATGGAGATCAGCTTGCACTTGTACAGACAAAGTCGCTTCTATCCTGTGGAAGAAACATGGCACATCCTGTGCAGGTCACGACAGCGGATCGCTCAGCATCCATAGTCCCTTCCTTTGAAGAGTTTCCTCACTTGTGGCAGAAGCTACTCAGGGAACCTGCAAGGGGGATGCCGCAGTAGGCTCCCTCCAGGCGAACTCCCAGGCTAACTCCACCTACTTGCTTCTCTGCTATGCGCTGCTCCGCTGGTGCACAGCTGACTGACTGTCTTTTTAGAAGAGCCTGCAATGAAGCACTCCCAAATCACACTATTCAAACAGGAAATCAAACACTCAAGCACACGGTCAAAGTGCCAAACTGTCCCCTCAACAGATACTCACTCCCCCGTCTGCAGCCCCCTGGTTGCTCTGCCTCTCCCTTTACCTTGGGTAAAAAGAGTTAGGAATGGCAAGGATAGCTTGCCCCCTTCGCACTCCCCTTCGCAACTCCCTCTCAAACTCCCCTGTTTGCAGCCCCTGTTCGCAAAGCTTCCTGGTCGCTTGCTCACTGCTTTATAAAGCCCTGGCCTGCCTGATTGATTAGCCCCGCCCCGTGGTGTAGAAGCTCACAGCTTCCAACTGCCAGCCACAGCACACGGTCCTGCAAACAAACGAATGAACACACAGACAGACACAAGTACCCCCAAACACACACTACAGACAGCCACTTACCCCAAGTGTAAGTCCAAAGCTGACTGCAAAGAATAACACAGGAATCTCACTGAACTGGGTAACTGGGCAACAAAATGGCAGATGACATTCAACTATAATTGCAAAGTAATGCACATTGGAAAGAAAATTCCAACTATATATAATGATAGGGTCTAAATTGTCTGTTACCACTCAAGAAAGAGATCTTGGAGCCACCATGGATAGTTCTCTGGAAACTCCAACTCATTGTACAGCAGTAGTCAAAAAGACTTCTAGAGTGTTAGGAACTATTAGGAAAGGGATAGCAAATAAGACAGAAAATACCATATATAAATCCATACCTTTAATACTGTGTCCAGTTCTGGTCACCTCATTTTAAAAAAGGACACAGTGGAACTGGAAAAGGTTCAGAGAAGGGCAACAAAGTTGATCTAGGGTCTGGAATGGCTTCCGTACAAGGAGAGACTAGAAAGATTATGTCTGTTTATCTTAGGCTAGGTCTACACTAACCCCCCCTATCGAACTAAGATACGCAACTTCAGCTACGTTAATAACGTAGCTGAAGTCGAAGTACCTTAGTTCGAACTTACCTGTGGTCCAGACGCGGCATGCAGGCTCCCCCATCGATTCTGCCTACTCCACTCGTCGAGCTGGATTACCAGCGTCGACGACGGAGCACTTCCTGGTTTGATTTATCGCGTCTTGACAAGACGCGATAAATCGAACCCAGAACATCGATCCCGCGCCTCCGACGCGACGGGTAAGTATAGACATACCCTTAGAAAAGAATGACTAAGAGGGGAGATGGCAGAGGTCACTCTTCATTATTTTCTACACCATTCATGATTTTGCAGAAGTGTTATTTGCCCTTTTATTTACCAAAACCAGGGGTCACCTATGAAATTAATAGGCAATGGGTTTAATACAAACCAAAGGAAGTACTTTTTCACACAATGCACACTTAACTTGTGGAACTCATTGCCATGGGATGTTGTGATGGCTAAAAATATAACGGGATTTTAAAAAGAATGAAGTTCATGGAGAATAAGTCCATTAATGGCCATTAGCCAAGATGGTCAGGGATGTAACCTCATGCTCAGGGTCACCCTAGATCTCTGAGCTCCAGAAGCTGGGGGGGAGGGAAGGAGACAAGGATGGATCACGATAACTGCCCTGTTCTGTACACTGCTCCTGAAGCAAATCCTGACCTAGGATAGTAGACTAGGTGGACTATTGGTCTGACCCAGTATGACCATTGTTCTGATTCTTTGGAGCAGCCCAGTCAAGCAGCGAGGAAGTTTGATCTCTGCTTTAATTGCTCAACAAGAATCAGTTCTTGAGGCAGTTACTCCTGAGAATTGGGCATTCATGTTTGGGCAGAAAACCTTGAAAGAAGGGAGTGTCTACCTGCTGTTTGTGGCCATCTCTGTTCATGGACTGGTGTTAAAGGGTCAATAAAACAAGTCTCACTGAGAATATACTAGACTCTATGTCACTGATTTTTATTCCAGCAGGAAGGGGAAGCTGCAAGGGCAAGATATCTGCTGCCACTAGGCACAGACATTATTTGTATAGAGCCTCTTAAAGGAAAATTATCCTTGTGTGATAGTTTTTTAGATGAAATTAGATGTCTTTGCTGGAGAAAGAGTTAATTTACGTGGTAGCTTTTATTTCTTTGGGTTTTGTTGTTACATTTGATTCTAAGACAAACATACACAAAGGGGAGGGAAACAAGAATAGCAAAGGGTAGGAAAACACAGGCAGCATTTTAGTTGCTGGGAAACCACAGGAACAGCAAACATCAGAAGACCAGCTACCCCATTCCAGCACCACAGCTTTCCTCTCTTGACTTGGGAAAACATTTGGCTATACTGCCTTCATTATATTTTTTGGCCCATCTGTGGGAGACAGTTCTGGGTGGGGGGGTGTTAAACCAAAGGTAGCTCTCTCAGCAATGAGTGTTCATGTGTGCCGAGTTTGTTTTTACAGCTTGCCAAAATGGTCATAGCAAAGTGTTGAAAAGTTAGATTTATCCTGTTAGGCTGTTAAACAAAAGATAGAAAGGCGGTGGGGATGGATATTGATGCACTAGGGAAGGAATAGCAGGTATATTAAATGCATGTTTTAGGAGTTTCTCGGGATACAGCAGTCATGAAGATAGTGGTAGGGTGATCAGATGTCCTGATTTTATAGGGACAGTCCCGATTTTTGGGTCTTTTTCTTATATAGGCTCCTATTACCCCCCACCCCCTGTCCCGATTTTTCACATTTTCTGTCTGGTCACCCTAGATAGTGGTAACACTTGGTTCTTTATTTGTAGGTGAGGTCTCTTCAGAATCTTTCTGGAGTAGGCAAAAGAAGTCCCAGGGATGTGATGGTAAATCACTGGCTCGTAGCATTTGGTAGTGGGGTAATCCTAATCCTAGCTAGTAGTATTTATAATATTTCAAAGTAATCATGGCAGTAAAGCCTTGCACCACACTTCCGCCAAATGCTATCCTATAAAATAAATGTCTGTAACTTTCTAATGGTCCATGCATGAATACTTCATTTGAAGTGTGGTGATGACAACTTTTGTTTTTTAACTTCATCCCTAATCTACAAGTTTAGGCAACACAAATTTACTTGACACTTCTTTGACTCCATTTTTCTTTTTTGTTTTTTCAACAAGAACCTATCACTCACTCTGAACATTTTGCAATTTCATTTCCAGATACAGTTTTATGCAACAGACCCTTTACTTTAAGGTTCAATCAAAGAACAAATGTATTAAGATGTGTATTAATGTCTCTATTGTTCATTTTATGCAACCACTTCTTCAGATTTAATTGGCAGATGTTAGTGATTAATCTACAGCCTAATAAATCTCTACTAATTAAATAAGAATATTTAAACTGTCATTCACAGTAAATTTATTGTGCCTGTTGGATTATGTCAATTTCAAAATTTCTGAGTTTTCAGATCTAAATAATTTATTGTAGAGATTTTATGGGTCAAGAAAATGTAATGATACAATATTAGTACTAGGTTTCTTGCCTTCCACATCTGCAGTTTTCATGCTGTGGAAAAAACTCTCTATTTCATTTCTATATACTGTCACCAATCAATTCTAGGACATTTAGGAAGACATAAATAAACTAGAAGCCTTCCTTTGCATTATGTTTGTGTGAAGTATTTGGAAACTCAATTAAAATGATGTTGTAATCAGAAGAGTGACTCTTTGGGGCTTCATATTTGCTATTTCAATGATTTCTGTATCTTTTTCCCCCCCCGGACTTTAATTCAGACTTTTTTTCCTTGTAAGTACTGGCACTGCAAACTCAGCCTGGGATCTGCAACTCAAATTATGATCTTTCAGCTTCTTACCTCATCATCTGTCATAAAAATTCCACAATCAGTACCTGGCTGACAATTTTGTTAATGAAGCAGGAAGCAGAATAGAATCCAGTTTGCTCTCCCATGGCTGTATGAGCTCTGCAGTACTCAAAATAGGAAAAAAAACCACTTAACAGAAATCACTGGAGGCTTTGCTGCAGAATAGAGTGCAGCTCTAAACTACCCACTCAATAAAGTAAGGATAATAGTGAAGACAGATAAGATTAAGAAATCTTCAGTAAGAACGTGTATATTTATGTGGTCAACTACCTAATTAGGATTGTACTTTAATGTCTGGACATAATTTTGTATTATGGGGGAGGAGGTGGAAGTGTCCTGTTCTAGAGTGCTAAACTATCTGTGACAACCCTGGTACCCTTTGGGAAGACCCATGTTTAGTGATTAATGTGACACATTCTTTCAGTTAAACAGGAAGAAAATAATTTTGTTTCATCTTACTTAGCGCTGCCAGGGCATGAAGATCACATAGAGGTAAATTGGCTCTCCTGTTTACATAACAAAAGCTGGATACAATATTCATCTTAGTCTCATTAATGTTTTCCTGCACATATTTTCTTACCACTCCACTCCTTGTGCCTACCAAAAGATATTATGAAACAAACATGAAAATGTTCTCCTCTAAAATGAACTGCTGGCAAACATCAATGTCAATCGCTCTCTGTTTATGCTAATGTCATTGCAATGAAATAAAAAAAGTATACTCATGAAATTAGAGTGATTGGACATTGTGCTAGTGAAAGACGGGTGCTTTTAAAAGATTATGATTAAAGTTAATATCTCCATGCATTACTTAAGAACATAAGAATGACCCTACTGGGCCAGACCAAAGATCCATCTAGCTCAGTATCCTGTCTTCCGACAGTGGCCAGTGCCAGGTGCCCCAGAGGGAATGAAAAAAACAGGTAATCATCAAGTGATCCATCCCTTGTCACTCATTCCCAGCTTCTGGCAAACAGAGGCTAGGGACACCATTCCTGCCCTTCCTGGCTAATAGCCATTGATGGACCTACCCTATATGAATTTATCTAGTTCTTTTTAAACCCTGTTATGGTCTTGGCCTTCACAACATCCTCTGGCAAGGAGTTCCACAGGTTGACTGCATGTTGTGTGGTGAAATATTTCCTTTTATTTGTTTTAAAGCTGCTGCCTATTAATTTCATTTGGTGACCCCTAGTTCTTGTGTTATGAGAAATAGAAAACAACACTTCCTTATCTACTTTCTCTATACCAGTCATGATTTTACAGTCAATCATATCTCCCCTTAGTCGTCTCTTTTCCAAGCTGAAAAGTCCCAGTCTCATTAATCTCTCCTCTTACAGAAGCCATTCCACATCCCTAATCATTTTTGTTGCCCTTTTCTGAACCTTTTCCAATTCCAATATATCTTTTTTTAGATGGGGTGACCACATCTGCACACAGTATTCAAGATGTGGGCATACCATGGATTTATAGAGAGGCAACATGATATTTTCTGTCCTATTATCTATCCCTCTCTTAATTATTCCCAACATTCTGTTCGCTTTTTTGACTGCTGCTGCACATTGAGTGGATGTTTTCAGAGAAATATCTACAATGACTCCAAGATCTCTTTCTTGAGTGGAAACAGCTAATTTAGAGCCCATCATTTTATATGTATATTTGGGATTATGCTTTCCAATGTGCATTACTTCGCCTTTATCAACATTAAATTTCATCTGCCATTTTGTTGCCCAGTCACACAGTTTTGAATGATCCTTTTGTAGCTCTTTGCAGTCTGCCTGGGTCTTAACTATCTTTAGTAATTTTGTATCATCTGCAAATTTTGCCACCTCACTGTTTACCCCTTATTCCAGATCATTTATGAATAAGTTGAATAGGACTGGTCCCAGAACAGACCCCTGGGGGACACCACTATTTCCCTGTCTCCATTCTGAAAACTTATACCAGGGCTCTCAAACTCAAATCACCACGAGGGCCACATGAGGACTAGTACGTTGTCCCGAGGGCCATATAACTGACACCTTTTCATATAAAGGTACAAAAGCCCACCCCCCTCCGTTGCCCCCGGCCCCGCCCTACTCCACCCCTTCCATGAGACCCCGCCCCTGCCCCACCTCTTCCCACCCCTTCGCCAAAGTCCCTTCCCCAACTCTGCCCCCTCCCTGCCCCTATTCCAACTCTTCCCCAAATCCCCACCCCTGCCCCGCCTCTTCTCCGCCTCCTCCCCCCTCCCTCCTGGAAAGCGCTAAATGCCACCAAACAGCTGTTTGGCAGCGGGAAGCACCTAGATGTAGGCAGAGGAGTGGGGACGTGGCATGCTGGGAGGGGAAGGGGAGCCGGCGGGTGAGGGGAGCTTGGCAGCCACAGGAAATAACTCCGGGGGGAGCTTGGCACACTGCAGGAAATAATGCCACAGGCCACGTGTTTGAGACCTCTGATTTAAACCTACCCTTCTTATTAAAATGTAACCGACTACAGGAATAAACTTCATGCTAAGAATAGCAGGTGTTATTAGTTCCTATATGCTATATTCCCCAGTCAGTATCATTTTATAATTGTTTCTATTTAGGAAATAACTTCACATTTGAGGAAAAAAGATACTATTTTCCCTCTGGATATATTGTGCATACTGACGCTCCAGAATTTGAGAGCCATGTGGTGCCACTTTGTGCAATTTATATAAAAATGTCACATAAATTGGGTGTATGAACAGAACAGATCACTATCAATCCCTATTTATGGCTCTTGAGAGGTTTTGAGCGCACTTGTATAGAAGTGTAATAACTGTGACAATAGTGGCAAAGAGTCTTGAAGTGTGGTACAGAGGACGTAGTTTGTATCCTGTGTTTCAACGAAAAACTTAAGTTTTAAAGTACGATTCCTGTTACTATTATTATGTATGTATGATATGTGCTGGGAAATCACCTAAAGGCCTTAACCATTGGTGACTGGTGTAGTGGGGCCAGATCACAAAAGAGAACAAAATGGCATCATTCACCTAGCATGACCTTGCACGTGCCGTGTGTGAATTCTCACATCACGGAGGATGCCATTTTAGAGCAAAATGGTGTCCTTTGCACAGCATGACCTTGCACACACAGTGCATGTTACCTCACACTGGCGGTGTAGATACCTATTCAGGACTACGCCATTGCCATTGTTCTAGGCAATGTACAAACATGGAAGTAGAAAAGAACCTTGTAACCAATACAGGTTATTCGCTAGGTGATGACAGAAAATTCCCATGCCAGGTAGATCCTTGATTCTCTATTGGAATAGGATTGCTTGAGTCTGTATAGAAAACGAGCCCTTCTCTGCCCCACCAGTGGGTCACCTAGTCAACATTACATTTACTACTAACATAGTGTTAGAGCATACTTAGATACTTGTTTGTGGCTGTCAGAATAATAGGTGATTTCCTCTGCTAATTATCTTTAGAAATTGTAGGAATAAATGGGATCTCAACGTCACTAGCTGAAGAAGTGCATTCTTACCCATTATAGAACCTGATTCAAGACTGAGTTGAATTTTGCACTTAAAGCAAGGATTCAACTACTTTGTTATGTATGGAAAAAAGTATTTCCATGCCAAAATTAAAGCACTTACTCTTGGAACACAGAATTAATTTTCTGAGAATTTACTTGCAAATTGGTTAATTTTAATTCAAACTAATTAACTTTTTAAGTGGATTCTTTAAGAAATGTAGCACCCTGTGTCAGACCATTTTCCCCTCCTGAATGATCTTAATGGACTAATGCACTCTTTCACCTTCCCATATAATTAAAACCAATTGAATTATCATACACAGGCTACATTTTGAGAACTTCTTTCAGGATTAATGGTCATATTTGCTGTTATTCCTCAACAAAGGCTGAGAATATTAGTCTACTATAAAGAATCCCACAACCTTCATCCAAAATGGTGATCATCTCTTACGCTTCTCAATGGGAGTGAATCTAAGGGTATGTCTACATTACGAGAGTAGTTCGATTTGACTTAAACTGAACTTGTGAAACCGATATTACAAAGTGGAACGTGTGAATCCACACCAAGGACATTAATTCGACTTTGTGAATCCACAGTAATGGGTCAAGCGTCGACATTGCAAGCGGTGCACTGTGGGTAGCTATCCCACAGTTCCCGCAGTCCCCACCGCCCATTGGAATTCTGGGTCGAGCCCCCAATGCCTGCTGGGGCAAAAAATGTGTCGAGGGTGGTTTTGGGTAAATGTCATCATTCAACCCTCACTCCCGCCCTCCCTCCATGAAAGCACCAGCGGGCAATCAGTTCGCGCCCTTTTCTGGTGATTGACAGCACGGACGCCACAGGACCATGAGCATGGAGCCCTCTGCGATCATCGCTGCTGTTCTGTCCATTGTCAACACCTCGCGCCTTATCCTCCACCTTTTCCAGAGGCAGATGCTGATAAATCGGGCGAGGAGGCAACGGAAGCGCCGTAAGGACATTAACTTTGAGAGGGGCACACACCTCTCACAAACCACAGGACCCCGGTCCCTGGACATCATGGTGGCAAGGGGTCATGCTGATGCTGTGGAACGGCGATTCTGGGCAAGGGAAACAAGCACTGACTGGTGGGACCACATAGTGCTGCAGGTCTGGGATGAATCCCAGTGGCTGCGAAACTTTCGGATGTGTAAGGGCACTTTCCTGGAACTTTGTGAGTTGCTGTCCCCTGCCCTGAAGCGCCAGGACACCCGGATGCGAGCAGCCCTGCCTATCCAGAAGCGAGTGGCCATAGCCCTCTGGAAGCTTGCTACGCCTGATAGCTACCGGTCAGTCGTGAATCAATTTGGAGTGGGCAAATCTACCGTGGGGGTTTGTCATAAATATGAAGGGAGTGGGTCTGATGCAGTACTATAAAATCCTCTTCCCAGTAAAGGGTTAAGAAATGCAGGTAGCCAGACTGACACCTGACCTGGCTGGCATCTGACCAATGAGGGGACAAGATACTTTCAAATTTTGGGATGGGGGAAGGCTGTGTGAGTGTCTCTTTGTCTGAGTCAGAGTGATCTTGGCAGACAGAAAGAACCTACAGAAAATCCGCCTCCTCACCAATACTCACTTTTCTAAAGTAAGTTTAGATAGCATAGCGAGTAGATTTCTGTTTATTTTGCTTGGTACATTCCCTGTGGGAGAGGGAAGGGTTATTCCTGTTTTTCTGTAACTTTAAGGTTTTGTCCAGAGAGGGAAATCTCTCTGAGTGCCCTGTAAAATAGTTACCATCCGGATTTTACAGAGATGATTTTACCTTCTTTGTTTTTAATAAAATCCTTCTTTTAAGAAGCTGACTGTTTTCTATGGTTTTTAAAAACCCAGGGGGTGGGTTTTTAGATCACTGTGTAACCAATTGGTTAGGAGATTATCCCCAAGATTCCCAGGACAGGGGGGTATGGGCTTGAGAGGATATTTTTTGGGGGGAAGGGACTTCAAGTGGTCCCCTTTCCTGGATTCCTGTTTAGAACACTTGATGGTGGCAGTGGAAGAAGCATTTCTCAGGGTGCAGGGAATTTTGTACCTTGGGGGGTTTTAACCTAAGCTGGTAAAAATAAATTTAGGGGCTCTTCATGCGGGTCCCCTCGTCCTTACCCTAGAGTTTAGAGTGGGGAGGGAACCCTGACAGGGTTGCTGTGATGCAAGTAGCCAATGCTATCGTTGACCTGCTGCTCTCAAAGGTAGTGACCCTGGGAAGCATGCAGGTGATCATAGATGGCTTTGCTGCAATGGGATTCCCAAACTGCGGTGGGGCTATTGATGGAACTCACATCCCTATCCTGGGACCAGACCACCAGGGCAGCCAGTACATTAACCGAAAGGGCTACTTTTCTATGGTGCTGCAAGCACTGGTGGACCATAAAGGATGTTTTACCAACATCAACGTCGTATGGCTGGGCAAGGTTCATGACGTTCGTGTTTTCAGGAACTCTGGTCTGTTTAGATGGTTGCAGGAAGGTATTTACTTCCCGGACCACAAAATAACGGTTGGGGATGTGGAGATGCCTATAGTGATCCTCGGGGACCCAGCCTACCCGCTAATGCCCTGGCTCATGAAGCCGTACACAGCCCTGGACACTGAAAAGGAGCTCTTCAACTACCATCTGAGCAAGTGCAGAATGGTGGTGGAGTGTGCTTTTGGCCGTCTGAAGGGGAGATGGAGAAGCTTATTGACTCACTCTGATCTCAGCCAAACCAATATCCCCATTGTTATTGCAGCTTGCTGTGTGCTCCACAATCTCTGTGAGAGCAAGGGGGAGACGTTTATGGTGGGGTGGGAGGTTGAGGCAAACCTCCTGGCTGCTGATTAAGTGCAGCCAGACACCCAGGTGATTAGAAGAGCACAGCGGGACATGCTGCGCATCCGGGAAGCTTTGAAAGCTAGCTTCCAGAGCAAGCAGGGTAACCTGTGACTATTACCTTTGTGTAAGCAGAACCTGAACCTGCCTATGTTTCTTTAGCCAGTTAATGTTGCCTATCCCCTCCAATTTCCAAACCCCCCCCCTTCCTACACTGCTTTAAAATAAAATAAATAAAACATTGTTCATTAAAACCGTCTTCTTTATTAAGGATTTCTCGGTAAAGGGTTGAAAGTGGGATGCATACTGCAGTTGGGGAGCGGGTGGAGTGATGGAAAGGACGCTTCCAAACTCGGGGAATGACAGGCTCCTGCTTCTAGAGCAGTCCGCAGTGGTGGACTGCTTGTTTCAACGGAGCCTGCCACCCCTCCTTTTTGGAACTCTGTGAGGGGGGGGCCTGTGTGACTTTGTGGCCGGGGATGGCGGTTACAGATCCCCTGCTGCATGGCTCTGTCATGCGGGCTACTGACCGCTGCAAAAGATCTGTAACCCCCCTCCCCAACCAGAAACTCACAGAGCCCCCCCACACAGAACATGAAAACCACCTCCCAGAATGACCATGGTGCCTAGTGAATGCAATGTGAGTATGACGTTCTGGTGAACCTGTCCCCCTGTCTGTACCCTGGTACAGGCGCCTATCGTCCCCAATTACCAACCCCCTTTCCCCCCTTCAAAAACACCGTCCTTTAAAAGGAAATCAAGGAAACAGTACTTTACAGAACAGCAATTTTTATTAAGGACAGCAGAGTTATGGGATGAAACTTGGACGGGGCTAGGGTGGGGTGCGGTTGGAGGGAAGGAAAGGATCCATCAAATCTTGGGGAATGAGAGCCTTCTGCTACTTGAGCAATCAGCAGGGGTGGAGTGATTATTTCCACGGACCCTGCCGCAGCCTCGGTCTCGTGACTTTGGGTGAGGGGGGGATTGGACTTTGTGGCGCGGGAGGGCGGTTAGAAATCAAATACAGCGGGGCTCTTTCATCCTGCCTCCAGTCCTGCAGAACATCTACAAGGTGCCAGAGCGTGTCCGTTTGCTCCCTCATTAGTCCAAGCAGCGTTTGAGTCGCCTGCTGGTCTTCCTGCCGCCACCTGTCCTCCCGTTCGCTGTATGATCGCTGGTATAGCGACATGTTCTCCCTCCACTGGGTTTGCTGTGCCGCCTCGGTTCCGGAACAGACCATAAGTTCTGAGAACATCTCGTCCCGTGTCCTTTTCTTTCGCTGCCTGATCTGCGCCAGCCTCTGGGAGGGGGATGGACGGGTACTGCGGGAGACGCTCGCAGCTGTGGGATGGGAGAAAGGGAGTGAATTCCTCACAAAGATACATTTTCCCGAACAATGAATATACTCTTTCCCTGGGAACAAGACCATGCACACTACCTATCACATGTGCACTCAGTACAAGGTCGAATATTCTGTCTTTATATTGAGTGCCTGAGGTCTTGGTGTACAGATCACACAAGCGGGGCTGGACACCGGAATTCTGCTATCTGGAGACCATGGTAAGCTGTAGACTTTTGCCTGCTGAGAGCTTACTTCACAGCAGCGCTCTACTACGCTGTTCCATGTTCCAAGCACAGCTCCTAGTGGTGGCCAGTTCCTGCTGCCGGCAAACCGCTCAGCATGAATGGTTCGCCTCCCTGCCCCCTCCTCCCCCCCCCCCCTTCGCGTGGCTGGTCCCAGGAAAGATCCCTGCCCGCTGCCTGCGAACCGCTCAGCATGAACGGTTCACCTCCCCACCTCCCCACCCCCGCGTGGCTGGTCCCGGGAAAGGTCCCTGCCTGCTGCCTGCAAACCGCTCAGTTTGAACAGTTCGCCTCCCTGCCCCCACCGTATGGCTGGGAGCGGGAAAGACCCCTGCCTGCTGCCTGTGAACCGCTCAGCATGAACGGTTCACCTCCCCGCCCCCACTGCGTGGCTGGAAACCGCCGGGTAGAGTTATTTAAAGGAACAGGCAATCAGTCCCCATACTAAAATACCCCTAATTCAAACCAGGGCACCATGACTGATATCACTCTGATGTGGATTACAGAGAGAGAGAAAGACCGTATGCTACGTGAATGCCAGCAAACACCGGGGCCGTATGCCGCCATGCTTTGCAAGGCAATGATACCGGAGTACCTGCTACTGGCCTGGCGCGGTAAAGTTTCCTACCATGGAGGAGACAATAAGGCCGCTCTACCCGGGAACCTGATGCAAAGGCTTTCACAGTACCTCCAGGAGAGCTTCATGGAGATCTCCGAGGAGGATTTCTCCTCTATCCCCAGACATATTGGCAGACTTTTCAAGTAGCTGCAATGGCAACGACTGAAAACTAAAGCACCTAGGGCAAACTAAGCAATAAAAACCCATTGCTGACATACCATGACTATTCTATTCAAAATAAATGTTTAAAAAACTGACCTGCTGATCCTTTCCCTGATTCACGGTCCGGTTTACCGTCTTGGGAGGGTTGGTAGGGGATCTCAGTCAGGGTGATGAAGAGATCCTGGCTGTCGGGGAAATCAGCGTTGAAAGCGCTGTCAACTGCCTCGTCCTCCTCATCTCCTTCCTCATCTTCACCGTCTGCGAAAACCTCCGATGACGTGGCCGTAGATAAGACCACATCGTCGGAGTCCACAGACACTGGTGGGGTAATGGTGGCAGCACCACCGAGCATTGCATGCAGTGCCTCATAGAAACGGCATGTTTGGGGCTGGGCTCCGGAGCGTCCGTTTGACTCTTTGGTCTTCTGGTACGCTTGTCGCAGCTCTTTGATTTTCACGCGGCACTGCATTGCATCCCGGCTGTATCCTCTCTCCGTCATGGCTTTTGAGATCTTCTCGTAGATCTTCGCATTCCGTTTTTTCAATCACAGCTCCGAAAGCACGGACTCATCGCCCCACACAGCGATCAGATCCAAGACTTCCCGATCAGTCCATGCTGGGGCCCTCTTTCTATTCTGCGATTGCATGGTCACCTCTGCTGGAGAGCTCTGCATCGTTGCCAGTGCTGCTGAGCTTGCCACAAAGTCCAAACAGGAAATGAGATTCAAACTGGCCAGACAGGAAAAGGAATTCAAATTTTCCCGGGGCTTTTCCTGTGTGGCTGGTCAGAGCATCCGAGCTCAGACTGCTGTCCAGAGCGTCCACAGAGTGGTGCACTGTGGGATAGCTCCTGGAGCTATTAGCGTCGAATTCCGTCCACAGTAACCCGAATTCGACATGGCCATGTCGAATTTAGCGCTACTCCCCTCGTCGGGGAGGAGTACAGAAATCGAATTAAAGAGCCCTTTATGTCGAAATAAATAGCTTCGTAATGTGGACGGGTGCAGGGTTAAATCGAGTTAACGCTGCTAAATTCGACATAAAGTCCTAGTGTAGACCAGGCCTAAGTGATGCTGTTAAGCAAAGTTGTCCTCTTTCATACTAGCGATGCCTACAAGACAGAGTTTGAGCACTTAAGTGACTTGTATACATGCTCTCAACCATAAGTTTAGATTAGTGTCATTTTTATCTGAGAATATAAAGTAGGTGTCAGATCATCTCATATCTTCCTTTAGATAGCTAAAGTGATAGGGAGAGAAGACGCCTTAAGGAAGTCATTACTTTTTACGCTAATCAGTTCATTGATTTGATGAAGATGTTGGTTATTCTGACACATACTCTTCCTGTTTGAGTACCTTTTGTACAGTATTTAGTATAATGAGTTCATTGATTTCATTGTTCTCTGTTCTTTAACATTTAAAAATATAAAACAGCGGAGAGAGAAGTTTTAAAGAAATTAGATGATAATTTTACATTTTTGTTTTCTTTTCTTTTTTTTTAATGGGGACCAGAGAGGAGTAAGACAATCAACAAATTTATTCATCTTTGTAAAAATATAAAAACAATTATAAAAAGCTAGGAGATTTTTTTTAGCATAATTACTACACTGACTGGATTTTTTCCTTGCTCTTTATATTTGAAAAAAAGCATCACAGAAAGTACTGCTATGATCAGTTTTATATACAGTAACTCCTCACTTAAAGTCATCCTGGTTAATGTTGTTTCATTGTTATGTTGCTGATCAATTAGGGAACATGCTCATTTAAAGTTGTGAAATGCTCCCTTCTAAGGTCGTTTGCAGGCTATCAATGGCAGTTCAGCTGTCCCTTCCCCCACTGCCATGTGCTGCTCCCCGAGACTCCTGCCTGCTTGCTGTGTGGGGGGGGAGGGGAAGAAGAAGGGGGATAATGTCAGGGTGCCTGCTTGCTGTGTGGGGGGGGGAGGGGAAGCAGAAGGGGGATAATGTCAGGGTGCCTGCTTGCTGTGTGGGGGGGAGGGGAAGAAGAAGGGGGATAATGTCAGGGTGCCTGCTTGCTGTGTGGGGGGGAGGAGAACAAGAGGCGGCTAATGTCCCCCTGCACTTTTCAAAAACATAACTACAACGTTAAGTGAGGAGTTACTGTATGTAAATTCAAGGCTGGGGACAGATGCCACGCTGATAGCCCTAATAATAGAGCCAGTCAGAAAATGAGGGATTCTTTTTTCCCCCCTAGAAAATTTTGACTTTTCTGAGTTCGAAAAAAAAAATCTAAACCTGAAAGCAGGGCCAGCCCACAACATTTTGGCACCTGTAGTGGAGAGCTCAAATGATGCCCCCATGCCCTCCTCACTTGGGCAAAAACTTTGAAAGGTCTCAGTTCTGCTCCTGTTCTACTCCTCATGTTACTGCTCTGCTACCTACCCCAATAAAGGAGAACTAACAACTTAAAAAGCCTTGTTCAAAAATTTTAAGTAACACTTAACTTTCAAATGCCTGAACAACAAATGTAACTTTTCTTTTCTGCATAATAAACACTGCTGCAGTAGCTACCAGGTCACCTGCACTCTGATTAACTGGGTCTCCTCACCACTCACATCCTCCCTGGGGTCGAAGGCTCACCATGAACATTTGTGTCTATGTATCTCTGGAGAGCTCCTCCTTGCTTAGATAGAAAAGCTTCCTTTGTCTTTTTTCTTTTTCTGAATGCTGCCCCAGAGGGGTGTTTTCTTCTTTCACTCATGACTGCTGTTCTGTGCCAGCTATAGTGGCTCTCAACACTCAACTGAAGGGGACAAATAAGCAGGCTGGTAGCAGGGCCTGAATGAGGGAAGATATTGGCATATTAAGGGTCTAACTGGCTCCTACTACTTCATTTGACTGCCTGTTCCCCTCAAGTGGGCTCAGGGAAGTAGCAGGAAACAGGAAGCTCCTTGAGAACCTGGTGTTAATCAGTCCAGACTCCTGGGGGTGCTAGAGAGGTACATAAGAGGCTCGTCTTCCTCAATCTCCCTGCAACTCCTGCTGCTTTCTGTTATTCCCTCTCACCTTTTCTCCTGCCTGCCTGCTATGTCTCTTGTGCCCTCCTTCCTCCAGCACAGCACTCCACCATCTCTGTGCATCTAGAGCAGAGAGAATACATATGCAGCAGACACAATTTTCTACACTCTGGGTCCTAGTGGTGCTCCTCCTCCCCCCGCTCCCCCAGTCTGGCACCTGAGGCAGCCACCTCAGTTAGCCTCATGGTAAGGCCAGCCCTGCCTGAAAGTTTTTTCTGTTTGGAAATACCACCACAGTGCCTCATAAGATTCATAGTTCAGGTGTGTCATGCCCCCAATCTCCTACACAGAGGGTTCTTTGGCTGGATTATGTCTAAAGCCCTACCAATTTCACAGCTGTGAAAAACATGGTGAAATCAGCCCTCCCCCATGAAATCTGATCCCCGGGGCTCCTAGCTGCTAGTCTGGCCGCACTGGAGAGGAACAGGAGTTGTCCTTCCTCTGCACAGCCGCTCTTGGTGGGGAGATCAGACCCACCTCCAAAGGCCGCACAGGAATGAGGGTGGTACAGCCTCACTTCTGCGCTGCAGCATCCCAGGAGCATGGCTCCGGGCTTCTGTCCCCGCCTATTCCCCCGCGGCTCCTGCCGCAGCACCAGGCACCGAGCCCGGGGCTTCCTCCCCTGGGGGCTTCTGCTTCATGGCTGAAGCCAGGGCTTGGTGCAGCCCGGGCTGGGGGCTTCCTCTGCCACTCCAGCTCGGGCAGCATGGGCTCTGGGCTTCCACTCCCCACCCAGCTGGGACAGTCTGGGGTCCTGCCCCACCCCTCACAGCTCCTGCCACAGCTTTGAGTGCCAAGCTTTGGGCTTCATCCCCCGGCGGCTCCTCTCGGGGCTGGGGGCTTGTGTTCCTGCCGGCTGCGGACAGGGCAGCCTGGGCTTAGGACTTCTGCCTTGCCACCCCTCCAGCCAGGGCTCATGGCAGCCCCTCAGGGCTTCCTTCTCCCCAGCCTCTCCAGCTGTGACTTGAGGCAATCAAGGCTCGGAGCTGCCTGGGCTCAAGGCTTCAGCCCCACAGCTGCAGCTGGGGCTAAGGGCATCAGAGATCGGGGCTTCGGCTCCTGCCGTGGCCCGGGGTAACCTGGCAGGCGCTTCTTCCCTGGGGCTTCTTCTGGAGATGGGGCACCTGTTTTTCCTGGGGGGCTCCAAAATTGGCTGGGAGTCCTGCCTTAATTTGTCCCTGCCATGGACTAGCAGCTAGGAGCCCCCGGCTGGGGTGCTCCCAGCAGCATGGAGGAGATCCTACCCACTTCTACCTCCAGGAACCTCTTCTAACTGTAGGAAGCTGGGAGGAAGGCAGCACAGAAGTGAGGGTGGCAATCTTGGGACCCGTCTACAACAACTTTGTAATCCCACCTCCGCCTCATGATCCCATTTTGGGTTGGGACCCTCACGGTTACACCACCATGAAATTTCAGATGTAGACATCTGAAATCATTAAAATTGATCAATTTTTAAACCCTCGGCCATGAAATTGACCAGAATGGACCATGACTTTGGTAGGGCCCTAATTATGTCTCCTCTGGTACTTCACAGTCTCCCCTGTTGCTGAGCCGCTACAGTGCATCGTGGGAGATGTAGTTCAACCAGGGTAGCTGGCTCGTGCAGAAGAATGGAGGTACAAGGTGTAGTAAGATGAGGCCCTGAGCATAAACCCTTGTATCAGAGGCTCGGTATGAGGCCTAAGGCCTGAGCTAAAGTAATGGTCAAGACTTTGCTAACGTAAAGCAAAGTTAAGCTGTGAGCCAAAGGCAGGCCCTGCTCACAGAAGTTGGCAAGGAAAGGGCTGATGTTGCAAAAGTACACAAACCTAAAAGGTACCAGAACACTTGTACATTCCACACAGATAACAAGGAACAGGCTGGCCCATCCTAAAGACAGGGGCAAAAGGGTAATATGATGGCTAGAGTTGTTTTGTTCGAACCAACATGTACAAGGTGGGAGGTGGCACCTTACACGTAGAAGGGGTTGTACCTGGTTACGTAGAGGGGTTGCACCTCAGTACGTCAGGAGTGATGTGTAACTTGTTCGTACCTGTGTATAAGAATTCACCCCCGAGGAGTTGACTTTGTCCGGCCTAGGGGGCAGTGGAAAGTCCCGCCACTGACTGAGCTGTGTTCATTGCCAGGGTGCACATAGGGACTAGCAATAAACCGTAGAGTTATAATTTATAATCTGGGGAGCTAGAGATTGTGTTTCTCTTTGACAATAAACCTGGCCGGGTGCCTTCGTACCTTACTAGAGTCTGTGGTCTTTGGGGGTTCTCTCGGGGTCTGCTGTGTCAGCTATCTGCGCAGAGCTGGGGCAACACACAGAGGGAACACATGCATGCAGCCGACTGAGATCAACAGTGAACAGAGCAGAGCAGAGCACCACACCGGTAGCCGTCTGACAACACAAGGCACCTGAACTACAAGTCCCATTATGTACTGTGGTAGCATTTCTGAACCAAAAGTTTTCAGTGTTTAGGTGGTTTTGATTAAAGGCTTTTTGCAAAAAAATAAAAAATAAATAAAAATCAAAAATCCACTTTTCTGTCAATATAGTTTTGAAGATAAATTTGACCTGCCCTTCTCATCCACATAACAAGTACAGGAAGTGGCCTTTGAGATGTGAACAATGATATCATTGTTCTGGGACAATGATAAAGAAATCGTCACTTTCTTTTAACACTGAAAAAAGAATGTTATTAGAGTAAAGAGAACACTTTCTTCTAAAGCTACGCTGTGTCTCTGACTGTATCTCTTCAGCCAAAGATCTTCCCTTACCTCTTCCTGCCTGCTACTTATTATATTTATATTATATTATATAAATAATCTTTAATAAGTTACAATATTTGGTGATAAATTATAGATCAAGATGAATTATAGATGCAGGTTTATGCATCTAGATCTGGTTATGTTTTGGCTTTGAGTGGGGTTTTGTCCAGAGCAAATACAATTGTCTTAACCGGAGCTCTCAACCTAGCCATTTCTTTGTGGATGATAAACTGTATCCCAAAAGCTTGGAATTCAGAACTGGCAAACTGGGGCTTGTCACCAATGACTATTTCTTCTAGACTATAAAAATGAAACAGATGGGGATGGGTTCTCAGCTAGTACGTCTCAGTGTAGCATCAGAGACTTCAATTCAGCTACACTGATTTGTACGAACTGAGAATCTGGCCCATGCTTAACCTTTCCTGTGACCTTTTGACGTGTCTACAGATCCAGAAAGATATATTTAAGGGCCACCAAATAGATCTCTCCTTTTATTTATCCAGCTCTAAAATTAATGTTTCCCAAGGCCAGCTGGATAATTTTGTATGAGAAGTTCTCTGGATCTTTCTGGTCGTTCTACAAGGCTGACGTGATTACACCTTGTGGTTTAGATCTTTAGCCTATACTAGGCTACCACACTGGCGTTCAACTTCACAGCCAATGTTCTGAGATGATGGTATCCCTCACACACACTTTTCAATATGTCATCCTGCAAAGACTGGAGGACCACAATACAAGTCCCATAGATAACCAAGATCTCTTATATCCTAGGGTTGATCCTCCATTATCCTGGCAATCACACATTATAGATCAGTGTTTCTTTTCCCAACCATGTAGTTGCTGGGAAATCCTAGGTGCTCCCTTGCTACCACATTAGGGATTATGGTGCATATCTCCCATATACTCATGATAACCGCCATTGCATCAGGAGCAGGAGGAATACTTTTGCCAGACAAAAAGCAATCACTGATATCTGGAATGTTTTAAAGGAAATAGTACTATGCCAGAATTCCTCTATGTAACACTTAAAGTGAATAATAGAATTGCGCACATTATTTCAAGGCTGTACTCCTTCATGGATGATGAAGGTTTTAGAGCACATTCTCTATGCTCAGTCACATGACTGTACAAAATGTCATGAAGGAAATATTTCTCTTTTCAGTTTCAATACCTAATATCTAACAAATATGGCAAGGAAAAACAAGAATGTCCCCAGAAGAAGTGTCAGTCATCATTTATTTTACAATAAACAGTGTATTTGAACAAGTCCCCAGACCAAGGACTTCATGTCGGTTACGGCTACTGCAGTGTCATAGGCTAATACCCCAAACTCCCCCAGAGAAAACACTACAGGCAAGTCTCATTTTACGCAGGGGTTCCGTTCCGCGGTTTGCGCGTAAAGCGAAAACCGCGTATAGTGAAACGCCATTGAGTTGAATGGTGGACAGAATCGCCCGCAGTACCGATGCAGTTTTTAAATTGTTATTTTTCTTTTTTTTCTGGTTTTGCCGACCGCGCAAAGCTGAATTCGTGCATGTTAAATGCGCCGAAGATGCAACTCGCTTGTACCTAGAAATAAACAGTTCTGGCAAAGGCAAAACAAAAACTTTCCAAGATCATTTTATCACCAACAACATTTTAGAGGAATGAAATATCCACATTTTTATGAAGTACTCTTCATAATCTTGAAGGTAATTTTTGTCTCCTCTGAAAATAAATACAGCACATTTCAGGCTCTTAGTACGTCTTTAAACTTATCTCTTTTCTATTATTGATTCCTCAGTGTTTAAACAAAATTTCCCTGCATGTCTTTTCAGATTATTCATGTCTTGTTAAACTATCTTCAGAGGCTGAACGTGTCAGAACTTAACTCCAACTTTAACATGTAGACAGATAAATGAACTGTGTCACCTCTGGGGAAAACGAACACCGGTATATTCAGAAGTTATAAATCAAAAATACTTGTTAAGTGATCATGTTAATCTCTGCGCAGAATTGTTCTAATGGGGCTTTCAGCACTTTTTCTTTGGGTGACTATATTGCAGCCCAATCAGTCTGGCTGTCAAAAAGTCTTGTCTTCCAAGGTGAAATCCTGTCTCTGCTGAAGACAATGGTTAGATATAACTAAGCTAGATAGCTAGCTTGGGTACTAGAGTACTGAAGCTGCAATACTGCAAGCTTCAGTGTGGACTAACCCTGTCAGTAATTACCAGCCTTCTAGGCAGGGCTGTGCAGCCCACACCAAAACATGCACTTTCACAGCTTCCCTCCTCCAGGATCCTAGCTAGCTACGTAGATTAAAGCTAGCTTTGGTACACCTACCAAAGCTGCAATCATACCCTTTTATTGCAGTACAGACATACCCTTGGTGCCTGATCCAATGGTCACTGAAGTCAATGAATGAGAGATTGTTGACTTCACCACTCTGACTAGCTGACTTGGTGGGATGTGTTACTCAGTCACTAACCCACTATGACTACAGAAGCTTTTTGCATGGCATAAGTAATTGCAAACATTATTCATTCAGCTGTGAATTTAGGTTTGATTAGAGGAAAAAATAATGTGGAAGAGAAACTAAAGCATTAGTTTTAAAAGAATCCATTTAGCCTATAGTACTCTATACTACAAGGAAGTGTTTCAAAGCTAAATTTATCTAATTGTATTCTTCACTAGTCTGCTCTAGAAGGGCTTAATAAAAGACTAAAGGACATAGGGCTAGTTCCTGCTTTTATCCGCTCAGTGAGAATACAATTTTCCTATAAGAATTCAGCAAATCCTTCTTAGAAATTGACACACCATTGTACTACACAGATGAGTTAACTCCAAAAAACATATAAATTGCATTTGGTTGAATAAAATAGACCACTCTTCAGTGCAACAATGTTGTTATAGGCACTGTAGTTACACAATTTAATCATAATAAAACTTAACAGTTCCATGGCACGTTTCATCTTCAAAGTACTTATTCAATTTGTTTTCAAAGTCTTCTTTTAAATCTCCTAAAAGAAGTAAGGGCAAAGGAAATTACAAAGTTGAAACAAGAAGGGAAAAGAAAAGAACCAACCAGCTCAGATTCAAAGCATTATTTAGTTCTAGAGGAAAAGAATACATCAACTACAAGTGCCTGAATAGCAAGCTGAAATTTTAACAAAAGACTCCTACTTTCCCCCTAAAAAGGGTGAGATAGAGAGAGAAATTCTGTCAGCAAAGATCAAGACAGTAGAAATATTTTCAACAAAATATGATCCTCTACAGAACAGCAAAGATGGGGGGAAAATACCAGGGTTCACTCTCCTCCATAGCAGCGGTTCTCAAGTGGGGGCGGTCTATGGCCCCGTGGGAAGCCACAAGCCTGTTTCAGGGAGTCCCCCAAGCAAAGCCAGCATTAGACTCGCTGGGGCAGAGAACTGAAAGCTGAAGCCCGAGCACTGCAATGCTGGTGGAAGGACTGGGGCTGGACAGGTCAGCCATGACATCAATGAAAACAAACTCCAAGCCAGGATGAACGCTGACCATGACATGAGTGTGCGCTTGTTGAAGATACCCCCACATCTTCACAGAGTTGATCAGCACCAGCAACAAGTTTCACACTGAGTAGGTAAAGCAAAAATAATATTCTGTTGTTTTTTTTTAACCTATATTATCCTTCTCTTTTTATATTGCGTGTGTGTGTGTGACTGTATAACTAACATTTAATCTTTCAATCTACTGGATATGCAAAAAAACAAAAGTTGTGGCACAAGTGAGCTGTGGAGTTTTATAACATGTTGGGGAAGGGGTCAGAAAGAAACAGGTTGAGGACCCCTGCTCCATAGGACGCATATACAGAGATTCCCTCAACTATATACATAGTTGAGGACTTAAGGGTGGCATTTTTCAGAAATGCTCAGAGTTGGCCCAGCTCTTCACCCATTGATGTCAATGAGAGTTTTGCCGTTGATGTCAGTGGGAGAAGAGTAAGGCCAAGAATGAGGCTTTTTAAAATTTCCACCCTAAGATGGTGATATTATCTAGTCAACATTTTCATAACAAAAAAGGTTTCTCAGATAGGAAGGTGCTGGATTTCTGGTAATCCATGTTGATTTAGATATGTACATAGTTTCACTTAGGTATATATTGCAGTGTTGTTTTATGAAGAGGACAGTAAAGTTACCACCAGAGCAGGCAGGTATGGTACTGCCGTGGGAAGCAGCACGGGTGGCAGGGACAGGCTGGCCGCTGTTTCCCACAGCTCCCATTGGCAGGGAACGGTGAACAGCGGAAACTGGGAGCTGCAGGTGGCAGTTCAAATGTAAACAAACTGTCTGGCAGCCCGTCAGCAGATTACCCTGACAGGCCTCATGTGGACCGTGGTCCGCAGGTTGCCCACCGCTGATATAAACCAATCACTAACAGGGGTTTTGAAGAAACTTCTCTGATAGCTATGGTAAAATGTGCCCATCTATGTTGTTAGGATCTGGGGCAAAAAGCTACCAAGTGTTCATAATTGGTGTGAAGGCACAAAAGAGGCCTTGGTCCCCTGGAATCTCTGGAGATCTATGGGGTTTGAGGTCTATAGCCCCATCTCTCTGATGGACTATGTGTGGGAAATTTATTATTCTCCTAAGGATTTTGTCATGTGGTGGGGGGTGATCTGAACCAGTCTTTCAAAGCAATTGACCAAGATAATGTGTCTTAACTCATAAGCACTTTATAAAGCAGTGAGCAAGCGACCAGGGAGCTTTGCGAACAGGGGCTGCAAACAGGGGAGTTTGAGAGGGAGTTGGGAAGGGGAGTGCGAAGGGGGCAAGCTATCCTTGCCATTCCTAACTCTTTTTACCCAAGGTAAAGGGAGAGGCAGAGCAACCAGGGGGCTGCAGACGGGGGAGTGAGTATCTGTTGAGGGGACAGTTTGGCACTTTGACTGTGTGCTTGAGTGTTTGATTTCCTGTTTGAATAGTGTGAATTGGGAGTGCTTCATTGCAGGCTCTTCTAAAAAGGCAGTCAGTCAGCTGCACACCAGCGGAGCAGCGCATAGCAGAGAAGCAAGCAGGTGGAGTTAGCCTGGGAGTTCGCCTGGAGAGAGCCTACTGCGTCATCCCCCTTGCAGGTTCCCTGAGTAGCTTCTGCCACAAGTGAGGAAACTCTTCGAAGGAAGGGACTATGGATGCTGAGCGATCTGCTGTCGTGACCTGCACAGGATGTGCCATGTTTGTCTTTCTTCCACAGGATAGAAGCGACTTTGTCTGTACAAAGTGCAAGCTGATCTCCATATTGGAGGAGAAGATTCAAGGTCTGGAGAAACGAGTATCAACCCTGCGTTCCATAAAAGAAAATGAGGAGTTCCTGGATAGACGTCAGGATAGGCTTCAGCGGGCACAGTGTTGTGAGGATTCAGAGCAGGCTGCGCAGCGGGGACAGAAGGCCAGCGAGGATAATTGGCGGCATGTGACCTCCAGAAGAGGAAAGAGTATGAGACAAGTCTATGTACAAGAAACGCATATTCAGATGAGCAACCGTTTTCATGTTCTCTCCACAGGCACTAGTGCAGAGAGTGGAGTGAATGATGCATCTGAGGGAACAGAGCAGAAGGAGACTCCACTGATTGGAAGGCATGAGATGCACAGTCCTAGGGATGGGGGTTCCACGACCACCACTCCCAAGAGGAGGAGGAGGAGGGTGGTGGTGGTCGGGGACTCTCTCCTCAGGGGGACTGAGTCATCTATCTGCCGCCCTGACCGGGAAAACCGAGAGGTGTGCTGCTTGCCAGGGGCTAGGATTCGTGATGTGACGGAGAGACTGCCGAGACTCATCAAGCCCTCAGATCGCTACCCCTTCCTGCTTCTCCACGTGGGCACCAATGATACTGCCAAGAATGACCTTGAGCATATTACTGCAGACTACGTGGCTCTGGGAAGAAGGATAAAGGCGTTTGAGGCGCAAGTGGTGTTCTCGTCCATTCTCCCTGTGGCAGGAAAAGGCCGGGGTAGAGACTGTCGAATCGTGGAAGACAACGAATGGCTACGCAGATGGTGTCGGAGAGAAGGGTTTGGATTCTTTGACCATGGGATGGTGTTCCAAGAAGAAGGAGTGCTAGGCAGAGACGGGCTCCACCTGACGAAGAGAGGGAAGAGCATCTTTGGAAGCAGGCTGGCCAACCTAGTGAGGAGGGCTTTAAACTAGGTTCACCGGGGGAAGGACACCAAAGCCCCGAGGTAAGTGGGGAAGTGGGATACCGGGAGGAAGCACAAGTAGGTGAGTGCAAGAGGGGAGGGCTCCTGCCCCATACTGGGACAGCAGGACGATCGGTGAGTTATCTTAAATGCCTATACACAAATGCAAGAAGCCTGGGGAACAAGCAGGGAGAACTGGAAGTCCTGGCACAGTCAAGGAATTATGACGTAATTGGAATAACAGAGACTTGGTGGGATAACTCACACGACTGGAGTACTGTCATGGATGGATATAAACTGTTCAGGAAGGATAGGCAGGGCAGAAAAGGTGGGGGAGTTGTGTTGTATGGAAGAGAGCAGTATGACTGCTCAGAGCTCCAGTATGAAACTGCAGAAAAACCTGAGAGTCTCTGGATTAAATTGAGAAGTGTGAGCAACAAGGGTAATGTTGTGGTGGGAGTCTGCTATAGACCACCAGACCAGGGGGATGAGGTGGACGAGGCTTTCTTCCAGCAACTAACAGAAGTTACTAGATCACAGGCCCTGGTTCTCATGGGTGACTTTAATTACCCCGATATCTGCTGGGAGAGCAATACAGCGGTCCACAGACAATCCAGGAAGTTTTTGGAAAGTGTAGGGGACAATTTCCTGGTGCAAGTGCTGGAGGAACCAACTAGGGGAAAAGCTCTTCTTGACCTGCTGCTCACAAACAGGGAAGAAATAGTAGAGGAAGCAATAGTGGATGGGAACCTGGGAGGCAGTGACCATGAGATGGTTGAGTTCAGAATCCTGACACAAGGAAGAAAGGAGAGCAGTAGAATACAGAGCCTGGACTTCAGAAAAGCAGACTTTGACTCCCGCAGGGAACTGATGGGCAAGGTCCCCTGGGAGAATAACATGAGGGGGAAAGGAGTCGAGGAAAGCTGGCTGTATTTTAAAGAAACCTTATTGAGGTTGCAGGAAGAAACCATCCCGATGTGTAGAAAGAAAAGTAAATATGGCAGGCGACCAGCTTGGCTTAACAGTGAAATCCTTGCTCGTCTTAAACACAAAAAAGCAGCTTACAAGAAGTGGAAGATTGGACAAATGTCCAGGGAGGAGTATAAAAATATTGTTCAGGCATGCAGGAGTGAAATTAGGAAGGCCAAATCACACTTGGAGTTGCAGCTAGCCGGAGATGTTAGGAGTAACAAGAAGGGTTTCTTCAGGTATGTGAGCAACAAGAAGAAGGTCAAGGAAAGTGTGGGCCCCTTACTGAATGAGGGAGGGAACCTAGTGACAGAGGATGTGGAGAAAGCTAGTGTACTCAATGCTTTTTTGGCCTCTGTCTTCACAGACAAGGGCAGCTCCCAGGCGGCTGCACTCCGCAGCACGGTATGGGGAGGAGGTGACCAGCCCTCTGTGGAGAAAGAAGTAGTTCGGGACTATTTAGAAAATCTGGACGAACACAAGTCCATGGGGCCGGATGCACTGCATCCGAGGGTGCTAAAGGAGTTGGCCGATGTGATTGCAGAGCCATTGGCCATTATCTTTGACAAATCATGGCAATCGGGGGAGGTCCCAGATGACTGGAAAAAAGCTAATGTAGTGCCCATCTTTAAAAAAGGGAAGAAGGAAGATCCGGGGAACTACAAGCCAGTCAGTCTCACCTCAGTCCCTGGAAAAATCATGGAACAGGTCCTCAAGGAATCAATTCTGAACCACTTAAAGGAGGGGAAAGTGATCAGGAACAGTCAGCATGGATTCACCAAGGGCAAGTCATGCCTGACTAACCTAATTGCCTTCTATGATGAGATAACTGGCTCTGTGGATGAGGGGAAAGCAGTGGATGTGCTATTTCTTGACTTTAGCAAAGCTTTTGATACAGTCTCCCACAGTGTTCTTGCCAGCAAGTTAAAGAAGTATGGGCTGGATGAATGGACGGTAAGGTGGATAGAAAACTGGCTGGATGGTCATGCTCAACGGGTAGTGATCAATGGCTCCATGTCTAGTTGGCCGCCGGTATCAAGTGGAGTGCCCCAAAGGTCGGTGCTGGGGCCGGTTTTGTTCAATATCTTCATCAACGACCTGGAGGATGGTGTGGACTGCACCCTTAGCAAGTTTGCAGATGACACTAAACTGGGAGGAGTGGTTGATACGCTGGAGGGTAGGGACAGGATACAGAGGGACCTAGACAAATTAGAGGATTGGGCCAAAAGAAATCTGATGAGGTTCAACAAGGACAAGTGCAGAGTCCTGCACTTAGGACGGAAGAATCCCATGCACTGCTACAGACTAGGGACCGAATGGCTGGGCAGCAGTTCTGCAGAAAAGGACCTAGGGGTTACAGTGGACGAAAAGCTGAATATGAGTCAACAGTGTGCCCTTGTTGCCAAGAAGGCTAACGGCATTTTGGGCTGTATAAGTAGGGGCATTGCCAGCAGATCGAGGGACGTGATTATTCCCCTCTATTCGGCACTGGTGAGGCCTCATTTGGAGTACTGTGTCCAGTTTTGGGCCCCACACTACAAGAAGGATGTGAATAAATTGGAAACAGTCCAACGGAGGGCAACAAAAATGATTAGGGGGCTGGAGCACATGACGTATGAGGAGAGGCTGAGGGAACTGGGATTGTTTAGCCTGCAGAAGAGAAGAGTGAGGGGGGATTTGATAGCTGCTTTCAACTACCTAAAAGGGGGTTCCAAAGAGGATGGATCTAGACTTTTCTCAGTGGTAGAAGATGACAGAACAAGGAGTAATGGTCTCAAGTTGCAGAGGGGGAGGTTGAGGTTGGATATTAGGAAAAACTTTTTCACTAGTAGGGTGGTGAAGCACTGGAATGGGTTACCTAGGGAGGTGGTGGAATCTCCTTCCTTAGAGGTTTTTAAGGTCAGGCTTGACAAAGCCCTGGCTGGGATGATCTAGTTGGGGTTGGTCCTGCTTTGAGCAGGGGGTTGGACTAGATGACCTCCTGAGGTCCCTTCCAACCCTGAGATTCTATGATTCTATGATTCTATGATAATCTGTTTAGCACAACTATATGGCAAATCTGAAGCCAAGATCTCTTGATGCCAACTCCCAGAGGGTACAGCGGTACATAGGGGTACAGTGATCCCCTGGGTTCACCAAAAGAATGTCACATACGGTCTCTGTTATGTACGGTCTCTAATTAAAGCCTGTCTCACACAGGTCATCATATATATTGTGAGATATACATATGGAAAATACTAGTTGAATTATGTATATATGCTGAAATATATGTTGTCTAGGCCTTGTAGTTAAAATCAGGTCACTCAAAGGTAGCATATCTTGACACAAACTTTTCCAGACAGAAGGTGCAAGACACCTATCTCCCTGGTGGACCTTTATGTATTTTATGTAATACAATAGAAGTGAATTTATTTTTGAAGTCGCCACAAGCTCTTCATTAGCATTTGAATTAGAATTTAACAGGGAGAGGTAAGCAGCAGGGGTTGGGGAAAATCCTATTTTCAGGTGAGCAGCAAAGATCTGGTGCAATACATCTGCGAGTGTAGAGAGAAACCCTGGCATCCTTCAATGTGGGAGGACAAGCCATTCGCTGGCTTGATCTTAGGAAACAGAACCCCCCGACGAACCTATTTGAAGACACTTGGAAAAGGACTTGGTAAGCTACTTGTAGGAGATTGGGACATGCCTTGTGAGTTAAGTTTAGTTCTAAAAAGCATAATCTCATTTTGTTATATATGTAACTATTTGTTTCCAATATTCTTACTTTCTATCACTCTATTCTTTGATACATTTATAGTGGAAACAAGAATAAATTTATCTAAATGCTGTGTGTTAAGAAGAGCAGAGATCTGGTAGCAAAGCTGAGAGTTCTGAGAGCGTTCAGTGGAACAGGGACGGGGCACTCCAGTGTGACAATTGGAGGATTTGAAGGTTGGTGCGTGCTTATTGTTAATCTGAGTGAGAGAGGCCTTCAGTGGTCTGGACGGCGGTGCTTGTGTTGCCCGGGATTAGTGTAGCCAGGAAGCTGAGCCACAGACAAGACTTCCTCAAGCTAAGAGCAAGTGATAGTGAGGTATCCCTGGGAAGTGTCACAGAGAGCAACAGAAATATATAAGATACATTCTATGGAGTGGATTCACCAATAAATACTGGTTCCGAAGCCTTTCTAGGATAGCACAAAGGAGGTGAAGTTTACTAGCAAATGTGGCCTCTCCCTAAACATGTATTGACAACACAGAGCCAGAACAGACAGCTTAGAGGGAGGACATTCTCCTTTGCTTCCTCACTACTGATAAACCACTGAGTCTTTCACAGGGATAAAATTCACATAAAAAACCTAAATCTCAGTGCAGTTTCTGTGGACAGGAATCCATAAAGCATATCTAACAGTCAGCACAACTGGTGCTAATTGGCACCCTTGTTGGCATTTTTTAGAAAAAAGATTCCACGAAGCAGATAGGCATGTAGATTTCACTACCTTCTTGCTCAAAAAGCTTTAGAAATGGGCTGACACATAATCTGTGGGGCAATAGAGAGAGATTTTCACAGTTGGTGCCCATGCTATGCTTGTACTATGGATAAATAGAGGGCTTCAGTCTCCAAGCTGTCAATTTGGCATTTTTCAAGAATGCCACATTAATAGTTCTATAGTCAAAGGGAGGGGAAATAACAAAGTTAAAAATAATGTAACTCAGAGCTCCACTGGTTATAATACTTAGCCTGTCTTTCATTTCAATGTGATGATAATTTAAATAAATAATTCTTGACAACTGTTAATTCCACTCAGCAAAATTCAAGGTCTCATGAGGCCTGAAACTTGTCTGCCACACTTCTCAAGTGACAGCACAGTTAGTAATACTTCTGCAGTGAGGTTTAGATTTCAAAATGCAAATGGGGGGTGTATATACTGTGGAGTCTGACTTTCACTGGGGCTTCAGACCAACTTCTTTGTGTGATCATGTGCTTTACAAACACTTACATACATATGCAGGGATATTAGTGCTGGACATGCAGTAGTGCTGGTACATGTACAAGTGGAGGCTGTGATCTGAATAGCCAAGCCCTATCATTTTATTGTTCTCAATGAAGTTAGTCTATGTTAATGACCATGTACTAAAATTTTACAGCATCCCCCCAAAAGAAGGATTATGGTGACCTTGTGTATTATAGAATCTACATTCAAGGCTGTGGAAACCCCAAAAATTGCATCTTGACCACCGCAAATGGGTTTCCAAGTAGCAGAAGCCGACAAACTTTTTAACCTTTTTGAGCCATTAAATCACTCTCTGATCTGGGTTAAAGTTTAGAAGTAAAAAAATAAAAATCTATAAGCAGGAAACAAACTCCCCAAGACCCAGCAGAAATGTATTTGTTGATAATAAAGAGATTATACTTTCTTCTAGTAACCTAATTATTGAGATAAATATAATCTTACAAAAGCATAAAAATCTGTGAAGAAGCCAAATAATTGCAATCACAATTTATACCTTACAAAAAAAGAGAAACAATTAAAAGGCAAGCTAAATCTGCTAATATAACTGAATCAAAAGGTGAAAAACCACTAAAATCATAGAACAAGGGTTTTGTATTTCTAATGATGATTCTGGATTAATAAGATGTCTCATTAACACTTGTAATGAAGATGCTATTGCCTATATGCCTTACAAAGCTTCCCCTGCTAAAGGAAAAGTTTTAGAAGAGGAATTAAAAGGACAAAATTATTTTCCCTATACAGTGCTTGTGATACATGAGCCTGACCAGATTATGAAAGACTACAAATCCACAAGTGAATTTGGTCTTTAGCTGCCTACAAGGTGAGGGAAGAAAAGATTGGAGGGGAAAAAATTAAAGTATAAAACATTTATTAAAAACAAAATCCTCTTCTTGAATCCCCTTAGAAGGTAAAGGGTGATATACGTGTGGTTATGCTATACTGGGTGGTAGTAATCTAAAGAGAGAGCCTATTGCCTTGGGCTGATAATTCAATATATCAAATTTAGTCCAATAATCTTAGAATTATCAAGAAGGCAGTGGTAGTAGATGATGAGAGTCGAAGCCAGGTTATTGAGATGTTATATTTCATAAGTATGTCCTCTAAATTAAATACAAAAGTATCCTATATCATGCATTGTCTGGATTCAATGTCTCTTTATTAATGTCACCGCTAGAGGTGTTTTAGACCTCTTTGCAGTTCCTGTCAAGTGCACCCCTCAGGTGATAGGCTCAGCATCCTTCCCCTTTCTGAAGGGTGGAACCCTGACGTTCAACCATTCCTAACTGGATCTCTGGGTCACAGCTTCTTTGGTTACTAACTGGGGCTCCTCTAGCTGATCCGATAGGACTTGGCCCCTGCAGGAGACTTCCCTTTGCTGGAAGTGAATGGCAGCTGATTCAAGTGACTCCAAACAGCTTTTTTCAAAACTAACATATTGTTTACATAATACAGTATATAAGCGAAGAAAAGGGTTAAAACAACAAAAGGCCTAAAAAACTGGGTCTTACCCACACCACATTCATACTGTATTGGTAAATTCCACTCAGCCCAGGCACCCTTACTGGGCTGGGAGGGACAGACAGACAGACAGACCTGTTGCAGTTTCTATCTGTCAGTATCTCTTCTCAAGCAGTTGTTGCTCACTCAACTCCCACCCACTTTCTTTCTCCAGGGTGTGCTTTAATCTGTTTATGGTCCTTTTGATCTCTAGATTTATAGCCTTGGCAAAACAGATGTGTCATTTTTGCCTGGAAAGGTATGTTCCCAAACAGTGATCCTTCTATTGTTCGTTTAGCTCCCTTGAAGTCGTTTACCTTATGATGTTTTTTCTGATCATCTTTTTGTTTCTTGTTTGCTCTCCCTAACAACCTCCTTTGATTTAAATCTGTACAGTCAGAATAAGATCAAGCAGATAAACTGAGCTACCCACAATCGTGCAAAATAATACAGATTTCTCCTTTATTCTCCTACTATATGTATCTTACTCTTCAGATAAGTAAACCAAGGTTTTTTAAAAATTGTGTAGATCAGAAAGATCCTACATTTAAATTGAATTACGCTGAAATGAAATTCTTAGCTAGTCAGAGCTGACCCGACAAGTGTACATTTATTTCTAGGTTAAGACAATTCCCTGCATTCTGACCAACTGGCAAAAGAGGAGGTGGTTATGATTGTATAATCACTGTATGGTTATTTCTCAATAACTTTACACTGTGCAAATTCACTTACTCTGAAGACTAATATGATCCAGTCGGAGTCAGAAATTTGCATAATCAGGTACTTTATTTCAGCATAAAGTACAAATGCAAGCTCTTGCTCTCATTGGTTATTACTTTCAGAACTTCCTATCAGCTTACCTGCACTAAACATGGCTGCCTACATTTCTGACCCCTCTGCACTCTGTCACCCCAGCAACCCTCCCATATTATATACAATTTAGTTTACAAAGGAATTGCTCTTAGTGGGCATAATAAAAATAACGTCAGAGTGCACCCTGTTAACTCTGTAAAAATCATAACCTGAGTCAAGCTCATGGGCAACTCAGTTAAGCCCTGATTTGGCAAAGCATTACTCATAGGCATAAAGATAAGTACGTTTAAGTTCTTTGCTGAATGGGGATAAAAGTAGTGACATCCTTAGAATTAAGGATGTGCTTAAGTGCGTCGTTAAATTGCCGAACTTCTTAGTCTTATAGAAAATGTACAAAGATGTATCAGATAACTGTTAAGAGTGGGTGAAGTGAAACATGTACAGGCTCTGTTCTAATCATCAATGATGTTAATGAACCTGGAACATGTTAAATTTCTCTTGCTGTATCAGCTGTTACTCCAAAAGTCACCATTCTGCTATAATGTAATTTGAAATGTACCCATTATTTTTTCTTACATATGTTTGATGTTTGCAAAATATAAATCACACATACACACAAAACCAACCAAAAAAAAAAAGCCCTCAAACCAGGATCTTTGTCCCTAGAGTATATTGAGATAGAGTGCACTCTTCACCACTCCTTACCACAAAGATGGCGCACCGTCAAATTATTGGTTGGTGAAACTTTGACACTTGTTCTGTAGCCATGTTTTTCATTAGAACTTTTAAAAAAAACTTTATTCTCACTTCTAGATAATGCATGAACATGACACATAACAAAGCAAGAAATAATGAAAGCAGCAGCTATGAATAAACATGAAAACTTACCCACTTATTTCCTTAAAGGAGATAAAATAATGGAATGAGCTTGTCTTATTGAGAATGTATTTTTTACCTCTGTTCTTATGAAGCTTTTTTTAACAGTAATCAGAAATTTTCAATAGCTACATCTGATAGATTTGGAAGGCTAGACACATTCTTAAGTTAAGATTCTTTAAAAAAAAAAAGCAAATGCCTTTAACAGCTTCAATTGTTAAAAGAAAAATAGCTTTAAAAATCCAATTTACTCTTCACCATGGATCTTATTCAGCTTCCAGTGAAAGACTCCATCTGGAAGCTGGATCAGACCCACATTCTGTTTTTCTTGCATTTCACTCAGCTAAGACATTGAAGTAAAATACACACACATATATATAATGAGCTTCTAATTAGGTTCCCTTTTTTAGTTCTCATACACTAGCAGGATGCAATAATGTCTGGATTTAAAACACTGGGACATGTTATTTGTTTTAAAAATAGCCACTTTCATTGTCATGTAAAAATCCATATTTCTTAGAAAAAATATTTTTGGCTTTCTGTTTTGTAAAGGTTTGTTTTTACAAAACCTAAATTTTGGCCCTAAATTGCCTGGGTGGTGTGGCTCTTTAATTGGACCAGCTGTACAATTCTGAAGTTTGATTTTATTTTAGCTGAATGGATCTTTAACTGTGTAAAATAATGGTTCATTAAAGAAAAGTCTCCCAAGAGACAAGCCATCTAAAGCATAATGATCTGTTTAGTTTTTTCAAATGAATCTGGAATAGACAGTGTAACCTTTGATCTTATTTAGTGTACCAAAATGGGGATTCTGTACATCAAGTCTGCAAGCTGAATCCCTGGAAAGGGAAATGGAATAAAATGAATGATTTCCTGTGAGAGGTTTGATAGATTTAGTTACAAATGCAGTCACCTTGGGAACTGTGTGTGCGATCCTAATGTTGGGGGATTAGTCAAAATGGAATATGCAAAGGAGTGTTTAGTTCTGTCTCTCTCACAAACTATCTCAGGTGCTAAAGTAATCAGGTAGGTTGGAGAGGCAAAAAAAAAAGGTAAAAGCAAGCAAAGAAGTTTAAAGGAGGCCGCAGTTAGAATCTCCTTCTTGCAAAGGGATAAATTATGTCTTTAGGAACAGCCCTGGATAAGGGGGTATAATTTCTGGGACAGGCCCCAGAACAACCAATGAATCCAAGAGGGCAAAGTAATTTGATGCAGTATATGTCTTCTCATGGGTCCTGGGCTTCAACAAGATCAGGATTTCACACTTCATAGTTGCTCTTTATTTGTCTGCTATCTTCAAACTGAAGTAAATCTGTAAGAGTTTATCATATTCATAGTTGCAATGGAAGGGGATTTAAACCTGGTTTATTCTGATGTTAAGCTAACTTGATATGATCAAGTTGATAAGGGTATATCTACACTGCAAATGTGTGATGGTTAGTATGGGTAACAAGAGTAGTGGTACAGGCATAGATGGTGTGACGGGTTGGGACCACAGAGACCTGCTTGGTGCTGCCACCTGGTGTGCCAAGGCTACTTCTGCCCCTGCTTCCAGGCCTTTTCCAGCTTGGGACTCCCAAATCCTGTCTGTTTTGAGCCAGATTCCACTGATCTGCTGCAAACACAGACCCAGGTCCGAGCCAAGTCCACTAATAACTGTAAGGCTCCTGGAAGCGCTCTTGCCTCTGACACCCAGGTGTCCAACTTCCAAAGAGGTTCAAACCCTTAATAAATCCGTTTTACCCTGTATAAAGCTTATACAGGGTAAACTCATAAATAGTTCGCCTTCTATTTCAAAGATAGAAAGATATGCACAATTGTTTGCCTTCCCCAGGTACCAGCTCGTACTCCAGGAAACTTAATAAGTAAAAAGTGATTTTAATAAGTACAGAAAATAGGATTTAAGTGATTTCAAGTAGTGACAGACAGAACAAAATGAATTACTAAATAAAATAGAACACGCAGTTCTATGTCTAATCACCCTGTGTACAGATAAAAACCTCACTAGGTCCAGTAAACAGGCTATCTTCCTTCTAGCCTGGGTCAAGCAATCACTTTGTCCTTTGTTCAGTCTCTTTCAGGTGTCCTTCGGGGGTGGAGAGCTTCTTTCTTTAGCCAGCTGAAGACCCAATGGAGGGGTTTCCTCGGGGTTTAAATAGATTTTCTCCTCTGGGTGGACACCCCTCCCTCTCCCTGTGTGGCATCCAGTTACCAAAAGGATTTGGGGTCACATGGACAAGTCACCTGTCTATGCACAACTCAGTTCCTTCTCAGACCAGCCACATTCCTGGCAAAGTTCAGATGTGGATTGGGGTCTGCAAGTTCTATTGTCTGTTAAGTGCTTCTTGACTGGGCACTTAACCTGCACATTCCTTTCTCAAGAAATACAACCAGTATTCATAACTTCAACTACAACAATGATACATGCATATAAACGGGAGGAATAAATTCAGTAGGTCATAACTTTCACAGAGATATGTTACATGGCACATGTAGCATAAAGCATAGTCCAGTTACATCATGTATACGTTTATAAGCATCTCCCCATACAGTTTTATGGAGTACACCGTCACAGATGGTACTTAGGCTCTCCAGTGGGCATGTCCTCCAGTTGCTAGTCTGTACTGAAGCCTGTATTGAAGCCACATCTACACTACTAGTGTTATCCACATAACTGGATTAAAGTTAGTGTTTGTATGCCTACCCACACTACACTCATACCTGCACTTGCAATGTAGACATACCCTAAGTCAATTCCTTGATAAGGAGTCAAATGAATCTAAATTGATATAAACCAGGTTTAAATTGAATTCAGAGTGTCCAGGCAGGGTTTTACACCCATTTAACTAAATTAGTTTTTAAAACTGGGTTCAAGCTGAATCAGTGCAACTTGCAATATATTTATCTATTTAGATTTTTAAAAAATTGAAAGATGCCTGTCCTAGGCTCTAGGCACTCTGGCACATCATCATGAATGCAATAAAATCCCAGCAGCATTAAAGCAATTCTTACAGCATAAACTCAGCCAGCCACGCCTACGGAAATTCCTTTGCACCCTTCCAACATTGTGGGAAGACAAGGTCTTAGTTTGAAAGTACCCTGTTCTTTCTTTGTATAGGAAAAACAGAAGA
This sequence comes from Chelydra serpentina, assembly GCA_037349315.1. Lineage (NCBI taxonomy): Eukaryota > Metazoa > Chordata > Testudines > Chelydridae > Chelydra > Chelydra serpentina. The sequence goes on from JBAIAC010000004.1 coordinate 142,492,438, forward strand.
AACTTGTGACAAGTGTAGGAATTTAAATTAACAAAGCTTAGAGAAAGTAATGAAGCAATGCTGAGGTTTCCTCATTTAAAAAGAAGAAAAATAATACAGGTGAAAAGGCCTCTTATGAAAATACATAAGGTTTTCAGTTTTACGAGGAGAAGGAATAATTTTAAGCATATATTCACAGGCGTGAAGAGTTTTTAGGCAAATGCTGTTGAAGACAGTGGTAGGAGAAGCTCTTTCTTAATGCTGTTGGAAAGAGTGACGGTTTTTCATATTCTATTTCTTTAATGACTCAGGCAGGTTTCAAGATCACTTTTAGCTTGTATGCTCTCTGAGCCAGGCATCCTCATTTTCTCTGTTTGTATAGCAGCTAGCACTCGAGAACCTTGTCCTAATTGGACTTCAGGTGCTGCCGCGATACAAATGTTAAAAAAAACTAGAAACAGCAAATTGTAGTAGCACTGATGTGTTTACACTTTAACAAAGCCTGTCTGGACTTGCGTGCGAGAGTCTGGATGAATCAACAGGAAGTATGTCACTACATAGAATCCTATATAAATGTTAAAATCCTGCTTAACTTCAATACTATATAGCACATCTTGCCTTTTTAGTGTGTGTACTTTCTATATTCCAACAAATGATCACAGAAATTAATCATATTTTCCATGTTGTTACATTTATCAGCTGGTCTCCAGTTTTCTGGATGCTTTAATGGTTTTCTGGATCTAATGTGAAGCAAAGTGCCTTTAGGCATGTCTATGTTTTTAATAATCTATTCAGTCTCTCACATATTGTACAAAATCAGATCAATCTTTTAAGCTTTTTGAGCTGGAGTATGTGCTCTCACATCATTCTTTTCACCTAGCTACCCATTTTCTTCCTCATTCCTGTTCTAAGCTTCATTTAGCAGATCTTTATGTGGTCACTGAATATGCACAAGGTAACATTTCTTTAATCACTGTAGCTTGTTCTGGCCAGTGACCATCTTTCCAAATTCAGTGTCTTTTTGTTTGAATTGTGATGAAGGTCATGGGCATCTGCCATAATTTTTTATCTGGCTTGATTGGTTTAATCCCTTTGCCAAGATCACAGAGTCATTATTCATCCTTTCATTATGCCTCTGTCAGATAATTGAGTGTCTACTATGCAGAAGCTTAGCTGGTAACTTTCCACATTGCAGCTGTGTAGTTGAGTAGTCCTAAATATGGATAGTCACTGGCACCCACTGACTTTTGGAGCAGTTTCATCACTATGAACTATGCCTCCTATGTATTAATACATCCTGATCATCTGTTTGATTGTGTATATCTAGGTTTAGATGTCTTATATTGAAAGTTTTAGCAGAATCCAGGAATTTTATATTCTTGAACTCTGGTCAGTTACCTATTACAATCCTAGGAACTCCATGACTTGTAAATTTGAATTTATTGTGCTTGATCACAGTTGAAGTTGTGGTATGTTCAACTGTGATAAAATGTCCCCATGTTATTGTGAAGAACTGGAAAACTTCAGATTTATTTTGCTGAAAAAAGTGACTCAGCTTCCCTTCTCCCCTTGTATTGTTACCCACCAGGTGTCAAAGGGTTAATTTTTTTCCCTAAAACAAGGCAAGCAATGCAGTGGAAGTGATGGGGGCATCACATAAACATGAATGCCCAGTCTGGAACAAAAATCACTGGGGATTATTTAATGCAATCCCTACATAGGTAAATAAATCTGGGGAAGCCTCACTTCTCCTTCACACACCCCCTCCTACCAGCGGAAACTGCATGTCCTGTTTTGAACTTGTTAAAGAAGGCTACCAAACTAAGAACTGAGAATGGTATAAGGGACATGTCACTCTAGCAAAGAGGGACAGACCTTGCTGAAAGGGTGAAGGACTTTGAAACCTTTGGACAATGTGCAACAGCCATCAAAACAGCTAAGAGAATGTTTGGAACCACCAGGAAAATGTCAGAAAATACCATAATGCCATTATATAAATCCATGATATGCCCACGTCTTTAAATACTGCATGCAGTTCTGGTCATCCCATCTCAAAACCTAACCCTTCCCTTTATACTTTCCTTCTCTCAGTCATCTCTGGACCTTCTTTCATGAGATTTCCCTGTAGATACAATCTGGACCTGGGAGACCAGCATGGTTATTTTCTTCATCATTGCCAGCCACAAAAGGTTTTGCGGATCAACTTTTGTCCTCAGTGACAACTGTGCTGTCAATGGGGTCAAAAGGTATAAATTATGGGCCTCTAAACTGGGGTTTAGTGAATAATCCCCCAAGGATCTGTACTGAGAACAGTGCTGTTCAATATATTCATAAATGATATGGAAAAGGGCGTGAAGAGGTGAGGTGGCAAAGTTTGCAGAAGATACAAAATTACTGACGATAGGGAAGTCCAAAGTTGAGTGCAAAGAGTTACCAAGGGATCTCATGAAATTGGATGGTGGGACAACAAAAGGGAAGATTAAATTCAATGTTGATAAATGCAAAGTAATGCACATTGAAAAACATAATCCCAACTAAACATACAAAATGATGAGGTCTAAATTAGCTGTTACCAGTGAAGAAAGATCAAGTTGTGGATAGTTCTCTGAAAACATCTGCTCAATATGCAATGGCAATCAAAAAAGCTAACAATGTTAGAAACCATTAGGAAAGGGGTAGAAAATAAGACAGAAAATATTCTAATGTTACAATAATGGATGGACTATTGATCTGAACCAGCATGGCCATTCTTATGTAGTATATAGGTATTACGTGGTAAGTATGCGTATAAACTGTTTGTTGTTTTCAGGAGAGGTTTTCTCTGCAATGCTTTCATTACGAATAAATAAATACTTTGCTTTATAAAGGCTGGCTGGTCACTGGTCAACCCTATCATTGTCTCTGGGAGAGAACAGGACTTATGGCAGGTGCTGAACTAAATCCAGACTTACTGAGCTGATCACAGTGAATTGCAGGAGGAATTGCAGCCTAAATCCCCAGTCTGGAGGGGGAGGAATATAGGTTTCTACCCTGAGAAAGGTGATAACTAGAGGTTTGAGACCTAAATGAGATACCCTTAAGGAGGCCATGAAGTAGGAAATAACATTGAGCTGATTGCCTGTCTGCTCCAACCCTCTTTCCCCCTCTCTCTTATTTCATCACTTCAGCCTCACTCCACACTTCCCCCTCTTATTCTTTTCTTCCCTTACCTGTCCCCCAATCTCTCTCTTCATTTTCCCCTCCATTTAGCTGATCTCCCTCCTAATTAACCCTCCTTACCCATCTCCTCTCCAAAAATGGAACTAACATGCTTGTTGCTGCCATCACATTGTTCACTCTTTTTGGCTAGGTCTACACTTTATGCCAGCGTAGAATACAGGCACAATGACACTTGTAGCTATTTGCTGTAGTGAAAGGCAGGCTGCATTCACACTTGTCACTGTGGCACGCAGCTATGCACTGCAGAGAGAGACTCTAGAAAGAGACTCTGGTGGGGGTGGGGTGGGGGGAGACAGTGGGGAAAGGGTCCAGCAAGGGTGAGGTAGCGAGATATTACTACTGCTAAAAATAGCAGTGTAGACCATGAGAGACTCTGACAGCCCATGTATGGGATATACATCCTGGGCAGTTCAGATATATAGGATACTCTACTCCAGTTGCCTTGATCTCCCAGGTTCTTAACATCGTCCTGCCTGGTTCCTGAATCCTTTCAAGAAGCATAGAAGAGATGATGGATTTTGAGACTGACTCTTTTCAGATGACTCCAGTCTCTCTCAAGATCCAGGACAGGGAGTTTGATCTGTCACGGGTCAAATCATATTTATATACCGTCAGAAGAAATAATCGCTGTATTCTCCGTGATTCTCTCCAGTTCCTCTCATGTACTGAAATCAGTGGTTTCTGGTCAGTTTACTGGCCTTTAAACTTTGAACAGTCATAGAAAGCCTAGCATCTTTTTTCAATTTCCAGATTGATTTTTTAGCTGCTTTCATGACTCTCACAGAATACCTTATCGGCAGTCTTTTAGACTCATGTCTACAACAATACCGACCCAACCCTCATTTTTAAAACATCGTCTGAGAGCTTGGTGTTTTTCATGAATGGGTCAAAGATTTGCAGCACCCATGCCAATGTCAATATGTGCTTCAAATCCTGAAACTCTTTCATGTTCCAGCAGCAATGTCTCTTCTGTACCTTGTAAAGGAGTTGTCTTAGGTGAGTTATCCTAGCTACCTATTTAGTTTAGGATTTGCTGACCTAATTCAAAATTACTTTCAGCTTCTGATTTTTTTGTCTTCTGTTCAGTACAGCATAAATCTCAGAATCATTAGGAATTATTCAAAAGCCTTTTGAAAAAGTCCATCATGCGAAACTATTAAGGGAAGTAGAGTACTATCATGGACTACTAGAGATCAACTAAGAGACAGAAAACAAACTAGAAATAAATGGCTAGTTTTCTACATGGCAAAAGGTTACATGGCTCTACAGCCAAAATGCTTCTGAAATAAATGTAGTCAAACATTACTAATTCTGGGTCACTGAGAACGAAAATGATGCTTAAAATTGTTGATTGGCTCTAGTTTTCAAGACATGCTATTGGGTCAGTATATACGACCCTTGACTTGGGAATGGCGGAGGATAGGTGAGTTATAAAGGGAAGGGATCTCAATTTAAACCAGAAATGACTAAAATACGTCAGTTGGGAAAGGTGTGTCAAAGAAGAAAAAGTGGACTGTGCATTATCCAAACATTCCATCAGCTATACACCCAGTACCCCACGGAGAAGGACTGCCGGTTCCTGATGCACCAGAATCATTCTCACTTGAGTCAGACAAGGAAGAGGAAGAGGATGAAACTTCTGGTCCTGAACCATCAATGTCACAGGACCCACATTTTCTCCCATCCTCCTCCTCTGAACCACACCTCATAACACAGGGGGAACTGAATGACCTTGTCAGGGATTTGGAACTACTCAAGAGTAAGGCAGAGCTTTTGGGCTCCAGACTACAGCAGTGGAATCTCCTGGCAGGTGATGGTAGGGTTTCCATGTTCCATGACCGTCAAAAGGATCTTGTCCCATTCTTCTTCATGGAAGGTGATCTTGTAGCCTGCAACAACATCGATGGTGTGATGGCAGCCCTCAACATCGTTCACGATCCAGATGAGTGGAGACTGTTCATTGATTCATCGAAGACGAGTCTTACAGCTGTTTTACTGCATAATGGCAATGTTTTGCCATCAATTCCAGTTGGTCATGCAGTCCATATGAAGGAAACCTATGACAACATGAAACAACTTTTGAGGTGCATAAACTATGACCAACATCAGTGGCAGCTTTGTGAAGATTTGAAGGTTGTTGCTCTCTTGCTTGGTCTGCAGACTGGATACACAAAGTACTGCTGTTTTCTCTGCAAATGGGATAGTCGTGCAAGAGATTCCCACTACATCAAGAAAGATTGGCCACTCCAACAGTCATTGGAGCCTGGGAGGAAAAGTGTTCAGCATCCACCACTTGTTGAATCAAGGAAGATTTTGTTACCACCCTTACACATCAAGCTGGATCTGATGAAGAACTTTGTCAAGGCCATTGACAAAATACAAGCAGCTTTCAAGTACCTCCGTGGAAAATTTCCAAGGTTAAGTGAAGCTAAGATAAAGGAAGGTGTCTTTGTTGGTCCTCAGATTCGTGAACTTCTTCGAGATGATGCATTTGACCATGCACTGCGTGGCAAGGAAAAAAAGGCTCACTATAGGCATCTCCACATCCCCAACTGTTATTTTCTGGTCTGGGAAGTAACTACCTTCCTGCAGCCGTCTAAACAGACCAGAGTTCCTGAAGACGCGAGCGTCATGAACCTTGCCCGGCCATCCCACGTTGATGTTGGTGAAACGTCCCTTGTGATCCACCAGTGCTTGCAGCACCATTGAAAAGTAGCCCTTTCAGTTAATGTACTGGCTGCCCTGGTGGTCCAGTCCCAAGATAGGGATGTGAGTTCCGTCCACAGCCCCACAACAGTTAGGGAATCCCATGGCAGCAAAGCCATCTACTATCACCTGCACGTTTCCCAGGGTCACTACTTTTGACAGCAGCAGCTCAACGACTGCGTTGGCTACTTGCATCACAGCAACCCCCACAGTAGATTTGCCCACTCCAAATTGATTGGTGACTGACCGGTAGCTGTCAGGCATTGCAAGCTTCCAGAGGGCTATCGCCACTTGCTTCTCAACTGTCAGGGCTGCTCTCATCCTGGTGTCCTGGCGCTTCAGGGCAGGGGACAGCAAGTCACAAAGTTCCAGGAAAGTGCCCTTACGCATGTGAAAGTTTCTCAGCCACTGGGATTCATCCCAGACCTGCAGCACTATGCAGTCCCACCAGTCTGTGCTCTTTTCCCGGGCCCAGAATCGGCATTCCACGGCATGACCCTGCCCCATTGCCACCAGGATGTCTAATTTGCGGGGTCCTGTTCTCTGAGAGAGGTCTGTGTCCATGTCCTCATCACTCTCATCACCGCGCATGTTATACCAATAAAATAAAAACCAGCAGGATCTTTTTAAAGGGGGTAAGACAGAATGTCACGTTTATTGTGAATACAAAAAGAATCATAGTAAGCGGTCAGTTATAGCTATAACATTTCATTCAGTTTCACATTCATTCATACACACACACACACACAGAGGTTCTGCATAGATGTCATAGTTACCAGCCTAGAAGTTGCTCATGCCAAGTTACTGGCTAGGTAACCTGGGCATGAGGGTGGAGCTGAGTCCTTGTCAGATTCATCTGATGCTCCTGGAGGTTGGCAGCAGAACCAAAGACTCAAAGTCCTCAGTTTCTAGAGCCCATTCTTATAGGGATTTATTCCTATGTCAGTCTATGGGAATTGCTTCATCATGCTGTTGCTGAATCAATCAGCAGATGGCACATTCCTGATGGCATTCCTGGTGGCTCCACGCTGTCCAAAGTTTGTTTTGCTCATCCTTCCAGGTGGTGGGGTGGATCCCAGTTTTACCCTCCGGGGGTTGTATCGGTCCACCTGAAACCTTTCTTCGGCCAATGGATACTCCCTTTCTAGGCTGGCACCTCCCTAGCCATTCATGTATATCATGCATTCATCAACATACTTTATCACAACTGTTAAAGTATTGCTTTGAGAACAGGCTCTTTGTCTTAGGATGTACTAACAAAATCAACAGCTTGCAAGTTTCACATAGTATCTTTCTGAGAACAGATACAATCAATGGTTTACACAGACAGTAGCTTGTAAGTTTAACAAGGGATCCAAGAGATCTTTTACTTGGTGATGCTATGAGGTTTAAATTGTGGGGGACAAATTATGGGGAGTTACTTTCACTTGGGGAATCACTTTCAGTACCTTCTTTAATAAAAGGGTAGACATACCCTTAGAGAGGAGTTGGATAAGAGAGGACCTGATCAAAATGTATAAAATAGTTAATGGTGTAAAGATTGGGAACTTCTATTCACCCTGACTTAAAAAATTGTAACGTGACATTCAAAACTGATGAAAGAAAATATTATGTTAGGCAACACAACACGTGAAAGTCATGTGGTGATTGAAACCATGGGTTTAGCAGGATTCTTTAAAGGATTAGACATTTTATATAAACAACTAGAGCTGGAACTGGTCAAAATGTTTTGATCAAACATTTTTTTGGTGGGAATAAATCATTTTTCAAATCTTATGAAAATTGGTGTATTCTTTCAAATTTATTTTTTCCCCATCAGAATGAAATGAAAAATGTTGTTTCAATTCAATTTTATTCAAATCAATATTAAAATTGTTCAGCTTTTTTTCCCCTTTCTATCCTTCTCCCCCCGACACACACACACACACACACACATACACACACACTTTCCTCCTCCCTTTTTCAATTAAGTTAGAAAGGCTAAAAACTTGTATAAGCAATATATACCCTTATGCTTCTGATATAAGCAAAATGCTAACTGATGTGGATTAGGAAGAATCTTCTCCTCTGAGCAAAGTTATTCCATAAGTAAACAATTATGGACAAGTTATATTAGAACCTACCCCTGCAAATACTTCTGCATGTGAGTAATTCTGCTTCTGTGAGTAATTCCATTAAAATCAATTATTTGACTCACATGCGTAGAGTTATAAATGTGTAAGAAGGAGAACTCTGGGAACTACAGACTGGTCAGCTTCACCTCAGTCCCTGGAAAAATCATGGAGCAGGTCCTCAAGGAAACCATTTTGAAGCACTTGGAGAGGAAGGTGATCAGAAACAGTCAACATGGATTCACCAAGGGCAAGTCATGCCTGACCAACCTGATTGCCTTCTATGATGAAATAACTGGCTCTGTGGATACGGGGAAAGCAGTGGACATGATATACCTTGACTTTGGCAAAGCTTTTGAGATGGTCTCCCACAGTATTCTTGCCAGCAAGTTAAAAAAGTATGGATTGTATGACTGGACTATAAGGTGGATAGAAAGCTGGCTAGATTGTCTGGCTCAACAGGTAGTGATCAATGGCTCGATGAGTAGTTGGCAGCCGGTATCAAGCGGAGTGCCCCAGGGGTCTGTCCTGGGGCCTGTTTTGTTCAACATCTTTATTAATGATCTGGATGATGGGATGGATTGCACCCTCAGTAAGTTCGCAGATGACACTAAGCAAGGGGAAGAGGTAGATACACTGGAGGGTAGGGATAGGGTCCAGAGTGACCTAGGCAAATTGGAGGATTGGGCCAAAAGAAATCTGATGAAGTTGAACAAGGACAAGTGCAGAGTCCTGCACTTAGGATGGAAGAATCGCAGGCACTGCTACAGGCTGGGGACTGACTGGTTAAGCAGCAATTCTGCAGAAAAGGATATGGAGATTACAGTGAATGAGAAGCTGGATATGAGTCAGCAGTGTGTCCTTTTGCCCAGAAGGCTAACGGCATATTGGACTGCATTAGTAGGAGCATTGCCAGCAGACTGAGGGAAGTGTTTATTCCCCTCTATTCTGCACTGGTGAGGCCACATCTGGAGTATTCGGTCCAGTTTTGGGGCTCCCACTACAAAAAGGATGTGGGCAAATTGGAGAGAGTCCAGCAAAGGGCAATAAGAATGATCAGGGGGATGGGGCACATGACTTACGAGGGGAGGCTGAGGGAATTGGGCTTGTTTAGTCTACAGAAGAGAAGAATGAGGGGGGATTTGATAGCAGCCTTCAACTAACAGAAAGGTGGTTCCAAAGAGGATGGTGCTAGGCTGTTCTCAGTGGTAGCAGAGGACAGAACAAGGAGTAATGGTCTCAAGTTGTAGTGGGGGAGGTCTAGGTTGGATATTAGAAAACACTATTTCACTAGGAGGGTGGTGAAGCACTGGAATGGGTTACCTAGGGAAGTGGTGAAATCTCCATCCTTAGAGGTTTTTAAGGCCCGGCTTGACAAAGCCCTGTCTGGGATGATTTCATTGGTATTGGTGCTGCTTTGGAGTTGGAGTAGATGACCTCCTGAGGTCTCTTTGAACCCCAATCTTCTATGATTCTATGTGTTTGTGAGATTGGGCCCCATTCAGGCTAGCTGGGTTGTTTAGAAGAAAAACCCCTGAAGTCTTTGAAGTCATGTGACAAACATACGACTGTAATCATAAAATAATGAAACTCCAACAAAAAGGTTTATTCTCATTTTAAAAGGCTTCAGGGCACCCTTTACAGTATCCTGTTTATAAATTAAAATTCTGTGCAATAAAGTCATTTCTGTAGCCTTCAATAATCATTAGATGCAACCCACATTAGATCTCAAACCAAAGATAAAATTGAAAATTATCTTTTTTCCAAGACATGCATCTCAGAGGTACCTCTTGTCTGATGGAAGTCTTTCATTTGTTATATTAAATTTTCATCCTCTGGCTAAACAGACCAAGACGATAAATAGTACTTAAACAACTTTATTACATTTTTCTTTACTGAAACTTCTTTAATAATTGCATTTTTGGTAGTGACCCCATTGAGGGTCATGTAGCCATTGTTAGGTTTTTAACAGACAGATTCCTAAAAATGTGTGATGGAAACAACCTGCTCAGTCAACTAGTTCATTCCCTGGCTAGTGCAGGATTGCTCCCTATATTCTAATATATTCCAGTGCTTTGCCCACTCAAGTTGTAAATGATTCAAGTGCTGGAGATTCCAGCTCTTCCATGGGAGAAGTAGATGTGAGTATATTTGAATAAGCAGTCTAACAATTTCACATTCAGATAGGCTGGTTGCCTGCACACAAAATCTAAATAGATCAGTTGATGCACGAAAGAGTGCTCATATGGGATTAAACATTCAAATCAACGCATGTTGAAACAAATGCAACAATGCTTGTTTCACTGTGCCAAATATCTAAATGCATGTACCAAGGTGTCAGGGACGCACAGCTGAATCCAGCTCATTGCCTTCAGCTGATTCTGCTAATGAAATTGGCCTCCTGATTGGCTGAAAACTCCAACAGGTACATTTTTAAACCCTGCAGCAGGGCTGGGTTAATGGCTTGTCAGTAGCATTCCACACCTGCAGCTGTTTTTCTGGGTCTGTTTCTTGCTTGCTCCTGCTCCTTGTTCCTTCCCTTGGTTTCCTCCCCTTGGCTCCTGGTTTTGCTCCTGCCCCTGCTCCGGCTGATACTCTGGCTCTTGGCTCCAGCTCAGTCTCTGGATTTGGTAACTTGGCTACTGATTCAGGCTCTGACTGTTAGGCCTGGTAACCTCTACTCCAATCACTAAGCCAGACTCCCACCCTGGTCATTAGGCAGTCTACTCACATTCCAGTCCTTAACACATGTTCTTGTGTGTGCCTTTGCCAATCATTCTACAAAATCCATTAGCCTTATTTCTAACTATTTCTCCTTTTTGTCCTTTTATTTTGTTTGTGCTATAGCTTTTATTTTTAATTTAGGGTGGTTGTTCACCTTATATACTCATTTCAGTTAAACTCTCCTTAGAAAAACAGAGCTTGGTGAAATTTTCCATATTCTTCTAGGGAAGTTTCCTCATACTTCACTGTTTTGGAATCAAGTCTCATAACTTTAAAACCTGATTTTATAACGGTAGAAACTCTTTCAATCTTTGAAGTAACATAATTTCACAATTATGGGGATTGTTATTTGAACTAAAATTGCTACTTCTTGTGAAGGATCTTGTTCACCAACAATCCCTCCTTGATTCAGTCCTGTAATTGCTTTTAAATCATATGCCTGAAATGATTTTCCCTCTTCGGTATCCATTATCTCACTGAACTCTGGCACTTGCAAGTATGGATCAATCACAGATTTATCACAGTTACTGGAAGAAGAGTAGGACAGAATACCTACCTAATTTAAGAAGTCCAATAAGTAAGTTGCCTTCTCTCGATTAGCAAGTTAACCTTTGTCATTATTTTGTTGGGTCAGATGAAAAGTACTATTTCTCAGTTAACAAAAGCTGTATCCATTTTCTGACGAATCTTTAACAATCATAGAACTGATATTGTTGGCCATGTTAATGGACTGCCCAGATTACTATAAATGTGGGGATATTTTTTATGATCATCATCACCATCTTGTGTAAGACAATCAGTGAAGTATTTTCCTTCCACATCACCTTGCTTGGCCTCTGTGGAGTTTGGGTGTGAGATCTGGTCTACACTGTGAATTTATATCGGCATAGCTACATCTCTTGGGGTCTGAAAAATCCACCCTAACCCTGGGTGTAGATAGTGCTAGGTTGATAAAATAATTCTTCCATTGACCTAGCTACCACCTCTCAGGAAAGTGGATTCCCTATGCCAACAGAGGAACCTGTACTGTTGGCGTAGCTAGTAACTACACTGAAGCCCTACAGAGGGATGGGAAGGGAGCAGTCTTCCTTCTTTTCCCCCTACTCACTAACCAGAGTAGTGGCTAAGTGTAGGGAGAGAGCAAACTGAACCCTTCCAAGGGTTGATATAACTCACTTCTCCCTTAGAGCAGGATGGAAGCAGGAAAGGAATTGTGACTCTCTGAATAAGCATCCCTTTCGTGGGCAGATAATTACATGTCACCCATTGCTCAGGGCTGAGGCTGAAGTCTCAAATAAGCCCTTCCAACAATTAGATCCTCAGTGGTATAACAGAGTGTGATTATACATTTGCACTAAAACATTCATTTCACTGTCCAGGGCCTATTCTTCCATCCATACATATGATGAGTAGTAATTTATTATATGTATAGTATTTTCAATGGGATTATTCATAGAGTAAGGTACAACCCAATGTGATTAAGAACAACACTTATGGAACAGTATTTAAAGTTCTCTGTTACAAATGGATTTCTTGTTCTTCTTACCATTTAATTAAATAGAGCTATTTTGCAGTTTCTTTGAGCGTCTAAGTTATTGCAGAAAAGAAAATCACATTTAATGTAAATGTAATTCCTATTACTAGCCTTTATTTGTAATTCTTTAGTATAGTATCTGTATATATTTTGCATGAGGATCAAAGGCAAATGTGTTTATTAGGCTAAATACTGCATGTCTTGGGAGTCAATTCATTCCTATGGCTGGATGGTTGGTTACTCAAGAAGGAAAGCTACTAGGATAGAAGTAAGAGGAAACATGGAAACTGCCCCCAAGCCTGAACAATAAGGGCTTGTCCAATAGGGTTGCCACTGCCAAGATGCAGACAAACCAGTCACTGCCAGACCCCCACCAGCAAAAAACAGCCACTGGCCACACACATCCTCCACCAACAAATGGGGTCCTAGTGCTGACTATAGCTAATTATTACTAATGTGTTTTAGAGAGCCACTTTACACACACACAATACATGTATTTTATGTTGTTTTGTCATTTTCCTTACCTTATCCTTACATGGTGCTGCAGCACGGACTACAAGGTTGTGAACTGTAGCTCACTCTAATGTGTCCCAAGTGGGAGGAGGGAATGGCACACTAAATCCGCTAACTGGCAAGGCAGTACAAAATCTGGCCAGGCAGCAATGCTATTTTCTAAATTTGGAGTTAATTAGCCCTCATTAACTCTGTGAAGCCAGAATAAGATTGTTCACACAATGTGGGGGTTAATCTGGGATAACTCCATGGGTAGACAAGCCCTAAATCACTGGCCTCACCACCACCCTTCTCCTTGGTTTTTGCTCGCCATTCCCTCTGACCTGAACCCTGGCTCCCTTTGTCCCTCCTGCATTGTGACCAAGTTCTTCCCACTAGGACATGCGAGACTAGCATGATGAAGTAAATTGATAGTCAAAAGAGACTAGGATTTGTAGGAATGACCCTTTGATTCCACTAACAATTCAGTTAGGGGGTGTATGTCCTGAAGAGTGGGAGAATTCTCCCTGAGTCTGGACAAGGAATATGAATGTCATTGTGGGACAAGGGCAGCCATATAAATGTCAAGAGGCCTTCATCAGCAGGGGATAAACCAGTGTGTGGGGAAGGCAGTCCATTGTACATGCACTTTCTGATAGCATTAAATAACTGATATGGCCTGCATCCCTCAAACACAAAGGGAGTTCCTTTGAAATACTAGATGATAACAGCTTATCTAGAGATGGTGGCGCTCACTCAAATTGTGTGCAAAAGTAGGATGTGTAGAAAAGGAAATAGAGTGATAAGCTCACATGGAGATATTGAAATTGAGGAAATGATATTGTCTGGGAAGTAATATAAAAAGATGACTTCAAGGCTAAAATGGTAATGCAGGGATTGACACCTAATCTTCAAAGGGAACTCAGAGTACAACAAAGGTGGGTGTCTGAGAAGCTAGGGCATTAAGAAGCTGAGAGAGATTTGACTGCGTGCAGGAGAGACAGAAGTCTACACTAGCCCACAAGTTCGAAGTAACATACGCAACTTCAGCTACGTGAATAACGTAGCTAAGTCGAAGTATCTTATTTTGAACTTAAAAGTACTTACCCCTGGTCCACACGCGGCGCGCAGGCTCCCCCGTCAACTCCGCCTGCTCCGTTCGCAGAGCAGGATTACCGGCGTCGACGGGGGAGCACTTCCTGGTTCGATTTATCGTGTCTAGACAAGACGCGATAAATCGAACCCAGAAGATCGATCCGACACCTCCGACGCTGTGGGTAAGTGTAGACTAGCCCTAAGGATGTAAGTGTTTTGTTCACTGAACTGTAACCATAACATATTGACCTACTTAGTTGAGGCTGGGTGCAGTCTTAGACCTAAGAATATTTTATGCTACTTAGCATGGTGGTGGTGTATCTAGCTAGGTGCAGATGGCTATCCCAGTTTGTATTTGGAAGTTAATTCCTAGGTGATCCTATAGTTTTGAGTCCAGGAACTATAATTCCGAGGATGCACCAGGGAGAGAAGAAAGGAGGAAGAGGAGAATGAAAGGAAGAATCTGAGCTCTGGAAAAATTAAGGGGAATAAACCTTATCTTTGCTGTTATCAAGCTGCCCAAGTTTTTCTCAAGGGGTTCAGACAGAAAACAAACTGTGGAAGAACTACAGAGAAACAGAAATCTAACTTATCCAAGTCCCTCGTGATTCCTGCTTTTTCCTCAATTGTCTAATAAACATTATTTCTTTAACCTACTTCTGCCATCCTTATTATTTACTGTTTATACTACAGTAGTGCCCAGGTTTATGGTCCCATTGTGTTGGAGCTGTACAGACACATGGGGCCACATTCTGCCACCTTTACTCACCTTTGAGTAGTACTCTAGGCTCTAGGCGCAGCTAGTGGGAGCTGTGATTGGCTGAACCTGTGGATGCGGCAGGTAAACAAACTGGCCCGGCCCACCAGGGAGCTTACCCTTTGCAGGCCGCAGGCCAAAGGTTGCCGATCCCTGCAATAAAGTATAGTAACAGACAGGAATCATCTGGTTATATTGTTAACCTCTAACAAGACATAGGTAAACAGACAAATACAATCACTATCTTTTTCTATTCTCTAACAATTCAAGTCTACATTTCAAAGCTCTAGTCTATCTAACATGGGTATGTTAGCTATTTATAAGGAATAGCCCTAATTACCAATTATATACTTTTCCAATATGTCTTTAAATTTTAAATTTGGGTCATTTAGCCTGCTGGTTGCTTCACCCTTTCTAGATCAGTGTCACACATGCTTATTGACACTTCTGGCTCAACACTGCTCATGGAGGTGGTGTTACTGTGTCGCAATAGCGGGGAACTTACATCGATGGAAGATTAATTTAAATGTAGACACATGCACAACTAAGTTGATGCAAGGAAACTTATGTTGGCCTAATGTTGTAGTGTAGACCAGGTTTTTGAATGGTCTGTGGAGGATTGAGGATAGTGCTCCACTTCAGTTAAACTATTACCTGTAAGCAATGGAAAACTATATATATGTAAAGGCTTTAGTTGATGCTGAGGCCTAAAACTTAAGTTGACCTAGCTATGTTGCTCAGGGGTGTGAAAAATGTACACCCCCGAGACACACAGGTAAGCCGACTTAAGCCCCGGTCTAGATGTTACTAAGTGGACAGAAGAATTTTTCCATCTACCTAGCTACCGATGCTTGAGGGGTGGATTTACAACAGCACTGGAAAAACCCCTTCCATTGCTGTAACAAGTCTTTATGCTATGGTGCTACAGTGGCATAGCCGCAGTGCTGAAGCTGTGGTGCTTGGCACTTGTAGGCATAGCCTATGTTTTTAATTAAAGGTAAAGAGAACTATGGGTAGTGTTTTGTAAGTTAATTCTCTTACCAAGTGTCAGAAATGCACAATTGCAGAGGTGAGACAGTATAAATGTATGGCAAGGTATATTTGCTCTTATAATAGTTAAATATTGACTGACTGACTTTTATCCACTTCATCCCACCTGATCCAACTTTGCAAGGTTTAAGAAAAACTGATTGTGAAAGGTGCTAAGCACCTGCAGCTACCATTGATTTATTGGGATTTATGAGTGCTTGGCACCTTTGATCAGCCCACTGTTACATGTATTATACATACAACTAAACTATTTGGTGAGCTGAAATTAGTCTGTAGTTCATTTGCTGTTACTTGAATCATATAATGAAAATTGGTTTGTTTGTACTTTGAATAATGTGAAAGGAACTGGCTCATTATTCACTCTTCAAACAACAAGTTAAATGGTTTTTGACTTGTTTGCTTTTCAATGAGGAGCAATGACTGTTTCATTAATTGTTTCTTATTTATTTAGTGTAGCAGAATGTGGATTGATTTTTAAATCAATTTTTTGTAAATTACTCTTTAGCTCAGTCTCCAAAAACAAAAATTTCCTCCGCATGTGAAAACTACACGCAGCAAGTATTGGGAAGCCAATGGGATACAAAAATATCTCTCAGATTTTTTGTTCCTCCGATCACGGGGCTACTAGAAGGAAAAAACTGTTATTTTTTTCCCTTTGATATCACTCTTAACAAAAAAGAGGTGATAAGGCTGTCCACAATCTTACATTAGAATACAGTCAGCTTAATCTAAACATTTTTTGCACAGCTGTAACTTCAGTTTTGGGAATGACCTGGGAATTATTTAAAACCAATATAGTAATATCAGTACAACCCCTAGTGCAGGCATAGTTATTTTTGTATAAAGATGACTTTTACTAGTATAGTTTATTCCCCTTTCCATGTGGGTATAAATTTTGGGCCTTCTTTACACTAAAAGGTTGCACTACTTTAACAGGTACAATCCCCATGTGGTGGACACAATTCAATTAAGAACAAAGGTGCTTCATACAAAAGAAGGCAAGCACACAGTATGGATTTTAGCCAGGCCACAAATTTTAGTCAAATTGGATCCAAGGTGCCTGTCGAGGGACAGCCCAGCACACTCACACACACACCCCACTGGTCCTTTGCCAACTCTTGGGGCTCCCACCACAGTGGGCACCAATCATCACACTAGAAGGGTCTCTGGGCTCCTCCATTCACCACCTAGCATCCATCCCTCTTTTGGGAGTTGAGGTGAGAAGGCATCTTGACCCCCACACAGCACCACCATCAAGTGTATTGATGCAGCGGTCCACCTGAGCAATACCACAGCCCCTGGTTCGCATTTGTCCCAGGGAGTTAGACACAATGGCTCCATCTTGTAAAGGGATGCCCTCAGGATTCCCCTTATGCTACCTTTTTGATCTGGAGCTGAAATCAGTGAGTTCCTGCACTGGGCACCTGCCACAAGCAGTAGCCAGCATCAGCTTGGCTCTCTCCACCCCATCATTGGGGTTCTGGTGTAGGCCAGGCCCTGGATAAACCCCCAGTCCCCACTCCCCCTCCACCCCCCCCCCCCCGCCGCAAACTCTTCCAATGGCACTGTGTACGCTAAAAGGGTGTGTGGTGCAAGTGCTCCCTTCACCACAGATATTGCTTCTAGCTTCCAAGATTCCACAGGGCTGCCAGCAACTGTTCTGGCCTCCGGTGCTCTGGATCTGGTGAACTGCAATGGAGAGCGCTTTGGCTATGTTAAGCCCAGGTGCGTGCCCGGCAGCGAAATGAATATTGCATGCACGTTTCTGTTTGGCGGTGTCCATTGTTAAACATCTCTAGAGGAAAGAGAGTGCTTTGAGAGCCTTAGTCACAGTAAGGATTCCATGCAGGTGGAGCCACTCCTCCCCTTCCCTGTGAAGGGCTGCTGTGCCCCGTGTTAGCAAAGGAAATTTCTCTCTTCCACAAAGCCGTGGTGAGACATGAGAGAAACTAAGCCTTGATGTCCTGTCCTTATATCATTCCAGCAAGAGTGGAGTTAAGTGCCTTCCAGCTCCTGTCCAGGAGGACAAAGGAGACCGCCAAGCCTCTGTTCAGAACACAATGTGCTCATTTCACAAGCATGGACTGTTTGGGGTGAGTAGGACTCCATCCCAGGAGTGACTCTGCTCATCTCAGCACCTGATCTGCCCTCCCCATGCACACAAGGAGAGAGATGGAATTAATTCCAAAGTTGAACCACTTTCCCTCATTCAGGAATCTGGCAATGAATGTTCAGTTCATCCAGCAAGTAACTGGTGCACTCACACTCTAGCCAGTCTGTGGGTCCATGAAACACTCATCTGACTGGGAGAATTCTGCACTGGCACTGACTGATATGCTTGAGCAGGACTGGTCTGTAAGGACAGAGATGGACACACAAAAAGCCATTTAAGGCATAGTGTTGCACTGTGGCTGAAACCGGAACTCCCCTCCTAGCTAAAGCCCTGAGGTTCTACTGTATCGGGAAAGTTAAAGAAGTACAATTTTTGTGTGTAGACAAGGCCTTCAACTGTAATCTCCTTTGTTAGATTAGTGTAATAGAATCAAAAAGTGGGGAGGGGGAGAGAGGACAATAGCCTGATTCTGCAAACTGATTGACTGCAATAGGTCTGTTCATGTAAGGATTGCTTGTAATTTCAAGGGTTTGCAGATCAGACCCATGCTTACTAATAACGATGGGCCATTGGAAAAGTATTAAATGGGCTGTGACCTGTGAGGCTTATCAAGCCATAAATGGTTTTTTGGAAGCAACATTAGTCACTATTCAAGCACATAAGTGAACAAATGGAGCTGGCAAGCAGAGATATACAAAGGAGAAACTCTGCTTTTGCTATTTTTGATCATAAAAAAGCCGAAAGCGACACATTTTTTCTGGGAGGAGAAAGGTCAGCCATTTATTTTTTTTACATTTTTGTTGGCTTTGCTAATAGGGTTCTTACATAAGAGAGAATTTGTTACCCCACAACAGTCATAACCAGGGAGTAATTAGCATCATTTCTTTTTTCCTTTCCTGTGTTGAGCTGGTTAGATCTAGGATAATAGATATAATGAGTGTAATCGCTGGGCTGCGTTTCACTCTTGAGAGTTCTGCTGACAGCATAAACTGTAAGAGCAGCAGCAACATTGCAGAGCTGTTTGTGAGGTGCAGCTGAGCCACAGGCTGGAAATGGAGTGTGGTTAGTTAATCTTTCTGGGCCAGATTCTCAGCTCGTTCACACTAGTTTCACACCAGTGTAACTCCGTTGATTTAATTTGAGTTACTCCTGATTTATACTGGTGTAATGGAAGTACAAATACACTCACCTGACCTTTTCATTTGGGTTTTTTTTTATATATATTCCTTGGGAAGCAATGTAGAAAGCTATTTTCCTTATCTTCTTAAGTAAATATAAGACAAGTATCATGAATGTAACAGCTGGAAAGTCAGGTCATATTATACTGTAGAACTGTAGAAAGATTATTAGACCAAAACATGTTTTCATTTATAAAACCAACACTTCTCTGCTTTCTCGTTCTTGATCAGGTCCTTGAGTTCAACCAGATAGTTTCACGGATAGCAATGTCAAGGTCATCATAATGATTTAACGTACCATAACAGGCCGATACATTTTGCATACAGTAGATATGAGCTTCCATTAGAAGAACAGATTTGAATACCCCTGGACTTTGAAGTTGATCTGAATGTTGCCACTGGCCCCTATTTCTTTCTGCTGGGCTACACACACAAAAAACAGGATTCAAACACCAAGACTTTTCAAAAGTCTGCGTCTGGATTCTAAGACAGTCTGGATGTCTATGGCCCATCTTTGGTTATTAAAGATCTACTATTTTGTCAGCATACTGTAATATATTACTACTTCCAAAACAAGGCCTTTTCCTTTCCCTATATTAATGCTGAACTTGAGATAGGCTGGGACTTCATTCCTAAGTCTTGAACTTTGTGGTGGCTCAGAATCTGGAGCTCAGCACAGAGCCTTCAGTGGCTCAGCCCCATTATGGTTTTATTTCTCACTTTATAAATTATGTCATATGGATGCTTTAAGAGAATTGTTTTTAATAAAATGAGCAGTGAAGTTACATTACATGGTGGTAAAAATGCCTGCACCCGCTCTGCACTATAACTTCCAACATTGCTACTGCCAGTGAAGAATTATGAGTCCTTATTTTGCCACTGACAGATGCAGCCTGGGAGTCTAGGACGGTGGTTCTCAACTGTGGTCCACCGCTTCTTCAGGGAAAGCCCCTGGCATGCCGGTTTGTTGACCTGCCGCATCCGCAGGTTCGGCTGGTCGTGGTTCCCACTGGCTGTTGTTCGCCGCTCCAGGCCAAAGGGGACTGCGGGATGCACCGGACAGTACATCCCTCAGCCCGCACCACGTCCCGCAGCCCCCATTGGCCTGGAGCAGCGAACCACAGCCAGTAGGAGCCGCGACCGGCTGAACCTGCAGACGCGGCAGGTCAGCAAACCGGCCCGGCGCGCCAGGAGCTTTCCCTGCAGAAGCAGTGGACCACAGTTGAGAACCACCGGTCTAGGAGATGACAAGACTCTCTGACTGAGCTGGAAGTATATGCTGGAGAATTTTCATGGGGACCACTTGAAAATTGCCAATAGTGGTGTAAATGTTGTCAAAGTGAATTTATTAAAACTGGTGTTAAACAGATTCAAACTCATGTAATATATTACAAATGATAATTACAAAAGTAATATATTACAAATGATCACCAGCATTCTTATTTTAGCTACATAATCTAATTTAGCAATGTAGCCTATAGGACTAACCTGCTTGCTTGCATATATATATATTCTTATAGTTTAAATATTTGGTTTATTGTAATTGGTGTATAGATTTATAATAAAGTAAGTTTGGCTGTAATGCAAGAGATCTACAGGCTATATCCTGTATGCTAAGCTAAGGCAAAGTTAACACATCTATATTAAGACTTTTTACCCAGAAAGTAAAGTTGACCGTCTTGTTACCTAAATAGATAAGTACTCATGCCTATGTCTATGACCTTTTATCTAGACCAATAGACAATGGAAAATGGCATAGGGGGTTTTCAATGTTGTACTCACAGACTTAACAGGTACACCACAAGGAAACTTATGTGCATATATATGTGTCATCAATACGCACAAACATACTAGCCAATGGGGTAAGCGTACCCTAACATTTTGTGGGTGAGGAATGAAATTTGGGCATAGGAGGAAGGATTTCTGGCACTCGTGCCCTATAAAAGAGGTGACCCACCTTGCTAGAGCACTCCGCTCCGCTCTGTCATTCTCACTTACGTTCTATTTTTACTCTATCTCCCCTATCTATTCTTTCTAGCTACAATGACGACTACTACTATTAGCAGGCTATACTTGTTCTTCTTAGACTTTAAGTTTCAAGGGAACTAGGCTAAGCTTGGTTTCCCTAAGCTTTTATTCTTAATTTTGTTTATTAGGTTTTGATTTTAAGTTTGTTAGTCAAGTAAACCCTAAGTTAGCTCTTAGCTTTAGTTTCTTCTAAGTACTGCATTCCTCACTCAAGAATTGAAAAACCTGAACTGCAAGGCTGGTCCTGTGTCTCTTACCACCAGGTTATCAAGGAAGGGTGTGAGTATATTAACCAAAGCTTTGTTGCATATAATACTATATTATCATATGTATCTTTTGAATAGCAGTAACGCAATTATCACTTTGTAACTCTGGGTATTTTACCATTTACTTACTATTTCATTGATTTTAATAAAAAATCTTTACGACTATATCTGTCTCAGTGTGAGTTTCCTGTCATACCCCCAAGGGTCCTTTGTAAATTCTGTGGAGCCTGATTTGGGACAAGAACTTTTATCTTATGATCAAACAGATTGACAACCCTAAAACCCATAATATTAATAATAAATTATTATTAATCATTAATAAATAAAATTAAATTAAATTGATAAATTAAATAAATCTTATTAGTACACCCTAAATCAGGCTACAGCAATTACATAGCAAAATGCTTTTCCATATATTAAATAACTCATCTCCCAAAATACCTCTCTGAGGAAAGCAATGAAATATACTCTGTCACACTGCTTGGGAGGCTCATGACCGTGAGTGCCTACCTCAGGGCAGACTGTCAAAAGCAAAGCAGATACCCCAAAACGGTGGTATGTTCCATAACGAGATTTCACAAACCCAGTAACAAATGTGAACTCCAAAAGTATTACAATAGTCTTATAATGGAGTCACAGACAGTCCCCTTAGACACTCCAGTCTACCTTGCAACCAAGGCAAGCTGGACTACATGATAAATGGTCACTTATTCTAAAAAACACAAAATATTCAGGTTATACCCAGTCCCAAGAGACCAGTTCAATCGCCCAGGTCAATTTGCATCCTAAAACTCACACCAAAGACAGTGCTGGTTGCCAGTTCTTTAGTAACTAATAAACCTATAGTTAGTAAACCATAGGTTTATTAGCTAAGAAAAAGGAAATGAGAGTTATTGAGAGGTTAAAGCAGGTAAAATATATGTACAGCTAAGTCACCATCTATAATTTCAAAAAGTAGAAGAGATATAGGAATCTGACAGTTTTCCAAAAGACTTTTATGGTTACCCAGAGTAACTCTGGGGATCTCCATCTTCTCTGTCAGTTATTCTGCCCTGTTAGACTCCAAACAGTCCACAAAGAATTTTTCCTTGTGTCCATATCTATAGCTTCTCACATAAACCAAGCTGGCAACAACTGTTACCACACAGGTCCCTTCGTCATGGAGCTGGGCGAGGAATGCACTTAACAAAGTCTTCGATCTCACACACAATGACCATTTGCTTTTCAGGCGCCGGAGTTAGCAATTTCCTGTTAAAGTTATTCAGTGTCATTACATAAGGCTTCTTTCTCATTTGATGGGTTACTTAGTTATAGGGGTATATACAATGCAAATGTTTGCTGTTATGGCATAACAGTGTTAAAACAATGCCTGTGACAGCCTACCAGTTTTTCATGAAGTTTAAACATTAAACACATTCTTATACATTTGAACATCTACTTTGAACTATACGAACACACAAGTGAGCTGATCTGGCTTCTGGCTGTGAGTTTGGCAGTTCTCAGCTGACACCTAGTCCTTGCCCAGAGCTGGCACTTGGCTTACCAGTGTCACATTATCACGCAGATATTTTCAAATGAAAAACCAAGGCAGAGATCTTAAATAACTTGCCCAACACTACTCGCTAGGCAGATGAAGGCATTTAGGGTCCCTCTAGAGAGGTTTTCACACTGCAATACATGTACCCCAAAGGGTATACAAGTTCTTGTCCAGGGATACGTGAGAAAAATCCTGTAATGGTGGACAACACATTGTGTTATCCCTTACAGATTTGTTTTCCCCCTGTTTTAATAGATATATTACCAGATGGAGATACGCAGTAGAACACATTATTTGGAAAGGGGTACTAAGCTTAAAAAAATTGAAAACCACTGCTCTGCACTGTTCCAGCTCTTTTACAAGGTAGGGGCCAGAGCAGGTTAATGATCTCACACAGTAGTTTTACTTAACACAAGACCTCAGTTACTCAAACCTGGTGGAGTGGGAGGGAATCAGACTCATGATTACAGCTAGAAGGACGGCAAAAGAAGCAAATATTTTATTATGGCAAATCTAGAGAATGGCTTTCTAGACCCAGTTCTAGGACAGCCTTCCAGATAAGGACATCAGACAGTTGGAAACCAACAAGAGTTACTAAAGGGCTAACAAAAATTAGTTACCAGGTAGAGGGGGATATTAGATTAAATGTGTACTGGGTACTACTGGGGTTACGGTAAAGTGGCTGCTTTCACTATAAAAGCTGAACTTTCTGAGGTTCAAGTTCAAGTGTATTGTGTTTATGACCGTCTCCTCTGTTTACTAATCACTGAAATCCCATATATTATTAGATAAATCGCAATTTTATTTGTCAACCAGGGATTACAGCAAGAATAGTGGCTCTCTAAAATGTTACCAAAGCTCAGCATTTTAGACATTAATTACCACAACATTTAGACAGCCCTCAGCAAGTTAAATCATGCACTAGAGATCCCCGCTTCCTTAGACCTTGCTGACACTTTATATTTTTGCCATCAGTTCATTTATATGTCTTACACACAAACTTTCCCTTTCTTCATCACCATTGGCAACTCTCCCATTCTCGCAGCTCCCCAACATCACAATCAGTGCAATTTTCGACTTCTCTCTCTTTCTCCTCTCCCATTAGCACTGTCACTAAATCCTTCCACTTACTGCTATCAATATCTCCAAAATCCCTCATTCTTCTCCATCCACACTGCCAAAACTCTTGTTCCAACCTGATTTTTTTCTTTAACTATTGAAACCAAATTTCTTTCTAGTGTCCCAGGTATGCATGTAGCTCCCTCCAATCAATCCAAAATGTTGTAGCAAAAACACCTACCTCACCTGCTCCTGTCATTTCATCCAGCCCCTCTTCAGACCCCTTCATTAATGTCCTCTCTCACCATATAACGCTGTCCTTATCCTCGCCTTCAAGGCCCTCTCTAACTTGGTCCCACTTGCACTTGTGCATTTGTCTTTCTTCTGTTCTCCTTGTCCCTTTCATTCCACCCACACAGCCCAACTACGCCTCCCCGCCCCCACCCCTGAAAAAAAGTTCCACTTTTCCCCCAGTTTAGTCAGTTAGTTATTCCCACTTTGTTTGTGTGGGTCTATCACTCAGAAACAAGGAGAAAATAATATTTTGAACATTAGGGACATGGGTTTGTGAAACTACAAAACTGGTAGGAGGAATCAGAGGCATGTACGGTAACTGAAACTGCATTTACCTTTTTTTTTTAATTGACAGTGCTCCTTTAAAAACATGCAGAGAAAGCAGTGTTCTAAATGAACACATGGTCCAGTGGATTGGCCACTAAACTGGAATTCGGAGACTTGGTTTTGATTTTAATGTTCTGCCACTGACCTGCTGTGTAACCTTGGGTAAGTCACTTTAACTGACAGTGTTACTGTTTCCTCTCCCACCCTTGTTTATTTAGACTGTAAGGTCCTTGGGAACAGGATGGTCTCTTACTATGTATTTGTACATTGCCTAATCCAGTGGTGCTCTGATCTCGGTTGAGACATCTACGCACTGCTGTAATACAAATAATTAATTATAATAATAGAAAAAACTACCTGCTTCCAAGGCCTTGCTCCCTGATTATTAATCTAGTATCAGTACTATTTCCAGTGTCACAGGGGCTTTCAGTCTTCCAGCTTTGCAAGAAAGAAATGCCTAACGCTGACATGTATCACTCTACCATCTCCAGTTTATAGTTTTAGAGCCTTAAAATTCTAGTGTCATGCTGGTGATTTCCTGCCCCACTGGGTGAATTCCACTGAATGACACAGAGTACAATGTATTTTTTTCCTTTAAAAAAAAAAGAAAGAAAAGGGCAGGAGAGAAGAGCCAGGAATGTACCTTGTTCTCTTAAGAGGGGAGAAAAAACCAAACATTTAACTCCTGGATTTCGAGATCCCCCTTTTCTGTGTTCCTCAAGGACAAAGATGGAGAAAATGAATGAAAAATCTTATAACAAATTGACAGAGTCTTTACTTTGTCTTGATTTTATTTATCCCTTTGTCAAACTTCTGACCTCTCAGCTGAATATAGGTTTGCATATAGACCGGGAATGGCTCGGTCACTAAGTTAATTGAATCTTTTCCCCCCAGTTAAATACCCTTAACACCTTTGTGTCAACTGTCTGTAATGGGCCATGTTGATTATCACTTCAAAAGTTTCTTTCCTGCTGATAACAGTTCCTTTCAATTAATTAGCCTTTTACAGTTGATTTGGTTACTTCCACCTTTTCATGTTTCTCTGAATGTATAAATATCATCCCACTGTATGATCCATTCTATGCATCCGATGAAGCGGACTGTACTCCACGAAAGCTTAGGCTGAAATAAATTTGTTAGTCTCTAAGGTGCCACAAGTATTCCTTTCTTTTCTTTTTTTTGCTGACACAGACTAACACGGCTACTACACTGAAACCTGTCAGATGAGCCTGTGTCCCCTTCCTATTTGGTTTTCCTGTGTTCCACCTCCCTGTGTTGACTTTCAGCATTTGAATATGTGTTGTCTCTCTTTACTTATCCCTTCTCATGGCCCTGTTACTTCATTCTCTCTTTCTCTCTGTTTCCCTATTTCCATCTTTCAAATACAGCAGCCACAGGTGGTCAGTGTGTAAAGGAGTCCCAGCCATATCTCCTCTGGCATATGGGAGTTGCTCCTTTGGCTGTGTCCACCCAAAGGTCCCTGTACACCGAAGGAACCCTCTAGCAGCTGTGAAGAGGTTGTTTTGCACCAACAGAGCAGTCCAAAGCATCTGTAATGCAGCCCAAGATTGGGCCTGTATTCTGGAATCTCCAGCTCAGAATATGGACAAATAAAACCAAATTAATCTCCAGTGGAATCGTACTGTGTCTGAGGAGACAATTAGCCTTGGGTGAGTCACAGTCATTTTAATCTTCCCCACCAGACAGGGCGAGACAGTAGTGACCTTCATTTCCCACACTCATTCTGAAGTGGCATTGCTATGGACTAGACTGTTCCATTAACCCTTATGCCACCTCCCCCACTGCACGTCCATGTATTAGTGAGACAGAATCATTATTATCTGTATTACCATAGCGCTTAGGAGCCCCAGTCACGGTCCAGGACCCTGCTGTGCTAGGCATTGTGCGAACAGAACAAAACGATGTTCCCTCCCCCAAAGAGTGTATAGTCTTGCCCTACATGATTATTATATAACAATAGCAAACAGGGCATTCTGACGTTTCCCTAAACAATGTATTACACCGAGGTTAGAGTTCAAATTTTAATCTTTTTCTTTCTAGTTTGGGGGGGAGGAGGGCATGCAAATTAGTGTTCATTTTTAGGAATAAAAACGGTTTGCACTCCGCTTTAAATTGTTTTCCTTGAAAAACATAAAACATGTGCCCCGCCTCTGACGCCCAGTTCTGCCAGGGATGACATCTAGTGAAAGAGCTTCTGAGCCCAGTCACTACCTCTGCAAAGGGGAAAATTAGTATATTTGCAGTGTGGCGATGTTGGGGGCAGGGGTTAAGCCTGTTCTTAAATTTTTCCTGGGGTGGGATATTGTCATGTTCTACCAGTTTAAACTAAAACTAAACACCCTATTTATAGCATAGCAGGTAGAGGTAAAATTTCCTGCATCAATTCACTGGTGCAGTGACACCTCCTGTAGTGCACTAATGTGTGCTGCCACCGGGTCTAGATATTAGTTTTCCCAGTTTGAGGGCAAGTCCCTCAGAAGCTGATTTTAAAGAACAAGGAGTGATGTTCTCCTGCACTATCTAAGGGCAGGATCAAGCCCCTGGCATTTATATCATATTTTTCTCTTGCCCTTCTGAATGTCACAGGTGGTTAGCGGATAGCTGTGTGCTGTGCATTCAAGAGACACTAAAAAAGAAAAGCCCAAACATATTTCCTAACATCTTTCATTGTCTTGATTTTAGCTTTCAATAAAGAAACGCACAAAGCAAAGAGAGAATAAAGAATCGTTATGACTCAGATCACGCATATTGTTCAGTCATGATAGAATACCTTTTTTCCCATTTGAGAGAAATAATCTTTGAGTTTTCTGCCAGTGTTAGCAGCACTAATAAATAACACTTTCATGAGGCAGGAAGGTCTTAGTATGGCAAGAGCCGTGAGTATCTAAGCCCTGGCAAGGACCTCCTCCAAGTCTGCTGATTGCTTACATCTCTGCTGGAAACAGCAATTGCGAAACCAAAATATTCTGCATGAGAGAGACAGTGACATGCAAACATACTGGGGAGTTAAGTTTGCATATCTGAAGAGCCTCTCATCTCTTGAGAGGCAATAGGGATGGGTAACCTGATTTGACCCAAACCTTTATCCTCTGGACTGATTTGGTACATCTACACAGCCCGCAGCTGCCAGCATCCCAGGCTGGGTCAACAGACGTGGGCATGATGCAGGACTCATGCTAGTGGTCTAAAAATAGCTGTGTAGACAGTGCTTTGAAGCTGCAGCATGGGCTGCACCTCAGGCTCTGAAGCCCTCCCTCCCCACTCAGGTCAGAGCCGGAGCCGCAACTTCAGAGCGCTGTGTACACAGCTCTTTTTAGAGCCCTAGCATGAGGTCCACAAGTCTGTGTCTGTCAACCCAGGCTGGGAGACTCATTGCCACGGGCGGTGGCGACCAAGCTGCCGCCAAATATAGAAGTGCCGCTGAAGCGCCGGACGTTGCGGGGGCCCCTTAGGCACGGGGCCCTAAGTGACTCCGAAGACCTGGAGCTCTGCCGGGATTCTGGTGGGGGCCCCTGAGGGGCCCTGGGCCTGGGGCAAATTGCCCCACTTGCCCCTCCCTCTGGACGGCCCTGGATGTACCCATGGAGACTTAAATGGTCATTGGCTTTGTTCTCATTCTTTGCATGGGGTGAATTTCACCTTTCCCATATGTTCCTGGCCTGCCCCCAAAGTGTTTAGTGGGAAAACTAGGCAAAGCAGAGGAGGAACAGGCACCAGAGCAATTATTATTCATTTGTATTGTGTTAGCACCAAGTACCCCAGTCAGAGACCAGGCCACCATTGCACTAGCTGCTGTACACGCACAGAACAAAAAAGACACTCTCTGCCCCAGATACCTCAGCTAGGTTATGATCCTACAAATGCTTAAGCAAATGTGCTAAGTGATCCCTATGAGGCCTACTAACATGAGCTAAACTACACATCTGCTTCAAGTAATCAGGCTAGGGCCATACTCTGGTTTTACAGTGGCGCTTTTCCAGACTTCAGTCTATAATCGAACGACTCAGTAATACAAGATAAACAATAAGATAAGTGACTGTTTTTCAGACTAGCCAGTTCTTTTCCAAATACCAAATTGCCAAATTTCTGATCCAAATATGAATTTGTTCTCTGAAATTTGGCTGTATAAACGTTTGGGGTGAGCAACATGGTTGAGTTAATATCGGGGAAGCAACATGAGCTATTGTAATGTTCTGACCTTTAAGTGTGTGATTGTTCAACCCTTAGGCGTCACTAATTCATATTGGTTGCATTATAATTTTTAGTTAGGATTAAACCTCTTTTAAAAAACAAAGAAAGAACTAAGTAGGGACAGGTAAAATGACTTGTTAAAATAAAGCTGATCAAGCTATTCTGAAGATTAGAAAAAGGTCCATTTTGAACCAAATGAACTCCTCTCCCACCAAAATAGGGCTGAAGTGGTGCATCAGCCTTGTGTTAGCCCTCTGCACAGGCATGAATTTCACTTGGATAGCTAAAGGAGCTACGCAGGTCACTATTGCCATGGGATTGGGCTTTGCTGTATTGGAATAATGCACAGGTGGGAACTGCTTCTCCTCTGCCTTGCACCTGTGCAGTCATTTGCACCTGGGCAATGTGGGTGGAAAGCCCTGCCATTCACTTTGCAAAGTGCTTTACAAAGAGGCATTTTGTATCAGATGGACAGGGACAGAGCTGCAAAAGGGTAAGAAACCGCCTGCAGGTCAATCTCCGCAGTGCTTCTGTTCCCAGTCTGCTATTTATTTAAAATTGCCTGTAGAACCCTGTAGTTAATTCTGTGGGCACTTCCAGGTGTGCCGGCAAATGGAACGTCTGAGTCCAGCTGCAAAAAAATCATAGTAGGGCTAGTTTGTAACTGTACCATGTGTCCTTAGTGAGGGGCCCCCAGAGCTGCACTGCCTCAGGTGTAGCATTGTTACAAATCCTCCCCTGCATGTCTTTGCTCTGGGTGGGGAGAAGTCAGCTACTTCACCCACTTTTGTAGCATAACTTACTCCCACTGTGCAGATGAGTGGAGGAGTTGGAAAGGGAGGGTGCTGGACTCCTTCCATTCCCTACCTTTTTGTTCATAGTAGGGAAGGTCAGGCTAGTCACCTCTGCTCTCTCCACTGTAACTGGAGCAGGTCCAAGCAGAGACATAGGGAGGTCTTATTCCCCTGTGTAGCCAAGTAAGTGTGACAATCTAATGCATAGTTTGGGGCTGGCTCAATACCAAGCAAGGTCAAGAGTGGCTCAGATGCAAAGGAATGCACAAAGCTACTATAATTCTCTCCACGTTTGTTTGTGGTGGGTTTGCCTAGCCACCGCATGGCCCATCTGTAACGTACAGCAGGGACATCTAGACAGAGATGCTTAACTATCTGTAAACCTACTGGTCAATTTTTACAGGTATAATAATTGTGCTGTTGAATGATCATCAGAATCCAGTTCCTTGCTCGCTATCTGGCTCAGAGTGCATTTGACTGCAGTGGGGGCTGGGGAGGGACACCCAAGTTCAAAGGCAGCTTTGTATCATTTCCACCTTTGCTTGTCTGTCTTCCCCTAGCAGATGAGTGCTCTTAAAGCTATTGCAGTATGGTCTCTATACCCTAGTTGCCTTTTTTCTTTGATTCAGCACATCAAAGGCATGCAGGATACTAAACTTAAAGTAGCACAGTGAGTGCATAAGGCAACATTTCTAACAGGTCGCTTCTGTGAGAGAGGAACTGAAATTTATAATTTAGGCTGATGGCATACTCCAGCCAGAGGCAGCTGCAGTACCTAAAGTACTCTCCTCCTTTCATCTGTCACAAGAACTGAAGATCATATAACAGCAGATGCCCAGCGAAGCCAGTCTGAAATTAGTGCCATTTGTCTTTAAATGTCAGGATGATATTACACTTGACATGTACATTGTGACACATTGTGCTATGCTACAGCCATTTGCACCCCTTTGACTCTAGGTATTGTGCTCGATGGAGGCGGTGAAACAGGATATGGAAAGGCAGGCAATCATCAGGAATACAGATATGTATGTAAAGTAATGGAAGCGTCAGCATAATCCCCTAATTAACTTTCCCTGGACACTCTTATGCAGTAGATCATGTCTGAAACATTCCCACTCTAGTTCATTCTTCTTCCTTCCCCTTCGCACCTTTCTGTTTAGAACAGACATATAGTCTTCATTGCTTTTGTATATTTCATTTGCCATATATTATTCTAATAACACAACGTATGCAGCGGCTACATCCTAGATCATGTGATTATTAGTGAATTTACAGTTCTACAGTGGGTCTCTTCACCTGCTCTAAATCCTTCCTATAATTATCCAATTCAGAACACATAAGCACTTTTCTTAACAATGACATACTGCTGTTGCTCTTTATAAGTATTCTTTGTTTTCTGTTCTGAGCCAGATCTTCCTCTCCACCCATCATCCACTCCTGCTACATTTTTAACTTCTGAAGCAAGCTGCAGCATAACTTCTGGCACCATCCCAAAGGCTTTCCTCAGCCCTATACAAACTGCCATATGTGAGTTGGCAGGGGTTTAGGAATAGAAGGGGGTGTTTTAATTGTGAGTCGCTGGTGGTGGAAAGTCTGTCTCAAAGAGGAAGGTGTTGAGTGTCATCGGCATGCTGTTAGCATCTGAGCCCATAGCATCTCACCATGTCTCCAAGTGCTCTCATGTAGATTTTGAAGTGGGGATAGTATGGGTCCCTGCAAGTGAGCGCTTTCAGAGAGGAGGTGCCGTTACCCATCACTGCTATCTGAGTTTTGTTAGAGAGGTACAACTGGAGGCAGTATATGCTGGGCAATCTAATTCTGCTATGTCATGTATTTAGTATATTTAGTAGTACTTTTTATCTAATGTATCAAAGGCTGCAGAGAGGTTCAGCAGTGTGAGCTTGGAGACCTTACCTGTGTCCATGGGCATGAGGAAGTCGTGCCTGCAGCTTTCAAGCTTACAAAGACCTGAAGACGAGCTCTGTGTGGCTCAAAAGCTACTCCTTCGCTTACCAACAGAAGTTGGTCCTGATTGTAAGGCATCCAGGATGTTGGCTGATGTTACTTGTTGGAGTTTGGTGGTTACTACTTTCTCCCATTTTGTCCAAGAAAGGGAGGTTGGAGATAGAATGGTAGCTGTCGAGATCTTCAGGGTTGGGTGTTGGTTTCTTGAGGACTGGGTGAATTACTGCATTGTTCAAAGAACTTGGTAGGTGAGCTTCTCTGGAAGAAGACAGTGACTATTTCCCTTATTAATGGGCACAGTCATTTTTCACTGGCTTTACGTGTGAGGAGGGGCATGCATTCATTTCACAGGTTGTGGCTCTGATGTTTTGCATGGCTTTTTGAGCTTCAGCATGTGTGATGGGGACAAACTCAGGCAGAGGTGGTGAGGCAGATGATACAGTTTGGTCTGGGGTGGAATTTTCTCTTTCCCAGTTATCTCCTTACACATTCTCTTGATCTTACCAGTGACGGATGCTGAAAGATCTTTACAGTGATTGTTGCTCAAGTCTGGTGTCTCGGTTATGCGGTCTGTGTTGATTAGTCATCTCACTGTGTGAAATAGAGCATGTCGCAGTTTCAAGGTAACTGCGCCTGTATCCCTACCTCCTTCCCCTTCCCGAGTAGTCCACTCCATAAGTTCCCCTTCAGGTCTCCAGGCACCACCTGTCTCTGGGAAGGGACCCTTGTTCAACTCCCTTCTGAGTTACTTAAGGCTGCCAATCTCCCTGCCTTACACTGTGATATCCCCAGCAAGGACGTTGGCCTACTGGCTGGGGCCTGTGCTTTGCTTTCTCTCTGAGGGCTATAAACAATATATTGCCAGCAGTTACCGAAGCAAGCACGTTTATTCTTAAGGTAAAAGCAAACATAATAAAAACAATAAACATATTTTGACATACACTAAACATAGCAGGAATCACTCAGTCTTACAGGGCATTGGTAGGCCAAAGTCTTTCCAACCCTTCCGCAAGGGTTGGGTCTCCCCTTGGGCAGAGGGCGGTCCTGTCCATTTTCTGGATCAGAACGAAGGTTCTGAGTCAGGTTAAAATCAACCTATTTATTTCCAAAGCCCTTTATTTATCTGTTGGTCTGTGTAAAACCCAGTTTGAAGCAATATATGAAAGCCTCCCCAGGGAGTGGTACCTCTCTGCAGGTGTTTGCAACCTGAGTGGTTCACTTTAATCACCCCCTACCATTTTTACCTGGAGGAGCTCTGGTAACAATTTGTGGCATACCATCCCCAGCCCACAGTGATTCATAAACTTACAATATGCTCCCCCAGAGATACTGCATGCAATTGTAATATCTGTCAAAGCTCTACTGGCCGACTTATTGTGTTGTCAATTGACTTGCCTCAGGGCTGCACGACCCACCTTCTCCAGCATTCCCCTAACACGTGGGAAAGGCTGTAAATTCCAAAGTCACCTGCTTGTCATTTTCCCTCTTGTTTCATGGCAATATCCTTTATTTAAATTCATTTCTACAAACAAATTATCTGGCCTTCCTGGGTGCCTGCTTAGCTGATCCTTTTTGCAGGGTCAATTGCCTAACTGTTGTTAAAAGTTTACTCTAGTTCACTCAATGTTATCTCTGCCTCCCTCTGTGTCCTTTTAGGTTTCAGGGCTCCAGCCATCACTTCTCTATGAGGAGGGAATCGGCATCCCTCTCACTCCAGACTGCAGATTTAGTCTTGCAATCCCTCTGGGCTTCATTGTGTTTATCCAAGCTGGTCTGTCTTTGGACCAGCACCTGTTGTTTTGCTCTCTCTCAAGGGGCTAGTGAACACCAAGGATTGACCAGCCTTCCCAAAACAAAGTACATTTATTTAAGGACAGAAGCTTTACAGAGAAAACATAGAACAAAACAAAATGAAACCTTAAACGCATGCTGATCTTACCAGGAGTCACCCGTCTTCCACATGGGGAATCTGGTAAGTTTCAACATCCTTCAAACCCTTCCAGCAGGGTTTACCCTGGGTTGAAAGTTCATGTCAGTTTGTTGAATCAGAAAGAGAAGCCCTCTGCCATAACTGGCTCACCCTTTATACCACACTCTTTCTTTGTCTCCTGGGCCTCTTGAACCTAGTCTGAGCCAGTATATGCAACCCCCTGGGTGATACTGCTCTTGAGTTTTTTACCTGCCCCAAGGTCTGCAGTAATCATTTCCTGCTGATTTTACTTCCCGGAGGATGCTTGGAAACTCTCCCTATGGAGTGAGAATACGATCCCTGGCTCATACAACTACCGATAACATGTATTAAAATAGTCCCAAAGATATTGTATGTGTCTGTAATATCTGTCACATAAACAATGCCCTCTTGCACTGTAATATGTCACACTAATAGCCTATCTATAGTATGCAAACCTCATTTGGGTCATGAAATCCCCTTTAAAAAAAAGACAAGCCTGAATATTTAGATTTATTTATAATATGTGTGTCTGAATTAATCCGCATTGCACTATAGGGTAACAAGATACATTATCTTGCAGCTGATATTGTAGTTGCATTGAATTTATCTTTTATCAGTTTAGATAACAGTACTAATGACTGTGGATCAATGTTTAGCCAGCTTTATTAAAAATAAAACAAGTAATCAACACTGCATGATCAACGTGAACCCAGAAAACCTATGGGGATCTATTAATTTTTTCCATAGAACTGCATAAATGTTTGAGAAGCAGATAAGCAATTAGTGACATTATGGAAAACAAACCTCTTTAGCTGCAAAGAACACCTTAAAAATTCAGAGGACTGCAGGTGGAAGAAACCTCCTAAAACTTCAGCTAAAAAGAACCCTCATGTAAATCACAAATGAAAGGAAATGCTGAACCTAAGCTACTTCTTTGTATCCAGATGTTGCAGGAATCTGCATAGTGGATAATTTTTCATACAATGATTTTTAGAGGAGAGCCAGTGAAACCTCCTCCTTCCTCCCCAAAATACCATTCCTTGACTTTAAATACCCTAAAGCTTCCCAGCATAGGAGTATTTGTTACTTTCTTTAAATATTTTTGTGGTTTGCATGATCATTTGCCTCCATAAATATGGGCTTGATCACTCCTTCTACAGAATAACATGTGGAAGGGGGAGGAAACATAGAATATTCCAGCATTCCACCATGAGGCAGGGTTTGTCACTGGTAGAATGAGATTTGGATCCAATCTCAGACTTCATGAATCTGGGGGAACATAGGGCTATTCTTGCTTTCACCCCACATGGGCTCTCTGTTGGACCCATTCTGTTAGAGACTCCCTCTTCCTACCCCAAGCCTGTACACTCTTAACCTTGTTTGCCCAGCACCCCATATCTTGTGTGTGTAAGCTCTGAAGACTGAAGTTTTAGTGGGTAAAGAGCTCTCTGATGTCATATGTTGGTGAACAAAGGGAAGAACTACAATAAGTTCTCTACCCAGAATTCCTTGAGCAACACTTTGGGAGTCACCATAGCCAAACACAAACTCAGAATTGGTTGGGTAGTGATGCTGAGCTGAGAGGAAAAGGCTGGGAAGGAGTGTACCCCCAGTGGCAAGAGCTCTGCTTAACGTTCTAATGTACTATTAGTTCCCTTTTCCTGAGCTATTAAGAGGACTCTTCTTTGGCAGATGACACAAAGGTGAATCTTTGGTGCAGTCCAGAGAGAACTCTGCTAAATTCTGGCGAGGAAGACCTGCCTGAGCACATCTCAGTGCTCTGCGACTACACTACCCACTCACACCTAGACCATGATGATGGAACAGGGGGACATGTTGTGGTAAAGGGATAGTTGCATATTGAACATTCACACAAACAGGTGTGGAGCTGAGTTAAGTCTATTGACAAAAGCTCTGTTTTGCAAATCATTCATTTAGACATATTGTGGCTTTGTTTTCCCAAGTTTCTGTTGTGTTCACTTGCCCCCTGCTAAAGTTTTCCCTGTTTCATACATAGACTCCGTGCTTGTGAGTGGGAAAGTATTGCTTATTAAGAGTACCCAGGGAAGTTATTTAGTGATCCCTGAAGTTCTGGGTGGGCATAGGCACCGACTTCCCCTCTGCCCCATGGGTGCTTGCCCCACCCCTGGCCCTGCCCACCCTCGCCCCGCTCCAATTCCACCCCCTTCTCCCAAGTCCCCGCCCCTTCCCCGCCTCTTTACCATCTCCTCCCCCAAGTGTGCCACATCCCCACTCCTCCCATCTCTCCCGGAAAGTCCTAAGTGCTGTCAAACAGTTGTTAGGCAGTGGGCAGGAAGCGCTGGGAGAGGGAGGAGCGGGGACACGGTGCGCTCAGGGGAGGAGGCGGCGAGGAGGGGGTGGGGCTGGGGGGAGTTTGGCTGCCAGAGGGTGCAGAGCACCTGCTAATTTTTTTCCATGGGTGCTTCAGCCCTGCAGCACCCATGGAGTCAGCGCCTATCTGGGTGGGGGCTTAAGCCGGTAGTGTATGTTAGTTTTAAGAGGTGCCCCTATCTATTTGAAGCTGGCCCTTGTTGCTGATAACACGTGGGAGAAGGGTTCCACATCTTTCCCCTGACATGCAGCAAGCCCTCCACAGAGTCAGGGTGAAAGTGGGACTGACACTGTGGAGGTGGCTGTGTCACCTTATCATATGGGAGGCATGAGATTTGCATACATCCTCTACTCATGGATTGAGGGACCATGACTGGGCCCCATATGAAGACAAGCTATTTGTTCTGGTACACAGCATATAGACCCTAGTAGGACTTCCCCGCTGCAGGAATTTTACCAGTAGTTGCCTAGGTTCTCAACCTCTTCCATACTGGGACTCCTCTCTAATCTAGACAGGATCTGGTCAGGACCTTCTCCCATTTAGTTTATGGGAAGAGCAGGTGGTTATTACTCTTAGGTAAAGATTCAGTTTTAGCATGAATATCCTTGTTTATGGGCACTTCAGTCATTCTTCTAATATTGATAGATTATTTTAAAATATAAGAAGCATGAGAAACCAAAGAGAAAAATAATATCTGCTGGAAATATGCAAGTTTACCAGAAAACATGACATCTTCAAACCAGTTCCTTTTGTATTAGCCCAGCAGTACTGTTTATCATGTACATACATTTAGACCATTTATTTTAAAATACTTGATATTTAAGGGATAATGAGGTAATTTTTATGAGGTAATAATCCAGTTGTGGATCCAAAGTGCATAATCTACAAGAACATGGGTCACCAAACATATTTAGACAAATATGAAATAGAATTAATCTCACTTTTTTTTGCTTCTCCCCTAGTGCCTGTTTCTCCCTCATGCTGAGCTCATCTACAGCGCTAGGTGACTAAGAAATCACTCTTAGGTCAGGAAGTACTGACTCTGCCATCTGGAGGGCAGAAAGTGTGAGATTTCTGGTGTTTAACATTTTTTAAATTGGGTCTGCAAACAGAGATCAGGGAAGGGAAGTACTGAACTGGTGAGGAGGGAATGGGAACTTAAAAAAAGAAGTTAAAATGGTAGTTAGAGTTGCACTAAACTGGGAAATGGAAAAGGAAACTAGGAATTGCCATAGAGCAGAGCTTCTCAAACTGTGGTCTGTAAACCACCAGTGGTCCGCAAGCTCCATTCAGGAGGTTCACGGATAGTTCCCTCTAAGTTGTGCGCCTGGGCGGCCTCACATGTGAGAATGAAGGGCCAACCCACCTGATTAGTGGAGCCGCGCAGGTGTGGCTCCACTAATTAGGTGCCTGGATCCTGGAGTAGATGCACATGTAAGGTGAGGTGGTGGCCTTGGGGGGAATAGGAGGTAGGTGGGAGGAGGCAGTGGGGTGAGAAGAGGAGGTGGGGGGAAATTGGGACATGCAGGGCTGCGGTGGCCAGAGAAAGAGGCAATTTTCCCCAGCTCCAGGGCTGCGGCTGCTGGGGAGAAATAGCCCTCCTTCCCAGCCTCAGCTCTGTGGCTGCTGTGGAAGAGGAGAGACACTCGCCCCCACCCCCACCCCCATCCTTCCCAGCCCCAGCTCTGTGGCTGCTGTGGCAGGGGAGAGAGGGCACATCCATCGCATTAGAAAAGTTAGGTTACTGATATAAAAATGTGAGTTGTGTGCTTTTATTTGTAGAACAAAAAAAGTTTATTATTATTACATTTCTTTTTTATATAGCACTTTTCTCCAAAGAACTTTACAATAGTTAGCTAATGGTACATATAACATTTGGAAAGATCATTAAGTGGTCTGCTGAGACCCTCGGCAATTTTCAAGTGGTCCCCGGAAAAAAAAGTTTGAGAACCACTGCCATAGAGTATCAGACCACTGGCAAAGGCCAAAACTTGATGTGTCAGAGGAAAGCAAGGAAAACAACCCAGAATACATCTACCCAGTTGTGCAAAAGAGTGGGGTTGAGGAATTCTTAACAGTTGATGGGCCAGATTCAGTAAAATGAGCCTCCCAGTGTCAGTTCCCGGAGATGATTCAACCCAAAGAAGGTGGTTTGGAGTTCTGACTGAAGGTGTCAGGGGATCCTTTGAATCTCTGCTGCCAGAAGCTGCTGTGTGGGGAAGTGACACTCTGTGTTCACACCCCATGTCCAACCAGTGCCACCCACATTTTGGGCTGTCTATTCTCACCCAGCATTGATCATGCCAGGAAGAACAGAAGTGATGGCTGACACAACTTCATCCTTTGTTGGGGACTTTCTGGTGAC
Source organism: Chelydra serpentina (assembly GCA_037349315.1). Classification (NCBI taxonomy): domain Eukaryota; kingdom Metazoa; phylum Chordata; order Testudines; family Chelydridae; genus Chelydra; species Chelydra serpentina. The sequence continues at coordinate 142,530,547 of JBAIAC010000004.1, forward strand.
ATAAAACCCAGGTGACTCTGACTCTTTTAACTTTTATAGCTAGCAATGTTGCTGGTGACCATGAAATTACATTGCTTTTAAAAGGAAAATCCAGCCACAGCAATTGATTCAGCGGCCTCCTGTGGCAATGAAATATTAACTTTCATATGTTAATTTATTACACTTTAGTTTTATCCCCATGCTCACACAACATAGGAAAAAGCAAAAACTGTAGGGCTCTGAAACCTGGCAAGGGGGTTGAGCTCAGAGTCAGGGCTCCAGCCCGAGCAGGAATGTTTACCTTGCTATTTTAGGCCCCTCGCATGAGGTCGAATTAGCTGACCCAGGCTCTGAGACTAACTGCTGAAGGTTGGGGGGAGGCGGGTGTTAATTGTAGTGCGGACATACCTTACCTCCCCTCCGCGCCTTTGAAAATCTCCCTTTACATCCTTCATCACTTACTTTTGTATATTTTGCTATTTGTTGTTTGGAATGTTTCTTTCCCTTTTGGCACATTATTACTGTACCTGTCATAGTTCATGTTCCAGTCTCTTTATGCTGTTAGCACAGGGTTTTCACTTTTGAAAGGTTGCATTTTAAGCATTCATCGAGTTATGTAATCCTCCATTTGGCCATACCAGTTTCACTCCCCTGTTTTTGTTTCCTTGCTCGAGGTAAGCGCACCATCTGTGCCTCTACTACAATGATCTTAAATGGCCTCCAGGCTGAGTTGATGGTTTTAAAATTTTATTACTTTGCCCTTCAGCCTCGTGTTAACCATTTTGCTCATTGTTTTCAAATCTGCCCTTTTAAGTTTGCTGTTACTGTGTTCCCCACCTCTGATAAGATATCAAACCTAAATGTGCAGTAATGGCTGTTAACCAATGGAGCTACCCTCATAAAAGATGCCAACTGATGCAGTTTTAAAAAGCAGTAAAATAAAACACAAAATATTTATTTGGAAAAAAACAAAGATAACTTGCCAAGAGCACAGAGTGAGACAGTGTGAGATCCAGTTGGCTAGGAATGAAACAAATACCCATCATCAACCCCCCAAAAATACAAACCCTAAACAACTCCCCATAGTTTACATGATTCAGAATGAGCAAACATAACTAAGGACATGGCTACAAGGCCCCACAATTTGGGGGTGTGCATAGCAGTGTGCACCAAAGAGCTGGGCTGTACCTTCCTCCTGTGGATACTGCAGGCTTCAACCAAAAGGTTCCTGTGACTAGGATATCTAGGTTCACTTCCCAGTTCTGCCACATGCTTCACATGTGCCCTGGAGTTAGTCACTTCACCTTTCTGCACCTTGGTTCTGAAGCTATATAATGGGGATAATAATGTTCTCTTTGTCTGTCTGTCTATTTAGATTGTAAGCTCCTTGGGACAGGGACTGTCTCTAGTTATATATTTGTACAGCACCTACCACAATAATTAAATGTATGATCAAAGTATTTTCTTACTGTTTTTAAGTCTATGGACTACTCACAAAAACAAGAGAGCCTCAGTTTGCACTGTGGTTTGTGAGTCCTGCTAGACAATCAGGAGATTGTCATGAAAATGCAAACATTTACAATGGAAACAGCAACACATCCTTGTCTGCTGTAGTGTGGTTATATTAGGTTCTGCTGACACAGTGTTTTGTTTTTAGGGGAGGTGGAAAGGGGAGCCCAAGATGGAGTGATCTTTCGTATTGTATCATTCTCAGTAACTAAGTGACTTAGAAATCCTTCTTTTAGTTAAAATTAAATATTACCAAATTTGATCATCTCCCACAGAACTCTGTTCACTGTTCTAATTTAAAAGGCAAACATCTAAACTCCTCAAACATAGGAAGAACAGGCATAAATATAATTAAATGGAATTTCATGCCCTTTTCATCCAATTCCATCTGCTCTGTTGGAATTACCACAGTTCCAGTGTGTTATAAGTCCTTCTGCATCAGAAGTAATGAAAAGCTAAATTGAACCAGTTGTTTTATAAATAAGGATATTCCTAGTGCCAAGGCTTTCATCAAGGATTATTATAACCTCAAAAATTGTAATTTAGTTACTTAATAAGACTACTTACTTTTACTGTATCCAATTACAAATACATAAATACATGCATCAATGTTTGTAAGATGCCACTTCCAATGTGGCCTCTCTGAGAGTGACCAAACCCATAACTATCTTATAAGTTTTTTGGTGGCTGAGATTGTTGAGTCTGGGTGAAATTCCACTGTGTGCGGAGGGCCAGCACACAGTCTGTGCAATAATTAATGTAACCCACCTTTCCTCTGGATTACTCGGGAGCAGGCAACTCTCCCCTGTTGCCTGGGACTCTTGCATCATTAAGGATAACGGAGATCATGAGGGGCCCAGCTGAGATGGGGAATAAGGTGAAATCCTCTAGTCACTTCCTGCTGTAGTTATCTTACTCCTATGTATATTTATAGTTGGCTATGCCTCCACCAAGACAGGCAATGTATACATCTGTGGGTGAGCCTCAGTTGCCTCCCAGAACAAAGCTGTAAATAATGATTCGTATATAGGCACTAAACACCCGAAATAAAACCAATACAATTTTACATAAAAGTTATCCTAACAACATATAATAGAAAATGTAACAGAATCAGTTGTTATATCTATACCACATCAGTCAGTAGGTGGCACTGCAAAAGCTCAGGGAATGGCTGCGGCTTTGAATAGCAAGTTGCAACATAAGCCTAGCAGACACTCTTGACTTTATACGCAGATCCATCCCATCCCTGAGTGCATGCTCGCTGTGACGGGTTGGGGCCACAGAGACCTGCTTGGTGCTGCCACCTGGTGTGCCAAGGCTACTTCTGCCCCTGCTTCCAGGCCTTTTCCAACTTGGGACTCCCAAATCCTGTCTGTTTTGAGCCAGATTCCACTGATCTGCTGCAAACACAGACCCAGGTCCGAACCAAGTCCACTCACCACTGTAAGGCCCCTGGAAGCGCTCTTGCCTTTGACACCCAGCTGCTCAACTCCAAGGAGGTTCAAACCCTTAATAAATCCGTTTTACCCTGTATAAAGCTTATACAGGGTAAACTCATAAATAGTTCGCCTTCTATTTCAAAGATAGAAAGATATGCACAACTGTTTGCCTTCCCCCAGGTAACAACTCATACTCCAGGAAACTTAATGAGTAAAAAGTGATTTTAATAAGTACAGCAAGTAGGATTTAAGTGATGTCAAGTAATGACAGACAGAACAAAATGAATTACTGAATAAAATAAAATAGAACACGCAGTTCTATGTCTAATCACCCTGTGTACAGATAAACCCCTCACTAGGTCCAGTAAACAGGCTATCTTCCTTCTAGCCTGGGTCCAGCAATCACTCACCCCCCTAATGTCTTTGTCCTTTGTTCAGTCTCTTTCAGGTGTCCTTGGGGGGTGGAGAGCTTCTTTCTTTAGCCAGCTGAAGACAAAATGGAAGGGTCTCCCCCGGGCTTTTATAGTCTTTTCCCCCTCCCTGTGTAACATCCTGTTACCATGGAGTTTGGGGATCACCTGGGCAAGTCACCTGTCCAGGCACCCTTCGGCAACCAGCCTAACCAGTTGCATTCCAGCCCCGGCCCCAATGTGGATTGGGGTCTGCAACGTCTTTTGTCTGTTAAGTGCTCGTACTTAACAGGCACATTCTTTGCTCCAAAGATGATCCCATGCACTTACAAAGGCTATGTACAAAACCAGCAAATATAAAACCAATCTTCATAACTCCAACTACAACAATGATACATGCATACAAACAGAAGGAATAAATTCAGTAGGTCATAACTTTCACAGAGATATGTTACATGGCACATGTAGCATAAAACATATTCTAGTTACATATATACATTTATAAGCATCTCCCCATAAAGTTTTATGGGGAACACCGTCACACTTGCCTTTAAGCTTATAGTCCTGGGCCCTCTCTTGCATTGACGTGCTGTGTGAACTGGAGTTCAGACCAGAACTCTATAAGTCCAGCAAGGCAGTCCAGGTGACAAAAGGAGTGAGGCAATTTTGTACTGTGACCAGCTTAGCATGCACAGTGCTAGCTGGCAGTAACAGTTGTAATATTGGGAAACAAGGGTTCAGAGGTAACTCCCTCTTTTCCTTAATTGTCTATAGGCCAAATTCAGATCTGCTGCCCAACTGACAGTCTCCAGCTTCTGCCCTCATGCCTAGCTGTGGAGGAGTCCAAGTGCTAGGGGCTCAGCACCCACAAGTGCGCAACTGTCGTGTAGTCTTAACCCTAGTTGCGTGTCTTCAATCCTAGCAACTCACCCACAGGACTCTGTCACAGCGTCTCCTCGGCCCAGACCCAAAGGGAAGCAGCAGCTCTCTGTTCCAGCTCCCTGCCCATAAAATGGGTGCTGCTGACCCCTTGCAGCAGTCTCTGATCCCGGAAGCTCAGTCCCGTCCTACCAGGCACCCACCACTGTATCATGGGATTTGCAGTGTAAAGAACACAGAGTCTGTTTAACCAGGATATCTCTGAAAGGATTCAGAGGTTCCTCCAATAGGTGAGCCTACATTAAGTCCAGCTCAAACCTTCAAAACACGGCTCACAGAATTCATAAACCTTGCACTGGCCACTCAGCACAAGGGAGAATGCCACCCTCGGTGCGCGAATGGCAGATCTTTGGAAAACTCGCTTGGCATGAGCAAGATCATATTCAAGTTTGAAAAAAGTTCTGTGTGTGCCAAGCTGAGCTTAATAAAAGTGACAGCAGGAGCTCTACAGTGCTATCATAGTGTTCACAATCAAAAAAGGAAGCAATCCGAGGAAGAAATAACCACTGGGCTTTCACAAATATTTATTCCACCAAGCCCTCTTTTCCTTCTCTTTTATAAATTAAGATCTATACTCCCTGGATATATAGGCATAACTGTATTTACATGAATTGGGGTTTCATGTGTTTGTGGAAAAGAGAATCCATCAAAGGGAGCTTTTCTTGTGTATGGCCTGCATGATCTAAGTGTCCGGAGTACATCATGTTTTAGCAGAGAAGATGACGAGAAAGGCTCTTTTCAGTATTTCTGGTGTTTAATGCACCTCTCTTGCTCCATGACGCGTATCAGCTCAGCCTCAGGCTTGACACACACAAATTCTGTTTGAAACAAGATTATGACACAGTGATCTTGTTCCAAACATTACCTTTCATTTCAGCAGCAATACTGAAACTTGACCTTAGAACAGTTTAAAATTCCAGTCAGGTTTTTTGCAGAATTTTGGTGGGCTTTCTATGTTTTTTAAAAAGTTTTACTCTTTGGAATAAAGACTAATTGGAAGCACTCACTTTGGTTATTAGGCAAATGACAAATTGTTTGTGACTTAGGGCATGATTCAGATCTAAGTTACATGAGTGTAAATCAGGAATATTTCCACTGAACTTAGTGAAAATACTTCATTGTAAAACATGTATATGAGAGAAGAATCAGGCTCCTAATGCGTATGAGTTCTTGTCTGCACTTGAAAATTATTTTGTATTAAAGAAAGGTTGTGAATTTAAAGCACAACAGCTATTCCAGAAAACTGGATAGACAAGCCCTGACTTATCAGATACTCTCACAAGAATTCCAAACTCTAGAAAACTGTTCACTGGGCTCTGAAACTCTAGCCTGAATTGTAGTTGTTTTCAAATAGAAAGTAATATTTGTTGCTGTGTCATTTGCCACAACTATGTTTTCTGTGACTATTGTAAGCTGCCTGTGTGTTACAATGCTATTCAATTACATTAAATAACCCCTTTGCCTTTCTTCAAGACCAACAACACAACCATCCTTGATCCTACCCTCCTATATCACCCTCTCCTGTCTTGTTTTCAGTACTCTCTGAAAATATGTCAGGTCAAGCCAGCTAACTTCAGCAGCATAGGAGGTGCATATCTGCTGAGTGCCTTGCTTCAGTAGGAGCAAAATGGTTTCTTTTAAATATGAAGTCAAACCAAATGCACAGCCATAATCCAAGCTATCATTAATGAGGTATATAGACTCTCTTTTAAAGAAGGACTTTCGTATTTCAACAAACTTGAAAAAAGAGAGCATTTTTACTATAAAAACACTAACTTGCCAGTTATTTTCTGTATTAACTTCATTATTATTTCAGACACCCTCTTTATGGTTTTATAAGAGCTTTTTTTCCTAAATTTTGGGGGGTTTTGGTTCTTGGGAGTGTTTTTGGCTTAATCCTACAATGAAGTCATATTCCCGTGTTTATCTAATGCCGGTTTGTTTCCACGGAAGTGAATGTGATGTCAGAAACTTAGTACGGGTATTGTGACTTCAGCAAAACGAAAAGGTGAAAGGGAGTATGGAAAATATTTCAATACTAAAGAATTAAATGTTGTACTGAGTCAGAGACAGGAGTCTTTCGCGTCACACCCAGCCTGGACTAGAAACAGAAGACTATAAAGTAATCATTGGCAATATTTGTATGTGTGTATTTACGCCTCCAGTCATTCCTGCATTATAAACAGTGTAAAGAGAAAGCCTTTGTTAAAAGTCAAATGACCCAAGTCCTCCTTTACGACCATCGCTGTAACTCATATGAAGTCAAAAAGAATTTGACCAATGCTCTTTACGTTTACCGTAAATACAGCATTTGTGAGCTCGAACTATGGACCAGATTCTCTCATCTGACTGACCTGAGCTCATTTCAGGACCACTCTGAGGCAAAGACAGAGTTCAGTCTCCCTTGTGCTCCCCTAGTCCCAGGACCACTAGATATTAGACCCCAGCATAACACAGAGTAGCAGCCTGAAGTCTCTTCCATTTTACAGAAGCAGACAATGGCCCGCAAGGGCTGTCTGGCAGCTGGACTCTGTGGTGCCCCAGACTTGCCCCCATTCTCCCCATCATGCCCCTATACTGGTGACTAGTAGGGTGGGTAGTGTAGAAGACACTGTGGCAGCCCTATGCCACTTCCACTACCCCGTCTGTCTCTCTGTATCCATATGTTGTCTCTTGTCTTGCACTTAGATTGTAACCTTTTGGGGGCATGGACTGTCCTTTTTGTTCTGTGTTTGTACAGCCCCCTTGCCCAGTAGGCTCCTGTGCAATATAAATAATAATTTTTTTAAAGCATCCTCCAGCCTACTCTACACAGCTCAGGCAAAAGGACAAAGAATGAAGGAGGATAACTGACTTCCTGAGAGCTCCCTCTCTCTGCTGTGCCCAAAGCTGAATACAGTACAGTATCTGCCCTTTTATGTTTGTCTGGAGAAATTTTTAACCACAAATACAAGTTTTACAATGAAAAATTGGACTTAGGAATGGACTTAGGAGGTCAATGTCAAGATCAAAAGAAAGAGACAATTAGCAAAATTTTGCCTTGGGGGCCGTTTTTCTTTAAATTAAGACCTTCCCTGACATAAGAATTAAATGTCAGTAGCTCCTTTTCAATTTTAAGACCTTACAGCCTCACTCACTGTTGGCATAAATGAATGCCGCTCCCTCGTTGACCTCTATGTATGGTCATATGCCAGCTATGAATCTGCACTCTGTACTGACTGTCATGGAGGTCTTTCTGAATTCAGAAACATTCTGCTCCTTCTACAGTCATTTGTGTTGCTCAGAACATCTACAAATTCAGCCTTGTCATATTAGAAAAAATCATGTTTAGAAGGATCTTACCAGAATACTAAACATAGGTCTCATGTTAAATGATATACTTACCTTTTTAAGAAGGTGCCATTTTTCAAGAAATTTCTCTGATTCGTTATTTTGAGTTAAATATGTTGCCAAAGATGCTTTAATTGATCCCTAGCATTGCACTTGAAGGTTCAGTGCTCATTAAAGTCACTAATTAGTTGAGTAGACTGATAATTCTTTATAGTACTTTCAGCAAATAGAATAGCAGCTATAAACTGTGAAGCCATATCCACGTTGTCCGCCCACCCCCACCCTTCACCTTCCAACGGTGTTTGAGTGACGGTGTACAGTTTTGGCCTCCTAATCATAAAAAAGACATTGATAAATTAGAGATAATGCAAATAAAGGTGACTAAAGTAATAAAAGGATTAGTGAGCATGACCTCTGAAGTGAGATTAAAGGAACTGAATATGAACAGTTTAGAGAAAAGATGACAAAGAGCAGACATGATAACCACGTTTAAACACTTGAGAAGTAGTAACACAAAAGATGAGGAGGAATTATTTAAGGAAGTTAAGGATGAAATAATGAGCAATGGCCTGAAAGTTAAAGAAGGAAATTTCATTTGGATTAGACATATGTGGTAAAAATTCCAAAATCAGGGTCAATTAGACAACAAAACAATTTGCCAAGAGAGGTCACTGAGTTACCATCTCTAGAAGAGCTTGAGAATAGACTAGATAAAGCATGTATTGGTTTGATGTTGAGAGCAATCCTGTCCTGCCGGCTGATAGACAAGATGACTGTAGATAACCTTTCTAAAGCTATTATATCAATGAGTCTGGGAATAAAATGGGATCCAAATGTGTGTGTGTGTTAGTTATCTGATTTACCACTACGTAAAGAGTCAGTCAAAGTAGACTTAAATTTCATCTAAGTATGCCTTAGCAGTGACATGTTGAATAACAAAGCTTATTATAGAAGCGACAAAGGGTCCTGTGGCACCTTATAGACTAACAGAGGTATTGGAACATAAGCTTTCATGGGTGAATACCCACTTCATCGGATGCAAGCAGTGGAAATATCCAGGGGCAAGCAGTGGAAATGTGTGTAAAGTGTCCCAGGTAATGCTTGTTAACTCACAAAGCATCAAACTTTGTGACAGAATTCTTCAAGGGTTTAAAATAAAATGTAGAAAAGAATCCGAGCAATAGGGGGTTTTTAATAGGGATTCAGCAATATAATTAAGATAAGTGAAATGGTGAGAGTGAAACTGAATCTCAGTTATAAAGAATTTCAGTGGTACTCTAAAAAAGAAACCAGGGCGTACTACACAATGTAAAAACATTGTGACCTTGGGAAGGCATTGCTTGGAAAATGAAGATAGCTTTTTATAGTTGACACTGCTGCTATTTCAGCAGTGATGCAAGTTTTCACAGCACAGATGAAGCAGTGGTAATCTTGAGAAGCCCACCTTCGTACAAACTGAGATCTATTGCCTTTTTCAAACCATCAGGACACTCATTATGTCATTACCAGCAGGAAAGAGATATACATGTCATTCAAACAAGGTTAGTTTCTCGAGTGTCTGGGCATGTGCGAGGGGTGGGAGTTTAGTGCCTTTCGGTGTTAGGTGAACTATTTTTAATTGCTCTAGTTCCCTTTTTTAAAATCCCTTTAACTAAAATGCCAGTTACTGATTCTAAACTAAGTTACAATCTCTCAAGCCATGATTTATGGAAAACCCAGAAGAGTCACTGCCATTGATTGGAAGGCCTGCAGCGGTAGTTATGATTTTAGAGGCGATATATATTTTGTTTATGTGGAAACCTCCTGCACAACATTTATATCTTCAGTCTTAAAGATTTGTGGGTCTCTTGGAGAAGCAAGCTAGGAGTTGTTGCTCTTTGCTCTATGCTAACAGGCTCAATTTCCTGAATTGTAATTACAGAGCTTGCAGTCATCTTCAGGGGCAACTGGCCTTAATTCTACATTCATGCATACCTTGAGGAAAGTAAAGCAAATAAAGACCAAGCAGGTCTATCTCCTGGGTGTCTAATGGTGGGAGAGGACTCTCATGCAGAGACATTATAATGATTAAATACCCCTCACCACCACAATGCACAGAATAAAGCTGGTACTTGTTATAGTCTTTAGAGGGGAAAAAAATGGGTCCTGATTCTTTTCTCACTTAGATCTTGATCCAAAGCCCATTGAAGTCAATCGAAAGACTCCCACTTTTTTCAGTGAGCTTTGGGCTCTATTTTAACTTCAGTGGAGTTACTTCTGATTTACATAGGTGGCAGAGGAGAATTGGGCCTGTGGCATTTTGTAGTCTAGCCATTAATTTTTTAAAAGTATCCAAAATGAGGTAATTCTCTCACATTATTAATAATACTTAACTCTTATACAGCACATGTAATCAGTCGATCTGAAAGCACTTTACCCAGGAGGTCAGTTTACAGATGGGGAAACTGAGGCATGAAGAGATGACCCAGTATAACAGTGGCAGTGCCAGAAATAGAACCCAGGTCTCCTGAGCACCCAGTCCACAGGGTCAGACTGTTTGTCACTACATATACTGTATATTTAAGTATTATTGTTATTATTTTATTTTATTTGCCTTGTGTTAGCACCTAGAGACTCCATTCAGGGATCAGGACCCCTTTGCTCTGTGCACACATAAAAAAATGATTCCTGCCTCAAAGAATCTACAGTGTGAGGGCTACAGCTACCCCAGAGTTTGGGTTACGGGAATGCGGATAGCGCTGTGCTGTAGCTCCCCCATGTGGACTCTATTAGCATGAACTAAATGTCCTCGTTTCCATTAATGTAGTCCTCTTCAAACAGGACTGTGTTAATGCAAACTAGGAACCTTTTAGTTCACATCCACAACAACCACACAGGGGGAGGTTACAGCGCAGAACTTTGGTGTGCACTGCTATTCACACATCCGTCATCTAAACTGTGGAACAGTGTGGACGTCCCTTAAGTATTATGAGGGTGTCAATAGCAGTTCCACAGTTAGAGATGCATTTAAATCGTCCCTTAAAGCAGGATTTAAATCCTTCTATTGGTTTGACTGGCAATTTCCTTGATTTTTAGTGATTGCATTCATAGGAAAGGCTCTTGAGCAACTTCAGTAAGTTCCTTGGGGCAGGAACTGTTTTGTTCTGTGTTTGTACAACACCTAGCACAATGGAGTCCTGAGCCATGCTTCACGCTCCTGGGTGCTATGGTAATACAAATAATAACAATAACAGTAATTTAGACCTGACTCTTTTTTAAGATGAGGGGAAGTGTCCATGTCTGGGTTATTGGGACTGTATCTTGTTTTGATAGGACACTTTTTGATGTGACACAGCTACTGCCCCTCTTCGCCTTTTTTATTTCTGGCAGAACTTGGCAGCTTGATTCAGTGGGGGCCGTCGCATCATCACATTACCAACCAGCATCATTGTGACGGCCCACCTCCACAGGCTGGGATTGACCATCACCAGAGTTACACCTTTTTCCAGATCCTGAGAGAGATAGTGACCATACCAAAGAGACCCTGGCTTTGTTTTCATTGCAAAAGGGCTTTTTTTTTCACAAGGACATAGATAACTCAGTGCAAAATTCTAAATCCTAAAGCCCCCATCTGAGGTTTCTCTAGATGGGCTATTGAGGTAAAATCTACAGCTTGTCTCATCTAGGATTTTAATCAAGGTAGCTATCTTGAAATTAGCTACCTTGATGTATACGCACTGTTTCCTGCAGTGAAGACATAACATCTCTTTGGAATATTAATATTTTAGTAGCTGTAGATCCCGCTTAGCATTCCAGATTATCTTATGCCAAATTCTCTGGCCTCAAGCACTGAGACATCAAAGGTCATTTGGTCCAAAGAATACTTTTGTCAGATGGGTAGTTTCTTTCACTTGGCTAATTAATCATGCCGTAGGTATTTCCCGGGCTCAGTCTGTCTCAGAGAAACAGTATGTGCAACTATTTGCATTGATATTATCAAAGGTACAGCAAGGAATCTAATTTGTTGATAATACAGAAATAAAACTACGAATAACAATATCACTACTTCTAGGCATTGTATCGCTGACTGGATGGATTATGGAAATGTTTTGCATTCCTCTGAATTCAGATATTAGCGAATGCCGCATTTATAAGGACAGATAAAGAAATGGTCAAATCCAGGAGGGCAACTCCTATGTTCCTCCAGACAGTAATTTGGTTTAAAACAATTCTGTATGTTATTTTAATGCCGTTTTTCTTGTGTATAATACTGTTTATAAAACACAGTAAACTTATGTGCTTAGACAATATGTATGTCTGTTATTTGCCTTTAAAATATGCCATACATACATGTGTTACTTAAACAATATGCTGTATATCTCATTTTGCTAGTGATCTAGATTTCATACCATTGTTGTTCTGCAGATCCTAGCCCCTACTTTGTTTAGCAATCTTATTCTCTATCAGTTTTGGTTATCCATCATGCTTACCTTTTGGCCATGCCAACATTTGGCTTTCACTTCTTGTTAAAAAAGCTCAGTTGGGAGCATCACAGAGTATTTCATTTGGCTTTTTAACAAATAAGCCCGTTAAAAGCCAGTGTGCCCATGGGTAAATGCTACTGAAGACCACAGAGCTTGTTGCAGAAAACGCTGTCGGTATTACAAAGAAAAGTGCTCATCTACCACATGCAGGGTAAGGTTTGAGTGAATTAGAGAGAGAGATAGGTGGAAGCGGTCAAGAAAACTTTAGAGCAGAGAGTTTAGAATGAGACAGAAGAGAGGGGAAAGGAAAAAAATGTCATTGTAAAATCCATACAGAATACCTCAATATGTATAACAGAAATAATTTCATCTGTATTAGTCTATCACTGTTCTATGCATGAGGCACATTTTTCTAAGAGCATTTCATGTATAGAATATTAATATTTTTCTTTCAAAAATAACACTTAAAACAATGAACTCTGCATAGACAATAGAACAAAAGAGGAGTCACTTAAAATCACTTTTCGTTTATTTTACTTCAAATCAGCAAGGCTCATAGTTGTGTTGGATTGCAAAACAACGCCTCTTTCTTCCTGGTAAGTCTTTATAGAAAAGGCAAGGAGGACTGTCAGAGACAATAGTGATATTGTTCGTGGGAAGAGGAGATGCTAAAGACATCAGGAAGCATGTGTAGGGGAGGGAAAGAAAAATGGGGAGGGAGTAGCTGTAGGAAAAGCAGAACAAAGGTGTGTGAAGGGGAAGAAAGTAACAAAAGGATGCAGAGAGGAAAGACACTCCTCTGGTATTCTGTGTAGAGTACGGGACATCAAACAGTAGGGGACATCAGGGAGTGGGGAAGCTATTGGGACTCTGTGCATAAGGTAGGGAAGGTGGATTAGGAAGCAACTAGAAATTCTGTGCCAGGAAAGGAAGCAGGAAGAAGGTATGAAGCCATCATAGATTTTATTCAGGGTGAGGAAACAACAGTGAGAATGGCAGAGGAGCAAAGCCTAACTCTAAAAGCAAACTTGTGTAGCTTTTTCATCAGTCACTCATCATGCCTCCGGCCAACACTATAGATATGTGCTTTCTTCCAGGAGGTAAATTTGTCAAACCACATTCAATTTCAGCTACATCTTTCCCATTGTTTTTAATACCAGTTGTGGAGCTAAAACCTTGATAGTATTTCAAAAATATAGGGGTAGGTGTCACCAAGTTAATTCTTGATGTTTCATATTTTTCATAGCTGCGGTTCCCATTCCTCCTCTCCCCTTCCCCCAACACACACACATAGGCTAGGTTAGACCAAATGAAAAATGTGAATTGTTTGGGTTGACATTAATTCCACCTATTTTTCACTTGATACACTGCACATATATGCTTTAGCTGTAGGATAATAGTCTTTATGTAAAAACAGGAGGGTAAGTAGTATTGTTTTACGCAGCATGAGATCAGAACCAGGTCCTCAGACTCTAACTGATGCTATGTCTTTTGTCTAGCTCACTAAACCTAGATATTTGCTGACCACCACAATATGTTACAGTAGGGATTCTGGACAGATGTGGTGCAACCCATTATAGAGATACAGGGGCTGATCCTCCATTCCTTTACGCTGGTGGAGTGCCATTCCATTAAATGGGGTCATACCAGCATAAAACTCTCAGAAAAGATTGAAGAATAATGCCTATGAAGTTCAGAGGCAATTTGGGGATATTGTTATTAATAATGTTAACATATTATTAACTTAATACCAAAAGCTACATTAAAGGAATGTTATGGTTGCAAAATCAAGCACTCAAACATCAGGAAATACCATCGTTAAAGTTGCCTGTGTGCAACATTAATTCAGCCACCTTGTACATATGCATAAAGCTAATGCCCTGCCCAGCGTCATATAGGAAGTCTGTATCAGAGTCTGGAATAGAACTCAGTTATCCTGAGTCCCAATCCAGTGACTTAGGGTACATCTACAATGCCAGTGGCATACAAAACAATTTGCTAGACAGCAGGGAAATGTTGTGAATTAGGAGTACTGGATTCTAATTCTTGTTCTGGTGGGGCGTGTGGTATAGTGTTTACAGATAGCACAGCACATAGATCTGGCACGGTCACTCTGAAAGGTTGTGTGGAAAAGTGGATGAGGCTTGGGAACTACACAAGAAAGACTTGGATTACATTACTCAGTCTACTAGAGGTGATTTTGTGCTCCTTCTTGGTTATCTCACTTGTAAAATGCTTGCCAGCTTCTTAACGTATGAGGCCTTGCTCAATAATAAAGCTTTGAAATCCACAAAATTAACATCAATCCTTAGAAATGTTAAGAGTGGACCTCATGGTTGCCACCTGGCTCCCGTCCCAGCATACCTTCTCCTATTTTGCAGCTGCTGCCTAGCATGTGCACCATTAAGGGTTGTGCTAATACAGTGGACCTGTAAGGAGCTCTGAAGGGTTGGGGGCATGCTCGGGTGCAGATGGAATGTTGGTAGAGTTTCACTGCAAGTCTCTAATAAGCCCTACTGAACATGTGCAAAGGCAGTTTTCAGAAGAGTATCAGTTCTTCAAATCCAGGTAAATATGCATAACGAAGTGAAGGACACCTCTGTGATCTCAGGACTATCCTTCTGCCAGATTGCAAATCCATTCTCCAAAGGATGAAGGTTTTAGAGATGTCCAAAAATTGTTTGGAAAAAACTTTAACTCTAACAGCCTGAGGCACAGAGCAAGCATGGAAAACTTCAACTTGAACAGTTAAAGTTTGGCAAAGTGAAGAAGCAACTGAAAACAGGGGCTTATAATGGAAAATGGTAGGCAATCTTAACTATAAGTGTCATTGCCAGCTCTGTTTATAAAAATATGAGGCCAAACAAACACTATACTACTGCTGTATCAGGCTCCTCTCCTTTTAATCTTGTGCTAAACTTTATCTGGCCTTGTTCACTGCTATGTCACACGGCAAAGAACACAGATGGAAAAATCCTCCTTGTCCAATACCCAGAGTACTTGCCAGCTCTACATCTCCAGTGAAAGGCTGATCAAACATGAGCTGCTGTTTGAAGTAGGACACATCTGTTTACATTACTTTGTCTGTTTGTTAAGTTATTGCTTCATTAATTCATCCATTCTCTCACTCATTGAAATGTTATTTTAATGTCCTTTAAAAAAAAAGTTAACACTCAAATTGCCTTATGTGTCTGCCAGGATTATACTTTAATAAAAAGGATGGATGTCTTAAAACTGGGCTTCTGTGAGTTATTTTTTGTTTTGTTTTGTTTTTTCCAGAAGGAAAGGAATCCTACTGCAAATTGGGGGCATTGCAAGTTCTTTTTCACTCAGCCAATATGAGATACCCCATTAAAACAGCATGAGCAATGTGGTACAGCCCTGGTTCTATTTTTAAAAGTTTAACACAGTTTCACTTTTAATTTCACATTGAACGAGATTGCCTCTTTCTGTTTGTGGTTCAGGATGCACAAAGGACACATTACAGAAATTATGTTTTCTGGGAACATCACATGTGAGTGTCATGTCTCAGTGAAAAGCGAAAATAGTGAGGGAACAGCACCATCTACAGGACACATTATTGTATCAGTGAAGGATGCCAGATATGGGGATAATCTTCTGTAACTGTACTATTATTTAACTTAAATCATTCCTCTAAACAAAAAAACCCTGCAGTATGGCTCCGAATATCTCTTGGTGACATTCTGTGCTGTTTGGAGTTTCGTCTAGCCAGGGTCATTTTCTAATGTGCCCCGCATCCTGTGCTGGTGTGTGGGTGCATAGGGAGGAGGAGTTGTTTGTTTTAAAGAAGCAGTAATAATATTTTGACTTCAGGGTGATTCTAAAAATCTTTGAGGGCTGTACAGGGCTTCCAGAGAAACGGGGGTCACAGGTAAAAGGAAAATTAACATTTGCATAAAACATGCAAAACAAAACCTGCATACTTACTAGCAGAGTCCCTGCTGCAGTGCAATCTCTGATGCACTAGGCCCCTGGATTACAGACAGGCCAGTACAGCTGGCATAGGTAGGCCCAACACTAAAATGAATAGGAGGACAGACAGGGAGACTGCTCTCCTTTAGCTGGATTCTTTGGGCTGAGCGAGCAGGCTCATCCCCACAGACAAAAGATGGGAGAGCAGACCATCTAGCAGAAAGATGGGTGACATCAGGGGGGGGGGGGGGACATACCTTGCAGGACACAATCCCTGCTCATATCAATATATCAAAAGGTAAGGGAGAGTGGATTTTGAGTTTCACACAGCTGTAGAGTGATGAACATTCTGGATCTCTGAGTCCATCTCCCTATATTTCTGAAGGACCAATTTTCAAAGCTCTTCAGAGTCCCACTAGTTGATTGTGTATATTTTCCCCAAATATGTCTAGGGTTGGGAATTCCATAATCAGCTTTGGCATCTTAATAGAAAGTGGAGTGAATGCTAGGGGTGACTCGTATGATCAGTCTTCCTTTTGTCTGTTGCTTATTAACAATACATCTGTTAATCACAGGAGCACATTTTGTTTACAAATGTATTTACTCTTACAAAGTCAGGATCTTTGAATATTCAGCCCAGACAGCAGGTGTGCATTTCCTCACAAGTGGCTGTGAGTTGTTGGCTCTCAGCAATTTCATTTCACAATGGCTTGTTTGAATATTTTCCCTGACTTTGATCACATGGGTTCTTAACTATCAAATCTTACTTTTGACTTTCAGAGTGGGTTGAATTGCAAAAGTTATTGTGAAAATAGATAAAATGCATGGAACTCTCATAGAAAATGCATGGGACATTCATGGGTCCAGTCTGAAGCCATGAACCAGGTCTCTATCTTTCACTGTCTTCTGAAGGATAAGGACTGAGTAGCCGGTGTATGAAAAATGTCCTCTTAATGTCTTTTGGGGGATACTTAATCCCTTCTTCAGGTAATGCATTCCTGTTCCCCTCCCTAGATATTTTCAGGAGAGCCTGCCGGGTTAACCTGCTTTCCTCCATCTGAAGTACCATGTATATCCTTTCCACCCCAATTTGGGATCAGCAGGACTGACTGTCACCCTAGAGCAAGGGTTAGCCTAAGCCTGTTCTTCCTTGACAGTAATATTTTGTAACTCTTCCTCTGTCTGTAACATGTGCTCCTTCTCATTATCACCACCACTGAGAACTTTCATGTTTGTCTCAACATGATCGTTAGATCACACAGTCCTAGCACAGAATCATTTTTACAGACAAGTGCAATGGTATATAACCCCTGCCATCCTAATGGCTTCGTTCCTGCTAGTGATTTTAAGGTCACACTAATCTCAAACAAATCCTGCACTGAATTTATGAAGGATACCCGCCCGGTTAGGAAGCGATAATTAATAAGGAAGCTACGCCTCACTGTTTGCAGCACATTGCTTCGATTTACAAGTCCATATGCCCATGAGAATACATTGAAAATACTCTTGCTCTCTGAGGGATGCATTGTGCATTAATTTTGTTAGGGAGCATCTCTGCTGTTCTTGCTGCTGCTTCTGACCCTTTTCATGTATTCTATAATTGTTATGAAACAAATCATAGTAACCATCTCAGACATGAGAATTCATTATAGAGAATGAAATCTGAAAGACACTTGTACCCAGAATCCGAGAAATACTAGGTGGTTTATGTGTGGGAAGACAAAGAAAGGAATTAATGGTCTACTGTTCTTGGTTGAGGTAATGCTCATCACCAAGAGTTCATGATCAAGCGTGCCCAGGCTCTACCATATTTGTTAAACGAGGAGGACTCAATGGCCCTGTCTACATTAGAAAAATTTGCACTGATGCGAGTAAATCAGTGTACCTACAAATGCAAATCCCTAATGTAGATGTGTTTATAACCAGTACTACTAAATCCAGGAAGTTACTGGTGTAAACTCAGTTTTACATTGGCTCAGTGTGTCTGCATAAGGAGTTTGTACCAATGTAAAACTTGTGCAAATTTCTCAAACATAGACCCACATAGGGTCAGTGAATAGACCCTCATTCCCTTCAGGTTAACAGATGCACCAGTAGATTTCCAGTGCCATATTTAAGAGTATTTGAAGGGCCTCTGGACCAATACATGCTGTTTTATAGAAAGGGTTTTCAACAATTTAACCATCCCCTCTCTTCAATGCAGGTTTACAGTCCTGGCTCTCACAGAGGAGATAGCACCCCTCCTGAACACACAGCCCTCAACCTCCAATTAATGGGCATTACTAAATGAGGTGAGATGCTGCATCAATTGGCCAGGTGTAAAAATATTTTTTTGAAAATCAAATTCAAGAGTAACATAAAGCACACATGGACATAAAAAAAATCCTGTAGGTGAATTCCCTTGCACACACAGGCCTCAGCCTATTTTTTTTTCTTTCCCTTAACTAGCCCAATCTTAGGCTCTTTTAAAAAGCAAACTATCCCTTACATTTAGGGGCATGTGGGAGTGTGTAAAGACTGCATGAATGAGACTTAAGGCAGTAAAGTCCATGGACAGAAGAGATTAAAGTTATATGGAATTCATGAAGAACATGAAAACATTCACAGGTTGCTTTCCCTCTGCTCTGTTTTCACATCAGGGTAACACCAATCACAGTTACTCTTTTTCATGCTTTCTGCCAGACTGGAAGATGTTTCTGTTGAATCTGCCTTAAAGAAACTATGGAAATGTTGAGGTTGATTCTGCTTCTGTTCCAGCCTCAGCAGCAATTAGAGGTCACAAGTAACTGGGTGTAATGTGATGAGTCACTCCTGTGCTAGGCTCCAGCCAATCCACAGGCAGAAGCTGGTCTTGTGACTCCCAGACCAGGTATATAAGCCTCACAGGAGGAAAAGCAGCTCAGTCTGCTTGATGTCATGCCAGGGTTTGGCACTTGCTCCTGCCTGACAGTGGCAACAGACTCCCTGAGTCTTAGCCAGCTTCAGCCTTGCTCTTGTTAATTTGGTTCTGCTCTGCTCTGCTCTGGACTACTGAATCTAACTCCAATTCCTAGGCATGACTGCTCCAGCTCCAACCATTAGGCCTAACCATCCCCATCACAGTTTCTGACACTGGAGGAGAATTCCTCCAGTACAGGAGCTGTGTAGAGTCAACAGAAGAGCCCCCCCCCCCCCCCCCACACACACACACATGCAATGTCCATTTGCAGACTCCTGGCAGCCAGGATGGGAGCAGGGCAGAGGTAGCATAGTGCATTCTAGGCTGCCCTGAGATCCATAGGCAACCCTCCATAAATTAGAGCAGCCTATGGGGCTGATTTATGCCAGGGGCCATTTTTGGCTCCTGCTGCAGTCAAGAACAGAAGTGCTGAAACACGTCGTAAAGCCACTTTCTGCCCTCACTCCCCTTGAGCTGTGTTGCACAGAACCTGTCCCTCATACTTGCTTGGGGATGGCCCCAAAGAAGTGGTGTGGTCTGATGCTTTGTGGGAACAAGGAGCAGAATCTATGGGTTGTTAGTTTCTACATCATCTTTCAAGATGGCAAAAATTATGGGTTCCTGTTTTGTTAAATCTTCAGAAAAAACTGCATCTGTGAATTTTTTTAAGTCTGCCTTGTTTTTTTAAGTCTGCCTTTGTTCACTTTGTCATTGCTTTTAATCTGCATGTGTTTATCAGGATCATTCCTCAAAGGTTGTCTTTGCAAGAATATAATCTATATTCTGTTCACATACTATCTATTCATCCATGCTGCTGCTGCTGAGTTATTCTCATGCATATTTGAACATTTTAAAGCTTAACCTTGGTACATATGGTTGTTGCATACCTCTTCACTATCCTCTCACTTTACAGCCAAATTTACCTTTAACTCCTACAAACCTGGTGTTATTACAATATTATACAGCAAAAACCCTGCATTGTAAAATATTACTTATTGTCCAGAAATAAATCTCACCCCATCATTACATTTACTATTATTTTATTTGTGTCCCCCTTTCTGGTCTTAATGCCCAAATTAGTCAGATGTTTGGGACTTCAAATCTTTGCAAGATGGGTAGAGGCACTTATTAATCAAATGATATAAAAGTATTCCTGAAACACTGAGGGACTTCATTTGAGGTCAAATCCTGGCTCTGTTGAAGTGAAAAGCAAACTTCCCACTGACTTCGGTGGCACCAGGATTTCACCCTTGTTGTGTTGACATCAATGAATTATACAGAGTTTAATAAATAACTATGGTGCTTTTCAAAAAGACATATTTGCAGGGCTGGCGCTACCATTAGGCAACCCTAGGCGGTAGCCATGGGTGCTAGGATTTGGGGGGCAGCATTCAAGTCCCTCGGCAGCCGCGGCAGGAGAGGCTGCTGCCAAAATGGTGCCGAGGTCCCCAGCGGCCAAAGAAGCTGCCACCGAGGACTCCGGTGGCACTTTGGTGGCAGCTTCTTCGGCCTCCGGGGACCTCGGCGGCATTTCAGCTACAGCCTCTCCCACCGCCAAGCTGGCGCCACCCCTGCATATTTGGCAGCCTTTAAACCAGCACCAATATGCCTGGACTGTTCAAGAGATGGCTTTAGTCATAGGTAAGCTAGGTGACCATCTGGAGCAAGGCACCTAAGTCCTTTCTCCAAAAGAAAGAGAAGGTGTCTCTCTCATTAACTTGACCCCCAGAGGTTAGAGCCTTCACTCAGAATGTGGAAGACCTCTTTCCTATTGTGGGGCAGGGACTTGAACATGGGTCTCCTACCAGATGCCCTAGCCCCTGAGCTATTATTCTCATTCTTTCTCTGAACCAGTTAATATTGATCAGTTATACCAAGTGGAACAGCTCCAGCAGGAAAGAGAGAGAGGAAGAGAGAGAGAGACCTATTCTACAATGCCCCATAGCCTAGTGGTTGGGGCATTCACCTGGCAGATGAGCCCACTGGCTCAATTCCCTGCTCCACTTCAAGCCACCTGGAGTGATTCAAAGGAGAAGGTCAGTCCACGGAGAGTAGGGGGCAGGGAACGCCATGTTTTCCATACACACAGATTTACCTTTAGTGGCTTTTGTTTCAAATTAAGAGACATGATAAAGAAAAAGCAAATATAGACTCTTCATAAGTCAGAAAGAGCATAGAGATGCTGTAATGTTCTTCCTCTGTACTGACTCAGCAGTGCCACCCAGCAGACACTGAGGGAGTAGCCTTACTTGGAAAGGTGGAGTACATAGAAAACAGATAGTAGCATCTCCCCATGACTATATACACTATAGGCGATCTGTGGCTTGTAGGGGGGGAGGAGAGGAGAGAGAAAAAATAGGGGAGCACCTGGGGAGGAGAGAAGGTGAGAGAGCAGAGAAGAAGAGAAAATGATGATAAAGGGGGAAGAGAATACAGAGAAAGTGGGGGAAACAAATATGGAATGTCCACAAAAGAAAATAGTGAAAGACAAAAGAAAAAAGTGAATAAGGAAAGGGATTGAGAGGGCAGCTAGAAAAGGGACAACATAAAAGTAACGCCATTTTTTTTCCAGATTACTACATTCCAGATTTTAGGGGTGGCTTTCCAGGCTGTGAATTATGGATTTTTGGCCAGAATAAATATGCACTGTTAATATCGTTGACCTCTATTTTCCTCTTTTGTCTTGTGGGGGTGAAGCCAAAAGTAGAATGCAACTGCACCAAAATGGTAAAACAGCTTGTGACATTACAGTCCATATTCCTTATGAAAATATGCTTGATATGAGTATGACATAACAGATGTACTTTATGCAAGATGGCTCATGTAAGATATCATTGGAAAGGTTATGATTTACTGAATGTGATTATCCAATTTGTATGCCTGTATCATGTCTGTATCTGAAGTTAGGAATATTAACTATGTATCTCTGTTTCAAATGTGTTACTTTGGGTGTCACCCCCAACCAGCCCTTCAGGTACAACAATGGAAAAGCCAGATAGTGCTAATGGGCCATTAGTGGAAACAATGGACTGTGAAAGAGCTTAGTCTTCCTGTGGATGCTCCAGAAAGCCTACGAGTAATGGCTGCCACAACCAAGCAGAGACATGGGTCCGAGTCATCTAGTACTGGATACCCCTCCTCCCCTTTTGGAATGCCAGTGGTTTTCCACTGGGAGACAAAGGGTTTCCGCCTTACACAAGAGCTATATAAGGCAGGAGAGTGACATCATCAGGGTTCTCTCTGCCTTCCCACCCAAAGAGCCACTGAAAAAGACCTGGAAGCAAGAACTGAACTGGTGGGAGAAGGGTTGAACCCACGCTGGAAGGGCATCTAGCTTGTGAGTAATAATACCTGAGGTCTCAAGAGGGATACCAGTGCAGCAGCCTTTCAAGACTTTCTGTAATCTGCCTGCAACAATATCTAGGGTGAGAAATTACTATTTGTAAACAATTTCTTTAGTGAAACAAGCTTAGTTTGCATGTTTGGTTTCATTTGCTTAGTAATCCATTTTGTTCTGTTTGCTACCTCTTTTACCACTTAAAATCTGCCTTTTGTAGTTAATAAAATGTTTTGTTTATAATATAACCCAGTTTCTGTAATTTCTACCTGGGGGGAGGAGGTAAGAAGTGTGCACATCTCTCTCTGCATTGAGGGAGGAGGCAAATTTCATAAAACCTTTGGGTTTGTACCCATTAAAAGAAATGAGTACCAGAGTGTTGGAGCAAGTCCCTTAAACTGAGTCTTCCCAGAGCTGATCTGCAGCTGGGTGTGGCCCTGCCTGTGTGTGTGTGTTAGAGGAGGCTTTAATAGCCTGACTCAGCAAGACAGGTTAAAGGGGGCCCATGCTGGTAGAACAGGTAGACTCAGTGGTATCTCAGCACATCAGGTGGCTTAGTAAGGGGCATAACCCATCACACAGCTGTCAGGTACAAAGCTTACTTTCATTGCACAGTGTGTAGTACAGCTCTTTCTCCAGGGGATTGGTACCTGTCAGGAATTTGTCAAAGTGTGGTGGACCTACAAAACTGAAAGCCTGTTGGGAAAATGGACTTTCTGTTGTTACCAATATGGTGGGAAATCACCTAGTGTATGGTGTCATTCCAGCAGACCAGTGGGGAAAGGCTAGACTATTGCACTGCTGTCTATTACCATCCTGCAATTGTGTGCCTAGTGATAGGCCAATAACAATAAAACAAGTCCAAAAAAACAGGAAGGAGTGACACGTTATCCAGTTTTTCAGAAACAAGAGCCTTTTGACAGTTCAGATAGTGGCAGATAGGTTCCATTCCTTAATTCTCATGTGCAAAATGTAACTGTGCCCAATATCACTGGTGAAGAACATCAGCTTGCTATATGCCAAGATCAGTAAGCATAGGGGTTATTTACCTATCTAGGTTATTATCCATCACCAGTTGACTTCAGTACCTACTCAGATGCTGAGGCTCACCTATTTAGGCCCCCATGATCACAGCCTTAGGTGGTAAAATAATATAAGATTTCAAAAAACAGGAGTGTTGTGATTCGAGCAGAATCAATGTGGCAAATTCCCTTTGTTATTTAATGGCATATAAAATACCAGCTACTGGTAGTCATTGAACTCTAAAGATGAATCCACCTAGTATTGTCTGGTCTTTACAGAATCATACTATGACAATGAGATTTGGAGTTGCCCAGCAGTGTGCATTCACCATGAATTAAGATTGTCAATACACTGATTCTATTAGTGGTCTGTGCATGAGGCTACAACCTGAGCATCCTTTTACCAGCAGTGGTATTGCCCTACAGTCACCACACGGCAAGCTGTGAGAGCCTGCCTCAAAACGCTTCAGACCCGGGTTTTGTGTCACGGAGCCACTTGTCACGTTCAGGCTAGAAACATCTATAAATGTTGTGTGGAGACCTCAACAGTTCTGGGCTAAATCATGGCTCTATACTACAGAGCGGGGAGAATCTATGTTTTGGGTGGTGGAGAAAGACTTTTGGGTGTGTTGTATATGCACAGGGAGTTCCATACACTTGGAGAAAGATGTGATGCAGTGATAGTAAACTCTAAATACAAGCAGCAGCTGCTGTTCAAAAGGATCTGGATTTTTATTATAGAAACATAATACAAAAGGGGAACAAATGACATAATTATCTCAAACGCTCTAATTCATCACACCTCAGAATATTTGTAGCTGGAAAATGATCCTTAGATAGACATTCAAGCCTTTTGCTAAGAATGACTTCCTTTACCACTTTACACACTATCACTGAATTGTTCTATGTGTGTTCACTCTTTTACAGAGCCTGTCTCAGCTTGCTTTTCTGGTTGGTGGCCCTTTAAATCTGGGAGACAAAAGGGGCTGCAGCCATAAGGAAGCCATTTTGAAGGTGATTGCTGCAAATTGCACTTCTCTTTTCTTTCAGCTGGTAAGTGTGTGTTTGGTTGTTGTTGTTGTTTTTTAAAGTTTTTATTATGTTTTGATCTTTTTTCCTCCTCACTCTTGACAAGATTGTACACCACTTTGTGAAAATGTGTACTGACACTGGAATACATGTGCAAATTTCATTTAAAAAACATTAGACTCAAGGCCACAGGAACTGAACATACAGTTGCCAAGGAGGAACTCACGGCTTGTAGCATTAGGACTTATATGTGCTTGTATAGAGTCAAAAGCACTCTGATGCTTAACAAATATTGCATTATATTAGTCTGATGAACATTGTTTTGCTCTAGTATTTTTCTAAGTAACATTCTCCAAGTTTTTCAAAAGCTTGGGCAGGCACACACAGCAATATGAGCATCCACATTGGGGCTCAGAAAGAAGAAGCCATGCAAGGGGTTTTGAAAGCTGGTGTTCAATTGTTTCCTAGTTATCTGAGAGCCCACTACCTTGAGTCTTCCAAGGGACAATATGAGGTTGGGACTCAGGGGGCTGGGTCTCCAGTGGTGTCTAAAAATAGACTGCTTATTACTGGGCATTAAGGCCTGAACAGCAAAAGTTTGCATATGCTAATTATACCTAGGGTGCATTTCTGCTTCACCCTAAGTCATCAGGAAAATTCCTTGGGCAACGTTCAAAATTCCATTGGCTGCACAGGCAATTTGATCATAGCCAAAAATTGCCTTTGGAAATCATCTGGGATCCCAGCTCCCACTTGAGTCATTAGATGGGGTTGCAACGGCATTTTCAATGGCCCAAGTTTTTGAAAATGCTGACTGTTGCATAAAAACTTCTGCTGCTTCTTTACAGCTTCTTGTTCAACCTTCTGCAACATTTGAGCACTAAATGAAGAAAAAACTGTTTGTTTTAATATCACTCTTTAAAACAAGTCATCTCCTGACCCATACTTACATGAGGTGTTTTTTTTAACCAATTCAGGACAGTGTACTGTTTCAGCAAGCCACAGGTGGCTGATGGGAGAACTGTGGTAGTGTCTTCTGTAACTTTGGATGAGGGTGAAACTGTGACATTCAGCAGTGCCCTGAGAGCACGCCATCATCGCAGTGAGGTTTTAAAAATGCCAGTAGCCAGGTGTCAAGGTGAACTCCCAGACAGCTTGGGCATATAGTATCAAGATGACCATTTCAAAAAACAATCCCACTCTGTTCTCTTTGCTGCTTGGATGCCCAAATCCTCAGAAGTGTTTGTCCAGAGTGGGAGAGGCCCTTGAAAAATTTCCTTGGAGATGTACTAGAATTACATAGTTCAACTATGGTATAAACTTTTATTATTCCACTGCACTAGTAAGCTTAAACAGCATAGTATTGTGTTTCATAGGCAGACATCTGTATAAGGAATTTCTTTTTATATGTAACACATTACATATTTCAACCATGTGAGTATAAAATGTGAGACTGTGGTTTTCCAAAGGAAGCAGAAGGGAGAATTTTGTTCTCATTTTACTGGCATAGTTGCTGTGCTATAGAACATTCTCCTGCTCTGCTCTTCCAGAGAATAAGGGGATCCTGTTCTAATAAAAATCTGTCAGGCTTGGTATGCATGAAGAGCACAGAAAGAGTAAAAATAACCCAGTATTGCAAATAAAATTAAGGGCCTAAACCTTCTATTGATTTTGTGGGGGAAAAAGACTCCATAAGAATGGCCATACTGGGTCAGACCAATGGACCATTTAGTCTAGTATTCTGTCTCTGACAATGGCCAGTACGAGAGCTTCTGGTGAAGTATACAGAACAGGATAGCTGAAGTGATCCATCCCTGGTTTCTCCTCTGAGCTTCTGGGAATTCAGGGGTGCCCCAAACATGGGGTTGCATCCCTGACCATTGATGAACCTATCCTCCAGGAACTTATCTAGTTCTTTTTTGAACCTGGTTATGCTTTTGGCCATCACAACATCCAAAGGCAATGAGTTCCACAGGTTTATTGTGCATTGTAGCTATCTCCACAACTCTGGGACCCATGTCTCTCCCCAGACCATGGCGTCCTCTTCTGGGCACAGTCCTCCGGCTCTGCCCCCACTCCAGTATCAGCAGTCCTTAGTCCTCAGCGGCCAACTGCAGTCCAAGGTCCATCCCCTTGCCTCAGGGGCAAACTGCAGTCTGGATATCA
This sequence comes from Chelydra serpentina, assembly GCA_037349315.1. Classification (NCBI taxonomy): domain Eukaryota; kingdom Metazoa; phylum Chordata; order Testudines; family Chelydridae; genus Chelydra; species Chelydra serpentina. The sequence continues at coordinate 142,557,041 of JBAIAC010000004.1, forward strand.
GCCACTCTCCTCATTGGCAAATGTGGTGCAAGGGGGCGGGGGGGGCGGGGGGAAAGGGCCAGCCTACCCGCTACTCTGGATCCCAACCCATGGACCCTATAGCCGGCAGCCACCTACTTCCCTCCTCCAACTTGCTGCCTATTTTCCCTGGGCTACTTTCCCCATAGCCCTAGCACCCTCTCAGCCTCTGTAGCAAGGCCCCAGCCTGGCAGTGGTCAGCCAGCAGCTCACCCTTGCACTCTGCTGCCCCTGCCCAGCACTGCTCTATCTAGGGCACTTCTTCAGCCAGCCCAATCCTCCTCCCTTGCCTTCAGGGAGAGACTTCCCTCTGCACTGCTGAGCAGCCCTTTATGTATGTGTGCTGTTCCCCTGGTGTTATCTGGAGTGGTGATCTGCTAGGTCACTCCAATCCTCAACTCTGGGAGCCAGCTTTATCCTGCTCTGCTGTGAGAACCCCCACTCCCGGGCTGTTCACGCACAGCCTCTGGCATATAAGCTGCTCCCAGCTACGCGAGTGAGCACTTTTGGCCAGCTGCTACTTGGATTGTGCAAACGAATGACACTAGCCGATACCTCCGGTCCCAAACACAACCCTAGGAACCTCCATCTTGCAGTGTCCAGTTATGGCCGCTGGACACTGCAAGCTTATGAGTTCATCAATTTAACAAAGAAATTGATATGCACCAGGCTTGTTATCCCAAGGGGAGTCTCTGACACACTCCAAACCAAACGTAGTGCTTCAGGTAGAATAAACAAACAAATGTATTGACTACAAAAGATAGATTTTAAGTGATTATAAGTCAAAGCACAAGAAGTCAGATTTGGTCAAATGAAATAAAAGCAAATCGCATTCTAAGCTGATCTTAACACTTTCAGTGCCCTTACAAACTTAGATGCTTCTCACCACAGGCTGGCTGGTTGCCCTTCAGCTAGGCTCTCCTCTTTGATCAGCACTTCAGTCACTTGGTGGTGGTGGTCTGTAGATGGAGGTGGAAGAGAGAGGAAGAACATGGCAAACGTCTCTCCCTTTTATCATTTTCTTTCTTCCCTCTTGGCTTTGCCCCCCCCCCACCGCTTCCGCATTACCTCATTTCAGTCCCAAACTGACTGAGGGAAGGGGGGTGACTTACTTGAGAGTCCAACAGATCCTTTGTTGTTGCCTAAGCCAGTGTCCTCTGTTCCTGTGATGCTGGGCTGGGTTTGTCCCATACATGCCCTGATAGGGTGTGAACTGCCCCTCTGCTCCTGGAGAGGTTTTGCCTGGGCTTGTTTTAAGTCATAAGGACACATTTTCAGCCTCATAACTATATACATGAAATTACAACTTATAGCATTACTATAACAACCATGCTCAGTGCATCGTGAGCGTTCCGAAGACACCCGACATGACAAACTTTGCATTGGATACCACACAATCATATTATAAGGATGAACATGGGGGGTTCAGGGTGTTCCCCTGAGGTACAGAGTGTCACAATATGGCCCTCGCCAGCCCTGATTGGCTGCTCCAGCAAGCCTTCCCTCTAGTGGTGGGCTCAATACGTCCTTTCCTGATTAGTGGGTTCTGCGCAGCCTCCCTGGTGCTGCTTTTAACTCCTTCTTCTCCCTGTGTGGGGCAGCCACCTCACCACAGGAGCCCACGGGGACGGATACTGTACAAAAATAGCAAAGAGGCAATGCCTCCTAGTGTTCAGTCTTGAAATTAGTGTTTGGGAAATATATAGGTGCTGATTTTTAAAGTGCTGTATAAGAGAGCATATTGTAGCAAATGGAGCATGTAAAGAGTGTATGAGGTAAGTAAATATTGACTCTGTTTTATAGATGAAGGAAAATGAGACAGACAGGTTAGATTACTTTTCCTGTGGTTATACAGTAAGTTGCTGTCAGATCTGGGACTGGAACGGAGGAGCTCTTGATTCAATTCTCCTGTCCAATCCACTAGAGTTGCCTTTTCCATCTCTTGTCTTTCTCAGTGGTATTTTTATTGTTTACATAAAAATATAGAATCCTTTCCTGAGCAGTTCTCCAAGTACAGGGGCTACCTCTTTCTTCTTATTCAAAAAAATCACATTCTTTTTTTTTAATAAACTAAATTGTTTTTCATTCCTAAAATAGAAAATACAAGTTTTAATAAAAGATTAAAATATCTCTGTTTTCTCCTTCTGTCCCAAAGCCGCCCCCCTTACTTTTAAGACTGTCACTGATTAACACTGATTAATATTTGCAAAGCTGGAAGGAAAAAAGAAGTATTCCCATTGAAATTGTGTATTCTGATGAAGTGGGAGAGAAAGGTGGTAATGAAATACCACACACGGAAATGAAATCAAAAATTAAGCTCCCTTGTGACTGATTATGCTGCTTGAGCAGGTGCCACACTCTTATTGGTTTAATATCTGGCAGCAAAGGTACTAGACAAGAACTTCCTCTGGGGGCGATGATTCTGCTCTAGTTGATATGTTTAATGAGGTGTTACTAATTTTCTCCATGCCTTTTGATAACAGTAAACATATCTTCTCCTATTTCATAGAATATACTTAATATTCTAAGTGAATGTCTGATAAGTGGAACAGGTGTCTTCTATGTGCATGTCTTCTGCAGAATTATCTTAACTAGATGGAATTTGAAGGGATTTGTTTTACTACTTTTTCAAGGACCCTTAGCCCGGACAATGGCTGTGCCATTCAGACCAAATTTGCCTCAGGTGTTCTTGGCTCACAGTGGCTTTGCAAGCTTTAGACTGCATAGCTGTAGCGGTACTCAGCTAATTGAGTTCTTCTCTTGAGGTGAGGTTTTAAACGGTATAACTAGCTCAGGGAGGAAGGTAACAGAGGGGACGTATTGAGTCAAGAAGTTTCTCAGCTGTTCCTCCCTCATCCCCAAAAATGGATATTATAAAAGGTTGAGAGAGTTTCTTTCCTCTTTTCAATTGGGATAGTCCCACAAGCAAAGTGGGGTTGGGAGAAAAGTAGGAGCAGCCTTCTTTCCATTGATTACAGAGAACCCCACTCCTTCCTAGCAGTCAGGTACTCAGCCACTCACTGCTATCAAGTTGTTTTGTTTTTTCCCTCCAACATTGTCTCCTGTCTCTACAGTCATCTGGGTGTAAGGCATCCTTAGAGCTTTGGTAACTCCTGCATGCTGCTCTTCTTTATGGGGTTAGGACTGACCCAGGACACAGCTTGCGGTGTGCAAGCTCTCCTTCCCCAAGCAACTCTGTACCCCCACCACCATATGGAAAGGCATATGTATGTATATTTTATTTATGCAGCTGGATGGCCTGTTTCTTCAAGATGGTGGCCTGTTGCAGAGCCAGTATCCATGGCTCAGAAGGCCACAAATATTTTAGCCTAGATAGAGTCCTGGATTACAGGACAAAGATTCTGTTTATAAAGTATGTCCAGATCCCTGAATGGAGGACACCATGTTAGGGCTGTGTGGGTTTCTAACAATTTCTATCAGATGCCAATAATTTACTTCTTGGTCAAGGTCCAGCAAATTATAGAAGGCTATCCCTGGACCTGTGAGTGGTAAGAGTGAGTGTCTGTCACCAGTTTGCCTAGCTCAAGTCAGTGCTATGAATCCTTAGTTTTCCTGAGAATCAAATTACATCCTCACTTAAAAAAAAAAAAAAGCTTGTGATATAACACAGATCAGTATTACTATCCCAAGTTATATTGGCCTTTCTTTATTTTTATTATTTAAAATATGAAAAAACCTCAAAGAGAAAAATAATGCACCATTAAGGTTAGTTTCACATTCACAAAGGTTTTACACTGTAGTCGGTATTTTATTGTATTTAATCTTGATACATGTACTGTGCCCTGTATAAATATATGTGTGCATGTATAACGACAATATTTCTTTCCTTGTGAAGTAATAAGCCTTAAATAGCAGTAAGCATCCTGATGAAATAGCAGCTGAAGCAGTAGAGCATAAAATTAATATGCATCAAATGGTAGATGATCGGTTGATAGGCTGTTCCATAAAGTTTGCATGCATAATTTAAACAAAGCTGTTTAGCAGTTTGTGGATCTTACAATTATAGCGCTTTTTATTGCTAATGCATGAAATATATCTGTTCAGGTAATAATACAGCATTTTGTCACAGCAACGTTTAAACAGTTCAGCTATCAAATATTTGAAACAAGCTAGCATACCTTCTGGTCTGACATCTAGTGTCTTAGTGCTGTAGAAACCCCTTTCTGGGTTAAGATACATCTCAAATCAATCACTTTCTGTGTTCTGTGCTGTTTGTTTTCACCATTTTCTCCTAAAAATTCTCCACCACAGTTGTCTGGCTTGATGGTCTTGCAGAGACCCAGGTTAAAGAGGGTGGGGGCAATTTACATCACATGCTTCCTAGATTAAGGGAATTCAGGCAAATGAAAGTTTACAGGCTTGGTCTCTGGAGTGGTGTGGAGCTTAGTTAACTTTGGGGTTGGAAGTAAGCTCATTTCACAAGCATCCACCAGGTGATCAAACAGAGAGAAGCGTTGGCATCCAGATAGATCTGTCTTCCCCCAAGAATAAGTAGGGACCATGTCACCATCCAAATAGGAAATGAGGGGTTGGGGAAATGGGATCCAAAGAATAAAGTGTTAAGGGACACTTCAGATCCTTCTGATCAATTTTAACTGAATGCTAGATGTTGTGAATTAAATGCGAGTGTGCAAGGAGAAAGATAGTCTCTCCACAACACAAAGCTTCTATGTCCTTCTACATATGAAAAATGTGCTGTCTACATTTCATATTGTTTAATGCAGTTTGTCATAGGTTCTCAGAAAAGGCCACATACATTCCTGACACTGCTGATAATGATGTTTTCTGTTAAAACTCTTCTACCTACTCTCATTCACTTCTTCCTAAGAGAAAATTCTTTCTTAAATGTGCTTTGTTGAGTGACGGAAGTTAGCCTATTGTAAAGTTGTCTTTCAATGTTAAATTGCAGCCATTTATAACTCAGGAACATTAGAGTAGTGTTCTGAAAAGTGGAACAATTTTCAAGAATGTAAGTTGTGGGGGTGGGAGGGATAATACAAAAACAAGATGTTTACTGAACTGCACCTTTGTAATCATCTTGAGTTCATTTCAAGTGAGAACATTCTTACAGTACAAAAAAATTAAAAAGTGAGATTTTTAATTCCCTCTTGGGAAAAGACTACTGACTAATTAATAATGGTGAAGTAATTTTCTATATATACAGAATTAGTATCTTTATTTTGCTATTTATCAATTAAAAATGAAGAGATGTGTCTTATAGCACTACCTAGTGCAGTTAAAATTTTTGAGAGAATTCACTACACATGAAGAGCATGGATTTGACAGGAAACTTGGTGCGATATGCTCTATATCACAATATGGAGCTTGGCACATTGTGTTGTTTGCATTTGATATTGTCTGGACCAGAGCAGCCAATGTTTTCCTAAATGTATACACTTTGATTTTTCTGATTTCTATCCTAGTAATCTTGTTCTTGGTCCCAGAATTTCCTAAGAGGGCTTTAAATGTTGAAAATGAAAATGTAGTAGTACCAAAATCTCAAGAAATGGTTAGATTCTTACACTGTACACACTCATATTATTGGGGTCCTTTTTAATTTGAAAGTATAGGAAGAACAAAGCATAGGAAAAGATGTGTGTAGCAGTTTACTATAGAGACACATAATTTTTAAATAGTAAGTATTGCTGTTAGCTACTTGGTAAAGTGTGATTTAACTAACATTGCATTGTATAAATCCCCTGAGTAATTAAATAGAAGCCATTGTGGGGAGATACAGTATGCAGGGACAGTACAAGAGTTGTTGTTGTTATTATTTAAATATTAGTACTGTACCATGGGAATCTTTTTAGTCACAGATTTAAAATTGCATAATTTCCCTATCCAGTGGTGGTAAGGAAGAAGGGTATTATACGGGAAGGAGAAGCATCTTAAAAGAGTCTGGATGCCCAAGAGACCAACATAATTTCTTGGCTAACTCAAGATTTATTAATTAGAAAAGAATATCAAAGGGAAAGTGTGGTCCAAACATAAAATCATAGAAGTGTAGGACTGGAAGAGACCTCAGTAGGTCATCTAGTCCAGTCCCCTGCACTCCAGGCAGGACTAAATAATAACTAGAGCATTCCTGACTGGTGTTTGTCTAACCTGTTATTTAAAGCCCCCAATGACAGAGATTCCACAACTACCCTTGGCAATATTTTCCAGTACTTAAGTACCCTGACAGGAAGTTTTTCCTAATGTCCAACCTAAACCTCCCTTGCTGCAGTGTAAGCCCATTGCTTCTTGTCCTGTCCTCAGGGGTTAAGAAGGACAAGTTTTCATCTACCTCCTTGTTAACAACCTTTTATGTACTTGAAGACTGCTATCATTGTCCCTCCTCAGTCTTCTCTTCTCTTCCCCTCATAAGTCATGTTTTCTAGACCGTTCATCATTTTTGTTGCTCTTCTCTGGCCTTGTTCCAATTTTTCCACATCTTTCCTGAAATGTGACACCCAGAACTGGACACAAAACTCCAGTTGAGGCCTTATCAGAGCTTATCAGAGTGGAAGAATTACTTCTCGTGTCTTGCTTACAACATTTCTGCTAATACATCCCAGAATGATGTTTACTTTTTTTTTAAACCTACTTACACTGTTGTCTCATATTTAGCTTGTGATCCATTATACCTCCAGATCCCTTTTTGCAGTACTCCTTCCTAGGCAGTCATTTTCCATTTTGCATGGGTGCAAATGATTGTTTTTTCATAACTGGAGTACTTTGGATTTGTCCTTATTTAATTACATCCCATTTACTTCAGACCGTTCAGTTTGTTCAGGTAATTTTGAAAGTTAATCCTATCCTCCAAAGCACTTGCAACCCCTCTCAGCTTGGTATCATCTGCAAACTTTATAAGTGCCCTCTCCATGCCATTATCTAAATCATGTATGAAGATACTGAATGGAACTGGACCAAGGACTGATCCCTGTGGGACCAAACTCAATATGCCTGCCAGGTTGACCGTGAACCACTGATAATCACTCTCTGGGAATGGTTTTCCAACCAGTTATAGAACCACCTTATATTAGCTCTATCTAAGCTATATTTCCTAGTTTTTTTAATGAGATGGCCATGCAAGTCAGTATCAAAAGCCTTACTAAAGTCAAGATATACCATGTCTATCTGTTCTTCCCATTCACAGGGTTTCTTATCCTGTTAAAAAAGGCTATTTGTTTGGTTTGACATGATTTGTTCTTGACAAGTCCATGCTGACTGTAAATTATCACCTTATTATTTTCTAGGTGTTTGCAAATTGATTGCTTGATTATTTGCTCCATTATCTTTCTGGGTACTGAAATTAAGCTGTCTGTAATTCCTCAAGTTGTACTTATTTCCCTTTTTATAGATTGGCACTATATTTTCCCTTTTCCAGTCCTCTGGAATCGCTCCCATCTCCCATGAGTTTTTGAAGATAATCGCTAATTGCTCAGATATCTCCGCCGTCAGCTCCTTGAATATTCTAGGATGTGTTTCAGCAGGCCCTGCTGACTGGATGACATCTAACTTATCTAAGTAATTTTTAACTTGTTCTTTCCCTGTGTTAGCCTCTGATTCTACCTCATTTTCACTGACATTCACTGTTAGACATCTGATTGCTATTAACGTTTTTGGTGACAACTGAAACAAAAATGTAATTTAACACTTCTTCCTTTTCCACATTTTCTGTTATTGTCTTTCTCCTCTCATCCCCTCATTGAGTAATGGGCCAACCCTGTCCTTGGTCTTCCTCTTGCTTCTAATGTAGTTGTAGAAAATTTTCTTGTTACCCTTTATGTTTCTAGCTACTTTAATCTCATTTTGTGCCTTGGCCTTTCTAATGTTGTCCCTACATGCTTGTGTTGTTGTTTTTTATATTCATCTTTACTAATTTGACCTAGTTTCCACTTTTTGTAGGACTCGTTTTTGAGTTTCAGATCATTGAAGATCTCCTGGTTAAGCCAGAGTGGTCTCTTTCCATACTTCCTATATTTCCTAAGCAGTGAGACAGTTTACGCTTGTGTCCTATCTAATGTCTCTTTAAACAACTGCCAGTACTCCTGAATTGTTTTCCTTTAGGCTTGCTTTCCATGGGATGTTACCTACCAACTTCCTGAGTTTCCTAAACTCTGCCTTCTTTGTTCTGCTGTTTTCCCTACTACCAAATCTGAAGAGAAGAACCCTTATCTGTTGTCAGTGGAGCAAAATGTCTAAAGGTAGTGCTGCACTAAGAACAAAACTGTTTTGCAAATGATTTTGAGATTTTTAAAAAACTGGCTTTATTCTGAATTGAACAAACCCTAAAAAGATTAGAAATTCTCAAAGGAAAGATTAAAAAAAAGTTGTCGGTCAATTAAAATGTTTCATTTAGACTTTTTTATTTTCACCTTTTTTATTTTGTATTATATTATTTATAGAATAAAATACAAAATTCAAAATAATTTTTGAATCTAAGTGTATTGTTCCAAAAAAGCCGAAAATTGATGTTTCAACATTGGCCAATTTTTTTCAAGTTTGTTTCTAAAATGCATTCTGGCAAAAGCAAGATGATTTCAGGAAGCATTTTGATTATGATGGAACTGCTTATTCAGACAGAATATGATTTTATCAAAGTTTTTCCAACTGGCTCTATCTAAAAGAGAATATTTGGCAACATGTAGCCAGACGTTCGAGAAGACAATTGTGGCAGTGTAGTCTGAGCCCAGTATTACCTAGGTAGCTGCAGAACAAAACTTACACCGGCAGCATGCTGGATGGAGACCTCCTGTATGGTTTCCTTTACATGGGACTGTGCAGAGCCTAGAGACATCCTGCTTCTCATATCTCAGCTTGCTCAAGGAAAGTGTTGACCTTGTCTCAGCTGGAGTTAATTCTGTGTATCTTACTTGGAATTCTTTCCGAAACATTTAACAGCTGGGGGTGATATCCTGGCTATACTGAGTTCAATGGGAGTTCTGGTATTGACTTTTATGTGGCCATCATTGGTGGCCACCATTGGTATTTACTTGTGCATTGCAGAAAGTAACTCCATGTATTCTACCTTTCTTAATAACATAGAATCTCTTTCTCCTTACTAGAAAGGGATTGTTGTTAATATGATGTTAGAAGAGAGACTCCAGAGTCTCTCTCTATATAAATTTATTTTCCTATGCTTTTCTTTTGCTGAGGTAGCATCTTTGTCCTCCTCTATTTGCGGTAAACATTCCATTGTAATAATGTGCCATGTTCAATGGAATTGCATTCAGTCATTTAAATAATGGCAGATGTAAAAGTGAAGAAATGTTGACTGTAATGTGCTTCTTGTGAAAAACTCATGCATTTATAGCACAGTATATTTCCAGAAACATTATAGCAATGAGTCTGTCAGCTACAATTCATGAGGACACCACTACAAACATACAGAACTGATGGAATTCTTTCAGTCACTTACTCTGGAGGTAGGTGTTAGGTTCTGGGGTGCAATCCAGACAGATGAAGTGTTGTCACCTCTTATCCTGTAACCTGTAAGCACCTTAAAGCTTTGCTACTGTAGTTCTCTGCCTGGGACTCCCACAGTCAGCAACAAGCATGCACTCTGTCTATGTATTGGGCAGCCCTGGTCCAGTGCTTTGCATCCAGGAGCCTGCCTGAAATAACACAGACTTCCATTGGTCTCCCTCAACCTTACTTAACAACTAGTAAACTGGTGCCACACTTTCTCCAGCCCCAAATTTCCCCAAAATATTTGTTCTGAAATGTCCAGTCCTGTCTCGGAACAATCAGAGAAATGTTAAGGTTCATTCTTCCTCTAAAGAGTCAATAGCCAACAGTTTGTTACTTTACCTGGAGTTATCAAACAGTTCAGTTCAAACACCGCTCTGGATTGGTCTAAATTAAACATAAAAATAAGCATATTTCATGCCAAAGAGAGAGGTTTTAAGTGAGTGCAAGTATAAGGATTAAAGTCAGACATTGTTACAAGAGAAAAAGAGATAAAACAGTTTCTAGTAACAAAAACTTAACAAGCTAGAGGTAAAATTCTCATGTAATGTTTCCATCAAGATGGCTGACCCAGTTCTTGGATCAGGATTTATCCCTCAAAGTCAAAGGGCCAGAACCTTTATCATTTTAGGTGAAATTTAGATAACTTACGGTTTCTTTGCCCTTCTCCTTTATAGTTACCCTTTGAAATGGGTTCTTTTAAGGGTTACCTGTAGATAAAGTCCATTCAAGCTGTCAAGAAGGTGACATGAAGTCTCCTGGTGAAGGAAGTTTCTTGCTGGAGTTGTCTCCTAAAATTCAGATTATTTAGATCCTGCCCCATCCAGTGTAACTGCATGAACATTAAATATGTGATTGTCAATCTCCACCCACACTGTGATAGTGTGAGGTTTGCCTCTACCCCTGGTTAGCTGGATGGGTCTGGTTTATACAATATGTAAATACATTCTCATCGTCTTTCAAAGTACTTTGTCAGTTTCTCCCAGGGGGAAAAACTACATTCCTCTGTCTAGGGTGAAGTAACTTCTGGTTGGCTGGCAAACACATTTTAAAAATTATAATTTCAATTTATGTCCTTAACTTTGCATCAGTTGCTTGCACCTACATTAACAATGATATTAATAACCAGTGATTCATGAGCTTTTCATTGACCGATACATGCATGACAGATACATTTCATAATGTTAAAGAATTGGCGTACACTTGAACTGATTAACCCATCTACGATTCATTACAAGCTATCTGGTTTGCCCCTTGCCCTTTTCCCTTGGCCTGTTCTTAAGTAATAGTAGAATTAAAGAAAATGTCAACTATATTGCACATTTCAGATCTGGTCTGCCCCTTGAGCTGTGACCACAGCAGAGCTTTCAAGCTGTGCAGGGATAGGGCTGCTTGGAATTTGGGTGAAAGGCTTCAGAAACATCCAGGTGTCATCCCAGCATTTGGTGCTGGTGATTCATGAGGTAGCACTCTTCCCTCTGGGCCACTACTGAATTAATACCCTTACACTGTGGTAGGGGACACTGTGTGCTTCTTGAGGGCTTACCTTAAAGATGAGGGGTGAAATCCAGTTCCTTGCCAATTGAAAATTCCATGGTATGTTTTTTAGTAGGAGGAGTGGTAGCCCTAATGTCTTGACTAGATTCTCATGCAAGCAATTATAATATATTCTTCCTGCTTGATTTTCCCCTGGAATTTTCCAGTTGGATAAGTTAGCACTGCTTAATGTTGTTGCTATAGAATAGCTGTTGCTATTTATAAGGCAGCAGTAATGGCACAATGCCAGAGCTTCCTTATTACACATTTGTTAGGAGTAATCTAAGAGAATGTGGCTTTCAGACTGGTGTGATAGTGTGTATAACTACAACTTGTCCTGGCTACTGAAATTCAGGTCAAGCCAGATTTAGAGATAAAACAGTTTATTTAGAGTTTATCTCTAAACTGACTATGACCTCAACTATAAAGAGTCAGGGCTGCATCATAACTGTAGGCATTTTCAGCATGCTGTGGAGGTGAATGCAAAAGATTACAATATGACCTTGTAGGGGGCCAGGGTGGCTTCCCTCTGAGCCAGAGGGTAAAGAGCCACTCTCTCAGCCCGAGTGGGCGGGGCCCGGTCAAGCCGGCTCCACCCCCCGGAATGGGAGGGGTGGGACAGAAAGTATAAAGGGCGGGGCCCTTAGCCCAGTCAGGGCAGCACCAGGAAGGGAGGCAGACACAGACCGCTGGCTGCTCCCTTCAGACCCTGCTGCCAAGCCAGGGGAAGCCGTGGTGGCGGAGCTGGCCCTGGAGGACGGACTGGGGTTACCAGAGCTGCCAGCAGCAGAATACCTCGAGGAACGGGAGGAGCCCAGCAGTAACCGGAGTTGGGGAGAGCCTGACGCCAAGGGTGAACTGCACCTGCCAACGGCCGAATATCCCGGAGCGCTGGAGGGACCCAACCAAGGGTTTGGGTAGGAAGTAGCCCAGGGCAGGACTGGAGTGTGGGGAGTCGAGGGGGTCAGCGTGTTGCGGATGGATCCCCGCTGACCCAGTGGCGGGACCCTCTCCCTCACCACTGACAGGGCCCTGGGCTGGGATGCAGAGAAGGTGGGTGGGCCTGTGTTTCCCTACCCTGGCCAACCCGCCTAGGGTAGGCGAACCCCGACAACACCCCACAGACTCTTGCCGGCACTCCCCTGCCTGAGGGGCACGCCACAGACTCGTGTCGACGCTCCCCTGCCTGAGGGGCACGCCACAGACTCTTGCCGACGCTCCCCTGCCTGAGGGGAGCGTCACGGACTCAGGCCCACACCCCTCCTTAGGCTCATTCCCCACTATCAGAGGGTGTGACCCAGGCCTGTACGTGAGACAGGAGCTCCTTACCGCCCCTAGCGGGCTGGCGGACCAACAGAGCTCTGTCACAGACCTAAACTGCACCATTCTCTGAAGCTGCTGTGGAACCCACTAGACAATGATGTGAAGGGGAATTAAGATGGGCTGCTCGGGGGCATAATAAAAAAAATCCTGTTTTCAGGTGCTAACAGCATGCCTTGGTAATTAGGTTTAACAATACCTTGCAATCTGGAATATTAGATCCATTGGTAACCCATTTGCCACATTGGGAAGATTGTGTTACCCTCCTTGATATCTGAGAACTTTTTACTGAGTGATGTAATGCTGCAACATTGCACTAAAGCTGAAAAATGAATGTAATGTACTCTGGAATGTCCTTGAGAATGGAGTGCTATTGATATGCTGTGACTCCTGTGCAAAAATCTATCAGTCACATTATGGGTCAGATCCTGAGCTTGTGAAAGAGACTGACAATAAGGTGTAGATTTTTAACAGAGTAATTAACTCTTGGAACAATTTACTAAGGGTTATGGTGGATTCTCGTACCGGCAGACTTGGAATGGCTAGAGGCAATTCATATCTGCTCTCAGCGCCAATTCCTGAGCATGAAGTGGTTACACTTTGTGCAAAATGTCAGTCTCACAGAGACCTGGCCTTCTTTCAATCACTCATTATATTCAAAAGTGCCGTTGCATGATATTTGGCGATGTTGCCAGGATGGACAAAAAGGTTCCAGTATACTGTGCTTTCAAACTCTGTATTGATGAATGAAGAGGTATATTACCTGACCTGATCTGATGCAACCTGTGGTGCTGTCCCAGAGATTCAGGGATTCACAGGATTGAGCCAGGTTTGGGAACTTCACTACACAATGATTGGTGTGATGCCACAACCTTGGTCACTCTGACTGGTGCAATAGTCCTCAGTTGACTATGCATGCTTGATGATCGTGGTGAGGATGCAGTCGATTCTCCATCACTGACAGTTTGTAAATCGAGATTGGATGTTTTTCAAAAAGACATGCTGTAGGAAATATTTAGGGAAAATTCTAAGGCCTGTATTATACAGGAGGTCAGGCTAGGTGGTCACAGTGGTCCCTTCTGGCCTTGGAATTTATGAATCTATGAAAAAGAACTAATAAAGCTCCATTGAAATCCATTTTTCTCCTGCCTTTTGAAAGTTATTGAAATCAATGGAGCGGTGCTGATTTACACCAGCTAAACCTCGAGCCCTATATTGGTAGTCAGTTTGTATTGCTGGTCTACCTTCTTCATTCTGGAATGAGATTGTGGTCATAGTTTAACTGTGGTTTATCTGCAGTCATAGTTTTCTACTTGACACTGCATTCAGATAAGATAAATTGCATAATATGTAATCTCAATAGCTAACAATAACCATACCAAATAGCATGGAAGCAATAAGACTCATGCTTTATGTATCAGATGTTTATGAACACACACAATTCATTTTTAAACAGATGTTGCTTGAGTTGTCCCAGTCTACCCCCAAAATGTATATATGGGGTGATAATTGGAAAGATTATCTGTGGTGAGAGAGGCTCCTTAATCAAGGTTATAAGAAACGCATCTTGAAAAGATACTATCTGTGGCATTGCACTCCATATGTTTTATGGAAATATGCTAATGAGTGTGAATATAATGTAACTGAAATATGCTTTATGCAAAAGGTCTCTTGTAAGGTATCATTACAAAGCTTAGAATCTACTAAGTGTGTTCAATTTATTTGTATGAATGTATCATTCTTGTATCTCTAGCTAGAAATATGATTACTCTGAAGTCCTATTGTAATTATGCAAAGTGTGGGCCATTAATGGTGGCTTGGAATCTTGATGTCTCCCATTGACTAGAATGATTGGTTGTGAATGGGTCTATTTACCTGCAAACCTTCCTGTGTAAGTGATGTGGGTAATGAAGAATGAGGTCTTAGTGACATGTGACCATGTCACATGATACTGGAATCCATATTAAACCTCATGCTTTCTCATTTAGAATGAGGGGTGAGGACCCAAAGAGACAAAAGATTCCCGCCTTGGGCCAAAGCTATAAAAGAGGGTGGAACAGAACAAAGGGGGCTGCCAGTCATGAGAAATCCCCTAGTTACCACCTGAGCTGGAACTAACAAGGACTGTACCAGGGGAAAGGATTGGGCCCAGACTAGGAAGGAGTCTTATCTGTGAAAGAAGCATATTGGAACATCTTTGAGGGTGAGATATTACCTAAAATCAGTTTCTTAATGTATTAGGCTTAGACTTGTGTGTTTTATTTTATTTTGCTTGGTAACTTACTTTGTTCTGTCTGTTATTACTTGAAACCACTTAAATCCTACTTTTTATACTTAATAAAATCACTTTTGTTTATTAATTAACCCAGAGTAAGTGATTAATACCTGGGGGAGCAAACACCTGTGCATATCTCTCTATCAGTGTTATAGAGGGTGGACAATTTATGAGTTTACCCTGTATGAGCTTTATACAGAGTAAAACGGATTTATTTGGGGTTTGGATCCCATTGGGAGCTGGGTGTCTGGGTGCTGGATCCAGGAGTACTTGCTGAGCTATTTTCAGTTAAGTCTGCAGCTTTGGCGGTGTGGTTCAGACCCTGGGTCTGTATTGTAGCAGGCTAGTGTGTCTGGTTCAACAAAACAGGGTTCTGGAGTCCCAAACTGGCAGGGAAGACGGGTTCAGGGTTAGTTTCATCCCATCAGGTAACAGTCCCAAGGGGGTCTCTGTGACAGAACCCGTCACACTGTTACCCTCTTGAAAGCCAGCAAGATGACAATCATCTCCTATAATGGCTCCAGTTCTTCCCTGTTGGCTGTCCACAGGCAGTAGGGAAATTGATCTGACCTACAGAGCAAAGCTTGTGCACTCATTTCACCATAGGTGCCGACTCCATGGGCCCTCCAGGGCTGGAGCATCCATGGGGAAAAATTGGTGGGTGCAGAGCACTCACTGGCAGCTCCCTGCCAGCCCCCCTGCCCAGCTCACCTCCGCTCCGCCTCCCCTGAGTGCGCTGCCGCCGCTCCGCTTCTCCCCCCGTCTCCCAGGCTTGCTGCACGCAAACCTGGGAGGGAGAAGGGTGGAGGGAAAATGCACCGCCCAGGGGAGGGGTCGGGGATTTGGGGAAGGGGTTGGAATGGGGCAGGGCTGGAGGCGGAGTTGGGACGGGAGGGGCGCGAGCACCCACCGGTGCTGGCCCGAGTCGGCGCCTATGCATTTCACAAGCGGAAACCCAGACAAGCAAGAATCTGAATTTGTCCCATTATCCTGGAGGCAGTCATCACTTCAGATCTGAGATATCTTATGTGCAAAATAATTTGAAAACTCCAGAACGAAAAACATTCTACATTGTTACAAGACTCAAACTGGATGAACCCAGTTGTTAGCCTTTTTGAACAGTTCTGTTGACTTTGCCTTCTATTCAGACATGACATAAGATTTCATGACATATGCTGCAGTCAATCTAATTCAGAGCAGGACTCCCACCACTGATGCTCTGATGCTCTTCCTTCATAATTCATCACTCACAGAACATATGAATACCATGGTGACATATGGAAATGAATCTTGATGTAAAGGGCATTATAGGTGCCTTTGTATCATTGGGCAAGGACTACAAATCATTATAAAGTACCAAATCACTAATAAAATGTCTTTGGCAAGGCAATATTCTTTCTTCAACCTCTTGAAAGCTAAGCATTCTATTAGATCAGAGGGTAGTTCTTTGTCCTGATAGGAGAAATATACTCTGACCTCACAACAAAGATAGTGATGTCTGCCCATAATAGTCCACTGGTCAATATAATGATCATAAGATCCTGAGTCAGCCCACCGGAGTCACTATTCACATGATATTTATAAATCATCAATAACAATTAGTCAATGTGATATCATGATCATTGTGAACATGGATTCTAGGATGCAGTAAGGAAAATTTTTACTGCAATACTAGTTCCATTTTAACCTATCCTGGCACTTACATATTAGTTAGCTCATGAAAGATATTCCAAACCTTTGTTTTACATGTGAGGAGACTGTCCCAAG
Organism: Chelydra serpentina; assembly: GCA_037349315.1. Taxonomy (NCBI): domain Eukaryota; kingdom Metazoa; phylum Chordata; order Testudines; family Chelydridae; genus Chelydra; species Chelydra serpentina. The sequence continues at coordinate 142,573,431 of JBAIAC010000004.1, forward strand.
TACAGTATTCATAGACCGGAATGGATTTTGGTCCTGACTTTCAGAAGTGTATATGCAGTCACTATAATTTCATGTATAAATGGACAGCTATGTGCATAAATGAATATTTGCTCTTGAAACTATCTGATTTGCATGCACAATCAGAGTAATTGTATATACATGCTGCAATTGCACAAAGATAATGTAAGTAACACAGAGGGGTTTTTTGCCCAGGTAAAATACAAAATAATATCACACCAATATTCATACACAAAATATTTTAGGGGGAGCTGGTTTTTACAATGAACAGAAAAGAACTGGCTTAAGGAGAGCTCAACAGAAAAATGCCTATGAAAATTGAAACATGTCACAGAATGTAACAGCTAATGAAGCTGTTGATTCTAGGAAGCAGGTTTATGAAGTTAAGGGAGTTTAATGTTCACTGTGCAGATTCCTAAAGCATCTGTACGTGTTTTAAAAACTAAACTGGCTGTTTAATGCTCAAGAGGGGAGAAATATGAAAAGAGGGCTTCTGATAGTATCAGCATGGTTTCCATTCCTCTTTCATAGCCATACAGTGAATGTTGATTAGTGTAACTCCCTTGACATCAGTGAGTATGGCTGGGGGCAGGGGAAGAACACCTTGTTTACACTTATTAAGTGTGATCAGAATCAGGCCCTAGAACTTTATTTTTCATCAGTTCATGGTATTTCATAGTAACTTTCCTTTGGCCCAGACATAGAATGACCTTATTTTTAATGTTGACTTAGTTTTAAGCATAAGAACATCCATTCTGGATCAGACCAATGGTCCGTCTAGCCCAATATTCTGTCTCTCATAGTGGCCAGTGCCAGATGCTTTTAGCAGCTGGATGTTTAGGGACACCTGGAGCATGGGATTCCATCAGTGACCATCTTGGCAAATAGCCATTGATGGAGTTATCCTCCATGAACGTATCTGATTCGTTTTTGAACCCACTTATACGTTTGGCTTTCACAACATCCCCTGACAATGAGCTCCACAAGTTGAATGTGTGAAGAAGTACTTCCTTTTATTTTTTAAAACCTGCTGCCTATTAGTTTCATCAGGTGACCCCTAGTTCATCTGCTATGTAAAGGGGTAAATAGCACTTCCCTGTTCACTTTCTCCACACCATTCATGACTTTATATACCTCTATCATATCCCCCCTTAATCATCTCTTTTCTGAGATGAAAAGTTCCAGTCCTTTTAATCTCTCATTGTATGGAAGCTGTTCCATACCCCTAATCATTTTTTTTGCCTTTCTCTGCACCTTTTCCAATTCTAATATATCTTCTTTGAGATGGGGCAATCAGAGCTGCACGCGGTATTCAAGTGTGGGCATACCACAGATTTAAACAGAGTATGTCTTCTTATCTATCCTTTTCCTAAAGGTTCCTAACATTGTTAGTATTTTGAATGCTGTTGTATATGAGCAGATGTGTTCAGAGAACTATCCACAATGACTTTAAGATCTCATTCTTGAGTGTAACTGATAATTTAGCAACCATCCTCTTGTATATACAGAAACATAGAATTGTAGGACTGGAAGGGACCCCAGAGATCATCTAGTCCAGTCCCCTGCACTCATGGCAGGACTAAGTATTATCTAGACCAGGGATCGGCAACCTTTGGCATGCGGCCCACCAGGGTAAGCCCCCTGGTAGGCTGGGCCAGTTTTTTTACCTGCCGCATCTGCAGGTTCGGCCGATCAGAGCTCCCACTGGCCGCGGGTCGCCGCTCCAAGCGAATGGGGGCTGCGGGAAGCGGCGCGGGCCAAGAGATGTGCTGGCCGCTGCTTCCCACAGCCCCCATTGGCCTTGAGAGGCGAACCGCAGACAGTGGGAGCTGTGATCGTCCGAACCTGTGGACATAGCAGGTAAACAAACCGGCCAGGCCTGCCAGGGGGCTTACCCTGGCGGGCTGTGTGCCAAATGTTGCCAATCCCTGATCTAGACCATCCTTGACAGGTGCTTGTCTAACGCTCCAGTGATGGACATTTAGCTTGTGATCCACTATAACCCCCAGATCCCTTTCTGCTATACTCCTTCCTAGGCAGTCTTTCCCATTTTGTATGTGTGCAAATGATTGTTCCTTCCCAAGTGGAGTACTTTGCATTTTTCCTTCTTGAATTTCATCCTATTTACTTCAGACAGTTTCTCTGGGTTTTTATGATCTGCAAACTTTATAAGTTTCTAAGTGTACTCTTTATGCCATTATCTAAATCAGGCATCGGCAACTTTCCACACGTGGCTTGCCGGGGTAAGCCCCCTCGTGGGCCGGAACGGTTTGTTTACTTGCCGCATCCGCAGGTTTGGATCGCGGCTCCCACTGGCCACAGTTCGCTGTCCCAGGCCAATGGGGGCTGCGGGAAGCAGAGGCCAGCAAATCCCCTGACCCGCGCCGCTTCCCACAGCCCCCATTGGCCTGTGACAGAGAACTGCAGCCAGTGGGAGCCGCGATCAGCTGAACCGGTGGACGCAGCAAGTAAACAAACCGTCCCGGCCCGCCAGGGGGCTTATCCTGGCAAAGGTGCCGAAGGTTGCTGATGACTGATCTAAATCAATGATGAAGATATTGAACAGAACTGGATTCAGAACTGATCACTGTGGGACCCCACCTGATATGCCCTTCCAGTTTGACAGTGAACCACTGATAACTACTCTCTGGGAACGGTTATCCAACCAGTTATGCACCCACCTTATAGGTGAGTGCATAACTGTAGCTCTATCTAGGCTATATTTCCCTAGTTTGTTTATGAGAAGGTCATGCAAGACAATATCAAAAGCCTTATTAATGTCAAGATATACCACATCTACCACTTTCCCCCTATCCACAAGGTTTGTTACCCTGTCAAAGAAAGCTATTCAGTTGGTTTGACATGATTTGTTCTTGACAAATCCAAGTTGGGATTATTTTTTCCCATGTGCATTACTTTTGTTAAAGTCAGGTTTAAGACTTACAAAATTTGTCAGACCACTCTGTTTGGGTGCATTGGCAAAGCGCTTTGCTAATAGATATGTAAGTTCCAAGCAAAGGCACAAGCTATTTTATATATACAGCTAAGAGGAGACAAGCTTAACATAAGGAACAGACAAATATACATACATATCTTATTTGCATACTTTTACCAATCTCCTAGCTCAGTAGGAGCTCTTAAGCTCATTAGTTTAAGAGGACCCATTGTCTCACACCTTAATATTTTTCTTCCTGACAACTATATTTCAACAAACAGCAAGAACAAGCAGCATTTCTTTAATGAATTATAGTTACAATATAATTCATTCTACTTTCACAATCCCTCCTTTTGGTCAAGTTACGCAATGACCAACAATTACTGGGTTTTACATATTAATTGTTTTTAATTTTTTTGTTTGTTAGTGATATTTAAAATTATTATATTAGCACTTTGGTTTGGGGCAGCTATTTGTGTAGCATGCCTGACACAATTTTGGATACAACAGGAAAGTAACTGAAAACATACAAAAATTATTAGGATTTTAAACAGGAGAGCTAGGGCTTTTTGAAACACCCAGTTTTCTATGCCAGAGAAATTGAAAAGGTTACTTAGCCACTTTCATAAAGAACTTGGCTTTTTGTGGGGAAGATATGTGATTTGTTCTAAGTGGCTAGCACGATTTATTACCTTATTAGTGGTGTTTGGTATATACACACAGCAGTTTTTTTCAATGAGGGCACAGGTTCCTTTTTTGGCCGCCAGCACTCTGTTTAATGCCTGACGGTTTTGGAGGGCCATTTGTTGGATTACCCCTGTTTTTTTGGCCAGGGCTTTTAAACTGTTTTTGGTTTTATTTGCCATTATTTTAATTACTGCTTGTAACCTTAGGAGCCTTTTTGCATTGTGTATTACTTTTTTTAATGGTACTAAGGAACCGCCAGTGGCCTTTTTTTAGGTTAAGGGGCTTATGTTATTTACATGCCATTGGGCATCTGTTAAGTTTCTTTTTTTTTGCCTGAAATTGCGGAGGCGTTTTTGAGGGAAGGATTTTAGCACTCGGAATTATGGGAAGAGTTGGGCGGGATAACAGATTTTTTACCAATTAGCTGGTAGTGCGGTATAAGCTTTGGTTTTACACACCCAGTGATGGCCTATTAAGGCCGGGAAGGGTTGGTTGCACCCATTTGTTATATAGGTGTTTGCAAAGGAGGAGGAGTATTTTCCAAAGGGTACAGGGTAATTTTTTTTACGAGGAGTGGTGTTATTTGCAGGACATTGAAAAATTGTATTGTTTTTACTAAGGTTACTGTAGGGGGAACATGAGATTGATTTTTTTGTTTGATTTTAGGTTGAGAAAAATTTATATTTTCATACCCGGCCCGCCACTTTTTAGTTTTGTTTGAATAATTGTATACACCATTGGCCACAATATGCTGAAGGCCACGGCTTTTTCCCAGATTTAGCCCTGTTCCATTACACACCCAACACCAATGACCTTTTTTTTTACCACACTTATTTATTTAGATGCATTTATTTTTACCGCTTTTTAAGTGTTATTGCTGTTTTATATTTTGTTAAACGGACTTAGGGGGCCATGGCATGGGGTCAGGCACAGAGAATCGAGTGAGTTTCTGGAGAGGTTTTGCAAGGGAGGCATATTGGGGAATCCATTGTTTGCAAAATTCAGCCGTGCCAAAAACTTTTAGACCTGGCGTGGGGAGCAGGGTTGGGGAAAGCTAAGGATAACTTGGATGCAGGTGGGAGAAAGTGCACGGGAACCCTGGGAGAGGAGAAAGCCAAGGTATGTGACAGAGGCTTGACAGAGTTGTAGTTTAGAGCGAGAAGCCTTGTGACCTTTATTTGCTAGGGCAGTAAGGAGCATTAAAGAGTCAGTTTTAGAGGCAGACAATGAAGGGGAACAGAGGAGTAGATTATTTACATATTAGACTAGTGTGGACCTGGATGGGAAAACAAAGTTAGCAACGTTTTGGGCTAATGCTTGGGAAAAATATGACGGGCTTTTAGTATACCCATGGGGCAGTGTGGTTTATGTGTACTGTTGCCCCTTGTAAGAAAAGGCAAACAGGAACTGGAAGTTAGGGTGAATTAGGACAGAAAAGAAGAGCACAAATTAACAGTAGTAAAATTTTCTGAGGTTTCCTGGTGTTCTGTTATTGCTGTGGGACAAAGTAAGTCTGGGGACTGTCGGGCTGTGCCGACAGGGGGTTTAGTTGGTTGTTTACAGTAATTACAAACACCCCCAAAACCCGAAAATTCAGTATTACGGCCCCTTTTATGACCACGTTCCCCTCCCCGGTATTGTTTACCTTGTCCTGAATAATGCTGTATTTGCAGGGCCATTCACTTTTGGGAAGGTTGTTTCTTCTTTTCCATTACAGTGCGATGGCAGTGTTCTGCCACTGATTGCAATTTATTTATGCTTTTAATTTTTCACCCAACACTTATTTGCTTTAGCATACTGCCAATAGCAGGTAGGAGGCCATTAACAAACGCATGAGCCCGGGCGCCCTTTTCATTTTTACCGGGTTGCTGTATATTAGAATGTTGCAGAAAAACATTAGTTAGCCGGGTGTGATAGTCACCTGGACTTTTTTCCTGGTGCTGTTTACAGCAATGTATGGCTGTTTAGTTGGTTTTAGGAGCTCATACCCGAGAGGTAGCCTTATGTAGCTTTTTAGCTTGGTTTTTACACTTTTTTCGGTATTTAGCATTAGGACCGGTGTTTGGTAAAGTAGAATGGCGCTCACTGACGGGCCAATTGGCTGCTGTGAGCAATTTTTTATGCTTGCTAGGGGTTACAAGTAGCTTGCACAGCTGCAGGAGGTCTGCCTTAGAGGGTTTATAGGTGTCGCACACTAACAAAAATCCCTCTGTAAATGTGGTAGGATTTTCCAGGGGCTTTGGAAAGCCTTTTAAAATTTAAAGGAGCTTTGTACGAGTTCAGGGTTTATAGCTCCAAGTGAGACCCTCTTGTTGGCCCCCAGTATGCAGGATTTAGAGGGGAGCCTGGATAGGTTTAGAGCCAGAGCGTAAGCGTTGGGCCCAATCAGTGTCCAGGCTCTCTTTGTATGTATGGGGAAAAACAGAGGAATTGGGCAGATTGGAGGGTTTCGGGGGAACGGGGGTTTTTCTGTACGGGTCTGAGTGGTACCGCAGGAATGGGCCTGGGCGGTATTGGACGATCCGGACTGGTCTGAACTGGAGACCCCTAGGAGTTGTTGTGACCGCCTATTGATCTGACGCAAGGATGCCAGGCCAATTAATGCGTTTTTCTCATCGTCATTCCCAGAATTTAACAAGGGGTTTTCTTTGTCCTTTTCCACAATGAGATGGGAGTATGAAGGGATTGATCCCGGTCTTCTTGGAGAACAGGGTAAAGGGGAGCGCTCGGTCTGGTGGCGGGAGAGGAGGCTTTTAATAAAGCTTTTAACTTCTTTGAATTTTTGAGAGAGGCAAGTTTTGATTTTGTTCACCTATGATTTGCCTCTTTCCACCACTGCATGAAACAATTAACCTTTTCTTTTGCCAATTAAGTGTTAGGTTGGCTGAGTTTGTCTTTTAAGACGTTTACTCGGTCTTTGTCCCAAGATTTTAACAGTGGCCACTGAATTTTGGGATTTTCCTGAGTTAGCCTAGACCATTTTCCCAGAAATTTACAAGAGTCCGGACCCTTTCCAAAATACATAAAATGAGCCAGCATTCCTTTAGGGAACTGTCCCGACTTAGACGTCTGGTTACCCATACAGGAGGACTTTACACACCAATCACACAAGAAGGAAAATTGGGTTCGTCAGAGCGATGCCCGGTGCAACACACAAAAGGAGCCCACAGGCTACTGCCTCAATCGCCCTTGCTTTCACACCAAGGGTTTTACCCAAGGCGCGGTGTGGCTGCGATTGTGCAGATTTCACTCACTCAGACCATGGGGACAGGAACCCTTCCGTCGGCCGATCCCCGGACGGAGACGGCACCCAGACTCAAACACACCACAGGGAGGACGGATAGACACAGAGACAAGATAGTCCTCAGTCCGGACAAAACATAGAAATAATTACCTGACCAGATTTCTGATGTCAGATCCCAGGATCCCTACCAGAACAGAGTGGGAACCAACAGGTTCGATGGCGTAGATTTCACTGTGGTCATGCACCCTTCCGTTCTGGCGGAGGACTGCTCGGGCCAAATGCCCAGGTGCCGGCTTGCCACGGCCGTCCTAAGAACAGTCAGGAATCACACGGCCCCAGTGAAGACGGTTGCCATCTCGGTGGAACCTCCAAATTGTGAAAGTCAGATTCAAGACTCACAAAATTTGTCAGACTACTCTGTTTATTAGCAAAGCGCTTTGCCAATGCACCCAGATATGTGAGTCCCAAGCAAAGGCACAAGCTATCTTATATATACAGCTAAGAGGAGACAAGCTTAACATAAGGAACAGACAAATATACATACATATCTTATTTGCATACTTTTACCAATCTCCCAGCTCAGTAGGAGCTCTTAAGCTCATTAGTTTAAGAGGACCCATTGTCTCACACCTTAATGTTTTTCTTCCTGACAACTATATTTCAACAAACAGCAAGAACAAGCAGCATTTCTTTAATGAATTATAGTTACAATATAATTCATTCTACTTTCACACTTTGCACTCATCAACATTGAAGTTCATCTACCATTTTGTTGCCCAGTCACCCACTTTTATGAGATCACTTTGTAACTCTTTGCAGTCAGGTTTGGACTTTAACTTTCTTGAGTAATTTTGTGTCACATCTGCAAATGTTGCCACCTCACTGTTCACCCTCTTTTCCAGATAATTTATGAATATACTGAACAGCACAGATCTCAATATAGATCCTTAGGGGACCCAGCTATTTACCTCTCTTCATTGTGAAAACTGACCTTTTATTCCTACCCTTTGTTTCCTGTCTTTTAAAAAGTTACTGGTCCATGAGAGGACCTTCCCTCTTATCCCATGACTGCTTACTTTGCTTAAGAGCCTTTGGTGAAGGACCTTGTCAAAGGCTATCTGAAAGTCCAAGTACACTGGATCAACCTTGTCCACATGTTTGTTTGACCCTCTCAAGGAATTCAAGTAGATTGGTGAGGCAGGATTTACTTTCACAAAAGGTGTGTTGACTCTTCCCCAACAAACCGTGTTCATCCACGTGTCTGAGAATTCTGTTCTTTACTATCGTTTCAACCAGTTTGCCTTGTACTGAAGTTAGACTTACCAGCCTGTAATTGCCAGGATCACCTCTGAAGCTTTTTAAACATAGCCGTTATGTTATCTACCTTCCAATCATCTGGTACAGAGGCTAATTTAAGCGGTAGGTTATGTACCACAGTTAGTGCTTCTGCAACTTGAATATCTTGATGATGTTAATTATTCTGCAGAGGAAATGGCAGTCTGTTATTGGAGGCAGGACTGAGATTACAGTAAGGCCCAGGATCCCTGTAAGAAGGAACTGTGGGGGCCTCTGGGAAAACACAAGCAGCAATATCTATTTTTCACAGCGATCTCATAACAAAAACATGTTCAGAATGCTTTTTATTACGCAATTGTGATGAACTTGTGATGGCACCACTGTGCATTTCCAAGACTTGAAACGCCCAGGGTCCCTTCACCACATATGGGAGCTGCCTTTGACAAAGTATTGCAGGGTAGATGTCGGGAGAACAGACCTGCTGTGTTGCAGATTCTGTCAGCCTCTAAAACAGCCATCATTGTCTGCTTTTATCTCTCTTGGTGCCGTTCTTAATCTTGCAGTATTCCTAATATATAAAAGATCATGCTATTTTGAAGTAAAAGGTCTGCAGTAATGATAGTGTTTATCTTCTGATGTAAGGCATTCTTTGTTGTGCATATTGCAAACAAAAGAGACTAGCTGCTTTAATGTTCTTCTCTGAATACTAATTCCACTTGAACTGATATGGTAGAAAGGTGCTTGGCACTTTCCTTTTTTTTAAAGGAATTTTAAAAGCTACATTAAAATTAGCCATTAAAAGAAGTTCATACATAAAGAGACAATGGTACTTGCTGATACTGTAATGAATTGCTTACATAATACATTTCATATAATCAGAGCAATTAGACATTGAAAATACCTATTCAGTCATCTTGCCCACACTCAATAGTTCACGCATCATCCCTAAAAGATCTTCTTAATTGTTTTTCTGGTCTAGTTTTTATATTTTTCAAGTGGAAAAAATTGATGCTAGAGTTATTTTGAGGATTTCTCCTCCCAACAAATTTGACTACAGTGGTATTAGGGGAAATGTTCTGATTTGCCAAATTAAACAAATACAGCTGTTTAGAATGTTTGCGACTGCAGTCAATAAGCACAGTTCAGTGCACTATGGCTGCAAAAGCAAAGACTGCCTAGAAGAATGTACTTGACCAGAATAAAAGTATTAAGAGAAATGAAATTGTCTCATTGCCTGTAAAAGATAAACTGAGCTATTTAAGAAAAAAAATGGATCCAATGGGATGCATGGATTATAAAAGTTATATCAATGAAAAAGCAGTATGTACACATACTGTAATTCATAACCTACAATGGACTGTTACACCTCTGTGGCCTTACTTCATTTCTTTGTATTTTTCACCCTCACTTTTAATAGCTATGTTAAAAAAATGGTAATGTTAACAGTTCTGTTTATATAAGCACGAATTTCCCTCCTATAATCACACACTAAAGGAACATCTGGAGACTGTGCTGTTTTTGTTTTTTTTCTTCTTGAGACAGGATGATACAAAATGCAAGGAGAAGCTTGGAAAAGAAACAGGCTGTGACACAGTATGTCAATTATTTCACCATTTGCTCCTCCCGGTCATACTATTCCACCTCATCAAATCTAAGTTTATTTGCCATAAGTATTTATAATCACAGCTATATGTTTTATTTCCTAGGTACAAATTCCTAGGTATAGTCACTCCTAGATATTTTACATGTTGTGGTGCATTTGCTTTGGCAAGGCTATCTCTGGTAAATCCAAAGTCATTTGGGTTTTTCTGTGCTTAATGTTTTACTTTCTTTAATTGAGGCTTGGTGGCCAATAGGGACAATAGAATAGATTGGACTCTTCCAATCAGCATGAGTCCCCACTTGGACAGTGATAAACATCATTACCTTTTCCTGGAATCGGTGAGCATTTTCTGTGTGTAAGGATGGCAGGATCCATCTCTAGTGAAATAGAATATGTAGTGTAATATATTTATTTGTGAACCTTTTTTATGCTGGGTGAAGGGATCTAGATATAAAAAATTAATGCAAGGGAGAGCTGAAGGATACTCAATGTGTACTGCTTTGTAGTTTGACGTAGGCAATTGGTTTTAGGTCAATGGGTGTGTGTATAAAAAAACAGATTAAACTAACATAGTTGAGGCCTAATACATATATTGTGAACATCACTGCTGGGAATGTCCATTCCACTCTATTGAAAGCTTTTGCTGCATTCATTTCACTGTGGCTCTGGGTATGCATTTAGAGTGTTAATTAATGTGCATATTGTTAACCAGTGCTCTGTCCCTCATAAATGCCTTGTTTGTTAGTTTTTTCCAGCAAATATTTTACAATCAAACTTCAGTCTTAAAAATGGGCTATATCAAATGGTGTTCTTTGAAAGAAATAAAAATGGTGGGAGCGAGATAAGGCTATTCAGTGGCTTCCCCTTTTTCAAGAAAACTGCTACCAGCTTGTCAAGAAGAGAAAAATGAATTCTTCCACAAATTCGTTCTAGTTCTCATTGCAGGCTTGGGTATCTTTCCAGATGCAATATTTCTGTAGCTTCATCATCTCTACTAGTTTACCCCATTTTCCATTGTTTTCTTTTTAAAGATAAAATTGGATGTAGTTGATGCTAGAGAAAGTGATAGAGGAACAAAATTATTAAAATTGAATTTATCCTAGTGATAGGGGAAAAAGGACAAGATCTCCAGTGGCTGTAAATTGGCATAGCTCCCTTGACACCAATGGCAACCATTAACGTCTGATGAAGATCTGTCCTGTAATGTCGCCATCTTGTGTTTTAAATTTGGAAGTGCAGTTCTACTCTGCAAAGACTGGTAATGAAAGTGTTGGGCTCTGTAGCGGGGTGAATATCCCGCTCCTGCCCTGAGGGGCTGGAAACAGCCCTAGGAGAGGGCTGAGGCGGAGAAGCTGGGCTGAGTGGCAAAGCAGCCACAGCTGTGGCCAGTTAATCAGGGCCCAGCTGGCCCTTATAAGAGGACAGTGGGCCTGGAGCAGAAGACACTCTCTCTCTCTCTGTCTTTGGAGAGGGAAGGGCCTGGCTGCAGGACCTGACCAGGTACCTAGGGTGGAGCAGGGCTGGGGAAGGCCAGAGGAGCTGGGGAGCTCCGGCTAGGAAAGCCCCAGGCTGCGGCCTAGTGTTAGGCCCAATAGGTACAGGGTTGCAGGGGGCAACCCACGGGTAGGCTGAGGCAGCAGGTCCAAACCCCCTTTGCCTGTGATGAATGGCTTATACTGCAGTTTGCCCCAGGGTGCGGGGGCTAGCTGGTGACTGGCAGTAGCCTAAGACTGAGGCGAGGTGGGGGTAGTGGGTTGGGGGTTCCCCTGGAGAGGGGAGACCCAGATCTGTGGAGTACGGCCGGGAGGGGCAGCACCCTAGTTAAAGGGGCAACACCCTAGTTAAAGGGGCACCGGGTCCTAGGAGGGACTCGTGGGCCTCAGCGGAAAGTGGGCAAGCCGGATCCCCGGTCTGCAGAGGGCGCTCCAGGGCTGGACTAGCTAATTCCCAGGACAACCAGCAGGAGGCGCCGCCGGGTGAGTCCGAGCAACCTTACAGGCTCTCTTCAAGGAAAAAATGGCATTTTCTTGCTGAACTAGTTTCCTCCCTGAGGGTATTCAGTCATATTTGTGTCTGTCAGGCAGCTCTGTAACTCCACATTCTACAGGCCTTTATCCTCTGACCCCACTGAGGAGTACCAAAAGAAACTGCTCCATCTGCTCCAGAAACTCCCCGGAAAAGCACAAGAACAAATTTGTACAGACACGTGCCTAGAACCCCGACCAGGCACATTCTATCTGCTACCCAAGATCCATAAACCTGGTAATCCTGGACGCCCCATCATCTCAGGCATTGGCACCCTAACAGCAGGATTGTCTGGCTATGTAGACTCTCTCCTCAGGCCCTATGCTACCAGCACTCCCAGCTATCTTCGCGACACCACTGACTTCCTGAGGAAACTACAATCCATCGGTGATCTTCCAGACAACACCATCCTGGCCACTATGGATGTAGAAGCCCTCTACACTAACATTCCACACAATGATGGACTACAAGCTGTCAGGAACAGTATCCCCGATACTACCACGGCTAACCTGGTAGCCGAACTTTGTGATTTTGTCCTCACCCACAACTATTTCACATTTGGGGACAATATTTACCTTCAAGTCAGTGGCACTGCTATGGGTACCCGTATGGCCCCACAGTATGCCAACATTTTTATGGCTGACTTAGAACAATGCTTCCTCAGCTCTCGTCGCCTAACACCCCTACTCTACTTGCGCTACATTGATGATATCTTCATCATTTGGACCCATGGAAAAGAAGCCCTTGAGGAATTCCACCATGATTTCAACAATTTCCATCCCACCATCAACCTCAGCCTAGACCAGTCCACACAAGCGGTCCATATCCTAGACACCACTGTGCTAATAAGTGATGGTCACATTAACACCACCCTATACCGGAAACCTACTGACCGCTATACTTACCTACATGCTTCCAGCTTCCATCCTGGACACACCACACGATCCATTGTTTACAGCCAAGCTCTAAGATACAACCGCATTTGCTCCAATCCCTCAGACAGAGACAAACACCTACAAGATCTCTATCAAGCATTCTTACAACTACAATACCCACCTGCTGAAGTGAAAAAACAGATCGACAGGGCCAAAAGAGTACCCAGGAGTCACCTACTACAAGACAGGCCCAAAAAAGAAAATAACAGAACACCACTAGCCGTCACCTTTAGCCCCCAACTAAAACCTCTCCAGCGCATCATCAAAGATCTACAACCTATCCTAAAAGATGATCCCTCACTCTCACAGATCTTAGGGGACAGACCAATCCTTGCTTACAGACAGCCCCCCAACCTGAAGCAAATACTCACCAGCAACCACACACCATACAACAAAAACACCAACCCAGGAACCTATCCTTGCAACAAAGCCCGATGCCAACTCTGTCAACATATCGATTCAAGTGATACCATCACAGGGCCTAATCACATCCGCCACACCATCAGGGGCTCATTCACCTGCACATCTACCAATGTGATATATGCCATCATGTGCCAGCAATGCCCCTCTGCCATGTACATTGGCCAAACCGGACAGTCTCTACGCAAAAGAATAAATGGACATAAATCTGACATCAGGAATCATAACATTCAAAAACCAGTAGGTGAACACTTCAACCTCCCTGATCACTCAGTGACAGATTTGAGGATAGCAGTGTTGCGACAGATTAACTCCAAAAGCAGACTTCAAAGAGAAACTATTGAACTCGAATTGATATGCAAACTAGATTGCGTTGCCTCCGGATTAAATCGAGATTTGGAATGGCTCGGCCATTATGTTAATTGAATCTATTTCCCTTAAGTTAACGATCCTCATTCACACCTGTGTGACCATCTTGTTTATCACTTCAAAAGCTTTTTCTTCCCCTGCTGTCATGTTTCCTCTCAACTAATTAGCCTCTTAAGATTGGTCTATACACCTGGACCTTATCATGTTTCTCTGACTGTATAAATGTCTGTCTGCAGTGTGTTTCATTCCATGCATCCGATGAAGTGGGTATTAACCCACGAAAGCTTATGCTGAAATAAATTTGTTAGTCTCTAAGGTGCTACAAGTTTTTCTTTCTTATTTTCGTTTTGCTGACACAGACTAACACGGCTACTACACTTAAACCTAGTCATATTTGCTCACTTCTGAGAAAGAAACACGTTTTTACTCCTAATAATCCTGAAAAAACAATACAACTAAGAGGGACAAGACTAGGCTGATGTCTTTCTCCTTATGTATCATCAATAAAATTGTTAACAAAGTTCCACTTAATTACACATATACAGGGCTGGCTCCAGGCACCAGCTTTCCAAGCTGGTGCTTGGGGCGGCATCAAGAATGGGGTGGCAGTCCAAGTCCCGCGATGGCAATTCGGCGGCAGGTCCGCTCTTCCCGACGCCGAATTGCTGCTGCGGGACTCGGACTGCCGCCCCATTCTCGCCTGCCGCGGCAGCAATGGGGCAGCAGGTCCGCCGCACTTCCCTTGCCGCCGCGGACTGGGACTGTCTGTGTTGGGGGTGGGGCCTCGCCACCGACACAAGCAGATGTAGAGGGGCCCCGCCTCCGACGCAGGCAGGCATCGGGGGTGGGGCCTCACTACGTCTGCCTGCATTGGGGGCGGGGCCGCCGCCCCTGCACATATATAAACCTATTGAAGATAATTGTATGAGAGTTCTGGTCTGGAAACATTGAGGCTAAATGGAGAAATGGAATTATAGGCCTGACCCTGTGATGAAAGCTATCATCAGTCTCCCCTAAGAGTAAAAGTTTCCCCTCTGAATATCTGTCTCTACTCAGAGTGGTTTATCAACACTGAATCTCATTTTAGTGATGCCTTTTAACAACTTCCATTGCATACATGTCTAATAAAGGGTATGAAGTCAGCTGTATTAGTTTAGTATATTGAGATAAGCTGGCTGCACCTGTTAGTAATCGTTGAATCATAGAAATCTAGGGCTGGAAGGGACAACGAGAGGTCATCTGGTTCATCCCCCTTGTGTTGAGGCAGGACTAAGTAAATCAAGAGCATCCATGGTGGGCATTTTCCAACCTGTTCTTAAAAACCTCCATTGTGGGTTTATGTACATATACAATTGATTGTCTGGGTTCCTCTGTTGCCACATGTGGTTGCTTGGGCTCCTGTGCCTTTGGCAGGCCTGCGTGGACTCAGCATTGTGTTGGCTAGCTTGTTCTCTTTCTGGAGTAGTTTTCCTTTTCCAGCAGAGACCCTCCAGCCTCACAAACCATAAAACTAATCTTACTGGGTCTTGTTATTACGATCATACTAATTCCAGGGTTAACTTGCTAAAAATCTATATTATGCTACTATGTTATCATTTTCTGTTTTATCTTGTACACGTCAGCGTGTCTGTGTGTATGAGAGAGAGAGAGAGAGGGCGCAACTTTTTTGAGGGACAGAGGAAGATATGTATATAGATATGCACTACAGTGTAAGAGACAAAATAGTAAAAGATAACATATCAGCAAAAAAGCAATTTTGTTTTAAAGTTGAGCCTGGATTTAGTGTTGTAATAGATTGATAATGTAACCATGCGCAGACTTAAATGAGTGTGTGCCTGTATAAACATTTATATGAGCGAGAGAGAGAAAAAAAATATATATATATACTGTGTATGTATATAAAATACAGATACATACAAGTCTATACCATTTTGTGTATGTATAAAAGATTTTGGATCACATCCCTTGCTAGCATAAACAGTTACAATTCTATTGACTTTAACAGAGTTGCACTTATACCAGCAGTAAATTTGACCTCTTACTTATTTTGTGGTGTTAAGTATTTGTCCATATGGTCCAGCTTATAGCTTGATGTCCACATTAGTCTTGTTTAACTTTGACTTAAAAGTCTTTAAACAATCTGCAATTTAGAGCTTCTCTAGTGGTTTTAGGTTTCAGAGTGGTAGCCCTCTTAGTCTGTATCTGCAAAAAGAACGAGGAGTCCTTGTGGCACCTTAAAGACGAACACATTTATTTGGGCATAAGCTTTCGTGGGCTGGGTTCTAGCCCACAAGTGCCACAAGTACTTCTTTAAGGTGCCACAAGTACTTCTTGTTCTTCTAGTGGTTTTGACTCTTTGAATATATCTTGTGTGCATCATAAATGCAGAGTGCTTGGTTTTGATCATGTAACAAAACTGGAGGCAGTATGTGCTTCACTAATCTAGCAATGCCTCTCCGGGTTTTAAGAGGGCTTGTTATAGTATTTATTTGCATCTCTCAATTATTATCTTTTTGTTTTTCTTGGTGAAAGACTGCTAAATAACTGAATGGCTTTCTGAAGGTTTTTTAATGTTTACTATAATGCTAGAATGTCCACTAGAGGAAGTACTTCTGTCTTTAAACAGACAAAATGAATAACAACTTATAACAGATTCAATGAGCTACACACACTCATTTTAGAAAACACACTTTATTTGCATGGCCTCTTCTTTGGGTGCAAAATAGTTATTGCTCAGTTGATGTTATGTGTCCATAGTTTATTTGTTAGAGCAAACTGCTGGGGAAAAAAAGTTTAAAATAAGCTATTAGAAGGATTACCTGAACAAAGGTTATACATTAAACTAGAAAATAGAAGATTAAGAATAAATACCATTTAATTCTTATCTATAAGAAACATTCTTAACCAGGTTCACTGAAAATATGAAGTTTCTTTTGATTTTTACTTTCTCAAATCTCTTCAGAGGAAAGGGTATCTTCCAAGAGTAACCCCGGCTGAATGGCACTTTGTGATTAGAAACTCACTATTGCTAGCATTGCACTCCTGGCTATGAAATGCTGGGTGTCTAGGTTAATGTAGGTGGCAATTGCTATTACTGGGCAAAATGGACAGCAGTGACTTTATCTAGCAGGGACTGTCACCATGAGGATTGCTAAATGGAATCTGTGGAAAGGCTGCTTTCAGTGAAATATGTGAGCTCTGGGAAAATGTGCTTATGAGGAGAGCATTGCTCAGGGCACCAATGTTAGTGGGAGAATAATGGATTCATTTAAATGTGCCTGGGAATAATGTCAATATGTATATTAGAGCGTTAACTAATATCTTCTATATTGGTTCCTTTGGGAGCATTCTAGAAAAGTTATCCCAACTTCAATTATTCTAACACTCCAGATAATTAAGCTTGGGGTTTTTTTCCCCTGGAACTGCTCTTCACAGCTGTACAAGCATATCCAAGGACGAGATTGTATCCTTGTAATGCCCAAAAGATGATGTTTTCCCCAAAATCCCACAGACAATGTTTTGCCACATTGTTTAGCACTAGAATGGTGTGTTGGCATTGAAACTGTTTTTATCAAAATGTCTGTACACTGTTTAGATACATATTGTGAACCTGATCCTGTGGATATAACATGTATAGTCCCAATGAAGTCAACAAGACAACATGAATAATTTTTTTTAAAAGGGGAGGGGGCATTCTTTTGGGAGCCTAGCTTCACCTAAAAAAAAAACCCTGACAATTTTTTGTCAACAGAAACAACACATTAACTATGCTCCACCTATGTGGACATTGAAATATAATTTGTGAAGTCTTTTAGTTGGCTCATCTCCAAAATATCTAACTGGTATAGCCCTTTTACTTAGCTTAGACTCCACCCTGGACAGGTGTTTCTGTAATATTGCTTCTGGATGCACCACAGTTGCTTCGTTCTTACTGTAAGGTAGATGTCTATCTAATGACTGCAGGATGCTGTTATGAGAAGGCGCATTCCTTGTATTCTCACAGAAGAGTCTCAGTCAAAAGTAGTGAGCTGCATTAGGAAACCTGGTATGAATGCTGACCCAGCCCTTTCTACAGAAAGTCACCTCAGTATGTGGTAGAAAAACATCTCTTCTTCCCCCCCCCCCCCAATACCCCTCCCGCTCCAAAAAAAGTGACAGGAAACATTTCCCTGTGACCATGAGACCCAGCTATTATAATTCCCTCTAAGTAAGGCTGCCAATAGGTCTCCTCTGCCACTTGCAGCTAGAGCAGAACATCGTAGCTAGCATGCCTGTTTTCAAGAGTGAACAGCTGTGCTCATGTTATGCCCACCCTGTATTCTGTAAAATGAAGTGATTTTGAGCTCAGGATATTTAGGTTCCATAGCCCTTAAATGGGAAGCATTCTGGTGGGCTTCTGCACTCAGTCATCACCTGCTGGTCAGCTGTTCCATGCCTCATGTCTTATGGATTTGCTACTATGTGGTGCCTCTAGTCACATGATTCTCTGTTCCCTCCCCACCGTCCCTGTGAAGAGGGCTCACTGCACGGAAGGGTATGCTGTCTTGGGGCTGCACTAGTGTCCGTGGAGTGTTCAGGTCTGTCAAAATTCTTCCTTAGCATACAGCCTGGTTACTCGCCATAGGCTTGTGCACTGGGGACAGCATGTGTTCCTTTGATACCTGTCTAAGTGCCTGGCCTTGGTCCTTTGCGATGAAACAGAAGCTCTTTGTGCAAGGAGCGAAGTGATTTAATAGAGCATTTTTTTAAAAGACCTGAATTTGTGAAGGGAAAAAAAATTGCCGTGTCATACTTTCATAAATGCAAGAAACATTGTAAATGTTTCCGTTTAGTGTGCACATTGCACCCACTAGGAGCTCCTTGCATTCCTACATTTCCATAGGTCCCTGTTGTATGCCATTTTCCCATACCCCTCTGATTCACGGACTCCCTACAACTCCCACTCATTCTTTCATGTGTGTCCCTTTCCCCACTCCTTCCCACTCCAGGGGCTCTGTGTGCCCTCCTTCCCTCTCTACCATATGCCAGTGTTCCCCAATTTCTGCCCCCATGGCAGGGGCTCTGTGTTCCTCCCTCACCTCCTTCCTCCCCTGCAACCTGCCCCTCCCAACAGGAGTTCTATGTGCCCTTCATTTCTGCCTCCCCTATATCAGGGACTCTCATTATCCCTTCACTATGGCAGGGGCTCCGTGTGCACCCCCATTCCCTTCCATACCAGAGTCCCCTAACTGTCCCTTTGCCAGGGATTCTGTGCTCCCCTCCCCCAATACCAAGGTTTCTATGTGTACCCCTCTTCCCTCCCTCCCAGGGGCTCTGCCGTCTATTTTCCCTTTTGCCCCCCAAGCTGGAGGCTCTGTGTCAGTGGCATAGCCAGGTTTAGAGCACAGGGGGAGCGGAGCTAAAAAAGGCACCGGGAGCACAAAAAAAAAGCTCCACTCCGACTGCAGCGCAGGAGCAAAAAGCGTTGGAGCACAAAAAAGGCGCCGCATCTGCTCAGTGGGGGAGCAGCCACTCCCCCTGCACCTGGCCTAGCTACGCTACTGCTCTCTGTGTCCCCATCCCTCTATCAGTGTCCCCCAATTGCCGACCTGCCAGGGACCCTTGTGCCCCATTCCCCCATGCTAGGGGCTGCGTGCACTCATCATTTCTCCCCACCCTTACTGTTCTCTGCCTGGAAGATGTCATTCAGGGTGTCAACAGATTAAACTCTATTGATAAGATGGGCAGAGATGAGCTAAGGGTATTGTTATGCTGAAAAGGTGTTAATGGCTGCCTTCAGCCAGTTCTTTGATCTGTAGACAATGGCAGAGGCACTTCAAACTGTGGATCTGCTAACCAGAGGAAAGGGCAATCAGTGCCCCTCATTTCCTGATTCTCCCCCACACACACACACAAACTTATGCCTAGAATGTTCCCTGATATTTTGGAATTGATCAGATACAGCATTCAAAAGTTACTATACATACAAACAGACACAGAAAGAAATTCCAGCAACTTGCGCATTAGGCCTTTGAAAATTCAGCCAATTATTCTAAGTTCATTCAGACTATTTTACAGATTTGTTGTTGGTATATTTAGCTGTCAGTTTATCTTAGGAACTTAAGAACCTGACTGTGCCTTTAAGACACAGGCCAGAACTGAGTGATGCAGAGTGACCTCTCTCCTGAGGAAGCTCCAGAGACTGTTTCTCAGGAGAGACAGTCCCTGGCAAAGCTATGTAGCATACAAGAGGAGCATGCAAGCTGCGCTATCATGCTTTCGGGGAGGAACTTTTTGTTCTGTGTTTGTTCAGCACCTAGCACAATGGGGTCCTGGTCCATGATTGGCGCTCATTAGCTCTCCAGTAATACTATTACTACAAATAATAATCCATTTGGATGTGGACCATAGGCACTGAGTTTTACTTTTCCCCGGGGGGTGCTCCATCCCAGCTCTGGCACAAGGCCCCGCCCCAACTCCACCCCCTCCCAAGATGCTGCCCTTGCTTCACCTCTTCCCACCCCCACTCCACCCCTTCTCCCAAGGTCCTGCTCTGGCTCTGCCTCTTCCCACCCCACCCCTCCTGCCCCGCTCCAGCCCCTCCCCAAGGCCACTGCTCGCTGCTCTCCGTCCTTCCCAAGCCCCTCCCTGAGCTGCCAAACAGCTGTGGCTGGGTGGGTGCTGAGCACTCACGTTTTTTTTTTCCCCATGAGTGCTCCAGCCACAGAGTCAGCGCCTATGATGCAGACTGCTCCTCCTTGCCAACTCTGCTGATTGGGATACGGGGCCTTGACTACACTTTTTCCTCCCTACCATCTTTGGGACAATTTGTGCCCCAGTAGGGGAATGCAGAGAATAGTCCCTGCCTTTCCCCGGCCCTTGCATGGGGTGTACCGAGGCTGGGGTTAACGAAGACTT
Organism: Chelydra serpentina; assembly: GCA_037349315.1. Classification (NCBI taxonomy): domain Eukaryota; kingdom Metazoa; phylum Chordata; order Testudines; family Chelydridae; genus Chelydra; species Chelydra serpentina. The sequence continues at coordinate 142,593,860 of JBAIAC010000004.1, forward strand.
TGTGAGCTGCCCCCGCATCCGCAGCATAACTTTCATGAGGGCTAGGAACACCCTTATCATGTTTCATGAGGTTTTACAAAACACATGGCACTAGAAGAGGTTATTACATAAAGTTTCAGTTCCATCAGTGATTGGCTTTGTTTAGATTGGAAGCACTTCAGCTCAATTTTTCTCGTGCTCCCCCCCCCCCCCACTTGCTACTGGAAAAGCGGGAGAGAATTGGCAAGGGGAGGAGAAGGAAAAACAACACATGTTTTTCTTAATTTTGTCAGAAAAACAGAAGATTTTAAACCAATCCAAAGAGGCCCTTTTCAAAACAAAATATTTGTGTTGGAAAAATTTGACCAGCTCTAATGGCCACCCCTTACATAGCCAGCTCTAAGTGGATATAGGATGGGATCTTCCTCGAATGGCTGTGTAAGGGCTAATCACCAACAAGACCATTATTTTTGTTGAAAGAGTTCCTTTTAATAAATAGAAAGCCCATGGTAACAGAAGCAACGTCAGCCCCAACCTAAACCACTGAAAGGTGAAAAAAAAAATCATTTCATGATATGTTTTAATTTACCTTTCTGTTTGCAGTGTTGTTGTAGCTGTGTTGGTCCCAAGATATTAGAGAAACAAGGCGAGTGAGGGAATATATTTTATTGGACCAACTTCTGTTGGTGAAAGACACGCTTTTGAGCTACACAGAGCGTTTCTTCGGGTCTGCATAGCTTGAAAGTGTGTTGCTTTCACCAACAGAAGTTCTTTCAATAGAAGATATTACCTCCCCAACCTCATCTCTTTTTAATTACCATTTGGTAAGAAATACATTTTGAGCATTAGTTTTTAAATTGTAACCCCCTCATTATATTTACCTTTATCATTAAATGCATTAAATCTTGCTGGTAAAATGGTATTTTGCTCAAAGAAATCTGCAAGAAAACTAACATTATAAGCCTCCATTTAAACTAAGAAAATGATCCATTGCCGATAATGACTGTCACCAACATGTTTCCTCCGACCATGCTTGCTCTCCTCTTCAGAAGGTATTGGAAGTGCCTAGCTAATAGAGATTGGATAAAAATGCCTTCAACATGATCCTTGATAGTTATCATACTTTCCCTGTTGAAAATGGTTTTCTTTTCTTTTTTTTCCCTCACTCCTCAATCTACATTAAAACTAAACCATTTTTAATGGTCAGGAGAACTTATTGCAGCCAGCCATTGTCAGCAGTGGGTTATTGTCCCAGCATGGAATGGGGCCTTAATGTCATTGTCATATGCCTTTTAAACTTTTGCTGCAGATCACTGGGACTGGGTGAGATCAGAGAATGGGAATGATTTGCTATAGGGAACTATTCACATTAGCAGAAAGGTGGACTACATGATCTTACAAGTCTTTTTTTCATTTTCTGACTTTATAATTTGTCTTTGATAATATAAACAAACTAGCAGAGAAGGAACAAAAAGAATGTTGAGGGCACAGTCCATAGGCTAAGACAAGCAAATAAGGAAAATGAATTTAATTTAAAACCTAAGTGAGACATGTATTGGTTACTAAACACAGTGGGCCAAATTCTGATTGCAGTAACAGTGATGTCAATCCAGAGTAATTCCATACTTTCAGTGGAGTAATTTTATGTTTCCACAGGTGGAACCAAGATCAGAATTTGGCCCACTGAATTCTAGTGTTTATAGCAAATGCCGAGGGGGGGAAACAAATCAAGTGTCTGTGGTCTACCAATAGTTCTTATGGCTTTGTAAAGAGTTTCCTGTGTTTAGAAGACTGAATTCTTTTTCCCAGAGTCCAGCATACGCTAAATTTAACATTTTGCCAAAGGCATTGGAAGTATCTGAACTACTCTTAATAATCAATTTTGAAATGTTTGCAACACATTATCTAAGGGCTTGTCTACATGGGAAAACTGACAGGAATAGCTATTATGGAGTAATTTTTATGGTAATGAATGGTGATTTTTTCCAGAATAATTATTCTGTTTTGGAAACATACTAATTATTCCAGAATAACGTGACTTTATTTCACAATAGAGTGTCCACACAAGAAGCTATTCCAGAATAACTATTGCAGAATAACTGATTATGCAACAGCTATTCTGGTCAATTTCCCAATATACACAATCCCGCTGGTAAATGGTTCCCTTAACTATTCAATACAGACCTGATCCAAAGCCTGATAAAGTCAAAGACTTTACTGACTTCAGCCATTATGGATAAGTACCATAGTTCAACTATAAAGATTACTGTGACTAAGGTATCTTACTTAATGTAACTGAAATGTGCAAAGTAATTTGGCTCTTTTATCCTATTTTTGGCTCTCTAAATAAGTGCGTTACAATATAAAACAATAATGCTTTGGGAAAAAGTGGGGGTTGCTCATTTTGAAAACATAACACAGATCAGTATGATCTTTATTCAAAGACAGAGAATAAAGACAGATGAATAAATATTCATCTCACTTTGGAAACTAAAACTCTTCATTAATGGGTTAAAGGCATATATTTTCATGGCTGTACATCCTATTCTGAAAACAATAAGTTTAATAAAAATTAAATGTCAGAACTTGAATATTTTATTATTGAATACAAAAATACTATCTATGTAAAAAGAATAAGTTAGTTTATTTACAGTACTTTACACTATTCTGCTCTAGGACTTCCTTAGTAATGGATTTATTTGTATACATGCCTTTATAACTTTGCACAAAGCATCTCCAGCAGCATGTCATCCATGTTCACTGTCCCAATGATGGGCCTAAAGAATAGTTCGGCAATTACGTTAGCATTAATGGATCTTAGCAAGGAAAGAACAACATTCAGCTTGGCAAATCTGGCCTGGTCCCCTCGATGAATCAGTCTGACGTGTTCATTTAGAGCTTGTTGTGCTTCCCTCTGCAGTCCCTGGATATACTGTACACACTGCAGCCCTGGCAGATCTGAAAGAAAAACAGGAAACTAAATGTCCGTTTACAAAGTTTTTATCTATAAAACAACTCATGGAAGTTGGCCATCCTGCAGCATGCCAGCTAATTGGTAACTCATAAACATCAATATTAAGTTTCTTAGATGAGGATCAAGCCAAATGTAATTACCTTTCTGCATTAAAATGATTCAGCTAGAGATTTTATTATATCTAACATTCATGTAGCTATGCACAGATTTTAACAGTGCAATCCAAAATCTCACCGCATTGCTGTTCTGAACATGCAGTGCTGCTCTTAGTTGTGCAACAACAAAATTAGATTGCAATAATATTTTCCAATATTCATATTTTTAAAAAATATTTAATTTGTAGGTGATAAAATACAGACGACCAGTATGGATTGTTACCAGTAACGATCTTCAAGGTGCCAAATATATCATATAAATAGTAAAGATAACAATAAAAGGAACAAGTTTGCTAATAACTTGTTGACCACTAGGAAATGCTCTATTCATATTAATGTGTCCTGCTGACAGCTACATTGGAACAAGCTCCAGATTGCAGAGGATAAGCAAGTTAACTCCAAGATGTGATAGGATGTTTGCTTTCTAACTAAACAAAATAGGGGAGTGGAGTTGTTTGCAAGTTCAGTACCTTTCCTTCTTGGTCTAAATTTGACAATATTAATTAAAACATTCCAGTACTATATCTGAGCATAACAAGCAATTATATTTCAGGTAGGTTTTTAAAAATAAAAATCAGCTGTTAACATATCTGACTTTACTGTGAGATTATATACAAATATTGCTTTTTAAACAAGCTATGCATACATATATACAAGCTTTCCTCATTTAATCTAACCAGATTCTGTTTCTAAACCTTGAGATGTTAATTTTTTATTCTTCGAAAACCTTACCAATCAAGCATACTTTGATCCATTAATTTTTCTCAGCCGCAGTTATGAATTACCACCTGATTATTTTAAGACACCAAACCATAATGCTTACCGTATGGCTTGTGGTGCAGCAGTTGAATTTGCAAAATTACAAGTTCAGAAAGAAAAATACAGTGACTGTTAGGATCACTAACCAACCTCCATGGATTAATTTTTTGTAACAAAGAAAGTGAGCAGAAGGTGTAATCCTCAGAGGCAATTATTTAACACAAAATAAAAAGCACTTCAGCTAGTTGCTATTAGTCATGTATGAACTGTAACTGGAAAAACCCCTCTCAAACGCCTGGATGAACAGGAAAGATTTTCTAATAGGATGAAAGGGAAATCAATTTACACTGTCCACCCCACGAGACAGGTCATTTAGTACCAGTGGCTTTCAGACTCTAATTAAACTGGACAAAGAGCTCTCTACCTGAAAAGGATCCCACAACACCACCTCCTATTCTTCTTCTCTCCCCCCAAGCACGCAAAGGGCTTGTCTACACTTACAACGTTAAAGCAGTACAGCTGCTTCAATGCAGATACTACCTATGCTTGACAGGAGCGGTTCCCCTGTTGCTATAGTTAATCCACCTCCCTGAGATACTGTAGCTAGGTCCTCAGAAGAATCACAGGGATTTAGGTTTAACTATGCTGCTCAGAGGTGTGGATTTTTGTGGAGTGATGTAGTTAAGCCAGCCTAATTTTCTAGTGTAGCCCAGGCCAAAGTTTTCCAATTGTTGGGAGGTTGGACCAATAAGGGAAAATGAGTCTGTCCCCCTCTCTTCTAGGGTTGCCAGCTCTGAGGTAGGAAAAAAAACACAGGACCTCAGGCTGCTCTGAGCCCATAAAATGGGACAGCTGGCAGTGCCTACTGAGCATCCTTACAGATTTCCCTGGACAGCTTCCTGCAAAAAGAACCTATCCTAAACTAGCCAGGCGCAGCTCTACCCTCCTCCCTTTCCTTCCACTGAGCTCGCGTAACGCAAAGCCCCCTTCAACGGGGGGGTGGGGTGGCCCTCCAGCTTTGAAAAGTTTCCCCTTGACTAACAAGCTGTCCGCTTCTTCAATCCACCTCCCCGCAGTGACCTTCTCTCTTCTGTACCCCGCTAGGCAAGGGATCAAAGGCGGGGGGACTCGGGGGAGGGTGCCCCGGAGGTGCAGCTGAGAGGGGAAGCCCCTTACCCAAGCGGCGGCGGCAGCCCCGGTTACTCACCCGGGTTGAAGAGCACAGTCCCCTTGAGGTAGGCGTACTCCTTGGTGCTGATGTCCAGGCTCCAGCACTTGGCCAGGAAGCCTTTGATGGCCTGGATCTCGCCGGCCGAGGGCAGCGGCGGGCTGCTGCTCTGGGGGTGGGGGTGGTGCTGCTGCTCCTGCCGCCGGTCGGTTAACAAGCGCTGCAGCATGCTGGGCTCCGCCGTCTCCACCGTCTCGAAGTGCACCCGCTCCTGGGCCAGCCCCAGCACCAGCAGGGGGGCCCAGCAGCTGCGCACCAGCACCAGCTGCTCGTCCAGCGGCAGCTCCTGGAAGCAGGGCACGCTCTTGACGAAGCGCAGGGTCTTCACCAGCACGGCCGAGGCCGCCTTGCCCGCCACCTGCGGGCTGCGCAGGGCCACGCGCCGCCGCGAGCCGCACGAGCAGCCCGGCCCCGGAGCCTCCTGCCGCGGCTGCGGCTGCTGCTGCGCTGCCTCCTTCCGCTCCTCGCTCTTCAGGATGTTGTAGAGGATGCTGCTCTGCCTCCTGCGCTCCGTGCAGCAGCGGCAGCCGGCCACGCACGCCATGGCGCCCGGAGGGGGAGGGTCCCCTCCTGCCTGCTGGGCTGAGCCAGACGCGCAGCGCCTGCTGCTTGTCCCTTAACTTATTTATACCGTGTGTGTGCAGCCGCGCTGTGGCTCAGCCGTGCCAGGGGGCAGACGCTCATTACTGGCTGGAAAAGAGAGAGAGAGAGAGAAAAATCCTCCTCCTCCTCCTCCTGCTGCAATCGCTCGCCTCCTCCGTTGCAACTGCGGTGGCTAGAGGGAGCCTGCGAGCCGCCGGCTCCAGGTTGCCCCTGGCTTGAGGGCTGCATTCATAGAAGATTAGGGTTGGAACTGAGACTGGCCCTCAGGAGGTCATCTAGTCCAATCCCCTGCTCAAAGCAGGACCAGCCCCAACTAAATCACCCCAGCCAGGGCTTTGTCAAGCCGGGCCTTAAAAACCTCTAAGGATGGAGATTCCACGACCTCCCTAGGTAACCCATTTCACTGCTTCAACATCCTCCCAGTGAAATAAGTGTTTCCTACTATCCAACCTAGACCTTCCCAACTGCCACTTGAGACCCTTGTTCTGTCATCTGCTACCACTGAGAACAGCCAAGCTTCATCCTTCTTGGAACCCCCTTTCAGATAATTGAAGGCTGCTACCAAATCCCTCCTTCACATTTCTCTTTTGCAGACTAAATAACCGCAGTTCCCTCAGCCACTCCTCGTAAGTCATGTGCCACAGCCCCCTAATCATTTTCGTTGCCCTCTGCTGGACTCTCAAATTTGTCCACACCCTTTCTGTAGTGGGAGGCCCAAAACTGGACACAATGCTGCAGGTGTGGCTTCACCCTTGCCAAATAGAGGGGAATAATCACTTCCCTCGATCTGCTGGCAAGGCTCCTACTAATGCAGCCCAATATGCCGTTAGCCTTCTTGGCAACAAGGGCACACCGTTGACTCGTATCCAGCTTCTCGTCCACTGTAACCCCCAGGCCCTTTTCTGCGGAACTGCTGCTTAGCCAGTCAGTCCCCAGGCTGTAGCAGAGCATGGGATTCTTCTGTCCTAAGTGCAGAACTCTGCACTTGTCCTTGTTGAACCTCATCAGATTTCTTTTAGCCCAATCCTCTAATTTGTCTAGGTCACTCTGGACCCTATTCCTACCGTCCAGCGTATTCTCTGGCCTTACTCGCAGATCACTTCCTGCCTTGCTTTCAGGTGTGTGTGGGGGCGGAGAGATGCAACATTTTACATTCGCTCCTCCCCGCTCCCCTTTCCGGAGGTGCTCTCTGAAGTGGGCCGAGGGTAGGGTGACAAGACAGCAAATGTGAAAAATCGGGACGGGGTGGGGAGTAATAGGAGCCTATATAAGAAAAAGACCCAAAAATCAGGACTATCCCTATAAAATTGGGACATCTGGTCACCCTAGCCGAGGGGGCTGAGCTGCCACATGCCTTTCCCCGGCAGCACTGGATGGTGCTGCTTGCCTCTGCCCGCAAGTGCCGCTCCGCAGAGGAGGGACCCCGCAGAGCACTGGTTAAATCCGCAAGTTTCGGGAACGGACCGTTGACCCCAGCGCCGCGCAGAACCTGAGCCTTGGGGCCACGTGTTGGCAGACAGGCAGTTTTGCACCCGAGAGTCCCTGCAGAGTTTTCCCCAATCTCTCTGTGGGAGGGGTCTGTGGGGCTCTTCCCCTGGGGAAGGGTATGGGGCCAGCCAGGGGTTGGAATTCCCTAAGGGAAAGTCAAGGCTAGGGGGGATTCCCAAAGGAGGGGGCACATGGGGCACATAAATATAGGGTGTTACACTGGCACCAGCTGGGAATTATATGATGGAAATGCCTCCGTTTATGCCAGTCTTCATTTTTTACATTCTCAGCGCTAAATTAACCTCAGGCTCTAGGCCAGCTTCCTTGAAGAAGGGGGTAAACAGGTGCAACCTCCCCTACACTATGGGGTACAGAGGACAGCAGAGCTGGAAAGTGGCTGCATAGGCTCAGTAGTCTCTGTCAGCAGAGCTCCTATAACACACTGGGTGAGATTTAAAGAGGTTATCCCCTAGTAGAAAGCTTGAGGAAGGGAAGGGTAAGGGGTGGTATACCCCCACCATCACAAAAAGGTCAATCAAATTGGCACAGGAAGTTGAAATTTCACTACCTTTCACCAGGTTTGGGTAAATCTGGCCCTATGTATTTTATATACCTATTTCATCTTCATATTGTGTTGTTTACGTACCATCCATCATCTTAAACAATTATGCCTTCCACAAACTCTCACCTTCTGCCATATTATTAAATATGTTCAATGCCTTTTTTGTTTCAATTTTCACCAAAAAGGTTAGCAGTGATCAGGCGACTAACATAATGAACATTGGATAAGGGAGAAGCGGTGGATGTGGTATACCTAGACTTTAGTAAGGCATTTGATACGGTCTCGCATGATATTCTTATCAATACACTAGGGAAATACAACTTAGATGGGGCTACTATAAGGTGGGTGCGCAACTGGCTGGATAACCGTACTCAGAGAGTAGTTATAAATGGTTCCCAATCCTGCTAGAAAGGTATAACGAGTGGGGTTCCGCAAGGGTCTGTTTTAGGACCGGCTCTGTTCAATATCTTCATCAACGACTTGGATATTGGCATAGAAAGTACGCTTATTAAGTTTGCAGATGATACCAAACTGGGAGGGATTGCAACTGCTTTGGAGGATAGGGTCATAATTCAAAATGATCTGGACAAATTGGAGAAATGGTCAGAGGTAAACAGGATGAAGTTTAATAAGGACAAATGCAAAGTGCTCCACTTAAGGCCTTGGCTACACTTGCAGCTGTACAGCGCTGTGAGTTAAACCCGTCTTCGTACAGCTGAGTAGGGAAAGCGCTGCAGCCTGTCCACACTGGCAGCTGCCAGCGCAGTAAGGTGGCTACATTTGAGGCATTTGCAGCTGTATTGGGAGCGGTGCATTATGGGCATTCAAGTGGCTGCAACGTGCTTTTCAAATAGGGGGGGTGAGGGGGACTTTGACAGGGAGCATGTTGGGAGAGAGAGTGGGTTTTTGGAATCTCCACAGAGTGTCAGCTCATTATCTCCTAAGTTTACACACCTCCACATCCCCTGCCTCTCTCTCAATCACTGAAAGCAAACAGCAGGGGCTTTGTTTGTTTTTAAAGAGCAGATAAAAGAGAACTTGGGGAAACGGAGCCCGCCCCCTCCCCTCCCCCCCGCCGTTCTTCTCCCCCCCTCCCCCTCCCTCCCCCCCCGCCGTTCTTCTTCCCCCCCGCCCCCTCCCTTCCCCCCCCCCCCCGCCGTCTCTGTCCAAGGCAACTTTGCTGCCGGCATTCCTAACGGAGCCCCCCCCTCCCCCCCACCTGCAAACAGTAGCTGTGTTTGTTGTTTTGTAAAGCACCTCAAGAACGGAGCTCTGAACTCCAACCCGGAAGTGCCATTTCAAAACAAAGGGAGCTTCCGGAGGTCAGTAACTGCGGAGTTCCTCGGCTATATTGAAAGACCAGCGTTCCACCCACTTCGCAACAGTTGCTATTCCTCTCGGGGAGGTGGAGTACATGCAGCGCTGTATCTGAGGAGATACACCGTTGCACGTGCCTTGCAAGTGTAGCCAGTTGCGGGGCCCCGCCCCGGACGCCGGGCGACGTTGCGGGGCCCCGCCCCCGATGCCGACGCAATGTTGCCCAGCGTCGGGGGCGGGGCCCCGCAACATCTCCCGGTGCCCGGTAAGTTTGCCGCGGGTCCGGGGCGGGCGGGGAGTTGTCGGTGGGTATGGAGCACCCACCAATTTTTCTCCGTGGGTGCTCCAGCACCGGAGCACCCACGGAGTCGCCGCCTATGGTAGAAACAATCAGTTTCACACATACAGAAAGGGAGGAGACTGTCTAGGAAGGAGTACGGCAGAAAGGGATCTAGGGGTTATAGTGGACCACAAGCTAAATATGAGTCAACAGTGTGATGCTGTTGCAAAAAAAGAAAACTTGATTCTGGGCTGCATTAACAGGTGTGTGGTGAGCAAGACACGAGAAGTCATTCTTCTGCTCTACTCTGCGCTGGTTAGGCCTCAACTGGAGTATTGAGTCCAGTTCTGGGCACCGCATTTCAAGAAAGATGTGGAGAAATTGGAGAGGGTGCAGAGAAGAGCAACAAGAATGATTAAGGATCTAGAGAACATGACCTATGAAGGAAGGCTGAAGGAATTGGGTTTTTTTAGTTTGGAAAAGAGAAGACTAAGAGTGGATATGATAGCGGTCTTCAGGTATCTAAAAGGGTGTCATAAGGAGGAGGGAGAAGAATTTATATATCTTCAAGTCACCGGGGCCTGAGAAAATACATCCTAGAATACTTAAAGAACTGGCTGAAGAGATCTCTAAGCCAATAGCACTTATTTTTGAGAACTTGTGGAGGACAGGAGAGATCCCCAACTGTAGACCACTCAGCTTAACTTCGGTACCCGGAATGATGATGGAGCAAATCATCAATCAATTTGTAAGCAATTTTCCACACAGGGAGCCAGTTAGACAGGCAGAACTGCAGTTTCAATGTGTGGATGAGACGATGGTGTAGGGAGGAGGGGTTTAGATTTATTACGAACTGGGGAAACTTTTGGGAAAGGGGGAGCCTATACAGGAAGGATGGGCTCCACCTAAACCAAAATGGAACCAGATTGCTGGTACTTAAAATTAAAAAGGTCATAGAGCAGTTTTTAAACTAAAGGCTGGGGGAAAGCCGACAGGTGCGGAGGAGCACATGGTTCAGACATCCCTTAGGGGAGGATCTATTAATAGAGAATCTCTATGACCTAGTGAGGATGAAAAATGATAAAATACAGGCAGGGTCTGATCAAAAACAGTCAAATAAAAAAGATTCTCATTCAATCACATCATGTAATGGTAGACAGCTAAAAGGAGACAAGTTTTTGAAGTGCTTATATACCTATGCTAGAAGTCTAAATAATAAGATGGGTGAACTAGAGTGCCTTGTATTAAACGAGAATATTGATATAATAGGCATCACAGAAACTTGGTGGAATGAGGCTAATCAATGGGATACAGTAATACCAGGGTACAAAATACATCAGAAGGACAGAACAGGTCATGTTGGTGGGGGAGTGGTATTTTATGTGAAAGAAAGCATAGAATCAAATGAAGTAAAAATCGTATATGAATCAAACTGTATCATAGAATCTCTATTGATAGAAATTCCATGCTCTAATAATAAGAATATAGCGGTAGGGATATATTACCGACCACCTGACCAGGATGGTGATAGTGACTGTGAAATGCTCAGGAAGATTAGAGAGGCTATTAAAATAAAAACTCAATAATAATAATGGGGGATTTCAGTTATCCCCTAAGTGGCGCACAGGATCTGGTCCAAGAGGTGACTATAGCTGGACCGCTTGGTAATAGTGACCATAATATAATTAAATTTAATATTCCTGTAGTAAGAAAAACACCACAGTGGGAACTACACAAAAATGAGGAGGTTAGTTAAACAGAAATTAAAGCATACAATGCCAAAAGTGAAATTTCTGCAAGCTGCATGGAAACTTTTTAGAGACACCATAATAGAGGCTCAATTTAAATGTATACCCCAAATTAAAAAAAAACATAGAGAATCAAAAAGGAGCTACCGTGGCTAAACAGCAAAGTAAAAGAAGCAATGAGAAGCAAAAAGGCATCCTTTTAAAAGTGGAAGTTAAATCCTAGTAAGGAAAATAGGAAGGAGCATAAACACTGGCAAATGAAGTGTAAAAATACAATTAGGAAGGCCAAAAAAGATTTTGAGGAACAGTTAGCCAAAGACTCAAAAAGTAATAGCAATTTTTTTAAAGTACATCAGAAGCAGGAAGCCTCCTACACAACCAGTGGGCCACTGGACGATCGAGGTGTTAAAGGAGCACTCAAGGAGGATAAGGCCATTGTGGAGAAACTAAATGAATTCTTTGCATCGGTCTTCATGGTTGAGGATGTGAAGGAGATTCCCAAACCTGAGCCATTCTTTTTAGGTGACAGATCTGAGGAACTGTCCCAGATTGAGGTATCATTAGAGGAGGTTTTGGAACAAATTGATAAATTAAACAGCAATAAGTCACCAGGACCATATGGTATTCACCCAAGAGTTCTGAAGGAACTCAAATGTGAAGAACTACTAACTGTAATCTGTAACCTATCATTTAAATCAGCTTCTGTACCAAATAACTGGAGGATAGCTAATGTGACGCAAATTTTTAGAAAGGGCTCCAGAGGTGATCCCGGCAATTACAGGCCTTAAGCCTGACTTCAGTACTGGGCAAACTGGTTGAAACTATAATAAAGAACAATGTTGTCAGACATACAGATGAACATAATTTGCTGAGGAAGAGTCAACATGGTTTTAGTAAAGGGAAATCATGCCTCGCCAATCTACTAGAATTCTTTGAGGGGGTCAACAAGCATGTGGACCAAGGGGATCCAGTGGATACAGTGTACTTAGATTTTCAGAGAGCCTTTGACAAGGTCCCTCACCAAAGGCTCTTACACAAAGTAAGCTGCCACGGGATAAGAGGGAAGGTGCTCTCATGGATTGGTAACTGGTTAAAAGACAGGAAACAAAGGGTAGGTATAAATGGTCAATTTTCAGAATGAAGAGCGGTAAACAGTGGTGTCCCCCAGGGGTCTGTTCTGGGGCCAATCCTATTCAACATATTCATAAATGATCTGGAAAAAGGAGTAAACAGTGAGGTGGCAAAATTTGCAGATGATACAAAATTACTAAAGATAGTTAAGACCCAGGCAGACTGCAAAGAGCTACAAAAGGATTTCTCAAAACTGGGTGACTGGGCAAAAAAATGGCAGATGAAATTTTATGTTGATAAATACAAAGTAATACACATTGGAAAGCATAATCCCAACTATACATATAAAATTATGGGGTCTAAATTAGCTGTTACTACTCAAGAAAGAGATCTCGGAGTCATTGTGGATAGTTCTCTGATAACATCCATTCAATGTGCAGCAGCAGTCAAAAAAGCGAACAGAATGCTGCAAATAATTAAGAAAGGGATAGATAATACGACAGAAAATATCATGTTGCCTCTATATAAATCCATGGTACGCCCACATCTAGAATAGTGTGTGCAGATGTAGTCACGCCATCTCAAAAAAAGATATATTGGAATTGGAAAAGGTTCAGAAAAGGCTTCCGTATGAGGAGAGATTGATAAAACTGGGACTTTTCAGCTTGGAAAAGAGATGGATAAGTGGAGATATGATTGAGGTCTATAAAATCATGACTGGTGTAGAGAAAGTAGATAAGGAAATATTGTTTACTACTTCTCATAACACAAGAACTGGGGGTCACCAAATGAAATTAATAGGCAGCAAGTTTAAAACAAATAAAAGGAAGTATTTCTTCACACAACACACAGTCAACCTGTGGAATTCCTTGCCAGAGGATGTTGTGAAGGCCAAGACCATAACAGGGTTAAAAAAACCACTAGATAATTCACGGAGGATAGGTCCATCAATGGCTATTAGCCAGAATGAGCAGGAATGGTGTCCCTAGCTTCTGTTTGCCAGACACTGGGAATGAGCTACAGGGGCTGGATCACTTGATGATTACCTGTTCTGTCCATTCCCTCTGGGGCATCTGGTACTGGCCACAGTCAGAAGACAGGATTCTGGGTTAGATGGACCTTTGGTCTGACCCAGTAGGGCCATTCTTATGTAATAATCAATTGCACAAATACAAAATGGGAAATTACTGCCTAGGAAGGAGTACTGCAGATGGGCACAATAGAAGGTCACTAACTAAATATGAGTCAACATTGTAACACTGTTGAAAAAAAAAAGTGAACATCATTCTGGAATTTATCAGCAGGAGTACTTGTAAGCAAGACATGAGAAGTAATTCTTCCACTCAGCACTGATAAGGCCTCAGCTGGAGTACTATGTCAAGTTCTGAGCACCACACTTGGGAAATATGTGGACAAATTGGAGAAGACGTAATGGACAAGAAGTATTAGATTTAAATTGCATCAAGGGAGATTTAGGTTAGGAAAAACTTCCTAAATGTAAGGGTGGTTAAGCACTGGAACAAATTACCTAGGGAAATTGTGGAATCTCAATCATCGGAGGTTTTTTAAGGACAGGTTAGACAAACACCTGTCAGAGATGGTCTAGTAATGTATTAATCCTGTCTCAGTGCAGATGACTTATCAAGGTCTTTTCCAGTCCTACATTTTCTAAGATTATAGTATGAACTATATCACCAGTAAACACAAGTATTCACTTTAACCCCCACTTTCCAAAGATCAATGCTTTTGATTCCAGTGGGGATCAGTGTAATGAGAAATAATGATTACAGAAATCTGGGGAGGGGAAGACCTAATGTGCACCTTCGAGAAGATGAATATTCTATATAAACCTGATTTTCTTCTCTTTTTGAACGAGCCATAAAGTAATTGTGCTTTCTCAATCAGACTAATTTCAATTAATTATGTGCTATAGGGAATATTGTAATTCATTTAATAAAGAGTTAATTATCTGTGTGCTGCACAAGAAGGAAACTTTGTGAGCTATTGTTCTATTGATTAGAAGAGCCTTGGAATAGATTGAAAGAGAGTTGCTTGTTGTAAGCGGTGCTCTTCACTAGTTGTCTCAGTAACTGATTTGATCTAAAGAGCGGTTTAAACTGGGAATGAACCTCTTGAAAATACTTCCTGTTTTCAAATAAAAGGAATAATTTGTTAAGGAAATATAAGTGTATATTTTGTGTTTCTGAAAAAATATAAGCTTTGAGTAAAACTTAGCCTTCAGTTACACTAATGATTCTTATCCAACTTAATAGACATTCATGGGTATAGTTGTGGGCAAACATCCCTTTGTCTATAAATATCTTGGGCTTAAGCGTTCTGTGTTTTGCGTGCAGTACTGTATAAATGCAAGTTATTTACTATGAGTAAACACCAATTTTCCAAATGCATATTATCCAAAATTTAGGTTATCCAGAAGCCCCCTGTAATCTAAATTTAATTTATCTGTAACTCTGTAGTTGTTAAAAATTTTGACATCCCCAAGACATCATATATTTTGCACCTGCCCAGCATTTTGATCATTGTTCACTCAAGAGTCCTTATCCAGTTTTCCAAAGACCCATTGGCCATGTTACTACTATTCAGAGAATAAATGATTGCACACTTTATGGCCAGACATGTTGTTTTACTGCAGTGGAAGGACTATGAGGGAAAACTTCACTAGATAGAAGAATTTCATATTTGACCCTCTCCAACAGGCACCCAAAAAAGGTAAATTTGTAACAATGTCATTAATTTTCTCCTTAATTTTCATCGCATCACAGAAGTTAGATATGAAAAATGCCTCTCTGGTTATCTAGTCCAACGTTTCTCAAACTGTGGGTCAGGACCCCAAAATGGGTTGTGACCCCATTTTAATGGGGTCGCCAAGGCTGGCTTAGACTTGCTGGGGCCCAGGACTGAAGCCTAAGCCCCACCGACCGGGGCAGAAGCCCAAGAGCTTCAGCCCGGTTACATGACCCCTTTCCCCCGCCCCCCGCCCGAAGTGGTACGGCTTAGGCATTGGCCCCCGCACCCGGGTCAGTGAGGCTCAGGTGGGTTCAGGCTGTGATCCCGCCTCCTGGGGTCATGTAGTAATTTTTGTTGTCAGAAGGGGGTCACGATGCAATTAAGTTTGAGAACCCCCTGATCTAGTCCATTCCCTTTGCCAGAATCAATTGTTCCCTAAGATATATTCTCTAGAGTTTTTTCCAATGTAGTGGTATCTTTTTTTCTCCTCTTTTCTTTGTGTTTCTTTGGGCCAAAATCAGAGGTGAATGTAACCAAGTCTTAGAAAATAGAGGGGTGGGTCTAAATTGGTGTAACATATTTTCTTCTGATTTGTTTAAGTTCTGTTAATTTAGATCCCAATCCTGAACTTACACATGTGCTTAACTTTACTCACATTAATAATTTAATTGGCTTCAGTGGGACTCCTCACATGACTACAGTTAAGTATGTGCGTAAGTATTTGTAGGACCAGGTCTTTTGATTCCCATAATCTTACTTATTTAGTTCTAGACTATGACTTGGACTACAGGGCACAATCAGAGGTGTAAGGTAGAGTAAGACTCTCCCTTAAAAATCTGCAAGATTATTATATAGAATTTGGTCCCTCAGAAGAGGTGGGTGAGGAATGGGCCAGAGCCTTGACTGCAGGTATAACCCAGCAGCAAATTCTCCTCCCAACCCTCAGAAGCAAGGGGGAAACAGGGAAAGAATTATCTCTGAGCGGTGTCTCTGAGGCACAGTTCTGTTCTATTCCATATCAGGTACTTATGCCCCCCCATTACTATCATACCTGAGTGCCTTCACAACAGCTCTGTGAAGTTGGGAAGTGCTATTTATCCCCATTTTACAGATGGGCAACTGAGGTTACAGAGAAGCTAAGTGACTTTCTTATGATGACACAGGAAGTCTGTGACAGAATAGGAATTTGGTTCCCTAAGCCCTAGGCTAGTGTCCTAACCACTGCATCATCCTTCCTGTCCTGAGGCAGTGCAGCTTACATATTATCCCTTGCTCAGGGCTGTGCATTTAAGGTACAATGTAGACTTCAGATTAAAAGAGCCAAATTCAGAGGTGATGTATACATTATGCCAATCTACACTCGCAAATTTTGCCAGTATAGCTATGTTGGTTGCAATATTTCTATGCCAGCAAAAGCCCTTGTGTAGATGCAGTTTTACTAGCATAAAAGTGCTTTTGCTGGTGTATCCTATTTCGCTCTCTGAACTGGTATAAACTATACCAGCAAAAGCACTTTTTTTGCTAGTGTAAGCTGCATATACAGTGGAAGGGTTTTGCCAATACAGATGTACTGGCAACATTTTTAAATGTAGACTCACCCTAGACCCCAGTCTAAGACTTGACATGAACTTAGAGCCTATTGTGAATACTTAAACCTATGTCTAAGGGAATCTACACTAAGTAGCACATACCTGCTGAGGAGCTAAGTTCTCATCCACTCCTTATTTTCCCTCCACTCATCATGATGTGTATAATTCTAGATAGCAAGCTACCCCAAACCTTCATATTCTGTTTCCTCTGTAAAGCATCTAGCACGCTTCTGTGCACTGGGACTATTTAGTAATAAAGATTTAATCAAGTACTCCTCATATTGATATTTAGTATAAAATTTACACATTCTTTGCTCTTCAACCTTCATCCAGCCTTTCTTTTGTGCTATACATTTGTCTTTAATATTAAGTTTTCAGAGCCAATGCAGGTTTTTCCTTTAAAAAAAATTACAGCACCTTTATTTTAATATATAAAGTTACATAGCCAAGAATAAGTGTTTTTGCCAAAGGATCTAATGTTACCTGCATGTGAATGAATACCATATTGTCTAAACATGAATAGACTTACACAAACACATTAAAAATGTTTTGAACTCTTATAGCAGCCTTGAATATAAAGGTGATATGTTGCATTCTTGGCAGTCTTGTGCTTTCATGTTACTCTTCAGTGTCTATACAGCTCATTGGATAGCACTCTTGTTGCTTGGCCAGAACGCAAAAAGTTCAATTTCAGAAAAGGACTGGCATTCATATTTAATGCTGTCACAGCATAGCTAGTAGCAGAGAGATACTTCACTGTTAGGGGCCAGATCCTGAGAGCTGCCGCGCAGCTCCACTGCCACAGAAATACTGTGCCGAGCAACACTGAAGTATATATTAGTTTTCAGCCTTTGGATGAGATGTTAAATTTAGGCCCAATCTGGTTGGTTACCCAGGTGGAAGTTAAAGATTCTCATGACTCTTTCTTAACAGTAATCATTGAGCCTGGTACCTCGGCCACCATTACTTTTCTCAGTGGATTAGGTCATAATCCGCCAGACTGCAAGTGTTTTTCTGAACTGCTCGAGATGAACCATTAAAGCAGTGAATAGGGATTTAGCTGCATGACTATTCGTTTTCCTCACAGATCCCTTTCAGTCTTACCCCATATGGCTGTTGTGTGTGTCTGTACGAGTGTTTCTCATCCGTTTCAGGTTGGCAATCCTTCAGTCAAAGTCAAAAATTTGCACAATCCACTTAGGCCAGGTCTACACTAGGACTTTATGTCGAATTTATCATCGTTAACTCGATTTAATCCCTCACCCGTCCACACTAGGAAGCAGTTTATTTCGACATTAAGGGCTCCTTGAATCGATTTCGGTACTCCACCCTGACGAGGGGAGTAGCGCCAAAATCGAAATGGGCATGTCGAATGCGAGGTACTGTGGACGGAATTCGACGCTAATAGCTCCGGGAGCTATCCCACAGTGCACCACTCGGTGGACGCTCAGGGCAGTATTGTGTACTCGGATGCTCCGACCTGCCACTCAGAGAAATCCCCGCGAAAATTTGAATACTTTTTCCTCTGTGGCCATTTTGAATCACATTGCCTCTGTGGACATTGTGGCGAGCTCAGCAGCACTGGCAATGATGCAGAGCTCTACAGCGGTGGTTTCGATGCCATCGCTGAATAGAAAGAGAGCTCCAACATGGAGTGATCGTGAGGTTTTGGATCTCATCGCTGTGTGGGGCGATGAATCCATCCTAGCCGAGCTCCGTTCAAAAAGACGGAATGCCAAAATTTACGAGAAGATTTCACAGGCTATGACGGAGAGAGGGTACAGCCGGGATGCTACGCAGTGCCGCGTCAAAATCAAGGAGCTACGTCAGGCGTACCAAAAGACCAAAGAGTCCAACGGACGCTCCGGCTCAGCGCCTCAGACTTGCCGTTTTTACGAGGCACTGCACGCCATGCTCGGTGGTGCGGCAACAACTACCCCACCAGTGTCCGTGGACACCGATGATGGGGTCCATTCTACGGACACATCGGAGGAGGTTTTCGCTGACGGCGAAGAAGAGGAAGGAGGGCAGGGGGACGAGGCAATCGAAAGCGGTCACCCTGGAGATTTCCCCGACAGCCAGGAACTTTTCCTGACCCTGACTGCGCTGCCCTTCGAACACTCCCAAGGCAGCATTCCTGACCAGGAATCAGGAGAGGGATCATCAGGTCAGTGTTTTAGACATTTATTTTCAATACAATACTTATGGTGTGTTAACGCTCTGTAACTGTGGCTTCATTGGCCTTATGCGCTTCACCTTGGAGTCGCTTTCCCGTGCAACTATTCGAAAAGTCTGTCAATATGTATGGGGATAGAGGTGTAATCACCAGCAGAGATCTCAGAGAAGCTGTCTTGAAGGTACAGCGATAGCTTGTCTAGCACGTTCACTGGGAGAGCTGCCTTATTGTCTCCTCCATGGTAGGATACTTTCCCGCGCCATGCGAGCAGCAGGTACTCTGGTATCATTGCCTTGCATAGCATGGCAGCATACGGCCCCGGGGTTTGCTTGCATTGACGCAGCATGCAGATTTTCTCTGTCTCCGTAATCCTCATCAGAGTGATATCAGTCATGGGGTCCTGGTTCGAATGAGTAGTATAATTAGTATACTGCATGCTTCCTTTTCCCCTTACAGACAGACACCCGGCAGTTTACGTTACCGCGTGGTGGTAGGGGCTCGGGAGCAAAACCAGTAGTGCATATCGGTGCGCGGGAAGTGACAGTCCCGGGGACCGGCAACGCTAAACCGGGGATAGGATAGGCGAGCCGTTCATGCTGAGCGGTTCGCGGGCATTTTACATTGCCTAGAGCGGCCACGCGGAGGGGGGGGAGGGTAGGCGAGCTGTTCACGCAGAGCGGTTCGCGGCCATTTTTGGGTCCCTGGAGCGGCCACGCTGAGGGGGGGGAAGGGTAGGCGAGCCGCTCACGCTGAGCGGTTCGCGGGCATTTTTGGGTCCCTGGAGCGGCCACGCTGAGGGGGGGGAAGGGTAGGCGAGCTGTTCACGCAGAGCGGTTCGCGGCCATTTCTGGGTCCCTGGAGCGGCCACGCTGAGGGGGGGGAAGGGTAGGCGAGCCGCTCACGCTGAGCGGTTCGCGCGCATTTTTGGTTCCCTGCAGCGGCAACGCGGACGGGGTGGGGGGGGGTTTAGGACAGCCGCCGTAGATTACCGGTTTGGCCAGCAGCAGCTACTGACCGCCGCCAGGAACACTGAGGGAGACATGGGATTAGAGCAGTGCTGTGAAGCAATCTCACAGCAGTCGTAAGTAAGCAGCTTACCATGGTTTTCAGAGAGGTGATTTTCTGTGTACGGAAAGGCCTCTGGGATCCGTATACCGGGACCCTAGGCACTCACTCAGCCTTAAGGCATATTATTTGACCTTGTAGTACGTGTACATGTGATAGGCACTGTCTTTGGTCCTATTCACGGTGAAAGAGTATGGTCATTGTTCTTGAAAAAGTATCTGTCTGAGGAATTCACTCCCTTTCATTTATCCCACAGCTGTGAGTGTCTCCCACCCAACCCGTGCCTCTCCCACCCATGGCCTAGTCCAGATAAGGCGGCGCAAAAAGAGAACCAGGGACGACATGTTCTCGGAATTAGTGATGCTGTCACAGAGGGAGGCGGCACAGCGCAGAGAGGACTTCGCACGGTACGAGCGAGCAGCCAGGGAACGGGAGCAGAGGGCTGAAGCGCGCGAGGACAGGTGGCGGCAGGAGGATCAGCAGGCGACCCAAACAATGCTGGGAATCATGAGGGAGCAAACAGACACGCTCCGGCGCCTAGTGGATATTCTCCAGGACAGGAGACATGAGGAAAGAGCGCCTCTGTATGTTCTTTCAAGCCGCCCTCCCCCGCCACCAAGTCCAGTGGCTTCCTCCCCAAAAGTCACTAGGACAAGGGGAGCCAGGGTGCGTGGAAATACTCAATCCACCCCTGCAGACCGCTGCAACAGCAGAAGGCTGTCATTCCCAAAACCATAGACTTTTCCCTCCTCTCCATCCAGCAGCACCACTGAGCACCTCCCTTCCCAGGTTCCATGTGAAGTTACTGTTTTGTTGAATAAATC
Organism: Chelydra serpentina; assembly: GCA_037349315.1. NCBI lineage: Eukaryota > Metazoa > Chordata > Testudines > Chelydridae > Chelydra > Chelydra serpentina. The sequence continues at coordinate 142,614,426 of JBAIAC010000004.1, forward strand.
TTGTTTTTTGGTTCACCAATGTTTCCCTGAGTGTTTTAAACGGGACAGTTTGTATCTCTGGGTAGTAGTTAACATGGTTTTTAAGTGCAGAGAATGGGAGCACAAACGAGGGTGCAGACAGGCTAACTGCTGAAGTGACAAGCACAGTACACATTGCCTGCATTAAGCACACCTTTCCTTCGTTGTGCTGGTTTGTACGTTCTAAACGTGGGGTTAGGGGTTGGGTGGTGCACTGTATGTTTGGGGAGGGTGGTCGCTGATCTTTTGTGGCTGACAGTAGCCTGCTGGATAGATCAATGCACTGTGTGATCCGTTGGCGATAATCAATACGTACAAGGCACATAGACACCACCACACACACATGGGATTAGAAGAGGTTGATGGTCCCTTTAAGCAAGCGGAACACCTCTTGGCACTGCGCTTTGGGCAGGATCAACAGCTTCCCCTTTGATGGGAAGTGTCCCCCAACCAAACCTCCCCCCAACCGCCGTATGCCTACACGGTGATAATCATTACCCAAGAAGAAGTACAGGAACACGTTCAAAGAAAAAATTTTTTCCTTTACTGTGACTTTACAGCGTTTATCCAAGGAGGGGGAAGGCGGTTGGTAATGGGAGGATGGGCAACGGGACATGTGTAAAGGGACAGGGGTAGGTCCAGTATCTGTTTACGGAAGTGTAGCAGTCAATGGTTAACCCGCTCTGTCTGGAAGCGAGCTTTCAAAGCTTCACGGATGCGGACCGCCTCCCGCTGTGATCTTCGAATGGCTCTGGTGTCTGGCTGAGCGTAATCTGCTGCTAGTCGATTTGCCTCAACCTCCCAGCCCTGCATAAATGTCTCCCCCTTGATCTCACACAGATTGTGGAGCACACAGCACGCCGCAATCACAATGGGGATATTTTTAGGGCTGAGGTCGGAGCGAGTAAGTAAGCTTCGCCATCTTGCCTTGAGACGGCCAAAGGCACACTCCACCACCATTCTGCACTTGCTCAGGCGGTAATTAAAGAGTTCCTTTTCAGTGTCCAGGGCTCCCGTGTATGGCTTCATGAGCCATGGCATTAGCGGGTAGGCAGGGTCCCCCAGGATCACTGTTGGCATCTCCACCTCCCCAACAGTGATTTTGTGATCGGGGAAATAAACCCCCTGTTGCAGGCGTTTAAACAGACCAGAGTTTTTGAAAACACGAGCATCATGAACCTTTCCTGGCCACCCAACATTGATGTTTGTAAAACGTCCTTTGTGGTCCACTAGTGCTTGCAGAACCATAGAAAAATAGCCCTTCCGGTTAATATACTGGCCGCCCTGGTGCTCCGGTCCCAGGATAGGGATGTGTGTCCCATCTATGGCCCCACCGCAGTTTGGGAATCCCATTGCAGCGAAGCCATCTATGATCGCCTGCACGTCTCCCAGGGTCACTACTTTGTGGAGCAGCAGGTCAACGATTGCACGAGCTACCTGCATCACAGCAACCCCCACGGTAGACTTGCCCACTCCAAATTGGTTCGCTACTGACCGGTAGCTGTCAGGGGTTGCAAGCTTCCAGAGGGCTATGGCCACTCGCTTCTGGATAGTGAGGGCAGCTCGCATCCGGGTGTCCTGGCGCTTCAGGGCAGGGGACAGCAACTCACAAAGTTCCATAAAAGTGCACTTACGCATCCGAAAGTTTCGCAGCCACTGGGACTCATCCCATACCTGCATCACTATGCGGTCCCACCAGTCAGTGCTTGTTTCCCTTGCCCAGCATCGCCGTTCCACGGGATCAACATGACCCATTGCCACCATGATCTCTAGGGTCCGGGGTCCAGCGCTTTGCAAGAGATCAATGCCCCTTTCAAAGTTTAAGTACTCCCGGAGATTACGTTGTCTCCTCTCCCGATTTCTCTGCAACAGAGTCTGGAAAAGGTGCGCTATAAGGCGCGAGTTGTTGGCTACGGACAGAACATCTGCGATAATCGCGGAGGGCTCCATGCTCACTGTCCAGTGGCGTCCGAGCTATCAGCCACAGGAAAAGGGCGCGAATTCATTCCCCGCCGGCGCTTTCATGTAGGGAAGGCGGAAGTGTGGGTCGAGTGACGAAATGTACGTATACCGACCCTTGACACAATTTCGTTCCCACAAGGCACTGGGGGCTGCACCCAGAATTCCAGTGGGCAGGCGGGACTGCGGGAACTGTGGGATAGCTACCCACAGTGCACCGCTTGCAATGTCGACGCTTGCCCCCCTACTGTGGACTCGGACATTCGAATAAACATCCCTGGTGTGGATTCGAACAATCGACATTGAAATATCGGGTTCACAAGTTCGGTTTCACAGAAATCGAACTAGTACCGTAGTGTAGACATACCCTTACTTTTATAGGAAATGTAAGAGTACAAATGTATCAATGGCGACATTAATAAGCCTGTATAATTTATTGGTGTGTGTGTTTTGAGAGATTGACAGAAAATACTTGACCTTGAAAGGTAACAGTGTATGGGGAGTGCAATTTTCTTTGCTTTCAATTGTCATGACATTTTTAATGCCTGGTGACTCCCCCATCCTAATTGCCCTTCATGACCCTGCTGGAAGCTGGGCTTGTGGCAGAGCTGGTCTCCAGGCAACCTAACAAGTGCAGCTGGCCTGTAGTAGGCTGCCTGGTTGGTTACCCTGTACTGACTGACTGGAAGAGTCAGCACACCAGCTCTTAAGCCAAGCAGAAGGAGCAGTTCAGCGGCTGCTCGAAGCATTCGTGTATGGCTGCGATAGCCATATGCCCCAGCCTTGCTCCTGCCTTGACCTATCCCAGGTCACTCGGTCTTCCAATTCCTGACTTCTGACTTCTTCCGCTCTGATCCTTGGCTCTGGTATCTGACCTCTGACTCCAGTTCTGACCCTGGCCTCCGGCTCCGGCACTCTGCCGCTGACTCCAGTTCTGACTCTGGGCTCTGATTCCTGGCTACTGACTCCCATGCTAACCACTAGGCAGACTGCCCATGTCCTGGTCACATGACACCAACCTGCAGCCCCAGGTCCTCAAGGATGTTAAAAAGAAAATGTGTAGTTAATTATGAGCTGAAAGTGTGTTTCTTGGGCCACATCCTGCAACTTTTAAACTGAAGCATGTTTGAGTCAGTCCCAGCCCCATAGGCAGCTCTGGTATGAGCCAGCTGTTCACTAAGCAGCTGCTCTCCCTTCCTTTCTGCAGTGGCTTAGCAGCAACTCTGCTGCCCACCTGCTTACCGAAGGAGGTGAGAGTAACTCTGGCTGCTCTATTTTCCTGCCCGGCTGTGGGATGCTCAGGAAATGCAGATTAGGAGCTCGACTGGTTCTGTCTGACCTAGGGAAGTGGCTAATGTGGAATGTATCCCTTGACCCTGCACAGCCAACCCAGGGCAGTCTAGCAGAAAGGAGAAAAAGGAGAAACTCAGAGTCAGTTACAGCTTCCTGATTCTTTGCCCTGGTCCATAAATTATGCCAGCTGGAACAGTCCTCTAAAGAGCACACACCAGTGGCACTTTCCAGCCACTCTCCTGATCTGGCTGCTGATCAGTGCATAGTTTGTGAAGAGGCGCCGACTCTATGGGTGCTCTGGGGCTAGAGCACCCACAGAAAACAAATACTGGGCACTCAGCACCCACCAGCAGGCTTCTCCCCCTCCCCAACAGCACCTCCCTCAGCTCCTCTCCCTCCCACCCACCGCTGATCAGCCGTTCAGTGGTGAGCAGGCGGCGTTGGAGGGAGGGGAAGGAGCGGAGGCAGAAAGAGGTGAGCGAGGGCAGGGCGCACTCGGGGGAGAGGGTGGGACGGGGTGAGAAGAGGCAGGGGAAGGGTGGTGAGTGGCAGGGGAAGGGGTAGATTGAGGTCTGGGACAGAGCAGGGGTTGAGCACCCCAGGAGAAATCAGAAAGTCGGCATCTGTGGCTCAAGCAATAGCATACAGTACATGCGAGGTCGCACCCTGTACATCACTGACAGAAGAGGTGCTGGGGTGCAGCCCCAGTATGAAAAGTGCTGCCAGGGCTGAGCCCCAGCAAGCCTTGTCACAAATTGATGTGCCCTCCTGTACCAGGGACTTTGGGGAGGGAAGCATGTCAGGAGTTGGCTAGGTCTGCTGGGGTCTCATCCACTGGTGGATATTTCTGCAGTGGAGCTGATTTTGTGGAACCAGACCTTGGCAGGATCAGGACTGGAGGAGCTGACTTCACAGAGCCTGACCTTGCAGCAGCAGGCCTGAGAGAGATCTGGTGGTGTGAACTTTGCTGGACTGCAGCAGAGAGGCTGGCAAGAAATGCTTCCTGGCAGCCACTTAACCACAACAGAGTCTGACTGATTTAGTGAGCGAGGATTGTGTTGTGAATAAGAGTTCTGGGTCCCAACAAGCAGGGCATTTAACTGAGATCATGGGGTTGGCCATACCCCTCAGATGCTATTATGAGTTTTGCAAATTTCACTTTTTTAATCTAAATATATGTTTATCTTGTGCTCCAAACTAAAAAATATTTGTGGTTTCATATGCAAGGGCTCCTGAGTGCTCCCCAGTGGGTAGAAAATGCCTGTAAAGGTAACCAAGAGATTTAGAACATAAGCCCTAAAACCTGAGAGTTGACAAGGTTGGTAAGTTGGACCTTGAGCCAATCATTGCGATTATTTTAACTGGAACCCTTAGACATCATTTGAGGTTGGTCCTTACCACTACTAATGACACTTGATAGAAGCCTTACATTTATAAAATATGAGTGTACAATAACTTTCAGTTTCTAAACTTATTCATTTAATTTGTTCCGTTCAGTTTCTGAACTTATTACATTTATTTGCTATGATGAGTACACTGTGGATACTGAAAAACAGATGCATGGTAGACAAAAAACAAGGTAAGTTAAGCCTTTTCACTTTATAGCTCAAGGTTGTGACATCTAATGCCACAATAAAAAGACCACTTTCTAATGTCAATGCAACACTGTATTCAATATATGGACTCCTAAGATAAAATTTCTCTATCAAGACACAGATATATTTCTAGCTAATCGTTAGACTGACATGTTGTTTACACTTTTTGTATTTGTGAATAATATCCTGGGAAAAAGTACAAATAGTCCATTTACAGTCAACTGGAGTTGGGAGTTCATATGTATTTTATATAAAAATCTATATGTGGGCTTTAGAAATGCCCAAATCCCTCAACACTTATGAATTCAGGCTTATTTCACTGCACTTCAATATTTAAAAGTACTGTCCTTCTACTAAAGTAACTGATTAAGTTTCCCATTACTTCACATATTTATGTTTTGAGACAGGTAAAAAGCAGGTGAAATATTTATCTTTCTCTGTAAATGAGTTTGACAAATTCATAAATGATGTGTAGATTCGCACCGGAAGTCAGAATCTCTTTTCAGATCTTTTCCTTATATGTTTGTAATCTTAAAATAAGTTTTATGTAATTGTTTGGCTGATAATGGCTTCCTTCTTTCCTTTAATTGCAATCCACTAAGATTTCTAAATCTGCATATATTTTGTGTTTTTAACAACAAGGATTCATAGGCCAGAAGGGACCATTAGATAGTCTAGTCTGGCAATCTAAATATCACAGGACTTTAAATTTCACCCAGTTACCCATTTACTGAGCCCAATAACTTTTGTTTGACTAAGGCATAAATTGTTTTTGGCTAAAGCGTATCTTCCAAAAAAGGCATCCCAGTCTAGATTTGAAGACAAGATGGGAAATCCACTGCTTCCCTTGGTAGTTTGTTCCAATGATCAGTCACCCTCACTGTTAAAAATCTGTACCTTATTTTTAATTTGAATTTGTCTGGCTTCAGCTTCCAGCCAGTGGGTTTTGTTATGCTTTTCTCTGATAGATTAAAGAGCCCTTTAATACATGGTATTTTTTCCCATGAAGGTACTTTCACACTGTAATCACAGTACTTCTCAATCTTCTTTTTGGTAAATTTGACAGATTGAGTCTTTAAGTATCTCATTTCCCCCGTTTCTCAAATATTTTTGTGGCGCTTTTTTGTACCTTATCCAATTTTTCAACATCCTTTCAAAAATGTGGACACCAGAACTGTATGCGGTATTCCAGTATCAGTCTCACTAATTCCATATCCAGAGATAAAATCACTACTCTACTATTTTATATAGCCAAGGATCAGATTAGTCCTTTTTGCCATAGCATCATACTGGGGAGTTCATATGGAGCTGCTTATCCACCATGTCTTTTCAGAGTCACTGCTTTCCAGAATGAAGTCCTCTATTTGAAGGCATGGCCTGCATTCCTTGTTCCTAGACATATAGCTTTGTATATGGCTGTATTATAATGCATTTTGTTTGAATGGGCCTGATTTATCAAGCAATCAAGAATGCTCTCTTATGACTATCCTGTTCTCATTGGTATTTACCACTCTGCCAATCTTTGTGTCATCCACAAATTTGATCAGCAGTGATTTTCTACTTACTTTCAGACCATTGATTATTGTTAGACCTCATACCAATCCCTGCAGAATCCCACAAGAAATAGTCCCATTCAATGATGACTCCCCATTGACAACTGTTTTTTCAGAACATTGTTAGCCAGTTCTTAATCCATTTAATGCATTGGTGGGCAACCTGCGACCTGCGGGGGACACACGGCCCATCAGGGTAATCCGCTGGCGGGCCGTCAGACAGTTTGTTTACATTTGCATGGCCGCCAGCAGCTCCCAGTGGCCGCGGTTTGCCATTCCCCGCCAATGGGAGCTGCGGGAAGTGGTGCGGGCCGCAGGTTGCCCACCACTAATTTAATCTGTACTCCATTGATACTATATAGTGCTAATTTTTAAATCCAAATATCCTGCAGTATTAAGTCAAATGCCGTATCAAAGTCTATATTACCTGTACACAGTTACCTGTAACACCCAAACTTGTAGTCTAGTCAAAGAATGAAATCAGGTTTGTTTGATAAGAATGGTGAAAATAGGAAATGGAAGTCAGAAAAAAACCCTAAATCTATGTCACTAGAACTTTGGCAAACCAGCAAGTGTGGGCAAAGAGTGTAAGCCGGGGTCATTTCTATCTGCTCTCTAGAGAGCGTACTAGATGTGTTATACACATGTGCTGGTGGAACCCTTAAGTGGTCAGTCTGCAATTGGTAAATGATCTGAAAATGTGTTATATACAGGGCTAGCAAGGAAACACTTTTCCCATCCCGTGAGAATTTTTGATGTTGCCAAACATGTTTCCCATCCCAAAGTGAGACTAATCGTCAAAATCTCAGAAATTTTCATGAACCAAAAATCCAAAACAAATCTTCATTTGGGGCAATTGAAGCATTTCATTTTGACAAATTCAAAACTTTTTTTATTTTGACCTTTTCCTTTTTAAATCTTTTTTAGTGTAAATTTATTAAAATTTATAAACAAAAAGTGATTTCAATTAAAAATAAAACCCTGAACCTTTCTACTTCAAAATGTTCCATTTTGACTTTTTTTTTTTACCAACATTTTTTTCGGGTTGGGTGTTTAATTGAACCTAAAATTGTTTCACAGTTTCAGTTTCTATGAATGGCATTTTCGGTGGGAAATGCTTAGTCAAAAACTTCCTGGCTAACTTTAATTATATGCACTATTAATAGTATTACAAAAAGATTTGCATTGATGCTACACTGCTAACCTATCAGAAAATATCCTTTATGGCTTTGGTTAGGATGCAGTGGCTGATTAGATTACAGTCAAATGTGTTTCCAACTGTCTGTCATGAACTAGACGTTTTGTTGCTACTTACTCTGTCTTAAAATATAATGTAAGTAGAGAGACCACATCTGGAGTTACATAGGAACATATGAATTTCCAGACCAGTGTCCTGGCCTCTGTCTGAGAGAGGATAACTGTAGCATATACTTTAGAGGAGGGTTGAAGAAATCCTACTGAGGATAATTTATGGAACAGCTAACCCATATGGAAAGTTTCTTCCTAACCTATATCAATTACATGGTCTTTTTGGAGGTAGTGTTGTCTAGCGGACACAGCACTAGACTATGATTTAGGAGACCTGGGTTCTATTCCTGGCTCTTACTAGTGATCTTTGGCAAGTCACGTCACCCCTCTGTGCCTTCCCCACTTGCAAAAGAGGGGATAATGATACTGACCTCCTTTTGTAAAGTGCTTTAAAATCTATTGATGAAAAGTGCTATGTAAGAGCTAGATATTATAATTATTGGATGATGCTTTATATCCCATATTTTTCCTTTCTAAGGTTAGTGTGGATGTTCTCATCAACTCCATACTGGCTAGTCTTCTTGGCCTAAATGATATCTTTTGTCAGTGAGTTCTAGGGATTAATTATACAGTGTATATGTGGCAGGGAAATCTTTTAACAGTTTAAATTTGATACCTTTAATTTTCACTGATTGTCCCAGTGTCCCCTTAGTTTTGTATTATGAGAAGGTATAAATAGAGCATATGATTGACTTTTTCTATATCTTTCACTATTCTATATACCTCTATCATATCCTCTCTCATTCATCTTCTCTCCATGTTTAATAATCTTAATTTTGTTTTCAGTCTCTGTTCATATGGGAGACTTTCTATGCCTCAGATCACTTAATTGCCAATCTCTGTCCCCTTCTAGTTATATCACCTCTTCACTTGGTAACACTTCTGGTACCAGCTCTGGATGTGCCTGAGTTAGCAATGCTCCTTTTCTCAAATGCCTTCCTCTGCCTCTCTCCTAGTCCCTTACACCGTTCTTAGTATATTTCCTCTTACACTCACTAGCTGTTAAGCGATGTTTTGCACTGTGATTCCCTTCCTCAGGACACTCAGAACTGTAAGTTACTCCTCTGCCTCAGCAAGAGAGAGCTTTGCTGGAACTTAAACTATGTCAGCTCCCTGCCACACCAGTCTTTTCCACCTCACCAACAAACTCCTCGAGACTTTGACAGTCTTAACTTTGCCTTGCAGGTAACAACCAGTGAACCCAAGTTCCCAGAGACATCACTCTGCAGTGCCCAGTCCCTCTCACTGAACAATTACTAAGTTCACTGCCTTCAAAGATATAGTGCACACACCAGACTGTTGGTTTCACTGAGGACTGACACTTTAATTCACTATAACAGCAAAAACTAGAAATACGTTTATCAATAAAGAACAGAGATTTTAGTCATAAAGCTTTTTGGTGCCTAAAAACTTAATTCTAGCAAGCTATGTCATTGCCTCAACAACTTTCTCACTTACATCAAACTAACAGCATCTTCAGCCCTTCCTGATAGGAGGATCCAATTTTCATAGTCTCAGCGGTTGCTGTCCCCTTTGTTCCCAATGAGACAGGTAACTAAGGGGTTCTCGCCCCTTCTTCTTATAGGCCAGTAAATCTCTGGAATCTATTACTTTGAAGTGTATCCCCAGAAAAAGGTTTTCTCCCCAGCTGCTTGTGCTCCAGGAAGCTGATATCATGCTGTCTTCTCATACTCCTGATACCTGGTGTTTACCCCAGACATTGTCTCTGGTTTACAAAGCAGAACCCATATTCCTTTGTCTAGTACAAACTTGTTTACTAGTTCTCTCCACAACATATTTTAAGAATGTATTTCCAGTGTACATACATAACTCCTTGTACACCACTCGTAAATACATCACACAGTGATATTAATTACCAAAGTATCACCAGCTTTCATAAAAGATCTTACTCGATAAACTTTTATAGTACAATAATACTGTATACAATCAGTTGATTCAATTGCTTATTCTTTGGAGTTCTGACCCTATGTTCTCCCCCAGGGGTGTCTGGACCCTGATTATCACATGTATCCTCCACTCTATTTGGGGATGCTCCATGCACTGCCTGCTCTGAATTTAACACAGACATTGCATTGCAATATTTACTCCATGCTATTGCATCATCATGAGATATCAACACCACATGTATTAACAATACAATGCAACAAGAGATTATCATAGGTCTGCTATTTGAAGTGATATCTCCTCTCTTTCCTCTCCTTTCTAATATCCCCAGCTGCTAAAATGTGCCAGGAGTAACTGAGAGGCCCCAGCAGCTTCAATGTATTTGCTTAGTGCCTCCCACTGTTTAGCATGTGTTAAGCAATGTAAGGAACAGTGAGAGTCCTACCATTGGACTTATAAAAAAAAAATTAAATGCACTACTAATCTTCTTTCTGTGAACCTCCCAAAGGCTGATTGTTTCACAGTTTAACTGCCTATTTAATATCTTTTTCCAGATCCATGCAGAAGCAGTTGCTTGCTCATGATATTTTGGCACAGGCCTCATGACTTTGGAATGCATGAGGTCGGCTATTAGAGTAGAGAAATTTGCAACAGTAAAACTAAACTGATGTAGCTACAGCAGTGCAAACTCCTACCATAGACATGTGAAACAGGGCTTGCACTAGTGTTACAAGGAAGCTGCTTTTTTGTGGGGTTGCAGTGGTGTCACTATATTGAGGTACTTATACAAGTGCAAATTTCTTTAACATGGACAGAGCTCTAGAAGGTAGTGTCTGTGTCTGTCTGTGTCTATCTCTGCCTAGTCAAATGTGCTCTCTTTCCCCACACAATAAGTGGTGTGCAACTAGTTTAACTTAGCAGTATCTGTGAACACACATAAAGAGTTATTATATTATGCATCTAGCATAGAGTTGAGAGAGGTGAAACCAGAGCTCCAGTAGCATTAATTTTATAGTTCTACAGTACAATTCAGTAAACAACTGCATTTCTATAATGTTGCTTGCTTTCTTTTGTGTGAAAGGATCAGTCGATTCATTGTCACATTTTTTGTTAGAAGATCTTGTTTTAGTCATCTGTCTTCTCAAAGAACATGTGTACAGGGTGTCTAATCTTACTGTACCTCTGATTCAGCCCTGTCTGCACTAGAAAAGACATGCACATACTGAGGCATGAGCTACACTTAAAAGTTTTGCTGTTATATCTATATCCATTAGGACTGTGGAAAAAAATCACACCCCTACCCAACATAGCTATGCCATGCAAAGCTCCAGTGAGAAGACAGCTTATACCATTCTTTTGTGTTTCCCAAATACAATAAGCAGTACCGATATAACTGCATCTATACTTTGTCTTTTGCCAGCATAGCTATGTTGATTAGGGATGTGATTTTTTTTTTCTCCTCCTAACTGAGATAGGTATGCCAGAAAAACTTTTATGTCAGACCTGGCCTCTGTGTGTGTGTGTGTAATGCATGTACAGGAAAGAAGAAAAGAAATATATTTAAGCTCTTCATGACTGAAATGGCATGAACAACTAAGTTGTTTTGGAAATATACCCATATTTATTAAAAGGCAGAAATAATTTAACAGAGCCCAATTCTGCTATTGCCTCATGTGTATAAAACTGAAGTTCTAGGCCTGGTTTTTCTTGGTTCACTTTGATCAGGGCTACTGGGTCTATACTCCTACTCTATGATACAGCAAGGGCACCCCCTCTCAGACTTCCGTCTCCCCTAGTGGTCACCTCTCTTGGGTGTAGACACACATCTTTCCACCTACTGACAGAGGTATCTCCAGGCTGAACAGTTCTCTGCCGAAGACAGGCTGCCTAAGCAAGCTTCTCTTGCCATCTCTTCAGAGACTAATAATAGAGTGACTGTCACCAGTTATAAATTATCACAGCACGTCTAAGAATAAAATAGGCTTGCACAAAGTAAAAGCACTACAGAGAAAATATATTAAAGACAATAAAAGAACCGTTACATGCATGCCAATAAGCTTCTCCGAGATCACCCCACCGCTAACATGGGCTCTCACAGAATCATTCCTTCAAAACCCCACAAAAAGAACACATAATTAGCAGATAATTAGCTCCTCTCCTCTGGGCATAGCTTCAAATGGATGGAGTCCAAGTGGGTCGTTTTCATTCCCTGACCCGGATGTATTTCTGAAGAAATCCACTTTACATGAATTGTCCCAAAAAGTCCTTTGAAGTTCTTAACATTTATATTTGTCAAGACCCTAGAAAAGTTATATAACATTCTACAATAAAATGTAAACAATTGCATTTTTAATACAGTGGATCCCAAAGGTATTAAACCTAATTCAATGAAGTTTATCTTAATTCCATAGAGTTTGTCCAAGATATTACAGGATATTGTCCGTCTGTCACACACTTCACAGAATATTCTTGAATCACTACAAATATGAGTACAGTAGCTCTCAAAACAACAGTATAAATCTCCCTTTAAAAAACCAAGAATCATGTTCTATTTCATGTTCAGCTAATCAATATGGGTGCCAGAAGCTATTGATTTAATCCTGATTAGACAGAAAGAGGCTAATTGTGTTCTTCCATGAACAGCAATAAAGCAATATATTTGAGAAATTAGAGAGCTTCCATGAGAGAATGACATAATATTTTAAATCCTGTTTATTTATAATTAAAAGATGGCAAATATACTACTACATCTTTTAATGTGTATATTCTTTTCTTTTGCAAACTGATTTTTTCTCTTCTGTAGCTGTATATAACTCTCCACCAGTATTATGGGCTGTTTTGCTATCTATCCCCTTTACATTTGGTTAACATTAAGGATTCATTGGTTCCACTAAATAGCAATGTGAAGAAACATAGGTATCAGGGATTGAGGTAAGTATGAGTTATCTCTCTTTACTGCATCCTTTATCATAGTATATGAGCTCCTGCTGGGGGTGGTGTTGCATCAAAGAGGGAGAATGAGAGAGTTACAGGTAGCTGTGAGAAGGTGGATAAGAAGAAAGGAATATGGATAGTGAAGATTAGAAGATATAGGACAGTGAGAACTAGGAAGAAAGTGACTGTAGATTTAAGGTGAGAGCGTGCATATGAGATACTCCTGGGGGAATTCTGCACCAAAAAGATTAAAAATTCAGCACACAATATTTTAAAATTCTGCATATATTATTTGTTAAAATAATGCAATATTATCACACTGGTTTCAATTAGTTTGGTAATGTATTTAAAATACAATACAATGGATGAAGAACGGGGGTGGGGAGCACTAGAGGAAATCCCCAACCCCGCTCTGTCTAATAATAATGTAGCTAGTACTGATCCTTTACTTCTGGTTATTAGTCAACAAATATATGCAGTCATATGCTCAGTGTTACATCATAGAGTTATATGCTCAGTGTTACATCTTACATCTGAAGAGCAAGCGAGGCCTGGGGATTCAAACTCATAATTTATATTGGCTACTGACTATCTCCAGAAATATCAGTAGCAAACAGTTCACGGAGCACATTTTGATAGGAAATGTTTTCAGTTCAAAAATTTAGATCAGTTCTAATCACTAAAGCACCATAAACATTTAGAAGGCCACACTGTCCTTTAGAATAATGCTCCTTTACACCACTCTGGCAATGTAAAGGAGCCTTAAAACATGTATCCCTGTTTTATACTCCTGGGGAATTAACTGAGAACAATGGCAACAATTCACTAAGCAGGCAAGCTGCTACATTCTGCTCTGCCTGAGGGGACAGAGCCTGCCCCACACCTACCTCCCCAGAAACATCCCAAAGCCCTGCCCCTCTACGCCGAGCGTGCTGCAATAGTGAGCAAGAGGGACAGAGTGTCTCTCCCTCTCTCACACATGACTGCCCAGTCCTCCCATCCCGCTGGTGATTTATGTCTTTACTGGCTGCTCCAAGCATCCAAACTGACTCGCCTGCACTGTCAGGGAGGGGTGTATGACTGCTCTTGTGGCTTCCCTTTGCTTCCCAGTCAGAAGTCATTTTTCTGCAGGAAAGCAAAGAAATCTGCAGGGGCCATGAATTCTGTGCACATGTAGTGACGCACAATGCCCCCAGGAATAAATAAGAGGAACATGTAAAGAAAAAATGAAGAATGGTAACGAGAGAGATTGAGAAAAGATAAATACAGAAAGCTGAGTAAAGTAGAACACCAAAATGATGAGAAGAGAATAAAGAAGCAGAAAAAAAGAGCAAGAAATATAGTAGGGCTTGGAGCATGAGAGAGTCCTTGTTAAAAAAAAAAGTGGGGAGAAAACGGAGTGAAAGGATGGGGTCCGGAGAAAGCAGAAAAGTTTGCAAAGTCATAAATATTATTCCCTCCAAACTCCGTTTTCTGTAGTGTGTTGTAATCTTACTTTCTGAAAAGGGCAGGGAAGGGAGGGATCAGCTGGGTTGCAGTGGGAAGAGGGAGCGGAAGGCATTTTTTCTCTCTTTTCCCCAGCTGTCCAAACCATCCTGCATGCATCTCCCTGATTACAGTACATTTTCTCCCCCCGTCCTGTCACCATCTTGATAGATAATTCCAGGTATTTGCTTTAAAAACATGGTTATCTTTCAAGAACAAAAGAAGAGAGTTCTCCTCCGAGGAAATAAATTAAATAAATAATGAGCCTCACCATTTATTTTGTGCACCAGCCACTTGTGTTCAATATATATTACATATACCAATTGCAAAATAACATTTATCCTCAGAGGGGAAAAAAAACCCTAAAAGGTCATTATTGAGTGACCATTCCAGTGTCTATTTCTTCCATACAAAAGGTCTTTGAGTTCAAATATTTTATTCTTCTCAAGGACCACTCTTCTTTCTACACTTTTAACACTGCAGATCATATCATTTCCTTGAACTTTTAATCTCAGAACAGCAGTGCTTCAAAAATACACTCTGGTGAAAACTCTGAGAAGTGAGCATTTAGCTGCTTGTAGACCACAATACCTAAAACATCTAGCACTCACATGAGAGATGTTCCAGGAGTATACATGGCTGTTTGCTTTGAATTAATTACAGGTATTATTATTAACGAGCCCGGTATGGTGGCGTGTGCCTGTAATCCCAGCTGCTTGGGAGGCTGCGGTTGGTGGATCGCTCAGGAGTTCTAGGCTGCTGTGCACTATGTCAATCGGGTGTCCGGTGCTACTGACAGCCTGGCCAGCGGGGAGTTGGAGGACTGGCTAGAACAACATGTCTGATGTGTTGTGATCAGCGTGCTCTCTGTGAGGGCTGATAGACCGATTGATGACCGTGATCATTAACGAAAATTTTATAAAGGATGAGCCATCCTTTATACTGGTAATTCCTCTGTTGAGGGTGGAAAACTGAGTCTAAAATAACGGCATTTCCTGTGACTTCTTCCATTAGTGGGGTGTTGTTTGTCCCTTTGTCTTCTGCAGAATCTGCAAAGGGTTATGACACTTACACTTATGGATTCCAAAGAATCTCTGGTGATCTTGTCCTCTGGACAGTCTTCCCCCCGACTTCCATAGCAACCCAGCTCTTGAAAGAGCTTTGCTATTATGGCCTTACTGAATGTTACTGCCTTGTAAAGCTTCCCTCATGGGGGAAGAGGAATTCACTTTGCAGTGGCTTGGAATGGAAGTTAAAGGTGGTCTCAGTCATGGGGTGGTCTCAGTCTCAGTCATTTAACTTACATGGGGAATCCTTATAAGACTGGAGAGTGATGGTACTATTGACAGCATCTGTTCTCATGCCCCAGTTCCACCAGTGAAGACAGATCCTTGTGGAGTTCCCACAGAAGGGCTTCCACAGGGTTGGGAACAAGAAGCAAGGGAAGATGCACAGTAGAAAGACACACAAAGGGAAGAAGGAATTAGCCTGATGGTCTAGTGGTATCAAAATTCCAAACAAGGGCTGGTCTCTCACACGTGGGGAGGAGCAGGAGCTAGCCGTACTGCAGATATAGAGCACTCTGTGGGTATGTCTACACTGCAATAAGAACACCCACAGATAGCCTGTGTCAGCTGACTCAGGTTCAGGCTGTGGGGCTGTAAAACTGCAGTGTAGATGATCAGGCTCTGACTGGAGCCTGGGCTCTGGTACCTTCCTCCTTTGTGGGGTCCCAAAGCCTGCGTTTCAGCTCAAGCCCAAATATGTACATGGCAATGTTATAGCCCCACAGCCCAAGCCCCATGAGCCCAAGTCAGCTGACCCTAGCCATGCCGTGGATCTTTGACTGCAGTGTAGATATACCCTGTCTGTCTTTGGGACATTCTCTAGAAACTTTCTCTAGAACAGAGTTAATGAGATCTTGAGGGAGCAACAGACAGGTCCTGTGGCCATATAATGCCCTTTGAAGAAGGGGAAAATAGAGGTTACTGGAAAACCACCACCACTCAAAAAATGGGCAGATACTGATGTACAAGACAGAGAGAAAAGTTCAGAAACAAGAGTGCTGTGTGAGAGAAGGAAAGACTAGCAGAATAAACTAGTGGAGTGGTTGAGGGAGGAAAAAGAGAAGCACAAAATTCAAGAGCGAACGAGAAAGGAAAAAAGATAAAAGCTAGTTTTAGTGAGGATTCAGGCTGAGTTTTTTGGTTTTGACTGTTTGATTGTCAAAAGGAATGTAGGGTCTGATTCCCCACCATGTTAAGGCAATGTAACTATGTCAGTACTAATAGAATTGCACCGGCATAAATGGCATAGAACTGGTGGAATGCAGAGGTGAAAAGAAACCCGCTCTCAAATTATCTGGGTGTTAAATGGTTTGATGCCATGGGTGGCTATGTTTCCTGAATGAAAATGTGACCCCAGTATATAGTGTTTATATAAAGCAGTCCCAGACCCTAATGTAGAAAGTTTGTTATAGAACTGTAAGAATACTGTCCCTGGCTATATTTCATAATGTTTAAAATCTCCAGTGCTGTTGCTCTAATACAGTCGAGACTTCACATTTGCATGGTTGATACAGCTGACATTGTAACAGCTTCAATAAAGTCATTACAGGGTCAATACAAATGCTACTTGAATATTTAAAGTATTTCAAGTGATGTATATACATCCATGAGTGTTCATTATGTTATTCTCTCTTATGTTTCCATTGACAGCCATGACAATGTCACTGATAATGTCTGAAATAATTACACCATCATAAAACAAGAGCTTAAATGTGACAAAGTTGTGTTTGAGATCACTTTTAAAGTTTGAGAATTGAGAATTAAAAAGTCAGAGTTTTGTGACCATTTGTCTTCCTGAATCACCCTGTTGTGCCTAGGGGTCGTAATTTAGTAGGTTTCTAGTACAGAAATAGAACACTGGATAATCCTGATATTTGTGCTATAATATCGAGAGAATGGAGAATTCATTCTAAATTATTTTGCCTTGTCCAGTTTACAGATACTATGTTTCAATACACTGTGGTTTTCAGTGTAATACTGTCTCCGTATACTGCAGTTTTCTATATTAAATGTATACAGTTGTTTACAGCTGTCAAGAAGATTCTCTTTAGTAAGACTTCTTGTGAGAATAAGTGTTCATCGCTGTGCACAAGGATTGCACAATTGGGCCCAATGAGAATATAGACTGCTCATGGATTACATCAATGATACAGTCTGCTTTTTATTATTGGTACGATGATGGCAACTAAAGACCCCAACTAAGATTGGGGTTCCCTTGTGCTTAGGTATTCTACAGCCAACAGTAAGAGACAGTTCCTGCACTGAATTGCTTACAATCTTAAATTGACAAAAGAGAGACAAAGGCATGGAGGGGGGACAGAAGTGACGTCACTTGCTCAATGTCACACAGCCAAACTGGAGCAGAACTGGAAATGCAAAACTCCCCTGGACTTCAATGGAGCCAGGATTTCACCTCTGATCTCCTGACTGCCAATCCAATACTTTACCCACTGGACCACAATAGCAGTAAGTTGCAGCTTGATTGTAAAACATCTTCAGTCATATTGAGCATGTGCCGACTTCTCTGAACAAACGAGGGCAAACTGGCAACTTGTCTTTCTAGAATCAAAAGAAATGGACACTAGAGCAATTTCACCATCAACAGAGCATCGAGAAACCTGAGTTTCTTGATAATACTGAATAATTACAAAGGCATAAGTCATGTTGGCGAATGTATTTTATAGGTCCAACTGCCATAGAATCATAGAATCATAGAATCTCAGGGTTGGAAGGGACCTCAGGAGGTCATCTAGTCCAACCCCCTGCTCAAAGCAGGACCAACCCCAACTAGATCATCCCAGCCAGGGCTTTGTCAAGCCTGACCTTAAAAACCTCTAAGGATGGAGATTCCACCACCTCCCTAGGTAACCCATTCCACTGCTTCACCACCCTACTAGTGAAAAAGTTTTTCCTAATATCCAACCTAAACCTCCCCCTCTGCAACTTGAGACCATTACTCCTTGTTCTGTCATCTTCTACCACTGAGAACAGTCTAGATCCATCCTCTTTGGAACCCCCTTTTAGGTAGTTGAAAGCAGCTATCAAATCCCCCCTCACTCTTCTCTTCTGCAGGCTAAACAATCCCAGTTCCCTCAGCCTCTCCTCATAAGTCATGTGCTCCAGCCCCCTAATCATTTTTGTTGCCCTCCGTTGGACTCTTTCCATTTTATCCACATCCTTTTTGTAGTGTGGGGCCCAAAACTGGACACAGTACTCCAAATGAGGCCTCACCAGTGCCGAATAGAGGGGAATAATCACGTCCCTCGATCTGCTGGAAATGCCCCTACTTATACAGCCCAAAATGCCGTTAGCCTTCTTGGCAACAAGGGCACACTGTTGACTCATATTCAGCTTTTCGTCCACTGTAACCCCTAGGTCCTTTTCTGCAGAACTGTTGCCCAGCCATTCGGTCCCTAGTCTGTAGCAGTGCATGGGATTCTTCCGTCCTAAGTGCAGGACTCTGCACTTGTCCTTGTTGAACCTCATCAGATTTCTTTGGGCCCAATCCTCTAATTTGTCTAGGTCCCTCTGTATCCTATCCCTACCCTCCAGCGTATCAACCACTCCTCCCAGTTTAGTGTCATCTGCAAACTTGCTAAGGGTGCAGTCCACACCATCCTCCAGGTCGTTGATGAAGATATTGAACAAAACCGGCCCCAGCACCGACCCTTGGGGCACTCCACTTGATACCGGCTGCCAACTAGACATGGAGCCATTGATCACTACCCGTTGAGCACGACCATCCAGCCAGTTTTCTATCCACCTTACAGTCCATTCATCCAGCCCATACTTCTTTAACTTGCTGGCAAGAACACTGTGGGAGACTGTATCAAAAGCTTTGCTAAAGTCAAGAAATAGCACATCCACTGCTTTCCCCTCATCCACAGAGCCAGTTATCTCATCATAGAAGGCAATTAGGTTAGTCAGGCATGACTTGCCCTTGGTGAATCCATGCTGACTGTTCCTGATCACTTTCCCCTCCTTTAAGTGGTTCAGAATTGATTCCTTGAGGACCTGTTCCATGATTTTTCCAGGGATTGAGGTGAGACTGACTGGCCTGTAGTTCCCCGGATCTTCCTTCTTCCCTTTTTTAAAGATGGGCACTACATTAGCTTTTTTCCAGTCATCCGGGACCTCCCCCGATTGCCATAATTTGTCAAAGATAATGGCCAATGGCTCTGCAATCACATCGGCCAACTCCTTTAGCACCCTCGGATGCAGTGCATCCGGCCCCATGGACTTGTGTTCGTCCAGCTTTTCTAAATAGTCCCGAACTACTTCTTTCTCCACAGAGGGCTGGTCACCTCTGTGACGGTGTTCCCCATAAAACTTTATGGGGAGATGCTTATAAATGTATATATGTAACTAAAATATGTTTTATGCTACATGTGCCATGTAACATATCTCTGTGAAAGTTATGACCTACTGAATTTACTCCTCCTGTTTGTATGCATGCATCATTGTTGTAGTTGGAGTTATGAAGATTGGTTTTATATTTGCTGGTTTTGTACATAGCCTTTGTAAGTGCATGGGATCATCTTTGGAGCAAAGAATGCCTGTTAAATGCGAGCACTTGACAGACAAAAGACTTTGCAGACCCCAATCCACATTGGGGCCAGGTCTGGAATGCAACTGGTTAGACTGGTTAGGGCACATGGGCAGGTGACTTGCCCATGTGATCCCAAAACTCCAGGGCAACTGGATCCTACGCAGGGAGAGGAAGAGAGGCTATAAAAGCCCTTGCAAGACCCTTCCATTGGGTCTTCAGCTGGCTAAAGGGAGAGGCTCTCCACCCCCCCAAGCACATTCCTGAGGGGAACTGAACAAAGGACAAGGACACTAGGGGGTGTGAGAATCTGCTAAGCTCAGCTGGACCCGGGCGAATTCTACTGCCTGTAAAAAGGAAAATATCCGAATCTGGTGAGGCTTTTATCTGTGTTAACTTTGAATAGACATAGATGTGCGTGTTTTATTTTATTTTACTAAGTAACTTGCTTTGTTCTGTCTGTCACTACTTGAAAATCACTTTAATCCTATTTTCTGTACTTATTAAAATCACTTTTTACTTATTAAGTTTCCTGGAGTTGAGTTGCTACCTGGGGGAACGCAAACAGCTGTGCATATCTTTCTATCTTTGTAATAGAAAGCGAACTATTTATGAGTTTACCCTGTATAAGCTTTATACAGGGTAAAACAGATTTATTAAGGGTTTGAGCCTCCTTGGAGTTGAGCAGCTGGGTGTCAAAGGCAAGAGCGCTTCCAAGGGCCTTACAGTGGTGAGTGGACTGGGTTCGGACCTGGGTCTGTGTTTGCAGCAGATCAGTGGAATCTGGCTCAAAACAGACAGGATTCGGGAGTCCTAAACTGGCAAAGGCCTGGAAGCAGGGGCAGAAACAGCCTTGGCACACCAGGTGGCAGCACCAAGCAGGTCTCTGTGGCCCCAACGCGTCACAACCTCCTCCCCATACCGTGCTGCGGAGTGCAGCTGTCTGGGAGCTGCCCTTCTCTGTGAAGACAGAGGCAAAAAAAGCATTGAGTACACTAGCTTTCTCCACATCCTCTGTCACAAGGTTCCCTCCCTCATTCAGCAAGGGGCCCACACTTTCCTTGACTTTCTTCTTGTTGCTAACATACCTGAAGAAACCCTTCTTGTTACTCCTAACATCTCCAGCTAGCTGCAACTCCAAGTGTGATTTGGCCTTCCTAATTTCACTCCTGCATGCCTGAGCAATATTTTTATACTCCTCCCTGGTCATTTGTCCAATCTTCCACTTCTTGTAAGCTGCTTTTTTGTGTTTAAGACGAGCAAGGATTTCACTGTTAAGCCAAGCTGGTCGCCTGCCATATTTACTTTTCTTTCTACACATCGGGATGGTTTGTTCCTGCAACCTCAATAAGGTTTCTTTAAAATACAGCCAGCTTTCCTCGACTCCTTTCCCCCTCATGTTATTCTCCCAGGGGACCTTGCCCATCAGTTCCCTGAGGGAGTCAAAGTCTGCTTTTCTGAAGTCCAGGCTCTGTATTCTACTGCTCTCCTTTCTTCCTTGTGTCAGGATCCTGAACTCGACCATCTCATGGTCACTGCCTCCCAGGTTCCCATCCACTATTGCTTCCTCTACTATTTCTTCCCTGTTTGTGAGCAGCAGGTCAAGAAGAGCTTTTCCCCTAGTTGGTTCCTCCAGCACTTGCACCAGGAAATTGTCCCCTACACTTTCCAAAAACTTCCTGGATTGTCTGTGGGGACCGCTGTATTGCTCTCCCAGCAGATGTCGGGGTGATTAAAGTCACCCATGAGAACCAGGGCCTGTGATCTAGTAACTTCTGTTAGTTGCTGGAAGAAAGCCTCGTCCACCTCATCCCCCTGGTCTGGTGGTCTGTAGCAGACTCCCACCACGACATTACCCTTGTTGCTCACACTTCTCAATTTAATCCAGAGACTCTCAGGTTTTTCTGCAGTTTCATACTGGAGCTCTGAGCAGTCATACTGCCCTCTTACATACAACGCAACTCCCCCACCTTTTCTGCCCTGCCTATCCTTCCTGAACAGTTTATATCCATCCATGACAGTACTCCAATCGTGTGAGTTATCCCACCAAGTCTCTGTTATTCCAATTACGTCATAATTCCTTGACTGTGCCAGGACTTCCAGTTCTCCCTGCTTGTTCCCCAGGCTTCTTGCATTTGTGTATAGGCATTTAAGATAACTCACCGATCGTCCTGCTGTCCCAGTATGGGGCAGGAGCCCTCCCCTCTTGCACTCACTTACTTGTGCTTCCTCCCGGTATCCCACTTCCCCACTTACCTCGGGGCTTTGGTCTCCTTCCCCCAGTGAACCTAGTTTAAAGCCCTCCTCACTAGGTTGGCCAGCCTGCTTGCAAAGATGCTCTTCCCTCTCTTCGTGAGGTGGAGCCCGTCTCTGCCTAGCACTCCTTCTTCTTGGAACACCATCCCATGGTCAAAGAATCCAAACCCTTCTCTCCGACACCATCTGCGTAGCCATTCGTTGACTTCCATGATTCGACAGTCTCTACCCCGGCCTTTTCCTGCCACAGGGAGAATGGACGAGAACACCACTTGCGCCTCAAACGCCTTTATCCTTCTTCCCAGAGCCACGTAGTCTGCAGTAATACGCTCAAGGTCATTCTTGTCAGTATTTGCCCACGTGGAGAAGCAGGAAGGGGTAGCGATCTGAGGGCTTGATGAGTCTCGGCAGTCTCTCCGTCACATCACGAATCCTAGCCCCTGGCAAGCAGCACACCTCTCGGTTTTCCCGGTCAGGGCGGCAGATAGATGACTCAGTCCCCCTGAGGAGAGAGTCCCCGACCACCACCACCCTCCTCCTCCTCTTGGGAGTGGTGGTCGTGGGACCCCCATCCCTAGGACTGTGCATCTCATGCCTTCCAATCAGTGGAGACTCCTTCTGCTCTGTTCCCTCAGATGCATCATTCACTCCACTCTCTGCACTAGTGCCTGTGGAGAGAACATGAAAACGGTTGCTCATCTGAATATGCGTTTCTGGTACATGGACTTGTCTCATACTCTTTCCTCTTCTGGAGGTCACATGCCGCCAATTATCCGCGCTGGTCTTCTGTCCCCGCTGCGCAGCCTGCTCCGAATCCTCACAACACTGCGCCCGCTGAAGCCTATCCTGACGTCTATCCAGGAACTCCTCATTTTCTTTTATGGAACGCAGGGTTGATACTCGTTTCTCCAGACCTTGAATCTTCTCCTCCAATATGGAGATCAGCTTGCACTTTGTACAGACAAAGTCGCTTCTATCCTGTGGAAGAAAGACAAACATGGCACATCCCGTGCAGGTCACGACAGCGGATCGCTCAGCCTCCATAGTTCCTTCCTTCAAAGAGTTTCCTCACTTGTGGCAGAAGCTACTCAGGGAAACCTGCAAGGGGGATGCCTCAGTAGGCTCTCTCCAGACGAACTCCCAGGCCAACTCCACCTGTTTGCCTCTCTGCTATGCGCTGCTCCGCCGGTGCGCAGCTGACTGACAGTCTTTTTAGAAGAGTCTGCAATGAAGCACTCCCAAATCACACTATTCAAACAGGAAATCAAACACTCAAGCACACGGTCAACGTGCCAAACTGTCCCCTCAACAGATACTCACTCCCCCGTCTGCAGCCACCTGGTTGCTCTGCCTCTCCCTTTAGTTTGGGTAAAAGGAATTAGGAATGGCAAGGATAGCTTGCCCCCTTCACGCTCCCCTTCCAACCTCCCTCTCAAACTCCCCTGTTTGCAGCCCCTGTTCGCAAAGCTCCCTGGTCGCTTGCTCACTGCTTTATAAAGCCCTGGCCTGCCTGATTGATTAGCCCCGCCCCCTGGTGTAGAAGCTCACAGCTTCCAACTGCCAGCCACAGCACACGGTCCTGCAAACAAACAAATGAATGAACACACAGACAGACACAAGTACCCCCAAACACACACTACAGACAGCCACTTACCCCAAGGGTCCTGTATTTGCTCCTGCTTTACCTGGAGCAATTCCCCTCAAACTCCCCTGTTTGCAGCCCCTGTTCGCAAAGCTCCCTGCTCAACTCAAATGGTGCAAATTAACTTCAGGGGAATTACTCTGCATGTATACTGTCTTAACAGAATGGCATTTGGGCTACAGTGCTGAATTGCTGATGGTGTGCCTGATCTCCCACACAGTAAAACTTCCATGTAGAGATCCATCCATTGTTCCATCAAGAAAACAGGGTGTGCCCTCTTCCCTCTTGCAAAGCCACCAGGGGCTTTGGGCCCCAGAATCTGCATTTGCCCCCTACAGCCAGGTCCATCCACTCTTCCTTCAGGCTCCATTAATTTTTCAGTGCTGTTAAAAATGATGAATTTCATACACATCATCATCCTATTTTCTTCCTCACATACAGCTCTCTTAACCCATAGAGGGCTGCCTGTGGGGTAGGGGACAGGAAAGATGGGGATGGGTTGACTTTCTGCATGGGGAAAGGGAGATCTACATATGCATCCCAGTCCAACATGATCTGGCCTTATAGGATATGTATGTACAGTAAATTAAAACCAGTGGCTGGCCCATGCCAGCTGACTTGGGCTCATGCTGCCAGGACTGTTACATTGCTGTATAGACTTCCAGGCTTGGGGTAGAGTCTGGGATCTCGGACCTTGTGAGGTGGGAGGATCCCAGAGATTGGCCTTCAATATGAGCCCAGAAATCTACACAGCAATTAATCAGCCTCACAGCCCAAGCCCCACAAGCCCAAGTCGGCTGGCATGGGCCAGGCCTGGATTTTTCTTTGCTGTGTAGACATACCCATAGTTCTCTGTTCCCAGTTACCTGGAGACAGAAATACGCAAGGACAAAGGCAATGAAAGGTATAAATGTACCTCTAAACTCTCTCTTATGAAGAAACCTGGGACTATTCCAGAAATAAGAATAGGATCAAGGACACCATGTGGAAGGATGGAAACTAACATTCAGAGATCCTAAAAGATGAAAATTTGAAACATGTGGTTTGAAGCACACGTCATGCTCTGTGTCCTTTAGGAAAATCAGAAGAAAATGTCCATGTTTAACTTAGTGTCAGGAAGCAGGTTAATGAAGAAGGAGCACGGCTGTTTATTTCCCCAAAGTAAGACGGAACGTGAATGTTAGGGATGTGGCACATCAGCCTCCAGAGAGCCATAAGACTGTTCAGTCAAGCAATGTTGGTCAATGAAACAGTCGAATTTAACCAGTCTAGGAGGAACATGTAAGATGAGTTTAAAAAACAATCAGCGTGGGCTACATCATTTTCCTCTTGATCTGTGCATGGAAAAACCCTCTGCAGCACTCATGTCACTACTTTGCCAATGTGGCAGAGCTCTCTCTGCACAGACCCTGGTGTCCATGCTGGGGGAGGGATAAAAACAGGGCAGGCTGAGAGGGAGAGGACAAGATGGAAATGAGGGGGGGGGGGGGCTCCCTATTACCTTAGGCTATAATATCTATTCCATGGATCATTCACTAAAGTCCCAATCACTGTTATTTCACACACTGAAAAATTTGACCAAATGGTCTCTGGATGGAAATGACTAAGGTTAAGATTTTGTCATGGGTATTTTTAGTAAAAGTCATGGAGAAGTTGTAGGCAATTTTGTTTATTGCCTACAACTTCTCCATGACTTTTACTAAAAATACCCAAGGGAGGGTGGGACTAACAATCTGAGAGTTCCGCTGCTGAGGGCTGACCACCAGTGGTTGCTCCAGCCGCCACTCCAGCCACCGGCAGCTGCTCTGGCCCAGGGAGTGACCCAGCCCTGGCTGCTGTCCCTGCAGTGGGGGCTGCTCTTGTAGCCACGGCTGAAGCTGAAGACGTCATGAAGGTCCATTAAAGTCACGGAATCCGTGACCTCTGTGACAAAATCATATCCTTGTAATGGACTATTGGGCACTATGGAGCTGGTCCAGATTTTCCTCTGTTTTCTGCTCCAAGTCTCTATCCCGTTAACAATCACCTGATTCATCTAGTCTCCAATCGAAACATATTTTAACACACATTTTTTCCTCCCAACTAGCCCCACTATTTGCTCTAAAGATGTGCTCTTTTTTTACCCCCTTATGCTTTCTCCTACACAAACATTAAGGCCCTGTGTCCTGACTAAGAAGGGCTGAATGTTATTCCTGTGGAGTGGTTATGCTGGTCCCTAACTGACCTCTCCGGAGTGACACAAAGTCTTCCCTTTCCTCTCCTCACTGGGTACTACAGCACAAAGTCCCTGCTAGCCTGAGCGAAGGACTTAATGTGTGGTGACCACTCAGATTCTTTCATGATGGTGCATAGCCCTACTGCTGGGATTTATTACCCTTAGAAGGGGGGAATCTGTATGGCCCAAACCTAGGAATATGTTAACTTTTTCCTAGTACATACAATTGCTTTAAATATAGAAGTGGTGTGGAGGAGAAGGGGTTGTGGTTTTTTTCTTTCTCCCTCAATTGTGCAAAAGAGACTTGATTTTTTTATGCTAAACACGGAAAGGAGCGCACACACTCAGTTTCTTCACAAAATTGTATGCAATATATTTAATTTATAGTCAATTGTCTGCTCATAATTCAGCCTTAAATGGGAGTCCCTATAATAACCTGTTTTGTTGGCTTATTCAGTAAACTGGTAGAGGCATGTTCCAATTTTATGAGATTTATTACCTGTGTTGCCAGACGACCTTAGCATCTTGTTCTCTTTCTCCTGGTGATGAGAATTAAGAGTTATTACTGAGAGCACTGGGGACTTTTGAAATTGTTCCAGTTTTAAATGGTATGACTCACCAAGCAAGCTAACCTCTAATTTTTGTTTGCATTGTAGCAATTCCCTAAGATTTCATAGACACTTGCAAGGGAGTGACATAATATTTATAGTGTATCATAATTATTTCTCTTGCATCTTGCAATATAGATTCCTCTGACTCCTACCTTTCGCCAAGTAGCGAGTCAATATATTGCTGGAACAATGCAAGTACTTCTGAAGTAGCTCTTGCATATTCATAGCATGGCTAATGGTCTGAAAAGTTCATGACATGGTGACTGCTGAAAAAGATGCATGTTTTCTGAAAAGATCTCATGCTGCAGTGGGTTACATAGTCACCCCCCTTTCACTTGATTTGCTCTGGAGTCCACCGATCTTCTCAAAGCTCTCTCTGCAGGAATTGTCTTTGTGCAATGCATTGTACATTTGTTTCATCAAAATATAATTCCCATTCCCAGTGGTTATGGGAGTAGCATTTTAAAAAACTGAACTGGTAGGTGGCTTTCACGTGTACACTGATGTTCAAATTACTAGTCTGGGCATGGTCTTAAATCCTTTCATTTAAAAATGAGAGCTTTGAATCAATTCACTGAATCAGAAATTGAGTAGGAAAAAAGGCAGATTGTGAGTCATTTTTAGGAATGATAAAGACATGAGGGCACCAAGAGTGATGGGAAACAGATTCATAACCTGCAGTGTGCTACAGACAACTTGTATCACTGAGCTGTTTTAAGAAGCTATGATCAACTGAATTTGCTGTCTAGTTCATTTTGTTTGGGTTAAGAGAAGAAATAAAAGTAAAGAGGGTGTTTCTCCCTCTATTTACTGAAAAATTTCACAATTGTGAAAAGCAGAAAGCCTGGATTTTTTTTTCGATCTAACCATACTGCCCCATCACCTTGGGGCCAGAAAATGGTATTTGCTTTTGGTTCTACTCATTAATCATTGTGGATTAAATAGATTTAAACATAATTTTTAGAAACAGAGAGCCAGTTTTTCAACTGATGTAATTAGACATAGCTCCATTGGCTTCAAATTCTGCAGAAGGACACAATAATCATAAATACTTGGCAGTCACATAGTGCCTTTCCATCTAAGCATTTGAAAACACTTTATGTATATTTATAAATTAAAACGTCCAGTTCCTTCATGAGGTAGGTAAGTGTTGTGCCCATTTACAGAGGAGGAAACCGAGAAAGTCACACACAAATTTTTTGTCTGAAATCAATAAGGTGTAATAAACTCAGGACAGATGGCTGCAAGGGAGGTGGGGAGGAGAGGCAGAAAACAGTCCAGGGAGGTTAAAAGGCCTTCCTCCCTATCAAGTGAAGAGGGGTGACTACAGGTCAATCAGGTTCAGCTGAGAAGGGGTTACCTGAGGTCAATTAGGATCATCTGATTCCACCTAAGGGCTGCCTGTTTTAAACCCTCCTCTGTTGGGAGAAGGGGGAGGGGGGAGAGAGGGTGTCAAGCTGCCAGTAGCAGCAAGAGAGCAAGCCTTAGCAAGAGGGGAGGCTGTATTCCCTCCCATAAGGAAGAAAAAAAGCCCAAAAGACTGGCTGAGAGAAGGACAGACTGCCCCTGTGCAGCCAAGAGGAACTGTTTTACTCCAAGCCCATCTCACCAAGGCTAAAAACGGCTGAGGCTGGTGAAACCGAGAAGGTGCCTTGCCACAAAGGTGAAATGCAATAAAGACAAGTGCAATGTACTTGCACAAGGTACTTAATAAGGAAAAATCAAAGGCACAATTACAAAATGGGAAATAATTGGCTAGGTGGCAGAACTGCTGAAAAGGATCTGGAGGTTACAGTGGTTCACAAATTGCACATAAGTCAACAACGTGATGCAGCTGCCAAAAAAAAAAGAAGCTAATATCATTCTGGGTTGTATTAACAGGAGTTTGGTATGTAAGACATGGGAGGTAAATGTCACACTCTCCTTGGTACCTGTGAAGCCTCAGCTGGAGTATCGTGTCCAATTCTGGGTGGCACACTTGAGGAAAAATGTGGAGAAATTGGAGAGAGTTCAGAGGAGGTTAACAAAAATGATAACAGATATAGAAAATCTGACCTTTGATGAAGGTTAAACAAAATGGGGTATGTTCAGCTTTGAGGAAAGAACAAAGGGAGGACCTGATAACAGTCTTCAGATATGTTAAGGGCTATTATAAAGAGGACCGTGAACAGTTGTTCTCCATGTCCACTGAAGGTAGGACAAGAAGTAATGGGTTTAACCTGCAGCAAGAGAGATTTAGGTTAAATATTAGGAAAATCTTTCTAACTATAAGGGTAGTTAAGGTCTGGAGTAGACTTCCAAGGGAGGTTGTGTAATTCCTATCATTAGAGGTTTTTAAGAACAGGATGGACAAACACCTCTCTGGGATGCTCTAGGTTTACTTGGGCCTACCTCAGCACAAGTGGCTGGACTCGATGACCTCTCGAAGTCCCTTCCATTCCTACATTTCTATGATTCTGTGATGCCTGACATTTTTTTCTGAGTCACTGCTTCCCAGGATAGAGTCCACTATCCTGTTATAATGTAGTATGGCCTACATTCTCTGTTCCTAGACATGTACATTTGCATTTAGCCATATTAAAATACACATTGTTTGCTTGCACCCAATTTACCAAGAAATCCAGATTACTCTGTATCAGTGGCCCGTTCTCTTCATTATTTACCACTCCCCCAATTTTTGTGTCATCTGCAAACTTTATCAGTGGTGATTTTGTTTTCTTCTAGATCATTGATAAAAATGTTAGAGCAAGAACTGATCCCTGCAGGACCCCACGCCCACTCAGTGATGATTCCTGTTTACAATTACATATTGAGACCTATCAGTTAGCCAGTTTTTAATCCATTCCATTTAATCTGTCATACTAATTTTATATCATTCTAGTTTTTTAATCCAAATGTCACATGATACCAAGTCAAATGCCTTATAGAAGTCTACCTATATTACATCAACAGTATTATCAACCAAACTTGTAATCTCATAAAAAAAGATATCAAGTTATTTTGATAGGTTCTAGTTTCCATAAACCCATATTGATTGGCATTAATTAAATTACTCTCCTTTAATTCCTTACTAATCAAGACCCATAACCACAGGCACCGCCTTCCTTCGGCGCCGGTGGGTGCGGACGCCCGGTGTCGGGGGCGGGGGCCCGCAATGTCGCCCAGCGTCAGGGGTGGGGCCCCGCCCCCGACGCCGGGTGACGTTGCGGGGCACCGCCCCCAAGGCCGACGCAACGTCACCCGGCATCGGGGGCGGGGCCCCGCAACATCGCCCGGTGCTGAGGTGAGCTGGGCGCGGGCCCCGGGGCTGGCGGGGAGCTGCCGGTGGGTGCTGAGCACCCACCAATTTTTCCCCATGGGTGCTCCAGCCCCGGAGCACCCACGGAGTTGGCGCCTATGCCCATAACAGCAGCTCCGTTATTTTTCTTGGAATCTACGTCAGACTGGTAGGCCTATAATCTTCCAGGCCATTCTGTTTATCCTCTTTAAATATTGGCACAACATTAGATTTCTTCCAGTCTTCTAGCACTTCCCCAGTGTTCCAAGACTTAGTGAAAGTTAACATTAACAGTTCACTGAGCTCCTCAACCAGATCTGTTAAAAACATTGGGTGCAAGTTATTTTGACCTGCTGATTCATAAATGTCTAACTTAATACCTGCTGTTTAACATCATCCTTGGTTGCTGTTGGAGTGGAAAGTATTTCATCATCATCATCACAATATGAATACATCATCTGTTTTTATCCCAAATATAGAACAGAAATATTTATTGAACACTTCTGTATTAGAAATTCCAAGGGTATTTTAGTACTGGCAGCATGAGACTTCCAGCATACGTCACTCAAGCTGCAGTCCCCATGATCATGTAGCTTTTTTTCCTCTACACATTATAGATAGGTGTATAAAAAGCCAGTCAACCTGTTCCCAAGTGTGAGTTGATGGTCTGTAGCACATACAGACCATGTGCTTTAGCTGTTAGGACATTGATCCATAAGCATTCAGAATAGAACCCAGAACACCTGGATACCTGACTGGATTCCACCTCAGTATTGGATTGCACTTATATTTTGCACAGATTTATGAAACTATGGAAAATATTACATGGGAGGAGAACAGCTTGGAGGTGTATAGCAGGACCTACTTCACATTTAAGGGCAAGGCTGGGACCATGTTATGCAAGAACAATTGCTGCAGTCACACCTCTGATTGCAGGGTAGACATACCCTCAGCTCATGTCCTGCTCCCTGGCTTTACCTCTTCTATCAGCCTTTTTTGTGAGCTCAGCCCATGGACAGGGAAGGGCCGCTTGCCCCTCCCTCAACTGGCTTGTATTAGTGGGGCCATGTGGGAGTGGCAAGAAGATCATAAAGAAAAAGGCTACAATGGGACTTTTATATGCATGTTGTTCGCAGGATTGGGCCCTCTGTTACCCATTACTTAGCTTTCAGACATTTAAAAGTAGGTTGTACCAAGCACTAGAAAATGTAGCGTAGCAAATGATCCTGTATTGCCAAGCAATAGACTAGATAACCTAATAGTTATTTCTCTCTCTTGTTCCTATGGTTCTATTATTCTGTGATCTGTAGACCATAAATAGTGAATATTCCATGTACATCCTTATCTCTAATCATGGTATTAACTCTGGTTTTAAACTAAGGGGATTTAACTTAATGGAATAGCATTGTTCCTTGTTCATTCTCACTTGAATCCTCTCCTCCTTGGTACTTAGCAGTATTGATTTGTAGCTGGTGATAGATACATTTCTGTATCTGACAGGTTCCAGTTCTTTTGCAGGGCTGTTGTATTAAATATGATTCATGTACAGTGCATATTTGCTAATCACAAAGGCTTATCCACATAAGGGCGAGGCCTTCCCCCACTACTTTTGCAGCTACAGAGGGTTCTGAACAGAAATCAGTGCGGTTCTCTGTATGTCACTTGGGGTTGGGAGTGAGAGCAGGGCAGAGATGCTTCTGAGAGCCCTAAAGTTTTCTCTGCAACTAATCTTGGAATGTTTCAGTACTAGAGCTTACCAGGCATTACATTCAAGTCAAAATAATTCTCTTATCTGGATCCTTCATAACCTCAAAGACTGCAGCTTGTTCCTCCTGCTCCTGTTCTCTGCCTACCTCATCTGAGCTCTCTGTTATTCTTTTAAGATCTTTGCCTTGAGCTTGGTTTTCAGTTTGCAATCATGTTTCTTTCCACCTAACTATTCATCAGCCTTCAGGAGTCTCCCTCTCTGAAATCTCCCTTTTTCCCTTTGTGACATTCCCCAGGGTGCAACCTGAATTGCTGTGTCCCCCTAGCTCGCCAGCCTCAAATGCCTTTTACACTGCTTTGCTAGTGAACAGCAAACCTCTCCAGGCTCAGATCACTCACAGCCACCAGCATGTAAAGTGACTCCCAGTGAAGTACATGAATGCTATGCCCAGCTGTCCATGAACAGATACAAGGCAACACCCACATCCCTCAGTCCCAGCTTTGCCCCCTCCAGAAATGTGCATCTTGTACTGTTCAGTAGCCCACTGGATGGTGCAAGCTTATAAATTAGTCTGTCATGCCAACAAAGGATAATGAATATGCACCAGCCTTGTTGTCTCAAGTGGAGGCTTCCCAAACACTTCAATCCAAATACCCTGGTTTAGATAAAACAGTAAAACAAGTTTATTAACTAGAGAAAGATAGATAGATTTTAAGTGATCTACAAGTGATAAGGCATAAAAGTCAGAATTGATTACAAATGAAATAAAAAGATAAACACACAAACTAATTCCTAAACTTTACTAAGGTTAATAAGTTTAAAAGGAAAAAGGTTTCTCTCAACAGTCTGTACTGGCTGGAAAACCCTCCAGGTCAGGACCTCTTCACCATAGTTAAATGAGGTCTTTCAAGCGGTCTTCCTGCTGTGAGTAGAGATGGGGAGGAGAGGTGTCTAGAGGCATTTTCCCCTTCTTATACTCTGGAAAAGTCTTTGCTGAGGCATGGGGTCAAAGTATAAGTTCCATGGTGTACCTGAGCTGCCAACTGTCCTTCAGGTGAACTGTAAATTTCTTTTTTACAACTCCCCTGCTGGTAAATCTCCGATTAAGCAAATAATGGCCTTTTAGCACCTACCTGTCATGCCAGTGTGCCTTTGTCTTTGAGAAAATGGGCTCAGGGCATTACCCAAAACTACAGCACATTTCAGCAACAATCATAGTAAAATCTCATAGCTCCATATACAATGTTATTACACTCATTTTGACAGGACAATAATGTTCAGTAGTTTGTGTTTTCAAATGATACCTCACAAAGCATACTTTGTACAAAATAGATCATAACCATATAAAAGTGGTGAACATGGGGTAGGCTGTCACCTGGGGTACAGGCTGTCACATCCTTCTCTTATCAATGCTAGATTTTGCCACCTTTTTCATGATTA
Source organism: Chelydra serpentina (assembly GCA_037349315.1). Classification (NCBI taxonomy): domain Eukaryota; kingdom Metazoa; phylum Chordata; order Testudines; family Chelydridae; genus Chelydra; species Chelydra serpentina. Next base: position 142,647,238 of record JBAIAC010000004.1, read on the forward strand.
GTACCCTACTCTGCAAATTGTCCCTCTGAAATCAGTGGAGTGACTCACACTGAATAAGAGCTCAGCAAGGCAGAATCTGCCCCTTCAATTGTTTGTTCGGTTGTACAGAATTCCGTAGTATTTGTGACTAGCTCATGCATCTTATATCAGACATTGTTTTCTTCTCTCAGCCCATGCCCAAGCTGTCCCCACACGTGCCCACCTCTTAGCTAAGTCACAGCTTTCGTCTTTTACCTTCCTCCTTTTTCTTTGATAGTTGGGAAGAATTTTCTTTCATTTCAGCCATTTCTCTAAAAGAAAATCCAAAGATTCTTGTTATAAATAGAATGACTCAGAATGTCCCCATGAAATGTGTATTCAGTAAGAGCCAGACCATGGCCAGCCCTAGGATTAGGGCATTGGGGAAGGGTGCAAGGAGTCTTCTCCCATTGTGTCCTCCAAAAAAAAAAAGAAGACAAAATAGCATCCCTTCCCTGCTCTTGGGAGACAGAAATTATGCCAGAGTGGGCTTGATAAAAGAAGGTCTGTGGCCAGTAACATGGAGATTACCATGCTACACTGAATGATGCAACTTGGTGTACTTCCTCCATGTATCATGGAGCTCAAGAAACGATTGTGACTCTGCTCCAGAGCCCTCCTTCTGGTGGTCCATCTCCACCCGACTCCCAGCATGGGCTGTTGTGCTACTGACCCACTCTCTGATGGATTCTCTTGATGACCTCTGTGGTATATGTCTTTCAAATTCTATATTAGCTAATAGCTAATTTCTTATCTCCGGTGGCTGCTCAGTTTTGCAGTTTCTTTCTCCGTGTGAATTTGTCTTCTAAAATGAAAAAAAAAAACCCACTCTTTCCATTCTGATCATTTGATGCTGGGAAATCTGTGTATTGGGATTATTAATATTTTTCACTTTTACAAAGTAAACCCAACAAAAATGGTATGAGACTCTGTAACAAATGTTATTATATTCAACAAATCTATAATTCTGTGAGTAACCCACATCCCCTTTGCTGTGTCAAAATTCACCTCCTTTCTGAAATTTGACTTCATTGACAGTGAATAGCTAGACAACAGTGCTACATGTCTCCCCAGCATTGGCTGGTCCTAGAGACCCTACTTCAGGGTTGCTTTGCTTAGCTCAGCTCATCCCTTAGGTCCTCTCAACATCAGATGTAAAATCTCTCTGTCAGCCCTGAAGCCTGCTTCCTTCCTTATCCCCCTCTCCTACAGCACCCTCTCTCCAGGCTTGGTTTTGCTGGCTGATGTTGCACAGGCAGGGCCAGCTTCAGCTCCTGCCCCTAGTACAGACCTTGCTACAATGTGGTGTTTGGCCACCCCACGGCTTGTATCTTTCATTCAAGGAATTCAGTCCTCTATAGGTAAACTAATTGTCTTGCTACTCTTCTGCTTGAAGAAATTACAGTCCAGCAGTTCTCAACCTATTTACCATTGTGGGCCGGATATGCAGCTCTCTATGTGTTATGAGGGCTGCATTCACACAATATATATATGCTACCTGTATGACCCTCAAGATGTGACGTGGGCTGCAGCTGTATGCTGATTGGGCCACAACACCCATTTAATTGTTGGGGAAAAATTAGGTGCAGAAGCCGAGTGACATGGCCAATGTCACACAAGGACCATAGTGTGTGTTTTACATATCACCTCTAGGCACTTGATGGTATCATAGGTTGAAAAAGGCAAAAAAATCTCCATACTGTTTCAACAAAATCTAACAGTAAACTGACTATTTTCTACTAGCCTTATTTTTGTTCCTTTCTTAAAGAACAGGCATAAGAGCCCTTTTCCCAGAAAATGTGTGAAAACATGAAAATGGGGGTTATCCTCTGGTTTTTTACAATAAACTGAAGGCAGATTTTACTTGATTTACAACAGCTGTCTGATTTCAGTAGTATTGCTCTCTCTATTTCTAAAAGAAAGATCTATTAGGATTTTCCTTTTCTTTCCCCCAGAGAACCTTAAGGAAAAACACCAAAGACATTTTCAAATAGATAGAATTATTTAGATGCTCTTATCCACAGTCGATTGTAAAACTGCTCTAGTTTTCTCTTCTTTGCTTCCAAACCAGCCTGTTTTTATAGCATCAGTAAATGGCGGGCAAATTCAAGTGCAGAAACTGCAGTGGTTCAACAAACTCCCTCGCACTTCCAGATAGGCAGTCATGGAAGACTTCTTCCCATCTCATATGTAAGCTCTGGTGTTCTAGTTCTGGAACCTTGCTCCGGGGAGTACCCTTTCCCCTATTCCTGCTACATCTACTTCTCTAGAGAAGAATTTGTAAACATATTGAAGGAAAAAAGCCACATGAAACCTGAAGCTAGTTCATCACTGGATGAATCATTTAATTCATCTCTTAATTATTATTAAGCCTCTGTTCCTCCTCCCACATTTTATCACGTTTATTTAGATTGTAAACTCTTCAGGGCAGAGTCGGATCTCCACATGTTTTAGCACAGTGACCAGCTAACTGGGCTCCAATCTCAGTTGAGGCCTATAAGTGCTAGTAATGCAATGAAAAAAATAAAATGAATAATAATAATGGACAGTTAAGACTACGGCTCATCAATGTACTATCTAATCTCTATAAAGGTAACCAACATTTAAATAAATGTTGAAGTGTTTTCTATATCTTAGACCATAAGGCTAGAGACCAGCTTTTGTTTGTATCAGAAAAAGTGTAATGAGTACAAACAAAGAAAGGGAGAAAATCATAGATGTACAAAATGGAAGTGTTAAAATGTTACCTTGGTTATCAAAGTCCATACAATTGGTTAGGCTATGCAACTGAGGGTTAGTGGTGTAGATTTGCCATTACATATTCTAGATTTTGGTCTGTCAATTAATCGTGGGTTAATGAAGGGGAACCGTAGTGCCTCAAATGTCTCCCAAATTTTAGAACCATTTCAATGTTGTATTAGGCATACTGAGAATGCTGCTACAAAATGGTTATCAAATACACTCCTGTAATACTAAGCATTGTTTCTTAGGGTATTAAACACATTAAGCACTATTTATGTTTATGGAAACAACTGCACACAGTAACATCTTTAGCAATGAAAAAGAAGTAAAACATCACTGTATTTGCACGTTGTCTTTAGTACTTATCTCGTTCGTTTAGATGTACAGGTTTGAATAAAAAACAGATTACCTTCATGGGGAATTAAATATTAACTTTGCACTGTTGTACCACTTAATCCTTGACATTGATCCAGTTTTCTCTTAATTATTTAAAAAGTTATTGTGTGAAACCCTACGTTCTTTTTATTGTAAAATATCACTCTTGCAGGTTGCTTTTAAAATAACTGCTACTTACCCAAAGCTTTAGTTTCAACCATTTTAACTCCATATTACTAAGGCTTGCAAAAAAACCTCATTGCTACAGAGGAAGATAAAACAAACACTGGCTTTTGGTGGGTTTTTTTTTTTTAAAGTAAACTATACTCCTACCACATGGCAGGGCTTGGTATCCTCTGACTGCAGTGGCTACTGTTACATCTTCCCTATTTTAAAGTTTTGTTTGATTTGCTTTTCAAAAATTCCAACTAAAAGCAACAACCATACACTCATACACCCAATTAGTAAAACACACCCAGAATCGGGGGAGGAAGTTAGAGTAGATGATCTGAACCTATCAAATGCGATGAGGTATATTCGGTCTCTTATTGGACACCTGTCAACAACTCCTATCACTAAACCTCAGTGGCTTTCTTAACTTATGGCCACTCTTTATTCTCAAAATAGTTCCTTGTGTTGTTTGGTTGCTAAGGTGGATCCAACACCTGCAGCTTCTATTTCTTTAGCCTCATGTTTTTAATTGGCAGTGACTTGATAAACAACTGTTACTTCTGTAACATTATGAGTGCAGTCTGTAGTGATGTTTGAGTGACTGGAATGCATTAAAGGTATAAAACACATTGATAGAGTTATCTGTGTGCCACCCAAAATATGTGCATCACATAAAGACTGATTAGCAATGAGTGAAAAAGTAAAAGCTCAATTTGATCAGACAGCAGAATTAGATGTTACTGAACTGACTCAGATGCCTTCAGACTGTGTTAACAGTATGGTCACCATAATAAAACCATGCTGGTGAAGTAGTTTCATAGCTCTGAAGGATCTAAATATGGCCATCAACACTGAGCAGTCCCTCATGATAGCAGTTGAGGAGCTATCTAGACTTAAAAATGCAAACGTATTTTCAGTTTGGGATAAAACCCAAATGTCTTGGCAGTTCCTGACTCCATACAGAAAGTGTAAACCTCACCATTTTGAGCTTGTTTTGTCTCTAGTGTATTAGAGCATCATGTCTTGTAGCTTTGCCAACCAGTGGATGGAGTTGAAAGACAACAAAAAGAGAGGTGATGGGAGAAGACTGAGCATTTAGGGTTCAATGGTGTTTTGTTTTGTCCCCTTTAATGAATTTGCCAATGAATACTATTAGTAAGTACAGTCACGTCTCTAAAACTTTAACATTAAGCAAATGGAATGAAAACGTGCCTGGAGTTCAAAATTAACAGATTCTGTGGTGCATTCCTAAGTGGAACTTTGATATTGAATAATGTAACTTTAATTTATTAAGAAATGAAGGACTGAGTTGTTGATCTTAGAATGCCTTTTTGGTTTCATTAACTTTCTCATTTTAACATTCAAGATAAAAACTAGGGACCTATTCCTATCTCATAATAGAATAATGTTATATATAATATATATGTACATATTATTAAATTTGCTGCTGTACACCTCGTTAGATTTTCTTTTACCTTTAAGTTAGACAAACGATGTTATTGGTCCCTCTGATATGCTGTCACTGACATTGCTAATGTTTTCCAGATACATGATAGGGATATATTGGATTGAAATATTTGCAAATTGCTTTGTAGGAGCTCTTACTATTATTTAATGTTGGAATGCCAAGAGTATGTTTGGTGCTGTACGGAATAGAAGAGACAAGTATCCTTTCTTCAAAGAGCTACAAACTAAAGAAAACACAGTGCATGTAAATAGAGCAGTGGGTGATCAAAGTACGGATGTTTTCCCTTAAAACATTTATTTTTTTTTATTTTTTTTAGGGAGAGAACTAGTTTATAGGCCTTTTTGGAAGAAGTGTGATTCAAGGTGCAATTCTGCTTTAAAAAATTACTACAGTAGAACCTCAGAATTATGAACACCAGAGTTACAAACTGACCAGTCAACCACACACCTCATTTGGGACTGGTAGTACCCAATCAGGCAGCAGCAGAGACACTAAGAAAAGCAAATACAGGACAGTGCTGTGTTAAATGTAAACTACTAAAATGTAAACTGCCCAGTCACCCAGTTTTGTGAGATTCCTTGTTAACTCTTCACAGTCTGCTTTGGACTTAACTATCTTCAATAATTTTTTATCCTCTGCAAACTTTGACACCTCACTATGTATGTCATTTTTCTACCATTTATGAATATATTGAATAGTGCAGGTCCCAGTACAGATCCTTGGGGAATTATTCACCAAACCCCAGTTCAGAGGCCCATAATTAATACTTTTTTGATCCCACTGAAAGCATAGTTGTCACTGAAAGCAGAATTTGGTCTGCAGAACCTTTTGTGACTGGTGATGGTGGTGAAGAAAATAATCATGCTGGTGTCCCAGATCCAGATTGTGTTTGCAGGGAACTCCCGTGAAAGAAGCCCCAGAGATGACTGAAAGAATGAAAGTACAAAGGAGTGGGTTAGGCTTGGGCAAAGTGCAAAGGCAGAAATGGGGGGAGGAGGGGAGAAAGAGATAATTGTAGAATTTAAGCATGGCCTGAGTCACTTGAGTTCAGATATGGATTTGTAACTACTCAAGGTTTGAGGCTGTTTGGACCTGGGCTGTGGTGCTGCAAATTATAGAGGCAGGACCTATATGTGAAATTTTGATCTGTATGAGAGTTAGGATTCTTTGACTCTTTCATCCTCAAAGTTTAGGGGTGAACAGATTCAGGATCTTGATTTGAGCCCATCTCTACTAGAAATGTGTAGAAACTGCTGTGGTCAATTACTTGTTAGTTACTTGAGGTGTCGTAAAAAGGTGAGCCAATCTCTTACAGATTGTTAGACCTTGTTTTCTATATCATATGTTGATTAGTTTAATTAAGAACAGTCAAAACTCAATTATCTAAATGAAACAGGGACATTGGATAAAAGAGATCTTAGACCACTGAGGGACTTTACAGAGCAAATTAGCATACATGAGGGAACATGACCGCACTTTGGATAAATGTGATTTTCAGATAATCGAGTTTTGACTGTGGAGGTGTGAATAAATACACCCCATTTTCATCATGGAAAAGCCAGGATTGTTCAAATACATGAACAATTCCCTAATATTTAATATTTTCCACTAAGAGAGGGAGTGCAGCCAGAACCACCACAATGTGTTGCCAGATAAGGATGCTGCAGAGAGCAGCAGCAGAGATGATAGCATGCCCTTACAACCCTAATTTGGTTGTGGAAACAGATAAATACCTAGTTAATTTGTACATTTTGTCAAGGCCAGGAAAATTTTGATCTGGCTCCATCAAGGAAACAGTTTTCTCGAGCAGCAAGTTCAACTCACTGGAACACACTACACCTATATGCCTGAGAGGTTTCTTCTTATGTGCCCATAAGGGCAACTTATCCTTATCTTCACCTCTAGGAGTCTGTTGCCATTTTAGATCTTCCATCTATGTGGGATGTTCATGTGTGAAATCAGTTGTGGTGATGCAAGTCTGAATCTAATTCTGCCATTTAGCCAATATCTGCCCCTTGAGACAAATCCTGTGAATTCCATAGTATATCACCAGAGCAATTGAATGGCCCCACCTCCCATTTATTCGTACTCGCAAAGAGCTAAAGGTACAGCCTTAACACTGTCATTTCTAACTTCTAAATGCTTAAGCCATGAAACCATAATGTCCTTTTGCCATAGGTTTTCTATGGAAATTCTAGGATTAAGGAAGGGAAGGAAAATCAATAGAAGGAGCCTCCGTCTCCTAGACTTGGAAGCGCTAATGACTTACATGTGAATTGAAATTTTGCAATTTGATAATTCACCTCCCTTGCTGCAGCTTTTGCAACTGTTACATCATTCACAGGAGAAGCTCATTCCTCAGCCCTGGTTGGTTTGTTTATGTGGGTGGGGGTTTTTCAAATTTGCTGGCCTGCTAGAAGCATTTTAATCCATTTTTGCTCCTTTTTTTTGTCCCTACAAAATAAGAATATACGGCTCTAAACTTCTTTTCTTTGTTCCTCTGTAGCTCCTTCCCTGTGAAAAATCCTTTTGCAGCAAACTCTTTACGGGTAGTAAAGAGTACAAGCCTACAAACTAACTAGTCCAGACATCGGCAACCTTTGGCATGCGGCTTACCAGGGTAAGCCCCGTGGTGGGCCGGACCGGTTTGTTTACTTGGTGCGTCCACAGGTTAGGCCAATCACGGCTCCCACTGGCCGCGGTTTGCCGTCGCAAGACAATGGGGGCTGCGAGAAGCGGCGTGGGCCGAGGGATGTGCTGGCCGCCGCTTCCCGCAGCCCCCATTGGCCTGGGATGGCGAACCGTGGCCAGTGGGAGCCGCGATCGGTTGAACCTGCGGACGCGGCAAATAAACAAACCGGCCCGGACCACCAGGGGGCTTATCCTGGCGAGCCGCGTGCTGAAGGTTGCCGATGCCTGAACTAGTCAGTATAGCTGATCAAAACATTTTTGATGGAATAGCTTTCTGCCAGAACACGCTGTTTTGTCAAAATTGAAATGTTTTGCAGGAACATATTGTTCTGATTAAATTTTGACAGAAAAAATTCCTGCATGTTTCATTTCAACTTTATCATTTCACTTCATGTTGACTTTCTCATTTCGTGTTGACTAGATGTGGGGAAAATTCCATTTCAGTGTATTGTGGTGTGATTGTCTTGTCCACACGTTGCCAAGTGTTCTTGCATTGGTTGAGAGGGCACTTGTTCAGTTTATCCAATTGACATCACGGTGTGAGGAGTGGATCTCTATTGGTAGCTGGGCTCAGTCACTGGAATCAAGGTTGAGTGATGGTGAATTTTGCTGTAATGGAAGAGATTCCCAGTAGCAGGTACTCTGTGCATCTCTCTCTGATCACCAGAGCGCCTGGGTTTGTAATCAACATGCTTTGTGCTGCAGCCTTTGATTTTTTTAAACCCCAAAGAAAGGGAGAGACGCAATGGGGGGATGACACATGGATGTTAGTTTGGAGCACTGTATCTCCACAGATATGCAGGAGGTGAGAGAGGGTGACTCAGCCAAAAGGGCCCAGACCCATCCAGAAGTAATGTGTGGCAGTTACTGGGGCATGCTCAGCAGCTGTTTCTGAAGCTGTACAGGAAGGCTTCATTATGGGCAATCCACCTCGCAGGTCACACCCCAATCACCATCTAAGAGCTGAGGGAAGGTAGCTCTGTGGATTCAGTGGCTGATATATGAAGGACCAAGAGATGTGTCTGCTGTGTGGTCTGGTTCCAATACCTTTACCACTTTAGATACTGGTGAGTGCTATTCCACCTATACTTACCAAGGACGCCCTCCATTAGGATAATATTTGGTGCACCATGGTGTATTTTATGGACCAAGAGGAAGAACTGGTGAGAGACCCACTCTGTAATCATCTTGAGAGGCTACAGAGTCTACGGAGCTTCCATTAGCTATAGGATAATGGCTTTAAACTGGGATTCCATCTCAGACAGAGAACAAGAATGGGGTAGCACTCCGTGAAGTGAGGATTTGTACATTCCTGCCTGATTTAGATGGGCTTGTGGAGAGATAATGCCTTATAGAGTGAGAGCCTTATAGAAATGCAGGAATGAATATTTTGTATGCTGATCCCAGTACCCGTACCACTTTGGATACATGCTACAGACTTCTGTTTCAAGAACAACTGAGTAAAACCAGTCAGCTATTAACCCAAGGACTGGAATACAGCTAACTGTGGAGATTCTCAGACTGTTTGTTTGCTGACAGGAATCTGAAGTCTTTGCAAAAGAACTGAGATCTTGCCATTCTTGTCAAGCTATGAAAAATCCACCCTATGTAATATGTTACACTATAGAGACTGAGAAATCATCTGTGAAAGAAGATAATTAAGGAATGTGTTTGTGTGTGCGCTAAAATACAGAGGTGTAGATGTTATACTGAAATCTTCCATTTAAATATAGGTAACAGCAACAAAATGGTAAAGTCAGTATAAAAAGCACCCCTACATTTATTACCCAATAGCTTTTGTTTAAGAAGTTATTTATAAATATTCCAAATACGATTTACAATGTTTTTGTGCATTCTGAATGTTTGTTTTCTGAGAAACTGTATGATACTTTTTTTGAAGCTGACTGGGAACTGTTATTACACACAGGTTTTTACATACAATAGTCCCGAGGTTCAACTCTGTGTAATGCTTTCAGAAAGATCATGAAAAGACAGAACTCTGAACTGAGCTTCGGCAAAGAGTTAACGTGAGCTGCAGGAAAAGGGGGAGTGTAACAGTTAAAGATATTACCTCAGCACCCCTCTCCCCATCACAGGTGCTGCTGTGAAGCAGGATATATTGATTGATTTCACGGTACAAAGTCTGCCCCACCCACTGTTCTGAAAGGTGAAGAGAAAGAGTGGAAGTGGAAGGAGGACTTCAGGTCAGACTTGCAGCAGCAGCAGTTGTCTGGTTCCCAAACCAAAAAAATAAAATAAAAAGAGAGAGAGAAAGTGAGACTTTTTTTTTCTGATGCTGCTCCCACTGCAAGCATCATTGCTGTGCCATGCCTCTGACAGCCCCAATCGGAGAGCTGTGTTAGCAGAACTGGCACACCCCAGCATGAGGCTGCTCAGACGCAGCTTTCTTCTACAGAGCAGGTTGGGGTGGAAAAAGCTCTCGAGGTTTGGGATGGCTCAGTGGCAAAGCTGTGGTGGAAGCTCTACCCCATGAACCCCAGGAAGGGAAGGAAGCCACACTCTCATGAGGAGGAGCAGTCAGCAGAATCCACTTTTTCCAAGACAAGCAGCTCCTCTGGAGAGGAATATTTCCCTGGGACACAACTGACCAGTCAGGAGCTGCTGTTAGTAGTGATGATGGCAGGGATAAGCACAGCTCCAGTTAGTCCAACACCATGTATTGTTGCTTTTCTTTGACAGGCTGACACCCAACTGGCAAATACTCAGAGACCGTCAGTTCCCCCTAAAACTTTGCTCTGCTACCTCAATCCTGGAAAAGATGTGGTGGTTATTCATAGCTCCCTGGTGGGGGAAAATGTCACTGCCTCCATTTCTGCTGGACATGGTTTTGGTGGGAACACTAGGGACAAAGCAGTGCTCCCACATTACATTTCTCTCACCAGCAACTGTTACCAGCTACGATCCCCCTACCCCTTCTTACAAAATATGTTAAACAGACATCGGCCTGGCTTTGGCAACATTTGAGATTTGATGTACCACTGCCATTTGCCAGCTCTGTAGATGTAGGGTCGGTCTGGGCCATGGCCCCAGAAGGGTGTGGACATCAGGGATGCTGAAACACAGGGAACATGATCACAGAGTGCATATGTCACAACATGTGAGCAAACAGCTACTGGGTCTACTATTGAGGTGAGACTGATGCCACCAATGCTTTCCATGATATCATCAGCTAAGTCCAACAGCAATTTTCCACAGACCATAGCGAAGTGTATTCAGAGGGGATAAAAATAGGATTGCAATGAGCTTAGGGCAATGTATGAAACTCCACCTTTTACATGCTGGAACATCTGTATGAGCAGAGAGACACAGTGTAAGCAATCTTCCATGGGCCCACAGATGTAGGACAGACAAATGCCAGCCTCCACTTGTCATCCTCCCAGTGGCTGCTGATGAACAAGCTAATCAACAACCTATGGCACTCTGATGAGGCCCCATAGCTGATCAGCATGGATGATTCAAAGGTCAGCCAAGCAATTCCCTTGCAGTAGCTGTTGGAGAGAGAACTGACACACATGAAGAGCCTGCTTTCAGGGAAATCCCATGTCCAAGCCATCAGGGACAAGGAGCACTACTTGATGGCATCATATGTAGACCCCAGATTTAAAAGCATCATGACTTCCTTTCTCTCGGGCAAGAGGGATGCCAAGGGAAGCATATCCCTTAAAAAATAAAAAACTGAGCAACATGGCAATTGAAGTCTGGCCCTCCAGAACATGGGCAGCAGCTTACTTACCACCAGGAGGCAACACAACAGTAGAGGAGGGTACAGGGAAGGGGAGTCCCACCATGGGTGCTGAGGGAGAGAGCAAAAGGTCATTTTGACACAACCTGGAGGACTCGGACTGGTCCGCATTGCTTCTTCCCACCTTGAGGAAGAGGAGTGTGCTGCTACTGCAGCAGAGCAGATGAAGGGATATTTTCAAGATATGCTGCTAGTGCCCACTCAGTCAGACCATCTTCATTATTGGCAACAGAGGAAGGGTATGTGGCCAGCATTGTATCATCTGACTGTCATACATTCATCTTGTCCACCATCAAGCATGTACTTGGAGAGTCTCTTTAGTACAGCAGGTGCTATAGTCTTCAACAGGCACACATCTCTCCACAGGGAATGCGAAGAGGTTTTAATTCATCCACCAGATGCTGGTTTACCCAGGAACCTACCCTGTGTCTGACAAAGGACACCAACTGCAGCCTGGTGAAAGACCCTTAGACCATGGCTGGTGAGGAGGACACTGCTGAGGGGGATTATTGCATTATAGACTCATAGACTTTAAGGTCAGAAAGCACCATTATGATCATCTAGTCTGACCTCCTGCACAATGCAGGCCACAGAATCTCACCCATCCACTCCTGGAATAATCCTCTCACCTATGTCTCAGCTATTGAAGTCCTCAAATCATGGTTTAAAGACTTCAAGATGCAGAGAATCCTCCAGCAAGTGACCTGTGCCGTATGCTGCAAAGGAAGGTGAAAAACCTCCAAGGCCTCTGCCAATCTACCCTGGAGGAAAATTCCTTCCTGACCCCAAATATGGCGATCAGCTGAACCCTGAGCATGTGGGCAAGACTCGGCAGCCAGGAAAAAGTTCTTTGTAGTAACTTCTAAAATCCCATCACTGGCCAACACAGCTACCACACCACTGCATAAATCATTCATGTAATACAATGGATTCCAAACATATTTAAATATTATTTGTTTGTAGAAGCTCCAGCTAGATTTTAAAAAAAAAGCAAACGGTGTTGATAGAGCTGTGTGAAATATTTGATGTTAAACTCTCTGTTTTGCGAGGATACAGTCCACTGACTGGATAATAACCAAAGTTATTGTGCCATAATGAATGACACAGAGTTGTGACCCCTTTTCTCCATGGCAACTGAGAAAAGTGGGCAACACCATCTTGTTGGGGCTCATGCAAACTAGACACTGAATATGATGCATTAAGGGAAGGCTTGTTGTGTTGCACCTAAAGTGTCAACACCATGTATGGTCTAGAGCAGTGGTTCTCAAAGCTGGTCTGCCGCTTGTTCATGGAAAGTCCCTGGTGGGCCGGGCCAGTTTGTGTACCTGCCACGTCCGCAGGTTCGGCCAATCATGGCTCCCACTGGCCGTGGTGCGCCACTCCAGGCCAATGGGGGCTGCAGGAAGGACGGCCAGCACATCCCTCGGCCCGCGCCACTTCCCGCAGCCCACATTGGCTTGGCCTGGTGAACCACGGCCAGTGGGAGCTGTGATAGGCCGAACCTGTGAACGCGGCAGGTACACAAACCGGCCCGGCCCACCAGGGGAGCTTTCCCTGAACAAGCGGCGGACCAGCTTTGAGAACCACTGGTCTAGAGTACAAGTATTTATCATAGTATTAACTGGAGATGGAAACTAGTGTGTAGTTTTTATGGCCTTAGTCTGGAGAATTTTATAAAGGCAGAACAATGGAATCAGAATTCTATGTTCCATTTTGGGGAACTACTCAAAAACAGTACTCATTAACTGTGTGATTATTTTGAATAGCAATGTGACACTTTAATGCTAAGAGGAAAATGGCTACTGAGTGTGTCTTTTCAAGGTCTGAAAGGTTATTTATTTTAGTGTTGTAATTGTTTATGCTGCTGATAGGTCAAGGGGCTGTGCAGGTTTTGTCAATAGGATTATGTTCCAGCAATTGATTTTCTTTCAATGAGTAAATAATGAAGTAGTTTTACCTTGTCTGTTTCCTAATCAAAAACAGCTCTTTTATTTTGCCATGATAAAGGCTGCCTATGCTTATCTTTCAATGAGCTGCACATGAATTGTTAGATAAAATATCACTGCAAGAAGGAGTCACCTGTCCCTACCCCTGTTACTCACATATATAATGTCAATAAACATTATAGGGTGTAGTGGTTGCCAAGGTCACACAAAGCTCATGCTCCTAGTCTGATAGTAAATTAGTATGGCTGTTACATCAGGGTTTGTCTGCTGTTAGTGACCTCAAAATCAGTCTCTTTCTACATGTATAAGCAGTAAAAGCAGGGATTGTCAGTTACTGACCTTAGAATCAGTCTTTCTCTGTTTTCCACACATATGATAAGCAGTGCCGGGTTTACAATGGCACCATGGAGCTGAGCCATTGCTCAGAAGGGGCCCAGGCCTGCTCCGCTTGCACTGTGCCCTGAGACCCCGCTGGCTCCTCCCTCCCCCTCCGCCCACCATTTGCTCCTCTCAGCCTGCCCACCAGCTGAGGGCTCCTCTCTGCCCCCTGACTCCATCCCCCTGCTCCTCTCTGCCCCCTGGCCAGACACCAGTGCACTTCTGGCTCTGGGAAGTCTCTGCTTCCTACCACCTGTCTCCCCGCAGCTGAGCCGCCTGGACTGGTGCAGAAACCTGACCAATCTCAGCCAGATCGTGCGGGGGGGGCAGGAACAGTGTGCAGGGGGGTTGGCTGGGCCCCTCCAGGCAAGTGCGTTTTGAGGGAGCCCAGCCGGGGCAGGCCCTGGCCTGCCTGATTGCACCACTCCCGAAGGGATGGAGTGATTCCTGGCCCCGGGACCAGCCCAGTCCTGGCTGCACTGCCGGCTGAGCCTGGCAGACAGTCATAGGGGAGTGGGTCTCTGGAGGCATCTGGAGAGGTGCTGGGCTGTGAGGGGGTGGGGAAGACCTCTGTGTGTTGGGGCACTAGGGAGTGGGGATTCTGTGGGGGATGCTGGGAAGTTGTGGTGGGGCTGTGGGGCACTGGGCAGTTGTGGTGGGGCAGGGGGGCACTGGGCAGGGGTGGTGTGCAAGGCACTGTGCATTTGTGGGGGGTACTTTGGAGGAGGGCACTGGGCGTAGTAGGTTCGGGATGGCTCTGGCTATAGGGAGTCAGGGGGTGTTGGGCGGGGGGGCTGTGTGGTGTGGCCGTAGAATAAAACAAGCTAAAAAGCCATAAACAGACTTCACGCTAGAACGCACTTTTTTAAAAAAAAGGAAGCTAAACTGTCTTCTACACAAGGAGGCATTTGAAGATAAAATAAATCATGGGACAAGGCAAAGGCACTAAACATGTAGATTTCATTAGCAAGCGTGAAAAGAACAAATTCACAGAAGAGATGTCTGTGTGCATCAAAAAATGGCATGAAAAGAGTTTTGGTTTGTTTCATCTTGTGACCCAGGACCTCCATTCTCTGAGACAATTCACTTTCTGCAGGGGAAGAAAAGAAAAGGTGGAAACTTATATCCACCTTGGCAAAGCAAGAGGATTAGGTATGTGTGCTTAGAGTGTGGGAAAGATTAATTACAAAGATAGGTTGTTATAGAGGTGCCTGGCAGTGAGTCCACAGTTAGGGCTATATTCTAAAATAGCTTCAAATGGGGCCTAAATTCCTGTTTTTCTCTAAAAAGCCTTTCAGTGTGAAATGTCACAAACGGTTAGTTATGCTGTTGCATAATATATGTGAAATTTCTCTGCAGAATAGAAAAGCCTTTTATGGACAACTCCTGAGACATACGGGTTTATGTGCTTGACACAGGGCAAGTATACTCCGTCACCCTTTGGGGTGGAGGGAAGGGTATTATAGCCCCAGATGACCATCTTTAGCCTCATGGCAGTATGGCCTCAGGGCCAGAGTCACTGCGGCAGCCCTCTCTTGCAGGGCCCCGGGGCTAGGGGCCAGGGACACTATGGTGGCCCTCCCTTGCAGAGCCCCGGGGCTAGGGGCCAGGGTCACTACGGCGGCCTGCCCTTGCATTCCCCACTAGGTCAGCAGGGATCTGTCCAAAACTCACTTCTTTTGTCCCTGTTCCACAACCGAACCAATGTCTAGTTCCCATGGGCTATTTCCTACCCTGTTTTCCAGTGTTGCTGTCCACAAGTCTCCTGGATTTCTGGGGTTGTCACCAATTCTCCTAATTTCAGCAAAACTACTCATTTTTATTATTAAAATATTTCTAATCATAACAACAATAAAACTTGTATCTCAAAGGTATCAAAGGCACTCAAGACCAAGGTCGGTCATTCAAAGATTCCTTCTAGTCTCACTATACATTTACTACTTATTCCATCATTCCATTCTAATAGCAAAACTGCAAACATGCAGTTATTTGGCCTTGCCTGTGGGCTTCTCTATAAGCCTGCATTTTGAAAGAAGTCCCTAAAAGCAGAAATTCAGCTATCCGGAATCCTTAATTGGAATCCTCTGCTCCTCCTGTGTCTGGGTTTCTGTGGGCAGCTCCAGTGAGACAATGGGGGGAGTCTATCAAGAATTGTGTGCAAAAGTTAAATCACAGTCCAGATGACCAGTGGGCTGCAGGCAGAAAGGGATGCTGAAGGAAGAAGCAATTCCTCCATGTGGCTATTCTTGGAGGATATCGGTTAAAAAAATTGTTTCCGTGAAGATAAGGCTAATTTAGGGGAATATGAGCTTTTTTCAGTACAAGGGTCTTGGATCCTTCACATGCCATTGACTGATTATTTTTTCAGTTCATGGATAATCAATGTGACACTTCCCCACCCAAAAGCCTTACACTTAAATTACTCACTGAACTATATTTGTTGTCTTGTAAATTTTGTATACATATATGGTGAATTACTGGTCAAATTCTTCCCACTAACTTCAGAGGCATTACTGTAAGGATGAATTTGTGTTTTCAGCTATTGAAATACAGAGTGTGATACATTACCAGGTAGGAGGAGAAAAAGGAAAATAAAAGAGAAGATTATTTTGTGCTTAATAATCATATTATAGAGGGAAATAAATGGCAAGCACATTAAATTTCTCCATTTCCTGTCAAGCATATTGTGCAAGCTTAACTAAGTAAATAAGTTTGCATAAGCGATATCAGGGTTTTCTATGACTTCCATGTGATGTTTGCTCAGCAAACGAGCAAAGTATCTTTTCTCAGTTTATCAGTGGTTCACATTGTAATCTCCCCCCACCCACCCCGCACTGTTTCAGGTTGGTGGATTTCCTGTGATTTTGGGCATATTTTAAACCTAGTTTTGGCTTTGTTCCTCCAACCCTTGCCCCTAGCATAAGCCTAGTTAAACGGTTACCAGCAGCTTCTGGGGCTCCTACAACTGCTACTCTAAAAGCCAAAATTTGCATATTCAAGACCATTGCTATAGTGTCTGGTCTGAGGAGAGAGCTGCAGGCATCAATGAAAGGGCCCCAGCACTTTCCAAACGACCACTGTTAGGGTATGCCACAGAACCAGGAGTTTCAGACTTTGTCAGTTAGATTGAATTCTAACTTTATTGGAGACACCGATGACTCAGGACCCCAGAGCTCAAGCTGCAGCCCAAGCCCAAATGTCCACACTGCCATTAAACAGCCCTGTGAGCCTGAGTCAGCTGGCATGGGCCAGCTATGGGTTTTTAATTACAGTGAAGACATACCCTGAGTGGCCAAGCTGCTTCATTGTTTTCAGCTCAGTTGCTTGCCCGCATCATCCCCAGTTTTTCAGATCCTATTGGTGTGGGTGATTGTTGTTGTTTTGTTCCTTTAATGGATCGGCATGGCAGCCGATGCACTGGATTTCGAGGGTTTATCCTACAGCTGAAGTTGCTGAATTGCATGAAGCTGAGTTAGAGACTTTTTTTTAAAGAAAATTGGGTCAGGAGAGTTGCTGTGCTGGGTGGAAGGGATGAAAGAATGGGAGTTGTATTCTAGGTAGGGATTAAATATGAAAGGCTACTGATCTGGGGATTATTGAGTCCTTTGTATCTTATGTTGTGTAATTTCCTGTCAATTGAGAGTAACTGAAACTGGTTCAAAGGGCTAAAAACTACTTAGGCAGGAAGAACAAAAAACATTTCTAAAAATGTTCATATCACTCCATTTGTTTGTTCATATTTTTTAACCTCTGGGTATCATTATATGATCAATATTAGAACTTTGCAAGTAAAACTGGAGGTGAAGACTTCTTAAACTCACCCGATGTCTCCTGTCAGAATATTTCTGGAAAAGAATGTTCTCAGATTATGCTGCTGAGGATGTGAGGGAGATTCCCACACCCGAGCCATTCTTTTTAGGTGACAAATCTGAGTAATTGCCCCAAAGTGAGGTGTCAATAGAGGATATTTTGGAACAAATTGATCAGTTAAACAGTAATAAGTCACCTGGACCAGATGGTATTTACCCAAGAGTTCTGAAAGAACTCAAATATGAAATTGAAAAACTACTAAGTGTGGCATGTAATTTATCACTTAGATCAGCCTCTGTACCAAATGACTGGAGGCTAGCTAATGTAATGTTGATTTTTTACAAAGGCTCCAGAGGTGACAGTGGCAATTACAGGCTGGTAACCCTAATTTCAGTACAAGGTAAATTAGTTAAAACTATAGTAAAAAACAGAATTCAGACACATAGATGAACACCATATGTGGGAGGAGAGTCAACATGGCTTCTGTAAAGGGAAATCATCCCTCACCAATTTACTAGAATTCTTTGAAGGGATCAACAATATGTGGACAAGGATGATCCAGTGGATATAATGTACTTGGACTTTCAGAAAGACTTTGACAAGGTCCTGCAGAAACTGATCTAAAACCAAGGTATAATTTTGGCCATTTGTATGTTCTTATGTTCTCTGCACCTTGCATTTCATTGTCTTCTTAACATCAACAGAACATTCAGATCCATAGTAGGTGGACTTTCAGTGGTGTGCACTGGGGAATTAGCTTCACAATTCCCTAGAGTGTTAAAGGCAGTTGGTTCTTCATACATCATGTTGAAAATATCATGTTGGAAAATATTGAGTCATGTGGCTCATGTCATTGACTTCCTAACATTCCCAATTCATACTTTTTACACCTCTACTATCTCTTTTGCAGATCAGACACCATAGTAACATCATGGATGCTGAATTGAACAAGCAGGACATTAAAACAGTAGCTCTAATTCTGCAAATTCTCCTGTCCAGGAACGAGCTGGTGAGTCTTTTCTTTTCCACTATGGTCGATAAGACAAGGCAACTGAGTATAATCCTTCTTGTATTTATTTATTTTTCTTCCAGCCATAGTTAGAGTAAAGGGAATTGAAGTGACAATTTTTTTCCTATGCAGCATATTAATCACCATAGTTAAGGGAAAGTACATTTCACTTTTAATTGTTTCTAGTCTGACATAGCTGGTTCCCAAGGTTATAGAAAGCCTTACTCATGAGTACAGAAATTGAATATTAGCAGCTGTTTTAGTGCAGTGTAAATTCAAATCTGTATTTGAGGGTAGGTCATTTTTTGCTATTATCAGATATGAAGAAGAAAGGTTACATAAATCTACTTTTCCTAGTTGATCAATAATCTTACAATTATTAAAAAGTAAAGTAAAAAGCTGAAAAAGTAGCAACATGAAGGTAACAAAATGTCCATTACCAATGTCTACTATGAACAGCCCCTTACAGCTTAGACATATTACCCACCATTTCACTAAGTGCCACCCTCTGGATCAACCAATCAGCATTTCTCTTTCAGTGACTGACATGCCAGTCTATCCTGTTCAAGTGATTTGTCCCTCTGTAACACTATGCACCCCATATTCTTCGCAGCAATATTATGATATGGTTATGACATGATTGTAATGTATTTTATGCAAGATAAGTCATGTGAGATGTCATTGAAAAGGTTAGATTTGCTGAATATAATTATCCTATTTGTTTGCATGTATCATTTTTGTATCTGAAGTTATGAATATTGACTATGTATCTGTATTTCAAATGTAGTTATACCTGGGTAACACCCACTAGACAAGATGCTTTCAGTCTAGATAGCTGGGTGGGGAAGGGCCTATTCAGGGCAATGAGCCATTAGAAAAAACAATAGGCCTTCCTGAGAATGCTACAGATAGCCTCCAACTCTACAAAGACATGTGATATGACCACATGTGTCTAGACTCCATCTTGGGATGTCAGTGTTTTTCCACAGACCGGTGTGGGAACCAAGCTTTGAAACAAAGGGTTCCCACCATATGGAAAAGCTATATAAGGCAGGGAGTGACATCATCGGTTGTTCTTTACCCCCCACCCAAGAAGACTCTTGGAAACACCTGAGAACAAAGATTGAATTGGGGGAAGTGCTGGACCCAGGCTAAAGGGATTTTTAGCCTGTGAATGAAACACCTGGGGATTCCAAGCTGTAAAGCAAGTGCAGCTTGCCCCTTAAGAATCTGCAGCCTTCTCATATCATGTCTTAGGGTGAGAATCTGTTATTCATATCCAATCTATTTAGTATATTCAGCTTAGTTTGCATTTTTTTGTTTATTTGCTATGTAATCTGCTTTGATCTGTTTGCTATCACTTATAATCACTTAAAAACGTGTTTTTGCTTTATCTAAACCAGTGTGTGGGACTCATAACTCAGGGGCAAAAGGCTGTTGCATATTCCTCTCCACATTAAAGGAGGGGGTGAATTTTATGAGCTTATGCTGTACAGTTACCTGTGCAGTGCATGATGGTATAATTTTGGGTTTTATACTCCAGAAGGGGTGCGTGCCTGTGGAGCTTTGGAGTAGTTTTCCCATGCAGGGGCTTGTCAGAGAGTCTGCTCGTAACTGCATCTGGGGTGTTCCTATTGGTATGTATGCTGGTGAAAGTGCAGGCTGGTGGGCTTTGTAGCTTGTCACAGCAATACAGTGTGAAAGGGAGCCCAGGCTGGTGGGTCAGGGGGCTCAGTGCTACCCCAGTTCCAGGTGGCACCCTGGGGGGAACCCATCACACCCTCCTCTTGTCCCTTCTGGAAACCAACCCCTACATATGAATAGCCAATGTGGGTGCAGTTAGCTCAGCATTTGCAAAAGGACTTCAGCTCCCATTTAGGAATTAAAATAAGCCCAGGGCTACACTAGGGGAGGGGGTCGATCTACGATACGCAGCTTCAGCTACGTGAATAACGTAGCTGAAGTCGGCGTATCGTAATCGGCTTACCTGGCAATGAGGACGGCGGCGAGTTGATCGCTGCCGCTCCCCCGTCGACTCCGCTTCCACCTTTCGATGAGGTGGATTTCCGGAGCCGACGGGGAGCGCTTTCGGGGATCGATTAATCGCGTCTAAACGAGATGCGAAAAATCGATCCCCGAAAGATCGATTGCTACCCGCCGATCCGGCGGGTAGTGAAGACAAGCTAAGTAGCCATATTTTCAAAATAACTCAGCACACTGCATGCTGAACTCTGTTGAAATCTGGCCATAAGTGCCACAATGAGAGTTGTTGGGTGCTAAACACTTCTGCAAATCTAGTCCCACTGACCTCATTGGGGCTATGATTTCACTCCTGGACTTTTGTAATGAGCTTAAAAGAAAACTGAACTCTTTTGAAAATCTGGGCCCAATTGTGGGTGCTGAGCACTTCAAAATCTGGCATCTCAAACTTTGATCTTGCAAGGTGCTGTACGCTTTCTCCTCTCACTGGTTTAAAGGGAGCTGCACCTTGCATGACTGAGGCTTATGTAGACAAAAATTCTAAGGGGAGTTTTATTGTGTAATGAGTTATTGTTCAGATAACTCACTCAACCCTTGCAACTGTTCTGGCAAGTAAATGGAGCCAGATGTGGATGTAGATGGACAAACTGTATTCTGAATATGATATTTAACATGTTCTCATTTCATTCTAAGGATATTTTGAATGTTCACTTTGGCAATTAGAATGGTACTGAAATATTTATTTCAATGTTCTTCTTAGCAACACTACAGAACACCTTGGATGGACAAAACCAATGATGCTGGAGGCTTTCCTATTGAAAAACTCAAATGAATGGTTGTTTGTTTGTTGATTGTTGTTAGCATCAACTTATTTTATTGTTGTTGCATCTCGGAGCTTCCGTTATGGCCAAGAACACCATTGTGTTATGTGCTGTACAACACAAAACAAAAGGACAGTCCCTGCCCCACAGAGCTTATGATCTAAGTGCAGGACAATCGACAAAGGGTGGGTACAGACAGACTGGAGGGAATACACAAAAGTAATAAGATATACGTGATATTGGTCAGCATGATAGGCAGGGGTCTGCATCCTAGTTTTCCCAAACTCCAAAGGCTGGGACCAGAAAGCATGATTGGATAAATGATTTTTTTTCAAAATTAATCAGACTGGAACCTTTTTCAAAGCTCAAAGTGAATCCGAACAGACTCTGTTAACTTAAAAATATATTGTTCATCGCTCCCACTGAGTTTCCAATGGATAAGTCAAACACAGGCTCATTTGCCTGATGCTGAAAGCCAGATAGCTGTTCACTGCGACAATTTGTGTATTTCTCTCATCAATTGCAAGTTCACAAATATCTGGAGTGTATTTGTTATGGGGAAAATTACATGCCAGAAAAACAATAATAGCATGGATTATTAATATACACTGTGTCCCGTCCTTTGTTAATAACAACGATCAAGTAACTAAGTCCCAAGCATTGTTTGGCTTTGATCCAAGTAAACTGCTCCTTTGCTTAATATAATTTTAATTGCTTCTGTAACCTAAGCAACATGGAAAGCAAAAACCAATTAAACCGAATGGGTCTGTTAAGCAATCCATTCACCTTTCCTATTTGGTAATTATGTAAATAGGGACGTTCTATATTATGCAACCAGTCAATGTTGCCTATTCCTTTTCTAGGAATTATAAAATGAAAGAGTTTTTTTTTTAAACAGTTTTAACTTGGTGTATCTTATTTGTTATATTTCACACACACACAATCCCTTTCTGGTGAGTATGTAAATGCCATGCGTGAGTACAGGCTTGTGCGCAGTATAAACTGTATGTAAATGTAGTTTCTTGGTGGGGCATAAAACAATCCATTTATAATTGTGTCACATTATCAGTCAACAGTAGAGATGGCATAAACATCCCTGGTTACCTCTAGAAATTCAAAAACAAATAATAAAAATACTTAGGTTTCTTTGAGGTTGCTGATGGCACCTCACATTAATACATAGGGCGAAATCTTGGCCCTACTGAAATCAATGGGAGTTTTACCATTGGCTTCCATGGAGCTATGATTTCATCCAGTTGGTGTGGGAAGGGTGGCGAGAGAAGGGAGAATTTAAAGGTGAAGCCTGAAATGGTCATAAATTGTTGAAACCTCGGTTTCCAATTAATTTTTAAGAAAACAGAAGTGAAACTGACAAACACAGAAAAGCTACCAGAGATGATAATTAAAACTGCAATGCTGAACTGGAAAATGAAAATAGTTCTTTTTCCCATATACAATTAATCTTTTCTATTTCCAGTCAAGTGTATGAAAAATGCTATTCTTCTTGATTAAAGAAAACTTTACAATGAGTTTTCCTGTGTCCTCTGAACCGCCATTGAATGATTAATTATGGGCTTTAAGTTGGGTCACATTCTTCCCATGGTTTGCAGTGTATGCTGGAGCTTTCCAAAGAGATCACATAGCACTGCCTAAGAAAAACTAAATGATGACATGATATCTTTTTGAGTTTTAATATTTTTCTACTTATATGGATTTTTAAACTTTCTTTTAGCCATTTTTCCAAGCAGTACAATTTGACCCACGTGCTGATAAATTATGGAAGACAATCATATCTACAAAGGAAAAAAATAACTTGGCCAAATTCAGTCTAAGGAAATTGTGAGAGATTGGAGGCTTCCCATTTCTTCCCTAAGAGTATGGAATGATTTGAATTGGAATCCTGCATTTTGGTGCATCTTTTCTCTTCACCCCTTACATGTACTGGTGATTGATCACAATCAGGAGAATTCTCTTCATATTTTGTCTCTTTGCCCCCACATGACTCATTCTGTAGCTGGGCAGCCACTATCTTTTTATTCTGTATGAGTGTCGCATTCTGGGCTGCAATCCAGACCAGTGAGGGGTTGTGTTATCACCTGCCCCATTACAGTGGGTGCCTCAGACTGCTTTGTTGATGTAGCTTACAACTGGGCCACTCACAATCAGCCTATTAGCATGTGGGTCACGCCTTGAATATCTGTGTGCTAGACAGTCTTGGTTCAGCAGCTCTGACCCCAGCAGCCTGTCTACAGCCCCACTCTGGCTTCCACCAGCCTGGGTTACTATTTGCATGGTGACCCCAACACGCTTCCACTCCTGCATTTTCCTAAAAAACAGGTGCTCTGCAATGTCCAGCCCTCTCCTAGATAGTTCAGGTATTAACATTTGGTGCTTCTGTTAGGAGTCAGTATTCAACAATGTGTTACTTTAACTGTAGATACTAAACAGCTCAGTTTAAACACAACACTGGATTAGCTTAGATTAAAAATAAAGCAAAATAAAGAAGATAGGGTTTTAAGTGAATTTGAGTATGAGATATGAAGGTAGAAATGGTTAGAGGCCAATAAATGAAAACGTGCATCTAAAACTTAATCTAGCAAGTTTTGGTTCAAGGTTTTGTTGACGATGGCCTTTCTCATGCAGCAAGATGGTGACTGATCCTTTCCTTGGTCAGGATCTTTCTCAGAAGCCCAAAAGTGCTGGTGCCTTTGTCGTCTTAGGTGAAAGAGATAACTTGGGGCTCTCTGCCCCTTTCTTTTATAGTCCAGTCAACATTTGAAGTGGATTCTTCTGAAGGTTACCCCACAAAGCAAAGTTTATCCAAACAATGAGGAAGGCAGCATGGAGTATGGAGGTAAAGGAAGCTCCGTGCTCTCTCTTCCCACACTTGTGTTTGCTAAAATGCAAATTGTTCTCTTTCCTGCCATCTCCTCCCCCTGCTGCTTTGAGGACTCCATTTACTACTTATGTAAACTGAAGTAAACACACATTCCTTTGTTTAGGATAGAGCTGTTTAACAACTTTTGCTTAGGCAGGGCTATCTGGTTTTGAACACGTGCTAACAACATCATACAGGGGGAATTCATAACTTTACATATAGTGTTGCTACATACATTTTACCATGATACAGTATTATTGACCTGCATGTTGTTCATTTCCAAATGATACTTCGCATGGCATGTTTTGTACAAAGATTATTACAACAGTGTGTAGGGTGTGAATAGAAGGGTTTTTTCTGTCACAATTAGAGAGACCATCACTGGAGTACACTGTCCAGTTCTGGTGTCCACACTTCAAAAAATAATGTTGACAAATTAGAAAGGGCTCAGAAAAGAGCTACAAGAATGACCTGAAGTCTGAAAAACCTGCTTCATAGTGAGAGACATAAGAAGCTTGATCGGCTGAATGTATCCAAGAGAAAGTTGAAAGGCAACTTGATTACAGTCTATACTTCAGAGGGAATTCTGTGCCACTGCACATGCGCAGAATTTATGTCCCCCACAAAAATAGTTGCTTCCCCGAATGGGGAAGCAAAGGGAAGCCACAAGAGCAATCATGTGACCTCCCCAGCAGTATGTTTCAGGTGCCCATGGCAGCCGGCAGAGAGGTCAATCACTATGGGGCAGGGGACAGGACTGGGGAAGACCCGACTAGTGGCTTCTACCCTGCACTGGGCTCAGCTGATAGTCCCGGCTGGGCTGGGGAGGATGGGACTTCCTCTTTCCTTGCACGGCATCCAGGGCTGGGTCAGACCCCTCCCCCCACAGATTTCTCCCTAGCTGCATGAAACACTGCAAACTCCCTGTCCACCCCGCTTCCTGCACCTATCGCTCTTCAGCTGCAGGGGGAGGGATCCCTATACAGGGAGATGCTCCCACCATCTACCCAACCCCCATGCATCTAGACCCCCTCATGCCCAGACCCTCCTGCCGAGCCTCACACCCCCACACTCAGAACCCCACCCTGATTAGCGCCACTCTCCCTGCACCTGGACCACACCAATGAGCCACCTGCACCCAGATCCCCACCCTACTGAGCCCCAACCAGCTGCACCTGGATCCCTGACTCACTGAGACACTTCACCTGGGCCCTCCCTGCAGAGTCCCATTACTGTTGCACCCAGAACCGCCCCCCCAACAAGTCCCTGTGCATCCAGATCCCCCCTACACCTGGATTCCCCACTGAGCAGTTTGCACCCAGATTTCCCCACACAGAACCCTCTCAACCCACACCTGGATCCCCCCACACTAAGCCCCTCCACACTTGGATCCTGTCTTGCTGAGCCTGCCTGCCCCCACCTGGTGCACCTGGTATGGAGGGGCAGAGCCCTGGGGTGTTTCTGGGGCAGGTCCGGTCTTTGCGCTGTGTCAGGATCGGGTGCAGCAGTCCATGTCCCGGGCGGGAGCTGCACAGTGATTGCCCACCTCTGTGCAGCCAGTGGCCTGTGCTCCCCAATGCCATGCTGGAGCCTCCACATTTATTTGACAAATAGGTAATGAATTTGTAAGAATATGTTTAGTGTTTGGACTCTATGAAATGCTTGGAAGTTACTGCATGCATTAATCTTACTTGCAATGTCTGTGTCCCATGCTATAAGGTATTATATACATTTTGCTTTATAATTGTAAAAATGCCTGCTCTGAACTTGTGAATGGAGGCACTTGTGAATTCCCCACCCATACAAAAGAACTATCAAGACTAAACAGGCTATTGTGGACCCCCACAACACAAAGGCTGGTTTAATGGCCCTCTTATACCCATGAAGATGCTACATGCGAGAGGGCACATCCCATCAGCTTGAATTCTGGAAGAGGGAAATAAAGAGAGCTGACATGAAGATTTCCATCTCTTTGTTGTTTGGACTTTTACATGGGCTGGAGCTCAGAAACAAAAAGCTGCGATCCCCAGGGTCAACCTGGGTTAGCCCTAAAAAGACATTCACTGCTGACAGATTGCTACACCTCTGTCATCTTTTGGAACCATAGACTGAACTCATTTGTGTATATATGTTGCCTGCTTTAACCTGTAAATAACTCTCTCATTTCTTTTCCAAGTTAATAAATCCTTAACTAGTTTACTATAGGATTGGTTACCAGTATTGTCTTTAGTGTGAGATCTAAGGTTTTGACTCATCTCTTGGGACTGGAAGCAACCTGAATATTTTGTGATTTTTGGTGTAAGTCCATTTATCACTAAGGGTATGTCTATACTTACCTCCGGGTTCGGCGGTAAGCAATCGATCTTCTGGGATCGATTTATCGCGTCTTGTCTAGACGCGATAAATCAATCCTAGAGCCGCTCCCCGTCAACACCGGTACTCCTGCTCGCCGAGAGGAGTACGCGGAGTCGACGGGGGAGCCTGCCTGCCACGTGTGGACCCACGGTAAGTGTGTTTCAGTTCGAACTAAGATACTTCGACTTCAGCTACGCTATTCACGTAGCTAAAGTCACGTATCTTAGTTCGAACTGCAGCGTTAGTGTGGACCAGCCCTAAGTCCAGCTTGCCTTGGTGGCAAGACAGACTGGAGTGCCCAAGGGGACTGTCTGTGACTTCATGATAAAAGTGTTACAGTGATCCAGGAGTTGACGTTTGTGACCACTCAAACAGAAGTTGTGGGCTTGATACTGAAATCCCTGGGTGGGAAATTCTATGGCCTGTGTTCTGTTATTTTCTGTTAAAGCCGTCACCTTTAGCCCCCAACTAAAACCTCTCCAGCGCATCATCAAAGATCTACAACCTATCCTAAAAGATGATCCCTCACTCTCACAGATCTTGGAGGACAGACCAATCCTTGCTTACAGACAGCCCCCCAACCTGAAGCAAATACTCACCAGCAACCACACACCATACAACAAAAACACTAACCCAGGAACCTATCCTTGCAACAAAGCCCGATGCCAACTCTGTCCACATATCGATTCAAGTGATACCATCACAGGGCCTAATCACATCCGCCACGCCATCAGGGGCTCATTCACCTGCACATCTACCAATGTGATATATGCCATCATGTGCCAGCAATGCCCCTCTGCCATGTACATTGGCCAAACCGGACAGTCTCTACGCAAAAGAATAAATGGACATAAATCTGACATCAGGAATCATAACATTCAAAAACCAGTAGGAGAACACTTCAACTTCCCTAATCACTCAGTGACAGACTTGAGGGTAGCAGTGTTGCGACAGATTAACTGCAAAAAGAGACTTCAAAGAGAAACTGTTGAACTCGAATTGATATGCAAACTAGATTGCATTACCTCAGGATTAAATAAGGGCTTGGAATGGCTCGGCCATTACGTTAATTGAATCTATTTCCCTTAAGTTAACGATCCTCATTCACACCTGAGTGACCATCTTGTTTATCACTTCAAAGGTTTTTCTTCCCCTGCTGTTATGGTTCCTCTCAATTAATTAGCCTCTTACGGTTGGTCTATGCACCTCCACCTTATCATGTTTCTCTGACTGTATAAATATCTGTCTACTGTATGTTTCATTCCATGCATCCAATGAAGTGGGTACTAACCCACGAAAGCTTATGCTGAAGTAAATTTGTTAGTCTCTAAGGGTATGTCTACACTACGAGACTAGTTCGATTTTTGTGTAACCGAACTTGGTAACCCGATATTGCCAGGTCGATCGTTCGAATCCACATCAGGGATCTTAATTCGAATTTCCGAGTCCACAGTAAGGGTGCAAGCGTCGACATTGCAAGCGGTGCACTGTGGGTAGCTATCCCATATTTCCCGCAGTCCCCGCTGCCCACTGGAATTCTGGGTGTAGCCCCCAGTGCCTTGTGGGACCGATATTGTGTCAAGGGTCGTTATACGTAAATTTCGTCACTCGACCCACACTTCCGCCTTCCCTACGTGAAAGCGCCAGCTGGTAATGAATTTGCGCCCTTTTCCTGTGGCTGATAGCTCGGACGCCACAGGACACTGAGCATGGAGCCCTCCACGATTATCGCTGATGTTCTGTCCGTTGCCAACTCCTCGCGCCTTATAGCGCACCTTTTCCAGACTCAGATGCAGAGAAATCGGGAGAGGAGGCAACGGAAGCTCCAGAAGTACTTGAACTCTGAGAGGGGCATGGACCTCACGCAAAGCGCTGGACCCCGGCCCCTAGACATCATGGCGGCAATGGGTCACGTTGATCCTGTGGAACAGCGATTCTGGGCAAGGGAAACAAGCACTGACTGGTGGGACCGCATAGTAGTGCAGGTCTGGGATGAGTCCCAGTGGCTGCGAAACCTTCGGATGCGTAAGGGCACTTTCATTGAACTTTGTGAGTTGCTGTCCCCTGCCCTGAAGCGCCAGGACACCCGGATGCGAGCAGCCCTGACTATCCAGAAGCGAGTGGCCATAGCCCTGTGGAAGCTTGCAACCCCTGACAGCTACCGGTCAGTAGCGAACCAATTCGGAGTGGGCAAGTCTACCGTGGGGGTTGCTGTGATGCAGGTAGCCCATGCTATCGTTGACCTGCTGCTCCCCAAAGTAGTGACCCTTGGAGACGTGCAGGCGATCATAGATGGCTTCGCTGCGATGGGATTCCCAAACTGCGGTGGGGCCATAGATGGGACACACATCCCTATCCTGGGACCGGAGCACCAGGGCAGCCAGTACATTAACCGAAAGGGCTATTTTTCTATGGTTCTGCAAGCATTAGTGGACCACAAAGGACGTTTTACGAACATCAATGTTGGGTGGCCAGGCAAGGTTCATGATGCTCGAGTTTTCAAAAACTCTGGTCTGTTTAGACGGCTGCAACAAGGGGTTTATTTCCCGGACCGCAAAATCACTGTTGGGGATGTGGAGATGCCAACAGTGATCCTAGGGGACCCTGCCTACCCGCTAATGCCATGGCTCATGAAGCCATACACGGGAGCCCTGGACACTGAAAAGGAGCTCTTCAATTACCGCCTGAGCAAGTGCAGAATGGTGGTGGAGTGTGCCTTTGGCCGTCTCGAAGGAAGATGGCGAAGCTTACTGACTCGCTCCGACCTCAGCCCTACAAATATCCCCGTTGTGATTGCAGCGTGCTGTGTGCTCCACAATCTCTGTGAGATCAAGGGGGAGACGTTTATGGTGGGCTGGGAGGTTGAGGCAAATCGCCTGGCAGCAGATTACGCTCAGCCAGACACCAGGGTGATTAGAAGATCACAGCGGGACGCACTGAGCATCCGGGAAGCTTTGAAAGCTCGCTTCCAGACAGAGCAGGGTAACCAGTGACTGTTACACTTCCGTAAACAGATACTGAACCTTCCCCTGTTTCTGTACACTGGTTCCGTTGCCCATCCTCTCCCATTACCAACCCCCTTCCCCCTCCTTCGATCAACGCTTTAAAGGCACAATAAAGGAAACTTTTTTATTTGGACCGTCTCCTGTACTGGTTTGTCGGTTAAGGTTTTAACCGTGGACGCATACCGCGGTTGGGGAGCGGGTGGAGTGTGGGAAAGTACCCTTCAAAGGGGAATGACATGATCCTTCCCACAGAGCAGTCCTAAGTGCTGGACTGCTTGTTTAACGGGACCATTAACCTCTCCTAATCGCATGTGTGTGTGGTGGGGTCTCTGTGACTTTTTCATTGTGAATATCGGCTACGGATCCCCCGGTGCATTGATCTATCCAGCAGGCTATTGCCAGCTGCTAAAGATCAGCGGCCACCCTCCCCCAGCAGACAGCGAACCACTCAACCACCAACCCCACGTAGAGAACCTGGAAACCTACACACAGAATGAAAGGTGCGCTTACTGCATGCAATTTGAAAGTGTGCCTGTCACTTCCTTTGTTACCCTGTCTGCACCCTCGGTTGTGCTTCGGTCCTCTGCACTTAGAAACCCCGTTAACCAACAACCAGAGAAACAAACGGTCCCCTTTAAGACACTCTGGGAAACATAAGTAAACCAAAAAAACAGTTTTATTGAATACAACATTAACTTAACATGGAACCTGGGAAGGGAGGTGTTGAGGGGTGCGGCTGGAGGGAGGGGAAGGAAAAATCTACGGTTTTGGCAATGGCAGCCTTCTGCTACTGGAGCAGTCTGCAGGGGTGGAGTAAATATTTCCATGCACCCTGCCTCCCCTTGTCCTAGTGACTTTTGGAGAGTAAACCACTGGATTTTGTGGTGGGGGAGGGCGGTTGGAAAGAACATATAGAGGTGCTCTTTCCTCCTGTGTCCTGTCCTGGAGAACATCCACCAGGCGCCGGAGCGTCTCGGTTTGCTCCCTCATTAGTCCCAGCATTGTTTGGGTCGCCTGCTGATCTTCCTGCCGCCACCTGTCCTCGCGCACTTCAGCCCTCTGCTCCCGTTCCCTGGCTGCTCGCTCGTACCGTGCGAGGTCCTCTCTCCGCTGTGCCGCCTCCCTCTGTGACAACATCATTAATTCAGAGAACATGTCGTCCCGGGTTCTCTTTTTTCGCCGCCTTATCTGGAGTAGCCTATGGGAGGGAGAAGCACGGGTAGGGCGGGAGACACTGGAAGCTGCGGGATGAGGGAAAGGGAGTGAATTCCTCAGAAAGATACTTTTTCAAGAACAATGACCATACTCTTTCAGCGTGAATAGGACCAAATACAGTGCCTATCACATCTAAACGTACTACAAGGTCAAATACTATGCCTTAAGGCTGAGTGTCTGGGGTCCCGGTATACGGATCCCAGAAGCCTTGCCGTACAGTGAAAATCAACTCTCTGAAGACCATGGTAAGGAGATGATTTACGACTGCTGAGAGATTGCTTCACAGCAGTGCTCTACTCCCATGTCTCACTCACTGTTCCTGGCGGCGGGCAGGAACTGCTGCTGGCCAAACCGCTAATCTACAGCGGCTTTCCTAACCCCCCCCCCACTCCGCGTGGTCGCTCCCGGGACCGTTAAGTGCCCACAAACTGCTCATCAGGAACGGCTCGCCTACCCCTCCCCCCCTCCGCGTGGCCGCTCCCGGGAACCAAAAATGCCCGCGAACCGCTCAGCATGAACAGCTCGCCCACCCTTTCCCACCTCCCTTCGCGTGGCAGCTCCCGGGAACCAAGATCGCCCGCGAACCGCTGTGTTTGAACGGCTGGCCTACCCCTCCTCGCCCCCCTTCCCGTGGGCGCTCCCGGGAACCAATATTGCCCGAGACCCGCTGTGTCTTAACGGCTCACGTACCCTTTCCCCGGCCTCGCGTGGCCGGTCCCCGGCACTGTCCCTATCCGCGCACCGCTAAGTAGTAATGGTTTGGCTCCCGACTCCCTACCACCATGCGTTAACGTAAACAGCCGGGTGCCTTTCTTTAAAGGGAAAAGGAAGCATTCACTATACTAATTATACCACTCATTCAAACCAGGACCCCATGACTGATATCACTCTGATGAGGATTACAGAGACCGAGAAACACTGCATGCTGCGTCAATGCAAGCAAACCCCGGGGCCGTATGCTGCCATGCTATGCAAGGCAATGATACCAGAGTACCTGCAGCTTGCATGGCGTGGGAAAGTATCCTACCATGGAGGAGACAATAAGGCCGCTCTCCCAGTGAACGTGCTAAACAAGCTCTCACTGTACCTCCAGGAGAGCTTCGCGGAGCTCTCAGATGGTGATTACTCCTCTATCCCCATACATATTGACAGACTTTTCGAATAGTTGCACTGGAAAGCAACTCCAAGGTGAAGCGCATAAGGCCAATTAAGCCACAGTTACACAGTGCTAACACACCATAACTATTGTATTGCAAATAAATGTCTAACACACTGACCTGATGAGCCTTCGCCTGATTCCTGGTCAGGAATGCTGCCTTGGGAGTGTTCGTAGGGCAGCTCAGTCAGGGTGAGGAATAGTTCCTGGCTGTCGGGGACATCACGAGTGCGACCGCTGTGTAGTGCCTCTTCCTCCTCCCCTCCTTCCTCTTCTTCGCCGTCCGCGAAAACCTCCTCCGACGTGGCCGTAGAATGGACCCCGTCGTCGGAGTCCACGGACAGTGGTGGGGTAGTTGTTGCTGCACCACCGAGCATGGCATGCAGTGCCTCGTAAAATCGGCAAGTGTGTGGCTGCGACCCGGAGCGTCCGTTGGACTCCTTGGTCTTTTGGTACGCCTGCCGCAGCTCCTTGATTTTCACGCGGCACTGCGTAGCATCCCGGCTGTATCCTCTCTCCGTCATAGCCTGGGAAATTTTTTCGTAAATCTTTGCATTCCGTCTTTTGGAACGGAGCTCGGCTAGTATTGATTCGTCGCCCCACACAGCGATCAGATCCAAAACTTCACGATCACTCCATGCTGGAGCCCTCTTTCTATTCTGCGATGGCATTGAAACCACTGCTGTAGAGCTCTGCATCGTTGCCAGTGCTGCTGAGCTCGCCACAATGTCCAAAGAGGAAATGGGATTCAAAATGGCCACACAGGAAAAGGGATTCAAATTTTCCCGGGGATTTCTCTGAGTGGCAGGTCAGAGCATCCGAGTACAGATTACTGCCCTGAGCGTCCACTGAGTGGTGCACTGTGGGATAGCTCCCGGAGCTATTAGCGTCGAATTCCGTCCACAGTACCTCGCTTTCAGCATGGCCATTTCGAATTTGGCGCTACTCCCCTCGTCAGGGTGGAGTACAGAAATCGATTCAAAGAGCCCTTAATGTCAAAATAAACTGTTTCCTAATGTGGACGGGTGAGGGATTAAATCGAGTTAACGCTGCTAAATTCGACATAAAGTACTAGTGTAGACCTGGCCTAAGGTGCTACAAGTTTTTCTTTCTTATTTTTGGGTTAATAATAGAGGGTTTGAGCTCATAATAGAAATGGGAGTGGTCTAGATTTGATCAAAGTAATATCACAGCTGAGGAATATCACTCTTAGGAAAGGAGGAGGAGAAATGTCTTGGTGTAAAGACCTGTGAGTCTTCTAGGAAGTTAGTTGCATATAGGGAGAAGGTAGGTATCTGTTCAGGCCACAGAACAACAGATTCTGTCTCTGACTGAGATATGAAACCCTTAGGTGGTATTTTCTGTGCTAGGTATGTTAAGCTTGCAAGGAGATAATGCAGTGATTTCTAGACTGTTCTTATTGAACTTTCTCA
Source organism: Chelydra serpentina (assembly GCA_037349315.1). Lineage (NCBI taxonomy): Eukaryota > Metazoa > Chordata > Testudines > Chelydridae > Chelydra > Chelydra serpentina. The sequence goes on from JBAIAC010000004.1 coordinate 142,680,452, forward strand.
GTTTCGGTTCTGACTTTAGTGGGAGGAAGATGGTGGAAAGTTTTTTCAGTTTTAGGTGCAACTTTATGGCTTCAATTTTATCTGTCCATTTTGTGTTTGTATTTGTGTGTTATACAGGATTTAATGGGATGCATGCAAACTCCCTTGGACTGACATACACTGGTTGAAATTTACCTCCTGTTTACAGAGCACCTGTAAAATTGCTCTACTGAGCCTAATTTGGTTTATCTTGGTTTCTGAGGATCCAGAAGGGAGGGGAGTAGCAGAAAAAGCAACTAGACTGACATCTGAATTAGATTCAAACTCTCCAATCCAGAATAAAGACCATCTTTCATCTAACAACAAAATAATCTTATACATATTGGAAGAAATTATTCCACTAGCAGGAAGCAAGCTTGCAAAGTCCATGGAGTCCATTTATCAGATATGACAATGAAACTCACCCTGTTTTTAACACTACTGCGTAAATGCCCAGCAACCCAAATATTTATACTTCCTCAAATTTAACACTAATTATACACTAGGAGGCAATATACATAAAAGTGAAATAATAATAATCAATCTAGGAGCTTCTAATCTATTTTGCCCGTCATTACCATTACCGGGGGTTCTGCATTGTTCTTGTTATTTGTATTAAAATAATTGTGGACCACACTGCGCAACCACATAGTAGAGAGAGTCCCAAGCTCCACTCACAAGATTGGCAAAGGGTGGGAGAGGAAATGCAGTTAGAGAGAGAGAATGATTTGCCCAAGGTCAGACAGAGTTGGGAGTAGAACGTAGGTTCCCTGAGTCCCAGGCCAGGCCCTGTTAACTGGATCATGCTGCGTCTCCTTAGTCACACTTGTAATCCTATTGCCTTCAAATTGTACTTTCAGTTATATCTGAACTGACCCCATTAGCCTTTGTAGATTTGCACAGATGTTAATAAGGATGTAATTTTAAGACCGTTGAATTGCCCAGGTGTAACCAAGGACATAATTTGGCCTGCAGACCTCTATACAAGGGTGAGTTTCTGGAGGTGGCAGTTCGAAAAAATATTTTTACTTGCAAACTTGAGAAGAATGTTATAGAAAGATAGTAAGACACAATGAATATGGACCCCCAAGATGTCATGCCCGCAGAGACACTTTTGAGAGTACAGCACATTTTAAGTAGTGAGCCACAATATGAAAAGTGTGAGAACTGCTGGTTTTTTATTAATAAACATTTGAAAGTTACACTTGCTTTGCTTACTCTAGTCCAAAATAAGGCAGAACAAATAGGGTGCGATTCCTAAGGGGGACTTCTAGGTGCCCTGCTGCTTAGTAGAATTCACAACCCCGTGTTGGGTGCCCAGGCTCCCGATACAACATGTGGGGAGAGTGAGATGTGGCCTACATAAAAAGTTAGGTTGACCCAGCTTCATCAATCAGGGGTATGAAAAATCCACATCTCTGAGAGATGTAGTTAAACTGACTTAACCCTCTCTGTTGACTGTGCTAGAATTCTTCCATTGACCTAACTACTGCCTCTCAGTGGGGGGTAGGGGATAGGTACAGCTGAATAGGTAAAGTTGGAGGAGTAGAGTCTCTGTTGTCACCTTAAGAAGAACCCTCCATCAGCCCCCTCTTTAAGAAAACTAGTCCACGGATTGCTTTTCTTAAAGAAACACCCATGAAAATTGAAATATGCAAAGTTTGCGTCTTCATCCTGTTCTTCACAAAGGAGAAATATAACTGGTCTGCAGCAAGAATCCACCGGAGCTTGCACTTCAGCCTTGTATGTGATACTTTACATGGCAAATTGTTTATGAAACATCTATGCTCCCAACATTCAGTGTGTTGATTTCTTAAACTGATTACATCACTAATGCCATCTTTGGGCTCCTACATAAATCCTAATGATTGGCTTTAACGCTGTGAGTTTGGCAAACAAAGATGAAACTGCCTAGACTAGTGGGAAGTAAAGAAATTGAGGTTGGTAGCTGATTAACAAACTAACCAGTAACACGATGTGTGGCATTTTCTGCATCCTAAAGGTACAGTTTGTGCAGAGGGAAAAAGGTACCACCACATTTTCACATATTGTATTCTGCTATTTCACAGGCTTGTGGAGCAAAAACGTTGTCAGATTTACCATATTTTAATGTCAGAATGGATGATCAAAGCAGCCAAAAGGGTCCAAAACCCTCTTTGAAAAAGCCTAAACATGGCTAGAAGGCGTAAAAGAGCAAGAGCCGTCAGAACACCTAGAGTGGGGTTCTCAAAAGCATTCAGTGATGGCCTAATTCTGATTTCACTAAAGACAATGGTTAAACTCCCATTGTGACATCAACGGGAGCAGAGATAGGCCAATGCTGAGCACTTTTGAAAATGCTTGGACTTTCTGGGTCATCATTTCAAAACTGACCACTTAATGAGCAAAATGTAAGGTATACCTATTGCATTCACAAGTAAATAGTTATGATCATAATGTAAATACCTGTTTGAACAAACATAAGGCTTTGTAGTTGCAAATTTTGCTGGTGCAGGTTTCATGAGTAGTTCTTAGCTAATAAAAAACAGAAAAAAATGGTCCTTTTGCTTGATCTCTGGTGTAAAAAAAGCTGTCTTAGAGGGGGAAAACTTGACCTTTTGGAAAACCTAGTGGTTCTTCGTTTGTATCTCAGTGTTAGAGAAGGATCAGATCAAAACATAGCCACTTATTTGCTCACTATGATCAGAGCTAGATCGACAGTATAAAATCAGACTGTTCATGAAAACCCTTGCTATAGGATAGTAAATGCCTACTGCAGCTCACAGTCCACCTATGGATGTGTATTCAGACAGTACACTGTTCCAGTTGACCTCAGCTATATTTATATCATCTTAGGATAACCTATAGAAAATGTTGTGTTTCTGCAGTGCCTCAGACTGACAAACAGAAGGGATTTAAGGCCTGTGGTCGATTTTTCCCATTTGCGATCCCAAATCTGCATAGGGTTTAATAATGCATCTATAAAAGGGACCTCGACTCCCACTGCCTTGCAGCCAAAACACTGAATTATTGATGAACAGATCCTTGTACGTTTAAAGGTTAAAATATGTCTTATAAATCATAGACCAAAGATGACCCCAAACGGAGTATATATCTGAATTCACTTTAGTTTCATATGACATCAGCAGAGCCCCTTGAGTGAGTTACAGCCTTGCATTCACTCTGGGGCTATCTATTATCTAATATGTCTTACTTGATTTTCAGTTGCAGCCAGGCAAATTGACCATGTATACTTGCTTGTGTCAGTAGCTAATTTTAGGTAGCTAATCTAATTGAAGATGTTATGCTCCGTTAGCTTGTCAAATAGAAATTCACATTTTCTGATTAATGTGATTCATTTACATTAGATTTGACTTGACAGAGTGACAATGTGTAATATAGAATACAGGGATGACAAGGTTCTCAATCTCTTCAGTCACATTCCTTATAAATGGTCTAGTCAAGGCTAGAGCCTATAACATCTTATCTATAACATGATGAAATTTGAACTGTATTGCAATCATATATGGTCTACATAATATGTTCTCACGGGTGGCAATATGCTTTCAGAAAGGTGACAATTTTAATAGCTTTCTTACATTTGTAACACTTATACATAACTGACTCCCTGACACCCTGCTGTGACTGAAAAATTACTAAGAAGAAAAGGAGGAGGAGGAACAGAGTGAATCCTTGAAAGTGAAACAAAGTTTCACCACTTAGAAAACATAATATATAAAAAGGAAAAAGTAAGGAGAAAGGTGGAAAGGCAATCATAAATGGATGGGTGGGAGCAGCGATGGAAAAATTGAACAGCATGAACAAGATGAAACATATGCAATAAAAAAAGAGAAGCGTAGTACAGAGAAGAACAGTACTGTAGGAGTCAACGCCAGAAAGCATTGAGAATCAGAAAATAATAGAGAAAAGCGGACAATGAAGAACAGAGTTGTCAAAAGATTACAAATAACATTAAGATGGTATTTCTAACTAGTGTGACAAAGTTCTCCTCTACCTTGGTGAGTCCTGCGCTTATTGGCGGATTTTGATCGCCTGAGAGATCTTCCCCTCTGGTAGAACCCACAGTCAAATTCCTCCTGTGTCTGATCAGGAGTTGGGAGGTTTGGGGGGAACCCGGGCCCGCCCTCTACTCTGGGTTCCAGCCCAGGGCCCTGTGGATTGCAGTTGTCTATAGGGTTTCCTGTAACAGCTGCGTGACAGCTACAACTCCCTGGGCTACTTCCCCACGGCCTCCTCCCAACACCTTCTTTACGCTTACTGCAGGAGCTTCCTCCTGATGGTCTGCTGCTGCTTGTAATCCTCAGTCCTTCAATTCTTCTCCCTCTCAACTCCTTGTGTGCCTCTTGCTCCCAGCTCCTCGCACGCCACACCACAAACTAAAGTGAGCTCCTTTTTAAACCCAGGTGCCCTGATTAGCCTGCCTGTCTTAATTGATTCTAGCAGGTTCTTCTTAATTGGCTCCAGGTGTCCTAATTAGCCTGCCTGCCTTAAATTGGTTCCAGAAAGTTCCTGATTGTTCTAGTGCAGCCCCTGCTCTGGTCACTCAGGGAACAGAAAACTATTAATCCAATGGCCAGTATATTTGCCTTCTATGAGATTTCTGTATCCCACTTGTCTGGGTCTGTCACACTAGACAGTTGCAGACTCTGTTGATTCTGTAGACTAAGTACATTGCACACACCATGGCTTCTTGCATTTCTCCCCACACAAGCTCTCTGTGTGCTTCCCTCCCTTCCTCCTCCATTTTGGGAACTCCCCGCAACCTTATGTCCTGGCCATTGTAAAGTACCCCCTGCTGGACGTGGGTGCTTCTAAGTTTCCCTGGGTCTGCAGAGGCTACAGCCCTCTCTTCTCTGGCTTGCTTCCTGGCCACACATTTGGTCTGTTACTCCTTCACAGAAGTAAGACCTCATAGTTCAGCTGCCCTAAGCCCTCAGGACCAGTGCTGACCACCCAAGACAATCCAGAAGACGAAGCTCATCCTTTCCCAGAACTGCTACCTTGGGGGCACTCTGGTTTATCTCTCCAGAGACATATGATAGTTGAAGCAAATAGACACAGACTTTGTAAAGGTTTCCTAACACAATTACTCTTTACTTTAGGTAGCACAAGAGACAGACAGACAAGACAGCTCTACTCAAAACAATTAAATACCTACATGCCATACTTGCCTCAGTATCCCCACCACTCTTGAGCATTCTTTGGGAGTTGGTCAGAGTCCACTAGGAGTCCAGGACTCCCCTGGGATGATTTGGGGAATCTTTACAACTTACAACTTCTGGTGGATACCAGTGTCACCTCCAGTAGGTCCATTCCTCTGTTCTTAACCAGTTTTTTGGATGAAGCTACTGGGTCTGCTAACCAGACGCAAGGGGCTCCTTCTCTTTTTCCCTTCTTGTTTTCCAATTTTCACCCAAATTAATAGGATTCTGCCAGCTGATGCTTAGAATATTCCCTGATTATATTTTTTAATTGGTTGGATGCAACATTCAAAAGTTATTATGGTATTGACAGACTGGGAAATGCCTTTGTGTTAAGTGTAAGACCTCGCTTAGCTCAGCCAACTGGCCAGGACTTATACAATGCTATGTGATTGTCCAATCATTCTTCCACTCTGTTCTACTAATATATCATCATCAACCAGAACTTCTTCTACACTGTATTTGAGGGCCTGATCCACAGCAAAGTGAAGTCAATAGGAGTCTATTGACTTCAACTGGCTTTAGATGAGGCCATTTTTGCACACTTCAAGAGCAACTCCTCTCTACAGGTGAGGATGTTAGTGTAACTCACTGGGCAGTGTGTGTTCTCTCTCCCTCACCCACAGAGGATGTCGCCTGTTACAACATGCAGCTACAAGACCAGTCCAACCTGTACAGTCAGATGTTCATGCTTTTTGCTCTGGAGACCCTCAGTTTGGTGTCTTAACAGCCAAAATACCAATCTTCACATAAGCAGCACTTAGAAAGGAGATGTTGATTTCTCAGGGGACACTTCACTGCAATAGAGGGATGGCAAACTATCTGCAACTGGTTGTATATGTAAACTTCAGCGTGTGCACATGATGTAAAGGTCTGTCCTTCCTAATGGAGAGACAAGGTGGGTGAGGTAGTATCTTTGGTTGAAACAACTTCTGTTGGTGAAAGAGACAAGCTTTCAAGCTACACTGAGCACTTCTTTAGGTCTAGGCCCACAGTAAAGACTCCTGACAAAATATAGTGCAGGATAGATTATAAAATCCTCAAGATCTAAGTTTCACGATGTTTCAGCTCTGATATTACCAATTTAGAAGATTAAACAATAGAACTAGGTGCAACTTTGTGTGAAATGGAGGCAAATTACTCCTAAAACCATGAAATGCACCACAGTGGGTGAGATATAGTTAATGGTATAATTACATGATATACAGAGTCTGCGGACTATTTTGATGCTTTGGGGAGACTTGTGTGCAGTGGCCTGTGAATAGCATGCTGTGTGTGATCAGTACCACCATGCTTCCAGGGTCATGCTTCAATTTACCCTCTAGCCTCAAAAGTGGTGATAATGATAATGACATTGCAGCAACAGACACTCTAAGAGGCAAATATTGTGAAATCATTCTTGGATATTCAGCTGTCTGTTAATGACATAAGTTCATGGAGTTCACCATGCACTTGTGGATAAATGTAAGTATAGTAGGGGTAGTTTAATGGGTATTTCTGTAGCTGTATAGCTCCTGTCTTATAGAAGGGCACAATGGACCTTGCTGTACCAAAGTAATTTATTTGCATAGCCATTATATACTACAGTGTTGGGAGGTAGAGAAAACCTTTAGATTAAATATCTTTTTTAAAAGAGAGAGAGAGAGAACACAAGCTTTACAGAGCTGGAAAGATTAAGTTGGTATCACATGGAAAGACAGGATGAACAAAGAAATTAAGATAAGCCAAGGTGAAGAACATCTTCGAGAGAGTGAATAAAGCCAGAATAGACTGCCTATGCTGCAACAAGGTAGAGAAGATTCATTAAAGCCCAAAGCTGGCAGGTGGAACAAAGACACTGTCAACAAAGAAGCCACAAGAACTGGGAGCCTTTGCAAGATCCTATACAGTCATGTATAGTTCAGCAGAATGTTTGCAGCCATGGTGAGTGAAGCTTTTGTGTTGTACTGGACAGACTGAGTGTTAAGGATGATTAAAGAAAAGGAGGTTAAAAGGAATAAATGTGCGAAGATGAGGAACAGCTGTGCCAGACATAATATGAAAAGGGGAGGGGAGCAGTGAAAGGACACTTCTTTGCCTAGAAAAGAGTTTTTAATTTTATACACAATTTAAAGCAAAAATAAGACATTTTGTTTTTTCTTGCAAAGGTGTGAGTGCAGATAATGTGTTGTTCCAGTACTAAACTATATTCCTCTTTTAGATATTACTATGGTGGGTATCACAAAAACACCTAGAGAGAGAGATTTGGGGGATGGAGGGAGTGGAATCTTGGTAAAAATGTATTTATTTTTCTACAGACATTACGACCCAGGGCATTCAAATCCATGTTTCCATCTCTGATTGGGAGACTGCACTATACTGCTCTGTTCAGAGCTCATTATTATTTATAGTGATGTGTACTAGCACCACTGTAGTTGAAGTTTCCATGATAAATTCCTGTTTTATTTTTAGGGGTTTATAACTCATGTGTAAAAGTCCACTTTGGCCTGAAATATGTCCCCACCACCCAACACCCACGTATCTGAACTGGCAGTAATAGGTGATAGATATGGAGGGGAGAAGCAGCACTTTGAATAATTCAAGGTGATTACATACTGTGAAAAAATCATTCTCTTCATGAGCATGTCATCAAAATGACCATCTGCATTTGCACCTGGCAATGTTAGGCTAAATCTCAGCATCGCACTGTATCAATATACAGAGGCCAGTCCTCTTTTCACCACCCCTTCCCTTATCAAAACACCATGGGTTTAAAACCAGGCTGTATAAGAAGTGAATTCAGTATTTTTTAACAATCACCTATGCCTGCTAAGCAGCTGGGTTAATCAGTCACCTGAATATGTTAGTTGTTAGGGTGCTAGATGGCTTGGGGGATAACTAATGGTATATAGCTCCTTTTTATCTGTAGTTCACCAAAGTGAAAGTAGCTCCATTTGTAACCTGTTACCATATGATGGCCTTTAGAACACTATGTGAATTGACTATGAGGGCTTAGTTGTGTTCTTAGCAGGTGGGCGTGTACATCACAAAGACATTGATGCTAATGACATTTTTTCTGGGGTAAAGTCCTCAAGACTTAGCCCAGTAATAAATAGTAACAAAATTATTTTCCTAACTGAGACTTATGCAGACTCTACCTGAGATCCAATATGCTCTCCTCTCCCATTAACTAGAGCCAATGAGGAGCAGTCCTTGCACTCAGGCCACATGAGTCTGTGAGAGTTGAGGGCATCTAGCAAGCAGCACCTCACAGGATCAGGCATTAAACGGTGAGGCTCCATATTGGCCTTTCTCCTGAAAGAGTATTTTTGTGATTTTCACCCAAAAACTTATCACACATTGGGAAAGTGCCAGCAATTCAATGATAACAACTTGAAAATATAGAAATGCTACTAGTGGCGAAAATAACCTGTTCTGGAGATAAAGTAGACATCTTTTCTCTCTCCTGCAAACTTTTGTGGGGCATTTTTTGATAATCCACTTCCTACCTAACCAGAGCACTGCAGAAAATAATGTAAAAAATAACATTACAGTAAATATAACCCTAACTTAATTGGAATTTATATTAAGGCTGTCAAGCGATTAAAAAAATTAATTGTGATTGTGAAATTAAAAAAATTCTCGTGATTTATCGTGCAATTAATCGCACTGTTAAACAATAGTAGAATATCATTTATTTAAATATTTTGGATGTTTTCTACATTTTCAAATATATTGATTTCAATTACAACACAGAATACAAAGTGTACAGTGCTCACTTCATTATTTTTTAGTACAAATAATGTAAAACAAAAGAAATGGTAATTTTCAATTCACCTAATACAAGTACTGTAGTGTAATCTCTTTATCATGGAAGTTGAACTTACAAATGTAGAATTACATACAAAAAATAACTGCATTCAAAAATAAAACAATGAAAAACTTTAGAACCTGCAAGTCCATTCAGTCCTCTTTCTAGTTCAGCCAATCATTCAGACAAACAAATTTGTTTACATTTGCAGGAGATAATGCTGCCCACTTCTTATTCACGTCACCTGAAAATGAGAGAGGCATTCGCATGGCACCATTGTAGCCTGTGTTGCAAGATATTTACATGCCAGATGTTCTCAAGCTTTATATGTCCCTTCATGCTTTAACCACCATTCCAGAAGACATGCATCCATGTTGATAACGGGTTCTTCTCAATAACAATCCAAAGCAGTGCAGACTGACGCATGTTCATTTTCATCATCTGAGTCAGATGTCACCAGCAGAAGGTTGATTTTCTTTTAGGATAGGGTGATTTGGATTCTGTAGTTTCTGCATCGGAGTGTTGCTCTTTTAAGACTTCTGAAAGCATGCTCCGTACTTCATCCCTCTCAGATTTTGGAAGGCATTTTAGATTCTTAAAGCTTGGGTCGAGTGCTGTAGCTATCTTTAGAAATCTCACATTGGTACCTTCTTTGCCTTTTGTCAAATCTGCCGCAAAAGTGTTCTTAAAACGAACGACATGCTGAGTCATCATCCAAGAAAACTATAATATGAAATATATGGCAGAATGCAGGTAAAACAGAACTGGAAACATACAATTCTCCCCTGAGGAGTTCAGTCACAAATTTAATTACCGCATTATTTTTTAACAAGCATCATCAGCGTGGAAGCATGTCCTCTGGAATGGTGGCCAAAGCATGAAGGGACATATGAATGTTTAGCATATCTGGCACGTAAATACCTTGCAATGCCAGCTACGAAAGTCTCATGTGAATGCCTGTTCTCACTTTATGGTGACATTGTAAAGAAGAAGAGGGCAGCATTATCTCCTGTAAATGTAAACAAACGTGTTTGTCTTAGCAATTGGCTGAACAAGAAGTAGGATTAAGTGGACTTGTAGGCTCTGATGTTTTACTTTGCTTTCTTTTTGAGTGCAGTTACGTAACAAAAAAAATCTACATTTGTAAACTGCACTTTCATGATAAAGAGATTGCACTACAGTAATTGTATGAGGTTAATTGAAAAATACTATTTTTTGTTTATCATTTTTACAGTGCAAACATTTGTAATAAAAAATAAAAGTAAAGTGAGCACTGTACACTTTGTATTCTGTTGTAATTGAAATCAATATATTTGAAAATTAGAAAAACATCCAAAAATATTTAATACATTTCAATTAGTATTCTATTGTTTAACAGTGCAATTAAAACTGATTAATCACAATTAATTTTTTTTAGTTAATCGCGTGAGTTAACTGCTATTAATCAACAGCCCTAATTTATATCCATAATTAAGGCATGACAAACCCAGTTACAATGTCCATCTCTCACTTTCTCCCCTCTTCTCTCTCCCTCCAACTCTTTTTTCCAATAGTTCTTTTTATTCATTTGATTTATTTAATAAGAAAATGCACTGGAAATGTACAGGAGTAATTCAGTTAAAAGTTGATATTTTGTGTACTTGCTGAATATTATTAGATTATTATTGATGTCTGTTTTAATAGGCGCACAGCACCAATGGTTTAATTTGTGAATTTTGGTGTGTGGTTTTGCTAGCATCTTACTTCTATTTATATACATTATGAACTCTTGCCCTGCAATTTCCTGTTTACTTAATGTGCTGATTAAGTAGAATCATAGAAATGTAGGACTGGAAGAGACCTGGAGAGGTCATCTAATCCATCCCTTGCACTGAGGCAGGACTAATTAAATCTAGACCATCCCCGGCAGGTGATTTGTCTGACCTATACTTTAAATCCTTCAGCAATGGCAATTCCACAACCTGCGTTTAAAGCCTATTCAAGATCTTCACTACCCTTACAATTAGAAAGTTTTTCCTGATATCTAATGCAAATCTCCCTTGCTGCAAATCTTAATTGCCTGTTACTTCTTATCCTACCTTCAGTGGACATTGAGAACAATTGATTCCCCCTCCTCTTTATAACAGCCCTTAACATATTTGAAGACTTATGAGATTCCCCTCTCAATCTTTTTTCTCTCTCAAGATTAAACATGCCCAGTTTCTTTTAAACCTTTCCTTATAGGTCAGGTTTTCTAAACCTTTTAACATATTTATTTATCTCCACTGGACTCGCTCCAGTTTGTCCACATCTTTGCGAAAGCATGGCACATCCAGCTGAGGCTCACCAGTGCCTTGTAGAGCACGACAACTACCTCTGTGAGTTACTTACAAAATTCCTGTTAATACACCTCAGAATTTTAGCCTTTTTAAAAATTGCATCACATTATTGACTCATTTCCAGTTTGTGATCCACTATAACCCCTAGATCCTTTTCAGCAGTACTACCAAGCCAGTTATTCCCCATTTTGTAGTTGTGCATTTGATTTTTCCTTCCTAAGTGCAGCACTTTGCACTTGTCTTTATTGAATTTCATCTTGTTGAATTCTCCAATGTATCAAGGTGGTTTTGAATTCTAATCCCGTTCTCAAAAGTGCTTGCAACGCCTCCCAGCTTGGTGTCATCTGCAAATTTTATAAGCATACACTCCACTCTATTATTCAAGTCATTAATGAAAATATTGAATAGTACCAGATCTAAGACAGACACCTCCGGGACCCCAGTAGATACACCCTCCCAATTTGACAGCGCTGAAAATAATAGTGTGGACATTGCAGCTCAGGCCACAGCTTGGCCTCTCAAGCCCTCCTGACACCCTAGGTTTGAACTTGGGAGAATCTTCACCACAGCTACAACATTCACACTATTATTTTCAGTGCGCTACCTCGAGCCCTGCTAAATGATTCTGTCTACCCAGGCTGGGAGGCTTGAACCAGATTTAGAAATACGGAGCCAAAGATGAAAAAAAAATTAGAACAGGAAAAGTATGTACCATCGGGCAAATTTCCTTGATTTCCTGTGAAATCCCTCTTTGAAAGACTAATAATTTTCACTGGTCTTCCCTGTATATTTTTTAAACCACACAGCCTGTCATATTATGTTTTTATTATTCTGAAACTGTTTTATCCTCTCTCTTTACCAAAATATCCGTTTAATCTTTCACCCATTTTTTTTTTTTTACTCCTATGGCCTTTTCTTCCATTTTCTGTTCTTACACGTTGATAGCTTAAACTAGTTTATTCCATCATACCTGAACCTTTGGCATGGGTTGACATGGCATTTTAAAAACAATGCTACTTGCTTGTGGAAAAAATATATTTTTCCATTCACAAATATTAGTAGACCCATCATTAAACAATGCCATACAGCAAACAGGTATACTATCTCCTCTCTCCTCGGAAGAAGTTAAAAGGAAGTTTTCTAATTGGTCAAATTTTTATGTTTGCATTGTAAACATTTTTATAATATTTTTTAAAAGTTTTTCAGGTCACTAACTTTAAAGACAAATTAGATGAATGAATATATAGTCATTCTTTGTACACCAAATATAATATGACCTAACTATATGAAATATAGTAACTATATTGAATTATTTCAGGATACCTTATCAGTAATATTATTGTCAGTGTCTGTCTGTTCCTCAGTCTCTCACCTTTCCCTTTAAAAATAATAGGAAAAAGAAAAACAGCCAAGTCAGAAATCAAACCCACATAGTTGGCATTAGAAGAGTGCACTTTGTTTCTGCACCTCTTTTCTATTTTGGCTGGAACATGACTCAACCACTTATTTGGGGGTTTGGATGTTCTGACTTAAGGAAGCTGGTGAAGAGAACATTCATTGGGAAAAGAGGTTCAATTAATTAAAAAGCCTACATTGAGGAATGTACCCTTAGATGTTCTGCTTTTAAAGAAATCATACACTTATAATGTTACTCAAAATGAATTTTTGGAAGCTGGCATTTGAGAAGCTTGCTGAGAAAATTGTAAGTGATGAAGTAGCCCCAGGAAGGAATGTCAGAGTGAACAGGAGATTTTGATGTGAAGCCCTAGCTTCCTAATTGTTATTATGCTTACAAGGACATTCAGTAAAAAGAAAAATGAATGCCTTGCTCAACACCTGCTGTAAGAGGTACTCTGCAACTCTGGAGCTTACTTAAATCATTCTTCCTGAAACAAACTGCCAAAAGAGCCTTAGCCCGTTTAATTCCCAAATACCAGTAATTAAAGTGAGTCACATCATCTGAGTTTGGCAGGGCTACAGCCTTCTTTTCCCTTTTCATCTTCACATAAATTTCAGTGAAGGTCAGATTTGTTGGGGCGAGGAGGAGAACCTGCCTGCTTTGTGCTCACAGGAGGTTAAAATATGACTTGTTCACAGTGTCCCTCATAGTTCAGAACTTAATGGTCCTTGACGGGGATAACCTAGAGGTTAATTTTACTCTGTGTCCCAAAAGCAGTCATTGTCACTGCAATCCTTCTTTCAAACTGAAGGGTACCTTTACCACCTGATCAGACTTTCTATAGCCATTGATGGGCAATATCACCACTCAAGAGCCACAGAAATGGCTGGTTATTGATCTGCCGTTGCTAGCATTGTCAGATTTAAGACAGAAGAAATCAGTCTTTGCCTTCGAGTGCAGTCCACTTTTTATAAAACTACTCTGAGAGGTATGTTACTTGCTTCTTAATGTCATCTTATGCTGTTCATACATATTACATATAAAAACTACCTTAGAAGAATGTTAAGGTTACCCACTTAAGCACTCTATAGTTAGGAAGTGACAGAAGACTTGATTCTTTTTCTTTCTTGCTGCCTGGGGGCCAGAACAGGGAGACAATCTGCCAGCTCTCAGATCCAGTGTCCAGAACCACAGTGGCCCAGGCAGTCAGGGGCAACAATTACAGGAAAAGTCCCGTTCAGCCCTGAGACAGAGCATGCTCACTCACTATGTGAGGGATGGTTCATGCACAGTCTAGTCAGCGTGTAGGATCTATGAGGGGATGGGAGCACACTCAGGACAGACAGAATCTTAAGAGAATTTAGCTACCAAACTCTAACAAGTCTCTACAGAGCATGTGCAAACTAAGATTTTTTTCAGAGACTTACTACAGCCAAATTTGGGTGTATTTTCCATGGTGGGCACCTCCTTGATACCTGGAGAATCCCCATGCTAAATTTCAAAGCATGGAGGTGCTAGAGATTCTCAATGAAAGGGCTGTAAGAATTTAATAGGGGTAAATCAATATTTTTCCCTAATCTTATTCTCATAAATGCCATGGAAACTTTAAACTGAAACTTAAAAATCAGCCGAAGGCAACCAAGCATGAAAAGTTTCAGCCCAAACAGTTGTTTGGCAAAGTTATAAGAAACTAAAAAGAATGTAATAGAAAGGTGGGAGACCACCTTCATGAAGACTACCTGTGCCACCTATAATTAATACATTTGTTTGGTTTAAGGTCAGAAGGCTATGATCAATGTTCCCTCTAATTTTTGACAGGCTGTGTGAGCAAAAAAATTTCTTCTGTGCAAATTTTTGACAGGCCGTGTGCGCAAAAAATGTCTTCTATGCAAATTGTTGTGCTTCTGTGAAAATTTTTGTGCACGCGGTGTTTCACCATGTGCGTGGGGTTTAGGATCTGTGTGCGCACACACACGCGCACAGCTTAGAGGGAACAGTGGCTATGATCCTTTAGCCTGACCTCCTGCATAGCACAAGCCTTAGAATTTCATCTAGTGATTCCTGCATTGAGTTCAATGACTTGTGGTAGAGCTACACCATATCTTTTAGAGAGATAATGTACACTTACTCCAGGAATTTGTCATATAGAGAAAGGAGATTTTCCAAATCATAATGCCTGAAAAACAGCGAGGCCCAGAAGTCACTTGCCATATAGATAAGGAGTTTGACTTCCCTTATCACTTACAAACACAACTATTCTGTATCTGTATCACAAGAATAGTATCACATATCACAAGCATTCAAATATTGTGAGTCATCTCAAGAGAGTCACGATACCGTAAAAATATTTTTTTGGTCTTTTTTTTATTTGCCTTCTGAGTTTTGAGCTTGGGGCATGTTTTCAAGATTTTCTCTGCAACCATGAGATCTAAATATTTTTTGTTTGTCACAAAATCACAGGGCTCCGAAAGCTGAGCCTTCAGGAAAATTCCCTAATATTGTGAGACTCATGATAACAGTCACAAAAGTTGGTAACACTATGGAAACTAAAGGTGAAGTAGGTAGAATAAATAGCATCCGTAGGGAAGGGTGCATCAAGACTTTTGTTGTTTTCAGAGATCTGAAACTCTTGAGTTCTTTACTGTTTGCCACAACTGTTTTCCTTGATCACCTGACACAATGTTCCCAAAGGGGTTAAACTAGAAACCCAGAGAGCCGACAGCCCAGGTGACTGGGGGAATGTGTTGTAAGTGACTGAAGGGGTTCAGGAGGTCTCAGTCACTGGTTTCAAGGTTTAGGGCGGCGGGGCAGCAGCAGCACCCTACATCAAGGTAGGGCTCAGACAAGGGGTGCCTTACAGTCAGAGAGCTAGAGACAGTGACTAGACTGTATCCAGACCCAAATAGCTTTGAAACACGTGGGACCCACTGATTGGGTCCCACTCACAACAGATTGGTGACTGTATCATGGGTTACTGGACCAGTTTGTAACACACTGGTTCACAGACACCGATCAAAGTTATTTGTAGGGAAGAGGAGCAGCATTTGTTTATGCACAGGGTAGAGGCAGATACTGTCATTGCATGTATTGTTACTGGCATTGTGTTTTGATTTTCTGTTCATGTGAACTAAGCTGTAAAGATGTTTCTCCACGCATTTTCTCTTGTAGAGTTCTGCTGTGTTGAAAATTAGTAGTGCTGTCTGTAAGCACATAACACTAACTGTAATTTTCCCATGTATCCTTGGGACTGCGAATATTTCTGAACCAGGTAGTGTGTGGGTGTGGGACAGACAGAAAAGTGTTTGCAGTATCACGGCATCAAACAGTTATACACCATTCAATTTCATGTGCTAATCGTGGGGCCTAACCTGAAAATATTTTCAGTCCATCATATTTGGGAAGGAGGAGCCACACACAAGTCAACAAAACTATAACATTTATTAAAAATACAAGATGAAATGTGTAGTTAAAATATTTTAAAAAGAACTGTCAGCCAATCATCTTTAAAACATTAAGGGAATGAATCTGTGAAAACTAGACCTTTGTAGACTGGGAAAGGGTCAGGAAGAAGATGGTTCACTGCACTGTGAGAATTGGGGTGGAGGACTATTGAAACTTAAGACCTGGTACACGCTCCATGCCCAGTCCATATGGCACACTGGCACAGGTATGGGGCTATGCCACAGCCTAAAAAGCGTACTTACCCACATCCCTTAGGGATGCTATCTTCCTTGCCCTGTACTCACCTTCAGATACATGCTTCTGGGGTTTAGAAACTTTGACCTAGTGGCCAAAACTCTGCCCCTCATATACCCGTGTAACCCCACTGGCTTTGCTAGAGTTGCACAAGGATATCTGAAGGGAGTATTGCACTTTAACATATTTTCTCTACAGCCACAGGTTGGATTCAGTTCAAAACCAAGTTTCTTTGTTCAGCTTCATTGAGGCTACCTTGATATTTATGTTCTGCCCTAAACCTTTTTTTTCTTCTGGCTTTAAGGGAAAAAAACAATTGCAAACATATCATGTTTACAATAAGGTTTCTGACCTACAAAAACGTTGAAAAAAGGGTACTGTACTCTCATGTGTAGTCACACTGATGTCTATCATAAACCATTTATATCTAATAAGTCCCTCTGCGGAACATAAATCCCCTCAGAATCAGCCTTGAAGAGGTTATGTTCGATTTAAAGTGTCTAACTTTTCTCTACTTTCTTTAACCCCTGGAAGACCTTGATCTGAAACCACAGCTTCATTTCAGTCTCAGTTTCTCCCATATCCCTTCCCCATCAAAGATGCTGTTTTTGTTTTGTCTATTTAAAGTGTGCTGCCACGGTATGCTGCGTCTGTCCAGCTTGTCATTCGTTGTTGAGTGGTTAGGCCATTTTCTTTCAATGTTTAACTCTCCAGCCTCTTATGCTGACTTATCTATCCAGCTATAGGCTCTGCTACACTATATGCCACTGGTGGAAGCATGTAGTGTACATGTAGCTACAAGCCACAGTGAAAAAGCACATCACGCTCACCTTGCGGTGTGTAGCTACACGTGCTCTGGCAGAGGGGAAGAGGCAGTCTTTCCCCACAACGTGGAAAGGGGCCAGACCTGGGGAGTTGCCACAGCCTTTCTGAGCTGCCAGAGTTTTTTCCTGCAGTGTGGAAAGGATCCAACAGCAAGGAGGCAGAGCCCTGGTCTACACTACGAGTTTAGGTCGAATTTATTAGCGTTATTTCGATTGATCCGTGCACCCGTCCACACGACGAAGCCCTTAACATCGACTTCTGGGGCTCTTAAAATCGATCTCGCCACTCCACCCCCAACGAGGGGATTAGCGCTTAAAGCGATATTGCTGAATCGATGTAGGCTTAGTGAGGACGCAATTCAACGGTATTGGCCTCCTGGATCTATCCCACAGTGCAACATTTGACCGCTCTGGACAGCAGTCTGAGCTCGAATGCTCTGCCCAGGTAGACAGGAAAAGCCTCGCGAACTTTTGAATTTCATTTCCTGTTTGGCCAGCGTGGTGAGCTGCAGGTGAGCGCAGATCTCATCAGCAGAGGTGACCATGATGGAGTCCCAGAACCGAAGACGAGCTCCAGCATGGACCGAGCGTGAGGTACGCGATCTGATCGCTGTATGGGGAGATGAAACCGTGCTAGCAGAGCTATGGTCCAAAAGAAGACACGCCAATACATATGCCAAAGTCTCCAAGGGCATGCAGGACAGAGGCTACAACAGGGATGCGCAACAGTGCCGCGTGAAAATTAAGGAGCTCAGGCAAGCCTACCAAAAAACCAGAGATGCAAACAGCCGCTCTGGGTCAGAGCCCCAGACATGCCGCTTCTATGATGAGCTGCATGCCATTCTAGGAGGTGCAGCCAGCACTGACCCACCCATGTGGTATGACTCCGTATGTGGATCATCAGAAACCACAGAGAAGCATGATGATGATAATGATGCTGAAAATAGCGCCCAGACACAGCAAGGAAGCGGAGAAGCCCTTTTCCCCGACAGCCAGGAACTCTGTCACCCTGGAGCCAGTACCCTACGAACCCTCCCAAGGCGTGCTCGATGCAGGAGCAGGGACCTCTGGTGAGTGTACCTCTGTTAAATTAATACATGTTTTATAAGCAAGCATGTTTAATGATTAATTCGCGGCCAGTACAGCTACAGCTACTGGAAAACTCTGTTAACATGTTCGGGGATGGAGCAGAAATCCTCGGGGGACATCTCCAGAAAGATCTCCTGGATGTATTCCCAAAGCCTGTGCAAAAGGTTTCTGGGGAGGGCAGCCTTATCCTGTGCTCCGTTTTAACACACTCTACCACGCCAGGCCAGTAGCACGTAGTCTGGACTCATTGCTTTGCAAAGCATGGCGGTGTATGGTCCCGGTGTTTGCTGGCATTCAAGCAACATCCGTTCTTTATCTGTCTGTGTTATCCTCAGAAGAGTGATATCATTCATGGTCACCTGGTTGAAATAGGGGAATTTTATTAAGGGAGTATTCAGAGGGGCTCCGTCCCTGCTGGGCTGTTTGCCTGTGGCTGAACGGAAATCTTCCCCGCTGTGACCCACACGGTGGGGGGAGGGGGAACAGCAAACATCTTGGATGTGTGTCTGTGTTGGGGGGGGGGGGGGTGTCGATTAGGTTCGCGCTGCACGTTAACCCGAAAACCGCCGCCCCTCCCTTTTCAATTGCCAACCAGTTTTAAATTGCCAGCCCAAAGGCTGTTTGTTATGGGAAATGAGGGGGTTGCTGTTTGAAAACATTCCCACATGTTATGAAGGTTAAAGAAGCCTATAGATTGTGGCTTACCATGGCTGCCTGCAAGCCGAATTCTGTTGCCCGCCGGACCTGCTTGTGTGATCTCTCACAGCAAACCGGCAGACACTCAATATAACAGGCAAAGTGCAACCTTGGACCAAATGCACATGTAATATGTAATGTTTGGAGCATTGTTCTCTAATATGTGTCTTTTAAACTACTCCTCTCCCGTTTGTTTCCTCCCGCAGCTGCAAATGTTTCAACACCACCCCTTTCATCACTGTCCCAGAGGCTAGCGAAGATTAGAAGTAAAAAAAAAAGGAATCGAGACGATATGTTCTCAGAACTCATGGAATCCTCCCACACTGAAGCTGCTCAGCAGAATGCGTGGAGGCAGACACTGTCAGAGTCCAGGAAGGCAGAATTTGATCGCGCGGACAGGTGGCGTGCTGAAGACAATGACTGGCGGGATGAAGAGAGACAGCGGCGGGATGAAGAGAGTAGGTGGCGTCAGCGTGCAGAGAGAAGGCAGGATGCAATTCTGAGGCTACTGGAGGATCAAACGGAAATCCTCCGGCTTATGGCTGAGGAAAGGCGTAGGGTTCAGGAAAGGCCGCCTGAGCCCAGACCGCCGCTACAGCCCCTGTGTAACCAACAGCCCTCCTTCCCGAGTCCCATAACCTCATCCCCGAGACGCCCAAGAACGCGTTTGTGTGGCCTCCGTGCACCCAACCACTCAAGCCAAGAGAACAGTCCAAGCAAGAAAGGGCTGGCATTCAATAAGTTTTAAAGTGCTGTGTGTCCTTGTCCTTCCCTCATCCCCTCCTCCACCACCCATCCTGGTGCTTCCCTTCCTCCACCACCCATCCTGGTGCTTCCCTTCCTCCACCACCTATCCCGGGAGACTGTGGCAGTTACCCCCATAGTTCCCCCTCTGTGTTTTACGAATTAATAAAGAATGCATGTTTTTTAAGCAACAATGACTTTATTTCCTCTGCAAGCGGTGACCGAGGGGGGGGAGGGCAGGGCGGTTTGGGTAAAGGGAAGTAGAGTGAATGAAGGGGCGGGGCTTTTCATTACTGGGCAAAAACAGAACTTTCACACAGCATTCTGGCCATTCATGAAACTGGTTTTCAAAGCTTCCCTGATGTGCAACGCACCCTGCTGTACTCTTGTAATAGCCCTGGTGTCTGGCTGCGCATAACCAGTGGCCAGGCGATTTGCCTCAACCTCCCACCCCGCCATAAATGTCTCCCCCTTACTCTCACAGATATTGTGGAGTGCACAGCAAGCAGTAATAATAATGGGAATATTGTTTTCGCTGAGATCTAACCTAGTCAATAAACTTCACCAGTGAGCTTTTAAATGCCCAAATGCACATTCCACCACCATTCTGCACTTGCTCAGCCTATAGTTGAAAAGGTCCTGACTACTGTCCAGGCTACCTGTGTATGGCTTCATGAGCCATGGCATTAAGGGGTAGGCTGGGTCCCCAAGGATAACTATAGGCATCTCAACATCCCCAACGGTTATTTTCTGGTCTGGAAAGAAAGTCCCTTGCTGCAGCAGCCGAAACAGACCAGAGTTCCTGAAGATGCGAGTGTCATGTACCTTTCCCGGCCATCCCACGTTGATGTTGGTGAAACGTCCCTTATGATCCACCAGTGCTTGCAGCACTATTGAAAAGTAACCCTTTCGGTTTATGTACTCGCTGGCTTGGTGGTCCGGTGCCAAGATAGGGATATGGGTTCCGTCTATCGCCCCTCCACAGTTAGGGAACCCCATTGCTGCAAAGCCATCCAGTATGAGCTGCACATTGCCCAGACTCACAACCCTTGGTACCAGCAGCTTGGTAATCGCCCTGGCTACTTGCATGACAACAGCCCCCACTGTAGATTTTCCCACTCCGAATTGATTCACGACTGACCGGTAGCTTTCTGGCGTTGCAAGCTTCCACAGGGCTATCGCCAGTCGCTTCTCTACTGTGAGGGCTGCTCTCATCTTGGTGTTCTGGCGCTTCAGGGCAGGGGAAAGCAACTCACAAAGTTCCATGAAAGTGCCCTTACGCATGCGAAAGTTTCGCAGCCACTGGGATTCAGCCCAGACCTGCAGCACTATGTGGTCCCACCAGTCTGTGCTTGTTTCCTGGGCCCAGAATCGGCGTTCCACTGTATCAACAAGCCCCATTACCACCATGATGTCCACCTTGCGGGGGGGCCTTTTTTGAGAGAGGTCTGTGTCCATGTCCTCATCACTGTCCTCAGGGTGCTGCTGTCGCCTCCTCGCCTGCTGTAGCTCTAACAGCTCCTGGTTCTCGTTCTCCATATGCTCCTGGACAATGCGTGTTCATAACGGCGATAACAGTTGCGGTGATCTGATCGTGCTCCATGCTTTCCCTGGTATGCTGTTTGCAGGACAGCAGAGTGGGAGCAGAAGCAGCGGGTGGATAACAATGGTGTCAGCAATATGGCGCCCGCATGAAAAAAGGCGTGAAAGGATTTTTGGCTCCCCCCTCAGTTGCTTTCACAGAGGGAGGGGGGAGCAAGGGTTAGGCTCATTTCCTTCTAGCTGCAGATGGTACAATATGCGGTGAGCAAGGGTTAGGCGCCTTCCCTTCTAGCAGCAGATGGTACAATATGCTTGATATCCATCATCATCTTCTGGCCCCCTCAAGGATTGAACTCGCAACCCCGGGTTTAGCGGGCCAACGCTCAGAACGCTGAGCTATCCCTCTGCCCGTATTATAGTGTGACTGAATCCCCACTAGACCTAATGTCCAGGTGTACACTGGAGATGTACGGTAATTGTGAGCTGAGCAGGCTTCCATATCAAACACGGAAACCCCGGAAAAAAGGCGCGAAAAAGATTGCTTTCACGGAGGGAGGGAGGGAGGGAGGGAAGGACGTTTGATGGCTTGATGACATGTACCCAGAACCACCAGCGACAATGTTTTCTGCCCCATCAGGCTTTGGGATCGCAACCCAGAATTCCAATGGGCGGCGGAGACTGCGGGAACTGTGGGATAGCTACCCGCAATGCAATGCTCCGAAGTCGATGCTAGCCCCGCTTCTGTGGACACAGTCAATCGACCTTATGGTCTTAATGCTCTTTAGTGGGGACACACACAATCGATTCCATAAATTCGGGTTTTAATATATCGACTTCTATAAATTCGACCTAATTCTGTAGTGTAGACGTACCCAGAGAGACACTATACTGCTAAAAATAGCAGTGTACATGGAGACATGACTTGGGTAAAGAGAGAGCTATGTAGGCTATGTACTTGCATACATACCCACACCCTTCAGGCGTGTCTTTATTCACCTCAACCGTGCCTCATCCTCTACACTGCTGTTTAGACCCAGAATAGGGGGACTACATGTGTACGTACATTATGTGCTACTGAAAGAAGGGTGCAGTGTAGAGACTGGACATTTTTCAGACAGAACAGACTTCCATCGGAAAATGCTGTTTCATTGAAATTGTCTTAATTTTAAAAACTAAAGCTTTGACTTTTTAATATTGGACATATTTCCATATTTTATATTTATTGAATATTTGATATTTTATAGTAGAATGTTTTGACTTTATCGAAGTTATGTTTGATATTTCCAAAGCAAAATATTTTGGAATTTCCATTGCATAGTAAATTTAGAAATTTTGATTTTTCATCCCAAGTTGGAATGAAGGGAAATGTAACCGTTCCCTCCGGGATATAAATCTGTTTTCCAGACAGGTCTAATAATGATCTGGTGGTTTTCAAGTTACATAAATGTCATTCTATGTGTCAGAAGCAAAGCTGGGTGAATAATGAAAATATTTAATCAGTAACAAATTGCTGCTCAAACCCCTTTTTATTCACTTTTTCTCTGGTCATTTCAATGACAAGACCAATCTGCATGTTTGTTTTGGGCAGCAGTGTCTCTTCATGCAAGCATAAGCATTATTATTATTATTTATTTTTACTACAGCATCACCTAGAGATCCACTGCATTGTACTAAATGCTATAATAAGAACTGTTTTGAAGAGCTTGCAATCTAAATAGACAGTCAGACAATGTGTGGGAGAAAGTAAAGATTATTACCACAATTACACAGATGGTGAGTTAAGGGCACAGGTTAAGTGATTTGTCCAAGGTCTCACAGGCAGAGCCAGGATTTTTAACCCAGATGTCCTGAGACCCAGTCCACAAGACCATCCTGCCTCTCTACATGCATGAGCAGCAGCAAGCAGGGAGGTATAGGGACAGGAGGAGATGATGAGCAACAGAAAGATCTTTTGTCTATTAATACCGTGCATGTTCCAGAACCAGAACGTGAAGCAAAGTGCTGTGAATAGACAGTGGGGTGAGGGCAATCAAAGACTGAGATGTTATGACATTTTCTGTGTTATTATACATCTCTTTCTTAATACAGTCTAATGTTTATTTTTGAACCTTCACAGTGTATTAACTTGTCCACGGTAACACAGAGATCTTTTCCCTGAGTGGATACTATTAATTTGGACTCTATCAGCACATCTGAGCATTCAGAGTGGAAGGAACAAGATGTATTACCTTGCACTTGTCAACATTACATTTTTTGCTAATATTGTGTTGCCCGGTCCCCTGGCTTTAAAGGTCTTTCGGTAGTTTGTCACATGCTTTTGAGTCTTGGCTACCAGAATGTATTCTGTTTTTCTTTTAGTTAATTTAATATAGCAGTCAGGAAAGAGGCCCCATTGTGTTAGGCATTATCCAGACACATGGAACCTGATTCAAGGGGCTTAGACCTTGTCTTGACTAGGGAAAAAAGTAGGATTGTTTCCAGAGGTTGGCTAACAAACATGGTAACTAATGTGGTAAAATCCTAGCAAAGACAAGGCAGTTTGTAGTTTTCACATGAGTTAGCATCGTCAAAGTTAATATTAATGTGTGAAAGCTACAAACTGCCTTGTCCTCACTAGGGTTTTACAATGTGTTAGTTAGCATGTGTTAGCTAATATGGTAAAAAAGATTACCTTTTTTTATATTGTGGACACATATTCAGAAGAAATTGTGTCTTATCCACAACTCCCACTACAACACTGTTCACTGAGTTTACCACATCATTAACATGGGCATGACTCTGCATATGAAGTAATCTCCTGTTAGTGTGGGAGTGACTATGCTAATGCTTGTGTTAAAGTTACTGAGCATGCCCAGTATGAACTTACAAGTTTCCCAAAGCCAGAGATGTCGGACTGGCTCCACAGTTGCAAAACTCTAGAATTTTTCTTGAGCATCACATGAAAGCATTTGGTGGGAGATGAGATGCATTCAAAGTCTTCTGGAGAGGTCCACAGTTACTCTCTCCCCTTTTCCAAGTACCTCAAAATCTTCAGGCAAAAATAATTGACAGGCCAGACTGACACCTATTTATCACTTCCTACTAGCCGTTCAGACCATTGTTTAGTGGACCAGAACCTAGCAGTCTTCCATATGATTTTCTGGAAGTTGTTTGTAAATATGAGCCATATATAAAAAGAGCAGAATGGAAGCTCTGTTCTGAAGGATTCTCTGATGATCACAAGTTAGCTGGTCAGTAATAATTTTTAAAGATTTCAGAAACGGGCTTGAAAATCCTGTTTTCATGCTGGAAAAAGGCAACTAGCCAGTCAAATGATAAAGTTGATAGAAACTTTGCTCTGTGGGCTTAATCAGAACCATGGTTGCATCCCTAATCACTGACTATGTAACCACAAACACAGCCCATGGTATCCATTAAATCATATTAATTGGCTTTGGCCTCATTTCCCTGGGTAACCAAAACCAGGGAGAATAACAAGCTAGTCACAGCTGTCTGCCTATCAAAATCTGTCAAGGCAAAATATTCTTTCCTTTTGGGGTGTCAGTGCTTTACTAACCTATTAAGCCTTAAGTGGCAACACCTCCTGCAGTATCAGAAACTTCACGACAGGACTGCTAGGTGTGCTAGTTTATTCTGGTCACATCTGAAGTGTCACAGCTGTCTCGTGAGCCTTGGATGAGGAAAACTCTAAAGGCTATGAATTTCTCTTGACAGGGAGACACACTGTAACCCAATTCTTCTGACTATATTTCCATAGACAAACAAGAGTATGTGTCCCTGTCTGTCTAAAAGGTCTAGTGCTAGAAGAAATGGCAAAGACACTTTGTGACAGCACAGGTCCCTAAAAACCAGTCAAATCTAATAGAATTAAGGTCTTGGTCTCACAGGACACTTAGATGCTTTTAAATATAAGGCCTTCTCTGTCAGCAGAGCTGATACTTCAACTAACAAACATGATGACATAGCCACAATACTTTTTTTACAGCCTATCAGTCAGTAAACAGAATCTTAACCAAGCATTTACAATAAACCCTCAGACGGGCACAAGCAATAGGCAGCTGCAAGTGTCGGGTACTAGAAAGTGTTACCTTCCCAGGGGGAAAAACAATGTGGCTTTATTTCGCAGTTTGTAGAGACCTTGCCTTTTGATTTTAAGAACAGGTAATGCTGTTTATTTGAGAGGGGAATAAAGACTCATCCCCCCTGTAGCGGGGTGGCTGCCCCGCTCCTGCCCTGAGGGGCTTAAAACCCCCATTAAATTCCACAAACTTGTGTATGCCTGTGGATCATCTTTCCCACTTTTTTGCAAAAGTGTTACATCTTGTTTAAGTGAAGCCAATCTTCCATCTTTTCTCCCATCTCTCCCAGGAAGACAGAGGCTGTAAAAAACTGAGATCCTACATCAGAATCTGAAACAAATCTGCTTTGATTATTTTCTCAGATGTCTCATTTGATGGTTTTGTGTCCACTGTGGCTTTCTGACATGGATTTTTAACTTTGGGGACTAAAATGTTGTTATGAGTCTTATGTTCCTGGACAAAATATTAAATTGAATTCTTCCTTTCATGCATTGTCTCCTTTACAAGTTTCATGTTCCTGAAACAAAATCTTCTGTACTCCTGAAACAAAAACACTCCGATATTCCCACTATAATGATGCTCTATAGTAATCTCTTACACTCCACAAAAAAATGTGATCCCCAGATTTTGAGGAAAAAAGCTCCCTTTTGAACAGTTCTGATTTCCTATGACTGCTAATATTAGCTATGGGTAAGGATACAATTTTGTCACAGAGGTCACGGATTCCATGACTGTAACAGACTCTGTGACTCCCAGCTTTGGCTTCAGCCTGGGGCGGGAGGGCTCGGACTCAAGCAGCCAGCCCTGCCGCAGCAGCAGGGCTCAGGCAGTCAGCCCCGCACCGCAGGGCTTCAGCTTCTGTGATTTACCATTTATTGCCTGTGTCCTGCCCATGAGTTTTAATAAAAATCCCCATCCCAAAATCTTAACCTTAGCTATGGACAAATTAATATCTTGTTTACAAGGAACATATGAGGACTACATGACATTTTTACTCCAGTTAATAACCATATGTAGAAGAATTTCATTAATGCTGGTCATCTGAGTGTTTATATGTCTACTGCTTTTGCATTTTGGTTTAAAAACTATATGGGCAGGGTGATAGACTGGGCTCTTTTTAGGCTGCATTTGGGCATTTTTCAGAGACCTTTC
Organism: Chelydra serpentina; assembly: GCA_037349315.1. Taxonomy (NCBI): domain Eukaryota; kingdom Metazoa; phylum Chordata; order Testudines; family Chelydridae; genus Chelydra; species Chelydra serpentina. The sequence goes on from JBAIAC010000004.1 coordinate 142,707,000, forward strand.
CCCATCAGAAGTCCTTCCAGTTATATGGGCGCTTGGTTGCCAAGTGTTAAAACAGACTATAGAGGTCAAACGTGTTTATGAAGGTTGAGTACAGCTAGATAGCAGGTCATGGTTTATCTTCAAATCTAATAGAATTAGATTTGTACCCAGTGTAGTAGTTCCTTGTGGGCAACAAACGTTTGCAAGCTGTCCTCCTCCCAGCAGCTCTGTTCTAAGAGTCAGCTAACTCTGGGGCACAGCAGCACTCCTCCTGTTTGCCATCTCTTCCAATTTAGTACCAGATGGGCCCATAGGAGCTCTTAATCCTTTTCCTGATTGAATTGGGGGTGTGCCTGATTACAGACAGATCCTCATCCTCATTGATGTCAATGGAGCTATGAAAATGTACAATAGATGAGGATCTGCCCTCATGTTTACATTTCTTGCCGAACTGAGGGCTCATTTCCAAAATCAAGCTGTTATTATCATGTATAGGATCTACATTAAAGGGAGGACGGTTCTGGAAATAGATAGAATGAGTGATTTTGCACAGTCTGATGGCCCCTTAATAGCGGGAAGCCACATGGTTTGAAAAGTATATTTCAAAATGTGTAAGGCTTTCTGGTTTTCACACAGATGTGATACATAAGTCCACAGGTTCAGCTACACAATAGACACGTTAGTCTTTCTTTTTCTATTCAAATTTTTATGAGTGCGAAGTTAGGTATTTTTAAATAAAGGAGCTTCTCGGTGCAACAAAAATAAGTCCTTCCTACTCACGGGACTGGAAGCTGGGAACTTGCTGCTTTATTTAGAGTGCATGCATGGGGGGTGGGCTCCCAGTGACTCAATGGGACACAAGGGAGCAGTAGAGCATGGTTCAATCACATAATTCTCTGAGTAATCCAGTTAACACATCATGACCACTTTACTATAGTCTTAGTTTTATTTTTTGAAGATGTGATACTAGATCTCAAACTTGTTTATTAAAAGTTGGGACAGTTTCTCCTAAAGAAATTGTTGCTGGAAATCCTGTACCTCTGAAATTGTGATTGAATACAAAAGAGGATTTTTGTTAGCTGCTCTTCTAAATGCTATGTGGTCATGGTATTAAATCAATGAAGTTGCCTGGTGTAGGGGAAAAGCCTTCATTCAAGTTCCCATGTTTGTGAAATATTAATATATCTTCATGTTGGTCTCTGATAGTGGGCATATTCAAAAGAGAAAATCTTTGCTACTTGAAGAATAGTTGACAGGATGTTGACAGGATAACTATATTATTCTTATTAAGGTTGTTAATGTTGTTTCCTGTTGGGAATATTAAGCATTTGTCATACACCTGGTGAGTGTATCTTCTCTAGTAGCATCTGGTTCAAAATCCGTTATGATAGGAAGAGAAACTCTCTTTATGGGAGCCCCAAATATCAGGTTTTAGAGTGGAGATTCTGCTCCTCCTCACCTGAAGCCATGGAGATTGGCTCACCTCTACTGATACAGAGGGTGCAGTTCATACACTTCGCGTCATCAGCAGGGGGTATTTACCCCTGCCTGGGAATGCAGTGTTTCTCCTACTGCCTTCCCTAAGGAGTTTATTAGGATCCCTGATGACAGTGAACATGCAGAAGATGTGATGAACCAGTGCATCTCCCAGGCATCACCCACTGACTAGGCCGCCTAGGCCAGTTTAGACCTGGCATATTGGGGATTGTGACCAGACTGTTTCATCTCTTTTTTTTTTTTTTTAAGTATTTTTTTCATAAGGAAAAAAAATTTCAAAAATGTCATTCAAACTGTTATTCTTTTATGCACTGGACAAGTTTTAGGTTAATGTGACATTATCTATTAAATATTATAAAATGTATTGGCCTTGAAAGGTTTGTGACTATGCTTCCTGATTCATGTTACCTTAGTAACTAATAGCACATGGCCTTGTGAGTATTAGTGACCGGGAAAGCTGAAAGCAGTTTAAATGCTCCAAGTGGAAATATGTAATTTTTCAATTATATTAAAGCAGCAGCAGGATCTTCGCTACAAATAGGTTGTTGGGGCTTGGGGCATTTCTAAACTAAAACTGTGGTTTTACTTAGTGGTGGAAGAGAATGTATAATTAGAAGGCATTTGTAAGAAAATGGAACTACACAAAAGCAGGAAATGATGCCTGCACTAAATGAGATATACACAAATATAAATCTTGGGTTGTTAAAAACATTCACTTCAATGGGACTCCACGCATGCATAAGGATTACTCAAAAGTTTAAATGATCATGCCTTTAATAAGGTGCGCTAAAGTCACTACTCTTGTGGGGGGGAGACACGAAACACATAGTGAGACAACTGCTACAAAAGAATAAGGAAGATCACTGGAGCAAGAATCACAGACTCAGGATAAAGTGAATGAGCAGGGAGTGCAAAATGTTCCACAAGTATCTGTCTGTTTAGGAAATACACCAACTGTTATTGTTCTAGTAGCCTTTTTCTAGTTGAGTGAAACTTTTTTTAACTTGGTTGTTAATATTTTTATATCCTGTAAGATAGAGTGACCAGATGTCCTGTTTTCAAAGGGACAGTCCCATTTTGGGGGACTTTTTCTTATATAGGCGCCTATTACTCCCCGCACCCATCCCATTTTTTCACAGTTGCTATCTGGTCACCCTACTGTAAGATGGTTTGGAATTCTAAATAGGTATTTGCTTGCTCTCCTCCCTTCATAATTGTGGTTAAACAGAGGACAAATATACAGAATAGTAGATATAAAATGTGCTCTTATTAGGATAAGGCTGTGCTACTCAAGAGGCACTCATTTCTTGAAGATTTATTAAAATCTTTACTCTCTTCATCTTGAGAGGACTTGATCTGGAGTGGATTTAAACACACGGTGATTGCATGGTCCAGATCCTTAGTTTCACTGGTATTGTGTCTGTCTGCAATAGGGAGAGGAGCAAGGTGACTTTATGCCACAGTAGCGCCTCCTGGAATCTAGGGCTGGCCAGGGACCAGTTCAGTACCTGGAGCCACTTTAAGTAGTCTCAGCTCTGCTATAATTTGCACCTGCCTGCAACAGCCTCACAGGATCTGTTTCAGAGGCCAGGACAGAATACAGTGGCAGTCCAGTGTTTCAGTCATTTTCCCCACACACACCCATGCCCTTTCTGTTCCAGCCAGGAGTTAGGGTTGTGTAGAGTTGGTGTAGACAAGTCTGTGCTGTCTGCTCATTCCCTTTAGTCGAGGGGAATTCCCAGCCAACCAACTGCTACAGATTTTGTCCCTTAATGTGCAACAGAAGTCAGAAAGGTCAATTATATGTTAGGCGGTATTGAGGAGAGGAAAGAACAAATATTACTCCAGTTCATGTATGCGTATAAAAGAATGAGGGCTGCTGCTGAGGACATTGGTATTGTTTGGGCAGGAGAAGCTGATAGCCTTAGATTTGGCAGGCAATATAGTCATATTGGATACCAACTTGGATGGAATGAAAAGACTCTTTATGGACATAAAGGTAGCAGCTGCTAAAGTGAGAATTCATATCAGTAGGCTGAAGACCAAGTCCATGGAGATAGGTGAGAATACTGTCAAGGCTCATGGATACGTGATTGGTAGAGAAGCCTATGAATTAATTGATGATAAGGTTTATCTTGGACATAAAATATCTGTTAATTGCCAGCTCACTAAAGGAGTGAAAGCAAGATTGGTAAAGCCAGTGGATCATTTTTCCTGTTTGTCAAACATCTGGAAGAGTAAGAAGATACATCTACACACTAAAATGAGACTGTACAATGCTGCTGTCCTCAACACTATCGTATGCCTTGGAAACACCGTAGGTGGTGGAAGTACACAAGAGGAAGCGGAGTGTCTTCTGCCCGTGTTGTTTAAGAAGAATCTTGGAAATTCATTGGAGAGATTGTGTAACCATGGAAGCAGTACACTGCACTGGTCAATAGATGTGGACTCAATAATTAGACAGACATTTGACCATGTCATCAGGCTACCCCATGTCAGAAGCACAAAGTATGTCTTAAGTTGGATTCCACCTGAAGGGAAAGAGAAGGTGTAGATGATAAAGAATGACCTATTGCAGCACAATCAGAAAGGATGCTGCCACCACAGAGACAACTTTTAATGGAATTGAACATCTTGCTCTGGACAGTCAGCAGTGGGGAAAATGCAATGCCTCGTGTGCCACTAGGTACAGAAAATTGCAAACCTAAATAAGTCTTTCAATATAACATCTACACATCTATACTTTAGCACACTTTTTCCACTCTGGTCTTTTTTCAGTGATGATTTCTCAGTCTTTATAGTGTGACCATAATATGTAGTTTTTGTCCCCTGGACTCTCCAGAGCATGAGAAGAATGGCAACAGCTCAGCTCTTTACAAAACACTTCAGAGCCTTGCCAGCAAAAAACAGTCTGGGGGATCGGGCAGCATTGCAGCCCTTTGGTTAATAGCTGACTGGTCTCCTCAGTTGCTGGTGAAATGGAAATCTGGAAAGTGGTACAGGTATTGGGATCGGTTAATAAAATCTCTATTCCCTGACTTTCTAAGGTTCTGATGCTACAGGGCATTACCTTTCCCCCACAAAGCCAGCTAAGGCAGGTAAGAACAGGAAAGCCCTCTCCTCACTGAGCTCTACCCCTATTCTCTCTTTAATGGAGTCAAAAATCCCAGTTTAAAGCAGTTAGTTAATTGGTAAATGTAATTCCCATAGGCTCTGTAGCCTCAGAGATATGTCTACACTGAAGTAAAAGACCTGTGGCTGGCCCATGTCAGCTGGCTCAGGCTCAAGGGGTGATAAAATTGCAGTATAGACATTCATGCTCAGGCTTCAGCCCAAACCCAAATGTCTACACTGCAGCTTTATAGCCTTGTAAACCAAGCCCTGGAAGCTCGAGTCAGCTGATACGGGTCAGATGCAGGTGTTTTATTGCCGTGTAGACATACCCTATGGAGCACAAATGCTCCCCTTTCAGCTCACTCTGTAGGTCCGTAAAACACACTGCAGTGGACCAAATATTATCTTAATGGTGCACTTCCCTTGTAAGTAAAGCTGGAATAGCACTTACCTGTATCCAAGCTGGTACAGGTATGGGGACCCAACCTACAGAACAGACAGAGCTCTCAGTAGTGGATTCAGCCAAGACTGAGTGCACAAGGCTGTCTTTAACGCCTATGTTTATAAACTAGCCCTGTTCTCTTCCCTCCCCCCGCCCCGATTGTCTCAGCTCTCAGAGGGTGATTGGGTGTGACCTGCCAGGTGGATTGCCCACAATGAAACTTTCCTGTACAGTTTCAGAAACAGCCTGTCTATTAACAGCCACATCCTATTTCTGGATATTTCTGGGCTCTTCTAGCTGAGTTGCCCTGCCCTTCACTCTGTACATCTGGGGAGAAACAGAATACTCGAGCTAAAATCCACATCCCTTCCCCACTGTTTCTCTACCTTTTGTTGGGCCAAACAAAGTCAAATGCTGCAGAATAAAGCAAGTGACTTACATCTATCTACACTTTTCTTTGAAAATCTGGCCTTTAACACTTTGCTTTTCTGCTTAGCCTGCTTACTAAGTGGGAGGGAATATATATATTAGGAGAGGAGAGGAGCGTATGTCACAGGAAAATATTTGTTATAAAAGGGGAATCCATTTTCTTTAGAAAGGAGGGAAATTACGTATTAGGAATAGTCATGTAGAAGCTGTCCTAACCCAAATATAACACTTTATGGATAGGGCTAGTTGTTGGAAAATTGTCTCGTATAGGAATAAGTACTTGGAGATATGGGGGGTAGTTGCAGAATACTCATAAAAAGCACTACAGCTTGAATTTTCAAAATATAAATCTTCGTTTTGCAATTTTTTTATTTAAGGGCATTCTTTCCCTCCTCCCCCAATAAATTGCAACTAAATTTAAATTGGTTATTTCAGCAAAAGTACACACAGTAAAACATGCTATACTTAAGTAAATAAAGGCAAGGTTTTATTTTTAATGTATCTATTATCTGAAAGCATGTGACTACACCCATCTGTAGAATATTAAGAGTTAAACATGATTTTTTAAATTTAAAAGTCTGTGTGAATATAAATCAGGAAATTCTAATATAGCATCTTAAATTGAGTCACCTGCTGTGAGTCTAGCAGATTAAAGGCTCAATCCTGTAGGTTACTAAACCAGAATTGCTTCATTCAGGCTCTTTAATATTCATTTTAAATCTTGAGCTATTGAAAGACCTGACCCAAAGTTCTCTGAAGTCAATGTAAAGCTTCCATTGACTTTACATTGCTCCAGAGATGAAAATTAACTTATTGGGCCTCATTTCAGCAAGACACTTACACATGCACATAACTTTAATTTGAGTTCAGTGGGTCTACTCACATGTTTAAATTTCTTGCCGAACTGAGGGCTCTATTTCCAAAATCAAGTTGTTATTATTTATGTATAGGAATACAGTGCCCACATATCATGGCTCTTGACTGTAACAAAGATCCACAAGATGACCCTAAGACACATTTAAAGGAATGAGATGATGATTAACAAAAAGTGTCTATGCTATTTTCTAGAAGATGTTGTGACAGGTTGGGTCACAGAAACCCGCTTGGGACTGTCACCTGATGTGCTGAGACTACTTCTGAGCCCATTTTCCCTGCCAGCTTGGGACTTCAGTACCCTGTCTTGTTGAGCCAGACACACTAGCCTGCTGCAAACACAGACCCAGGTCTCAACCATGTCCCCCAAAAGCTGCAGGTTTAACCGAGAACAGCTTAAGAAGTACTCCTGTCTCCAGCACCCAGATACCCAGTTCCCAATGGGGTCCAAACCCCAAATAAATCCGTTTTATTCTGTATAAAGCTTATACAGAGTAAACTCATAAATTGTTTGCCCTCTATAACACTGATAGAGAGATATTCACAGCTGTTTGCTCCCCCAGGTATTAATTACTTGCTCTGGGTTAATTACTAAGAAAAAAGTGATTTTATTAAATATAAAAAGTAGGATTTAAGTGGTTCCAAGTAATAACAGACAGAACCAAGTAAATTACCAAGCAAAATAAAACAAAAACATGCACGTCTAAGCCTAATACAGTCGGAAACTGAATATAGATGAAATCTCACCCTCAGAGATGTTCCAACAAGCTTCTTTCACAGACTAGGCTCCTTTCTAGTCTGGGCTCAATCCTTTCCCCTGGTACAGTCCTTGTTCCAGTTCAGGTGGTAGCTAGGGGATTTCTCATGACTGCAGCCCCCTTTGTTCTGTTCCAACCCCTTATATATCTTTTGCACAAGGCGGGAATCCTTTGTCCCCCTCTGGGTCCCCACTCCTCCTTCTAAATGGAAAAGGACCAGGTTAAAGATGGATTCCAGTTCAGGTGACATGATCACATGTCACCGTAAGACTTCATTACCCACTTGCCAGCACACAGGTATACAGGAAGACTTACAAGTAAACAGAGCCATTTACAACCAATTGTCCTGGTTAATGGGAGCCATCAAGATTTCAAGCACCATTAATGGCCCATACTTTGCATCAATAGGCCCTCAGAGTTATATTTCATATTTCTAGTTTCAGATACAAGAATGATATATTTATACAAATTGGATGACCACACTCAGTAGATTATAAGCTTTGTAATGATACCTTACAAGAGACCTTTTGCATGAAGCATATTCCAGTTACATTATATTCACACTCATTAACATATTTTCATAAAATCATATAGAGTACAACGTCATAGATGTCACTTTGCAAGGCATTCTCCCAAACTAAGGTGAGGTGGGCAAATATGCAATATTTGTGAACCCCCAAAGGGAAAGAAGGGGAAGCCAATTAAAACCATTAGTAATAAATTGCAACTACATTTATTTGAGTAGAACACAAAATGGTAGTGTTATCTAACGATTAAAGAATGGACCTGGCAATCATAACCTAGAAGAAGAGGTCAGGAAATCTATATTCTATTCCAAATTTACTATCAATTTTCTACATAAATATAGGCAAGTCCCTTAACCACTCTGTGCCTTAATTACCCCATGTGTAAATGCCGCTAATAAATGTTAACTAAATCTTTGTATATCATTGGACAGAAGAACTGTGAAATGCAAAGTATGATTAATATTTGCACTTCTAAACAATCTTTCATTTAAGGAGTTCAGAGCACTGTTAAAACTCTAATAGTTCATAAACCCCTGTCAGGTAGGAGAATTAATATGCCCATTATCCTGGAAAGTGAAGGACAAAGAGGTTAAGTGATTTTATGAAGGTCACATTCCAAGTCAGTGACAGATCTAGGAATGGTGTCCCTAGCCTCTGTTTGTCAGAGGGGGGGTGCTGGATGGCAGGAGAGAGATCACTTGATCATTACCTGTTAGGTTCACTCCCTCTGGGGCACCTGGCATTGGCCACTGTCAGCAGACAGGATACTGGGCTGGATGGACCTTTGGTCTGACCCAGTACGGCCATTCTTATGTTCTTATTTCTTATGTAACATGACAATCCTCCCTGTGCTCTGAAGAAATTATGATGATGCACAACAGGGAAAAGTGAAGCAAGATGCTTCAGAGACCACTAAACTGTGACCTGTAGCTGACCAGTAGCCAGCTACATGACTATGGAATATGGAATGGGCTAACAAATGTGGTCCTGTTATCCTCCTCAGTACGGGGTCCAGGCTATGCACAAACTCTCTAACTATGCCCAGTGTCATGACTACGTGGTATACCAGGAAAACTCACTGGAATTTGCTCTGTTATAATAGAAGTCCAGAATCTTCCTGTTTGGATCACCAGTGCAGCAAAGACACTGAGCCTGATTCTCCTCTTTCTTGTCCCACTTTTAACCCAGCGTACTTCTGAGGACCCCTAATTGCTCTTAATTTAGACTGCTTTCTGTTGCCTTTTGGCCATAATGTGGTCAAATAAAAAGGTTCAGGGTTTTGGTCCATGTAACTACATAATAATGTCCATGTACTCCAACAGCAATAGTTACTTTTTAAGTGAATACTAAATATTGTGGAGTTGATACTTCAGTGAGTTAGGGCCTCTTTGCACTACTCAGGCAGCACAAAAGGGCTACAATTTAGGGGCAATTTAATGTCCTCCTAATGTCCAGTCTACTGGTTAGCGGGGAAGACATGATATATCTGAACTTGAATAAGGCTTTTGACACAGTCCCACATAACATTCTCATAAGCAAACAAGAGAAATATAGTCTAGATTAAATTACTGAAAAGTGGTGCACAGCTGGTTGAAAGAGCATTTCCAAAGAGTAGTTATAGATGATTCGCTGTCAAACTGGAAGAATTCAAAGGATTCAAAATCAAAATGATCTCGATCAATTGAAGAACTGGTCTGAAATCAACAAGATGAAATTCATTGAAGACAAGCGCAAAGTACTACACTTAGGAAGGAAAAATCAAATGAACAAATACAAAATGGGAAATAGCTAGCTAAGCAGCAGTACTGCTGAAAAAAATCTGGGGGTTATAGTGGATCAAAAAATTGAATATGAATCAACAATGAAAAAGGCAAATGTAATTCTGTGATGAATTAACCGGAGTATCACAAGTAGGACACAGGAGGTAATTGTTCTGTTCTACTCAGCACTGGTGGGACCTCAGCTGGAGTACTGTGTCCAGTTTTGGGCACCAATGAACAAAAATTGGAATGAATCCAGAGAAGATCAACAAAAATGATAAGAGGTATAGAAACCAAGACTTATGAAGGAAGATTGAAAGAATTGATCATGTTTTGTCTAGAGCAGAGGTGGGCAAACTATGGCCCACGGGCCACATCCTGCCCGTGGGACCCTCCTGCCCAGCCCGTGGGACCATCCTGCCCCAGGGGGCTACCTCCGGCCCCTCCCCTGCTGTTCACCCCTCCCCCGCCACCTCAGCGCATCCTGCCGCCAACACAATGCTCTGGGTGGCGGGGCTGGGAGCTCCTGGGGCAGCGCAGTTGCAGAGTCCGGCTTGACCCATTGCTCTGTGCTGCACGATGGTGGTGGCATGGCATGGCTCCATCCGGGCGGTGCAGCTGTAGCGCCGCCAGCCACTGGTGCTCCAGGCAGCGCGGTTAGGGGGCAGGGAGCAGGGGGAGTTAGATAGAGGGCAGGGGAGTTCGAGGTGGTGGTCAGGGAGCAGGGGTGTGAATAGGGGTCGGGATGGTCAGAGGACAGGGAACATGGGGGTTGAATGGGGGCAGTCAGGAATGAGAGAAGTGATTGGATGCGGTGGCGGGTGGCAGTCAGGGGCAGGGATTCTGAGGGCAGTCAGGGGACAGGGAGAAGGGGTGGGTGGATGGGGCAGAGGTCCCAGGGGGGCCGTAAGGGAACGGGGGGGTTGGATGGGGCAGAATTCCCTGGGGGGGGCAGATAAGATGTGGGGGCCGGGTCATGACCCCCTCCCCTAACCGGCCCTCCATACAATTTCCAAAACGCGATGCGGCCCTCAGGCCAAAAAGTTTGCCCACCCCTGGTCTAGAGAAACGAAAGCTGAGGAGGGAACATGATAACAGTCTTCCAATACGTAAAAGATTGTTATAAAGAGGGCAGTGATCAATTTTTCCCCAACTTCACCCAGGGTAGGACAAGAAGTAATTGGTTTAGTATACAGCCAAGAAGATTTAGGTTAGATATGAGGGAAATCTTTCTAACAATAAAGATAGTTAAGAACTAGAACAGATTACCTAAGATTGTGGAATACCTGTCATTGGAGGTTTTTAAGAACATGTTAGGCAAACCCTTGTTAGAAATCATCTAGATATCTCTAAGTCCTGCTTCAGCTCAGGTAGCTGGTCTACATGACCTCCTGAGATCCCTTCTAGACCTATATTTATATGATTCTATGATCTGGTTGCATAGCCAAACAGAGAACTCCCCTGTCAAAAAGGAACTTCCTGCTGGTGCATTTATGCAGAGGTCAGATCCTGTGCCATCTTCTCCCCACCCCTTCCATGGAAGCATGTCGGGGGATAGAAGGGAAGTCTGCAATAGCTGACATTTTCTGTTTGATGTTCTGTAGGGTCAATTTGAATTTGTCAGTCTTATTTATTCTATGAGCATTTTTGGTAGTTAATCATGCATTCTCTTCATTATAGAACCTAGCAATATGTGGCATGTTTTCATAATTTATTTGAGATCTATTGCTTATATTTCACACAATAGTCTTGCTGGCTTCTCACAGTTTAAATCACTAATCTTCAGGTTTCAGCTGCAATAATTTGTGTCTTTTATTTGAAGCAAGTTTTTAATTTGAATTACAAATTCTTTCATGTCTGACTTATCAGCAGTCTGTTGTATAGTAAGAGTCTCCAGGAGTGAATCATTTTCCAGTTCAAGCTTTGCAATATCACCAGCTTATTGAAATTAAATATATCATACCCTTTAGGCATTTCAAGTTTACTGCTAAAAATTCTAGCAGACCAATCCACAGCATGTGATCTCATTAAACTGAGATGTTGCTGTATTTGAAGTTCATGCCTATCAGATGTAGGGATGTGCATTGTATTGGAGTCTGAATACAAAAATCCTGAAAATTGTTTTCTCCTACAGTTTTTGCAAAGGGACTATCAACCTGACATATTAGGATCTGGACCTGGACAAGGGCATATTGCTCAGGGACAATCATTTCTTATACTTCCTGGTTCACAGATGTCATGGCTGGATGATTTCTGGAATACATATATATTTTTTAACTTTCATGTAATCTAAGTTGGATTTTCCCATCCTTTAGGAAGCTTTTTCTTTGAGGTGTTTTATAAATTGATTATGAATGGATGAACTGGCTCAGATATAATTAGAACTCCTGCCAAAGCTTTCTCAAAGTTCAGCAGTGTCATGGTGGTGGTGATCATTGTGGTTTTTTGTTTGTGATTCTGCAATTCTTGGTCCCAGCCGCAGTTGGAATTTTAAGTGCAGAAATACTGTGAGAAAGGGCATTCCTGTAGCAAAACTGCCCTAATTATCAACAGGAAAGATTGGAAGTCTTACAACCATGTATTCTGAGATTTCCTGCATAGTTCTTCAGACCTGAGAAGTTATCTAATCTTTTGGGTGCTTATCTAAACCCAAACTATGAGCACCTTAATGCTCCTTAATTATCAGTGTTGATAATCAGGCAAAAAGCTTCCTCATTTTTAAGTTAAGGCTGCTATTAGGATCAAATACCAAATAATATTACAATTAAAAAATTCTAAGCATTTAAGAGCAAGGAACCCAATAATTAAAAGAAGATAAGTATTTGAATACACTCATTGCTCATATAAACACCTAAATGTACACAGGTAAAATATTATATTGCATATTCAAAAAAAAATCTTCATGCTGCCCCTGTATTCTGTATACCCAGTGTCAAACAGATGAGAAACTCTCCTTCTTCCATCCTACATATGACATATGGTCCTCACACTAAACCAGAGACCGTCTTTCAGTTTACCCACCCGTTATTGGCCAGACACACCATTATCATTGCCTTTACCCCCCTACCCCAAATCTCAATCTATCCTATTTACCCTCCATACATAGATTCAAAAATCCAGTTACAACTTTCCTGTGTGCCCGTCAAACATTTTTATTAGTTGTGGTTATTATGATACTTCTCTGGGGTGAGGGTGGAGTTAAGGTTGGCTGTGGAATAAACTATCTGAATTTGCAGCAAGCCTGGGAGGGAGGAGGGTGGAGAGGAAATGCGACACACCCGGGAGAGGAGGCAGGGGCAGGGATCTGGGGAAGGGGTTGGAATGGGGGCGGGGCTGGGGGCGGAGTTGGGGCAGGGGGGCGAGCACCCATGGGCGCCGGCTAAAGTCAGCGCCTGTGCCTCTGATTTGAACACATGCAGTGCTTAATTTCTAATGAAAGAGGTGCCGGGGCTCAAGCAATTTTTTTACATTCATAACTGATGCATGAAGTCCATGGGTGCCAGGGCTATGAATTGCAAAGCCTAAAGGTGCTAGGGCTCAGCCCCGGGACAAACTAAGCAGTGAACACAGGCTAAAAAGGATGAGTTAAAGCCTAGAAAGGAGCCCAGGCTTTAACTTGGCCGGCTTAGTATGTTTTAATGACAATGTGCCTTGTCTACTCCAGACTTAAAACATAATAGTATGTTTTTGCTAACGTTACCGCTTTAAATCTTACTCTAGGCAAGGCCTAACATGCTGTGTAACCCTGGGCAAGTTACTTCCCTTTCCATGCCTCACTTTCCTCTTTGTCTGTCACGTCCTTTTCGATTGTAAGCTCCTCAAGGCAGGGACTGTCCTCAATAAATGGTTGTACGGCACTTAGCAAAATGAGGTGCTGATCTCAGTTGGGGTCTCCAGGCACTACAGTAAGATGAATACAAAATAATAATCTTTGCAGAAAGACTGTGTGGGGAAAAGGAGAGAAATCACTCATACAAGTAGGACTAATATTCAGTTTGGATGGCTGAGTCATAGCTCTGTCACCCATGAGATCAATTAAATGTGTACTTTGCTCTGAACACAAATAGCCTCTTTTGCGGGGTTTTGGTCCAAAACATCGAATGCTAAAAGCAAGAAAATGTTAAACACAAACAAAATAGCAGCCTTATCTTTAAGCTTAAAAAAAAAGTTTTGTTCCTATTTTATCCAAACTGATTTTTCCCATCCTTAAACTAGGACCCCTGTCTCTAAAAAAGCAGCATCTAAAAAACCCTTCTCTACAAAAGCACCATCTATTTTTGGATACTCCAGACATTTTTGCTAAATGGCATTTGATCCAAGACTAGGATTTAACCCCCTCCCACTGAAAAAAAACCCGTTAATAACAATCATCTCTAAAAAATGATAGCATCTTAATGAACATGTTCTAGAAGCTTAATTACCACCAGTGGGGTGTGCCATTTACTGTGATGACTATTAGTGGTCATAATAAGGACTTGATGTATGTGGGCTTGATCAATTGCCTTGTTGTGTCCTTTTTTGTCTATGACATACTACTTAGATTGTAAGCTTTGGGGCAGCTCTTTTTCTTCTGTTTGTACAGTGCCTAGCACAATGGGATTTTGGTCCATGAGTAGGGCTCCTAGGTCCTGCTGCAATACAAATAATAATTCATACTAAATTTTGCTGCTTTATTTCAGGCCACCTTAAATCAAGCATCACAATGCTGAAAAAATCTCTCTGTAAATATATTTGTTCACATTTGTACATGAATTGGCCTTCTGAAGCTTTTTTTACCCTTTTGTATTCACTTTTCATGAATATGCTGGCGTGCAAGTGTATTTGGCAGGAAGGTTCAACAATACAGCAACGTTTAGGTGAATGTCACTGAATATCCACAGAAGGTGAATGATGTAATCATATGTATATGCCTCATCGTATATATGTTTCCCATCAAAACAGTGCAAATATTGAAAGGTAACAATGAACTGCAGGTGAACAGGCTATGGACCAAGAACTAGTCACAGAAAATAATTGTGAACAATGAATAAATCTGAATTGAAACACAATCTGTTCACGGACAATTTATCAACAGAAAATGAGGTGGAGTTTGTCAATGAATAATTCATTATTAATGATTGCTCTACTTGGGCAGGCTCCTGCATCCACATAGAGCCCTACTGACATCTATCAGGCTGTGGATAGGTACAGGGGTTGGCCAGCTCAGGATCAATACTTTGCAGCTAGACCATTAGGGCTGGTCTACACTACCCGCTGAATCGGCGGGTAGCAATCGATCTTTCGGGGATCGATTTTTCACGTCTAGTGTAGACGCGATAAATTGATCCCTGATCGCTTTGCTGTTGACACTGGTAATCCACCCCGGCGAGAGGTGGAAGCGGAGTCGACGGGAGAGCGGCAGCAGTCGACATTGCGGCATCCTCATGGTGCGATAAGTCGAGCGAGGTACATCGACTTCAGCTACGTTATTCACGTAGCTGAAGTTGCGTACCTTACATCGAACCCCGCCCCTAGTGTAGACCTGGCCTTTGATTAGGGTTGGCAAGTGATGGTTACTTGAATAATGTGGTTTGTCAAACTGTAAATTCTTTGGGGCAGGGACCATCTTTTTGTGTTTTTGTCCAGGGCCTAGCACAGTGGGGTCCTGGCCCATTACTGTAGGTGCTACGCTATACAAGCAATAATAATAATTTAGCTCTAGTGTGTGGGTTTGTGATAAAGGTGCAACATGAGTCATGCTATCCCAGAAACCACAACTTTTCTCATCATCTCTGATTTTAAGCATTTTGGGCATTTCACCATTATTTTTTGTATTTTCACTGGGAGTGGTTAGCCTGAGAAAGATCACTTCTTCAGGGGATTTGACAGCATGTTCAGGTGCTGGGAAGTAGGATCAAGTTCTATTTCTTATCATGGGGATAGGGCAATAGAATGGCGTGATCTCATCGTCACCGTCTTGGTGGGATGGTGGCTTGGAGGTGGGATAGAGTCAGACCTCTTTCATGGTGGTTGTGGGCAATTTAGTAGACATTATTGTGTTTCCTTGAAGGCAGGATTGACAGATTGAAGATGGGATTAACTGTTGTCATGTTCTAAGGGATTTGTAGGCATTTTCAGAAACTGGTGTGGATTCAAATGCAATACTTCTGTCTATCCTGTGACTTTGGCCTTTTTTCCTATGAAATTTGACAGCCTGAACCATGATTCATGAAGGGCGTGGTGCATAATTTTAAGTTGCTTTACCACAACATCTTTGCACTCCACAGAAACGTTAACGTGATCCAGTTCAATGACTATTTTATTTCTGAATTTGAAGGTCTCTTCTGCAGCACCCTGGCAAATAAACAGTCTCTGATGTGCTTCCCTGACTTCAAAGCATCTCCAACAAAAGAAAACCAGAGGAAGAAAAAAACCAGGCCCATTTTTGTATTTGTCTGTCTGCTGAGTTAAGTCTCCTTCATTAAAGCACACAAAGCCAAAGGTCAGAGGATCTGTGTACATTTTAAAAGGTGTTGAAAATGCCTATGATGTCACTGCATGAGTGGGATGCATTTTTTAGAGATAACATGCTGTGGGTCATGCTGCACTGTTATAGTCTCTCAGACGTGTGTTCTTTTCTTTGCGATATACAATATATTTTCCTATCTCTTCTCTTGTTCATTCTGATTACCATGTGGGCCAGTAGAGGCAGGTGGGAGGCTAAGTGTATAGTTAGATAATAACAAAATGTACTTTTCTAGTTTTTCAGAATGTCTCATCCTTTTCTGGTGAAGGAAACATGGTGATGACATTTATTTCATTTTCCCCCCTCTTTTTGTACCTCCCCTCGTATGTTTTTAAACAGAGATGGGCTTGAACAAAACCCTGGATCTAAATATTCCTGAATGTTGGGGATGTTTGAAATCTAAATACATAATGCACACCCACATTCGAACTTTGCAGATGACCCCTATCTTTATAAAAGGATAAAGAAAAAACTGGCCCTTGGCTAGTGGAAGTCAGCAGAGCTCTACTAACATCAGCTGAGCTGTGCCTGTTCATACCGGCTGAGGATATCTCTCTCTCTCTCTCTCTCTCTCTCTCTCAGATCTGAAGGCACCAGGCTAGATTTTTGAAATCCAGATCCAAATGTTGTGACTTCTGCCTATCTATTGTGTTGTGCTTCACGTGGGTAGAGAAGGGTTCAAAGAGCAAATAACTACAGCTTGGTTATCTAGGTGATTATCTTCTTTAGTTCCTTGGCAATGATTAAATTACATGCTCCATGGTGATTTTATTAGAGGTGAAGAAATGCCCCATCTGCAGTATTGCCAACCCCAAATGTTCAAAAATCATGAGTCAGGCTCACCATGAGATTGGCTTTAAAATCATGAGATCATGTAAAAATAATAGATTTGGTGTTCTTTTTATTTCCCTTCTGCTCTTTGTGCCTTTAAGATGCACTGGGGTCACATTTGGAAGCTTTTTCCACAGCCACAAAGACTAGAAACTTACTTTTTCTTTAAGAGACTCCTGACAAAATCATGAGAATTGGTAACACTGCAGCTGCCGTGCCAAATTCTGAAATAATTCAATAATTCAATAATTCTGAAATAATTCAGTCAAAGGTGTGTGCAGACTGATGGCGTACTTCGTGACAATAGCTATTTAAGTCCTTTTTGTTTCTTCACTTTGGACCAGGCTGAACAGGTCAACAGCAACCTTTTCAGTTTCTGAGGCTATGTCTACACTTTAAACACTGCAGCGACACAACTGCAGTAAGTGCAGTAGACACTTACTACATCAACGGGAGGGTTTCTCTGTCACTACATAAACCAGCTCCCCAAGAGGCAGTAGCTAGCTGGAAGAATTCCTCCACTGACCTAGTGCTGTCTACACTGAGGGTTAGGTCAGCTTAACTATGTCTCTCAGGAGTGTGCATTTTTCAGTACTGAAAATGAAATAAAACCCAAACCAAAACCATTGCTACTAGATTTTCTTTCCTTTTTTCTTTTGTTATGAACTTTAAAGTGCTCCTAAGGAAACCTTTGGTTGGTTTTAAACTATAAGTAAAAGGTTAATGCAATATTGTCTCACTTCTACCACTTCAGCTAGGACCTTTCAGCTTCAACTACCCACTACAGCTTACAAGACTAACTATAAACAAAAAAGGAAAACAATACAAATGAGAGAATGAAAAAACCAATTGCAATATTTCTAGCAAGTCTGAATAGACAACAGCGTTAATCATATGCCCTTTATTCCTGAGACTATTTAACATTTCTTCATCATCAGTGTGAAAGAAAAGTCATGCCTATGAGTCAAGTGGTCAGATCACTAGTCTGGGACTCTAAAAACCCTGGTTCAATTCCCTACTCTGCCCTGATTTCCTCTGTGACCTTGGGCAAGTCACTTGGTGTCTCTGTGCATCAGCTATTATAAGTCACTTGGATATTATGGTAATGGGGACTACAGAAGTACCTAACATAGGCATATCGATGAATCTACATATTGCCTAATTAGGAGGGAAGTATCTCTCTAAAAGGGTTGAGAAGACCCTTAATAAACCAGAAGCTTTTGGGGAGATCTTCAAAAGTGCTTTAGGAATTTAGGAGTACAAGTTCCATTGAAAGTCCTAAATTGCTTAGGTGCTTTTGAAAATCTCCCTCTTTATTTTTCTTCTACAAAATGCTAAAGATGATTGTATTGTACTGAAAAAATAATTATCAAAACTTAGAAGGGGTTTAATGCAGTTTTCAGAAACATTTTCTGCAATACCTAACGTAGAATTAAATGCAATTAGAGTAAACCATTGAAATGAGCTCAAACACTTTACATAGTAATGCTTTCTGATAGGATGAATGTACAGTGTGTAATATAAAAGCCAGTTTATGCTTTCCTACTGATAGTATAGAGCAAAGGCTGGAGTCTTGTGGGAGAATAATGAAAATGAGACTACATAACACTGAAAGCTAAAATGCAAAAGTAATAAAATAAATGGCATAACACATTGGAGAACTGTAATCGTTCTTGAGAGAAGACTTTGTTCAAAGGAGTTTTGTTAGTATTTTTAATTGATTAAATGTGACCTTGACATATTTGGCAGTGTGCAAAAATAATAAGGTTGCTTTCTACGGTATCTAGGTGAACAAGGTTAGACTAAGGCACGAAATACGATAATGCCGACTCTAGTGTAAATAGAAGAGCCTTTCAGAGACCAGTCAGAATTATATAATGATTTTTCTTACTCTCTCAAGTCCTCTGGCACATAAGAAGTTCATTCCAACTTGTTTGGGGATCTCTTAGTTGACACATTCTCAATAATAAAAATGAATAGCTTGTAACTTTAAGACTAAAAAATACATTATTTGAACAGTCAGATCTGGCTTATCTTTCTTTGGAAGAAATAGTTGATGTTTCACTTCACCATCACTTGTATAGGGCTAAATCCTGCAAATTCTTCATTCAGTCATATCAACAAGAAAAGCTATAGGATATGGCTATTTATGGCTACTTAGCAATCAATAAATAGAGCAAATGTCAGCAATTCTTAAATGTTACTACTGAGTTTGACTATCAAATCTATTTTGAATTGAATTATACGAATTGCAAAATCATGACAGACCAGTGTCCTCTTCTTGATAATAGTCAATGTCAGTTGCTTCAGAGGAAGGCCAAAACCCCTTCTGTGTAGTATGGCTAATATAATATAATGTATCATGGGGAGGAAATGTCTTTCTGGATGACTCTTACTATGGCCCAGCTCTGCTTTCCAGCCTAGCCATGGGCTGGGGTCTCCGGTGGAAGAGGACTGGCAGGGGGAAAGGACTGTGGTGAAAGGGGGCTAACACCCACCTCAGCCCCCCGAACACACCAGGAAGAAGCTGGCGCCACTAGCAATGGCTATGCTTCGCAGCTTCGGAGCTGATTGCCTTATCAGCTACCCCACCGCGAAGCGCTGTCTGCCACCACTACTCTGCGCTTGCCCAAGGCTAATACAGCCTTGTTAAAAAGTGGGTGAGCATGGCCCTCCCACTTTTAAAAGTGGGGAAGGCTATGACCCTTTCTCCCCTCACCCACCCCCCAGTTCCGAGCCCCCCTGGAGTGTGAGGAGCGGCAAATGTTTTTTATGCCCAGTGCCCCCAATAAATCTTAATCCACCTCTGCTTCTCATCACAAAGTCTATGACAATTGAGAAGAGAAGTGGGAATTGTATACACTATCGAGTGCTTTTATATAATCAAGGAAGTTAAAAACAATCTTCTGCTGGCTTTCTAAGCCTTTCTCAATAAGTTGTTTTCCAGCTGAAAATCTGGTCTGAACGCAACCTAGCAAATTGAAATCCGGCGTGTTATTCCCGGAGTATTTATCTACAGCAGTTTTCATTCTATTCAAAATGATAACGCAAAACACTTCTTCAAGTACAGCTAGGAGTGTCCCCCAGTTCCAGTTATCACAAATAAGCTGGTTCCTGTTTTTAGGAATTTTGCATTTTAACACCACTTCTTCAATCCGTAGGACGGCTCTCCTGTTCCCAAACCATTCTGTACAACCTCCGTATGTAATTCACCATCACTTTCTCTCCAGTTTTTAACATTTCAGCATCTATCTTATCATAGCCTGGTACTTTACCACTGTTCAGTTGGTTTATGGCCTTAGTTACTTCCTCAAAGGCCATTACTTCTAGTGATATAGGTAAGTATGTTATTTCTTCACATCTCTCACTATGTGGTTCTGGTTGGCTGAGCACAGCCTAGAAATGTTCCCTCCAATGGGCTCTCTGTCCTTCCTCTGTGGTTGTGCCATCTTGAACCTTCACAAAGCAACAATGATTGATGAATTGTGATGTAAGTTTAGATACTAGAAAAAGCTTTTTAGAATCTCTTCTTTTAAATGCCTCCTCAGATTCTCTTGCATTATTTTCCATCCATTTTCTCATCTCCTCTTGCTGATTTTTTAACTTTCTTGTCTTTATCTACTTATTCTTGTCACAGAATAGTTTTTCTTCTGCACTCTTTCTTGTTGAATTCTCCTCTTTAATTATAGTGGAATTTTATTTATATATATGTAACAGCAAAAAAGGGGCAAGTTTGTATGATGACCATAAGTAGATTTACTAACAGCTTTTGTTTAAAAGTTCTTCATAATATGCCAAATACTACTTACACTGTGTTTTCTGTGTGCAGTAAATGTTTGTTTCTCTCTCTTTGAAGTTGACTGGGATCTATTCATGCCTACTAATTAGGTTTTTTTTACATATCCTAGCCAAAGTTTTAACTCTGTATAAATGCTTTGTGAAAAGAGTGAACTTTGGCCTGTGCTTCAGCAAAGAGTGAAACTGTGGTGCAGGATGAAGAGGAGTGTAATAGAATCAGATATAATATTTCCACAGCAGCCTCCTACCCCATTACACAGGCATCAAGACAGATTTTTCAAAAGCACCTAAGCAGTTTAGATGCCTAATTAACATTAAAATCAATGAGGGTTAGGTGCCTAGCCTACCGTGGCACATTTGAAAATTCTGGGAGGCACCTATCTGTATCTTTAAGCACCTAAATACCTTTGTAAACTTGGCCCTAAATGCCCAACATAAAACATATATTTATTTTAGAAAGAAAATCATTGCAAAACCTATGTAGTTTATCACACTGCACTTCTATGTATCAGTACTTCCAGGAAACATAGTACTCCATTGTGACATGAAAGCCAAATACTCTACATTTCTTATAACCATCTCCTTATTATATTTCTTCTATATTACTGCTTACCCTAGTGTTATGCAATACGTATCAGCTCTCATTGCCCAGGAAACAATGAGTAGGGCATTCAAAAACAACACTTTGAAAAAAAATCTGTCGCAAAATTTCCAGTGAATTGGTGAGGTGTATCTCAAAACTTGAAGTTCCCATTCCCAAAGGTGTTGCTCCTAGAGGTATGGCTACACTGCATACTAAGCCTGGCCACTGACTCCCGTTTGAGCCCAACCTCCCCCTTCTGACCACACACAAATGAGTCTGACTCTGATCAGCAAGCACTTAGGACCAGGTCCTACAGCCGTGGTAGGAGGGAGGTGGGTCAGAACCTGAGTCCAACTGTGATTCCGTTCCAAGCACGGTCATTTTGCAGCATGGGTGTTCAAACACGGGCTTTGAAACACTGAGTCCACAAGTGTAGACATTCCCTAGGTGGGCTGCCTCCTGAGCTCTAGGGTAGCTCTTGCTCTGTAGGTCACCAGCAAATGGGAAATAAAATCTTCAAGACAACAGAAAACTCAAAAACTCTAAAGCATTTGATGTTCCAGTTATGGGTCACTAATTACCCAAATCACCATGATTACACCTATTTGGCTAATGCATTTTGATGAAAATTTCCCTTCATGCAGTGTTTTTAATTCAAGTAAATGAGACTTTATTGGTATGATTAGCTCTATGAGAGTTGCCAAGGTGAAATAATATCAACAGACAAAAATACAGTTTCAAATAAAAAATTCTTAACAGTTCAGATTTAAAATTCAGTCAGTTAAAATTCTGACTCTATCGCATTCCCTTTTTGAAGGGATCATGTTTGACTCTCCATGAATGTTAATGAATTCATAAAAAGAACGAGGAGTACTTGTGGCACCTTAGAGACTAACAAATTTATTTGGGCATAAGCTTTTGTGGGCTAAAACCCACTTCATCAGAAGCATAGAGTGGAACATACAGTAGGAAGATAGATAGATAGATATAGATATCATGAAAGATGGGGGTTACCATACCAACTCTAAGGGCTGGTCTACACTGCGGGGGGGGGTCGATCTAGGATACACAACTTCAACTACGAGAATAGCGTAGCTGAAGTCGACGTATCCAAGATCGAAGTAATTTTACTTACATTGGGTCCACGCGGCGCAGGCTCGCTCCCCCATCGACTCCGCTTCTGCCTCTCGCCGTGCTGGAGTTCCAGAGTCAACGGGGAGCACTTTTGGGATCGATTTATCGCATCTAGATGAGACGCGATAAATCGATCCCCAATAGATCGATTACTACCCGCCGATTTGGCGGGTAATATAGACGTACCCTCAGAGACTAATCAATTAAGGTGGGCTAGTATCAGCAGGAGAAAAAAACCGTTTGTAGTGATAATCAGGATGGCCCATTTCAAACACTTGACAAGAAGTGTGAGTAACAGTAGGGGAAAGCTTAGCATGGGGAAATAGTTTTCAGTTTAGTAACAAAAAAATGTATTTGTATCTGCTCTGAAAGTAAAGTAGTATTTTGCTGCTTGAAAGACGGTTGTGTTAAATAATATCAGAGGCAGATATTGAAAGAGACTGAAATGAATGTGACCCAAGGAGATGTATGTCAGGGGCTTCATGCTTTTGTTAGCACCAAAGTTGAATGTTTAAGAAACTTACAGTAGGCCACAACAGTTGCCATTTGCAAAAAAAAGACAAAATACATTTTAGTAAAAAAAAAATAAAAATAGAGTGGAATTTATTGCCTTAGTCAGTGATGGCATCTGAATACATTTCCTAGAACATGTTTTTATTCCTTCTCAGACCATGAGGGGGAAAGGGAAGACAAGCAGAGAAGGAGGCAAAACTTAAATGAGAGGTAGAAAAGAAGGGTACAAAAGGGGAAAGGTCCACTCTGGTTGAAAGATGACACAAATGACCTATGATTTCTCATAGCCTCTGTGCATGCTCAGAGCATATTGTTTTACATGTGCTTACAGCCTCCAAAATGTTGCAGTACATTGGAAAAGCTGATCTAGATAAATTGCATGTGGGGTACACTACACAGATTCTGCTTTTGAAGACATTCAAACAGCTTTCTTTTTCAATGTAATCTCTTATTTCCCTGCATGCTGCTTCTCCACTTCTCCTACAATGATACTACAGATACATACCCACTTATGCTGTGTTCAGTGGCAGCCCTATTCAGCACTCCTCACTTCCTGTTACTCAGTCACAATTCCCTTTGAAGTCTGGGGGTGTTTTGCCTTGCTAATAAGTTCTGAAAAGAGTCCATAGCATATGGTTATAAAAGTGAAGCCAAGAACTGGGGGGCATGTGGAAAGAGAAGAAATATCCAGCCCAGCATTAACTGAGTGGGAATCAGGCTATATAGACAAGAGACTTGGAACTTCAAGAGTCACAAATCTAAAATAATTTGATGCTCCCAATAAAGAGTATTTACAAAATGTTCCAGAAGATAAGGCTGATGAGACATGATAAACAGACAAGGGACGGTAGCCATACTGATAAGTCATATAATGGAACTTACTTTATAAGTGTCCTCTCAGAACCTAACTAGAAACAAGATATCATGTAAATTCTATGTGATAGTTCACTGAGCTGTGTAGCTAACTCCTGTCATGGTCCAATGTGGTGTTTCACAGGAATTGAAGCTAACTCCTGTCACTGCTGTATTAACGTACAGAGTGTTGAAAGAATTACAACTCCCTTCCCAAGGTATCATGACTGTTTAAAAAAAAGTCAGAATTACTAGCTGACAGAATTGATGTTAACAGGAGTTCTCCGAACTGCTCAGCGGCTGCTTTGCCATTCTTTGTTATTTAAATAGCAACTGTTGCATATCTTAATTATGCCAACTGGGCCACAGCAGGTTTCTGAATGCACATGGCTTTTACATAGGAGGAGTAGAGACAGTACTGTGCAATGACATTTCCCTTCTACCAGATTGTTGAACCTCAGAAAGACAGTTACCCTTGTCCCTTGAGCGGTTTGTTTGCTGTGTAATTCAGTGAGTGGAAAGGCATGCTGACACTTAATAAAACAGTTCAGTGTTTTTGCATGGGCTTAATTTCCTTCCTGTGAGGGTTTTGCTATTTATTAATCTGAACGTAAACTTTTAGATTCTCTCTGTATTACGTCCCTTCTCTTTCCCTTGTATCCGGGTCAGCATGTTGTGCAGATTCCCAAACTCCTATGCTATCAGAGAGCGCTTGTCACCCCCAGGAGCACATGTAGCAAGAGACTGATTAGTATTGACCGCAGGTAACAGTTGGTGCAGTGCCGCGGCTGTGAAGGCCTTGACAGTTCCATGACCCTCATTCCTCCACCGTCCCCTCCCTGCCTCCCTCTAACTCCCGCCTGTTCTGCTACTCGAACAAAACATCACATCAGCATTGTTTACTGCAGGCTCTCAGCCAAGGAAGTCATAAGAAGACAATAGACATATAATCTGATAACCTTGTTAGCTGGATTGAATCAGAGCTTCTAACAAGGAGAAGAGTTTAGTGAAGTGGAATAAAAGTATTACAATATTTGTTGTCAATGGCCTTTCAGCTTTGTCTTTGAAAAAGTAGCATTTCTTGTGCTTTTATTTAAGATTAAAGCCAGGCTCAAGGACCCTAAACAAAACGACATGTACAAGGTCAGGCATGACTTGAGGAAAAAAATTTTTTAAAACCCACAACAAATATTTACTGGGACAGGCATACAGAGTTCTTCATTGTGTACAAATCGCAGACAGCACACTGCATAAAATGTTTTGAATTTCCCTTTTCAAAATCACTGCAAGATATTCAACAACGTGTAGTGTTCTCTGCTTTATTTTCTTAGGGCTAAATCAGAGCCGTGAGGAGGGATCCAGAAGTAGCAGCCCTGGGCCCATAAAGGCCCTTTAAAAAAAATTAAAAAAAAAAAAAAGTCTTGCTTTTTCTTCCATTGTGGGGCTCTAGCCTTCTCTGTTTTGTGCCTCGGATAGACCATTCAGGGTTCCATTTACTGCCCTGAAATGTGTATTTGGAGCCCCGAATGGTGTACTCTGGGCTGCATTTATTGTCCCAGATATACAATTAAGGGCTCCATTTAATGCTTTCAGAGTAGCAGCCGTGTTCGTCTGTATCCGCAAAAAGAACAGGAGTACTTGTGGCACCTTAGAGACTAACAAATTTATTTCAGCATAAGCTTTCATAGGCTACAACCCACTTCATCGGATGCATAGAATGGAACATATAGTAGGAAGATATATATATATAGATATATATATATATAGATACATACAGAGAAGGCTAGAATAACACATCTGCCGTGTTGTGATGGGCGCTCTCTCCGTGGGGGCTGATGGACCGATCAGTGACAGTGACATACAGAGAAAATGTGAAAAGGTGGAAGTTGCCATACCAACTCTAAGAGGCTAATTAATTAAGATGAGCTATTATCAGCAGGAGAAAATAATCCTTTGTAGTGATAATCAAGAGGGTCCATATCAGACAGTTGACAGGAAGGTGTGAGGATACTTAACATGGGGAAATAGATTCAATTTGTGTAATGACCCAGCCACTCCCAGTCTCTGCTCAAACCTAAGTTGATGGTATCTAATTTGCAAATCAACTCCAGTTCAGCAGCCTCTCGCCGGGGTCTGCCCTTGAAGCCCTTCAGTTGCAAAATTGCCACCCCTAAATCTGCCATCGAATGACCAGAGAGGTTGAAGCGTTCTCCCACTAGTTTCCTAATGCTATGATTCCTGATGTCAGACCCTTGTCCATCCATTCCTCCACGCAGAGACTGTCCGGCCCGGCCAATGCACACGGCAGAGGGGCATCACCGGCACATGACGGCACACATCACACCGCCAGATGTGCAGGTGAAAGAACCCCCGATGGCATGGCCGACGCAACCAGGTCCCACAATGGTACCACCTGAACAGACACATGGACAGAGCCGGCATCAAGCCCCATTGCAAGGATAGGTTCCTGGGTTAGTGTTTTTGTTGTGTGGTGTGTGGTTGCTGGTGAGTATTTGCTTCAGGTTGGGGGGCTGTCTGCAAATGAGGACTGGTCTGCCCCCCCAAGATCCGCGAGAGTGAGGGACCATCCCCAGGACAGGCTGCAGATATCCGCAGCAAAACAAGAGAGGGTATTACAAAGTATCAGAGGGGTAGCGTGTTAGTCTGGATCTGCAGAAGCGACAACCTCTGTTAGTCTATAAGGTGCCACAGGACCCTTTGTCGGTATTACAGAGATTATTTTAGAGAAGGTGAAAAAAATACAGTTTAGATATTGCAGACTGTAGGGAACAAAACTATGGAACTAAACATGACTGCAGCATACAAAGATGTTCAAATTCAAATTCAGCAGGTAAATCAATACATGTCTTTCATCCCATGTCCTGCCCACTCACTGAATCTTGTTAGAAAAGCTGCTGCAATGGTGGTTCCCCGAGTTGTTCCAGTTTTTGGAATTGTTCAAAGATTGTATTCCTGGTCTTTCACGTCTACTGGTCATTGAAAATTGGTAAGACCATTACATTAAAATGCCAAAGCATAACAAGATGGTCAGCAAGGATGAGGGCAATCCACCCACAACAAAACTGGGTTGAGATCGAGGGTTATGCTGGAACTAGGGTGACCAGGTGTCCAGTTTTCAACTGGAACACCCAGTCGAAAAGGGACCCGGCGGCGCTCGTCAGCACCACCGACCGGGCCATTAAAAGTGCAGTCGGCGGTGCTGTGGAGCTAAGGCAGTCTAGTCCCTACCTGTCCCAGCTCCGCACTGTGCCCCAGAAGCAGCCAGCAGGTCTGGCTCCTATGTGGGGGGGGAGGCGCACAGAGCTCCACGTGCTGCCCCTGCCCTGAGCACCAGCTCTTTCCCGGCCAATGGGGGCTGTGGGGGCAGTGCCTACAGGAGAAAGCTGTGTGCAGCGCCCCCTGCTGCGCCCCTGCCTAGGACTCAGGAGCCGAACCTGCTGGCCGCTCCTGGGGCACAGGGCAGAATCAGGACAGGCAAGAAGCCTGCTTTAGACCTCCTGCTGCATCGCTGACTGGAAGCCGCCGGAGGTAAGCCCGTGCCCCAAACCCCAGCTCTGAGCCTCCCCTAACCCGGAGCCCCCTTCTGCACCTCAAATGCCTCATCCTCAGCCCCACCCCAAAGCCTGCATTCCCAGATGGAACCCTTGCCCCCCTGCACCCCAACCCCCTGCCCCAGCCCAGAGCTCCCTCCCACACCCTGAACCCCTCTGCCCCACCACACAGCCTGGAGCCCCCTCCTACACCCCAAACCTCTCATCCCCAGCCCCACCCCAAAGGGAGCCCTCACTCCCTCCCAAACCCCAAGCCCCTTCCCCAGCCCAGTGAAAGTGAGTGAGGGTGGGGGGGAGAGCAAGCCACTGAGGGAGGAGGAATGTAGTGAGCGGAGGGCAGGGTCTCGGGGAAGCGGCAGGGCTAGGGTGTTTGGTTTTGTGCGATTAGAAAGTTGGCAACCCTCGCTAGGACTTAAGTTGGAAGCTGATAGCTTGCACACAAACATTTCTGAGTTTTTGTTTCTTGTTTTTCTAAGACAGTGTACCATATCTTATACAAAAAATGAACATTGTGAGCAAAACATTGTACGGTCCAGATCTTGACAATCAAAGAGCTCATGGTTTACTTGGAGGCCTCCAAGAAACTTGATCAGAATTATGGTCTTTAGGGTTCATTGTATGTAAGGAAGTAGCTTCTTCATGGGCTGGAACACTAGGGATGACCACACAGTTCAAAAATAAAATATCCCAAAGGAGGAAAGAATTAATAGGTGAACTTGCAACAGACAACGGGTCATCAAATCCCCCCCCCCATTTTGAATGTGAGGTTTTCAACCCAATCTTAGATACAATATTAACACACGTGCCTGATAAGATGTGTAAGTGCAATGGAGTCAGGGAAAGGTTTGCTTTTTTGATGGGCAGAGAAACTGAAAACTTTCAGCAGCAAAGACCTGAAGAGCCACACTCAAATCTTGGGAAGCAGCTTCACTGAGGATTTAAACTCCTGATAGTTTTGAGAACAAAACTGAGCTCTTCACCAGTTTTTGCAAGCAAATTTTTCAGGGTTACACGCAAATAAAGGTGCCTATTGATCTTCTTAGCTACATTCACACAATGTCTTTAGAAGTGAGTCTCCCTAACACAGAAACAGCACTGTGTATTTTTTTGCTGTCTTCGTGCAACTATGACTGCTAATGAAAGGCATTTCAGCAAGTTAAAATTAATCAAGACCTACCTAAGAACATCTATGGGGCAGGAAAGTTTAGCGATCTGGCAGTTATTGCTCTAGGGAACTTAGGAGCAAGGTGGATAGATGGGGATGAGCTAATTAATGAGATTGCTTCAGAGAAGGCTAGGAAAGTCCCTTTGTAGAAGTACTTTGTGGTCAGGGAAAAGGGACAGATTTTAGTCTTTGAACTGGGCCTGGAAAACCCTTGGCACATCACTGGGCTAAACTGTGGCTTTGCCAAAAGCCTTAAGGGGCAGCATGTTGCATGCACTGCCTCAGGAGCATATTGTGACTTCAGGTCAGGTGTCATAAAATGGTCCCTCATTCCCACTTTGTCCTCAGGGGAGCAGGGTGGGAGGGAAGCAGCAATCTGCACCAGTTATATGCCTACTTAAGTTAGGGTGACCAGACAGCAAGTGTGAAAAATCAGGACAGGGGGTGGGGGCCGGGGTAATAGGAGCCTATATAAGAAAAAGACCCAAAAATCGTGACTGTCCCTATAAAATCGGGACATCTGATTACCCTAACTTAAGTGTACATCCCCCTCCATGCCAAGTCATCTGTGCTGGCTGGTACATTGTAGAGGGAGGGACTAAATCAAGGCTCCATCCATCACTGCCCCTGACCCTGTCTGCCCAATTTCTCCACTCGCTTGTGTGTATGGGA
Organism: Chelydra serpentina; assembly: GCA_037349315.1. Classification (NCBI taxonomy): domain Eukaryota; kingdom Metazoa; phylum Chordata; order Testudines; family Chelydridae; genus Chelydra; species Chelydra serpentina. The sequence goes on from JBAIAC010000004.1 coordinate 142,736,004, forward strand.
AGATTAGCAACACTTGCGGAGGCTGTCCTCATGATGATAATGGGTAGCCCGTGCAGGGGAATAAGAGGGGGAAACTCACACCATATTACTGCAGAGGTGTGTGGGATGAGTGACAAGCTTGCTCTTTACAATTTCAAATTAATCATCAATTTTACTATTTCATATCTCAAAACTACCTCTGGTTAATTATTATCCATCACATAATGAATCGGAACATTGAGGTTTATTCATACAATATACTGTCTGACAAATAATTTTTGAAATCTGACCAATTCTATTGAGAGAAAATATATATTTTATTTCTTGCTGCGTTTCTTGCTTTCTCGCTGCATTTCTTGCTTTCTCTCCCTTCATCACTTAACCCTGTAACTGTAGCATGTGTTTGTAAAGCATTCCGGGCTAAAGTTTATAAAAGGCACTATACAGAAAATTACACCATTTTTAATAAACAGGAATGGAGAATTTATTATTTGGGGTCCTGACCTTTCCCTGAAGAAACAAAAATCTCAGGGGAAACAAATGCCATTTTAATCTTACCATTTTCCAGCTGCTATAAACAGTCATGTTGTGATGCATTGCATATTTCAGTAGGGGATTTTTTATAATTAAGGGAATGAAAAATAAATGAAATTGGCAGCATCCATTTTACTTTTAGATGAGAAAAGAAGGGGAAATATTTCAGATATAACTAACCGAAAAAAAATGTTACAACTAAAATTTGCCTCTCATTGATTATCTTTGAAAGTGGCCATAATGATAAAGATGCAATATTACAGGGGGAGTTGCAGCGTGCTCATCACTTTAGAAAAACCAGCCACTTTTTAGGGGCCTAAATCTATATTTAGGCACCTAACTTTAGATACCCATTTTTAAATTCTTGACCAGCAATCTTACTTTACTTTTGAAAATCAAGTTGCTTATTTGGGTGCCTAAATATGGCCTTATGAGTCTAATTCTAGGCATCCATTTTGAAAATCTTGGCCAATCTTGCTAATACAAAGATGTGGTGAATCCAAAGCTTCTTTGTTATCATTTTATTTCTTTATGCTCTATACAAGCAGTCTTACTTACATCCTTCCCATGCCAATTTGGGTGCAAAGGGCAAGAACCACTCTCACGCATTCCTCTGTGATTTGCTACTGCTTCCATTTGCTATATGATGTTGAGATCAACTATTCTGCCCTTCCTGCTAAGCATTCTTCATAAGGCTTCTCTTGGGTGCCTTCATTTTCTCACACCAATTGGTTTCCACTTGACAGTTTCATGGGGGAGTCTGGGTGTTGCCATTCAGAGTACATGCCCCAAATATGTCCAGCGTTTCTTTCTGATTCTGGTGGAAACAAGCTAATGGTTTGTGATTTCTCAGTTCTCTGCATTGGTAATGAAGTCTTTCCAACCAATGCCCAGAATCTTTCCCAGGCACTTATTTTCAAAGGTGTCTAGTTTTCTCTCCATTTTTTAGTAGCTCTCCAGTTCTCACAGCCAGATGTTAGCATCAAGATTATTTTTAATTGAAAATGCTCAGTTTTGTTCTGGACAGTAAATCTCTTGATTTCTGTACATTGCTGAGTTTAGTGAATGCTGTGAATGCCGTTCCTATCCTTGGTGTCACTTCCTTTTTTAGGTCTCCAATGGCTAATATGGTGCTCCATGGGTAGATGAACTGTTCTACTGTCTTGATATTTTTGCTTCCTAATGTGATGTTATTGCTTGACATTGAGTTTTCAAAGAAGTTTGTTGTAACATAAGTAATTTTGAGCCAAACTTGGCCTGCTTTTTTTTTTCCAAGTTGCTTGTTTTTGTAACTTTGTGAGGTCTTCTGGCATTTGCCATAAATCCATTCTATATCCGTGTTTGTGTTGCTAAAACACTTCTTCATTATCCAGTCTAGGGCAATGCCAAACAACAAGGGAGATAAAATGAAGCCCTGTTTCACACCAGTATCTTCATTGAACCACTCTGTTGTCTGGTTGTTCACCCTCACAAAGGTATATATAACTTTCTAATTGCAGAAAATGGAACACATTTGCCCCAGCCCTTCCCCACCCCTGCCTCAGGACCCCACCCCTGCCCTGGCCCCTTCTCTGAGGTCCCACCCCCACTCACTACTTCCCCTCCGTCACTCGCTCTCCACCCCCCTCGCTCACTTGCTCATTTTCACCGGGCTGGGCCAAGGGGTTTAGGTGCAGGAGGGGGCTCAGTGCTGGGGTAGGGGGTTGGGGTGCGTGTTGGGATTAGGGCTCTGGCTGGGGGTGCGGACTCTGGGGTGGGGTTGGGGATGAGGGGGTTGGGATGCAGGAGTGGGCTCCAGGCTGGGGAAGAGGGGTTTGGAGTGTAGGAGGGGGCTTTGGGCTGGGGCAGGGGGTTGGGGTGTGGGTGGTGGTACGAGCTTTGGGCTGGGGGTGCGGGCTCTGGGGTGGGGCACAAGGTTGGGATGTGGGATGGGGTGAGGGCTCCAGCTGGGGTTCTGGGCTCTGGGGTAGGGATGGGGATGGGGAGTTTGGGGTGCAGGACAGGGCTCCTGGCTGGTGCCAAAGGGTTTGGAGTGTGGGAGCAGGCTCAGGGCTGGGGAAGCGGGTTGGGGTGCGCGGAGGGGGTGGGGGTCAGGGTGTGGTCTCTGGGTGATACTGACCTCATGCGGCTCCCAAGAAGTGGCAGCATCTCCCTCCAGCTCCTAGGCAGAGGGGTGGCCAGGGGGCTCTGTGCGCTGCCCCCGCTCACAGGCACCACCCCCGCAGCTCCCATTGGCCATGGTACCTGGCCAATAGGAGCTGCGGAGCTGGCACTCGGGGTGGTGCCTGCTTGTGGGGGGCAGTGCCCAGAGCCCCCGTGGCTGCATCTCCACCTAGGAGCTAGAGGGACATGTCTCCCACTTCCCGGGAGCTGCATGGAGCGGGGAACAGAGCCTGCCAACTCCGCTGCAGCCAACCAGACTTTTAGTGGCCCAGTCAGCTGTTCTGACCAGAGCCGCCAGGGTCCCTTTTCAACCGGGCTTTCCAGTCAAAAACTGAATGCCTGGCAGCCCTATTGTTTCTCCACAGCCTAGAGGAAGCATGACTTATTATGAAAGGGATGTGCTGTAGTTAGCTTGATGGGATTGTCACCAGTCACAGCCTTTTAAGCTCATGACTGTGACAGGAATGTTTCATTGTACACACCTTTCAACAGAGGCTTTCTTGGAGATTTTAAAATCTTCCAAGCCCCTTGCACAGTAATGTGTAATTGAAATTTATATATTTTTTAAAAATAAGCAATTTTGTAGAATTACTAAACCTTCCAGTTACTGCAGGTGTGAGGCTCTGCATTCAAAATGTGCAGCATCCCTTTTTTTTTTAGCTATGTTAATGGCTATAACTTTATTTTGGTAATTAATGTAATTCATGATGTGTAAAAAATTAGGCACACCATTCTCATTAGCAGTAGAGCAGGAATGCCTAATTCCTTCTAACAGAGGATTAATTATCAAAAGGGGAATTACACGCATAAATCCCCACACACTGTGATAAAAATAGACCCTTTTATCTCTAAAATGCTGAAGCACCATCATATTGTATCTTGTCAAACCATCATTTAAAATTGGTAGCTGCTATTCCCTTTTCCTTTGTTGCTCCAAGAAACTGTCTCGTTTTATTAAAACATTTTTGTTAGGGAAGTTTATCATCTTTCCAGCTGAGGTAGTTTTCAAAGATTTATAAGTAACTGTTTATTAGGGAGGGATAATGTCTGTTTCCTAAGGCAAAAAGTCTACTTGATTTTTTTAAACCCTTACATTCAATGAAGAGATAGTTTGAACGCCATGCACATATCCAAACTCTGCATAGCTTTTTCCTTCTCGTTCTCTAGTTGTCTTACTGCAGCTGCACAGCTCTTTCCTTTCTTGGTATCAAACCATGCTTCCAGCTGTCACTTGTTGACTTGGAGACTGTGTTGCTCTCTTCTCCTCTGATTATCCAGCTGCAATTGAGAATTACCCCTAGACCAATAAGAACAGGAGTACTTGTGGCACTTTAGAGACTAACAATGTGGTTTCCCATTATGTCTATCATGAGAGAGAAACTCACATGGGTACATTGCATAAGAGTCTTCTCTTAATTGGACTCTCAGTACAATCAATGCTTTTATGAAGAAGCAAGCAATGACTTTTCAGATCTATTATGGCCCCAAGATAGCAAAGCATTTAAGCACATAAGTAAAGTTCAATGATTGCTGAATCGATGCCTATAATGGAAAGGATGTAAATCTCCATTTCAGTACACCTTTATGTGAAGTTTTGGATAAAGGAGCAAGGAGTCATTCTTCAAGTGAATATTACACAATTGCCAGTTTGGTTTATTTGAGTTTACTATAGGCAGATAGTTTATATAAGTGTTTTAAAGCAGTTGTAGCATGTACTCCAAAATCTTTTGGACTATGGAATTTTCATGCACAAGAAATACAACAATGCATAGATCACATAGAAAACAAACAACATCCTAAATGCAATACCCCTCACTCTAGCTCACCCTTGCTTTGGGAGACCATCTGTGTTCAGGTAGACAGAGCTCACACCTCCCGCCATCAGGCTCATGCAGGGGTTTCCCTGTGCTTGAGCTGGTGAAAATGGCTGAAAATCCCTGAATAGAGCAATTCCTGCCCTTTATGATCTTCCATTCCCTCTGTCAGAAGACTCCTGGATCAGTTTCCCCAGGTGATCCCAGACCTCTGCCAAGAGGCTTCATTGTCAGGCAATGCCCTCCCCTCACTAAACAGTCCCAAAGAATTCTATAGCAGGGATATAAAGCTCTATTACACACTGCTTGCATCCGAAGAAGTGGGTATTCACCCACGAAAGCTTATGCTCCAATACCCCTGTTAGTCTATAAGGTGCCACAGGACCCTTTGTCGCTTCTACAGATCCAGACTAACACGGCTACCCCTCTGATACTCTAGAGCAGTGGTTTCCAAACTTGGTCCGCAGCTTGCTCAAGGTAAGCCCCTGGCAAGCTGGGCCGGTTTGTTTACCTGCCGCCTCCGCAGGTACGGCCACTCGCGGCTCCCACTGGCCACGGTTTGCTGTTCCTGGCCCGCTGCTTTCCGCAGATCCCATTGGCCAGGAACGGCAAACCACGGCCAGTGGGAGCTGCGAGTGGCCGTAACTGCGGAGGCGGCAGGTAAACAAACTGGCCCGGCATGCCAGGGGCTTACACTGAGCAAGCCGCGGCCCGAATTTGGGAACCACTGCTCTAGAGCAGTAGTTCTCAACTTATTTACCAGTGTGGGCTGCATATGCAGCTCTCCGTTATATGTGCTTCAGCCTGCATCCACACAATATATATACTACCTGAATGGCCCTGAGGATGTCACATGGACCGCAGCTGTGTGCTGATTGGGCTCTAGAACAGCAGTTCTCAAACCTGAGGACCCCCATTTTGATTTAAAATTTTGCTGTGGACCCCCAAGCTCCCCGCTCAGCCCCAGGCCCTGCCCCAACTCCACCACTTCCCCCAAGGCTCCACCCCACCTCACCTCTTTCCACCCCCGCTAAACCCCTGCCCCTCCTCTTCCATGCCTCTTTCTGTCCCTTCCCCTGAGCACCCCCATCCCTCCTCCTCCGCCTCCCTCCCAGCACCTCTTGCATGCCAGGGAACAGCATGCAGGAAGCACTGGGAGGGAGGAGGAGGAGTTGATCAGTGGGGGCCCCAGACACCCTGGAGTACCCTTGCAGACCCCCAGGGGTACACGGACCCCAGTTTGAGAAACGCAGCTCTAGAGAATGGTTTTAAAATTATATGGAAAGGATATTCCTCTCCATTAAATTGTGTTACCCCTTTTGACCTGAGTGGCTACCCCAAAAATTGAGGTCTAGTGTGTTGTTACAGTTAGGAGAAGAAAATGGTGGTAGCCAGGTATTTCTTTTATGCAGTTTTATTGACAGAGAACATATGAAGTCCTGTGCCTCTGAACACAGAAGGAATCAAATAGCAGGAAACAGCTTTGGCTCACAGCACCAAAAACACTTTTCAGACTGAACCCTAAATCCAAAAATGTTTCCCCAAGCTTCTTCCAGTGTCATCCCCTATACTTTCCAGTGCTCCTTTAGGCTGTCTGTGTGGCTCTCTGGTCTTCCCCAATTTATCTCCCCGTCCCCTCCCAAAAGAGAAGAATACTCGGCAAAATCACCTCTGCCCACCCAGTCCAAAACTCCTGGGTGGGTTCACTCATTCCTTTTGTCATAAGTAGAGGGTTATCCTTACAGTTACATTGATTGGTGTAAACACACTTTAATTTATCTCAACAGGGTTTTAATCCAACCCATAACAAGGTTTTACCCCACTCAGAACAATTCTATAACTCTTGCCTCCCACCCACCTTTTCTAGTTTTTCTCCCCCTTTTTCAGCTAAAGTTGATGAGTGTATGGGGATGATGGCATACCTGACACTAGTTCTCTCGTATTGTTTTATCCTGCACTTGCAAGTCCTTTGTGATATGAGGAGACTGTTATTTGCTCAAGGTGAACCTTTGAATGAATTTGTGTTCTTGTTTAATAGGTTACATTTGATTAGTTAATTAACATCCTAATGAATTTCAGATGAAACAACACACATTTATTTTTAGCCTTGAATAGAGGTGTTAATTGGTAACAACAGACTGGGAGAGCATTTTAGTACTTAATCACCAAAATACCTATATCTTTTTGGGGGGCTAATTCTGTGAGGGCTTGAGCACTCCTGAAAGATGCTGTGCAGCCTCATATACCATAGAAATCAATAAGAATTGAGGGCTTTTAGGACCTCCCAGAGACCTTTGTCAATCTGCAGTATTGGACCTCTACACAGTAACTTTCTAAAGCCTCTCCACTGTGCATGTGCTAGTCTTGCTACGTTGTACAGTCTTCCAAGGCTGACTTGACATCATATCACCATAAAATTGCCGTACAGACGAAGTGTTCACTAAATATATAGAAATGGAGGCTTTCATTTCAATGTGATTGAATTTTCCATTAGCAGTGATATTAGTAGCTCCAACTATGCTACAGAAGCAGCCACTTTTTAAAAAGTGGGCTCTGCAAGAGTTTGTGTGACCTGAGTATACGGGACGTAAGTTCCTTCGGCACTGGAGATACCACTGTACGAGGAAACCGTTTTTTACAATAGCTGTTCTTTTGTACTGTCGAAAGACTCAGACTCTTATCTCCCATTTTCTCTCCTAATTAATTTTTAGTCATTTCATATTTCTACACCACTCAAATAAAGCCTTTTCATTTCCCTGGGAGATGGGTAGAGTAGCAGAGGTTTCCTTTTCCCCCTCATAATAGCCAGTCAACCATGCAATGTCATTTAGGACCACATTCTGAGCTTGCTTAAACTAAGGCTATGTTTACACTATGGACCTTACAGCAGTTGTACCGCTGCAGCTGTGCCACTGTAAGGTCACCTATGTAGCCGCTGTATGCCTGTGGGAGAAAGCTCTCCCACTGGCATAATTAAACCACCGCCAACAAGCGGCGGTAGCTATGGCGGTGGGAGAGCATCTTCCGCCCACATAGTACTGTCCACACTGGCACTTTGTTGGTGAAATTTATGTCAGTCGCGGGGGTGTTTTTTTCACACCCCTGACAGTGACCGACAAAAGTGCTAATGGAGACAAAGCCTACTATAACTAGTGGGTAACTCCACTGGGGAAAGTCAATTGAATAGCTCTTGCCCATGCTGTCCATGAAAGGAATATATTGCTGATGAGCCTCATGGCTGGCTCAAACTCCCAGCAAAATAATAATGCAAATGATTAGCTCAACTGATTTACTCACGTCATCAGCTGTTGGGGAAAAGATAGCTGCAAGTTGCAAGGCTCAGAAAGATAGTGTAGGAGAGGAAAAGGCAGGCTGTCTGTCAGACTGTGATATGCTAACCTGCTGCACTGTGAAGAAAATGGGCACTATATTTTATGTTTAAATAACAGGGGATATATACAGACTGCTTTCAAGAGGGAGGTCTGAGCAGGCGAAATACATTTTCTACTCTAAAGTTATTGGGCCTGATACTTAATTACATTAAGGCCTAAAGTTAGTGCAAATGTAATCTACTTTGAAGCATTAATGTAAATTACAATAAGGTTCATTGTCTGAATTGATTGGTTCATATACGGGGATGAAAGAGAACTTTCAATCTCTTCTGGCAGCAAGAGATTCCATATTAATATGAACCTTATTTAGTATGTATCAAACATTCACCACCAAAGATAACAACTTTAAGGTAGGATACATTATCCATGTAGATTACTTTAGTGATGGCTGTCCTACACTCAAATATATTTAAAAGTATATATTGTAGATATTGTTACATTCTTGTTCTGTTAGGGCGATTCTCCACCATATCACTTGACATTGCTAATGATGCAAACAGGTTAATGGCTACTGTTATATTTGCAAATCTTACCATTAACCTCATGGGCTAGAATGGATTTTATGTGCGACAAGAAGATCTAAGACCAAAATAAAAGTTACATACTGGTATGTAACAAGTGGTAGAGAGAATTTAAAGATCAAAAGTTTACAAACTACTGTTGCAGATAGACACCACTGTGCTCTCTAATATACATTCTGAAGAACCAGATGAACATTTCTCAGCAGGGTTCTATAATATACATACTAAGGAGTATAAACCAGATTGTGTTTGGTCTTGTATGAATCCACAGGGGGGGGAAAGGAGGCTTCCCTCACCCTTTTTACCTCTCTTCATGGTCCAAAGTCAGGAATGCAATTACATTTTAAAACTAGCATTGACAGAAGTGTTAGTTCCCCAAAGTAGATTTGGCAGGGCAAAGGAGGACCAATAGCAGAGTTGGCCCCACTTGGTGTGGGGGAATACGCTTCTGCATCTTGAAGAAGGGTACAGTCGGGACTGCCCTGCTTGCTATCCCCCAAAGCACCAAGAATTGTGCCTGACTCAAAACATTTCCCCTTCTTATCATCAATGTTACCAATCTCGGTGGAGCTCTTCCAGCATAATGTGACACACCAGACTAATGATTTTTTTTATTCTCAACAATAAAATGTCTAAGATTAAAATATTGGTAAAGTGGCAGGGCACATATGATTATTAATTTGCTCATAAAACACTGTGCCCTCCTTTTTAATAATCTGATGAAATTGGGTTAGACATGCCTTTGGCCAAAGTTAATACAGTCTGTTACTGTTTGGATATAATACATAGTTTCCCTGTATAAAAGAAAGAGAAGATAGTGGTGAAGGATGATTAAGATTTTTAATCGTTCTCCATATATTTAATGAATGATGGGTATAAAGCCTGTTCACTGGAAGTGGGAAGAATCTTATTTAAATATTAAAAAGGAATGTGTCTGAGCAAAGAATGAGGAAGTTTATTATTATTGTTTATTATTTGTGTTCAGTGCTGTTTGGTATTTATTGTCAAACAGATAGACTTGAATAAGTCATTGCATAGTGTCTCTGTCATAAGCTCATTTTTGTAATGGTTAGTGCTGCACTAGTATGTCAATAACTTGTAAAATGCTTATACTGTTAAAGTGTCTGTCATGAACTTTAGATATTTGTACACATATATTAAAAATGGGTGCCTACATTTGGACTTCTACACACACTTTTAGGCACCTAAAAAGGTATCCTAAATTTTCAAAAGTCCCAAGCACCAAGAAGCTCCTGTTGGGTTCCTGAAAATGGATTAAGGTGTTTAAATAAGACTCTATTTTTTGGTGTGTAGTTACAACAATCTAATACAAGTATCAGAGGGGTAGCCGTGTTTGTCTGGATCTGTAGAAGCAACAAAGAGTCCTGTGGCACCTTATAGACTAACACTTATTGGAGCATAAGCTTTTGTGGGTGAATACCCACTTCTTCAGATGCATCTGTTAATCTATAAGGTGCCACAGGACTCTTTGTCAATCTAATACAGTTAGTTTGGGGCCAGAAAAATAATAAAGTATCTAATCTGGAGAGTCATTTCCTCCATTTTAACCTGGGGCTTGTAATAAACATTGTACTAAATCAAATTAATTATTTTCAGTTCTCTCAAAATGTGCTTGCTATCTAAGAAACAAGATTCTATGGGTGGGATTTTCAACAGCACTGAGTGCTGGTCTACTATCATCATGAAGTCAGTGGGAGTTTTACCATTGACTTCAATGGGAGCAGACTTATGTTAATGCTGAGGGCTCTTGAAAATCCCGATGTTGCCAACTGTTACAATATTTGGCACTTTTTAAAGGGTTCTTGTGAATTTCTGGCATCAGTGTCTCAAATGTTGTCCTTATCCAAAATGGCTAATCCTATTTCCCATTACTTACAGTCAATGGGGTTGAAGCCAAAGGCTGCCCTCGAGATAGCCACCATATTCTTTCTGGATTAGAGAGGTTGCCCTCAGTGAAGATGCAGGTACGCTCCCATTGTTTCCAAGGGGACTGAAGCCAACCTGAAACTCAGAAAAGTTTCTGGCCAAATAATCACCATGGGAGGGCCAAGCAAGAAACAGGGGAATATCTGAAGATGTCAGCAGTGGAACTGTGGGGGCAGCAGAGAGGAAGAATGTATTAGAACGGGAGTGCAGGGGAAGGCTAGGAGCCTGAGGCAGACAGTGGGGACACAGGAGTGTGTGGGAGCTGGAGGCAAATTAAGCAGAACAGTGGAAAGAAGCATAGCAGAATAGGAGAATGGGATGGATAAAAGGCTGTGAAGGGAAAGGGTGGGAAATGCGGGAGGTGACTGACAGGTGGGAGACTGAAGTCTCTGGGGGAGCAGGCAAGGAGAACGTTAGTGGAGCATCTGTCACTCTATCCTGTCTAGGTAGGGCGGGAGATAGAGAGGGATAGAATGATAGTTCCCCAACTCGGGGGATGAGTGGAGGTAAGGAGCAGTAAGCAGGGAGGTCTGCATTTATTCATGCATATTTAAGACTGAATTTTGATCCTGAGATAATCACACACAAATTGGAGATAGGTGAAAAAATCAAAAACCAAACAAAAGACAGTGCAACTCCTTTTCTTAAAATCTCATGATTTTTAAGTCTACCTTGAAGATGTTTAGATGTTAGGGCTCGGCAGTATTTAAATCCTGCACCGTGCTCCTCTGTGCTGCCTCTCTCTATAACCGTGTATAGGAGGGATTAGGGGATGGCCAGTAAATTCATTACTACACAGATCCACAGGATTAAACTATCCATGTATCTGAGGTGCCCAATGGAAGAAAGTGTTCTCGTCCCTTCCCACTGCAATCCTTTTCTGATTAGCTGCCCTGCACAAAGCTCCTAGAAGGTGGTCAAGAGGGCAGCTTGGGTATGTTTACACAGCAAAAAAAAAAAAGAGAGAGAGAACCCACAGCAATGAATCTCAGAGCCCAGATCTACTGACTGGGGCTAACACAAGGGCACTAAAAATAGGTACATAGGTAGATGTTCAGGCTGGGGCTGGAATTTGAACTCTGAAACTTACCCCTTACCCTGAACTTCGGAGTTCAAAAGCTCCAGCCTGAGCCTAAATGTCTACACAGCTAGTTTTAGCGCTGTGGCACAAGCCCGAGTCTGTAAACCTGGGCGCTGCCATGTTTTGTTTTGTTTTTTGCCATGTAGACTTACTTTGAGATACCAAAGCCATTCTTGGTAAGTCCCAAACTCTGTTTATATCTTTAAGTTCAAGCAAACTTAAAAAATCTTCCAAATCTACGTACATCAATCTCAGTGATGTCATATATTTTTATAATATGTAATAAGGCGAAAGGGAAAGAATGTGGTTTTTACCCTTCTATTTACAGGCATAGACTTTCATGATTACCTCCTTCAATAGGAGCAAGTGTGTCAGAGACCTGTGTGTAACAATCTTTAGTATTTATGAGGAATTAATTGAAGGAGGATTTCTATTTTCAAATGAGTCAAGTGGATTTACTTTTAATTCACAATTATCTGAGGTTTATGTAGCGTGATGATGCTGCGCTCAACAGTGTGTATTAAGCAGTAAAAAGTTCAGAGGGTTAAAACATCACTAAGATACATTGTGAGTCATAAGGCTGAGGGATCTGAGATTTCAGTCACCAGAGCAATGCAGTCATCTCCCAGAAATGCACTCTAGAGTGACTTATTATTATTGTATAAATATAGAACAAATATAATGCTACTGTAACTATGAGTTCAGATTTCTCAAGACTCTTTATTGCCAGGCTGACATTAAGCACAGACAAAGCAAGCAGACCTAGAGTTGCCAGGTGTCCAGTTTTTGAACGGAAAGCCTGGTTGAAAAGGGGACCTGGCAGTGTCCAGTCAGCACTGTTGACCGGACACTAAAAGTCCAGTTAACTGCAGCAACTGGCCTCTGCCATTGCGGGGCGGGGGCGGGAAGAGCAGCAGCTGCAGCTGGAGCCTGGAGGCACACTCAGGAATGGCTCTGGCAGAGAGAGGTACTGGTGGCTCTCCCATCTTGCCCCGAGGGTGGCTCTCCCTCCCCCAGCCTGCCCCACTCACCACTCCACCCCCAGAGCATGGCTCTCCCTCCCTTGCCCAGCCCCACTCACCTCCCTCCACCCCCAGAGCCCTGCTCAACTGGCAGGGGGTGCGAGGTGGAGAGAGCAGCAAGTGATGGGGGGGAGAAGAAGAACAAGGGATGGGGAAGAGGTGGAACAAGGGGTGGGGACTTGGGGGGAAGAGGCGGAGCTGGGGGTGGGGGGGTTCCAGCACTCAGTGTCTGGTTTTCACAAATTAGAAAGTTGTCCACCTTAAACAGAACTGGTGAGGGAGGCAGTTTGTGGCTTGATCTTCCCCCACAACCTAAACTTATGACCTAACAAATAAAGCCGTTCTTGCTTTAGTGGCTAGAGTTTATCAGCCCCATACTGAATTCATATTATTTAGACCACAATTCACTATTTAATTATTGTTTAGGAGGAGTAAGAATAGCTAAAAAATATGAGAGTGACTGTGCTAATGTTTTTTTAAAGGATCTGAGCATTCTCAGTGTAAACTAGAGCTCTCCAGAAACTTGAGAGAGCCCCTTTGAGCTGATTATTCTTGCAGTAATTAAGTGCTGTGCCTTCTTTCCTGTCAGACTGCATCCTGAGTGCTTTACTAAGGCCTTGTCTACGCTACCAAGTTTTGTCGCCAAAAACTGCCTTTTGTTGACCAAACAGTGCATGCATAGCCACTGCGATGTGACTTTTGTTGGGAAAGATGCCCAGTTTGGCGACTAAATACATCCACCTTGATGAGGGACTTGCATCTTTTTCCTCTACATTTTTCTTGACAAATTGCCAGTGTAGACACCATGCTTGATTTCATCACTTTAATTGGTCTCCGGGAGGTGTCCCACAATGCCCATCGTGACCGCTCTTGTCTGCGGTTTGAACTCCACTGCCCTGCAGCCAGGAATGGGTCCATCTGCTCCTCCTCCTTAGAAGCCCCGGGAATTTTTGAAGTTCTATTTCCTGCTGGCTCAGTGTGGAGAGGTCTCATTGCATCTTTCCAGTTGACCATAGCAGCTTATCGCAGCAAACACTCTCCTGCTTGGACCACTGCAGAGCTGCTGGATCTGCTCAGTATATGGGGAGAGGAGGCTGTGCAGTCCCAACTGCATTTGAGCTGCAGGAATTTTGATAACTACTGGCACATTTCTTGAGGCTTGTGCGAAAAGGGTTATGATCAGGACACGCTGCAGTGCAGAGCGAAGATAAAGGAGATGAGTCAGGCGTATCATAAGATGAGGGAGGCAAACCGTCGCTTCGGTGCTTCACCTAAGACCTGTTGGTTCTATAAGGAGCTGGATGCTATCCTCTTTGGCAACCCCATCTCCATTGCCAAGAGCCCCATGGATACTTTGGAGGGAACGGAGGCAGCAGAAAGAGGACCTAACCCAAAGAATGAAGTTATTGATGAAGAGGTGGAGTTAGACGAGGATGTGGAGCTCCCGGCAGGGTCGCCCAATGGAGCAGGCAGCCAGGAACAGTTCGCCACTCCAGAGATGCTTAGCCAGTCTCAGCAGTTGCTCTCTGGGGAGCAAGAAGCTGGTTATGAAACGCCTCGTAAGTGGCTCTGGCTTGTGTAGTGTGGAGGTGGGTTCAGGGCATAGAAATGTGGGACACTGGCTGTGTTTCTGTGAGCTGGACATTTCCCATGTAGCTAATTGGTACGGCGGAACAGGGTGTTGATGCACCCCGAGGTCTCACGGGAATCCTCCAGAGAGATCTCCAGGAAACTCTCCTGGAGGTACTCAGTAATCCTCTGCCAATGGTTCCGTGGCAGAGCAGCTTTGTTCCTTCCCCCGTTGTAGGAAACTTTCCCATGCCATTCAGCAATCACTTGTGCAGGGACCAAAGTGGCACATAGGCGAGCAGCATAGGGAGCAGGGCAGAAGCCACAAGCATGGAGTAGATGTACCCTCGCGTCCCTGCTTACCCTCAGCAGTGAGCTGTCTGCTAGAATAACCCCCACCTATGGAAAAGTGTAGGAAAATTTTAGCATTTTTTCCATAGAATGCTGCACCACAACCCTTGCAGAAAGTATGTGCTCTTTTCCCCATGTGGAGCGCACCGCCCCACTCCCCCTCCCAACACTCACCAAGCTTTTGCTGTTTGTGGAGATGTGTGAGAGAGTGACTGCAATGTTGCAAAAGGTGTATTTAACTGAAATGTTACAATGCTGTGTGTGAATTTAACAATCCCGCTTTTGTGCACTGTTCCCTTTGCTTCACCAGATGTGGCCTTCAGGAACATCCCACACACCCTGGCCGAGCGTCTCCGCCAGATAAGAAAGCGCCCAAGGCACAGCAAAAAAGACACGTTTCGGGGGGCACTGCAGTGCTCCAATGCAGAAAAAAGGGAACGTAAGGAGTACTGGGAAGCTGAACGGCAGGACAGAAAAGAGAATCAAGCATTAGTTAAGGATGCAACTGAGAAGATGATTAAAGTTATGGAGGAGCAAACACAGACTCTGAAATCCTTAATAGTGCTGCAGACTGAGCAGATCTGTGTTCGCCCTCCCCTGCAGCACATTCAAAACACTTTTCCCTGCCCACCCCAAACTCCACTCGCACATTCCTTTCCACTTTCCGGGACTTCTTGGTTTCCCCTTCACTCCACCCCCTCGGACAACTTTCACAGTGATAGCTGGACCTACACACAGTTGTGAAAGTCTGTCCTTCCCTGGCTCCTCCTTTCCCAACAGGCATACATGTGTTTGTGTGTGCTGTTTCTTGTTCAATAAAAGCAACGTTTTTTAATGGTGAATAGTCTTTATTTTTTTCTACAAATGGAAATTGCAGGCACTACCAGTACCTGCACAGGCATTGTAATCATTGTCTTACAGGCATATAATGCCCAAAATGACACCATTGCGCCCTAGGAAAACTAACACCAGTGACAAAGATATACATTACTGGTACTCATTGTCAAAGTGCTGCCTCAAAGCTTCCCTGATTCGAATAGTCCCCCTCTGGGCTCCTCTGACAGTCCTGGTATCTGCCTGCTCAAAATCAGCGGGCAAGCAGTCTGCCTCAGCACTCCGCCCCTGAGCAAACCTTTCACCCTTAGCTTCACAGAGATTATGCAATGTGCAGCACACAACTATGACAGTTTGAATATTATCCTCGTTAAGGTCTAGCCTACCATAAAGGCATCACCAGCATGCCTTTAATCTATCAAAGGTACATTCAACTGTCATCCAGCACATACTCAGCCTGTTCTTGAACCGCTCCTTACTGCTGTCCAGGTGTCCTCGGTAAGGTTTCATGAGCCACAGTTGTAAGGGGTATGCCGGGTCTTCCAGGATCACTATGGGCATTTCAACATCCCCCCAGGGTAATCTTCGGGTTTTGAAAGAAAGTCCCCGCTTGCAGCTTTCTGTACAGGCCAGTGTTCCTGAAGATGCATGCATCATGCACCTTCCTGAACCACCCTGCATTGATGTCAGTGAAACATCCTCGGTGATCCACAAGTGCCTGAAACACCATGGAGAAGTACCCCTTTCTATTGATGTACACTGTTGCAAGGTGGTCTGGTGCCAAAATTGGAATGCGTGTGCCAGCTATCGCCTCTCCACACCTAGGGAACCCCATTTCTGCAAAGCTGTCCACTATTTCATGCACATTTCCCAGAGGCACGGTCCTTCATAGCAGGATACGATTTATTGCTCTGCCCACTTGCATTAACGCAGCCCCAACGGTCAATTTCCCAGCTCCAAATTGATTCGCGACCGACCAGTAGCAGTCTGCAGTTGCCAGCTTTCACACAGCGATTGCCACACACTTCCCTACTGAGAAGGCAGCTCTCATTCTGGTTTCCTTGCACCACAGGTCTGGGGCAAGCTCCACACACAGTTCCAGGAAGGTGGCTTTCTGCATCCGAAAGTTCTGTAGCCACTGCTCTTCATCCCACACCTGTGTGACTTTATGATCCCACCATTCAGTGCTTGTTTCCCGAGCCCAGAAGTGACAGTCTCCCCTATGCAGCTGCTCTGTGACTGCCAAAACCAATCTAAAGTTGCTCCTATCCATGTCACTCAGAATGTCGGGTGCCTGCAAGTCTCCTTCAGTTAGGAACTTGAGGATTAACTGCACTGCCATCCGCAATGTCTTCATGACAGTTAACAGAGCATAGGAGAGCAGTGCGGGGTCTAGCCCATCTCACAAAGATTCCAGGGTGCACAGCAGAGAATGGCAGTTGCAAAAATGCCACCAAAGAAAGCCGGAAGCCCACGGAATGCTGGGACACAAAGCAATGTGTCACGGGACATTTAGCCAGGTCCCAAGCTTCACCGTGGTCTGCTTCACCTTCCCACAACACCTCGCAACAGAAGGTGTTGAGCTGGACTGTGGGATAGGTACCCACAGGGCAATGCTCACCGTGTCAATGATGGTGCCCCCAATGTGTATGTAATCTGCTGACAGAGGGAGCAAGTGTGATCATGAAATTCCGATTTTTATTAGGTCGCCTTTTGGGCGTTGATATCACTTTTGTCGACAAAAATTGGTAGTGTGGACATGACCTAACTGTTACAGGAGGGAGAAAAGGGGAATAAGAATTGTGAATATCTGGGTCTGAATCTTGCAGTTTGGGAGCTTCAACTAGGTAATGTTCATATTCATTTACTAATTCATATTTTCTTTATAATTTTGGCATTATTACACTATAAGTAAACAGGAAGCACAAAAATTAAAAGTCCATAAGTGTGTGTTTACTGGGAATTATGGCTACCGACCAGCCATTCAAGCTCTTTTTGTGTCAAGGTTTCTAACACCATTAGAAAATGTTTTTCTAGACAGCCAATAACTATGCTATCCTGTACTATTTGTTTTAATAGATAAACAGAACAATCATATTCTGCTCCATATCTTAATGCATGACATAAATCATATTAACAACTGAATGATACCTTATTGGCAGTAAAAATTAATATTAATTAATGTCTGAACAGTGCTTTGAACATGTAAATCACAACATAATTGCTAATTATTAATACAAAGTAAACTTCTGGTTTGAAGTTTGGACCAACTCCAAACATTAGTTCTTATTATTTTATTTTGGTTTGTTGTAAGGTTTATTGTATTTACTCACATAAATCCTGACTCCAAATTATAATCCAAAAGATGCCAGTAAATGAGAAAGTCAGAAGTAATGTAAGAAAATTTTATTAAAGAAAATGAGTGGAGTAATCCCCAGAGGTCCCCCCCAAATTACTATAGAAATCTAAGGTTCAGTCTTGGATGCACTTCACATGAATTAACAGATCATGAGAGTGTGTTTGTGACCAACATAGATTTTGGAGTTAGTGAACCCAATTACTCATCATGTATTCATTCAGAGCTGACAAATCTATGGCTTTGTCTACACTATAGACCTTACAGCAGCACGCTATACCGCTGCAGCTGTGCCACTGTAAGGTCTGTCCCATAGCCGCTCTTGGGGGGAAGAGGCGGAGCAGGAGCAGGGCCTCGGGGCCCTAGTTACCAGCAATTAGAAAGGCGGCAACCCTACTGATGGAGCTGCTCAGGTGTAACAATGGTAGGAAATGCTAAGAAGAAAACAGAGTTTTAGACACAGCCTCTCCAGGCAAAAGAATAAATGGACACAAATCAGACATCAAGAATTGTAACATTCAAAAACCAGTAGGAAAGCACTTCAATCTCCCTGGACACTCAATAATAGACTTAAAAGTGGCAATTCTTCAACAACAAAAATTCAAAAACAGACTCCCAACGAGAAACTGCAGAACTGGAATTAATTTGCAAACTGGTCACCATCAAATTAGGCCTGAATAAAGACTGGGAGTGGATGGGTCACTACAAAAGTAATTTTCCCTCTGCTGATACTCACACGTTCTTGTCAGCTGTTGGAAATGGGCGACGTCCACCTTGATTGCACTGGCCTTGTTAGCACTACAAAAGTAATCAACTGTTGAGAATAGGCCATTTCCACCTTAATTGAATTAGCCTCGTTAGCACTGACCCCCCCCCCACTTGTAAGGCAAATCCCATCTTTTACTGTATTTTTCACTCCACGCATCTGATGAAGTGGGTTTTAGCCCTCGAAAGCTTATGCCCAAATAAATTGGTTAGTCTCTAAGATGCCACAAGGACACCTCGTTGTTTTTGCTGATACAGACTAACACGGCTACCACTCTGAAATCAATTCAATGGGTGGCTCATTCCTCATTCACAATTCTGATTTGAGATTAGTCAGCTACTTTAAGTCCACTTCATATGGATCACATTGATTTAGCACAAGACCCTTGACCTCAAATTTGGCTTCCCATCTTTTAGATCTGTTGTTCCAATTTCCTTGAGAGACCAAATAAGAAATATATTAAACCCTACATGAGATTAGCTGCCTTGACACAGAATGTACAAATGAACATTAACATAAGACAATAGCAGCATCTTTGAGGTCAAAAATATCCATTATATGGATCACTTTTTTGTATTACAGCCTCATAACCCACTTGTTCAAATGTTATAAAATATAATGTTTCTCATTGTATTCTTTTATGAAGCCAGGAATCTTTCAATAAAAGAGCCTCATTCTAAAGCTGTTAGCACCCTATTATGTTACTGCCACTGGTATGTATGTGTTCTCCAGTTGCAAAAAGGGAATAATGTAGAATCGCTAGAGTTTTTGTACTTACAGCACTGTACAAGCAAGATGTAATTGGAGCATTAAAATGAATGCTACATATGGTGAAGGACAGTCTGTACGTTAGGATGTTAAGAACTGGTAACAGTGAGGATTACTTTAAAAAGACAAATTAAATGTGTATTTTTCTCTATTGTGCTACATCTGGTTTCTGTCAGAATGAATCTTGTTGATCTTGGTTTCAAGGTTTCTATTCTGTGAGTTTTTAAACCAAGGTCAAGCAGTAGGCAGCACTGAGACCTTGAAGGTGTCATTGACTAGGAATATACAAGCTTTATAGCTACAACACTAATTGTTTACCATTCATAGAAAGAAATATAGGTGGGCAAAATGTTATAGATACAGATTTTTCTATAGCTGTATACACATCAGCATGTCAATAGACAGACGATAAAGATTATGTGAACATATGTGAGCATACACATGTTTATATAAATACATGTGTGTATATCGAAAGAGAGAGAGAGATGCATATATAAAAAAACACAATGTGAAATTATAATATGTGGGTATCCCAGTAGAGATATAGGGCTCTGTCATACTCAGGCCCATTTACATTGCTCTGATGCATAAAATGTTCCTTGAGTCAATGGATTTCCTACACCCCTGGCTAAGAGGGTTCTCCTGTGGCCTAGAGCTGGCAAATCAGCTTTAATCAAGCCCCTCAGCTTCCCAAGGGTAGGAATTGTGTCTGGAATGCTGTGGTGCTCTGCTTATCCCCTGCTTCCCAAGCCCCTAGGAAGTCATGAGAAGTGGAGCATCCCACCATTCTTGAGACTGCTTTAACTTTCATGGGGGAGGAGGTGAGTATGCTCTCACAAACACCCCACAATAAAGGTAGCGTGTTGCCCCACCTCCAGCCCTTTATTGCTCTGGTGCGCATGGGAATAGAGATACTGAAACTGGGCTATTTGTGACATTGTAGCTGCATGAGTAATGAGACTTGAAGTGGCCTCCTGAGCAGATTTTGTTTCTGTTAATACAGTATGTTTGACATTGCAGCCTTCATATATTATGTCCAAACTGAAGTATAATTACAAAAGAAAAACAACTTTAATAACATGTTTTATCAGAATGGCTTCTGAGAGCTCCACAGGGAATATGTCTAATCTAGGCGTTTTCTCAGCAGGCATTATCTTTTTGTGCACCAGCAATGTCTGCAGTGGAAATGAGACTTCTAGGCTGGTATTCCAAGCGGAAGGGGGGGATGGAGAGGGGAGGATCCAACCAAAACCAGGTTTCATTAGTCAGAAGGCAAATGGATTTATATGGGGTTTACAATACTATCCAAACTGATCATTAATTCTGTTAATGTCTTTCACTGGCCTTTAAGAGTAGCCATATGATGTGTGAGGTGCTGTAAGTGGGTTGGAATTTTCTGAATAACACTTCCAACATTGTTGGCACATTGTTATGAACGTAAGGTCAGCGTACTCCCGTATCAGAATGTTAATACTTCAGATGAATTAGGTTTGTAAGGATTACCTTAGTTTTGGAGATCTTATGCCAGGCCTTTCTGTGAATTTGATTTAGTTCTGAACATCTCCTAAAGCATGTCTTGTTTCATGTTTTGTTTTGTCTGTCAATTAGAGCAAATACATTCCCCTCTTTTGACGGCTTTAATATCATCCCACAGGCTAATAATAGGTCAAGGTTGCTGCTTTCTGAAAAAGCCAGTGAGAAGTAATTCTATTCCTTGTCAGAAGGATCTATAATTGTGCGGTATCACCTTTCATTCCCTTTCTATGGACTATCATTAGTGCTATCTCCTGCTCTCTCTGGTGAGCTCTGTCTTTCCCCTCAGGCCCTGTAGACCCCACTTTCGTTTCCAGGGTCCTCTTTCTTCCCTCTAAATGCCTCCATATCTCTCCATTCTATCTAAGAATAAATTAAATTATTATTATTTCAGGTTTATACCATTTGAAAGCTAGATTTTCTTTGTTTATTGTATGTCAAATTTAACAAAAGCTTACTTAAGGTATCCCTTTTGCATCTTCTAATCTCACTGAAGTAAATGGGAGTTTTTCAACTGGCTTCTGTGAAAGAAAAATAAATCTGGTCCTATGTTACAACAATCTAATGTATAGGTATGTATTACTCCAGTATAAGTGATCTACAGAATAACTTAACTATGTACCCACAGGCAGATAATTAGGCATCTAAATGGGTACTGCTGCAGTTAAATGCAGATGCAAAATTACACCCGTATATCAAAGGGTAGATTGGGGCCAGGCTAAAAATTAGTTATATCCTTCTATATACTTGGTTTGTGCTGAATAAATAAGTATTTTGCCAATGATAAGTTATATCGCACAGCATTCTGAGCATTTCTTAGTGAAGAAAAACAATGGTACTGTAGATCCTCTAGGAAGAATGTGATTTCTTTAGTGGGTTCAATCAGATAATCTTATAATATAGTGTTTGGCATTTAATTTCCTTTCCTGCAAATATATTTCATAATTTGAGACTGATTCAGCATTAACCTCTTTTTTGACTGAGAAAAGGCCATTTATTCCTACTCTGTTTCCAAAGGCCTTGTTGGAGCTTCACAGACAAGGTTTTAAAACCTCAAATCTTCAAAAATAATCTACTCAAATGGTAATCATGGAATCATAGAAATGTGGGGCTGGAAGGGACCTCGAGAGGTCATCTAGTAGTCCATCCCCACATGCTGAGCCAAGAAGAAGTAAAACCAGACCATCCCTGACAGACTTTGTCTAACCTCTTCTTAAAAACATGCACTGATGGGGGATTCCACAACCTCCCTTAGTAACTTATTCAAGTACATAACTACCCGTATAAAGTTTTTCCTAATATCCAACCTAAATCTCCCTTGCTGCAAACTAAGCTGATTACTGTTTTTCCTACTCTCTGTGGAGATGAAGAATAATTGCTACCCATCCCCTTTATAACAACCTTTTATATATGTGAATACTTTTATCATGTCCCCCCCACAGCCTTCTTTTCTCTAGACTAAACATGACCAAGTCTTTCAACCTGTCTTCATAGATCAGATTTTCTACATCTTTGGTTATTGTTGTTGTTCGTCTCTGGACTCTCTCCAATTTGTCAATCATTCCTAAAGTGTGGGACCCAGAATTGGATACAGTACTCCAGCTGAGGCCTCACCAGTACCCATAGAGTGGAGCAATTACCTTCCGTGTCTTACATATGACATTCATGTTAATATGTCCCAGAATGCCTTTTTTTGCAATGACATCACACTGTTGACTCATTCAATTAATGAACCACTATAATCCCAGATCCTTGCAATGTACATAGCTACAGTTTTTTCTACTCAGGGCATACACTGTGGAGGAACTAAATGAAACAAGTAAAAGAGACTGGGAAATTTCTAACAATGAGTATTTAAATAAGCCTCTGTGAAACTGAGGACATTTTCATATTTTCCATAATTTTGTTTTCCCCATGATTTCACCCATGAAATTTTATATATTCATGACATTTTTCAAAAACTCTAATTATGCTCCAAAAACATGCCAATATTGCACTTTCCCATGCTTTTACACTGAAAATCATTTTGCTCAATAATGTGCTTGTTTTCTCTGAAAATGATTTCTTTTTTACTACAAAATATTGCAAAAACCAGGACCAATTTTGAATTCACAATCAAATGTGAAACGGCTCGAGTGTTGGGATCCTGAATTTTGCTGTGACTATTTCACCCCCTGAAGTATTTGTATTCACTAATATAATTCCCTGACTTCCCCATTCTTCTCCTGTCGTAACACAATGTGTACCAGCAAACCCAGGAGCAGATCAAGGCTTTGTCAGGATTCAGATCCACCAACATTTCCGAGCCCCAAGACACACTTTTCCTCCTACCTCCATCTCTTCCTCCCAGCCACTTGTAAGCCCTTATCTTTTTCACACTTCTTGCTGGTTCTCTGAAGTAAGGCACCCCAAAGAAACCAAGCCTAACCCAGCTGACAGACAGCACTGTTCATTTGTGCTCTCCTCTTTCTGATCCACATCTGCTGCTCTCCTTCTTTGATCCACTGCTGTGCTGGGTCCACTCTGACTGCAAAGCCTGGATCCTCCTTAACTCTCCAATCAGCAAATCCCTGGAATTATCACTATTTCTAAATGTAGAGCACCATCTCCACTTGTTTCTTCCTTTTCATGCCATAAAATGTATCCCCTTTATTACTAAAACATGAAAATATTTATTGTCAGAATGTGCTCCCATTACTGTTCTGCTGATTAATACAGTCTCTGGGGCAGTGGCATGTGAAATATTGCTTGTAGTATCTCAGAGCAGAAGCAAATCTACTCTTAAAGCATTCTTTTCAGAGTTTAACAAAAAGAACAAAAATAAATACGGTCTGTTCCTTGCCAAGATCTGCCTGTTTTAAACTTTTCAATAGTACAAATCATTATTAATGAAGCACTTACTATTACACTCCCAACAGCATGGTATAAAAGTTACTGCAGTCATTCAAAGGATAAGAAGAAACACAGCAGATAACTTCTGGAGGGGAAAGATTTATGCTCTTTATGAGTTCAAGTTTACATGACAATAAAGGAATGGGGGATGTGTTATCTCTTGAAAGCTTTTGGGGGAGAAATATGAAAGAAAATGGGATTCGGATTTTCAAATTAATGGGAAAGCAACCAGAGATCAAGGTCTCAGCGGTGGGGAAGTACAGCTCCCATCATCAGTTGTTTGTTTGGTTTTTCTAATAAAAAATTATGAAATAAAGCTGTATGACATGGAGATTTACATTACAATGGAGACTAAAGTACATCATGTAATGTAAATCTCCATGTTATACAGTTTTATCTAAAAATAGCTGAGGATGAGCTGCACTGCTGATACCTTGGTCTCTGGCTGCTTTCCATTAATCTGAAAAACAAAATCCCATTTCCTTTGTATTTACTTTATATTAAGCGTATACAACAACATATTATTGCGTCCGCTCTGCATTGATCAGTCTGTACACCCATAAGTGATGTGGGATGTGAGAGGAGTCCATATGAGCAGTGTCTGGAAATAAAGGGCCTGATCCACTCCATTGAAACTAACGGCATCTTTCCATTGACTTCGATATATGTTGGATCAAGCCCAAAGATGGGGGAGAGAAGGTTCCTTATGAGACTGGCTACTCAGTATCATTAGAAGAGTGGGACTGTTCAGTCAAGGCTGTTCTGTAATGGGAACTGAGTTTATGCCAGGTCCTGGCAAAAGAGGAACGGGAGAACTCTTTTGAAATAACAGTATTCAGTGTTTGTCAGCCTAGGACAGAAGAATGTGGAAAGGAGGGAGGGAGGAAGGGGTTAGCAAAAACAAAACAAACAAATGGAAATTTCAATGCCACATTTCTCCTGCAACTGTTTTTTAACAGAAACAGGAGGAGGAGGAGGTCATTTTTGGTTTTGATTCATAGGGCGTGTGATTGGAAGTACAGCAAGACGTTTTATAACAACCCAAGCCCTCCCACAAGGGTTTGCACAGTTTAGCCAAGTGAACACAGAATCAGTTAATAGGCACCAGAAGTCAGAAATTCTACCGAGGGCATCAGGCTATGTTGCTCCCTGGAGAAATATGCTGAACAGAGGGAAGAGACAACAGTTCTGCTGTTTTAAAAATAGGCGCATGTTCTGAAATTCAGCATGTCAGCTTATTAAAGGAAACATTTACTCTCCTAATTCAATGCAGCAAGTTAATCAATCATTTGTTACTTAGAAGAAGATAATAGTGTTAGACCTGTTCATTTTCCCTTGCTTAATTTCCTTGACAGAGTGTGGTTTGGGGATTATTTTCCCCAGATACATTTGTCACAGCTCTGGGCAAATGCACCTGTATTCTCCGTCAAGGTCCCTCAAGAGCACAAAATCTTAGGTTTCTGGCTCCCATCTGCATCTCTCTCCCTCCTTACCAGGGTATTTCCAGGCTGTACAGTTCCCTGCCTACACTGAATTACTCCCAGCATGCCAGACTGCCTAACTAGGCCAGTGTCTGTGCTTTGCCTTCTCTTCAAAGGCTATTAACAGCTGCAATTGCCAGCAGTGATAGGTTACCACACAGCCCTTTCTAAGCATGCACATTTTCTCTTCAGGTGAAAGCATTACAGAAAAAAACATATATTAAAACCAAGCCAAGGACCTACACACATGCTAATGAGCTTACGAGAGATCACCCCAACTCCAACAATGGCTCTGGTACGTGATCCGTCCTTCAAATCAAACTTGGTTACAAGTTCATAGCCACTTTAGCTCCGAACAAGAATCCCCCTGAATGGGTTAGGGCTGGTCTACACTGAAACCACCTCGACGAGAGGCATAGGGCAACATACTTAGAGCGACGCTGTGTCAGTGTACACACTGCACTGCTTACGTCACCCTAAGTGGCCTCCAGGAGGTGTCCCACAATGCCCACTGTGGCCGCTGGGGGTCACCAGTTTGAACTCTGCTGCCCTGAAGCCAAGGACACAGGCATGCACTCCTCCCCCTTTAAAGCCCTGAGAATTTTTGAAATTCCTCTTTCTGTTTGCTTGGCATGGACAGCTCATATTGCATCTTCCCATCTGACCATGTCAGTTCCCTGCAGAAAACACACTCCTGCCTGGAGCACACCAGAGTTGGTGGATCTGCGGGGTCTGTGGAGAGAAGAGGCTGTGCAGTCCCAGTTCCGCTCCAACCACAGGAACTATGATACCTACAGGCAGATTGCTTGTGTCATGGAGGAGAAGGGGCATGAAAGGGACCACACAGCAGTGTCATGCTAAGATCAAGGAGCTATGACAGCTGTAACAGCTGTATCAGAAGGCAAGGAAGGCTGATCGTAGGTCTGGTGAGTTGCCAAAGACATGCAGCTTCTACAAGGAGCTGTAAGCCATTCTCAGTGGCAACCCCACCTCCATCTCCAAGAGCCCCCATGGATACTTTGTGGGGGCTGGAGACAGTGGCCAGTGAAGTGAAACCCAAGGACAATATGATGGATGAGGAAATGGAGTTGGAGGAGGATGGGAGACAGATGACAGGGATGTGTGATGCCAGTACCTCTTTTTAACTTTAGAGGGGGCTAGCCAGTCCCAGTTCTCCAGCTCTGGTGCATCTGATGCAGGAGAGGAAAGCTCCGGTAAGTACTCCTCATGCTTTGATGCTGTAGGGAGGTAGTGTTCTGCTTTTTAAAATCAGGATAGAAGAGGTATTGAAATAACCAAGACAGGTACAGTTTGTATCTGCTTCTCATTCCTCTGTGCAACTAGGCAGAGGGGGCCCTGTGGAAAAGTTTGTTTATGCACACCGGGATGTCATGGAAATCCTCCATGGGGATCTCTAGCAAACTTTCCTGGAGGTACTCTGCAATCCTCTGCCAAAGGTTTCTTGAGAGGGCTGCCTTGATTCTTCCACCATGATAGGAACTTTGTTGCACCTATAGGCAATTACTTCTGCAGACACCATAGCAGCACATAGGTGAGCAGCATACAGTCTGCAGCGCAAGCATGCAGGAACTGCACCCTTGCATCCTCGGTTACCCTCAGGAGCAAGATATCAGCTGCTATCACCCCCGCCTGTGGAAAACAGTGCCAGTATTCAGAATAGTGACCCTAGACCCATATTGCCCTTCCCCCTTCCTAACCCCCCCGCCCCAGGCCAAACTCACCGTGGCTGGGGATCTCGCCATGCTGTGCGCCTGCCAAGGGAAAGTGAGAAAGTGGTGTCGCTAACTTGTTTGGATCAAGACTGTGAAGGCACTCACAATAGTGCCTCTATTTTTTTTAACATCTGCAGATGTGCCCTTGAGGGTCTCCTCTTGCACACTGGCTGAGCGGCTCCATCTGATAAGGAAACAAAACAGGAAGAGTAAGGAAGACATGTTCTGAGAAGTGCTGCAATCCTCTGATGCTTTGGATTGCAAGCAGAAAGCATGGAGAGAGGCTATCAATGAGAAACTGTGAATGGAGAGCCAGGAGAGGAAACAGGGGCAGGAGAGGATGATACAGCTGCTTCAGGACCAAACAGACATGCAGAGGTTCCCTGACTGATCTTCAGGTGCAACACATGTGCTCGCCTCCTCCTACAGAACTGTCTTCCATGCCCTCCCCACGCCCCGCCTCCCCCCCCCCCACACACACACATTCCTCACATGTTCTTGGGCCATCGCAGTACCCCCTGTACTCCATCCTGAGGGACATGTTTCACAATGACAGCTGGACATACACCCAGCTCTGAGAGCCTTGTTGGTAAATGTGCTCTTGATTTTCATGTTTCTTGCAGAACATAGAAATGTTTGCATCAATTTTTAGTAAAAATGTACTTACTGAAAGAGAATGAATCTTTATGTGTCCCCTACATATGGTGGTTGCTGCTGAAATTCATACACAGTGGTAATCGGTGCATTTGCATTGTAAAATTAATACACACACAGCAATCATTTCAAGATTCATACTATAGTGCAAGAAAACAATGCCTGGCAAAATGCGTTAAAGAAATCCACATTACTGTGGTTCATTGTCAAAATGTTCCTTTAAAGCCTCCCTGATTCGAATAGCTGCCCAGAGAGTCCCTATAACTGTCCTGGTATCTGATTGCTCAAAACCAGCAGCCAGCCAATCCACCTCAACGCTCCACTGCTGCAGAAACTTCTCCCCCTTAGCTTCACAAATGTTATGCAGAGCATAACAGGCTGTAACAGGCTGTTATAACCATGAGATCACTGAGGTCTAACCTGCCAAAAAGGCAGCGCCAGCAATCCTTTAGGTAACCAAGGGCACATTCAACAGTCATTCTGCACCTGCTGAGCCTGTTGTTGAAGCGCTCCTTGCTGCAGTCAAGGTTACCAGTATAAGGCTTCGTGAGCCACTGGAGTAAGGGGTAGGCTGAGTCTCCAAGGATCACTATTGACATTTCCACATCCCCAATTGGAATCTTCTGGTCTGGAATGAAAGTCCCTGCTTGCAGCTTTCTGTACAGGTCAGTGTTCCTGAAGATGCATGCATCATGCACCTCCCCTGACTACCGCGTGTTGATGTTGGTGAATGACCCCCGGGAGCTACCAGTGCTAGTAATATCTTGGAAAAGTAGCCCTTTCTGTTGATGTACTCCATCACAAGGTGGCCCGGGGCCAAAATGGGGATGTGTGTGCCATCTATCACCCTGCCATAGTTAGGGAATCCCATTGCTGCAAAGCCATCCACTATTTCAACAACATTGCTCAGAGTCACAGTCCTTCATAGCAGGAGGGGATTAATGGCCCTTCACACTTGCATCACTGCAACCCCCACGGTGGACTTCTCTACTCCAAACTGATTCTTGACTGACCGGTAGCAGTCTGGAGTTGCCAGGTTCCACACAGCGATTGCCACTCACTCTCCACTGTTAGGACAGCTCTCATTTTGGTGTCCTGGCACTGCAGGGCAGGTGTGAGCGCCACACACAGTTCTAGGACGGTTCTAAGATTTGTGTCCCTGAATGTTCTGCAGCTACTGCTTGTCATCCCATACATGCATCACAATCTGATCCCACCCGTCAGTGCTTGTTTCTAGTGCCCTAAACTAGCAGTCTACCATGTGCAGCTGCTCGTGAATGCCAAAAGCAATCTTGAATTGTTTCTGTCCATGGCACACAGCAGGGCAGACACCACGGTGTCATCATCAGATTTGCAGCTCATGAAATACTGAAGGATCAGCTGTGTTGTGTTCCTAATGCTCATCACAGGACTGCAGAGCAGGATCCATGCTTTCAGACAGAGCTGGCAGGCACGCAGTTTACAGGAGCTGTTGAAAAGCAACACAAAAGATAGTAGGAAGCCCATGGAATAATGGGACAAAGAACACTGCATCGTGGGACACTGAGGATGTCGCCATGATGCACTGTGATCCCTTCCCAGAACACCCAGTGGCAGATGGTGGCAAGTTGCACAGTGGGATGCCTACCCACAGTGCACTGCTCTGTCAATGCAAGACTCTGTGGGTGCTCAGAGGCTGGAGCACTCATGGAAAAAAAAATAATGGGTGCTCAGCATCCACCAGTGACCCTGCGGATCAGCTCCTCCCTGTTCCCCGAAGCTCCTCCTGCCCACCAGTGATCAGCTGTTCAGCAGTGTGCAGGAAGCGCAGTAGGGGGAAGGGGGAGCGAGGCAGACAGGCAGAGCGGGGGCAGGAAGAGGCAGGCTGGGGATAGGGGCTTCGGGGAAGGGGTGTAGTGGGAAGGGGCCTGGGGTGGAGGGGACTCAAAAATGAACACTACAGCACTTCAGTAGAAACCACCCCCCAAATCAGTATATTACTGTTTATCACTACCCTACATGTGTTCACAGACCTCTAGCCAGTTTCTAACCATATGACAATTCTCATAAGTAAAACAATGTAATTAATTTTGAGAATAAGATTTCAGAAATGCTTTCTAAAAATCAAAGTATGTCACTACCTTCCCTTCATCCATTAATTGTGGTGTTCTAACAAAAAAATATGATGCAGTGTTACTGTGGTCTGATTTATTCTTTAGAAATTAGAGCTGTATGAATAACTGGTTACTTATTAGGATATAACAAATATGATCACATTTAGGGTGACCTTCCAGAAGGAAGATTGTGATATTTATGCTTATTGTTTTGCTATATAATTTTTTCAATCGATCCCTTTTTCACCGGGAGTCTTGATGGTTGCTGTGGGATGCTGAGACCATTCTGAGCTTCTGTTAAGTTGAAATATATCCCTATGGTTATTAATTTTTGAAATATATGGCTAACACTTGTCAGCATAACTATGGGATATTGCGAAATGTGGTGAATGTTGAGGACCAAGAAATTGTTGGAAGGATGTTCGGCACCTTGCAGGCAGTGGCGTAGCCAGGTTCTAACACCAGGGGAAGCGAACACATAAATAAAGGCGCCACCTGACCTGACACATCTAATTTCTAATTACCTAATTACATACTTTTAAATTCATTATACATATTTATTTTGTACTTAAAATAAAAACACAAGAATGATATTGTTTTACAAGTACGTGTGTTGTTTTGCATTTAAAATATAAAAACAGTTTTACAGAATGAAATCTATTTATATTGTATATAAAATCAAAACATAACAAAAACATGTGTTATTTACTTATTTTTTTAATCATATGTGCAGTATCCCTGTAAGGGATGAGTGTAACTGTGCAAGTTTAAATGAGTCCTGTGTGACTCTCAGCCCGCCCCGCTCTCAAATCCCCCCCGCGGGCTCCTACCAGCTGGGGTCTCTCAGCCCACTGGCCTGGGTTCTTTCACCCAGGCCAGCAGCGGGCTCTTGGTGGGGCCAGTGGCGGGACCCCTGCGTTATTTTGTCGCTCCACCTCCGTCCACTCCGTGTCCACCCTTTCAAAAATTAAAAAGGCGCCACTTTTGGAAAATATGCTCAGGGGGAGCAGCCGCTCCCCCTGCTCCCCCACTAGCTATGCTACTGCTTGCAGGGAGATTGCCAATGGCACAAATGGGAATTAGGTGCCTACCTCTCAATGGGACCTAGGCAATGGATTGCCATTTGTGCCTTTGAAAATCTCCCCCATTATGATTAGCAGGATGAAGATTTAAAAGGAGAGATGAGGGAAAGGGAAATGTGTCCATAATTAATTAGTCCAAAAATATCTGGTTCTTAAATGATTCTCGGAAACAGCCAAATTATAGTGAGAAGAGGAATTATTCTGAGGTGTCAAATTATTGTCTCTTAATTGTTTGGCTCTCCTCCTTTCCACAAATCGTACCTACACTACAGCTATCTGAGTCCACCTGAACAATATGCTCTTTGTGGAGCTGAGAACAAAGTTTACATTTATGAAATTGTAGAATGAATACAAAGTCTGATTGTAACACTTGACTGTTCAGCTAGGAAACCCCACTCAAATCTTACTGACCTCCTTCCCCACAGTGTCAGTGGTGACAATGCATCTATGGTAAAGCTTAAGAAAAGGGTAGAGACAGATTTAGGATTGGCTCTTTCATTGGTGTATGATGGAGAACATTTTGTCTCAGGGCAACCTGCCTAACCCAGAGAGCACTGCAAAAGTTAATCATATTTTTAAAACCCTATAAATAAATCCTTCCCCTAGTGATGCATGGGGATCTTGGCTTGAATTTTTAGAAACCCCATTATGTAAAATTAGACTGAACAAAGTGCTTGAAAATAATGCCTGGAAGGCATTTGGGGACCAAAATGTATCATTTTGTTAGCAACTCTTGATTGACTACTATAAGTCAGGCGCTTTAAAAACTGTTGGAAAAAGAACACATTTATTTAACTCTATCCCTGTCCATTTTGACTGTGGAGTAATTAAACACTGAAAGGTTTAAGTGTAGTAGCCGTGTTAGTCTGTGTCAGCAAAACGAAAATAAGAAAGAAAAACTTGTAGCACCTTAGAGACTAACAAATTTATTTCAGCATAAGCTTTCGTGGGTCCACGAAAGCTTATGCTGAAATAAATTTGTTAGTCTCTAAGGTGCTACAAGTTTTTCTTTCTTAAACACTGAAAGAATTTCTCATGTTTCTCTACCTAACTGTACTGAGAGATCGTGGTTATGGGCTTGTTTTCTATATTGTTTCAATTAAACTCAAAGTGAAGCCACACACCAGTCCTTGGCAATAGAGATATTGTGGCCAAGTAGGGTGTGATCATACAGTGTAATTTACAGTCTTTGGACTCTATAATCCTCAAGACAAGCCGTTCTCTACTTTAGAACCACAACCACAGAAGCATTGCTAGTGGTCATAAGGCCACAGTCAAAATTTCCCTGTTAAAACATCAGGAGGCAAAAAAGCTGAAGTTTCACTCCTTCCCTAGCTAGGACTTATAAAAGTAAACTGGTGCACAATATAAGGGCCTGCTTCTGCTCCCAGTGAACTCATGGGAGGTTTGTGATTGACTTCAGTGAAAATAGGATTGGCCCTTGCAAACGTACAATATCTGCTATATTTTTCTTTATGGTTTGAAGCTTAATACATAAATGAGGAAACACTAAATAAATACTTGCAGTGGTTTCACGAACTGAGTAAAAAAGCACTGGTACTAACCCACGAAAGCTCATGTTGAAATAAATTTGTTAGTCTCTAAGGTGCTACAAGTTTTTCTTTCTTATTTTCATTTTGCTGACACAGACTAACACGGCTACTACACTGAAACCTATCAATTAGCACAGTGTCATTTGCTGGGAATCATTAGCAAGGGTGATAGGGACCTTTGATAGCCTTGGAGAGGCTTTTAAACAGCTCAGAAAGAGCTTACATTGCCTCCAGTCTCAATGGCATGAGTCATGCACTGCCTGCCAGTGATAGATTTAACTAGTACAGCTGGAAATATTGGTTTTGTGAGTACTGATTGTCAATTAAATATTTAACAGTGTAAATGCATTGGTTTAAAGCTAGTGAAAATAGAAATAAAAAAAGATAAGGAAATGGCTAAAGATGCTTAAACCTGCCTCAGAATATCTTTCTGCTTATAAATACCAGAAGAGGAAACAGATGAAGTTTTATGAAACACAAAAGAACCAATATCCAGCACTAGGGGTGCCATCCTGTGGGCGGCTTACAGTACCCGTTGTCAACAAAGTTCATGGGACCCAAGAGCCCCCAGTGCCTCACAGAATTGAGCACTAAATAAGAAACATTTAATAGCAAGTAGGCCCTGATATAGTCTGTACCTATGTCAAAGATGAAGCAAATATGTGTAGCTGGAATGAAATCAAAATTGGACTCTGGGAAAAATGGGGTGATGGGCGGGGGTCAGCTTAATGTTTAGTTCTTGATGTTTTAATAAAAGATTGAGTAAAAGAAAGGCTCCACAGTCAAGGGGCTTATTTTCTGAGCACCCACAACTCACATCCCTCCGAGTTCTGTAGACCCCAAGGTTACTGGGAACTGAACCATGTCTATCGCCTTCCCAAGACAGTCTGACTGAGGAAGACAGCAGTAATCATTGTCCTCCTGTCATCAGTTGGGGTGCTGTTGAGCTGCTCCATGCTTTTTATGTTTTAGTGCTTTTGGAAGAGTCCAGATATTTATCCACAGAAAAAGTGAAGCAGGGGCAGCCCAGTGTAAGCTTTCCACATGCCGGTCTTCATTCTGACCTGGAGGAACCAATCACATGCCAAGAGTGATGAGCGTTCATTTCCAATGCTTGTTCAAGTGTTGGGGTCTGCTGAGGCTGCCTTGACTGAGGGTTATAACAAGGAGGATCTACTCCTTGCCTTGAATTGTGTAAAAGTCTAAGTCTGATGGCAATATTGAAAAGTGCACCAGGAATATCCTATTGACTTTTTTAAACACCCAAATCTGATTGTGAGAGATCCAAATGCTCTCTCCACAGCCATGCTGGCGGGTTAAGAACACTGTTGTACCTGAAAATCTCAGGATGAAAAAATGTCAAGAAACGTCTCCATGTGCTATACCCTGCAACTCTCCTGCCACTCCCTCCTTCCCTGCACTGTCTCCCAAACCCTGTAGCAAATGCTAGTTCTCGGTGGTTGGCTGACTCTGTGACTCACTCCATTTCGCTCCCTTTCTAAAACCCATGCTGTCCTGAGAGTGTGGGAATTTAAAATTCACTAGGAATAGTGTCTCTGGATGGACTGTATCTAAAGCAGCCAGTGAATGGCTGGAGCCTGAGCAATTTAACTTGTGACTCCAGGTTTATGGCAGAAGAGCCTCCGAGTGATTTTGAAAATCCTGACTGAACAGCCAATCCTTTAACCACACCCCAGAAGAGCCCTCTATGAGAGCTAAGTCATTGGAGCAAACCACCTGTTTTGAAAACACTCTGAATGGCTAACCATTCTCTGAGCCCTAGTTGGGCCACACAAGCCATGTGCATTCACATCAGCTTGCTGGCATTGGTGCTCGAGTACACCATAATTCCAAAATGCAGTCTATAATAATGAGAAATCAATTGTTCCTTTGTTGCACCATTCTAATGGCGTTAGTGTCCCTATATATGATGTTGGCACAGCAAACTCATGTCACCAGCGCAGGTGACACTGCGTCACAGTCACTGACACCACATCCAATGTGCTGATGTCAAGCAATTGACCAGACAACTCTCCCAGTCTGGCATATTAGGAAGGCTGCAAGTAGATTGTCTACAAATATGATATTCATTTGAAGAAAACAGAAGCCTAATTTGGATATGTATTTTTAAAAATGCTGCATTTTATCCCAGAAGAAAAATCCAAAAAGAAATAATAAGAAAAGACCAAATTTTACAGCAAGGGAACCATATGACCATATTAGATGCATCTACACAAATAACCAGCTTGCAGTCCTTGTAGTCTCTCTGGGGTATTAGAAGGTGTCAAAAAGCTCTTTTTGATTTGGTCTTTGACAGGTTGCCATCCTCTCCAATT
The DNA here is from genome assembly GCA_037349315.1 of Chelydra serpentina. Classification (NCBI taxonomy): domain Eukaryota; kingdom Metazoa; phylum Chordata; order Testudines; family Chelydridae; genus Chelydra; species Chelydra serpentina. The sequence continues at coordinate 142,770,458 of JBAIAC010000004.1, forward strand.
CTCTAGCAGCTAAATCTAGATAATTATCTGCATATGTTTTCAAGAAATCATTAAAATACCAAGAAAAGGAATTATTGCAAAATTGTCTGCAGTGTAGACTTTCAAAGCTTATATTGGTAAAATAGTGACATCTTGTGGTGAGAGGCAAAAATGAAATCCACACAGATACATTTTCAAAATAAAATGAGTAGGTTAAATTCCGCAAAATGTTTTGAATCACTAGTGAATTCAGTTTTCTGGTTTCAGTTTAATTCCTGGTTGTAGACATTGAGAGTGACCTAAACTTTTCTTTGGTACAGACATGAATGAGAGTATAAATGTAGACAATAATGAATCCAGAACATAGTAAAACTTCTTTTAAATGTGGTCATTTTCTTTCAGAAACAGGATATACAATCACCTTAGCATATAAGAGGGACAAAAATCATTCACCTCTTCAGCCTCCTGACTTTGCTCCTATTTTTATCAGCAAACCAGGTGTTTTAAAATGCACCAGTTTGAGAAATGTTATGCAGAGCTGTTCAGAGATACATATAAGGCTTATTCAGGTTAGAAGAAAGGGACCAGCGGTCTATGTAACGAGGAGATGCTATTAGAGCTCTGTAAAAATTTCGTAAGAAAGCCCGAGACTAAATAAAACAAGTGACTTGTGCTACACCCTCATAGGTCTGGCGAGATTTGAGGAGGATTTGCAAATTTGATAGCTGCTCTGTATTGTTTTAACCTGAAATGACAGGAAAATTGGCAGTTTAATCTTCATTCTTCTTTGAATTTAGGATTCTGTACAGTCCCCACGCAATCACAAAGTTAATTGGATATGAACCCACATGAATTAAAAGGAAAAAAGATTGCAAGAGCCCTCTATGTACTAAAAGCACCAATTTCCATACTCTCCTTAGTTGCTACCCCAGCCACTGAATGTGACTTTCAACACTGGCACAAATTGTTGACCTTGTTAGTGTATTTCTTGATCTCAGTATGGACAAGCTAACTGCAAATTATGGTTATTTTGAATGAATGATGATCTGATTTACATGATTGGTAAGCTGTGCCTCGTATTACACTATGCAACTAAAATGTTATGCCTATCTACATATATTTTATAACTGTCTAAAAGAATTTGAATCTTTTTGTCAGGATAATAACATTGTTGGGACAGCACTTCCTATTTTCAAGGGTATTCTGGGGACAAACAGGGAAATGAAACCCACAATATTATACAGAAAACACATCATAGTCAGAGAAGTGATATACAGGAACAAGGGATATTCGGTGCCTCAGTTATCCATCATGGGAAAGTTTCAACACTTGACAGCAGTTTTGCATCAAGAGGCAATTTATTCCAACCTGATGGCAAAAGGTAGGCAAAAACTATATGTTTTACACTGGCATGCTGAAAATTACAAAATAAATCTTAAATAGTATTCAGACAACAAACAAGTCAAATATACTGGCAATGGCATATGACTAATAGCACACTTATATAAAATGTGATGCCAGGAAAATCATTTTCCCTCATGTAAGGAAACCCATACAAGCTAATTATTGCAAAACCTAATGACGCATATACTGGCTGCTGTGGGCAGTGAGCATCCAAAATTCACCAGGCTTGTTTAACAGCCATTAAGTAGAGAAAGATACTCACACTACACTCAATATTGCAGCACAGGAACTGGCATTTGCTCAGCTACTGTCTGCCTAATCTCTAACTTCTGAGTGTGTCCAAATCCAGAAAGGGCAGCCTAAGTCAGGTGTACATGTCAATCCCAAGAAGGGCCTGTAATAGGGCCGACATGCCTCCACCCAAGGCAGGAAGGAATTAATAGGCTATTAAAACTCCAATTAGTCAAAATTAAGACAGCTGGAGCAGGAAGCAAGCCTCCACAGAGGGGCTTAAAAAGAAAACCCTTTCCCTCTAGGAAGGGGTAGGCAGAGAGAAAGCAGATATGAAGGACTTATTGTGGGAGAAAGGCTAAGGGCCTGTCGCTTGTCATATCTCCTGGAAGAACTGGAGGCGTTTGTTGCTTCAGACTTGTTTTGATCTTTGAGTGCCTTGGAAAGGGTAGAACTGTAAGTGATCTAGCCAGGGAGCTAAGTCTTTGCAACTCAGAAGGCATTGGAGGGTGGGCAGAGCAGCAGAAGACCAGCCAGGAAACTGAGGCTAAGTGGTTGCTACACTGCATGATGCCAGAATGTGGCATCCTGGTAGGAAGGTGCTGTGACCGAGCCGCACTGCACAGGGCGAGCAATGCAGACATTCTGCTTCAGAGAGGCAGAATGCTATGGAGCTGTGCCAGGGCAGCATGTATCCTGACCAGCAATGGAAGTTAGGAGCCTAAATACCTTTGAGGATTTGAGCTGTAGTGCCTTAAGACCCACTCCAGGAGTGGGAGAAGCACAGAATTCCACCCCAGGAAAGGTGAAGGTAAAAGATCTAATACCTGAGGAGGGTGCACTCCGACACCAGGGAGGGGTCAAAGGTACAGCTAGATAGATACAGAGCCAGACTCCGTTCTGTGCAGGGACAGGGACACAGAAGGGAAAATGTGCACCCTCCCTAGTCAGGGGTTTCTGGGGTTCAGCCCCTGATAGAGGCTGGAGCAGTCCTCTGTTGTATGCCTTCTTCATTGAGCACTATGGGGCTTTGCAAGTGTGCAAAGTAGCCAGGGTGCATGTCTGACATAACCATGCCTTCTCCCACCCCCAATCCACCTCCTCCATAGTCTGGTCTACCCATAACCTGCCTCCACTGTGCCCTAGAATGCCACCTGCACTCAGTGCTGCTCTGCAGGTGGACTTAGGGGCTTCTGAAGCAAGGGTATCTCCCAAGGCCCTTACCTACATGCCCTGCAACACATTTGCACCAACCTAGCCGAACAGGACCCACAGTAGACGGTTGCTTGTGGGGATTGAGTCTTCCTTGGCTTATAACTGGGTGTGTGATGTACAGGGGTAGACCATAATACCCTTGTTATAGAACTAAGCGGCATTGGTATTTATTAGTGATTAGAGCAAAGGCTTGAGAGCTCAAGACTGCTGGAGTCTTTCTCCTCTCATTGCACTGACTTCAATGGAGTTTTCCTGATTTGTGCTAGGAATAATAGCACTGACGTGAATGTTGTTACCCTGGTGTGGAGGAGAATCAAGTTTCAGGTTTATACCCCTGGCTCTTATCTAACAATTATTTAAATTGGACTGCTGCATATGGACACAAATGCGTTTTACACTTAACTATTTGGGGAGAGATCTTCAAAGGCACAAATGGCCCTTGTGTGTCCTAACTCCCCTTTGATTTTTGCAATGGGAGGTAGATGCTTCACTTCCCACCTGTGCCTATGAAAACTGTCATCTTTGTCACTTTCCATTCCTCGTTTGAGAGAGTAGTTCTCAGCCCAATCCAAGAGTTCTGGATCTGTTTGTTTAAATGTGTCCAGCCATGCTTAGAAGTTAACACCACACACAAGGCTGTTTGGAAAAAAGCCTGGGGAAATGGTAGCAAATCATAGTTATTAAAGTGAAGCACAGCAAAGCAGCCTAACCAAGAGGAGTGCAACGCCTACTTCCTGCAGTGACACAATGATGAGACTGTGCCCACTATGTCTGTACTAAGGAGATGCTTTTAAGATAGTACCTCAATGGAAGTCATTAGAGGAAGGCTTTGATGAGCATTAATTTTTACATCAGGAAAAATAAATGTGTCTCCACTTCCTTCCTTCCTATGTTTTCACCTTCAGTTAAGGTCTTCGCAAGGACAAAAAGCTGATACTTTTGCAGCTCACAAATCACAATTAACTGTTCCCATGCCAATCTGAGTTTGGGGGAAAAAAATCCCTTCTAGATTGCAGCACTGTGAGCTAGTGCTGTGGCATTTTTGAATGATTTAAATATGTTAAAAGAGTGATTAAAGAGTAAACAAGCCATGAATCCACTAAAATGGTAGGAGCTGCTAACCACTGATCACACCTGTCCCAAATCAGCCCCTTAATTTTTCCACCTCCTGAGCTCTCCCAATTGTCTAGTTTTATCCTGTTATCCTCCTTGCTGCCTTCCCTTAACCATCCTTGGATTTACAGGAAGCTAGTCCTGTTAGACAGGTGTTCTGTCACATAACCTAGGCGTGGGGACGGGGGGGGAAGTGCTTGGAATTCTGAGCTATAAGTTTCATATATCACTATGGCTGTATGTCATTCAGGTAGGAAGCCTTCCAAATCCATCTGTCTTGTAAAATCTCTTTGAGATGTAATGATGGTTTAAAATATATTTTAACATATGAAATATGTGAACTACATGTCAGAGTGATGATGCGTCTTTCTGCTGGTCCTTTACAATTGATTTGCTACAGCTGCTGCCAAAAATAAAATCCTAATGGGGAAAAATTAGATTTTTCATTTCCAGGGGCTATTTTGTACTAATATTTGAACTAGAATTTAGAGCAGTTAGAGCTCAGAAATCCTTGCATCAGAGCACAACCAGAGAAGAACTGTAAAGATTTAGGAATGAACGGATGAAATTGGGATCTGGCAGGCAGCTACCCCATTCTGAGTGACACTGTCCCAAATTTCCAGTCTGAAATGGGACAGAGAAATTGTTGAAAAGTGTAGCTTTATTCAGCCTTTTTCTCTCCCTTCTCCATTTGCATCCTTTCCTCCTTACAGAAGTGGCAGGTATAACAACATTTTCCCTTCTGTCTCCAGCAGGGAGAGCCTTCTCAGTGCAGCTGCAGGGATTCCATCACCCCCTCCCAAAAAGAGGTGGGTGGCAGCAGGAGAGTTACCTTAATCCTCACCCCAACCCCTAAAATGGACCAGCCCATCCATCCACTCACCTTTAAGGACATAAAGCAAGTAGTATGTAAAACTGCCTGAAATTCTCTAATTAACTGCTATCCCCCCAAACACTGACCTTTACATTTGTACAAGTAATGGTCTCCAGAGCTCTGCCTCAGGGCAGGGTAAATCTTTAGACTCTCAGTAAAGAAGGCAGTCTCTATTCCAGTAGAGCTTTGCTGGAGTAAGGTCTGCAAGATTTGGCCCATGTACACAAAGGGGAGAGAGAGAAAATAGGAGTTTTAAACACTATTGAGATAATTTATACTGCTGGAGTCATAACTGAATTTGCGGCCATCGCACTGCAGTAAGCAATGAGCTAATGTGACTGCTGTATAACAACAAGCCTCCAAGTAATCTGTGTAGTTCTTCCTCCCCACTCCGCTCCGCCTTTCATCCCTGCATATATCACTTGTGATGTGACTCCCTCATCCTCCCATTGGCTTCAGCTCGGAGTATAAAAAACCATTTAAAATCACTGCCATTTCCACACTTTTATTCTGGCCTCAATCAAACTGGTACTTCAATAAATAAATCATAGCATGTCCATTACTTTACTTGTTACAAAACTATAGATAATGAGAAGGCATTTGCTTTCAAGCTGCAGCTTTGGCAGGAGAGAGATTTGTTTTAAAACGGTGGTCCATGCTGGGACTAAAGCTATGCAAGTTAAAGTGACTAAGGATATGTCTAGTGTAGACTGGATTAAATATCTTAGGCCTTGGCTACACTTGCAGCTGTACAGCGCTGTTAGTTAAACCCGTGTTCGTACAGCTGAGTAGGGAAAGCGCTGCAGCCTGTCCACACTGGCAGCCGCCAGCACAGTAACTACCACTGACGTGGCTACATTTGCGGCACTTGCAGCTGTATTGGGAGCAGTGCATTCAGGTAGCTGCAACGTGCTTTTCAAATGGGGGGGGGGCAAGGGGGACTTTGACAGGGAGCGTTTTGAGAGAGAGGGGGGGGTTGAAATCTCCACAGAGTGTCAGCTCATTATTTCCACACCTCCACATCCCCTGCCTCTCTCTCAATCACTGAAAGCAAACAGCAGGGGCTTTGTTTGTTTTTAAAGAGCAGATAAAAGAGAGGAAACGGAGCCTTCCCCCTCCCCCCCCCGCCGTTCTTCTCCCCCCCCCCCCCCTCTGTCCAAGGCTTTGCTGCCGGCATTCCTAACGGAGCCCTCCCCTCTTTCCCCCCCCTGCCTGCAAACAATAGCTATGGTTGTAAAGCTGTGTTTGTAGTAGCTCCAGACGGAGCTCTGAACTCCAACCCGGAAGTGCTGTTTCAAAACAAAGCAGCTTCCGGAGATCAGTAACTGCGGAGTTCCTCGGCTACACTGAAAGACCAGCATTCCACCCACTTCGCAACAGTTGCTATTTCTCTCGGGGAGGTGGAGTACATGCAGCGCTGTATCTGAGGAGATACAGCGTTGCACGTGCCTTGCAAGTGTAGCCAGTTAATGAGTTACAGCGCTGCCGGCAGTTTTATTGCGCTGTAACTTGTAAGTGTAGCCAAGGCCTTAGAAATTGACTATGACTAGCTAACACATTTTAAACCACTGTACATTTGTGTTTAAAATCATGCTATGTTCTGTGTTTATATAGGGTCTAGCACACTGGGGTCCTGGTCTAAAACTATGGCTCTTAGGTGCTATGGTAATAATAGTTAGAACATGTTGGTGAACCCATTTTTAGACACGAGCTATTTTCTTAGTCTAGATATGGCCATAGTAGCCAATGGCACTGCTCATGTGTTTTTGTAGGATCCTTCCAGACATGCGAAACCCATGAAAAAAACGCTGAAATTGGTCTTGTTTTTGGCTTAATTGACTGGTGAGTTGCTTGTTGGCTAGTTTTTGGCTTGTAGCTTGTTGCTTGATTTTTTTTTATCAGCTCCCAGCAAGGGGGGGCAAGGAGCAAGCAGGGGCAAGGGAGGGAGAAAGTCAGGGGTGCACAGGGGGCCCACCACAGTCCGAGACTGCATGCCGGGGAGGGGGTGGGATCTAGTCACATAGACTGTTGGGGTTCTTAGGGATTGGCTTGTTTTGTCCTTGTTTTGAAATGGATTAGCTTGATTTTTGGCTTATTGTGAAAGTTGGGGTGCTTATTTACTGCGGGAAAGTTGGCAACTGTGGATCCTTCATTTTATAAGTCCCTTAGAGGTGTTGAATCTTTAACAAAGACACCCTTTCTCTAAATATTCTTTGGGCATTGCAGTTTAATAGGCAAAGAGAGTAACAAAACCCAGTAAAAACAAGAGTGTTAAACAGTGTGATGAAAAATCATTTCCCCTCTCAATTGCTTAGCCTTGTGGGAGTGAAATTGTACTACTTCTCCAGTTGCTATTGAGTCTCCCAAGGTAGACCTCAATTTCTTATGTAAAAAAATAATAACCTTTCAAGCCTTACCTTATTAAGAAGAAAAATACATAACTCATTTTTTTTATTTACTTGTAACACGGTTTGCCCATGCTTATATACCTGATTCAGTCACCATGTTATCTTATCCCTACTGTACTGTCATGTTCCAAAGTAGACTGATTTGGCTCACAATACTGTGGTCCTGGTATGTGGAGTGGAGTTGATCCAAAAGTGTGATTGTATTAAATCCATAAAGAGGGGACAAGTGGCAGCAGAAAATGAGTACTTTTATGCATTTTGACCTAAATACCTGCATATGTGTTCAGTTGTACACATGCAAATGCACACACATACCTCTAGCCTTCCTATAAGATGCTCAAAAATTGTATCAAAATAAAATGTTGACCAAAAAAACCCAAACTTTTATGAAAATGTGGACTATGGGCTATTTCCCCCCCCCCCCCTATTTTCTGACCAGCTCTATCTTGACATCACATTTACTGGGTATAATGGTGAAATAATTGAGGGAATAGTAGATGTGTCCATTAGAACTAACATTAACTCAAAGATTAAGTATGGCTCTTCTGATGTGACTTCACAGTTAGAATTGTTTTTTCACTTCCAGAAGCACAGTAGACTCTTTAGCACATAGCTATGTATTGGGAATGAAAACCTCAGTGAACACTGATCTAAACTTTACTGAGAATTTGTTACTGTGGTGCTAAAATCCTACTACCAGAGCTAAAGACGTGTTTCAAGAAACGTCTGTATTTTCTCAAATTTTAAAAGAAATGTGCCTTAGAATATCAGGGTTGGAAGGGACCTTAGGAGGTCATCTAGTCCAACCCCCTGCTCAAAGCAGGACCAATCCCCAATTTTTGCCCCAGATCCCTAAATGGCCCCCTCAAGGATTGAACTCACAACCCTGGGTTTAGCAGGCCAATGCTCAAACCACTGAGCTATCCGTCCCCCCCGCCCCCCTGACCCATGCTTGTGTCCTTTTTTGTTTTCACTTTCCACAAACATTCAAACGAAGAGGTTTTAGTCACACAAATGATGGTGGAAAGTGAATTTTAAGCTCACATGCTCAAATACTTACATACGTTATATATTTTATATGGGAAGGGACACAGCTTGAGTCAGAAGGGAACAGAGTTTCCAAAAACCCTTTCGAAAGACCTACCACAGAGATAATTTAGGCTCCCATTCTCCATGTCACTTACCACCCCACACTGGCACTCATAGGGGGTATCACTAAACAATTACAACCTGTATTTGATGGGGACCATATCCTGAAGAAATCGTTCCCAAACCCCCTCTTCTGGCCTTCAGCCAACCCCCACCATTGCCAAGTTCATCAGCAGAAGCAAGATCCCCACAGATCAGGACTCACCAACTCAATGTGGCACCAAACCCTGCCATAACATATGCAAAACCTGCAGACATATCTTCACTGCTACAATGATCACCAACCCCCACAATACAACTTTCAAAATCAGGGGGTCCTACTTATACCTACAACATGTGCTATAACTCATCCAGGGCACTACATGCGCCCATAACAACTATGTGGGTGCAATGAGCAAATCACTACATTCTTGACTGAGCTCATACAGAAAAATGAAAAATGACAAAAACACCCTATCACCTTGGGCAAATACTTTTCACAGAACAATCACTTCATATCTGACTTCTCAGTCCTTGTTCTCAAAGGAAACCTGCACAACATCTTCAAAAGACAGGCCTGGGAGTTTAAATTCATACCTTTGTTAGACACTAAAAATCGTAGTCTTAAAGACACTGGATTTATGGTTTATTACAACAGTCTATAACCCACTAACCCCCTCTTTTTGTCTTATGACTGCAGAGGTGTTAATGGGCTACTTCATCTTGAATGGTGCCTTACAATATGTGTGAACTACTTATGCTAAACAATCTGTTCCACCTTGTATTGAGCTGTGACACTCTGAGTACCTTTACCAGACTGGAAAAAGAGCTCTATGTAGCTCAGAAGCTTGTCTCTTTCACCAATAGAGGTTGGTCTAATAAAACACCTTACCTCACCCACCTTGTCTCTCTAATATCCTGGAACCAACATGACTACAACAACACTGCATTCAACAAGGTACTTAAACATGGGAAATAAGTGGGAGTTAGGTGCTTAAATTACTTTGAGAATTTGGGCCTGTGAACTTTAAATACTTGAGTAGTATTATTGAGGGGTAGATAGGGTCTCCCAGGATCACAATGGGCATTTCAACTTCCCCTATGGTGATCTTCTGGTCCGGGAAGAAAGTCCCTGCTTGCAGCTTCCTGAACAGGCCAGTGTTCCGAAAGATGCGTGCGTCATGCACCTTTCCGGCCAGCCTGTGTTAATGTCCGTGAAACGCCCACGGTGATTCACAAGCGCCTGGAGAACCATAGAGAAATACCCCTTCTAATTAATATACTCAGTGGCTAGGTGGTCCAGTGCCAGAATTGGAATATGCGTGACATCTATCGCCCCTCCGCAGTTAGGGAAGTCCATTTGTGCAAAGCCATCCACAATGCCATGCACGTTGCCCAGAGTCACTGTCTTTCAGAGCAGGATGCAATTAATGGCCCTCCATGCTTCCACCAACATGAATCCAACGTCGACTGTCCCACTCCAAACTGGTTAGCAACTGATCGATAGCAGTCTGGAGTAGCCAGCTTCCGCAGTGCAATCGCCACGCTCTTGGGGGGGAGGGATAGCTCAGTGGTTTGAGCATTGGCCTGCTAAACCCAGGGTTCAATCCTTGAGGGGGCCATTTAGGGATCTGGGGCAAAAATTGGGGATTGGTCCTGCTTTGAGCAGGGGGTTGGACTAGATGACCTCGTAAGGTCCCTTCCAACTCTGAGATTCTATGATTCTCTAATGATAGGGCAGCTCTCATTCTCATGTCCTTGCACCGCAGGGCAGGGGTGAGTTCATCACACATGAATGTGGCTTTCCTCATCCAAAAGTTTTGCAGCCACTGCTCATCATCCCAGACATGCATGATGATGTGATCCCACCACTCAGTGCTTGTTTCCCAAGCCCAAAAGCGGCATTCTACTGTGGTCAGCACCTCCATGAATGCCACAAGCAATCTCATGTCGTAGCTACTACACGTGGCGAGATCAATGTCACACTCCTCTTGCCTTTGTAGTTTAAGAAATTACTCCACTGCCACTCGTGACGTGTTGGTCAGAGCGAGCAGCATACTGGTCAGCAGTGCGGGATCCAGTCCTGCAGACCGAAGAGGCATAGTGCACAGTACACAAACCGTTGAAAGATGGAGCCAAATGCAGACGGAAGCACAGGGATTGCTGGGATGCAAAGCAATGCATCACGAGGCATCGGGACAGGACCCAGGATGCCCTGCAACCCCCTCCACCTTCCCACAACTCTTAGCTGCAGAAGAGGAAGAGATGCTCTGTGGGATAGCTGCCCAGAGTGCACCGCTCTGAATACCGATACAAGCATCGCAAATGTGAACACACTATTGTGCAGGCAGCTGTAAGTGTGAACACACAACAGCAGTTTCCCTTCAACACTCTCTGAGCAGTGATGTAACTGCTGGCACTGTAACTCTGCCAGTGTAGACATACTCTAAGTTACACATATGCGTAAATGCCTTGCTGGATCAGGACCTAAGTGATACAGACAAAAAACTAACTGCACTCATGGCAATCAGGTACTAGCATATGCATACTGTTACTTTGAGGGAAGAAATTTAAATGTAAATTCTGCACCTAACCAATAATTCTTTGCATAGTCTAATTTTTCTAGGAATGATACCTTAGGTAAGGCTTATGTGGCCCAGAAAATAAAAGCTTTACAATTTTCTAAAATTCCATAATCCAATTTATCTGCTACCACTTGCTGAGTGATTTAGAGGCACAGGGGCTTATTTAAAGCCCTCTATTCAAGGACAAGAAACAATGCTATTTGACTTCACTTATATGACCAATCTGCTAACACAACTTGAATTTTAACTGAGTACTCACAGCAAGCTGTTCATGATCAGTCCATAGAGTAATAAAAGATACTAAAATTCACTGAGAAATATTTTTCAATTAATACATTAAAAAAACTCACAATCTCCTCATTTTTTTCTGCAGTCAGAAAAAAGGGCAAAAGATTGTCAAGCTAATTGTTTGTGATGAATGTGGTGTTACTTGTTTCATGATAGCAATTTTGATAAAGAAAATCAGCGTGTGCTTCTCAGAAAACTAATTACTCACAAACATCCTTTAAAGATCTAATCTTCATAGAGAGGCTATTTTTATTTTATGCACTTATATGACTCATTAATACATAAACTCAAAGTTTGGGCTACGCTATTTGCTTCACAGTTCACTTGGTTTCCTTATCTAAAGAAAAGTGAGGATGGTGAGACGTTGATTTTGCAGATTCCTGCAAGTAAGTGAAATGTCTTTTTAATGAAGATGAATCATTTCCGGATGAGGTCAGGTATATTGGCCTGCTTGCTAGATACATTGAGTTCTGTTTCTTTTGTGTGACATAAATATCACTCACTTCCAGTTTCAACTGAGAATTTGAGTCTGTTTTGGCTCTCTCTGGTTTTGCACCAACAGATGGTCACTGGTGCCTTCCAAGTAGTACCCCTTTTCTAGAGTTTCATCACTGCACATTTCTTGAAAAAACAAAACTGCATCTACAATTGAAACTACCGAAGAAGGCGGGGGAACACCAGGGACCGGAGTTCACTGAGCCATTTTTTCATACCACAGTATGTATTTGAGGAAAGACAGCTTTATGGACTGGGGGGGTGTCAAAGATCCTCTCAGCTTTTATTGTCTCACATGCTTAACCTACATGGAAGTCTTAACTGATACACCTAAAATAATTAACTAAAGGAGAGTTTGCAAAGGACTGGTCTTATCCGTTTTTATAAGGATGTGCAAGAATACAAATGATCAATCATGAATAGTAGGAAAGTCATAGTAATCAAAAACCCTTTTTATTCAGATGTTGCTATGGAGGGATACCAGTCTCCATCACATTAGAAGTTGTAACAAGCTTTCCATTATTATAACCCTGATTTTGAACAGCCTATCCTAAGTTTGCAAAACTAAAAGCTATCCAACTGAAATTTCAGAGGCAACAACTTATTCCATAATTGATTTGGTAGATTGATTGATTTATTGGTAAGTTTGTGACAAATTAACAAAGAATTTGGACGATGCATCAAATGAATCTCTGAGGATGCTTATCCTGGGTGCTTAACAATCAGGCCTCAGGAGTGGTATTAAAATATAACTTCAAGGCAATGGATGCAGACAGTATCTTAGGCTTGGTCTACACTACAGAGTTAGGTCGACATAAGGCAGCTTATCTTGCCCTAACTCTGTAAGCATCTACACCACAGTATTGCTCCTGCCGATGTAAGTCACCACTACACCAACCTAATAACTCCACCTCCATGTTCATGTGGTTAGGGGAACGCAGTGCCAGTGGCCTGAGCTGTGAGCCCCAGAGAGGCAGGGCTCCAGCAGTGACCCCCGCTGTCGGCCCAGGAGGTAGTGTGGGGGAAGCTCCAGCTGTCAGTGCCCCACACGGCCCCACACAGTTGAGTAGGTGGAAGCACTTCTGGTGATGATTGCGGTGGCTGTATGTCGACCTAACTTACGTTGACTTAATTTTGTAGTGTAAACAAGGCTTTAAAGATCATACTACTTGATCATACTACTTAACTGATGCAAGTTAAGTGCATTTCACCCCAAGATAGTGTTTATATGGGCCACCATGAAAAAGTCAGAGTTTACCAACATATTGTGATATGTAAGCAAAGTTGCTTCCCAATATAGATCTAGAAAATTGCTGTGGGCTGGCATTTTCAAAAGTCCCTAAGTATCTTAGGAGCACAAATCACATTGTGGCTTGCGTTCCTGAGTCACTTAGGTGCTCTTTGGAGCATAAGCTTTCATGGGTGAATACCCACTTCGTCAGATGCATGCGTGGGTATTCACCCACGAAAGCTTATGCTCCAATACGTCTGTTTAGTCTATAAGGTGCCACAGGACTCTTTGTCGCTACTACAGATCCAGACTAACACGGCTACCCCTCTGATACTTAGGTGCTTTTAAAATCCCTCATCTGATGTAATGTGGTACATAGCAGTAAATGCTGACTTTGGCGAGGCAACCACTGAAGGCTGTCTAATGACAAACAAATATTGATAATACAAATAAGGGGTTCACTATGAAGAAGTATGTGTGTGTTGTTGTTTATGTTTGTTTTAACATAGCGGCTACATGTCCTAGTCATGGACCAGGAACCTATTGTTCCAGGCATTTATAAATGCAGAACAAAAAGATGGCCCCTCCCCCCAAAGAGCTTTTAATCTAAGTACATAATGTGATGAGCAAGAGAGAGAGAAAATACATTTTAAAAATCCAGAATTAGGAAACTTGAATGCCTGATGTTAGGAACCTAAAGCTAACCTTAAGCACCTGAGTAAATGGCCTGATTTTCAGTGGTGTTGATCACTCATAGCTCCCATTCAAATCAGTGGAGTTGCATCCACTTACAGTAAGGCTGAATTTGTCTCCCTGACTTTATTAAGGGTGCATGGTATGTAAGGGCTTGATTCCACCCTTAACTTTTGTTGAGTAGTATCTTACCCATGATTAGCTCCACTGACGTCAGTGGGGGTAACTTGGAGCAGAAAGTTCTATCTGTTATGAGTAAAGATGGCAAAATCTGGCCCTATGTTAGGCCAAAAGTTGGCCTTTAATTCTCATTTTAAAAAAATCTGTACTTCGTGGGGTTACCTACTTCATTTGTGGGTGCTCCCTTGTAATTTGAAATGCTGATTAAAACTAACAGGCCAGGATCAGATGTCATATGAAGTTATCTGGGTAAAATTCAGATCATTTAATGTCTTGTATGCAGCTGACCATACTTTTATGATTGGAATACAGAAACAAGGTCACTAAAGAATTTAATTTCACAGCTCGTGACAATTGGGCTGTAAATTAAATAGAATGTGGAACTGTCTTATCTTCTTGTAACTGTCTATGGTCTTTTAATACTTACAGAGTGCTTTAAATGTATCCGTGGTGTAAGGACCCTTGCAATGTATTTAGTGACAACTGGCATCAAATTCATTGCCTCTTACACAAACACCACCAAAATGTCATCAAACCATTAGCAAATACTTTTGTTCCTGACTTTAAAAGTATATTTATTGTTTTCAGAGGGATGCATGTATTATGTTAATAGTTGCAAGTTAATTTAATGAATATGATGGTAGTGATTAGCATTTTCATCTGTCCACTCTTTAGGCCTTCTCTGTGTCCAAGGGATCCTTCTGGAATTTCCTTGAGCAGCAGACCATAAGTTGATAGAATTAAAGGGAGTTTAATAGGCTTGTGCTGAGGGCTGTGTATTGTTCTAATACTTACTTTTAATTGGCTTTTTCCAAAGACTGATCATATAGCTACTTCTACAATTTTAGCTGAGCCGATAGTGAACTAAAATCTCAGTCTCACCCTACTGTATATACTGGTTTTACCAGTAGTTAAAGGGGACCCACAAAGCTTTTTCAATTTCCCCCTCCCACCCCCACTTTTTGGCTTATGATGAGACTCATGATCCATGAAGATCCATTTCTGTTTTATTTAATTTGCCAAAATCCCTGTATTTGTGATTTTTTAAAATTAAAAATGGTGGCTCTGTCCCATTTCACCCACCCCCCTCCCACAAGAAAAAACAGTGAGAAGGAATTATGTTTTGTCCTCAACTGACATCACTGCTATTTGCATGTCAACCACTAGTAAATAACTTTCCTCTCTCACCCCCATATACGCTTGCCTTGGTTAAAGTTGTTATATTGCGGCCTCCCAGCACAGACAGTGTAGGAAGGAAAAATACCCACTGGCTAGGAGCAGCTTGGATTACTGTCACTGATTAATGTGTCCACAGTGTTTGCGATATCACTGTTTCAGAGACAAGCAAGGTACACAAGCTGCCGAGGGCAAAGTGGTACATACAAAGGACAAACTTCCAGAGGGAATAAAAGACAGGGGGGAAATGTTTGTTTGGGTTTGTTTGTTTTTTTAAATTATTAGGAAAACTTAAATGTAACTGATAAGATAGAAGGGCTGCTAGGAACACTCAGAAAAGCCTTACAGGTCACTATGGAGATTTTGAAAATAGTCCGAACCAAACCAAAAATAAGTGTGTGAACTTCAGACACCCTCCCCCATCTGCCCCAACACGCCTAGGAATGCCTCCCATTCCTCCCGCCCCAGCTTCAAGGCTGCCACGTTTTTGCAGCTCTATGTGTAACATGTTATACTAGTTACATAATAGTTAATTTGCATATTTTCACATAATTTGTATATGATCATAAGTTTCAGTGTATGATTAATACACCCTTCCCCGAGCAGTGAGGCGGGCAGAACACGGAAATGCATATAATCTGGCAGCTATGAGGCTGAGGTAGGGAGGGATGTGCGAGGGTGTCCAGGGATGCTGGATTGCTGACAGGTGTGGGATTGCCACGTTAGGTGGGTGGATTCTGATGTGGCTGGGGTGGTGGGTGCTGGGAGGTGTCTGTGGTAATTGGGGGGTGGAAGTGCTGGGTCCAGGTAGGTGCTGTCTAGGAAGGGGAGCTGCAACCTCTCTGGAGGATGATGGCTGGGGTCTTGCATTTGGCTTTGAAGTAGGGGGTCTTATTGGGGGACAGAGGTCAGGCTTGGGGTAACCTGGAGCTAACATTGACTGAGCCCTCCCCCACCACACACACATCTTCTGTCCCTGCCAGCCAACTGACTGCTGCGCGGCCACCTCCCTGCCTCCCTTTGCAGCTGTAGCTGTGGCTTCTCTGCACAGGTCCAGCAGGGGGAGCAGGCAGAGGGGAAGCCAGACAGTATGCCTGAAAGCAGGCTTCACAGTGACTACTAGAGGCCAAAGGTGGATCTGCAGCTTACAGCTGGTCGACATGAGATAATGGGGGATAAGATCCACAGCTATCAGATACCCCATAGATACTGTGTAGTATGGAAGATGTATTAGGCAGTGTAATACCACCTACCACCAGTGGAGGTCTCCTGATGGGCTGGAGCTGTTCCAGCTCCTGAAGGCTGCTATACACCTGAATGCCACAGGGGACACCTGGCCCTGTGGCAAACAAAGGGCATGCATCCCGCAGAAGGAGGGAGCACATAACAGGGCATACAAGCTTCTGGAAGGGTTGAAGACCATATGGAGCACCCTGCAGCTACTGTCCTTCCCTGCTACCTATGCTACTCCTTCTCCAGTCCTACCAAAAACTAAGAGAAGGGAATTACTAATCTTGGTGATGGTAATGGTGTGTATCACGCAGGTCAGGGAAGGGTTCGGAATGTGGAGGATGGGTTTTCTGACCTGGATGGTTGTGTGCAAGGGGGATATTCTTAGTCTACAAGAATCAGGTGGGAAATGTTGCCAACTCCAGCAATTATATTGTACATCTTGTGATATTTGCTATTTCTCTTAAAGCCTGTGATTGAAAAGCTCAGCTTTCATATTAAAAAAATAGTACGTTTCTAGGCTTCATGAGGAAGATCATGAAATTATTAAATCTAAAGGCTCGAAACCAGAAGGCAAAATTTAAAAAGGCAACATTTATTATTGTCTAAAATTTCATGATATAGACACCTGTCTCACGATTTTTTTTTGAATGCTTGGAGTTAATTTTGGACATGGTTTTTGAGCTTGGTGGCAAGAAGCTTCTGATCTGTGGAGAGGTTAACTGAGATGTAAAGGAGTCGTAGCCAGGGGAGGTCAGTATGGGGTGGAGGTGTGTTTCTGAGTAGATCAAAAGTGTAAATGAGGAGATTCAAAGATGAAGGATGACATGAGACACCGGCTACCATAGGGCGGATCTGTGCTGATCTGCCCTGCGAAGGGTCAGGAAAGAACAGGGTGAGCTATAGAGCGGATGGTGCTCTAGAAGTATAGGGTACTCTATAATCAAAAGGAGTGGTGGCTACATTATGCACACCTGTGAACAGGTATCTTTCTCACACCCTATGTGACAGAGACATCCCAGTCTTGGTATTTGACTTTGTCAACAAACAAATGATAATAGGACAACATGAAGTCCATCTGTGCTCACAGGCTCACTGCGCCTAGCATTCATAGATTCCTCATTCAGGACAGCCCATCACTAAAGCCTGCTTCGTTCTCCCTGTTTTATTCCTCCAGCTGGGGGCGGGGGGGGAGGTGTCATTCCTTCCAGACTTGATAGTGCTGACAGGTGTTGGGGGTTAGAGACAGCTCCAGCCTCTGTCTCCACAACAGACAATTATCCTCTTCCTGCCCTAGTGAACCCAAGGCTTGTCCACCCTATCATTATGCCATTCCTTTCGATGTAATGGGTTTTTGCTTCTCTCTATTCTTAATCTTGTTGTTAACGCACACATTTGAGTCTGACATTGTTTTGAGGTAAAAATCCCTGCTGTCCATTCTGAGCAGGAAAACAACTTTCTGACTTTTTGTGAGAGGTGGTTGGGGAGAAAATATCACCTATCATGGGGCCATTGGGAGAGTCAATATTCTTAGAAGTGCCACTGCATGGCTGCGATCAGCAGGTGCACAGGGAAAGCTCGTTGACCACAAAGAATGTCAAAATCAGGAACCTTCGGTTAAATCAAAATCAAAGCAGTTAAATGTTGTCAGAGGGCCTGATGATGAGTACCTCTGACTCTCATTGACTTGTGGTTGCTTAGGCTTCAAAGGAATCTAGGTATCTAACTTCCATTGCAATCAAAGGGAGGCAAGCACCTAAATATCTTTAAAGATCTGGGCCTCTGTCCCTCTCAGGATCAGTCTCTTCCGAGCTAATCTCTTTTTTTACTGGATTCTTTTGGTAAATGCCATGCCTTTATTCAGCTGACCTGTTTTTTTCCTACCTTTTTTTTTTTAAGATGCTGGCATCTTTAATTCAATAATATAAATAAAATATTTATTATAAAAATAATTCAAACTACTGCTTGGTTCATCTCCAGCTATAGGGACAGTGCCATATATTTGTAACATGCTCTTATTAATGGGCAGAATAACAGAGGAATATATAAAGGTAGCTTTTGAGTAATGTTCAGCAATATCTCTTCAGTCAAACGTTCTGCCTCTGGAGTGATACTTCAGCCAGCTTTGCATTTAAACCTACGTTTGCTAAATACTTCAACAACACTTGAGACTGATTGGTTTAAAGTGGTGGAACTGACAGCCTATAACCTCAGTTTCCTAAAAGCCTCAATTATTGCTACGCCTGCCTGTGACATGTTTAATACGTTTCTTTCTTTTGATAAATAGCTTTCATTTAGAAATGCACTGGAGTTTGCCCATTGTGGACAGAAGACTCTAGGTATCATATACATTATTATTGACTTTTTCTTCAGCTCGTTCTTATACTCCTATCCCCAAAATAGGAACCACTTTCCAGCAGGATAGTTTGCATTTAAAGGACAAAAGTTTGAGGATTGTATAAATGGAAGTCCATAGGTCAGCTCTTGCTGTAATTTGATTCTAAGCCAGAGTACTAGCTCCTGGTTGTTATACTAAAATTATACCAACAAAATATGCTGCCTAACCGAGCTGTATGCCCATTAAATCTTCCTTTCCCATAAACCATTTTTTAAAATGTCCCTTATTCTATTTTTGCGTACTAATGTATTTACCCAGGATGTTCATCAAAGGAACCGGCTATTAAATATCCAGGTTTTGGATAGCCCTACCTGCTAGCTTGTCCAGGTTCACAAAATGCCTCAGTCCATCCTAGAGCAGAAGTTCCTGTGGATTTCCCTGTGCTTCACTCCCACTACTAGAGTGCCAAAGCTCCTTGTTCCAGTGAGTAGGATTCAGCCAGTCACACCATGTAATTGGTTTTAGGTCCCCAGCTCTGATTCTCATCTGGAAATGAAGGGAAGGTGGATGCTTAGCATTTTCTGAAAATCAGAGCTGTTCTAAGTTGGCTTTGCAAAAATTGTCACTTTTGAAAATCTTGCCCCCAAATTGCAGTGCTCCCTTCAATAGTCAATGAGGAATGGCTGGAATATTCCATTTCCTGTGAGACAATTCTTAGCAGGAACCATTTTTTGAAATATATTTCCTGAATGTCTTGCAGAAGCTGAGAACATTTCACAATCCCCGCTCGGCGGGGATGTCATTAACTTTTCAGTCGCCTCCACACCGCATTGCTCTTTCATTTCTGTTAACAGTGAGTCTACTGCCACCACAAGGCTTTGTGTAGTCCCACCAATACAGTCTGACATCACTCAGGGTTGCTTCCAGGTGTCTAGTATGCTGCTGCGCTGCTTCATTGATCCTTTCCCCATTCTCTTATACGCTCCAATGACTCCTTTTAGACTGCTGTCTTTTATCCTTTCTCTGTGATGCCATGAGCCCATTCAGTACTCTTACTTACTTTCTTGATTCACCCCTAAGGGCACAGCAGTTTTAATTTGTGTTTCTCCTTGCTTATGGAAGGATTTCCCTCCCACCCCCACCCCTGTGGCTCCATTTCCTTTCTTTGTGCTGGTCACCTCTAGGCCCCTGGCTGAACAGAAGTGTGACAGAGTGTGAGGAGACAAGGTGGGTGAGGTAATATCTTTTATTGGACCAACTTCTGTTAGAGAGACACGCTTTCAAGCCACACAGAGCTTTTCTTCGGATCTGGGAAAGGTACTCCCAGCTTCACAGCAAAATGCAAGGTGGAACAGATGGTTTAGCACAAGTAGTTAGCACGTATTGTAAGGGACCATTCAAGGTAGAGTGACCCATTTGATACCTCTGCCATCATAGGAAAAAAGAGGGGTCAGTGGGTTACAGATTGTTGTAATGAGCCATAAATCCAGTGTCTTTATTAAGGCCACTGTAGTCTTTATTTTTAGTTAAAGTTAATTTTAGTGGTGTTATATTACACCACCAAGGGTTCGGCTCTGGCAGCTACAGTCTCAAGTTCAACAGAGTTATCTCTGCTTGTTTTAGATCAAGAGCTCATAGGAACACATGAAACCATAGGCAAGTAACACATACAATCACAAGAACAAGTGCACTATCTCTTATCAATGTTATTAAAGTTGCTAACAAAGTTATGAATGTCACAGCATATACAACTCCTAGATATATCCATGCATCAGTTATAGCTACAGACATGCTCACATCCTCCTAGATAGTGTGAGAGTCTGTTGGCGCTCTCATGGATTGAACATCAGTACAAGGATAGTTCCTGCTGGAGGTCTCCCATGGGAAGCGCAATTTTCCCGCTTTGGGCACCCCCTTGTTAAAATGTGATTCTGTCTATACCTGCCTTATGCGCATGTACATGAATGTGTCAACCCTCTTTTCTCTTATTGGTCTGGGCCCCCTAGAAACTTAAGGGACCTCAAATTCTACAGGTTTTGTAGGTTCTCTTTATTCTCATTAGCACTGACGTACAACCTATACCCTGTGGCTAAGACATGTTAGAGACAGATGTGTCTCTACAGCATTTTTATGTTTCAAAATTAATCTTCTGGATAATTTTTTGCAGTATTACCACATGGTATCTCTTTTCCCATAATCTTGGGGCATCGGGTTATTCTTTGGTCACTTACTTATGTCAGCATTTCTTATCTCCAAGGCCTAAATAGCTAAGCTAATATCTTGCAGGCCTCAGCCTACAGGTCTTGCATTTCAGTCTTTCTTACTTAGATATCTAATACATGATTCCCTCTAAATACTGCTTAATCTTATATTTCTATAATCCTACAATTTAACTCTATTTAACATACAATGATTTATATATCATGACATATGAATTAATCAAAACATCACACAATAAATGGATAGTAAACTAAAATCATTGGCTACACTGTGATTTTCAGTGTCTAGCAGAATAATGAATTTAAGCTCTCAGGCTTGTCTTTTCAAGGTGTTGTGCAGGTTTCCTTTGAGGATGAAGACTGATAGGTCAGATGTACAGTGATCACTTTGTGAAAAGTGTTCACTCACAGGTGATAGGGTATTTTTGTCTTTTATCATTTTTCTGTGTGAGTTCATTCAAGAGCATAGTGATTGTCTGGTTTCACCCACATAGCTGTTGTTGGGGCATTTAGTGCACTGGATGAGGTTCATCACACATTGTGATGGGCATGTGTAGGATCCATGGATCTTGAAAGGTGTGTTGTGGGGGACGTTGATATTTGTAGCAGTGGAGATGTGTCTGCAGGTTTGTATCTGTTGTTCTGGCAGGGTGTGGTGCTGCTTTGAGTTGGTGTGTCCTGATTGGTGGGGAACTTGCTTCTGACAATGATCTTGGAGAGGTTAGCGGGTTGTTTGAAGGCCAGAAGTGGGGGTTCAGGAAAGATTTCTTTCAGAATGGGGTCTCCATCGAGTATAGGATGTAGTTGTTCGATGATACCCCATATGAGTTCCAGCGTAGGGTGTAGGTGACATCCAGGGGTGTGTAGTCAGAAAGGGTTTTATTTCTGGATTGATAGCATGGGGACAGTATCAAGTTCGCAGTACACAGGGAATAACCTCTTTCTTCCCCTCCACTCCCCTTCTATGAAAGTTTGCTCACAGGGAAAGGATCCTGGACTGATGAACGGAGGAGCATGCCTGGAGGAAGGCACTGCATGCTTTGAATACTGGCTTGATCTCCAGACAGGGAAGTAATTATCTGTCACACTTTTTGCTTATGTTACCTTCTTTGGTTTGTGTTTATATAGATTCTCTCAGGGGTGAAAGTAACTTAAGGGATTTACTGGTATGCAAGGCCGGGGTCCTGAGCGGGGGACGGGAGTGGAGGGGAGCTCAGGCAGAAGAGGCAAGGCCTTTAAATCCCCAGGCCCTTTAAATCACCACCGCTACCCCAGGGCTCCAGCAGCAATTTAAAGGGCCTGGGGCTCTGGCTGCGGTAGCAGCAGCCAGGAGCCCCGGGACCTTTAAATCACTGCCGGAGCCCCATGGTAGCTGTAGCTGTGGCGGCGGCCGGGAGCCCCAGGCCCTTTAAATGGCCATCAGAGCCCCGGGGCTCCCGGCCACCACTGCTACACCAGGGCTCCAGCAGCAGGGCTCTGGCAGAGATTTAAAGGGCCTGGGGCTCCGGCCGCTGCCGGGAGCCGAGGGCCCTTTTAATTTGCCCGCCTGGGGAAGCTGTCCCCTGCTGGTATGGTCGGCTGTGTTCCAGCTCTTGCCGGTACGCTGTACCGGCTTACTTTCACCTCTGGATTCTCTCCTTTTGAGCAGGCCTCACCACCTGTTGCTGGGCTTCATATCTATGCAATCATCTTACAAGAAGTTATAGTTAACTTGTTCTGTTGACAGTCTTCCTCCAGGTGGGCTTTGTGCCACTGGCGGGAAGCAAGGCACCAAACCTGGGCTTCACTAGCATTGAACTAGGCTCAGTCTTATATGATTTATTCACTGTGTTTCTCCTTTCCTACAGTCACGTTGGGCAACTGAGCTTTATTGATACTGGGCTTGTCATTTGATATATTAAATGTGGCATAACAATTTGGGGTAGGAGAAATTATTATTATTATGAATCATTTGTATAATACTAAAATGTGCACTGAATTTCACAAAACATTGAGCGAGACACAGTACCTGATCTGAGGAGCTTGCATTTTGAGACAAAATTAAGACGAGATATGGGACGGCGTTTTAGGTAAAGGAGAGTTTAGAAATTATTGGTGAGAGAATCAGGCCTGGATTTTCAAAAGTGACTTCATGATTTGGGGTGCCCCACTTGAAACACTGTAACGGGGTTTGATTTTCAGAAGGCAGGTGCGGTGCACTTTTTGAAAAGTCAGCCCTTTTCATGATGTCTGAAATTGGGCAATCAAAATCTCAAATCACTTTTGAAAATTTAGGACACACGCTAGGAAGGATTCCTGTTTGAAATGGGTTTGGGGACAGGATTGGAAGGTGAAGACAGAGAGTGTTTGGTGAACAAGAATTGAGAGGCTGCTCTCAGCATAGTGGGGCAACACAAAATAAGACACAAAGCAGAGTGCGGGAGAAGATGAAGAGAAGAGAGAGTACAGGGAGGAGACTAGGTAAAATCCTGACCCCACGGCAGTCAATAGGAAAATTCCCATTGACTTCAATGGAGCTAGAATTTCACCTTGTGAGTAGGAGTAAATGGGAGCAGACATATAGGCCAGGGTGCGAGTATGTAGTAACTCGATGCTGAGGGCAATGAACTTGAACTGATATGGCAAAAGACAGGAGGGCAGTTAAGGGTTGTGGGTGTGGCCAAAGTAGTAGGAGTGTAAGATGACTTTAACAGCAGCATTTTGGATAGATAGGTTGGGAATTAGTTGGGGGGAGCGGGAGGCCTAATTTTATGCACTGCAGTTCAGTAGTGATCAGAAGTTAATACAATAGAGAGCTCTGTTCATTTTTCTTGATGAGATTTCAGTGTCAGATGAGGTATTTCATCTGACACAGAGCTCCACAGAGAGTTCATGAAGGAGGTAAGTGGCTCTGACAATATGCTGGCTGGTGAGCATTGTTCATTAGAGAGCCCGCTTAGTATTGTGAAAAATCATCCTTATTCTGTCAGCATTAATGTCTGGAAGACCGCAAGCTAACATTCCCCGATTCAGCAGCGCCAACGTTATTATGTATAGAATAAACATGTATTACTTTAAAATGATGTATCCTGAAATATTTGTTGTAGTTTGCTTTTATCTGTATGGTCTTGATTCTCTAAGCCACAGATAGATTTCTGAGGAGATGGTGTTTCCATCTGGCATAGAACAGCTGTTGGGTCAGTTCCTCAGCGGGTGTAAATCAGCATAGCTCCACTGAAGTAAGGGGAGCGACACCAATTTACAGCAGCAGAGGATCTGGCCCATTTCCCCCTCCCCCTCTATTGTCTACTCTGTGCATTAATAATGCAGCTGGTGAAACTTCTGCTGTCTGACAGCTGTCTGTCTCTGTCATTCTGTCAGCACCACTGTCCTTTGCTGGCCCTAAAGGGCTGTTGAGCAGCCCCGGACACATCTGTCTTTTTGAATCAAAAGGGCTTGGTTGAGTTGGTTTGTTGGTGGAGGCAAGTAGCAGAGCAAATTAGTGAAAATGCACCAGGCCTTTCACCTCCACACACCTGGGTTCAAATCCTTAGGCCACAAGTGACAATTAGTTTGGCGGACTCAGACAGCCATATCAAAGACCACCCCCCAAATCCAGCATGACTGGCAGTGCTTTGGAATGATCTAGAATGGAATAACAGGGCTGCTGCGGGTCACAACGGAGGAGAATTCATCACTGTGCTATGGCTACTTTATATCAGTTCCAGCATAAAACTGGCTTCAAAGTAGGCAGGTGCCCACATAGGTCAGGCACAGACCCATCTACACCAGCTCTGTGACCCATTCACAGGAGGCCATGGCTCAGTGGGAAAGCTGGGGGTAGAAGGAGGCATGGTGGGATGTCCCGGCCTCTTGACGAGTCCTTACGGCAGCAGGGAGACCAAGTTAGGACAGAACTCAGGCTGCTCAAACCTGCTCCAGGGGTCACTCCAGCCCTAGCACAGAAGAGATGCAAAGAGCCCCTCTCAGTCCTTGCAGCGGGCTCTGCACTGGCACTGAGTTGTAATCCCAGCAATGTGTCTGGCTCTAGTCAGTGCTGTAACTCTTCTCATAAATGGCTTTTGGTGCTTAAAGGTCAACTAATTTATTTAGGGTCATTAAGTGGCCAGCAAATCAGCTTTTTGTTCTCATTTGAACATAGCCATCCCGGCATTAAATGGTTATTTTCATATCACATACAAAGACACGTGCATTACATAGCCATCCCCTTTGGGCTGTGCTGGAAATCAGAACTGGTAAAGTATAAGGCAAGACTGCGACCAGTTGAGCCACAGGTACACCTGTGTCCTCTTGCAACAAATTTGTGGCCCCTTCGGGTTACACATTTGACACCACACGCCATGGCTACTTGGATTTTCACAGTGACAGTATTCAGATGGTGATGGGCATGGAACCTTAACAGAATAGGGGCACACTTTATAATAAGGTTACATTTATAAGCAGTTTATAAAGGACTAATAGATGTTATAAGCAAGTTCATTGAGTAGAAGGTAGTATAGAAAGTTATAAGTACATTTGTAGAGGGTATTGAAGATGGTTTTAAGTCATGTTTGTAATCAATCTTTTGACTTGTTGGAGACTATAGCACTCAATTCACCACTCATTGAAACAGCTATTAATCATTTATTAAGCCTTTATAAACTGTTTATTAATGTACCCTTAATGCAAAGTGGGACCTGGAAGGGACTACAATAAAGTGGGGGTAGAATTCAAGCTCTTTTTCAAAACACCCAGGCTCTGCCACTGGATTTAAAGTTGATTCTCCAGAAACATTGTAATAGAGGGAGCTTCATGTGTCAAGAACTCATATGATACAGGGTAGAAATTATTGTCAGAGGAGTTACTGGAAAATAGGAGCTTCTCCTTTTCAATTTAGCATCCATGAGAGAAAGAGAATGATAATCTGCTTTAGGTAATCACCTGACTTAATTTAGTAGAAGCCAAATTAGTATCCAAAGGGCTTTCAGCCAGGAAAGAAAGTCATACCTAGTGTGATAGTGACAAAAGGGATGTTAGTTTTGGCTTGAACAAAGACAGATGTGGGAATGAACTTTAGTCTGAGTACAGAATAATCTAAGGACGTATCCAAGTGTTTAAGGTGATATCTCCCTAAATTCAAATAATGTTTTGAAAATAACCTGGCCAGGGACAAGAGGTGGATGACACCTAGTTATCTCAAGGAGCAGGTTCAATACAAAACTGAGAAAAAAAAATTGAAAGATATATGTAAGTATTCATACAGGAGAAGGAAACAACTGTGTTTGTCCAGAGAAAGATTGATTATTTAGCTTCCCAAAATAAGTGCACCTGTGCAAATATGGCCCTTATATGAAAAACGCCTTACCATTTCATAATCAATTGGATAGTACAAATTAACACCTTTACTTTATGGATATTCAATAATATATCCAGGGGAGTTTCCTGTGAAACTTACTGTGACTGTGCCTGCCCTAGAGAACTGAACCACTGGTAGCTGATCTATTGAGAAAGCATCAATATAAGTCAGTTGTGTCTGCTCTAGCCATGTTCTTTCAGTTTTACTCTGAATCCCCATTTATGCTTTACCACACTATTACAATCGTGCTTCCCTGTAAGTACTGAGCCTATAGTTCTCAACACAGCTCCCTGAAACAGTGGCTACTGGGAGTTTTCAGTGAGCTCAGGGTAATTGTGGGGAAAGAGGTGAAATTCTCAACTTTTGTTGGGCATCTCCCATAATCCTTGAGGGATGTTCCCATAATTCCACAGGTGCTGATGCTAATTCCAAAACCTTTTCTCAAAAATGGAGGCTAGGGTGAACACTTACGTTTTGCTCTTTCCTCAGCAAGAAAAGGGGAGCTTTAAAAAAGCAGTTCCAAGGCAGCTGAGAATATGTTCTGGCAATACCTGCACAGGGCCAAAAACCAAGACAAATAGTTCAGAGTTATTTCTACAAAGCTCATCTGCACCCCCTCACCTCACCAGCAGCACAGGAGAAACATGTGCTCTTACAGTGTTTGAGGATGGTGTTCACTGAGTGGGCTGGACAGATACAACTTTG
This sequence comes from Chelydra serpentina, assembly GCA_037349315.1. Classification (NCBI taxonomy): domain Eukaryota; kingdom Metazoa; phylum Chordata; order Testudines; family Chelydridae; genus Chelydra; species Chelydra serpentina. The sequence goes on from JBAIAC010000004.1 coordinate 142,797,285, forward strand.
AAGTCCACAGTGAAGTTTTGCATGGCAAAATATAGCATGTTGAACAGGTTTGTGATCAAGGGAGCTGATGTTCTGGAGATCATTGTGGGCTTTAAACCACTGGGATTTCTGAATAGCACAGGATGTATTGTATGTTTGATAGAATATCAGGGTTGGAAGGGACCTTAGGAAGTCATCTAAGTCCAACCCCCTGCTCAAAGCAGGACCAATCCCCAATTTTTGGCCCAGATTCCCAAATGGCCCCTTCAAGGATTGAACTCTCAATCGTGGGTTTAGCAGGCCAGTGCTCAAACCACTGAGCTATCTCTATTCTGAAGAAAAGAGCGGCAGGTTCTTATGTGGAAGGTGACCACATCAAATGCTTGATGGCAGGGGGAATGGAGCCTCGGGCACTACTGCCAATAGAACGTATTATTAATAATCTTTTTCAATGATGCAATTCTAAATCAAAACTCCAATGAGACAGCGGCCAGGACTGCTCTCTTGTATCTCATTTAGCCATCTAGCTGTGCTGAGTTACATACCAGCTCTCACTATAGCTAGTTTCAGTTGCATCTCATGTATCTGGGGGATACCTGCCATGCTACATGACTCAGTGGAAACACTTTTAAAAATATATTTACTGTACTTGCTAATCAAGTGCCCACCATTAAGAAAAAATAAATCAAGTTCTGGACTTATGAGAATCAGCTGATTAAAACGTCAATTGTGTGATCACAAGCCACATAGCAAATGCTATGCTTAGAGCTGAGTGTTTGCAAGAAACAATTTCTGTGCCTTGATGAGGATGTAAGCAGGGCTGGCTCTAGCTTTTTTGCCGCCTCAAGCACCAAGCCGCCGAAGCAAAAAAAAAAAAAAAAAAAAAAAGCCCTTGAAATGTGCCGCCCCAGGAATGGCCGGAATGCCGCCCCTTCAGATGTGCAGCCCCAAGTATGTGCTTCCTTTGCTGGTGCTTGGAGCCAGCCTTGGATGCAAGCACTTTGGGCAAGAATATTCATGCCTGTGACTTTGCAATTCATTTTCTACTAACATTTGTACCAATTGTAAAGCTCAATCATTTGAATGTTAGCAAAAAGCAACCAAAAACAGGGTACAAGTATGGTCAAACTAAACTCATTTAAAAATCTAAATGCATATCTGTAAAAAAAAGTTTGCATTCTTCACTTACTCTAGCGATGCTCCACATGCTATTCACAAATAGCTTCTAAAGGGCCCAGCATATTCTTCTGGGCAGGTTTAAAGAAGACCATAAAGGATTTGAAGAGATGTTTATTGTTAACTGATGTTGCATAACTCTCTACATGCTACCGTGAAAATGTGTTTCTTGGATGGAAAATAGCATCATTTCTATTTGTAAATTGCATTTGATCATTGAAGTATCCTGACCTGTAACAAAGGAAAGATTACTTTTCCTGGTTTGCTGCATAATAGTATTATAGTAGGTTGTTATGACAACAAAATGTAACGCCCCTGTATCTGAATGGGGCCCTCACGTCAATGGTATTAGAAATCTACAAATTTCAGCAATTTTTACTTCAAATATTCATTTCATCCTGAAATTATCACACAGTAGGGAAGTATAAATGTTATCACTAAGCAATTTCTTGCAAGAGAGCAGCAACAAAATGAAGTTTTAAGTAACATGTTTATTTTTTTAAAATGTTACACGCTGATACAAAAAAACTGTACAGATGAAAGTAAAAAAGATCCCGCCGAGAGAGATGCAAAGGCAAATATTAAGCTCTAACGAATCACCAAAGCAAAAATATCTGGTGAGTGTTTATTAATAATTTATCATATTACAGTGTCTCCCCCATTATGCTAGCTATTGTACAAACTCATAATAGGAGATAGTACCTTCCACAAAGAACTGAGTCTAAAAATGTGAATGCAAGTGTGGGGGGTGGGAAGGACTTCCTTATAAGAGTACATCAAGAGCCAGGCTCTGTGATCTGAGGTGCATGGCAGTGATCACAGCAAGGGACGCTATTATGAATAAACAAGTTAATTAGGAACAAATAAGAACAAGCCCAAACTTTAATGTACTGCTTGCTGTGTACATGTACTGTTGCCCACTATTGGATGGGTATTTTAGACTTCCTCAAGCATTTAGTGGAAATATTCCCATTATCTTCAATGGGTCAGGCCTTTAGTGTGCAATTTGGAATTCTCCCAAATATGATTAATTCTATTTTCTGCACCCTTCAATACCCTCCACCACTTGATTCATAAGAAAATATCAATTAAATGGCCTAAAAAGAGGATGTTGCATATATAAGTTAAGGAAGATTCTCTTTTAGCTCAAGTGGTAGAGTCCTATGTTTTCTAAAGCTCTGAGTTCTATTCCCCAAGCTGCATTGTATATAGCTAGCTGGCAAAAAAACAATGTCTGCAGGTGATTGCAGATCATTATCACTTTTCCCAGTTCTTTTTAAAGGTTCAGTTCAGAGAAAAACAAATTCATACACACACTGGGGGAGCCTACTTGGCTCAGAATCTACCTTGGATTGGATCTGAGAGAAAATGGGCAGGGAAGGTGGTGAAACAAAGAAAGTAAGGGGATGGATAGAGTTGGAGCAGACAGTAGGGATTAGTCATAGTTATGAAATCAGGACACAGCCAGCTAGCTGTGTTTGGGAGGAAGACTGAGGTTCATACTGGTACAAATGATTAGGGCCCTGCCAAATTCACGGCCATGAAAAACGCATCACGGACCGTGAAATATGGTCTCCCCCTGTGAAATCTGGTCTTGTATGTGCTTTTACCCTATACTATGCAGATTTCACGGGGAAGACCAGCGTTTCTCAAATTGGGGGTCCTGACTCAAAAGGGAGTTACAGGTGGGTCACAAAATTATTTTAGAGGGATTGTGCTATTGCCCCCCTTACATCTCCACTGCCTTCAGAGCTGGGTGTCTGGAGAGCAGTGAATGTTGTCGGGCGCCCAGCTCTGAAGGCAGCGCCCAGCCAATAGCAGCACAGAAGTAAGGGTGGCAATACCATACTGTGTCACCCATACTTCTGCACTGCTGCCTTCAGAGCTGGGTGGCTTGAGAGTGGTGGCTGCTGGCTAAGGGCCTAGCTCTGCAGGCAGCAGGCAGAAGTAAGGATCGCAATACCATACTTTGCCATCCTTACTTCTGTACTGGTGCTGGCGGTGGCTCTGCCTTCAGACCTGAGATCCTGGCCAGTAGCCGCCTCTCTCCAGCTGCCCAGCTCTGAAGACAGCACCGCCACCAGCAGCAGCGCAGAAGTAAGGGTAGCAGTAACGTTGCAACCTCCTCATAACTCCTTTTTGGGTCAGGACCCCTACAATTATAACACCGTGAAATTTCAGATTTAAATAGCTGGAATCATTTATAGTTATTATTTTTTTAAACCTATGACTGTGAAACTGACCAAAATGGACTGTGAATTTGGTAGGGCCCTGCAAATGATAGAATGGCAGATTCCAAACAGGAGGGAGAGCTTAGCAGGACTTGGGCTCCTGGGTTCAACGACAGTACAAATTATAAATAACAATCATGTTTGCAGTGTTGTTGTACCCTTGTGGGTCCCAGGATATTAGTGAGACAAGGTGGGTGAGGTCATGTCTTTTATGGGACCAACTTGTGTTGGTGAAAGAGCCAAGCTTCCAAGCTACACAGAGCTCTTCTTCACAGCTGGACCAGATCTGTGTAGCTTGAAAGCTTGTCTCTTTGGCCAACAGAAATTGGTCAAATAACAATACTCTGAGTTATAACAGGGTTTAATTCAATAATACCAGAAAAGTACTATAACTGAGAACTTAACATTTGTATTTACAAAACGTGTAAGCTTTCTAGCTGCAGACCACCTTAATGCCACCAGTCTATACACTGATGCTGCTTTATTCCGAAATATGCAGACTAGGGGTGCTTATTTCACTAGATACTTTTCCACTGGCCAGTCGTAACAGGCAGTTAATGACCATGTCTTTGGCCTTGGTGGTCTCCATATTCCTCTCCCGTGATATCTGCATGCTGATTTGGTCTACGTTGGTCATGATGAGCTCAGAGGCCATGATCTGAGTGGGGGATGCGCTGTTGACCATGCTGTCCATGATATACTGCTTGTACAGCTCCACCACTTTCTGCTCTAGGTAGTCATTCAGTATTGAATTGGAGAGGGGCTGCTGATGTTGCATTATGCTGGTCACCCTCCAGCATGACGAGTACCCTTGGACAGGCTTGCGAACGAGGTCATTGGGTGGCATCATCATGGATTCCATAGGCGGAGGAATCTCTGATGACTCCAAAAATGGGCCTATACCACTGTCACAGGTAAAATCTGTTGTTACTGAGCTGATGGGCATCACATGGCCACCAGCGATGTGCAAATCATTGTAATTCTTGCAAATGCTTTTACAGGAAGAAGGAACCAGGTAGGTATCTCTACTTGTGGATCCTCCAGCCATATCCCCAACTGGAGATGTTTGTCTTTCAAACTCTGGGCTCTGAATAACCTGTGGTAAAGTCTCTTTCTGTCTTCCATTGTGTTTGCTTCCTTTTGAATGGACTGAAGAAAAGAACTTGCCCACAGACCTGTACCTCTGAAGGAGACTTCTGCCCTGAGTTTCATTCATGGAGGAATAGGTAAAACCACACATGTTGCTCATCTCATGCACCTTCTCCTCTGCTGCTCGCTTGCTGTAGTGCTTGGAACTCAAGAAGTCCTCACAAAAATAGGGGATTCCACAAAGATATCCTTCTGACAACATTCTTGAAAAAAGAGGAAATGAGACATCAAAGATTAAATTAGATCATAAACCAACAGGAAGATGGAACAGAAAAACAACAAGAAAAGGCAAATAGTTCATTTATTTGTAAAAAGACTTTTGTATTGATTATGTTCCCCCTGAAAATCCGCTATTGGTTGCATATAGATTAACTTCAGATCAGGATATTACCATGAGTGTTTAACACTTTTTAAATGGCTTGAGTGAACGCAGTGAGCAGCTAGGCTGCTAACTGTGATGTTAGACCAATCACATAAAATTTTATGCACACTACCACATGCAATATACTGTGTTTTTGTTTTATAAGGGTATTTTGTGCAATGGCTTGTGGTTTATATCTATGTGGTTTCTGCCAAAAGTGTATTGTATTCAGCGGGTGGCCATAAAAGGTGATTTTTTTCCATTCTCCATGCACATGCAAGCTATGAGGTTTATTTCAAAACTTGAAGGCCTTCACATGCCACCGTTTGAAAAGGTGGATCTCAGATTCATGTTCTGAGTGTAACTTCTTCCTTCTTCTCAGGCTGAATAATTGTTGTTGTCATGGTTTCCTTTTAATTTAAAAAAAACCACCATATAGTGATTATACAAATTTCTGTACTTGGACTGGCTAATAATGGTTATCAGACAGTCCGGATGGTCACTTTGAGTTCCCAAATTGAGACAGCTAGGGTCTGGTTTTCAGACATTCTCTGTACCCACAGCTCCTGTTCACTTTGGTTGGAGTTTTGGATGCTCAGCAGTTCTGGAAACAGGGCCACACTATCTCAAGTCAGACATCCAGAAATCAAGGCTCCCAAAATCATTGGATAGTTTTGAGAATTTAGGCCATACAAGTATAGTTACTGAAAATTGCCATACAATTATTATTGAAATCAGACACTTAGAAACCAGAGTGTGTAGTACTGCGTAACTGGGATACACATGCGTCGCTTTGCATCAGCAAATGTTCAGCATCCCTGCACTCTGATCATTCAATTTCAGTATAATTATTCATAATTATGCAATAGTTTTTCTAAACCAGTGGCAGGAAAATATCCTGTAAGAAACGGGTCCTAGACCAGTCCCACATGGTGTAGCAAAGAGGAAATTAAGTTTTACCAAGCAGATTTCACATGTCCAAATCATTTTTATAGTACAAAACTACCAAGTGATCCATGAGAAATTAAATAGTCTTCATTTTAATAGTGTGTAGAACTCTTCATTTAACATTTAATCCAATTATAAGATCTAATAGGCACGGAGGCAGGAATACATTTTATAGATATTTTTCAGTTTATTTGACTGTTTCAGAATACCAGAACTGAGAGCACACAAGTGACTGGAAAATGCTTATACAAATTGAAAGGAGAGGTGGTATCATTATGTGGCAGATGGGATTCTACATGCCAACTTTGTGGTTGTCGCTCATTATTGGTTGGTGTTCTAGGGCTTTCACCTCCTCCAAGAGACATTCCTTGCATTACAGCACTCATTGCAAAATATTGCAAAATACTGGACAAAGTCCTGGTCCTGGCTATGAAACTGTCCTCAGAAACTAGGGCAGAAAGGAGCTGTCAGCAGGAGAGAACAGGCCCGTCAGAGCAAAGTACCCAGACGGAGGAGAAAGCAATTCACCCGGGGCCTCTCAGTAGGTAATCTGTGTGTGGAGATAATATCTACATACATATGTTAGGGACTCTGGGTCCTGGCTGTCCTCTCTCCCTGTGGCAACTCCATGTTTACCATAGCCCTGTGACTACAGTAACTGTGGTTAGCAGAACACAGGAAGAGACATGCACTAGTGTCCATGGAGGGTTCCTGAGAGGGGGAGTTCTCTTTCCCATGAGGAGAACTTGCCCTCTCAGATGCCTGGTTTCTAGCATCCTGTAGCGAGGCGGTCTGGTCCCCAGCCGCTCCGGAGAAGGATGAGTCTCCCTGGACACCAAAGTGGGCGGAGCCTGAGAATCCTGGCCTCGCCCCTCAAAGGTCAAGGCGCAGGACCGGAAGTATAAAAGCCGGTCCTCAGAACTTAGTTGAGCCCCAGCCATCGGAGAGGCTGGATACCTGTGGTGCAACTCCCTGCTGGGAGGCCCTGGCTACCAGCAGCCGACCTGAGGAATGGCCTGGCCTGGCCAGCGAAGCCTGCCGCTCGCTAGGTACCCCGAGGAGCCGCCAGGCCTGCCACTTGCCTGTTACCCCGAGGAGCCGCCGAGCCTGCCGCCCGCCAGCGACACTGAGGTACCCATGATTTGTGACCTCTTGGAGGACAGCCCCCCTGATCCAGGTACCCAGAGAGGGGGAGTCTGGAAGTAGCCCGGGGGCAGCCGACTCTAGTCTGGCTGCAGCACTGCCAGAGCCAAGCTTAGTGTGTTGCGGCCGGTGTGACGTTATTGACAATAACTGGGACCATATAGATCATTGTTACAACCAAGGTCCTGTAGTGGCACCAAATCTTGTATAAAGGGGGTCAAATGAGGTGTCTAAGACCGGGTTATGCTTGGCTGGTTATGATTATGCCATTTATATGCATGTATCAGTTTTGTAGTTGAAGTTATGAATATTGGCTTTATACTGTCTGTAGTTCAATGGCTTTATACTGTATGTCTGTATTTCAAACTGGGGCTGGGCTTCTGGGACCCAGGACAAGCTATCAGCTCTGCCAGGCATGCTGATGGCCCATTAAGGACCATCGACTATACAATTAGCCCATTGAGAGGAGGCAGACACACCTTATGATTCAGTAAGGTATGCAGAGACTTGCCCATGTGACTCCAGACTCCATTTTGCTGTGATTTTCCACAGTAAGGAAAGAGGTGTCTTTACACCTGGAAGAAACTATAAAAGGCAGCTGCCTCATCTCCATTTTGTCTTCATTCCTGCTTCTTACCTCTGGAGGAACCTTTCTACAAATGGAAGCGCTGAACAAAGGACTGAAGGACCCATCCATGCTGTGGATGTAATCCAGAGACGTGATTTGAACCTGCAGCTTATTTCATCTTTACTGCAAGCCTGAACCAAGAACGTTGCCATTACTGTATGTAATTGATTCCTTTTAACCAATTCTAGCTCTCACCTATACCTTTTTCCTTTTATGAATAAACCTTTAGATTTTAGATTCTAAAGGATTGGCAACAGCGTGATTTGTGGGTAAGATCTAAGTTGTATATTGACCTGGCTCTGAGGTTCGGTCCACTGGGATCGGGAGAACCTGTTTTCTTTTACTGGGGCATTGGTTTTCATGACCATTTGTCCCCATAACGAGTGGCACTGGTGGTGAGACTGGGAAACTGGAGTGTCTAAGGGAATTGCTTGTGTGACTTATGGTTAGCCAGTGGGGCAAAACCAAAGTCTCCTCTGGCTGGCTGGTTTGGTTTGCCTTAGAGGTGGAAGAACCCCAGCCTTGGGCTGTAAGTGCCCTGCTAGAAGCAATTTATCCTGAACTGGCACTCTCAGTTGGGTCTTGCCAGAACCAGCATCGTTACAGCCGGGATCCCCACTGACTCAGCAGCGGGTCTTCTGCCGTTGCTAGGGCCCCGGGCTGGGATGCAGTGGAGTGGGTGGGACTGCGTCCCCCCTGCCACCCAACGTGCGGGTGGTAGTCTCCACCCTCTCCCAGGTTCTCCAGAGCCAGGGCCTGGGCTTGCCACCGCCAATACTGTTTGCTCAGCCCCTGCCTGAGGGCCTGATCCCTGACTGTTTATTGCCCTACCCTGACCAAGGGCCTGGGCTTATTGAACTACTGATTGCTCAGCCCTACCGGAGAGTCTGAACCCTGACTGTTTGGTGCCCACCCTGACCCAGGGTCCAGGCTCGCTAACACCGGAGGGTTTGCTTGGCCCTCTCTAGGAGGTCCTGAGCTGCAGACTTCTGTACAACCCAGCTAATTCCCCAACACCTGACTGAGCTAGTGAGGCGGTCTGGTCTCCAGCCGCCCAGGAGGAGGCCTGAAACGCCTACACATCCCTTCCTTTTAAACAGCTACAGAAACCCTATCCAGGGCTTAATCGCCCCTAGGATTAGTTGCTGCTGGTTTACTTTATTTATTAGCCACACTAAGAGAGCCATGAAAATCTTATGCAGAATGCCAGATAAATTCTGCTTCCCTTATAGCTGGAGGAGATGCCAAAATAGTTCTCTCCTATAGTCTTTCACAGGAAAGAGTAGAGTGTTGGCTTTAACTTTGGTCAGAGCAAATGTGGAATTATTGTGATACTGACCCATATACTTATTTTTGGTGTAGATATTGAGAAACAAGTAAAACTATATTACATGATCTATCCCATTTCTAATCATTGTACATAGGCTGTGCCCACTTTATGTAGCATGTGTTATCATTGTTTTCCCAGCTGCCAGATGTACCATTCTTCTACAAAGTGATGTAGCAGGGAACTGAAACTGTTGGTTTCATTTCTTTGGCCAAATTCTGTAGTTCTTATTTTCAGGGTCAAATCCCACCCAGTGTTGATAGGGGGGCGGGGACCCAGAAAAGTCATGAAAATGAGCAAGTTCCGACCCACAGAGTACTTGGAAAAATCTAGTTGGCTGAGTGGGCTTTGCCCTCTTGCTCTGTAGAGGATTGTTTCCCTTTTAGCCTGCAGATGTTCCCAGATCTTCAAGCAAAATCATGCTAAGGTGAGAGGCAATTCTGAGGGCCTGGACATTTACACAGAAGCTCAATACATTCATGTTATTCCCTCCATCCTCTGCCCATCAGTTCAGCTAGAGGCAGGTTGTCATAGTCTCATTACTGGCACCTGGCCACACAGAGGGGATTTGCATGTGGAAAGGGTCAGCATTATTTCCTGCAGGTGCTTTTTCTTTGGTAAGGGAAGAACAGTTATTCCCAGTTCCACTTTCTCCTGCCTCCAATACACATGCACACCACAGAGTCCCAAATGCACATAGATCGTGTATAAGGGATTCCACAGAGTTGGAGTGATGAGGATTTCATGCTCCTTTAGATCAGTCCATTTTTCTCCTATCCTCCCTTGAAAAATTCACATGGATGTTTCATTCCATGGGGGACAGAGAGAGCAGATGGCCTAGTTCACAGTCCTAACTCTTGACATGCGTTGCCTGAGACAGGGCTGCTGGATTTTTCCCTTGCTTGGTTGTTATTTTTTAATATGGTGATTGATTAAATTCTAAAGGAATACTAGCATAGCTTGCACTGGGGAGGAATAAAAGAGGCACTGCCTGTTAGAAATTCTTTATTACCTTTATCTTTTTGGTTTTTAAAACCAAATCCTGGGCATATGCCTTAACCTGGGTATTTTCTGCATTTCAGTGGAGAGAAGAGTCAACCCTTGATCTATGCTGCTAGCGTTAGAGTGACTACAGTGAGCCCAAATGTCCAGAACCCAGCAATATCATAGGCTTTCTCAGACTGGCAGATCCACCGCTTGGAGACGATGGCAATGTGTGTACAAAGAGCCCAGTGCATAGCTGATAGAGAAGCTACATAACTACATAGAATTGAACTGACTACCTGGCCTAGGCTAAGCAAGAGCCTGGAGCAATATATATATATGAAGAGTAATAATAAAATCTGCTTGTCCCCTAAAAAACCTGAGTGGGGTGGAAGATTTCTAGAGAAAGTGAAGGGAATGTAGTACAGCTAGTGGGCACAAGGATAGGTGGGATGGGGCTTTTAGAAAGGGACAGACGCAAATACATTTGGGACCACAATGTGTCTGGCATCCAGGCTCCCAAAGTAGGGTCCTAAATAACGTTACAGGTGTGCTGTTCGGTATCTGGAGTTCAGCTTCGTATGTGATCCCTATACAGACACAAGTTCTTCTAGCTGGCTTCCTAGAATTATAGGTGCAAATAATCCCTTCTCCCTTCATGGGGGGGAATGAAAATCCTATGGATTCCTTTCAGGAAATCCTCTCCCACCCCCTAGGACTCAGAGAAGCCCTTCCTTGAGGTTAGTGATCCTGGCGGGGGAATGGGAGGATGTAGAGCCAAGGCCCTCCCTATGGGGAGTTTATACAAAAGTTATAGTGACCATCAGTATTAACTTTATGCCTTATGGTACTCTTACTTCCTACTCCCATCTTGAGGAGCTATAGCTGGAAGTGGAGCCCTGACAGTGCAGTTCCTGTGGAGGCCTCACTGTCAGGATCCATAGGGGGCTAGGGAGAGCCAGGAAAAAGGACGGAGCCATAAGGTTTCCATGAAGATGTCCATGCCTGTGGTGGATTCCCTGACATCCCCAGGTTTAGGAAAGTAAACCTCCTGCTCACGGCTTAAATTCAGCTGGATCTGTCCAGAGCAAAGCTCTGATCAATATTTTCAAACCCACAGCACAGAAGCCCTGAGCCCCGGGGAGCTCTGGGAAATACTCTATGAGAATTTAAGCCCTGCTCCTGCTCATTTGATGAGGAGTAACTTGCCCCCTTCCACCCCCACCCACCCACACACAATGGAACAGTCTTGTACAAATTCTCCATGGGGAACTCCAATAAATTTCCAGTCCCCTACACATTTTTGTCATTTTGGGCTTTATTTCAGGTCAGAAAAGATTCTCTGGGCCATCCACTCTAAACTGCATTTTGCAAGACTCTTTGCTGTGTGCATCTGAAAAGCTCTATAGCAACGCTGTTGCTCAATATTTACAGTGACTGTGCCTCGAGTGCTTCTATTTGGAGTTCATTATACTGCTCTGTTGCCATTATGGCTAAGAACCTTTCCAAATATCAAATAAACACTTTTCTTCATTAGCCTCAGACAAGATCTCCTTTGCCTATTGCCACCTAAAGCTAGGAGTTATATCCTTCCCCTGTGTATAACTTTCTTAAAGGTGTTTGCCAACTGTGATCATGATTCCTCTGAATCTTCTCCTCGTCTACATTACAATTACATGGGCCAAATCTTCCAAACTAGCTGCCTAAATTATACAAAACATGCGTTTGCCTGCACAAAGGGGGTACAAAGGGACATAAGAATTGCCATTCTGGATTGGGCAGTTGCTGTCTCTAATCCAATAACCTGTCTCTGACAGTGGCCAATACCAGATGCTTCAGTGGAAGGTGCAAAAAAACTCCATAATGGGCAATCATGGCACAACCTACTCATAGATTAACTAACTCTGCTAGTGTGAAACCAAAGCCCAAGGGTTTCAGCCCCAGACAGGGAGTCTGTAACCTGAGCTCTGCTGCCCAGGGCTGAAGCCGAAGCCTGAGTACCGCTTTGGCTTCGACCCCAGGCGGTGGGGCTCTGGCTTTAGCTTTGGGCGGTCAGGTTCAGGCTTCAGCTCCAGCTCTGGCCCAGGACCCCAGCAAGCCTGACACCAGCACTGGCAACCCCATTAAAACCCACTGGCAACCCACAGTTTGAGAACCCCTGTACTAGACCATTTAGAGTGATACAATCTTTGTTTCTACACATCTACGTGTCGCTCTTATAAGTACATTGAAATCTCTATTTAGTCAGTCATAACTTTGTGGATTTTGTATGTGCATTTTAAAGCTATATCCAAGTTGTGACAGTTCATTAATATTTTGCATCTCAAGTAATTGGAACAGGGGGAAATGGATTCATGTGCTGTTACTGAAAGTGTTACACTTACTAGGAGTGGGGGACAGAGAAAGAGCTGCAGTACATTGCTATTGAAACGATTGCCATTTTATGAAGTGTGAACAGGAGGAAAGTGCATGAACTTGACCATGGAATGAAAGGGTTACATCTGCTGGGGACTAAATGTGAGAGAGGGAGAGAGTGCGCGCGCATTCCTGAATTTGCTGTGAGTCTAGAAAATGCAAGGATTAAAGGTCCTACGGGTAATATTTATTTTAACCATAAATGGGTTGCTCAGAAAAATTCTAAACCTTTTGACACATATACAATATCCATATTTTACTTGGGGGAAACAATCTGCATATGCAGTACTCTACCTCTAAGCTGTCGCTTGGATAACTTCCTAACTCATACACACACATCAATGAAAAATGGTATAACCAGCATAAAAGCAGCACATTCAATTACACTTGCTTTAAAAGTATTACATAATGTAGATGATTATTTTATTACTTGTATTATGGTAGTGCCTAGAGGCCTAGTCGTGTACCAAGAGCCCACACAGGATCTGAGTGACTACGTTTTCATATTCTTAAGCGATATCAAAGACTCACTATTGTGACTCATAGTTCTGGAGGCAGATACACTGGACTGGAGTTTGTAATATACTCACCATTTCTAAAGGAACCAGAAATTGCATGTGGAAATTCACAGAAGCTATGTAAAATCCTTAAAAACCTACACTGCCCACATGCCAATCAGACAAAGATTATCTGGATTTTACCAATGTGATTGCCAATCAGACACTAACAAGCCAAGTGGAGAGGCAACAAAAATATTTACAGAGAATTGTACAGTGCATAATGTGTTTTAGTTCTTACCTTCAAGAGCTTAGCTGCTTTCCTGAGACAGAAGATACACAACAGCAAATGATCATGCAGAAAAAAATTGTAGTTCTTCCAGACAGTTTAAAAGCTCACTTGTTTGTAGCTTTTGTTACATTGCAAAGATGACATGTATTTTGTTTCTCACTCTCCATTACTCAGAAGAATTAAAGGGAAGTCCCTGGGAGATTTGGAGGGTTTATAACTGACGATTTAGAACCACACCATATTAAACACTTTCTTCCTCTTTTTATGCCAAAATGAAACTGTGTTGTGAAACTAAATGTTGTTAAAATAGTATATTGCAACATAACACGTGTGTACCCATCAGCCAATGCTGCCAGTTCCGTAAAGAGAGATATTAGTGAAATGAAAAAATATAGCAATCTGAGAGAGTTTGATAATCCAGAATTCAGTTGTGTCTTACCCCAACTTCACTCCATTTATGTAATTTTCCATCTTTACAGAGATGGTAAGTCACCATAGGACCAAATAGGAATCCATTCCTTAGCAGGCACACAGTTTCATAAAGACCCTATTACATCTAGCCTACTCTCAAATGAGCCAGTACAAAATGCTACTGGCATATCTGAATTGACCCCACAAGGCTGAATAAGAGTTAGCTGAAAAGGGGTTATCAGATTTCTATACTGGGAAAATGATTGCAAACTATTTCCTTCCTGCCTTTTTTTTTTTTTTAACTAAAACCCCTTCTTTAAGAAAGTCTAAGGTTTTATTAGAAGCACAGAACTCTAGCTGCTAACCAGCTGAGGTATATATGCAGGTATACCATGTAGCATGATTAAGCTATGTAAGTCACTTGGAAAGATTCTAATCAACCAAAAAGACTGAGATCCATGCTAGCCTGGGGCACTGTTGGAGAGGACAGCCTTCCTTATCCCTTCATCTGTTCAAAAGAAATTGTACTGTACCATGGAACTATTTTCATTAGGTGATGATGGCTTTTCCACAGAGCTTAAGAAGGTCCTGCGTTTTGCTAGAGCAGGGATGGATTCTAAAGAAAAATCTGAGCTATGTAGATAGTAGTCTTCATTGTAATAATACATACACATCCCTTGAAACTCAAATTCATGAGACCCCCCCCCCCCCCTTATGCTACTTCAGAAGTCAGTGTCCCATTTTTTCATTTAGTCCAGCTTTAAGACTGAGTAGCAATCATATACAATGTCCTCTTAACCTTAGTCTTGAAAATCCAGCGCAGATATCAGTTTTAACATTCTGGTTGTGCACCTGCCTGCTACGCCTATGCAATGTTATTTACTCCAATGGCCATATGCACTAGCTAGGATTAAATAACATTGCACCTGTTCAGGTGATATGCCGGTTTCAATCGGTCCTAAAGCCAGCTATGGCTGGACAAGATTGGCAGTCTCCATCAAATTCCAAGAGTCATCTTTACTGCAGGAAGTCCTTCCCTTGTGAGCTATTCCTCACTGGCAAGAGACACCTGTTATCACAGGTATGCATTTAACAGTCATGTAGCTTTTTCCAGCTTCATTCCTTGGGGCAAATTCAGGCCTGGTGTTGCCCATATGCCTGGGATAAATTTGGCTCTGTAGCTGGAAAAGGGCATACCAAAGGTTTATATTGTGAAGTATTACATTGATTTTCAGGTAATTATAAAATGATGAATATATGCTACAAATTATATTTTTTGGGTAACTACCATCTGCAGAAAAGAAAAGATAAAATATGAATTTTCCTCCACAGATGATGCAACATCCTCCTCCTCATTAATGTGAATCCCTTAATGTGCTGCCACTTTTAGACTCTTCTCCCAAGCCTCCATTACCCACTGAGCTCCTGGGAATCACTAGCTTTTCTGTATTCTACAGAGCTCCATACGGCTGGTAGCTCAATATTTCCACTGAGAGTAAAAATGTCAAAAAATGAGTTTTTGCTAATGCAAAAGCACCTCCTGGAATAACTTAAGAAGAGTGGTCAGAATTTTAAAATTAGGTGCGTAAAGTGAGGCTTCTAAATGCATATATTGGCACCTAGATATAAGTGGCCTGATTTCCAAAAGAGATGAGCACTTCTAAGTCAGTGGGAGCTGCAACTTTCCAGAAATATCGAAAATCTAGCTACTTTTATTCCGGTACCACAAGGGATTTAAAGACCTAACTTTAGGCACTCAGGCTTTTAAAAATTAGCCAGTGCTCACTGCTTTACAGGACACAAAACCCACAATAGTCTGTTCTCATTCATCCTACTGTAGCTACAAGTTCAAGAGGAAGAGAGTTTTAGTACTGTAGTTTCTCATAAGACAGGTTGAGCATTAACACCCTGATCTTTTGCAAGAGCAAGGATCAACCTCTTTGGTGGATATCCATATGTTTCCTAGTGCCTTCGTTCATCTTCATCTGAAGGGCTATCCTCAGGCAGGCAGAATTATCACATGAATTGTTATGCTCTGATTTATAATCTGTTCTTTAACTGTAGTACTCTGAGGTTCAAACTGAAAGGTGAGTGAACTGCAGGGACTCTAACCTGCAGTAACACATCACCTTCTGCCTCCCTCATACTGTGTCTAAGCAGGGCCGGCTCCAAGCACCAGCCTACCAAGCACGTGCTTGGGGTGGCACCTGGAGGGGGGCGGCGCTCAGGGTTTTTTTTTTTTTTTTAAACATACTGCACCTGGAAGAGCGGGGCCGCGGCCGGGCTCACTGCCCTTCCCCCGGCACTCCGGCCAGCAGGGAGAGCGGGGCCACGGCCAGGCTCGCCACCCGCCCCGCGGTGCTCAGGCCGCCCGGGAGAGCCGGACCACGGCTGGGCTCGGCACCCTCCCTGCGGCACTCCCTGCCGGCGCCCCGGCCAGGGCAGCGTGGCCTGCTGTGCTCCCCAGCCAGGGCAGCGGGGCCGCGGGCGCGCCGTCCTCCTTGCTGGCGCTCCAGGTACGAGGGGGGGTGATTGTTTTGGCGGGCGTTGGGGGGGGTGTTTTTCTTGTTTGGGGGGGCGGCGTTTTGTATTTGTTTGTTTTTTTGGTTGGGGCGGCAAAAATGTTAGCGCCGCCCCTGTGTTGGCTTGAGCTGGCATTACTTCCACAATGAGAGGGCTCGGAAGATGGTGCAAAGTGCAGCAGCTTTGAAACTCCTTCAAATTATTATCTGAATTTTGCTCAGAATGTTTGTGGCCACATTTACTTGTTATGCTCAATAGACTTTGCCATTTAATGTGTACCTGTCTCAGGCAGACTGTGAGCCAGATTCACTGACACTGGCAAAAAGCCTATTTCAATGGCAAATGCTTGCATTAGAGAGAGGATTCCCCTTGGAATCAACTTTAATTCCCACTTGTGACCCCATAATCAGTGGGAATGTTCCGACATAGCTCAGCCCTGACTCCCCTAGACCTCCCTACTCCCCAGCCAATGTTTCCCACTTTTTGTGGGTGGTAATGCTGTACTATTATAAACGTGAAGAGAAGGCTGGAGCTGCTTCACATACTTCATACAAACTCCACCACAGTGGACTTTATGATTGAGATCCCATATCAATACAGGCTAAATATGGGCCTGTGTTGTTAAACACTGCAAAGACAGGTGCATTTCAGCAGTGAGTGAAAGGCTATTTGTCTTTGTAAAGTTTGTGCAGTGTTTCGGGAACCAGCGAGGTGAAAGACACTTTATACATTTCTGTTGTTATGAATATTATTAAGAGAAGGAAACATAGGCACTGTCTCTGTGGGTGTTCCAGGGCTGGAACACCCATGGGGAAAAAATGGTGGGTGCTGAGCACCCCGCTATCAACTCCTCCCACTCCTCCCCAGCACCTCCCACCCACCGGTAGCCCTGCCAATCAGCGCCTCCCTCTCCCTCCCAGCACCCATCACGGATCAGCTGTTTAGCAGGGTGCAGGAGGTTCTGGGGGTAGGGGGAAGAGTGAGGGTGGGGCGTGCTCAGGAGAGGGGCAGAACAGGGTGGGAAGAGGCGGTGCAGGGGTGGAAACAGGAGGAGTAGGGTGTGGTGGGGTGGGAAGAGGCAGGCAGGGGTGGGGACTTGGGGGAAGGGGTGGAGTGGAGGTGGGAGCTGGGGAGGAGCAGGAGTCGAGCACACACACCCCTGGGACAGGACAAAGTCGGCGCCTTTGGTAGGAAATAAATTCAGCCTGCATGCAGATGTCCATATTTTTTTTGGTGCATATATTCAAGCTGTACAGAACAAAGGTGCACACTGAAATATCTGCAGGCCAAACCAGTTTTAATTCTGAAACTACTTCATGATCATATATCATTAACTGGGGACTCTGGAACTGCAAAGGTTATAATTACATAGCCTAACTTTATGGCCTACTCTACTTATGATTTTATGCAGTATCACAAAGGACTGCTATGAATCTTTTCCCTCTTAAAAAAAAAGACAGGCAAATATTTCAGTACCTTAATTTATTATGTGGTAGATGTCATGAATAATTCAAGAAGTGTGGCCATGTGTTAGCAAAATCAATATCTCAAGTTGCGTAATACACCACTTTCTTAATTACAGTCCAGCACTACTTTCACACATTGATAATCACATACATACCATCAATTACTTAAATAAAACAACAATAATCTTTCAGTGAGGAAGAAATATCATGGTTCTGCACAGTTCCTCTTTCTCACCCTTCTTTGTAGTTAATGGAAAGCAAATTAATAGAGTGTCCTAAATAAAATATAGTCCCGTTCAGTTAAACATCTATTTACAGCTGATTCCTCTATTCCCATGCAAAAGACTGCATCAGAAAAACACAGCAGCAAATACCCCTTCACTGCTACTATGCATGTCCCCGTACTATGTGTGTGTATGCATCTCAGTAGCACCATTCCAGGGCCTCATTGAAAGCCTACTGAACTGAACCGAAAGACTCCTATTGAAATTGTTGGGTTTTTGGATCAGACTCCAAGGAAATGAGAGTTCTGAACATACCTAATAATGGAGTGCAAAACGAAAATAAGAAAGAAAAACTTGTAGCACCTTAGAGACTAACAAATTTATTTCAGCATAAGCTTTCGTGGGTTAATACCCACTTTATCGGATGCATGGAATGAAACACATTGCAGACAGACATTTATACAGTCAGAGAAACATGATGGTCCAGGTGTATAGACCAATCTTAAGAGGCTAATTAGTTGAGAGGAAACATGACAGCAGGGGAAGAAAAAGCTTTTGAAGTGATAAACAAGATGGTCACACAGGTGTGAATGAGGATCGTTAACTTAAGGGAAATAGATTCAATTAACATAATGGCCGAGCCATTCCAAATCTCGATTTAATCCGGAGGCAACGCAATCTAGTTTGCATATCAATTCGAGTTCAATAGTTTCTCTTTGAAGTCTGCTTTTGGAGTTAATCTGTCGCAACACTGCTATCCTCAAATCTGTCACTGAGTGATCAGGGAGGTTGAAGTGTTCACCTACTGGTTTTTGAATGTTATGATTCCTGATGTCAGATTTACGTCCATTTATTCTTTTGCGTAGAGACTGTCCGGTTTGGCCAATGTACATGGCAGAGGGGCATTGCTGGCACATGATGGCATATATCACATTGGTAGATGTGCAGGTGAATGAGCCCCTGATGGCGTGGCGGATGTGATTAGGCCCTGTGATGGTATCACTTGAATCGATATGTTGACAGAGTTGGCATCGGGCTTTGTTGCAAGGATAGGTTCCTGGGTTGGTGTTTTTGTTGTATGGTATGTGGTTGCTGGTGAGTATTTGCTTCAGGTTGGGGGGCTGTCTGTAAGCAAGGATTGGTCTGTCCCCCAAGATCTGTGAGAGTGAGGGATCATCTTTTAGGATAGGTTGTAGATCTTTGATGATGCGCTGGAGAGGTTTTAGTTGGGGGCTAAAGGTGACGGCTAGTGATGTTCTGTTATTTTCTTTTTTGGGCCTGTCTTGTAGTAGGTGACTCCTGGGTACTCTTTTGGCCCTGTCAATCTGTTTTTTCACTTCAGCAGGTGGGTATTGTAGTTGTAAGAATGCTTGATAGAGATCTTGTAGGTGTTTGTCTCTGTCTGAGGGATTGGAGCAAATGCGGTTGTATCTTAGAGCTTGGCTGTAAACAATGGATCGTGTGGTGTGTCCAGGATGGAAGCTGGAAGCATGTAGGTAAGTATAGCGGTCAGTAGGTTTCCGGTATAGGGTGGTGTTAATGTGACCATCACTTATTGGCACAGTGGTGTCTAGGAAATGGACCGCTTGTGTGGACTGGTCTAGGCTGAGGTTGATGGTGGGATGGAAATTGTTGAAATCATGGTGGAATTCCTCAAGGGCTTCTTTTCCATGGGTCCAAATGATGAAGATATCATCAATGTAGCGCAAGTAGAGTAGGGGTGTTAGGCGACGAGAGCTGAGGAAGCGTTGTTCTAAGTCAGCCATAAAAATGTTGGCATACTGTGGGGCCATACGGGTACCCATAGCAGTGCCACTGACTTGAAGGTAAATATTGTCCCCAAATGTGAAATAGTTGTGGGTGAGGACAAAATCACAAAGTTCGGCTACCAGGTTAGCCGTGGTAGTATCGGGGATACTGTTCCTGACAGCTTGTAGTCCATCATTGTGTGGAATGTTAGTGTACAGGGCTTCTACATCCATAGTGGCCAGGATGGTGTTGTCTGGAAGATCACCGATGGATTGTAGTTTCCTCAGGAAGTCAGTGGTGTCGCGAAGATAGCTGAGAGTGCTGGTAGCATAGGGCCTGAGGAGAGAGTCTACATAGCCAGACAATCCTGCTGTTAGGGTGCCAATGCCTGAGATGAAGGGGCGTCCAGGATTGCCAGGTTTATGGATCTTGGGTAGCAGATAGAATGTGCCTGGTCGGGGTTCTAGGCACGTGTCTGTACAAATTTGTTCTTGTGCTTTTCCAGGGAGTTTCTGGAGCAGATGGTGCAGTTTCTTTTGGTACTCCTCAGTGGGGTCAGAGGATAAAGGCCTGTAGAATGTGGAGTTACAGAGCTGCCTGACAGCTTCTTGTTCATATTCCAACTTATTCATGATGACGACAGCTCCTCCTTTGTCAGCCTTTTTGATTATGATGTTAGGGTTGTCCCTGAGGCTGTTGATGGCATTGTGTTCTGCACGGCTGAGGTTATGGGGCAAGTGATTTTGCTTTTCTACAATTTCAGCTCGAGCACGGCGATGGAAGCAGTCTATGTAGAAGTCCAATTTGTTGTTTCAACCTTCAGGAGGAGTCCACGCAGAATCCTTCTTTTTGTAGTTTTGGTAGGAAGGATTCTGTGGCTTAGTATGTTGTATAGAGGTCTGTTGGAAAAATTCTTTGAGTCGGAGACGTCGAAAGTAGGATTCTAGGTCACCGCAGAACTGTATCATGTTCGTGGGTCTGGAGGGACAAAAGGAGAGGCCCCGAGAAAGGACAGATTCTTCTGCTGGGCTGAGAGTATAGCTGGAAAGATTAACAATATTGTTGGGTGGGGTAAGGGAACTGCTGTTGTGGTTCCTTGTAGCATGCAGCAGTTTAGATAGCTTAGTGTCCTTTTTCTTTTGTAAAGAAGCAAAGCTTGTGTTGTAAATGGCTTGTCTAGTTTTTGTAAAGTCAGTCCATGAAGAAAGTTTTTCTTTCTTATTTTCGTTTTGCTGACACAGACTAACACGGCTACTACACTTAAACCTAATAATGGAGTGTGTTTCTTGGATGTACCCTGTGTGTCATTCAACATTTACAGGGCCAGGTTTGGGCACAATGGATCTAGAAGCAAAACATGTCCACGGAATCCACATCTGTGCACGCAAACAGGTAGTTGAATATGCTACTGCCCAATTTTCATGTGTAATTAACCTTTTGCGTGCACAACTATGCGTGTTGGGTTTTGGAGAGCAGGGGAGGGGTGCAGCAAATATGGGCTAGATTCACAAAAGGATATAGGTGCCTAACTGCCATTTTAGGCACCTAAATCCCAGAATCAGGCCCAATTGGGATTTACAAAGCTCTTGCTCAGCTGCTCTGAACTCTGTAGGCACCTAAAGTCACTGGGCACCTAAATTGCTGGAGTAAAAATTCTTGAGGCACTTACATTTCTGCCTCTGGGCATGCACACTGCATTCCCACAGCAGGTATCCAGACACCCCTAAGCCCAGAACAATTGTTCCTCTGTCTAAGTTGCTGGCAGGGCCTGATATGGTAAGTGTGCTCAGACCTCCCCTACCAAATCTGATTCCTGTAAGCAAGCTTGCACATAACTGGCAGCAGGGGAAAGAGCAGCTCCCTAATAACTTTTAACCCAGTGGTTAGGGTGCTCACCTGGGATATGGAATACCTCCCCCCATTTTAAGTTCCCCCCTCTGCCTGAGGAGGAGAAGGAATTTGAACTGGAAGCTGCTGCTTCTCGGGTGCACACTCTAACTACTTGGCTATGGGATATTCTGATGTGGTGCGCCTTCAGTCTCTCCAGTTGAAAATGTTCCACTGTGAATAAATGGTGCAGGTGCAGCGACACAATACAAAACTCTCCATTTCTGCTGCTAGTTGCAGTTTACGCCACTTAAATGCGACCATTTTTGCTACTGCTCAGGACTTGCTGCCCACTTGGTCCAAGGGTTGCGAATTTGGATGGGTGGGGTTTTGTGGTCGGAAACAATCAGAATGTACTCCCTCCTTGCTAATGTGTGTAAAATTCATTTATTGCATGTGTATGGAGCATGGACATGCCCCCCCCCCCCAGTGATAGCAGAGTGCCCCCAAAATTCAATTATTGCATGTGTATGGAGCACGGACATTCCCCCCCCCCCCCACTGATAGCAGAGTGCCCCCAAAATTCAATTATTGCATGTGTATGGAGCACGGACATGCCCCCCCCCCAGTGATAGCAGAGTGCCCCATTGGATTTTTTTCATTGGCTCCCCCGCCCGCTTCTTTGTAATGACTTTCCTGCCCATCCACCTGTCACCGGTCCAAGGGTTGCGGATTTGGATGGGTGGGGTTTTGTGGTCGGAAACAATCAGAATTTACTCCCTCCTTGCTAATGTGTGCAAAATTCATGTATTGCATGTGTATGGAGCATGGACATGCCCCCCCCTCAGTGATAGCAGAGTGCCCCCCAAACTCATTTATTGCATGTGTATGGAGCACGGACATGCCCCCCCCAGTGATAGCAGAGTGCCCCCCAAATTCATTTATTGCATGTGTATGGAGCACGGACATGCCCCCCCCAGAGATAGCAGAGTGCCCCCCCAATTCATTTATTGCATGTGTATGGAGCACGGACAGCCCCCCCCCCCCCCCCCCCAGTGATAACAGAGTGCCCCGTTGGATTTTTTTCATTGGCTCCCCGCCCCCTTCTTTGCAATGACTTTCCTGCCCATCCACCTGTCACCGGTCCAAGGGTTGCAAATTTGGATGGGTGGGGTTTTGTGGTCGGAAATAATCAGAATTTACTCCCTCCTTGCTAATGTGTGCAAAATTCATTTATTGCATGTGTATGGAGCACGGACATGCCCTCCTCCCCCCCCCCCCCCCCCAGTGATAGCAGAGTGCACGGACATGCCCCCCCAGTGATAGCAGAGTGCCTCAAAAATTCATTTATTGCATGTGTATGGAGCACGGACATGCCCCCCCCCCCTCCCAGTGATAGCAGAGTGCCCTGTTGGATTTTTTTCATTGGCTCCTCCCTCTTGCTTATTTGCAATGACTTTCCTGCCCATCCACCTGTCACCGGTCCAAGGGTTGCGAATTTGGATGGGTGGGGTTTTGTGGTCGGAAACACTCACAATTTACTCCCCCCCCCTGCTTATTTGCTCCTTGCTGATTGTATTATTTCCCTTATACAGATGGACACCAATACAGAGAATTTATTTTTAATTTTAAAAAAATTTTAATCAGGTATTTAAATAAAAATAGTTTTCTCTTTGTTCCAAGATGTTTTGAACAGCAAGCCTTAATACATAATGTTATTTTTTGGGTAAAGAAGTGAACTATGCACATTTCTTGCACTTGTATTCTTGCTTCTCATTTGTTAGTTTTCCTTGATTAGTTCCTTCTGGAATGCAGGGTATATGTGCCCACCTCTGGCAAGAATCACACTGGACCGTTGATAAGTAACAATTCAGAGAATGAAATGACAGTAGTTATAATGTTATACATAGTTTACATTCTCTCGTGCTCTTCCTTCCAGATGTCAGCATTACCTAAGATACACCTATCAGCATGATGAAAATGATATGAAATTTTTACATGAATCCTGATCCTTAGGCAGTTTATGGTGTTTATTTCGGATACAATTCTATGTGTCTTACCATTGTGCAATCCTCACTTTCCTTGAGCCGGGAGCCAGGTGGGGGGACGGCTGGCTGCAGCTGCCAGGGGGCGCCGCGGGTGGGGGGAAGCTGCCGGGCGGGGGGGGCTGAGCTGTGGGGGAGAGGCGGTGTTAGCTGGGCGGGGAGGGGCACAGGGGGGGTTGATTGGCTGGGGGTGGGCAGTGTTGGCTGTGGAGGCGGGGGGTGGAGGGTACAGGGCTGGTGCAAGGAAGTTTCACTTAGGGCGCGAAACTTCCTTGCACCGGCCCTGCCGACAAGATTGTAGCCATGTATAGACATAGTAACTCAGGACATGAAATGTAACAGCCCAAACATGTCATTAACAAAATAAAACACAAGAAGAGTTGCTTGAAGATAATGGGTTCCAAAACCAAATGAAGACACATAACCTCATTATCTCTAGCCTGACTCTTCCCTGCACATTTATATCTGCCCCTGGACATTTCCACTGCTTGAATCCAAAGAAGTGGGTATTCACCCACGAAATCTTATGTTCCAATACCTCTGTTAGTCTATAAGGTGGGCCGTTTTGTCGCTTCTACAGATCCAGACTAACACGGCTACCCCTCTGATACAAGAGACTTTCAAATACTCAAAATGTGTGATGCAGCAGGCTTGGTATTTTTTGGTGGCGTCGAGAAAAGGTCCAAGGGAGTTTTGCTGTGGGAGGAGGCTTGTGGTCAGTAATGAGTTTACAATGGTGCCAATAGTGCCGTGGCACCAGGCTAGGGTGACCAGACAGCAATTGTGAAAAATCGGGGCAGGGGCTTGAGGGTAATAGGAGGCCATATAACAAAAAGACCAAAAACTCAGGGGAATGTCCCTATAAAATCGGGACATCTGGTCACCCTACACCAGGCCCACCCTGGGAAGGGGCCTGTTGCAGACCCCTCTAATCCATCCACACAGCCCGGTCTGGCCCCTCGCCTGGGGCAGTCTAGCACACAGACCTTGCTGTGTGAGCAGCTCTCAGCCAGCAGGTTCCACTCGCTTCTAGGGGGCTCATCACCCAGCAGCTAGGGACCACCATGTGGGCTGGGCAGGGCTGCTGGCCAGGGGACCAATGGGTGTGGCTGGGCCGGGTGGGATCTCGGGAGTCACGTCCCAGGGATCTGGCCCGCTCCACAGCACTGCTCCAGCTCTGAGCTGTCTCTGCTGCCTGGGACCCAGTAGCGTAGCCAGGGGGGGAGCACAGGGAGCGGCCGCTCCCCCTGTGAGGAGAAGCGGCACTAAGGCACTGCCCAAGCCCCACTGCCGGACCTGGGCTGGGGGGGGGGGCGCTTTAAAAGGCCGGCGGCTCCTGCCGCTGCGGGGAGCCGCCGGCCCTTTAAAGCGCCCCAGCCCTGCTGCCGGAGCCGGGCTCGGGCGGGGATTTAAAAGGCCCGTGTGCTCCACAGCGGCTGGAGCCCCGGGGGGTGAGTACAGGGGGAGCGGCGCCTTTTTATAGTGCCGCCGCTCCCCCTGTGCTCTAAACCTGGCTACGCCACTGCTGGGACCTGTGGGGCAGTGGCACCTGGGACTGGTGCAGAGGCCAGGCCAGTCTCAGTCAGTCACAGGGGACAGTGCAGGGGAGCTTAGCTGGGTCCTGCCAGGCATGTGGGTCCTGCCTGGCCAGGGCAGGATCTGCTCCTGCTCCAGCCTGGCTGATTGCACCAGTCCCAAGGGGCCGGAGTTATCCTGCCCCAAGACCAGCCCTGGCTGCGCTGCTGGCTCAGCCTGGCAGACACAGTCACCTCCCAGCAGGGCTGGCTATTATGGATGGGAAGGGGACAGTGCGCGGGAGAGATGGTCTGTAGGAGATCGGGGGGAAGGGCGGGGGGGTGCTGGGCAGTGAGGGTGTGGGGAGATCTCTGTGTGTTGGGGTGCTGGGAAGTGTGGGGGGTCTGTGTGGGGCACTGTGTAGTAGGGGCTGTGGGGGGCTCTGGGCAGTGAGGGGTTCTCTGTGGGGGGGCATTGGGCAGGGAGGTGCAGGGCACTGTGCAGTTGTGAAAGGGCTGTGGGGGGCTGTAGGGGAGCAATGGGCAATAAGAGGCAATAAGAGGATCAGGAGGGGCAGGGCCGGATTACCTTTTTGTGGGCCCGGTGCCAAACATATTTGTGGGCCCCCCTGGAGAATGAAGAGGGCAGGGGCAAGAGCACAGCGGGAGATCCAGTGGACACAGTGTACTTAGATTTCCAGAAAGCCTTTGACAAGGTCCCTCACCAAAGCCTCTTACGTAAATTAAGTTGCCATGGGATAAGAGGGAAGATCCTTTCATGGATGGAGAACTGGTTAAAAGACAGGGAACAAAGGGTAGGAATAAATGGTAAATTTTCAGAATGGAGAGGGGTAACTAGTGGTGTTCCCCAAGAGTCAGTCCTAGGACCAATTCTATTCAACTTATTCATAAATGATTTGGAAGAAAGGGGTAAACAGAGAGGTGGCAAAGTTTGCAGATGATACTAAACTGCTCAAGATAGTTAAGACCAAAGCAGACTGCGAAGAACTTCAAAAAGATCTCACAAAGCTAAATGATTTGGCAACAAAATGGCAAATGAAATTTAATGTGGATAAATGTACAGTAATGCACATTGGAAAAAATAACCCCAACTATACATACAATATGATGGGGGCTAATTTAGCTACAACTAATCACGAAAAACCTGTTGGAGTCATCGTGGATAGTTCTCTGAAGATGTCCACGCAGTGTGCAGTGGCAGTCGAGAAAGCAAACAGGATGTTAGGAATCATTAAAAAAGGGATAGAGAAAAAGATGGAGAATATCTTATTGCCCTTATACAAATCCATGGTGCACCCACATCTTGAATACTGCGTACAAATGCGGTTGTCTCATCTCAAAAAGGATATACTGGCATTAGAAAAGGTTCAGAGAAGGGCAACTAAAATGATTAGGGGTTTGGAATGGGTCCCATATGACTAAAGAGGCTAGGACTTTTTAGCTTGGAAAAGAGGAGACTAAGGGGGGATATGATAGAGGTATATAACATTATGAGTGGCGTGGAGGAAGTGAATAAGTAAAAGTTATTTACTTGTTCCCATAATAGAAGAACTAGGGGCCACCCAATGTGGGCAGCAGGCTTAAAACAAATAAAAGGAATTTATTCTTCACACTGTGCACTGTCAACCTGTGGAACTCCTTGCCTGAGGAGGCTGTGAAGGCAAGAACTATAACAGGGTTTAAAAGAGAACTGGATAAATTCATGGAGGTTAAGTCCACTAATGGCTATTAACCAGGATGGGTAAGGAATGGTGTCGTTAGCCTCTGTTTGTCGGGGGGGGGGGGGGTGATGGATGGCAGGAGAGAGATCACTTGATCATTACCTGTTAGGCCCACTCACTCTGGGGCACCTGGCATTGGCCACTGTCGGTGTACAGGACACTGGGCTGCATGGACCTTTGCTCTGACCCAGTACGGCCATTCTTATGTTCTTATATATAAAAGGCATATTAGGAAGAAAATGCTTAGATGTATTTGTGATTTTTATAAAGCTTAGGGTAAACGTTTTCTTATTCAAAGTGTTACAACTAATTAGAATGTTTTCATTTCAGTAACTGCTAGTCAGTAATGGCGAGATTGTCAGCAGCTATCAATCTGGCCTGAGTAAGGGGCAGCGTGTAGTTGCATTGCTCCAGAAGTACAGCAGGGATGTTATCGTGACTCAGCCTCCTGGAGGCTGCTCTCTGCTCCACCCCCCTTCTCTCATCTGCAAAACAGGTAGGCCACACAGGGAAGTAAGGGGCACCTTGTACCCCCTTATATCCCTGCACTGGCACAGACAGTGACAATCTTGCCCTCATACTCTACTCTTACACAGGGTCGGCACTACCATTAGGCGACCCTAGGCGGTCGCCTAGGACGCCAGGATTTGAGGGGCGGCATTTCAGGTCCCTTGGCAGCCGCCGGGTCCTTGGCAGCATTCGGCGGCTGCTTCTTCGGCTGGCGGTACTTCAGCGGCAGCCTCTCCCACCGCCGGAGTCCTCGGTGGCACTTTGGTGGCTGCCTCTCCCGCTGCCACCGCCTAGGGCAACAAAAATGCTGGTGCCGCTTCTGCTCTTACAATAACTATTTTGGGACTAATTCAGATTTGAGTCTAAAGATGGCATAATCCATACCTCTGTCTGGGTCTCAGTGTTCATGTTTCCTTTGGGAGAAGCAGCTGCGGCAGGGAATCACCTTGCCAGGGGTCCAGAGGGCAGCAGCTGCTGCTCCCTCCCTGGCAAAAAGCTGATCGGAAGCAGGGAGAGAGAGTGAGGGGAGGAGCGGCGAATCCAGAACATGCTGGGGGAAGAGGTGGGGGAGGGGGAGCTTTGCTGTCGTGCAACAGCAGGACAGAGCCCCGGACAAAGCAGCAGAGAAGAGAGGCTGGGCAGGGGCCCCTTCGGAGCATGGGCCTGGCGCCACTGGAGCCGGTGGCTCTGTGGTATACCCGCCACTGGGGAGGGGGGTTCCGGGTGGGTGGGGGGTGTGCTGGACATAGTTGTCTGTGGGAGGACACTGGAAATAGGGGTTTGTGGGGGTCTCTGGGCGGTGTGGCACTGGGCGTAGGGTGTCAGAAGGGTGCTGAGCAAGGGGGTCACATGGTGTGGTGTGGGTCAACCCCCAAGGGGAAGAAGCATGATGGCAGTGCAGGGCTGGGCAGGCCAGTGACCGTCTGGCATCTGCCGGTTTGTAAACAGTGCCCTTGTACTAGGCTTGGTGGAGTGGGGCTGTCCCTGTCATGCCATGACAAGTATTGCCCCTGGCCAGCCCCTCACTCTGAGGAGTCTGACCCCCTACCTCATGTCCCCATTGACATGGGTGCTAAATTGTGACTTTTTTTTTCATCATGTGTTATATCCATCTGTCTTTCTATTATAGCACTTGCTCTGGTTTTTGTACTTTGATTTGTAATTTGGAGTTTTTAATTATACCTTTTTTTTCTTTTTATAGCAAAGTTTATTTTGTTGTGTCATGTGACTTCCAGTATGACTGATTTTCTCTCCTTTTTTTCACCAATTCCTTTGCATTTAATCCAGCAATGAGGATTGCATTTTGATGCATTTATCTTGACAATAATCCAGCCCTTATTGTCCCATATTCACACGTCATTGCTTGTGTGTAGAAGTTGATTAATAAATATTCAGTAAGTGTATTATGTTATCCTTCCCAAAAAGCTTCTGCAACAATGAAGGCTTGGTACAGTACTCACCCTATCTGAGCCATGAAAGGACCTCCTCCCCCGCCACACCCTCACCTAGATTGTCCTTCAACCAAAACCGACCAGATAAAATACTTGCATAGAGCAGTGAATGGTGGTGTGAGACATGTCTAGACCCCAATAAACTTGTTACATTGAAAGTCTTTTTGATTACACGATACACTGCCTAAGGATCAGGATTCTTGTAAAAATTCCATATCAGTAAACATTTTCATCATGCTGATAGGCGTATCTTAGGTAATGCTGACATCTGGAAGGAAGAACACGAGACAATGTAAACTATGTATAACATTATAACTACTGTCATTTCATTTTCTGAATTGTTACTTATCAAAGGTCCAGTGTGATTCTTGCCAGAGGTGGGCACATATACCCTGCATTCCAGAAGGAACTTATCAAAGGAAACTGACAAATGAGAAGCAAGAATACAAGTGCAAGAAATGTGCATAGTTCACTTTTTTACCAAAAAATAACATTATGTATTAAGGCTTGCTGTTCAAAACATCTTGGAACAAAGAGAAAACTATTTTTATGCAAATACCAGATAATATAAAAAAAATTTATTAAAATAAATTCTCTGTATTGGTGTCCATCTGTATAAGGGAAATAATACAAGCAGCAAGGAGGGAGTAAATTGTGAGTGTTTCCGACCACAAAACCCCATCCCTTCGAATTCACAACCCCTGGACCGGTGACAGGTGGATGGGCGGGAAAGTCATTGCAAATAAGCAAGGGGGGGGGGAGCCAATGAAAAAAATAAAATGGGGCACTCGGCTATTACCCCGGGGGGTGGGGGGTCATGTCCGTGCTCCGTACCGCCAAGTCCCACTTCCCTTTTTAACGTACTCACACGCAATAAATAAATTTTGCACACATCATGTGTGCAGTACAGGTCATTTGTGGCTTGATGCAACTTTTGGGAGAAAATTGCATTCTGAAATTCTCAGGAATCTGAAATTAAGAAACCCCTATAACATAAACATATCAATATCACCTTATTCTCAGCATTGCCTTTCAACAATCATTGTACTGTAATTTAAATAATCAATCCTAACATATTGTAACTTGATTATCTAACAAATTAGATGCCACCGCCTTAATTGGTTTACACCCAGCAAAATTACACATACATCAGCAAAGACCAAACAATAAATAAATCACCATGATTACAGGCATGCAAATAATTTAAGAAATGACAGTACAGTTATTGTAAAGATTCTTGATTAGTCATGCAATTAGCCAGGAAGACCCTTAGTATTTGGGTACTTCTACCAGATTTGCCCATAACTTGGGGTATGCTCATTTATTGTGGTTACTTGTCTGGGTGTTTTGTCCCTGATAATTATATTAATGTACTGCTTGTGTATAATGCTATTGTAAAGCACCCCCTTTCCTAGGGGAATTTCCCCTTCTTCATTACCCATCTCTCTAACCTGCTGCTTTTCTCCTGTCTTAAGCAAGCAGCCATAAGATCTTTTTCACCCGTCTCTAATTCCTTATGTCACTAATGATCCCCACCAACAGCTCTTTCACTACTAACAGTATTGCTGTAAAACCTCTATTGTTAAGGAGGCCTGTGCCTTTAAGAACCCAGCATTGACAGTGTAGGAATTGGGAGGCCTGTGCCTTTAAGAACCCGGCCCCAGGAATCCGCCCTCTGCTCCGGTGCTGACATGCAGCGTCTGGTAAAGAGCACTGAAAAGGCCTTTAGCACCCCCCACACCCCGATATTTGCGAGCACAG
Organism: Chelydra serpentina; assembly: GCA_037349315.1. Taxonomy (NCBI): domain Eukaryota; kingdom Metazoa; phylum Chordata; order Testudines; family Chelydridae; genus Chelydra; species Chelydra serpentina. Next base: position 142,827,638 of record JBAIAC010000004.1, read on the forward strand.
CAGGTGGCTGATCCTGCGGGGTCACTGTTCCCCCCTCTCCCCCTCCCTAAACGAGGCTTTTGTCCCCGCACAGGGTCTGGCAACGTCTCCCCGCCCCGGACTTAACCCCGGTTCCCATCCCCACCCCCGATTTTTCCCCTTCAGCCCTTCTTCTGCCGCTACCTAGAGTAGCTTGATCCCCCCTGGCCAGTAAATTTCTGCCCCCTGCTCAAACCCTGACACCCCCCCACTGCAATGTGCCCCCCTTGATCCTTTTAAACCCCTCCAAAGAGGAGGCAGCAAATTGTAAGTAGAAGTAAGGGCAGAGAGAGGGCAGTGGCAACAGCGAAGGTTACTGCACATGCTCAGTTCGGGTGAGCATGCTCAGTATAATCAAAGTTGCTACTTTGGAGAAGCAGCTACAGGCACCTAACCCAAAGAGACTCCCAAGCAGAGGGAGGCACTTCCCTGCAGCCTGACTTAGGCCTGGTCAACATTACAAAATTAAGACAACACTCCTCATCTTGGCATCTTCCACTGGCTAGCTTAGGTGAGAGCTGCCTAGCATGCTGGCTTTTGTGTATCCTGATCTAAATCTCCCATCTTCCCCATTCATTTTATAGGGAACTTAGGTGCCTCACCCAGCCTTTGTGAATCCCAGTAATTTTCTAGCTGCCTAACCGTTAAGTGGGGTAACACTCAGCATCACCATGTCTAAGTTTTTTTGTGAATCTAGCCCTAGGTCTCCAGCTCATAATTTGGTCCAAAGGGTAAGTGTGGATAGCTATAATTCAGGCCCACAGGAGGATGACCCTTGGGAAAACATAACACGTTTACCATTTTTCTTTTAAGTCAGATCTTTTAAAAAAAATCAAGCTAGCTTAAGGACACCACTGCATTTTGAGGTTTGGGGACCATCTTAGCTCTTTCATTTTTACCATGTAATGGAGCTCAGGTGCATTTCCCACAGTTGTGGGCTGCCTCCAGCTAGCTAGTCCAGGAGTGATGCCATACTGACCCTGTCAGAAAACAATCACCACATCCAGGCCATCTAAAAAGGAGATCTGTTGGGGCTTACGTGGGCAATGGGTGGTTTCCAGACGGCCAAATGTATTAGAGAACTACTAACCACTTTAGTTCCTCTTTCTATTCAATCAAGGGAAGAATTAATATATTGATATTTATATTTATTCCCTTTTTATATTTCACTTCTCTTCCTAGAGTCACATAAACCTTTTATTTGCTCATTCATCTAGTAGATTGTTTGTTTAAATAGTTCCAAAGCATGGGTGGTACGTGACTCCTGCATTTGGGGAGGATGGGCCTGAGCACCAGAAGCTCCCTAGAAGTGAGGGAGCCACCGACACCTGGACCACGGCCATGCCCCTGATCCACCCTGAGGCCCCACCCACGCTCCACTCCCACTCCGCCCCAGGCCTGGCCCCCTCCCCCAAGACCCCTTGCCCACCTCTCGTGCCTCTTTGCCCCCTCCCTCAAGACCCCCCCACCCACCCGCCGCTCGCGCCTCTCTGTCCCGAGCGGTGGGAGAGGGCTCCTCAAGGGAAGAGGTGGAGCGAGGGCTGGATCTCGGGTGGAGGAAGAGGTGGAACAGGGGAGGGAAGAGGAGCAGTGTGGGCAGGGCCATAGGGGAAGAGGATGCAGTTGGGGGACCTCGGGGCAGAGCTCAGTCAGGGCTATAGCCCGGATGTCCTTTCGGTGGCAGCACTCCAAAGGCAGCAGGCCAGCATGCTTCCAGAGGGAGATGCACCACATCCTGTTTGGGGAGGCTTAGCCTCCCCTGGCTTCTTACACCCACCGCCCATGTTCGAAAGATATAAATGGAGAACAATAGAAAGGCAAGGCCTTTGCCCTCAAAAACTTACAGCTGAAGTGCCTAACCCTGCACACTTTGCTCTGACAAAATCTCCAGTGAAATCAATGGGAGTTTTATCTGAGAAAGGACTAGCTTCAGGGCTAGCTCACATTTTGGCACCTGAGGCGGGGAGCTCAAATGACGCCCCCATGCCCCCTCGCTTTGGCCAAAACTTTGAAAGGTCTCAATTCTGCCTTCTTCCTGTTCTACTCCTCTCATGGTACTGCTCTGCTACCTACACCAATGAAGGAAAACTAACAACTTAAAATGCCTTGTTCATTTTAAGGATAGCTCAGTGGTTTGAGCATTGGCCTGCTAAACTCAGGGTTGTGAGTTCAATCCTTGAAGGGGCCACTTAGGGATATGGGGGCAAAAACAAAAAATCTGTCAGGGGACAGTACTTGGTCCTGCTAGTGAACGCAGGGGACTGGACTCGATGACCTTTCAAGGTCCTTCCAGTTCTAGGAGATAGGCATATCTCCATATTATTTATTTATTTTAAAAATTTTAAGTAACACTTGACTTTCAAACACCTGAACAGCAAATGTAACTTTCTTGTCTGCATAGTAAACACTGGCATTTTTATTTGTTTGAATAATCAAAGTGGTGCTTTCCGTGCCTTCTTGGTTGCAAAGATTTGAACTGCTTCCTGAAGGTCCACAGTCTGGGCCAGCTCATGCTCTACTGAGATGGTTGCAAGGCCGACCAGCCTCTCCTGTGTCATTGTGGAGTGTAGATGTGTTTTTATTAACTTCAGCTTGGACAAGCTACGTTCTCCACTGGCAACTGTTACAGAAAGTGTTAGAAGTATGCACAGAGCAACAAAAGCATTTAGAAAAAAGGTGGTCATCTTATTTGTGCACATATATTCCAGAACAGCCTTTGGAGTTGATCCTGCTGAAATGTATTTTGAAAGGGCTTTCAGTTCATCACCTAAATCGCTTGCATCAATATCGCGCATGTCATCATGTGTCAAGACTGTCTCTAGTGCCCTGCATTCCTGGTGTAGGTCTTCTTCAGGTATAGAGGAGTTTTGGAATATCATACAACATCCCAAATATACTGCCGTGTTCCTTGAGCTGCATGAAACGTTCTTCAACTGACTGTATTGCACAATCTAGCACCTGGTTAAAGTATTCAATTTTGAATTGTTGTTTGGGGTCTCTTATACCGTGCCTCATAATCAAAATGTCTTCTTCTTCGGTGACTCTTGTATTCTTGAATGGATGGGAAAATAGCTTCAGTGTGAAGTTCCTCTGCCAACTTCTGTGCACTCTTCAGAATGATTTGAAATCCCTCATCTGACCAGTAAGACTGTAGGTATGACCTAGCTTTGTCCAGTTGTTCCATTGCTCCAGATATATCAAAGTGAACACCTTGGAGTCTCTTGCTTACAACATTTATTTCAAACAGTATGTCATGACATAATACTAAGCCAGACAGAAATTTGAAGTTATGTATGTTGCTGGTGATTCCATTTCCCTCTGCCACTGTTCTCCCACGAACAGTTCCTGTCATAGCATTATCCTCCATAATGGCAACTATGGCATCATCTATCTTCCCAATCTGGTGTTTGATAGGCTTTATCGCCTCCACTCGACTTACCCAGCATGTGGAACTCAGTGGTTTTAGTGTCAGAGGGGATGTTCCCAGATGTTGCTTCAAAATTTGCCATCGATGAGTTGATGCAGAGAAAAATACATAGATGCTTTGAATTACATTAAAAAATTCAGCAGCTTCACTAGAAGCTGATGCTGCATCACTGACCACCAAGTTAAATGAATGAGAACTGCCTGGGACAAAAAAAGCTCAAGGGTTTAACTCTGGAACCGTGTCTGCACTCCTCTGTTCTTTCCTCTCATGTTGGCACCATTATCGTAGCCCTGACCTCTCATGTCAGCTATCGCAATTCCCATATCTTCCAGCTTTTTAAGAAACACATTTGTCATACCAGCTCCTGTAGTATCATCAATGTCAATAAATTCTAGAAAATGCTCTCTGACAATCACCATTGCAGGAACGTTTTTACTAGGTTTTGTTGTTGTTACAAAACGCACCATTAAAGTAATTTGTTCTGTATGGCTGATGTCAGGTGTGCAGTCCAGAATAACAGCGTAATATCTTGCTGACTTCAGATCTGCCACAATTTTCTGTCTGACTTTTGTTGTCAGTAACTGTATGATTTCATATTGAATTGTTTTTCCAAAGTAGTGGTGTGTGTACATTTCTTGGGTGGTGACTCTTCTTTGATGCTCCTGGAGGACAGCATCAAACTCAGCCATCAGCTCCACAATTTTAAGGAAGTTTCCATTGTTTGGCACATACAGCTGATCTGAAGTGACACGCAGTGCTAGGTTTTGGGTAGCAGCATTCTCACAATGGCAATGAGCCTTTTCAGAACATTTTGCCAGTAAAGAGTCTCTGATGCAGTCTTCTCTTGATGCTGATCACCTATGGTGGCCTTTAACCTTAGTCTCATCTCAAGATCTTTCCACCAATAAATGCTCTCTGGTGATTTGCTGCCTTCTCATGCCATGCCAGATTTCTAGCCAGATTTTTCTAGTCCTTTGTTCCTATAGAACCCCATGTGGCTGTAACATTAGACTGGAAGAGTTTGCAACAAAAACAGTATGCAGCATTCTGGGTTTTTGAGTACATAAGCCATGGCCTCTCCACTTTGTCACCACTGGAAACTTCTATTTTCATTGTCTTTGGGGAACATGAAGATTTTCACTTGCTGTGGCCCATGCAGTACAAGGAAGTCCCTCAGGCTATTGCTCAAGTGGGTCCACAGCACTGGACATAGGCGCTGACTTTTGTCGGCGCCGATGGGTGCTCCCCCTGACCCCCCCCAACTCCACCCCCGGTCCCGCCCCAACTCCACCCCCAGCCCCGCCCCTTCCCCAAATCTCTGCCCCCTCCCCCCGGGAAAATTGGTGGGTGCTGAGCACCCACCGGCAGCTCCCCGCCAGCCCCCCCCACCCCCGCGTGTGCTTGCCCGCCCAACTCACTCACATTCCAGGTTCCGGGTTCCCTGTGCGGCCGGAGGCACCTCCTGCCGAAAGAGGTTTTTTTAGCCGCAGCAGCTGGCCGCCTCTCAGCTGAGAGGTGCCCAGCTGCTGCAGCTAAAAAAAGCGCCTTTGGTGGGAGGCGCCTCCGACCGTGCAGGAAACCCAGAAGGTGAGTGAGTTGGGCGGGCGGGCAAGCACGCGGGGGGCTGGCGGGGAGCTGCCGGTGGATGCTCAGCACCCACCAATTTTTCCCCATGGGTGCTCCAGCCCCAGAGCACCCACGGAGTTGGCGCCTATGGCACTGGATCATCTAGACTTAAGGAACTAAACTCAGCAGCAGCTGTTTCTTGCACCTCCACCACACTCTTCTCTGATCTACACTTTTCTTCAGGAATGTGCATGATTACATCCATTTTGAGATGGAGATATGGATGCTGCAGTAACTGCCAGGTCACCTGCACTCTGACTAACTGGAAGATCAGGCATCTCCTCACCACTCACATCCTCACTGGGGCCGGAAGGCTCACCATGAACATTTGTGTCTATGTATCTCAGGAGAGCTCCTTCCTGTTTAGATAGAAAAGCGTCCTTTGCTTTCTTTCTTTTTCTGAATGCTGCCCCAGAGGGGCGTTTTCTTCTTTCACTCATGACTGCTGTTCTGTGCCAGCTATAGTGGCTCTCAACACTCAATTGAAGGGGACAAATAAGCAGGCTGGTAGCAAGGCCTGAGTGAGGGAAGATATCAGCATCTTAAGAGCCTAACTGGCTCTTACTACTTCCGTTGATTGCCTGTTCTCCTCAAGTGGGTTCAGGGAAGCAGCAGGAAACAGGAAGCTCATTGAGAAACTGGTGTTAATCCGTCCAGGCTCCTGGTGGTGCTAGAGAGGTACATAAGAAGCTCCTCCTCCTCTCTCTCCCTGCAGCTCCTACTTATTTCTGTTATTCCCTCTCACCTTTTCTCCTGCCTGCCTGTTATGTCTCTTGTGCCCTCCTTCCTCCAGCACAGCACTCCACCATCTCTGTGCATCTAAGGCTGGGGAGGGGGTTTAATCTTCACTCTCCTCCATTGCCTGCCCAGGAAGGAAGACTGCTAAAAGCACCTGGAGGGAAAGGCAAGGTTGAGTTCAGGCTGAGACAGGGGTCCATTCTGTAAAGAGAAATAGCTGGAACTCTAAGCTACAGAAATTCTGCAACTTGCCTTAAACAACATTGACGGTGAGAAATTACATTTTGTAACCTGCTTCTTGAGTGTATTAAGCCTAGTTTGCGTGTTTTGTTTTCTTTGCTCAGTAATCTGCTTTGCTGTTTGCTATCCCTTATTATCACTTACAATTTACCTTTTGTAGTTAATAAACTTATTTCTTGTTTATAACATAAACCAGTGTGTGAAATTCATATCAGGATGTGGGGGGGCAAGTAAGAAGCTGTGCATATCTCTCTCCACTTGAGGGAGAGGGTGATTTTTATGAGCTTGTGCTGTGCAGATTTTTCTATGTAGTGCAAGATAATATTATTTTGGGTTTACTCCCCAAAGCGGGTGTGCACATGAGTGCTGGGTGAATCTCCGAGCTGAATTCTGTCACACAGAGCTGACTTCAGTCTGTGTCTGCAGCTGGGTGTGGCCTTAACTCTGTGTGTGTGTGTGTGTGTGTGTGTGTGTGTGTGTGTGTGCTAGTCAAGGCTTGAGGGCCTGGCACAGCATAAACAGGGTGAGGAAGCCCAGGCTTGTGGAACGGGTGGGCTCAGTGAGGTCTCAGCACATCAAGTGGCATCCTGGATGGGAGGGTCCAACCCATCACAACAAGCACCTCATATTTTGTAATGTTTTTATTCTTCTAATACCCCTCTGAGGTAAGGATGTTCTATTATTCCAATCTTACAGATGGGAAACTGAGGCACACACAGGCAAAGTGACTTGCATAAAGTCACAGAGGAAGTCTGTGGCAAAGCAGGAACTTGACCCCATGTTGTCGGCTAGCACTCTGATCACACAACCATCTTGCCTATTTGGGGAGACCTGGGAGAGAGTGGCCATAGCCAATCTTCCTCAGCCTGAGCAGTGATCTCCAAGATGCAGGGTCTTGAAGGTGAGACTAAAAAAGTCAAAAACAATGCAAGGGAAAGATCCTTGAGCGTCAATGAAGGGTTCAGACTAGCCATCCTCCCTAGATGTGGAGGAGGGAAAACAATTCTTCAGTTCCAAGAAAAATAGCCAGGAGGGGGTTCAGGGCTGGGGTAAGAGGTTGGGATGCAGAAGGGGGTGCGAGGTGCTGACTCTGGGACGGAGGGGTTCTGACCTGGGGCAATGGGTTTGGGGTGCAAGCTCTGGCCGGGCGGTGCTTACCTCAGGTGGCTCCCAGTAGGTGGCGCAGTGGGGCTAAGGCAGGCTCCCTGCCTGCCTTGGCTCCGTGCTGCTCCCAGAAGCGGCTGGCATGTCCAGCCCCTAGGCACAGGTGCAGCCAGGCGGTTCTGCATGGTGCACACTGCGCGTGCCCACCAGCACCACCCCCACAGCTCTGATTGGCCTCAGTTCCTGGCCAATGGGAGCTGCAGAGCCAGTGCTGGAGGCAGGGGCAGCATGCAGAGCTTCCCTGATCACCTCTGCGCTTAGTGACCGCAGGAACATGCCGGCCACTTCTGGAGGCTGCGTGGAGTCAGGCAGGCAGGGAGTCTGACTTAGCTCCAGGGCCCTGCTGCACCGCCGACCGGACTTTTAACGGCCCGCCAGGGTCTCTTTTCGAACAGGCATTTCAGGTCGAAAACCAGACTCCTGGTAACTCTACACTCCCACCTTAACACTGTGCATTTCAAGGCAGTTCATCCAGGACAAGGAAATGTTGGAGCCTAAACCTCCTCTCTGTATTTCCAGGAGTGGTGTGGACATGGGTGGTACTATATTGGATGCTTCACAAGTATGATGGTACTAATGGCTCCAAACACTATTCCTAACATCTCCTGGATTAAACCACTATAACACACATCAGGCAGAAAGGAATAATTACTGGGCCTGTGCTATGACCAATCAGTAGGCATGGGAGGAAGTTATTAAAGAAGCAACATCCTGAAAATAGGTGAGGTCTTTAATTTAGGGATTATTTCAGGTGTAACAGTTCCTAACATGGAGGCTGCAGGACAGTGAGCTGCAGCCCTGAGTACATGAGGAGGCGATGGTTGTGGACCTGTCTTTACTTCTTGGAGGGAGGGGGCGTGAGAATTCCTTTCCCCGGGACTGACTCATTAGAGTCCAGACAGCTCCATTCCTCCCCCTCCATTAGCCAGGTGGTCTGGTTCCCTTGGCTAATCCATTATTTTCAGGCTAATTCTGAAGGGGAGCTGGCTTAATATAATGTTGAGTTTTCTGCTGACACTTTCACTGAAAGTATGGAACAGCTGACTCCCTACCCTGAGCTCCTGGAATAAGACAGACATTCTAACATGGAAGCTTTTATTGTCCCATTGTGCAAAAGGGAATCTTGCATCACATTTCTAATGTACTTCTCAACTCACTACTGTCAGTTATTAGGGAGAAGGTTTTAAGGTTTTACACAGAGGGCTTTTCACTGGAAATGGGATTGTGAAATAGACGAGGGCATTCCCTTTTGTGTTCTTACTGTATCCTCAGTTCAGTATAATAAAGTATATACAACTCAGGCTTTTTAAAACAAAGTGAGTTAAATAGCAAATAAGATTTGGAGAAATTCAGGCAGGACTGTTGTGGCATAAGGGCTGGTTATTTCAGCTGTACTGAAATATGTGTGCACTAGCTATTTGGAGCCATCTAGTGATACTTTAATTGCATGCAACTTAACTAAAATAACTTGTTTACTGTATCTTGTTGGGGGAAGGGGAGGTTCTTTGTTTTACTCTCTTTTCCACTTCTCTTCCTCTGCCCTGGCTATTCTTATTTCTTTCAGTTACCAAGAAAATAAACATTCAGACTGGGCCAAACTAATCCCCGGTGAAACTCCAGTGAAATCAGTGTCTGAATTCAGGCAGTCTCTGTGGTAGGGTTACACCAGAAATAAGTATGGAGTATGAGTATGGAGATTTCCGTATAGGAAATTTCAAAGCAGCAATAGCGAGTGTGGTAGAACCGTTGAGTAATTAAGACAGTACTGTCAATGTTTTTTTCCCACATGGCCAACCAGTTCACAGAAGGGCACACATAGGCATTGCTTGCAGCGTTTTTAAATGTGGGTTCTTTTGGTAAAAGCAGCTCTCTAGAACTGACTTCCATGTTTCAGACTACAAGGGAGAGGAAACAAACATTAGGAGGTGAGACAGCCACAATGAACAGGGTCAGTTCAAACTACAAGTATATAAACTAGGTAGATTACATTATGCAATAGAAGTGACATTCATGGATGTGAGGGGGAAGAGGTTATCATGAACAAATTTCTGGAAGGCTGGTGAAATATGGATAAAGTGGAAGGCTCAGGAAGTAGGATTTTGTTGAAAGACTTACAAGAAAAGAGAGAATTCAAAGAGTCAGGTATCCAAATAAGCACAGAGAGGCTGTTTCAGGTGGAGGGATCAGCAGGGAAGAAGGAGGAGAGAGAAGGATACAAGCAGTAAGAAATTAAAATTTCTAGAGCTAGAACAGAAAATATGAGACGATGTCGCCAGGAAGATAGAAAAGAGTGCCAGTCAGTGGAGCATCTCAAAAAATGACGGGAGAGAATGTGCACTAGATTTTGGAATGGACAGAAAGGCCTTGAAAATCTTTGAAGATAGAATATTTATATGCCTGCTTTTTGGTACTGGGTGATGGGAGGGAAGTAGAGGAGAGTCAAGTGCTTAGTGTATATTCTAATGTAGCTGCAATGGAAGCTTCCAAAAATCCATGCAGAGGAATGAGATTCCAAGATCCAGAAAATCAAGGCCACAAATGGTTAAAGATGAAAAAGTATTAGGGAAAAGTTAAGCATTATCATATTATCTATATGCAAAGAAGAAAAAGTATTTCTCCATGAACATGTACTGTATTACGAATGCAGCATAATAAAAAGTTGTGTAAGGACAATAATAAAATACATTATGTATAATTATCAGATTAGATAAAAGTAATAAAATAATACAGGAGAGAAGGCAGAGGAACAGCTGGCTGGGGAATAGAGGACAGTTCTGTGGTTAAAGCAAGTTCTGAGTTGGATTCTCAGCTCTGTCCCAGGCTTCCTGTGTGACTTTGGGTGAGTTATTTAACCACTATATGAATCAGCTTCCCCATCCATAAAAAAAATACCCTCCTGCTAGTGGTGTTTTGAGATTAAATTGATCAATATTTATAAATTGCTTGGAGATCCTTAGAGTGAAGTTATTACCCAGGTGTAGCATATTATTATTCTATAGATAAGGAAAGCATTATCTCTGTAGACTCGATCATGTGAGGAATGGGAGGGAAACAAATTAAAGAACTTCAGAGTGGTGTTTAAGGCAAGTGAGTTCAATAAACATTAGATCAGATCAGACACTACAGCAAAGCCAACTTTAGAAGAAGGAAGTAGGCTAAGTAATTTCAGTTCCCATTGATCATCATATGGTCAATCTGGTTCTTATCTCTGCCATTTGGAGAACACCATGTCAGCTTGTGGATTTCATGATGTTGGAATAGGGTTCTGCCAATCACTAGATCATTCATATTACAGAAATCAACAAGCCTCTCTCCGTTTTCATTCATGGTGCCACACCCATTGCTCTGTTATTGTTTGTGTTGTCCTCAGTAGCGTAGCTGGGGGGGAGCAGGGGGAGCGGCTGCTCCCCCTGAGCATATTTTCCAAAAGTGGCACCTTTTTAATTTTTGAAAGGGTGGACACGGAGTGGACGGAGGTGGAGCGACAAAATAACGCAGGGGTCCCACCGCTGGCCCCACCAAGAGCCCTCTGCTGGCCTGGGTGAAAGAACCCAGGCCAGTGGGCTGAGAGACCCCGGCTTGTAGGAGCCCGTGGGGGGAATCCGAGAGCGGGGCGGGCTGAGAGTCACACAGGACTCATTTAAACTTGCGCACTTACACTCATCCCTTACAGGGATACTGCACATATGATTAAAAAAATAAGTAAATAACACATGTTTTTGTTGTTTTGATTTTATATACAATATAGATTTCATTCTGTAAAACTGTTTTTATATTTTAAATGCAAAACAACACACGTACTTGTAAAACAATATCATTCTTGTGTTTTTATTTTAAGTACAAAATAAATATGTATAACGAATTTAAAAGTATGTAATTAGGTAATTAGAAATTAGATGTGTCGGGTCGGGTGGCGCCTTTATTTATGTGTTCGCTCCCCCTGGTGTTAGAACCTGGCTACGCCACTGGTTGTCCTTACCGAATTTGGCATTCAGGTCTCCCATGACGATAGTTAGGTCGTGGCATGGTACTTCTCTAACTCCACCTGTAATGTAAGATAGAATTTGTCCTTTGCTTTTCATCACTGTCATTTGTCAGAGCACTGAATCAGAGTAATATTATTGTGTTTCCCTTTCTCTCTGGCTATCATAAGTCTGCTGCTGATGGACTTCCATCCAAGCAGGGAATGCTCCACTCCCTTCTTCAAAAGGATGACAACACCCTCATGGTGTTGTCCATCATCCCGTCCAGAATACAGCAAAGTTTCCTCCGAGGCCATTGTTAATCTTCCTGGTCCCATCCATCTGCTCTCGTTGACACCCAGGATGTGTAAGCTGTAGCGTCTCATCTCTGCTGTGACCTGAGCTAGCTTCCCTGTTTCGTACATTGTCCGTACGTTCAAAAAACCAAGTTTGGTTTTTGTCTTGGTGTTGAACACTTCAGTCTTCATGCCAGTGGCTTCCTTTCGGTTTTCACCATTGGCAGTCATATGGGTCATTGACTCCTGAAGGCCATCACACACAGGAATGGTCAATTTCTCCATCGCTGTTTCCGTAACATATTTTGTTTTTTTATGGGACAGGGTTGGTAGCCCTGTGCCTGACCACAGCCTGGAGGACTAGGGTGTCTGTTTTGTCTGGCCCCTCCCCCACAGACCAATCCAGCATGGTTGAACCTGCCAGGAGCAAAAAGCCCCCACTGACACAGACTCTGGGTATTGTTAGAGCACGCAAGCTGTCCTGCCACGACAAGGCATGGACACCAGAGGACACTTTTTTGCTTTAAGTGCTGCTTAATGCTTGGTTTCAGGGCCAGATGCGTCTCTAGATTCCAGAAATGGTTGGCACCTTTAATGAGTTGGCAAATAGTTTGCTTTAGGAAGGAACCTTAGAAATCATTAGAAATTAAAGGTGTTTTAGTATCCACATCAGTATGTTTTTGTTGCATAATTTCATACCTGGATGAAGTCTGGATAATGATTTACAAGGATTGAGAATGTAAGTTGGTTTCAGCTCCAAACTGAGCAGCCATTTTAGGAAGACTTATTGAGCACTCAGGAACTAAGAGATGTTGACTCTACGCACTTTGAATGCTATTGCGTATCAAAGTAAAACTAATACAAAAATATTTGCAATGTAATTATTCACACCCAAATACCATGGTCAGATAAGGAGCACCTGACACCAGGAGAACACTTTGCCTTCTGCTTTATACCTACTATTACAAGTATGGCTCAAACTCACCCCGTGTGATATATTGCACAATGTCCTATGCCGTTTCATTAAGAGCAAAAAGAAAGGCATGTTGGAATGGTTTCAGCAATTTTTGGTAGCAATAATTCCCCTGTGTGAGGACACAGTAGATATGAAGTTAACTATATTCTTTCCATGCAGGATTCAGTCCTCCTCCGGGATACGCAGGGCTGCTTGCTGCCCTGAAATAGGACACTTGTGCTTATGCTGAGCATGTGGGCTATTGAGCGAAGAAGGGGCTCATTCCACATGCTGTACTACAGTGATGTCCATCATGTGGCTCTGGAAGCTCAAAACTATGGCCTTCAAGGGCAACTGTGTTGAGAAGAAAATTTGTATTTGAATTTGAATTGGAGATTATTTGAACCCCTGGTCCAGTAGCTCCTTCCCTTGGGCTGGGGAAGGGGCCTTCAGACACAGGCGGGCTTGCGCCCCTCGCCTCCTGGCTTTCAATAGATGCTTCTCTGCTGGCTGCCCACTGAATCTAAAGGGAGGGAGGGAAGAGTAGCTCTGGCTGCTCTGTTGCCCTGCCAGGCTGTGGGATTCGCAGGGAGAGCTAACTTGACTGTCTTTGCCTGAACACATGGAGACTATCTAGTGAAGGATGGTTCCCCTCCTGCATACAGCCATCCCGGGCATCCTAGGAGAGAGGAGAGGAGAAGCTGAGACCCAACTACCACTTATAGCCCCCTGATTCTCTCCAGCAGACCTGGCACAGGTTAGAGCACCCTGTGGACTGCTCTAACTTGTGCAGTCTGGCTATGGTACTCACAGCAGAGCACAATGGGAGCAGAAGAGGCCAGATAATCTGCCTGTAAGTATTAATTTTGGCCTTTTTGACCTTTTGGGGGTAATATGTTTGACCATCAGGCTTAAAAGGTTGCACACCCTTGCTGTATTACATGCTGAAGGGCCACAATCTACTTCATTCTGTGATGAGAAAAAGTAGGGATGTTTGTAGTGCAGAGCAGGGGAGGTGAATATCCAACCAGTGACACTCTGTTTGCCCTTTGTCAAAAGTGTCTGTTATGCATCCATAACAGACATAACATAATTTCTGGGAGTCCAGAAATTGCTTCACCTGCAGCCCAGAAGAAACAGCCCTTTCACGGTTATTCCTATTTGGGGGATCAGAAGATATTATTTCTTTCCAGGGCTGGTTGAGCCAGGCTGCCAAGTCTGCAACTTCAGGGGATTAACGGCCAAGGGGGATGTGAAGACAGAGGTTGTCCATTCCATGAAGGAGATCTAAATGTTTTTATAGCCATCTTATGGCTACCCAAGGGAACTGAAGACTGTTGAGCCTCATGCTGGTACCACATGGTATCCCTAACAATTAGTATACAAAATCTCCATCCTTACCTAGTGTCCTTTGCAGCTGCACGTTTAGTTGCTGCTCATTTGGCTCGGTGGCTGGTATATCTGGGAAGTTAGCTTTCTGATATCTGGTGAGACATTTTTTTAAACCCAATAGCCATAGATGACTCGTGGCTCTTGATACTGGGGGGGAATAATCTAAAGAGGAGGACACCTGACCATGCATATCTCTCCTCTGCCCAGCAACACCCCACCCTGTACCCAGCTCAGAGCTGCCTCACTCTCCCTGCCCCATCAGAGTTACCTGTGGGGGTGAGGAGGAGCTCTGTCCTTCTCTTGCTGCATCTCTCACCTCCTCCCCCCCCCCCCCCACCCAGCATGTTTCCCAGCTTTCCCTAGCAGCCAGGCCCAGGTGGGGAACGGAAGGGAGCCACTTTCCTCTTCAGGACGTTGCCGGCTTCCTCGGCCCCTGGCCCCGTATATTCCTTATATACAGGGAATATACAGGCAAACGAGTCTTTCGTAGTCATTAGACTGTTATTAAATGACGTGGATGTACTCAACTAATAGAACTCTAGCTTCTACATTTAAATGACTTACACAGGCTATACCCATTCCTTTGGCTTTGTCTACACTAGCACTTTAGTCAGCAAAACCTTTGTCAGTCAGGGATGTGAAACCTACCCCCATCCCCCAAGTTTCACCCACAAAAGCGCCGGTGTGAACAGCGCCATGTCGGCGGAAGAGCGTCTCCTGCCAATATAGCTACCGCCGCTCATTGGGGGGTGGTTTAACTATGCCAATGGGAGAGTTCTCTCCCGCCGGCTTACAGTGACTACACAGGACACTTACAGCAGCACAGCTGCAGCAGTACATAGTGTACCTCGTGTAGACATAGCCTTAGACTGGTAGCTCCACTAGGTAATGTGTAAAAGGAAATATCTGAGACTACTCAAAGAGCAGAGAACATGGTCATAATACTGTAATATGGATAAAACCTCATGTTATTGTAGTGTATGAAATGCGTCCGTGTGCAAAGAGCCTGCGTGAGGCTGATGTGCCACTTGAGGCACAGGGTGAGGTTCACCCATCGAGGAATAACACAGGATCTGTGAAACTCAAACAGGGATGCACTCATTTTGTATTGTTTTGAAACCAGGGAACATCATTTCATATTGATTTTTGCTGACAGCCTCTGGACCATGATCTAGCCATTAATGACATCTCCAGAACTTCTTGCTAGATTGTTTGTATGCTTAATGGATATATAGTATATTATTAGATGGTTCAGTCCTGCTCCAACTGGGGTCCATAGAAGTATTGTCAAACATTTCTCAGGAAATGGGGTTAGGTCAGCAGGAGAAGTTTAAGGACACCAGACTGTAATCGTACAAATAGTGACTCACTATATTCATTCCTGGGTGGTTGTGGACGTCATCTCCCTTTAATGTCAATAGGAGTTGAGGGGGCTCAGTGCACTGCAGCATTGTCCAGCGGTTTGAGAACTTGCCTTGGACTTGAGAGAGCTTGGTTCAATTCCATGTTCCACCACCACCGACTGTATGTGACCTTGGGCAAGTCACTCAGGCCCAGATCCTCAGAAGTCAGTGGGAATGAGGTGCCTAAATACTTTTGAGGATCTGGGTCTTAGTCTCTCTTAGTCTTGATTTCCTATCTGTAAAATGGGGATATTAGCATTTCCTTACCTCATAGGGATTATACATTAAAGATTGTGAGGCATTCAGATACTATGGGGGTCACATAAGTAACTAAGAAGATAAAGATGAAAACCAGGGAAAGGTAGGAAGGAAGAATTACTTATCTGAGGGCTCAGTCAAACCTACTCTGCAGTGACCTGACTATGTCTCTTTCCACTCCTATTCTGCAGAACACAGTCCTTCCCTGAAGAATTAAATGAGTTTCCCCACTTTATTCTTTCTGTCTTTGAACACTAATGAGTGGTGAATTTAGAGGGAGTTAAAGGCTCAGTTCTCATTGAATTTCATTACTGTCAGAGCACTTGGACCAATGTGTCTATTTGCACTGCATTATTGAATTTACCTTAAGAATTTTATAGCATGTTTCCTTTGCACTTTTTTAGTTCTTTCCATCCATGTATCCTGATTCACTTTACCAACATTAAGTAATCTAGCCTCACAACAACACTATGAGGCAGGAGTAGTCAATAGGTGGACTGGGGGGCAAATCAGGACTGCCAGATGCTTTAGAACGGAACCCGAAATCTTTTTATTTACTTATTATTACCATTATTATTTTTTATTATTATTTTCTCTGTAATCTAGACCTTCACTAGACCTTGCCCAAGAAATCTGGACCTTGCCAAAAATAATTGACTACCCCGGCTATGAAGAATGTCTGATTATCTCCATTTTCCAGATGAAGAAGTTGAGGCACAGAGAGTTTAAGTGCCTAAGATCACACAGCACAGAACTGAACCCATTCCTCTTGACTCAAAATCCTGTACCTGTCACAAAACCATCCTTCCTCTTTGGTTTGTATTTTTTTCTTAAGCCATTGGGCTTTCTTTCAAAGCTAACAGATCTGCCATGAATGCTGAGACTGCACAAGTACAGTTCTAAAGTAGACTATTCAAATGTGCAAACCCCATAAGTAATAACTGACAGGTAACTTTCATTTTCCAGAGCTACCTGCAAGCCCTAAGTTGTGCTTCTGCAGTAGCTCTGCAGTGTCCCAACTGTGTGGAGTTTGGAGGGAGGGGAGTGGGAATGGGTTTCTGCCCCCAAACTTAAAGAGGAAAAACAGTGGAAGTTTACACAACTTGAAACGATATTCATTTGTGCTGCTGTCCCTCTGTGCTGTGGAACCTTCTTCTAGGACGTTGTGGGGAGTGAAGTGGAGTGCCTGGTAGCACTATTCCTGCAGAAGCCCTATTTGCCAGGGATCATGCAGCAATAGAGGGGGAAAGGGCATCCACAAAGATGCTCTCTGCCTCCTGTGAACAACCTGAGATATGAGAGTTCAGGGGGTTGAAGAGCTTCTTCCATGGAGCACACAAACTCCACATCCATATGGGACAACATATAGGAAAATCCACAAGTCCAAAACTGAGGGCTCCCACTCTCCCTCTACCATGCAGGTTCTTCCCATAAAGAAGCAAATGCGAGGGCCCTAAAACCACGACGGAAAGCTTGCAGGAAGGGAAACATCTTCTTCACAATTAACATATAATAATCTCAGATGCTATGAAGGCCCAAAGGCCCTCTCATTATATGTAAGACACAGGAATGTTGCTTCCCCTCCCCTGCCTCTTAAAAGCTTCCCTGCACCTTTACAGTTTTTGCAGTTTTCTGTAGTAACTTTGATTTACAGGGCTTGAAGATGTTTTGGCTTTGCCCTGACTCCTCTCACATTTCCAAAGACAGCACACACCCTTCTTTGATTTTGCAGATAGTTTGAGGTTCTGCATAGGACCATTATAGTACTATGAGCTGGTTTGGCAGCATAAGAGGTTTTAGCTTGTGCATAAAATTTGGAAATGGATTTTATAGTAAATGGCAACAATTTTGGCATGCAAACCAGGGGATAAAATGTCTTATACTTATGAGTTGGGAGGCAGAGAATACCCAAGACCCTGCTCATAAGTATTTATTTCTCCAGTAATTATTTATTCTAGTTTTCCAGAAATGTTGATTTTCTAACTATTAGATTCTTTTAATATATTATTTTTGCCTGATTTTCCTTTTTTTCTTTAGGTATATGACTGCTAATTACATACAAGGGTTCATTGAATTAAGCAAAGAAGCACTCAGGATAGTCCAACGTATTGTACTTCTTAAATTTGAATTACCGGTAATTTAATCTAAGATCTGCTTTTGGCCACAAGAATAATGCAAAGACTGAACAGTGTGCGACAAAGCCTTTGTATAAAAGGTCATCTTGCAGTAAACAATTATTTAATACCAGTTCAAAAGTAAAACGCCTACATACTACAACTCAGCTATAAATTTCAACACTACAATTGCAGCTTCATGATTCAACACTTCTGGCCAAATGCTGGCAGGGTGCGGCACATAGAAAAAACCCAGCACACTTTCCACTCTAATCTTGACTTCCCCTACATCCACAGAGAAGCTCCTGCATATTCTTTATGACAGGAACTATAAATGGTCATTTTAAAGGGGCCTTAGCATTCGGGACATAATCTATTTGTGGGTGCTTCCTGACCCTCACAGAACCTGTGTGCCAGCAAGTGCACTCAGACACACATTATTCATGCTCTAAGCAGGGCACAGAAGGGCATGTGACCAATGATCCAGAATGTGGGTATGCATCAGTGCTTATAATGTGCACCTGTCTTGGAATAATGTGCACACTGAGTTGGAATATTGTCCTTCAGATACGTCTACAGAAATACAAAATCGGAACAGATCTGTGTGGGATGTTGAATATTTGGATTCAAGTTGCTGGACTCTCACTAGCATTAAGAGCCAGCATAGAAAGATGTGTTGACAGCTGACATCTATGCCTTAATTTACACTGTCACATGTTTGGAGAAGCCTGGTGCAGTCACATTTTGCCCTTTACTTGGGTCAAGTGAGAAGAATCAGTTAGGAAGAGCAGGATTTAATTAGAAGAATTCCTCCATTTTGCTGAGATGAAAACAATCTGCTTCTCTTCTACTCTTCTAGATTATGGTTCTTTACCCACTGGATTTTGTGAATGTGTGTTTAAGTCCCCTTGTGACTGTAGCTTGAAACAAAAATTTTGTCTGAAGCTATTCAGTGAATTTGTGTCAACCTGAAACTGCATTTTTTGGCAAATAAAGCATTCGTCTCAAAATGTTTGTCAGTCTCTACTCCCTGTGTCATTGATACTAATATGTACCAGGCTCCTACTCAGTACTCACTAGAAATTTGTTTAGATGGCTCTTAATATTTGCTTTCACTGTCAACTTTGTCATTTATGTTGTGAAAGAATTCTTTTGAGTCACTGACTCCATCTCAAAGAATTATTTCACAACAAAGCCAACACCACCCACAACTGCTATTTCACCACTGACACTCATTAGAAAAAAGAAGCATCTGACTGGATACCTACATAGTGGACAAAACCATACACTTGATCATTACACTGATTGCTTCAGGAAAATAATTGACTGTGAAATACTTGACAAACATCACATCCACCACAATCTTTCCAGTCCCTGAAATCCATCCACCAGATAATGATCACATCAGCATACAAAAGGGGCACCATTGTCATCCACAATTGTGATGACCACATCAATGAGGCCGACTCCAACTCAGAGAGGACCCCACACTTCAGTTCACCCAGGAATTGAAGAATACCATCAAAACTTTCCGAAACAACTCCACGAGAAACTCTACAACAGGGATCTCAAACTCAAATTACCACGAGGACCACATGAGAACTAGTAAATTGGCCTGAGGGCCGCATCACTGAAACCTTTTCATACAATGATACAAAAGTATAGTCAAAAATGAACAAAATGAAGAGTAATATAGTATTATATTAAAAGTCAATGTATTAACTTTTTAAAAACTATAATGCAAAGAGGGGTTTTAATAAAATATAAACACTCAGTAATGTTTGGAGCTTCGCTGCCAGTGGAGTTGGCGCCTATGGCGGGCTGCAGGAAATAACACCGCGGGCCACATGTGGCCCATGGGTCGTGTGTTTGAGACCCCTGCTCTACAACCTCATCCCCCCACAAACCCATCCCAGGGATGTGCTACACACTTCCCAAGATACACAGACAAGGGAACCCCAGATAGAGCCATCATATCTGGCCACAGCACTCCTACTGAAGGAATATCACGATTCATAGAAACCATCCTCAAACCATTTGCCACACAAAGGGATAGTTTTCTCCAGGACACAACAGACTTCCTCCAGAAACTCCACAACATTATCAGCCTTCCTCAGAACAACATTCTTTCCAGTGTAGAGGGATGCCACCTCCCTCTACACCAATATCCCTCACAATGGTGGCCTCGCTGCCTGCCTCAAATATCTACAAGACAATGGACAACACTCAAATATCCACACAAACATGTTGCCAAACTCATCCATTTCATGCTCACCCATAACAACTTTACATTCAACGAAAAACATATTGTCCAAACTATGGAAACAGCCAGGGGTATTAGGATGGCCAATATGCCAACTTCTTCATGAGCCACATTCAGGAATAATTTCTGGACAAATGCACAAAGGAACCAATGATATACCTGACATGGATCAATATTAAGCTCTCTCTACAACACCCCCACATGACCACCAACTTCCTGCACACCATGGTCAGTTTCAGCAATGGAATCCTACAGACCACTATATACAAGATACCAGTGTATCACACACTTATCTTCACAGATCCAGTAACCACCCCGAACACACCAAAAAAATTGTTATCTACAGCCAGACACACATGTACCATTGAACATGCTCCAAGGAGAAAGTCCAGCATACACACCTTAACACACTTAAAACTGCCTTCACCAAACAAGGACACTCCACCAGATTGTAGATCACATCATGAAATGGGCTACCCAAATACCCCGAGAGAACCTGCTTCAATACAGAAAAAAAAAAGGCCATTCTGACATCCTGAGTTGTAACCTATCACCTCACATTGGAACCCATTCAGGGTATCCTTAAACAATTACAACCCATACTTGATGGAAACCACATCCTGAGAGAAATCATTCCTGAACTCCTTCTTCTGGCTTTCAAACAGTGCCCCCTAACTCGTTAAGTTCATCATCAGAAGCAAGCTCCTCCCGGATCAGGACTCACCAACTCTAAGCAGTACCAGAGTCTGCCAGAACAACAAATGCAAAATCTGCAGACATATCTCCACTGCTACAATGATCAATACCCACCACAACACCTCTTTCAAGATCCATAGGTCCTACACTTGCCTAGCACAACATATGATGTACCTCATCCAATGCACTAAGTGCCCCAATAATAACTATGTAGGTGAAACAAGATAATCACTACATTCTTCAATGAACTCACAGAGAAAATTGGTAAAAGACATAAACACCCTATGACCTGTGGGAGAACATTCAATCACAAATCATTACATATCTAACCTCTTGGTTCTCATCTTCACAGGAAACCTGCACAACACCTTCAAAGGGTGAGCATGGGAGCTTAAATTCATAACTTTGTTAGATACTAATGTAACCTTTCTGCCAGTCAGAGTTGGCAGCAACAAGGGCCAGGTTCAGTATCTAGGGGTTCCTTTTCAACAATACCACACAAAACCATCTCGAGTCCCCACCCAGTGACCTGGGACAATTACACACCATCCCTTGGGTGCCTCTAAAAGGCAATACTTTCCCTCTTGCAAGCACAGAGTCTGAGTGTAGCAAAAAAAAATTAATAAAAGGAGGGAAATAATGCAGCATTAATTTGAGGGAAACACTGCAAACAGGGTTTATAAACATAAACCATGAGCAAAAGACCCACCACCGAGTAGTCCTTTTCCCCTCAGGTTTTTAATTCCAGCAACCCAAAAGTCCCTTTAACGTGCCCGCCCCTTCTCTGCACTCCACTCACAGTTGCTGTCCTGGGCCAGTGCAGCCCCAGAGTTCAGAAGTGCATCTACAGAGTTCCCTCCCACACTGGAGCGGGGGGTAAGGAGGCACCTTACTTGCTCCACTGCTTGGGCACTCACTCGCTACCCCTCTCTGCAGGGCTCTGCTCTGGCACTCTCCACCAGCTGCCCTGCTGGCCACTCGCCACGCCTCTCCACCAGCTGTGCCTCTCCGCCAGTTACCCTGCTGGCCACGCCTCTCCACCAGCCATGCCAAGATGTCTTCAGGGCCCCCCACTTAATACAGCTCTTAGTGATTTCAGCTGTTAGTGGGGGAGCCTCACTGCTGGTGTACACTGGGCAGTCTCTTGCATCAGAGACACTGTACCAAAGCAGGTCTAATACTTAGACCTAGGTATCAGTGATTTAAGCTCTGCAGCATGTAACAAGACTCTCAATTGAGTCTAAACTAGCTCTGTTATTACACAGTGGAGAGAGGAAGGGTCAAATGGTGTCTGGGGCCCTTAGGCAAGGCCCACACCGCCTGGTAGAAGTACCTGTCCCCACCCTCTCTCAACTCACTAGGCTTTGGAACCCATGTCCCCTGCCTACCGAGTGTCGTTTAGTTGAGGATGAGTCCCCTCAATCGGGAAATGCCAAGCACAGTTCTGCTGCCCTGGATTCACACAAGGATAACAACCCTTTATTACTCCTGCCCCAATAACAGGGAGACTGGCTTTGTCAAAAGAAAGCCTGGGGTCAGAGGAACTGAGTAGTGGCAATTTCCATTTGTGCTACAGCAGGAGCTTAGTATGCTGGCAAAGTCCCTTTCCCTGCTGTAATAACAAAGATAAAATGAATCAGCCATATAAAGATAATTTGCATAAGCACATAAAGATGAAAACCAGGGAAAGGTAGGAAGGAAGAATTACTTATCTGAGGGCTCAGATAAGATTTACTTATCTGAGGGCTCAGTCAAACCTACTCTGCAGTGACCTGACGATGTCTCTTTCTCCTTCTGTTATGCAGAACACAGTCCTTCCCTGAAGAATTAAATGAGTTTCCCCACTTTATTCTTTCTGTCTTTGAACAAGCCAGCCAAAAGTGACTATTTGGGCAAACAATCCCATCATGCTGAGCACCTAGGCAGGGGGAGTGTGCCCTTGCAAACAAGATCAGCTCCTGAAGTCCTTTTCCACAGCTCACCACTAGATGTCAAGAGAGAGCACATTCAGATTGTGCTTACCCTAAAAATCATGAACATAATAAAGACACCAGATTTATGGCTCATTACAACAATCTATAACCCACTGACTATAAGGTGATGAGTCATCCCTGAATTTAAGCCTGATTAAGCCACATGCACTGAATAGTTATTCTTGTGCTAGGCTCCAACCAAACCACAAACCAGGAGGTAGTCTGGTGACTCTCAGAGCAGATGTATAAGCCACTGTCAGAAACTGTGATGAGGATGTGGGGCCTAATGGCCAGATCTGTGGCAGTTGGAGTCAGAGCTGGAATCAGGAGTCCACAGCAGAATTGAAGCAAGGCTGGAGAAGGACTAGGAACATGGCTGGAGCAAGAGCAAGTCTAGAGCAGACTAAGGCTTGTGGTTCTGTTACCACAATCTGTTACCACTATCAGGCAGGGGAGAGTTCCAAGCCATGAAGTGACAGCAGACTGAGCTGATGTTTCTCCTGTGAAGCCAGGAGCGTCTCTAACAATTTTGCCGCCCCAAGCAGTCGCCGCTGAATGGGGTGGCAGTCCGAGTCCCACGGCGGCAATTCGGCGGCAGGAAGAACGGCAGACCTGCTGCTGAATTGTCGCCACAGGACTCGGACTGCCACCCCATTCTCGATGCCACCTCAAGCACCAGCTTGGAAAGCTGGTGCCTGGAGCCGGCCCTGTGTGAAGCTTATATACCTGCCCTGAGGGTCATCAGAGCAGCTCCTGGCTTGTGGACTGGCTGGAGCCTAACAAAGGAATGACTCATCAGTGCCTGTGACTTAAAAAGGCTCCTGTTCAGGGATGACTTGAAGCTCCACCAGGTTAATCTGTTGAATGATTCCATAAGGGCCTAGATAACAGGCATCTAGTTTCCTTGAGGGTCAAGGGCCTAGATAACAGGAGTCTAGTTTCCTTGAGGGTCAAGAGGTATACAAGTGTTGAGTTGAGAGCCATACCCTGTCTCTGTCGACTATGGGAGGATGGTCTTGTTGATGGTCAGTGTATTGTTTGTAATCCTCCTTGGCAGAGTTTAGCTGTGATTTTAATTCTTCTTGATTGCAGTGGACATGTTGAATCAAATCAGAGGCCACGTGGACATGGGAGAACAGCAGTACAGATGTATGAAATGAGGGGTGGAAGCCATAACTGGTATAGAAGGGACTGTGGCAGATTGATCTGTGATCAGAGGTATTGTAAGCAAATCTGGTGAAAGGCAAAAGTCAGAGCCAGTCATCTTGATGATAGTTGCTGGAGCAGCAGAGATATTGTTCTAGAACAGTGGGTTTTGACCTGTGTTCCGTGGACCCCTGAGGGTCCGCAGAGTATGTCTACGATTTCCAAAGGAGTCCACACCTCTATTTGAAATGCTTTAGGGGTCTGAAAATGAAAAAAGGTTGAAATTCACTGTACTAAAACTTGATTTACCCGTTCTGTTTGTCCATCCATCTGGAGGTGATAAGCAGAGGTAGGGTTTGAACAATGCTCCCTAAAAGCAGAAGTCAAATTGTTGCCCACGATTAGATGTATTGCCAGTTGGTAACCCATAGTGCCTGAAGATATAGTTGAAAAATAAATGAGCCATCACTTCTGCAGTGGAGTTCTTCTGACAAGATACAAAGTGGGCCATTTTGGTGAGGTCAGCGCCTCATGCAGCTGTGCTGCCCTGAGAAGTAGAGAGATAGATAAATGCCCACGGTTAGGGTACGGTTGGAAGTGGGATCAAGGCATCTAGAGGTCTGGCATGGAAGGAGAGGTCTTTGTCTGGCCACAGCGTAAGATTTGATGGATGAGAATAGTTTTGGCCACAAAAAAATTGAGAGAGATCAGCTTCGCTGTCTTCCAGTACTCAAAGTGGCTTGCCAGTGGGGAATCATGGCATAGCCAGAGTATGGTTAGATGGGATGCTGCATCAAGGACATAATTGCGACTCTTGAACTAGAGTACCTTTTTTTGGACAGAGAAGTTTGGGTCAGAATTGGCTGACATCCATGTCACCATAAATGGATCGTTGGACGGTGAGGACTTTACAAGGACCAAAAAATTGGTGTTGGCCAGCACATTTACAAAATGGCAGGGTTTTAATATAATGGCAGGTTCGGGAAATTTATGCCCTTATCTTGGTACTCACCCCTGTGGGATAATGCATCGTGTTTGCCATTTCAGGTTCTGGCTTTTTAGGTCAGGGTGAAGTTGAATCTAAAAGAGAAAAATATACCTGCCATTGGTTGAGGGCTGTGGCAGTTTAGAGATGTTCCAGGTTTTTATGATCTGTGAACACCTGGACTGAAAAGTGCGGACCTTGTAGATGGTGCTACCACTCCTGAAATGCAGCTTTGATGGCCAGTAACACCTTGTCATAGATTTTGTAATTTTATTCCTCAGGTGTCAATTGCCTAGAATATAAGGCACAAGGCTGGAGGTCATTCGAGGGTTCATGTCGCTGAGATAACACTGCCCCAATTGTGTAATCGGAGGTGTCTCTCTTGATAACAAAGGGTTTCAATGGATCTGGGTGTACTAGGATGGAGGCAGAAATAAACCTTTCTTTAGCCAATCAAAAACCAATTAGGCTTCCGGTGTCCAGGTGAAAGCTAAATTCTTCTGTTGCAGCTGGGTAACTGGGAACATCGCTTGCAAGAATCCTTGGATGAACAGTCTATCGAAGCTGGCGTAAGTCTAGGAAGCACTGGATATTACGGATGCTCTTGGGTGTTGCCCAAGTCAAAATCACAGAGCTTTTTGAGGGATCCATACTTAGTCCACCAGAAAAGAGAGTATAATCCAATAAATTCACAGTGGTGCAATCAAATTCACATTTCTCAGGTTTCCCATATAGGCCATTTGCTCAAAGATATTCAAGTACTAACTGGACTTGCTGGTCATGAAAAGTGTGGTTCTCTGAAAAAATAAGAATGTTGTCTGGGTAGATTAGGATAAACTGGTCCAGAACATCTCTGAGGATATCATTAACCAAGTGCTGGAATATGGCAGGGGTGTTACAAAGACCAAAAGGCATGAGAAGGTACTCAAAATGGCCATACCAAGTACAAAAGACTGCCTTCCTTTCATCACCCTCTTGGATGTGGACCAGGTTATAGGTGCTGTTCAGCTCAAGTGTAATGAAAATTTTAATTGACCCTACCCAATTCAGTAGTTCATTGATCAATGGAAAGGGATATTTACTCTTGATAGTGATACTGTTCAGCACGATAGTTTATGCAGAGGCACAGGGTGCCATCCTTGTTTTTGATAAACAGAATTGGGGCCCCGGCAAGGGACGTCAAGGGACAGATACAATTCTTCACTAGATTTTCATCAAGGAGATCTCTGGGACAGTTGTAGGGCCTGTGCAGTGGCAGAGCATTGACATTTCTTTTATTGAATACAGTACATCCACAAAGTTCTTGTATTTTGTGGGGATTGGTGTGTGATCCTCACTTGGAGCTTGCTATTTGAAGAAAATGGTGGCCTTGCCCAGATTGCATCTAGCATCCTCGACATTGGGTTGGACTAGGCACTGATGCTGACAATAATCAGACTCAACTTGCACTTCTCATGTTCTCCAGGAAATGCCCAAATTGTGGCGGTACAGCCAGGGGATGCCAAGCATGAACGACTCATTCCACTTCCCAATCAGGCTAAATCGCAGGATTTCCTGGTGGTCCTCAATTACAGCTTCGAGTAGTGCAGTTTCATAGATGATGGGGCCCAAGGACAGCAAGCTGCCAATGATTGCCTTCACTAAGTCAGGGGTGCACTTTCTGTACACCAGCATCTCTGCTGTGCACCTAATTCTATAAGACACTCTTTCTGTAAGGATGAATTTTCTGTTCTTTATCTACTTCTTGTCTTATGTTTTTTTCCTGTTTTTCCCTTCTAGTTTTTTCCTTTTGTCTCTCTCGTCTCCTCTCCTCCCTCTTGTTTTATTCGTCTCCCTATTGTCTTGCTGTCCTTACCTCCTTGCCCCTGTCATCCCATTCCTTATTTTCTCCCTCAAACAGCTAGCTGCTGGACAATATGTAGTGCTTCCACTGATCCACATGAGGGTGGTCAGGTGTATCTTCCCACACTTCCAAGGATATTCCAAACTGGAAACCCTTACCACACATAGCGAAGATCTGGCATGGTCTATTTTGGGGAGGAGGAGATGCCAAATAGCTGAAAAAACAACAATAACTGAGAGAAGCCCTCACTCCCCGTGTGGGAGAAGGGACTCAGGTCAGCCACTGGCATCTTTATACAAGCAGCTTTTAGCAGTAGGCCAGGAGGTGTATTGTAATGTATTTTTAGCCCTTTGATGGCATAGGTGCTGGAACAATTTTTATAGTGGGGGTGCTGAAAGCCATTGAACAAAACTGTAAATGATGGAATACAGTATAAGTATTCCTGTATATGATGGAAATCATTTCAAACCAGTGGGTGCTGCCCCACCCACAGCACCCCTAGTTCCAGCACCTATATGTGATAGGGTGTATCAACCCCACACTGCCTAACGGGGGCTGACCAATCACTGTGGGCCCAGAGGCCGCATCCCTGCTGCACATGCTTCAGCTGGAGGAGACAGATAAAAGGAGGCAGCCCAGTGCACTTGGGGCTCGCCGAGGAGGGGAAAGGATGTGTGCAGCTGGCTCCTGCAGAGGAACTGTTGACTCTCCAGGCCATGGACCATGGACCCAGACTATGCCCCAGGGGCTACACACAGCTTGGTTGTTCTGCGCCTGCCAGAGGTCCTGAGTCCCCCGATTGCGATTGTTTGACTCAACAGGGAATCCCAACAGTCATGTGATGAGGTGTATCAACCCCACAGTGTGCAAATGAGGGCAACCCTGTTCAACGTGCCGAGCCCCTGTCACAGGCCCCTCTTGTACACCTGTAAGCAGCTGACCTAGGAGTAATTCACATTGCCTGTTTTGCAGGTACAGTAATTGTCATATGCCAATCACCAAAGGAATTATTCTTCTTTAACACCGAACAAGGAATTTTAAGGAGAAACACAAAGCTACAACTCTGCTTCATGTGAGAGCGTCTGCCTAGAACATTCTCCTTTGTCATTCCTGCTTGACTTCCTGATATAGATTTTAAGGTGTGAGTACACATATCATCATCAGCTTTCTAACTCCAGTCTCTGAAGTCCTCTAGACAGTTCAATTTCACTTCCCTACTCTCCTCTCTACTCCCCAACTTTAACTTCAACATTTTAAAATCTAATTCCCTTTCACAATTTAGTTACCTGGTGATTTTTCTTCTTCAGTGATGGGGTTGTTTGGTTTGTTTGGGTGGGTGTTTTGTTTTGTTTTTGCTTTGTTGGGGGGAGGGACAGGGCTGTCTTGCACTAATGTACCTCTAGTAAACTTAGGAACAAATAAATGTTTTTTCACTGAAATTCAAAGCAAAATTGTTTAAAATAATTATATTAATATTGGAATTGGACTTGTACATATTTTTTCTTTTACAAAAGAAAATATTAGGCATATGCACATTTACAAATACCTAAATGTTACACATAGACTGACACTGCCCCTTTAATAAAGTTTAGGTGAACCTTTTAACGTTCATTGAGTTACTTAAGAGTGGCAGTAATCTTTCAAGTTCCTGTTTTGCGTAAATACCAGTAACTCAGCTGGAATAATTACAAATCATATTATAGCGTCATTTCATATAGAGGGTGGAGCAGTAACCACAAGCTTTGTAAATGGCAAGATTCAGCACATTCGAGTAGAAAAATATTCAGAAATATCTCAAATTACTGTCTTCACATCAGCAAACTGTGATACATTTTTCTAATGGCTGCAAGCGGATATGATTCAATTTTACTTATTCTCACTTTAACATTTTCATTTCCATGCTGCCTTGCATCTCAACTCTCCTCTATAAAGACCACTATAAGAGACATTCTTCATTTTAGACTCAAATTTACTTCCTTCCCACACAAAAACAAATTGTCCTGTCTCTTTTGTTATGGGAAGCTGCTGTCTCCGTTTGTCCAAATTAAAAACATGGCCTCTCTTCCTGACTCTCTTCATGGATGTCTAGCCATCAGCTCAAACTCAACATGGCTAAACAGAACTCTGATGCCAGGAACTGAACCTACGTTTACACCAGACTGCAGTGCAAATTACTGGGGTGTGAACTGCAGAGTGCACCAAAGTGTTGCAGTGTATTTCCCCCATGTAGATGCTGCTGGCCCAAACTAAAAGATACTTAGTTCGCATTAACAGGAGTCCGTTAACACAAACTAGGTACTTTTAGCTTTAGCTCATGTTAACACCATCCAGACAGGGCAGTTACAGTGCAGGACTCTGGCGTGCACTGCAATTCACAGCCCTGTAGTCCAAACTGCAGAGACGTGTAGACAAGCCTTTAATCTCCCCCCACAAAACCCTTCCCGCTATCTCCTTTCTCAGTCACTGTGGACAACACCAGTATCTTGTCTGTCAGTCGGAGTTTGACTAGACTTGACAGTCGTTTCAGATCAACTTGATTTTTGGAGGGATAAACTGTTTTGCTTCTATATACAAAAGTTTGTGGGTTTGTTTTTGTTTTTTTCAAATTAACTGATGTCTCACCCTCCTTTAATTAATCCACTTTGGAAGCAAGTTACCAACATTTGGGATATGTTTTCCCACAATAAGGTAGGTGTGGACACATCCCCATTATCATTAAACTGCTCTGCCTGAGGCATCTGCTCCAGGGAGCTCTGCTAGGGTACACAAATATCAGGGACAATAACAGGACCTCTGGCAGAGCTTGTACGGCCAGTATGCACTATGAGGAGTTGTGCTATATTTTTGAAAGGAAGGCCACCATCAAACACTGGCATGTTGTGGACTTCACTGAGGATGCCCCTGTGGACACAAACCAGGATACCTAGCTGAAGGAGATTGACCCAGACACACAGGAGATTGACCCACTAAAAAGTAAAGCAGAGACAGTACCAAAGACCCAGGAGATCCCTTAATTAGAGGTGGAGAGCTAACCTGACTGTGCTGAAGAGGGGACTTCTTCCAATAAGTATAATGTGTTATATTACAATACAAATGTGCAGAGTTATTTAAATAACTTTGTTCCGGGTACTGTCAGGGCACCAGGATTTTTGGCTAGACTTTCTCCGCCTCCTCAGATTTTAGCTGTGGTGTATTGAAAATTGTGTTAAAACTAAAAGCTCTCACTTTAATTGTTAGGGATTTCCTGGTCCTGTTTGCAGGCTAGGGGACTCTGTAGGGAAGCATGTGATCTGAATCAGCCTGAAAGGAGCCAGCCAAGATCAATGTGGATTGAGCTGTGCCTTTCTGCCTGTTTTGTCTCTCTCTGGTTTTGGTTCTTGTGTGTTAGAGTTCTGGATTCTAAGAAAGTAATGTTATGATGCAACCTTCCAGAAAAACATAAAATACTCTAATTTCTCTGTAAAAAGAACGAGGAGTACTTGTGGCACCTTAGAGACTAACAAATGTATTTGGGCATAAGCTTTTGTGGGCTAAAAAAAAAAAAGGAAAAAAAAAGAATGGAGATATGCCAATCTCCTCAAACTGGAACAACCTGAAAGGTCATTGAGTCCAGTCCCATGCCTTCACTAGCAGGACTAAGTACTGTCCCCGACAGATTTTTGCCCCAGATCCCTAAATGGCCCCCTCAAGGATTGAACTCACAACCTCGGGTTTAGCAAGCCAATGCTCAAACCACTGAGCTATCCCCCTCCCCCGAAAGATATATACAGAGAACATGAAAAGATGGGGGTTGCCATACCAACTCTAAGAGAACTGGAATTAATTTGCAAACTGGATACCATTAAATTAGGCTTGAATAAAGACTGGGAGTGGCTGGGTCATTACACCCATTTCCCCATGCTATGTTTTCCCCACTGTTACTCACACCTTTTTGTCAACTGTTTGTAATGGGCCATCCTGATTATCAGGGCCGGCTCCAGGGACCAGCAAAACAAGCTGGTGCTTGGGGCGGCAAGTTTCTAGGGGCGGCATTCTGGCACCAGCCATGCCGCCCCTAAAAATGTGCCCCGGCCACCCTAGCTCACCTCCGCTGGCTCGCGCGCCACAGCGCGCGAAACAGCTGATTCGCGTGCCGCTCCTGGAGGGGGAGATCCCCAGCGGCCGCAGCAGCGCGCGAACCAGCTGATTCGCGCGCCGCTGCTCCCCCTCCCTCCTAGGCTTGAGAGCCTGGGGGGAGGAGGCAGGGCTGGGGATTTGGGGAAGGGGCGGGGGTGGGGTAAGAAAAAAACGGCGGGGGGGGGGGGGCGGCCAAATTTGTTTTTGCTTGGGGCGGCAAAAATCCTAGAGCCGGCCCTGCTGATTATCACTACAAAAGTTTTTTTTCTCCTGCTGATAATAGCTCACCTTAATTGATTAGTCTCTTACTCCTCGTTCTTTTTGCAGATACAGACTAACGCAGATACCATTCTGGAATCTAACTTCTCTGTGTGTATGCTGAGAACATAACATTAGCTATCCCCTCTGGCAGGCTCAAATGGCAGCTGCACTGGAGAATTTAAAAGCTCCATACAACTTATTCATCTGAAATATCAAATTCTACAAGCATCAGGAGCAAATGTTCTTGGTCCCTGTGACCCTAAGAGCCCCTTTATGCCAACTGGAAAATGGCACACCCACAAACTGTTATCAGAATATTTAGCCAAACAGCATCATATAAGGTATCATATCATATAAAAACCTGGTGAGACACTTGTCATGGAAATCATTGTGTGATATGTGTATGGGTTGTGTACAGAG
Organism: Chelydra serpentina; assembly: GCA_037349315.1. Lineage (NCBI taxonomy): Eukaryota > Metazoa > Chordata > Testudines > Chelydridae > Chelydra > Chelydra serpentina. The sequence continues at coordinate 142,858,934 of JBAIAC010000004.1, forward strand.
TTATGTATGTATGCTGGTAATATGGTCTTAACACATGTTGTGAAGGCAGCAGGGCCAGTGGAAGGATATTTTGCGCCCTAGGCGAAACTTCCACCTTGCGCCCCCCCCCCTTCCCTCTCTTCTCCCCCCGGCTGCGCACGATGGGAAAAATGACATCATTGCCACTTTGTACCGTAGTGCGAAGCAGTACGCTTGTGCCCGCAACGCAGAGGTGGTGTAGGTGATAGCTGTAATGTACGAGAGAACGACAAGTTAAAATGCAAGTTCAAGGACGTTTCTCTTTTCTTTATTCATTCGTTTTCCAGAAATAGTGTAAAAAAATTGGGGGGGGCAGCACTTTTTGGCACCCCCAAATCTTGGTGCCCTAGATGGCCGCCTAGTTTTCCTAGTGGTTCACCGGCCCTGGAAGGCATCTTATAAACAAGCTTATCCTAGAGAAAAGAGTGTGGTTTTGCCTCTGTTTCCATTGTAAATCAAGCAAGGCAGTGCCAGACACAATGAAGTTCATTTGTACCTGAAACCACATGAAAAGCAAATTAAGAGAGGGGCAAGGAAGCAAGGGTGGCATCAGCTTCCTGGAGCACAAGGGAGAAAATCTTTATCTGGGACTATGTTTGTTTGAAAGTCTTCTTGGATTAATCCTTGCTTACAGACAGCCCCCCAACCTGAAGCAAATACTCACCTGCAACCACACACCATACAACAAAAACACCAACCCAGGAACCTATCCTTGCAACAAAGCCCGATGCCAACTCTGTCAACATATCGATTCAAGTGATACCATCACAGGGCCTAATCACATCCGCCACGCCATCAGGGGCTCATTCACCTGCACATCTACCAATGTGATATATGCCATCATGTGCCAGCAATGCCCCTCTGCCATGTACATTGGCCAAACCGGACAGTCTCTACGCAAAAGAATAAATGGACATAAATCTGACATCAGGAATCATAACATTCAAAAACCAGTAGGAGAACACTTCAACCTCCCTGATCACTCAGTGACAGATTTGAGGATAGCAGTGTTGCGACAGATTAACTCCAAAAGCAGACTTCAAAGAGAAACTATTGAACTCGAATTGATATGCAAACTAGATTGCGTTGCCTCCGGATTAAATCGAGATTTGGAATGGCTCGGCCATTATGTTAATTGAATCTATTTCCCTTAAGTTAACGATCCTCATTCACACCTGTGTGACCATCTTGTTTATCACTTCAAAAGCTTTTTCTTCCCCTGCTGTCATGTTTCCTCTCAACTAATTAGCCTCTTAAGATTGGTCTATACACCTGGACCATCATGTTTCTCTGACTGTATAAATGTCTGTCTGCAGTGTGTTTCATTCCATGCATCCGATGAAGTGGGTATTAACCCACGAAAGCTTATGCTGAAATAAATTTGTTAGTCTCTAAGGTGCTACAAGTTTTTCTTTCTTATTTTCGTTTTGCTGACACAGACTAATACGGCTACTACACTTAAACCTATCTTCTTGGATTGAATCCTAACCAGGTTAGCACAGCTCTTTGAAGCGAAAGGGCTGAGGACTGCTTTGCCAGAGAGAGAAATAGGCAGGGACTCAGGGAGTTCGCTTCATCGCGTGAGAGAAATATACCCCCACTTCCTGCATTTCCCTCTCCCGCCCCTTCGGGTTCACAATGTGCCTCCCCCAGTCTGGGCTCTGCAGTCAGTGGACCTTGGCCAACCCGCTCCCAGAGCCAGCTGTCTGCCACACGTGACCGCCTCCAGGCGCAGGCGCAGTCCCACCTCGAACGTTGGCCCGTTGTCAGTAGCCTGCGCCTCACCCCCTCCGCGCCCCGCGCGCTGATTGGCCGCGGCGGCGCAGCGTCTGGGCCGGCGCCCCCTGCCCTCTCCCCGCCCCCGGAGCCGAGAGAGGAGCCACGCGCCGGTTGCGTACGCAGGCAGAGAGCGCGCTGGAGACGCCGGAGCGCGTTTTGCTCTGCAGTCCCCCGGCCAGGGTCGTCTAGGAGACGCGGCTCGCGAGCGGCTCCCATGGCTGCGTCCGACCGAGTGGTGCTGGGGCCGCTGGTGGGTTCGATCGACCAGGGCACCAGCTCCACGCGCTTCCTGGTGAGTGACCCGCGCCCGCGGCCGGCCGGTCACCCCTGGCTCTGCCCACTGCTGCTGCGTCCCGTGCGCCTCTGGCCCCGGGGCAGGGGCTGGCCCCAGGGAGGGCTCTGCTCGGAGATCCATGCCTGTGGGCATGGGGAGCTGGCCAGCAGCACCTCTGGTAGGCGGCGTGATAGCCGGGTCCCGTTGGGTATGTCCACACGGAGCCCTGGCTCTGACTCCTTGCCCTTTTCCTTACAGAATTGTCAAGTGACAAATTAAAATCTGGGTGTGGAAAGGAATTCCAGACTGGCAGCTGAGGAATGGCCCTAGTGGTAGCAATACACACAGCTACCTTGCATGTGCCAACTAGGAAAATTAAATAATGGAAAAACTTTTTAACACTTGAAATTAGGTTGTCTGCTTTATTTGTACTGGTGAGTTTATTTGGTATAAGCCCTTTTTGAGTAGACTAAGAGACTCTCCCAACTTCAAAATTCCCTTTTTTAAATCTACTTTAGTTACAAGTAACGTGTCAGGTTACCTTAACTGTAAGGATTGGAGAAAAAGTTGTTTTTGTTTTGTTTTTAAATGTGTGCATTTGACAGCATTTTGTATATAGTCAGACTAGCTTTCACCCTGGTAAGATTAGTTTCCTCTATTGATTGTATTATAAACACACAAAGAAGAGAAAAATATTTTTAAAAAACAAGTGTGATTGCAAATTTCCAGGAATATATAGGTGCAAACCACTCCTAATTCTTTTTTAATTTAATAAATTGCAAAATGTTGCTGTTCTCTTAAAATAGCAGTGTGATTGAAATATTACAAAAATTAAAAGTGTCGAGAACTTGGATGTCAAGAAATCTCTTTTTACCTGAGTGAGTAGAGAGTTACACCAGCATGGTGAAAAAGTATAGAGGTACCTATGACCCCATTCACTCAGAATAAATGAATATGCATAAAATAGAAATAACAGTAAATAGGAGGAGACTGTGTTGAGGGAGCGTACCATTTTACAAGGGAAATGTTTCAAGTATCAGTCTACTGTTACAAATCTAGTGTTCCGTAGTAGATCTAGCCTCTTCTTACCTGTTCACCTTATTGTCTTGGCTTCTATGCATGTTTTCCTCTTCATGTATGTCTTTCCCTATCATTTCCAACTGTTTTTCTTTCTTTTTATGTCTGCATCATCCATCTCAGTAGGAAGCAACAGTTACTTACCTTGCTTATGCCTATTATTAATACAGAAGCACTTGTAGTAGCAGTGTGAATATTATTACTCTGACCATGTGATTTTAGGTATCTTCCAAGTGATATTTGCTGTTATCAGGAGTAAAGATATGGTCATGGAATTAAAATGCTGTGCGATTCTCTTTCTTGGGTGAGTGAGAAAAATGTGTGTGAATCCTACATTGCATTTAAACCCCCTGGATACTACTAAAACATATTGCAAAGCATGGATGGAAAAATCAGGTAAACAAAACAAATGCTCCTAGATGGATTAAAATCTGGCCCAGGTGTGTAACTAATCATTGGGAGTATTTGGTATTTGACAAGGAATTAGACTGAGGGTTTATTTTTGTTTTGACTTATCCCTGTTCACATTGGACAGGGTGTCCACAGCACAAAGGTACCAACCAGTACTATCATCACTAATTGGCGCACTTGTTTCAGAGAGGCCAAGGATTGGTGTCTATCAAGACTGAACTACCATCTCGCCCACAGAGAGAGAGTCCTGCTGGGTAAAGGTTGAGGCGCTTTGGCTTGGTAGAGCAGAGAACCTCAGTGTCTGTTGCGTGTATTGTGACTAAATCTGTTACCCCAGGTTCTAGGTCCTTCAGCCTGCTACTTACTCACTTTAAAAGAGAGGTGGTGGTATAATAGAATCTTTGTTCTGTTTTAACATTTATATAATGAACACTTACGGTAAAATTGCATCAGACTGTAAACACTCTTTCTTTGACTAACCAAAAATAGCAACTAGTTAAAAGAAATCTTGGCTTCCAGTAACTAAAGTGACACCTTCAGCCTCATTTTGTTACTTAACTGACAAGAGTAAGTAGGGTCATCTAACTTCTTGGGGCAAGGCAGAATTTATGTGAGCCTAGCCAACCAGCAAATACTTAAGAAAATATTGCAGATATTCTAACTGGTATCTTGTGATATGTCTTGACGATTACTTAAAGGGAAAAATAAAGTAAAATACTGCACAACTGCAGACTCTCACCCTTTGTCCCTTAAATTTGTTTCATCCTTTGTCAGAAGGCACTTCCTTTGTGTTTGTCAAGTGGCAGCCCTGGAAGCAACAGTTTATGGGAGAGAACTTTTTAGTCCGTCCCCTTTTTACCAAAAATCCTATGTGTTTGACTCCCAACACCATTTTCTACCTCTTTTTAGAGGTTGATGATTGTTTTTATGAGGGTTTTGTTTTCTTTTGGGGTGGCCTTTGTGCAGATCCCAAACAGCATAAGGCACAACTTAAACCAACAAAACTGGTCTAACTTAAAAACAAAACTTTTTCAGAATAACAAGGAGAATCACATTAAAACAAAATAAATGGCATATCTAACATATAGCTTGACACTCCTTAGAGATGATAGGTAGATTCTAGAATCTGGTAAACTTTATTCACTGCAAGGAATATTCACCCTCTCATCCTTCCAACTGCTCACCCTGTGTCACATCCCTCCTCCTATCTCAAATTCCTTCCTCAGTCTGTAATCCTGGTTTGAAAGATGTTACAGAACTCACCGGGCAGACGTTGCATTGGCATTTCAATAATGTAGTGTTTTATCAGGTGCTCCATAGCAAGATGGGCATTTGATCTTTTCTCCATATGGTGGTTACTGTCCCCTGTACAATCTAACCCCAACCTTCCCACACTCTGGGACTCAACTTTATCTCAAAACTTGTTTGATATCATCTACAACTTTAGTCACCCAAAGGTTCAAAGTGACTGAATCTTGGTTTGCATGTCAGTTATTCCTGGCTGAAGCAGTTAGCTTGAGCCAAATCTGGTCTCTGTTTTTTTGTAGGCAATGGGGAGCAATTCTATCCTATTGTCCAGCTGAAATTTCATGTAGAGGCTGTAAGTGATCCCTCCAGGGGCTGGGGAGAATTTCCTCACCGCAGACATTCTGTTGTGCTGCTATAATAGCTGCTCCCTCATGAATCCCAGTGCAGGGCATCTGTCAGGAAGCAGAGCTGTAATGCATACCACAGTGGTTACTGGCAGCATCGGGCTGACTGCCTTAACTCAAAGCAGCCCCCAGGACTGCTCAAGTTTTCCTGGCAATATATCCTTTCCTCAGGATATATTGTGTCAGTGTTTGGCTTTGTTTTGGTTTGTTTTTTTCCATATACCATGCAAGAGGTGTATGTTAATGTCATGCTGTACAGTAACCTATTACATTGCAAATGGCTCCGAAACTGTTTCCTTATATCATCTTAGTCCCTGCCTTCATTTAATGCCATGTATTGCATCAAGAGCAGCAAAACAGTGTGGCAGGTACTAAGCCCATAGTGTCTGTAAGCAAAATGGCAAATACAGTAATAAAACAACTGACCAGTTTGTTCTCACACTCTATTGTTACCTTCCACTTCTGAATAGAAAGATTTTGACTTACTCTTAGCACATTAGTTTATGCTGCTTCTCCATTCTTATTTATACCTTTGGTGACTAAACATTATAATGGAATTAAATGTGTGTGTAATCATGTGTGCTGGGAATTGAATGAGCGCATAAGTCTGTGTATTGCAAAATGACTGCGGAAGTCAAGTGTTAAGAAGTTTTATAAGAAAGGAATACTTGTGGCACCTTAGGCCTTGGCTACACTTGCAGCTGTACAGCGCTGTTAGTTAAACCCGTGTTCGTACAGCTGAGTAGGGAAAGCGCTGCAGCCTGTCCACACTGGCAGCTGCCAGCGCAGTAAGGTGGCTACATTTGAGGCATTTGCAGCTGTATTGGGAGCGGTGCATTATGGGCATTCAAGTGGCTGCAACGTGCTTTTCAAATGGGGGGGGTGAGGGGGACTTTGACAGGGAGCGTTTTTGGAGAGAGAGTGGGTTTTTGGAATCTCCACAGAGTGTCAGCTCATTATTTCCACACCTCCACATCCCCTGCCTCTCTCTCAATCACTGAAAGCAAACAGCAGGGGCTTTGTTTGTTTTTAAAGAGCAGATAAAAGAGAGGAAACGGAGCCTCCCCCCCCCCCCCCCCCGTCTCTGTCCAAGGCAACTTTGCTGCCGGCATTCCTAACGGAGCCTCTTCCCCCCCCCCCCCCCCCCCCCGCCTGCAAACAGTAGCTGTGTTTGGTTTTTTGTAAAGCACCTCAACAACGGAGCTCTGAACTCCAACCCGGAAGTGCCGTTTCAAAACAAAGGCAGCTTCCGGAGATCAGTAACTGCGTTGTTCCTCAGCTACACTGAAAGACCAATGTTCCACCCACTTCGCAACAGTTGTTATTCCTCTCGGGGAGGTGGAGTACATGCAGCGCTGTATCTCCTCAGATACAGCGCTGCACGTGCCTTGCAAGTGTAGCCAGTTAGTGAGTTACAGCGCTGCAGGCAGTTTTATTGCGCTGTAACTCGTAAGTGTAGCCAAGGCCTTAGAGACTAACAAATTTATTTCAGCATAAGCTTTCGTGGACTACAGTCCGCCTCGTCGGATGCATAGAATGGAACATACAGTGGGATGATATTTATACATTCAGAGAAACATGAGAAGGTGGAAGTAACCATACCAACTGTAAAAGGCTAATTAATTGTAAGGAACTGTTATCAGTAGGAAAGAAACTTTTGAAGTGATAATCAACATGGCCCATTACAGACAGTTGACACAAAGGTGTTAAGGGTATTTAACTGGGGGAAATAGATTCAATTAACGTAATGACCGAGCCATTCCCAGTCAATATTCAAACCTAAGGTAATGGTATCTAGTTTGCATATTAATTCAAGTTCGGCAGCTTCTCGTTGGAGTCTGTTTTTGAAGTTTTTCTGTTGCAAAATTGCCACCTTTAAGTCTGTCATTGAGTGATTAGAGAGGTTGAAGTGCTCACCTACTGGTTTTTGAATGTGATGATTCCTGATGTCAGATTTGTGTCCATTTATTTTTTTGCGTAGAGACTGTCCAGTTTGGCCAATGTACATGGCAGAGGGGCATTGCTAAGAGCAAGAGTTTTATGTGGCTGCTAAGAGCACATTCAGGCCAAAATGGATTTTGATTGCTCTTGCCTGAGATCATCTGAATCAGCGGGGGAGGAAAACTGATTGGGGGAAGGGACAGGATGGAATTGTCTCAAAAACCTGGTTTTATTTTTGGCTTGCCTGCATCAATATCGGAACAGATTTTGTCAGTTTGGCTTGTTTTTTCTGTTTGTTTTTTTAGGTGTTGGTCTGGTGTCTAAAGCATGTTTTGGTTTTGCTTCATGTGTTAGGAGATTAGGATTGCTATATAGGAATAGATTGTTTTAATTTGTATTTAGTTTTTGATCTCTCTTGCTTTGTGGTAGAGGCAGTGTCTGCTGCTTTGGATGAGATGGTGCTAGAAGTAGATTGAATGCATCTAAGGAGAACAGAGGGAACACTTACCCAGTTATGCTCTGTCAACATTCTGGCAGGTGTTCTCTCTGTAGGCATGATATTTGATTGCAATAGTGGAGGATTTCTATTGAGAACTTGTCCCAGTTGATGACAGCATCCTGCTGAGGATAGTTATTTGGGAACCAACACCAAGGCTGGCGAAATGGGGATGAGTGTGCTGCCTTCCCAATGCTTCAGCCCTTGTTGGCTTAGGAGTGAAAAGCTTGGCCTCGCTTTAAATGTGCTGACATTAAGCTGTCTGAGTGACTTCACCCATTTGTGCCAACATCCTTCTTAGCTGAAAAAGACAGGGATAAGCTGTCCTCCATTTGGGAGCGTGTATGAGATTATGAATGTTGCTAATGTGCCAAAAGGTGTGTGTTTCTGAAAAAAAGTCTGATCATAGTGAAAGAAATGCTTAGAAAATGGTTTTGTTACTAGGCTTTTGACTTTTTTTTTTAAAGTCTCAGTATCTCTTTCCTCTTGATGTGCACACACAAGCCCTTGTAATCATTAATGGAAGTTGGATGGATGAACTAAGGAAGAGATTATTTATTTTGTCATGATGCTAGGCACTGTACAAACATGTAGTATAGACAGTCCCTTCCTGTCCTGAAGAGTTTAGTGTAGCTTAATGCCAAGACTGAACAGGTAGATGAAACATACGATGGGTAGATGGAGGGTAGAGGAAGGATGACATAACCAGAGTATATTTTGTGTAATCTAGCTGTGCGTGCCACATAACTTGCCCCATGCCTGGTAATTAACAGCTGGCAATGTTCTCTTGCATCATAGCAGAAGTCAGCCTCTGAGCTTAATTTTATCACTCTGTACTGTTCAGAAATGAAATCACTTTACCACCTTCATGACTAGCTACTTGACTTGGAAGCATGGGTGGGGACAAAGAAAGCAGCTATAGTATCTAACATCACTTGGCGTAATTTTACACACCGGCCTAGGTTGTTCAATTAAGGTTGCCAGGCATCTGGTTTTCAACCAGAACACCTGGTCAAAAAGGGACCCTGGGTGCTCCCGGCCCATTAAAAGTCCAGTCAGTGACACAACGGGGCTAAGGCAGGCTCCCTACCAGCCCTGGCTCTTTGTGGCTCCTGGAAGCAGCCAGCATGTCCGGCCCTTAGGTGCAAGGGCAGCTATGGGGGCTCTGCCCCTGCCCTGAGCGCTGGCTCCGCAGTTCCCATTGGCTGGGAATTGCAGCCAATGGAGCTGCAAGGGGTGGCTCCTGCGGGCAGGGGGCAGTGTGTAGAGCTGCCTGGCGCCTGGAAGCAGACAGCATGTCCAGCTCCTAGGATCTGCCTGAGGTAAGCGCTGCCCATCTGGAGCCTGCACCCCCTCCCACACCGCAAGCCCCTCATCCTCGGCCCCATCCCAGAGCCCACACCCCTAGCCATAGCCCTGACTCCACCCCACGTCAGAACCCCCTCCTGCACCCAAAATCCCTCCAGGAACTTGCACCTCCTCTCGCACCCCACCCAAAAGCCTACACTCCCAGCTGGAGCCCGCACCTCAACCCCCTGCCTCAACCCTGGGCCCCTCCTGCACTCCAAACCCCTCGGCCCTAGCGCAGAGCCCTCTCCCACACCCTGAATCCCTCATTTCTGGCCCAATCCAGGAGCCCGCACCTTCAGCCAGAGCCCTCACCTCCTCCCGCACACCAAGCCCCTGCCCCAGCCCAGTGAAAGTGCGTGAGGGTCGGGGAGAGCGAGTGAGGGGGGCATGTGGAGTGAGCGGGGAGAAGGGCCTAACACAGGAGTGGGCAAACTTTTTGGCCCAAGCGCCACATTGGGGTTGCAAAACTGTATGGAGGGCTGAGTAGGGAAGGCTGTACTTCCCCAAACAGCCTGGCCCCTGCCCCTCATCTGCCCCCTCCCACTTCCTGCCCCTTAACTGCCCCCCTCAGAATCCCCGACCCATCCGACGACCCCCCCCCCAACCCTAATAACCCCCAGGACCCCACCCCCATCCAACCCCTCTGCTCCCTGTGCCCTGACTGCCCCAATCCCTATCCACACCCCTGTCCCCTGACAGGCCCCCTGGGACTCCCAAGCTTATCCAACCCTCCCACCCCTCCCCTGTTCCCTGTCCCCTGACTGCCCCCCGGGACCCTCTGCTCCTTATCCAACCCCCCGGCCCCAGACCCCTTACCACGCCGCTCAGAGCAGCATGTCTGGCAGCCACGTGGCCCGGTCGAAGCATGCAGCCGTGCCCCCCAGAGCGCTGCCCGCGTGGCTCCAGGTGAGGGGCTAGCCTCCCAGCCGGGAACTCGGCCGGACAGGACGGTCTTGCGTGCCGGATGTGGCCCGCGGGCCGTAGTTTGCCCACCCCTGGCCTAAGAGAAGGGGCAGGGCCAGGGTGTTTGGTTTTGTGTGATTAGAAAGTTGGCAACCCTATGCTCAATGGAAATGTAAGATACCTTCACTTTATTATTGTCTCCACATATATGTTTCAGAGTGGCAGCCATGTTAGTCTGTATCAGCAAAAACAACGAGGAGTCCTTGTGGCAGCTTAGAGACTAACAAATGTATTTGGGGTTCTAGCTCACAAAAGCTTGTGCCCAAATAAATTTGTTAGTCTCTAAGGTGCCAAAAGGTCTCCTTGTTGTTTTTCCTCATATATGGTTTGTCTAATCCTGCAGGCATAAATTTATTTAATCTGTATCCTTTTATTTGCAGGTTTTTAATGCGAAAACAGCAGAGCTCCTGAGTCACCATCAAGTAGAAATAAAACAGAAATTCCCTAAAGAAGGGTATGATCTCTGTATATCTTCTATTCCATTTCTGTCTACCTTTCAACATGGCAAAAGCCTATTTAATAGGATCTATGTATGCATAATTACAATTGAAGCCAGTGAGTAATCCATTAAGAATATGGAATTAGCTACTAATGCTTTAGAGTGGTAAATTATTCTTTCCTAACAGACTCTCTTTTTTAAAAACAAAATAAATTTCCCTCCTTCATATGGCCTAATGGAAATCTTATTAACTCCTAAAAATGTTTATGAAAGTTCAACCCTCACAATAGTCACTCACCCATTCTTTCTTCTACTGTCCAATCTTGCTTAAAATGGTGAAACTACTCATTCACTTGACTGACTTGCTTACATTTACTCTCCAGCTTCATCTATGAAGTCTCTACAACTTATTCTCTAGCTCTAAATTTGCTGTACACTGTTCACCTGGTGTTATACCCGTACTCTTCCCCCCTCTGTACTGAGGCAGTATACATGTATGTGTAGAAGATAGGAAAAAAGCTCTTCCAATTTTGAAATATCCACATTGACTTTTTCTCTAAAAATGCAGACTGACTATTACTATTGGGCTGCTTGATTAAGCAAACACTTTCTATATGATGCAGAATAAGGTTGGTCATTAATTTTTTGATACTCCTTTAATAGTGTGAACATGTGACTCTATGGAATGCTCTTAAAATTCTTATGCAGCTCTCCATAAATGTAACATCTGCCTCATGTTTTTCTTCTTTTTTGATTGCTGTCTAATATTTGTTAAAGATGGGTGGAGCAAGATCCAAAGGAAATCTTGCAATCCGTTTATGAATGTGTGGAGAAAACATGTGAGAAATTGAACCAGCTAAACATAGACATCACCAACATAAAAGGTATTGCTACAGTTTCTTATGTGTAACTAGCTGCTATTCAGAACATGCTTTGGGGACTGGGGAAGGTCAGATGGTTTGAGCATTGGCCTGCTAAACCCAGGGTTGTGAGTTCAATCCTTGAGGGGGCCATTTAGGGATGTGGGGCAAAAATTGGGGATTGGTCCTGCTTTGAGCAGGGGGTTGGACTAGATGACCTCCTAAGGTCCCTTCCAACCCTGATATTCTATGATTCTATGATTCTATGAATACAGATCATCCAGTAATGAAGTCCGTGATTAGAAAGGAAGCAGGATTTAGCCCCATGTCAAAAAAAAAAAAAAGCTGTGCATGTTGGGGAAATAAGATATTGCTGATACTTACTAGCAGTGCATTGTTTTGCCAAATAGACCAAATAAAATTCTCTCTCCGGGGATTGCAAAGAGGTTATGCAGCTAATGGATGAAATACTGATCACATTACACTGCAGTGCCTGCTGTTACAAAACTTTAGTTTCTTTGTTCATGTCAGTTTGTGAACATCAAACAGAAGAATAAGAGATGTAGAGCAGGGTTCAATTTTATTTTTTTAAAGGGATAGAAAAGTGGTATACCAAGAATGTAAAAGGCATACGCCAAAAGGTTTTTATTTTCCTTTCACTTCCTTTTCTTCCCTGCCTGCCCTCTAAAAATCTCTAAAGTGTACTTTTTTCCCCCTTCCTTTGTTTTCCAGCTGTTGGAGTCAGCAATCAGAGAGAGACAACTGTGGTTTGGGACAAGACAACCGGAGAACCTCTCTATGATGCTATTGGTACGTATCACAGTGCGTACCTGGTGTATATAGCTTTTCCTTTCAGTAGAGCCTCGCTGCAGTTGTACCAGCAGATTTTTAGAAATCCCATATAAATCTTGTTAGACCCTGCTAATAATAATGACAACTTTTGGTGGCCTTTCCCAAAAGCTGTGTGTTTGCAACCACTGATGCTGCAATTACACAGAAAAATATCCTAGTTAAATAAAGATAAATAATAAAGATGAGTTATCACTTCACAATTTAGCTTCATAAATCTTTTAATAGGGCTTCAGCAAAATAGAATGCTCACAGCTTGTGTTTGTCAGAGGTCTGAAGTACTGCCTTGTCTTTTGCTGTCGAATTGAAGGGTCCTAAGAACTTTGAGAAACCCAAACTTGGCATTGCTTTGAGAGCAGGGATTTAAGTTCTTCCTTCCAAGTAGCTTTTTGTGTTTAATGTTCAAGTGTGTGATGTTTAAGACTTTATCTTAGGTAAAGCTTAGCACCAGTAATTCTTTAACACTGTTTACTGCTGTAGTTGAGTGTTTGCACCGAAATAGTAAATAATCAACCTATTTAAGCTTTCTAGTTGAATGGCCTTGGTCTTCTGGTAAACTATTAAGTATTGTTACTCACTCGTTTGACCTCTGTATTGTTCACAAATAGACTGAGAAACACAAAATATATCCTTGGTAGCCTCTCTTTGTAGAAAGTCATATTGTGATGTTACCGACCGGTTAGCCTTGCAAATAGACTGAGGTTACCTGTACCTTCCACATTTTTTACAATGATACAAAAATATGCATATGAATATTTCTTTCCTGTCATTTTTTTCTTTACTGAACATATTTTAGTGTCAGTTTCCTGACATTAAGGACTTCAGCAATTTTTAGCAGAAGCTATACAGTTCTGCTGTTCTTTGGCTATGACAAATAGCAAATGGTGGTTGAATTATTATAAATGTTTTGTTTGTGTGCTCTGTTTTGGTTTGTAGTGTGGCTTGACCTGAGAACCCAGCCAACAGTTGAGAGGCTTCTTAAAATAATTCCAGGGCAAAATAAATCCTTTCTTAAGGTAAGGGATTTTTCTAGAATATCCAGTTAGTAATGCTTTAAATTAAGATTTCCAAATAGTCTGTGTGTTTTAATGATTTTCTATTTGAAGTCTTGGGCATTATGTACCAGATGCCTGTCTTAAACCCACTAAACTCAAGAGTTAGGGCTTCCGCTAGAATAGGAGTTAATATTGTCTTTTAGCCCACTTTCCCATCCTGTGTTTGTCACTCTAATTAATTTTTAGAGTAACTTTTAATTTATAGCATTAATTTAATATGGCTAATTTGAGAGTTGAGAAGCTGTTTCACTAGAGTCCGTCTTCCTTTCAGATTCAGCTTTTAACCTGGTGGCTGTATGCTGGCCAAATGATGTCCTGCTTCTTTGTTCTATGGGAGTGGGTCAGCGAACCAGCATGTCAACTTGGTTGGCTGTAAAGCTACAAATGTAACTGAAAGTTCATCCTTTCAGTGTCAGGTTGCTCATTGGAATATCAGTGTTTGCTGTTTTACTCCAGGCAGCTATCATAAACAAGATACAATGTCTCTATATGCCTTTATCTTGTTGCCACGTGGAAGGTCTTTGAACTGTAAACTGATCAGTTGTTGTGATCTTTGTTCATAGGCATGTTGGTCTGTGGTGTGTGAGGGTTTTACAGTATTGGGAATGCTTGGTCTTATTTAAAAAGAAGAAAAATTGGGTTTAAATAAAGCATCTTGAGTTTCCTTTGTCTTTCCCTAACTTCATAGACAAGTACAGTAGTCACTGGAGGGGATTAACTCATGGCATGTCCTAAATGACTCACTCTTGCAGACTAAGACGGGCCTTCCACTTAGCACGTATTTCAGTGCAGTGAAACTTCGGTGGCTCCTAGATAACGTGGAAGAGATCAGGCAAGCTGTTCATGATGGGCGAGCGATGTTTGGTACCATTGATTCATGGCTTATATGGGTATGTGTATGGGGGTTCTTTTTTTTTTTTTTTTTAAACTTTTTTGTACAACAGATTTTTATTGTCCACCTTTATACCAACTGTGATAAAGGCATTCTCTGGAGGTCACATAACCAGAACTATACCTGTTGTGGAACTTTCTCAGTACTTGTGTGTCTACAAGCAAAATTTAAAAAAGAAACCTTAAAAAAAAAAAAATCAGCTGCCTTAGAACATATGGGTGGAGGAGAAATTAAAACTTACATAAAATTTAGACCGGTAACCTTTTTATAATCCCTGTTTTGTGTATATGCATTATATATTCTGTCCATTATGGATATCCTTGTCTAGATCTTCATTCACATATTGCAAAGATATCAAAGTTCCAACTTATCTCAAGGGTGCAAAAATACTATTTCTGTTTCTCAAAATACTTCATTGATTTCATTCTTACTAACTATAAAACTGACTACTAAAGTGTAGCTTTTCAAACTTTCACCTGTTACTGATGGGCTAGTCACTGGAGTATTTTGTTTGCACTGTTGACTAATTTTTTTAAAATTATTATTATTATTATTTTACTAATATTCTTGGTTGCCTTTTCCAGAGTTTGACAGGTGGGAAGAATGGAGGTGTTCATTGTACAGATGTCACCAATGCCAGTAGAACAATGTTGTTCAACATTCATTCCTTGGAGTGGGATCCTGAACTCTGCCAGTAAGTCTCATTTTTCATTTAAATCTATTGAAATAGCTGTATTAATCAATGATGTGTAAAGACAGACACTAATTGTACTTTTCAAAATAAGAATCTTCCATCAGTGCTTGTCTGGTCACCATTTGTGACTAAGAAGAGCGATTAGTTGCATTTATTATGAATATAACAATTAGGGTTTATTTTCTCTAAATAGGGTGACCAGATGTCCCGTTTTTAAAGGGACAGTCCCGTTTTTTGGGACTTTTTTTTATATAGGCGCCTATTACCCCCATCCCATTTTTTCACAGTTGCTATCTGGTAACCCTATCTCTAAATATCTAAATAACTTCTGTTTGGATTAATGAAGATCTTAGTGTCTTCCTATATTGAAAACCTGGTACACAGAAGTGATTTAAATATTAATAGTTTGCCTTTAATTTCTGAGTTATCCGATTACTCCTTCAGCATATTACGCAAGTATAGTGCAAAATGATAGTCTCATTGCTTTAAATTTAAACTTAAAAAATTCTTTGATACTCCAGCATGTATTCACTTTATTTTATTTCAAAATAGGAATGATTTTCCAGATGTAAAAATGGAGTTGGATCTGTCTATAAAATGCTCAGCAAAGCAAATATTGCTTCATAACTGAAACATTCCAACGCCCTCCCACATCTTCCTAGGAAAGACATTAGGTCATGATCTAAGATATGGCCATCAAAGTTCCCTTTACATTATGTTTAATTTCCCTAGCATAACTAAATGCAAAATATTTTTTTTTTTTCAGTTTTTTTGATGTTCCTATGGAAATACTTCCAAAAGTGCGGAGTTCCTCTGAGATTTATGGTTTGATGGTATGTTTTCTTAAACTTCCTCTCAAAGACTTTACGCTGATTAAAAGCAAGCTAATAGCCCTCTAGTTTTCTAGAACAATGTGGGTTGCTTTTATCAAACGGTATGAATCCGATGTCCGCATCTGTATGTCAAATTAAGATAATTGCAGATAACAGCACTCTTGATGAGTGTCAAACTAGTAAAACTCAGTTGGAAGGGTTTTTTTTGAGACCAGTAAATATCTGATTCTTATTGTGAACTACTTACTGAAGTTTGATAAGTAGCTGGCAAATGAATCTATAAGCAGCAGATTAAAAGTAATAAACTAGCTTTTAATAGCGCCCTTCCTGGGGCCACCATCCAGTGCTCCTAGAGCAGCCAAAATGCCCATGGCCAGCTTCCATATGAGACGTACTGGTGGCAGGAATGCAGGGTAAATCCCATTCAGTGTTGCATCCCTGTGGGATTGAGTAAAGGATTTGGTAGGGTTTTATGGGAGTCGGAAGAAATGCAGGTGCCATCTTGGATTGCCTCCTTTTGAGAAGTAAATACTAGTTGCTTGTGTGTCTGTAAAGTTTGTTACAAAAGCATGTTGGAGCATCGCTGCTATGTTTGTAATCAAACGGTGCTTTTAGAGCAGGGGTCGGCATCCTACGGCAAGCGTGCCAAAGGTGGCATGCGAGCTGATTGTTGCTGGCATGTGGCAGCAGGCTGAGCCGCTCAGCCCGCCACTGTCTGGGATTCCCGCCGCGGGCTCCTGCCAGCTGGGGTCCCACTGCCGGCTCCACTTAGCGCCCGCTGCTGGCCTGGGTGAAGGAACCCAGGTGGGCAGCGGGCCGAGACCCCAACTGGCAGGAGCCCGCGGTGGGAACCCCAGAGCAGCGGCGGACTGAGCCTCTCAGCCCGCTGCTGCTCTGGGATTCCCGCCACGGGCTCCTGCCAGCCAAGGTCCCACCGCTGGCCCCATTCAGTGCCCGCTGCTGGCCTGGGTGAAGGAACCCAGGCTGGCAGTGGGCTGAGCGGGGCCGGCAGCCGGGACCCCGGCTGGCAGGAACCCGAGACCAGGGGCGGGCTGAGCAGCTCAGCCCTCTGCCGGCCCCAGGTTCCGGCTGCTGGTCCTGCTCAGCCCACTGCTGGCTGGGTGAAGGGAACCCCAGACCGGCTGCGGACTGAGCGGGGCTGGTGGTGGGCTAAGCTGCTCAGCCCGCTGCCGGTCTGGGATTCAGGTCGTCAGCCCCACTCAACCCGCTGCCGGCTGGCTGAACAGAACCCCGGGCTGGCGGCGGTCTGAACCGCTCAGCCCGCTGCCAGTCTGGGATACCAGCCGCCGGTCCCACTCAGCACGCTCCTGGTCTGATGTTCTGGCAACTGGCCCGCTGCCAGCCAGAGTCCAGGCCTTCAGCCTGGGGTACCGGCAGCCAGCCCAGGGCTCTGCTCCTGGCCTCGGCCCAGCACTCTTCAGCCGCCCCCTGCTATGGCCCAAGAAGGAAAAGCAAAGGTAAGGATCCCACTAAACTGATATGATCTGCATTTTAATTTTATTTTAAATGAAGCTTCTTAAATATTTTAAAAACCTTATTTACTTTAAATATAGCAATACAGTGAAACCCCCCTATAGCGCGCCCCGCCATAACGCGAATTCGGCTATAACGCGATCATAAGGTGGCTCCCGCTGCCCCAAGCAAAAAAAAAAGCATCCAGAGCGTGCTTCCTCGCCTGGAGCCAACCCTGGCTCCATCTCCTCCCCATCTCTCCTGTTCCTTCCCCGCCGCCCCTTCCCCCCTGCCTCGCTTCCCCTTTTGGCAAGAAGGGAAGAGAGGGCTTGAAACTCAAGTCAGTTTCAAGCCGGTCAGTTTCAAGCCCTCTCTTCTCTTCTCCCCAAAGCAGAGAAGTTTGATCAGCTTGAAATTGACCAGCTTGAAACTTCTCCGCTTTGGGGAGAAGAGAAGAGAGGGCTTGAAACTGACCGGCTTGAAACTTCTCCGCTTTGGGGAGAAGAGAGAAGAGACTGGCTTGAAACTCAAGCCAGTCACTTTCAAGCTGGTCAGTTTCAAGCCGTCTCTTCTCTCTTCTCTTCTCCCCAAAGCCCAGAAGTTTCAAGCCGGTCAGTTTCAAGCCCTCTCTTCTCTTCTCCCCAAAGCAGAGAAGTTTCAAGCTGGTCAGTTTCAAGCTGATCAAACTTCTCTGCTTTGGGGAGAAGAGAAGAGAGGGCTTGAAACTGACCAGCTTGAAACTTCTCCGCTTTGGGGAGAGGAGAAGAGACCAGCTTGAAACGGTAATTTTTTGTAACCCCCCCCCCCCCTATAACGCGACCCCGCATTTATCGCGATGGAATTTTTTGGACCCCAATTATCGCGTTATAGCAGGGTTTCACTGTAGTTTATTTATATACTATAGACTTAGAGAGAGACCTTCTAAAAACATTAAAATGTATTACTGGCACGCAAAACCTTAAATTACAGTGAACTTGGCACACCACTTCTGAAAGGTTGCCGACCCCTGTTTTAGAGCATTGGTTCTCAAACTGGGGATCGCGACTCGGTTATGTGGGGGGTCGCATGCCCTGACCCCAGCGCGCGGCTGCAAGTTGCAAGCCCCGACCCCGACAGGGACGCGTGGCTGCGAGCCCTGACCCAGCCTTCTCACAGTAAGGACAAAATCTCGAAACCGGCTTGATGTGAAGGATGACATCAGATGCGCCCTTTCTAAAACAACACCAAGAGTAAAACTTCTTGTGTCAAATAAACAGCATCATCCACCATCTCACTGATTTTTGGCTGCTTCAGGTCATTAATTGCTGTCAAGTATTAAAATAAAATTCTACTTACAAATAACTTTTCCACTTATATTCGATAAAAATGTGTTTTAGACTTAATTTAAAAGCAGTGAGAAAAGGTAAATTCATTTTAAGCACTAGGGTTTAAATTGAGTTTTTAAGATAGTGTTAAATATCAAAAATGTGTTTTTAATTTCTAAGGAGGGTCGCACTCAGAGGCTTGGTGTTTGAAAGGGGTCACCAATACAAAAAGTTTGAGAACCACTGTTTTAGAGCACCTGCAAAGACTTTCCCCAGGAGTGATTGCTGAACCATGGTCATGCAGTTGAAAAGAGGTGGTGCTTAACTGCAGAACTTAGTAACAGAGCTTCATGGCTGGATAAAGGCTGCAGGACAGGATCCTGTTTACCTATTGGGAGCTTATTTTGCTTTGAAGGGTGTCCTTTTGTCTTAACTCCAGAAAAAGATTCTGGATTGTTCTTAATTTAAAAAAAAAAAACACTTGTGGATTTTTGTAGTTTATTTTTTTTAACCAGGTTCTAAATGTGAATGCTACTAGGAATCTTAGTTGGCGTCTACTAATTTGAAGGGGTTAGATCAGAGTGAATTTTATTCTAACTTGAACCAATGCAGCAATTGAAAGAAGAGAGAAAGCTGTTCATGGGAAATGAGACAGGATAGCTGATTATGATTTTTTTTGTCTTTCTCCTTCTTACCTATTATTATTATTATTATTATTTATTATTTTTCTTGCTGGATGTAGAAAATGTGCCCTAGCCTGGTGAGTAGAGACATTCGTTAAGCTGTCCACAAGTTATGTCTCATCCATTCTGTTCAGATACAGTGCATTTCCATTTACTTAGTTTTGCAGATATTATGTTGTATGCCTCTAACAGATCCAGCTAGTGTCTCCAGATTGAGACATTGCAGTTAAGTGACCAGTGTTACTAGTATGTCTGCATAAATTTTAAAGGCTTGACAATTTCGTATTTATAAAGAGAAACAGGTATATCTGGCTTTGTAATGAGAACAACACGTCGTATTTCAGTGTAATAGAATTAAGGTTTGTAATGTTAGTTTAATATTAAATGTATTTAAACAATCAAAGTCCAATCCGTTGAAATGGGAGCTGTGGAAACTACTGAGATTTTCTAATTGGAAATGCACTGTCATGTCTTATGCATGGCTTCAATGAAAATGTATAGTCACAGCTCAAGAAAGAATCCACTAGTTAATAAAAGCAAAGGATATTGTAAGTAGGACTAATTCCTGGTGATTCCTGTGGTCATTTATAGGAATACAGCTGAAGAATCTTTCTAGCACATGGTTGTTTTTTGAAGTGCTACTTAGATTGAAAACACTAAGTGGTCTTAAAATAAGACCTCTGTTATTGTTTACTTGTTAAATCACCTTATCACAATCACTTGTAATAGGAAAGTGCCTGTTCATAGTATCTTGTTAAACCTTATTGTTACAGGCCACATGCTAGCCTACCACAAATGATGGTCTGTTTCTTATTTTAACAAGATTGCTTTTTATTTTAACTGTATATGGAAAACTAACAACTAAAACTGGGTTCCTCTGTCTTAATCTATGGAGTAAATGCATGAATCTTGCTGTTTATTGTTTTGATTTTAGACCTGATTTGATGGATTAAGCAGAGGTCCTGTGCACACAAGAATTCAAACCAAGCTGCTGTAGCGATCCAAATTCCTTCTGTAAGAACTAGGACCTGCTCTGTCCCTTAACTGGAAGGCATCACTCTGCCTCAATGCTTCTCTCTTGTATTCTACAGAGGGGGGAAGCCACTACCCCCATCTTCCCCTCATGGGGAATGTTGCTTTGGGAGGTGGATTACCTACGTTGATGGTAAAATGCCTTCTGTTGATGTAGAAAATATCTACGCAACAATGGTACAGTTGCTGCTGTAGTGCCTGTAGTATAGACACTCCGTGAGAAGGCTGTTTTCTGTTGACAATAGCCAGTGGGAATTATCTGCATTCACTGTGTTAGATGTAGCTGACTGACTGCTGGAGGAATAAGTTGGAGTAGCTTTGAAGAGATGTCATTGTGATACAAAGTGAAGTCAGTGAGAGCTGGACCAAGTAATGTAGCTCTCAATGACACTTTATGGGTTCCTGAGAGTGGAAAGATCTTTATCTCAAAATTAGTGACCAGACTGATCCTTAAATGCCATTTTTATCCATGACAGTTGTTACACCATATGGCATTGATAGTAAAATGAAAAAGGTAAAAAAACCACAAACAGAGTTTAAGTATTTTTATGGAGCACCCCTGAGTGAAAGGAAAACTGTTGTTGCAAGCTGGCTTCTTCATCATAATATCTAGCTTGTGCCAAGAGGCAAATTTTCAGTAGTGTTGAAACTCTTTAGTCAAAGCACAGTTTTCTTTTAAATGCTAACTTTTTTTTTTTCTTTTTTAAAGGCAGTCTTTTGAAATGGCAGTGTCATGCTTTGCTTTTAAGTTACTACCCATTCTGGTATGAGGGCTCTTTGCTGCAACTGTTTCTGTCCACACCTGAAGCATGCATATCTCTATTAAAAACTGAGGAGTGTCTTTCTTTTATTGCTTAAATGTTACAATAATTGATAAGCAAACAGTGTGAAATAAACTGACGTTTGTCTTTCTGTATTTTTGTCAGAAATCTGGAGCCCTGACAGGTGTGCCAATTTCTGGGGTGAGTTCTTCTCCAATTTGAATTCTGGCATGAGGACTTGGCTCTGCTTGGAGAGAGCCTCACTGGATACAACTTAAATATAAACTGATTATTTTAGAAAATTGACTTATTTGCAATAAAATTCAGTCATTTTAAACAAGTACAGTATACTTGCTAACTTTCACAATGGTCTTCATTATTAGTGTATTAATGAATTAATGCCTGATAATGCTAAAGTATATTAAGTCAATGTTCAGTTGTAAACTTTTGAAAGAACAACCATAACGTTTTGTTCAGAGTTAAGAACATTTCAGAGTTACATAAAACCTCCATTCCCCTGAGGTGTTCATAACTCTGAGGTTCTACTGTATGTTAGCAATTTAACTCTCACAAATAGTCCCATGGAAATCCTAGGAACTTCACAGTAAGTAAACATCATAAATGGGTAACTCATCAGAAAATGAAAGCTAGCCATATAACAACCAGATCTATATGCACAAATCTTGAAGTGAGCTAAGAATTTGGCCAGTAATGTCAAACACATGCAGATATTGCACTTGATCACACTTACTAAATTAATTATTACCATAGATAGTGGTACTAGTTGGCACTTTTTGTTGGCAGTTTCAGTAGAGGGGAGAAGGAATGAATATACATGTGCTTGTGTTCACTACCTTCTCATTTACAATGTGCACACTTGACCTAAATTGGGATTATAGGCCTAGAAGAAATTGATTTAAGGTTATTGTTGTTACAAAGTGATTCATATGCACTTCTTTGCTAAGAACATCTCTATCCTTTCAGTGCCTGGGTGACCAATCTGCTGCTCTAGTTGGACAAATGTGTTTCAAGGATGGACAAGCAAAAAATACGTAAGTTAGCACAACATTATTGAAAGCAAATACTAGATCATCTTTGTCCAGCCCTGAATGTGGGGGGGAAGGGAGAAAAACTGGATAAGGTTAGAAAGGCTAGACACTAGCAGTTTGTGAACACAGGTGTCTGCAATTCCTTCTCCTTCCTTGCTTCTTTTCCTTTTTAAAAAATATTAAATGGCCAAAAAAACTTTTAAACTACAGATATTCAAGTGGTAGCAAGTAGTAATATTGGAAACAAATAGTTGGGTATAAAATAAAAGAGCACTTAGGCATTTGTAATGATCACATAGATGTGCAGTTCAGCCGCCTCTGTGGACGGGTAATAAGTGTTGGCACTTGCAAATGCTTTTTGTCAGTAGATCTTAAGGAGGAGAAAGTTATTTTTCTCCTTGTATAGATGGGGAAACTGAGGCACAGAGGTGACATGACTTGGCCACAGTCACCCAGCAGGCCAGTGACAGAGCTAAGAATAGTCTGAGTCCTAGCCATTGGGGGTCTAAACATCCAGCTGCAGCATAGGAGGCTCAGTGGTGTGAAGTGGCCCTTTCATTTCAATTAGATGTTCTTAGCTGAATGAGGAATACCACATGGAGATGAATATGGCCTACAACAATACAGCTCGGAGACAGGTGAACTCCTATGAGTGGGTGTTACCATCCCCCTCCACAGTGCAAGGGAGCCTATGATATGCGCATATCCTCACCCCAGTCTCAGCAGTGTTGTCTTGATGCATTCTCTAAGCATGCTTGTTCTAAGCTTACTCCACCCAGAGAGGTTGGGCTTCCCCACATCCTATCTGACATTGCTGGGTGGGGAGGATAGAGAGAGATTCCTAGAGGGATAAGCCTCCCACATATCCCTACTCACATGTGGGTGGGTGCAGGCAGAGGGGCTCGGACACCCTCAGGAGGACTAGCCCACTAGATCTCTGCTCACACAGGGATGTGAAAAGGGTCAGATTCCACTACATCTCCCAACTCACAAAGGAGGTCAGGCGGAGGAGCTCAGGCGCCCCCTCAAAATAGCAGTGTATCTATGGACAGCCGTTTGGGCTAGCTGCCCTGAGTACAGTCCCACCCGACACTCCTGGGAACATAATTGGGCAGCTTTTCCCATTCCCTGCCTGTGCTGCAAAGCGCACACTGCTGTTTTTCGGTGCTAGCTTGAGGATAGCTAGCATGGGTACATCTCTGTGAGCTGGGAGTCACGCCTCACAGCCTAAATGTAGACATATCCATAGATTCGAGCTTTAAACAAAAAGCTGGTCTAGTCCTTACTGTGATGGACCTGGTCTGTTGTACTGACTTGTGGTAGGTCATGTTGGTTTGGGCTCCGTTTAAAATACTGAAAACACTGAAACTTGATAGCTCCAAAAGTTTACTGCAAGAAACTAAATCAAATTGGAAGAATCCCCGGGAGATAATGGTGTGTCTTGCAAAATCTGAAAGTTATAACATCTCCCGTCATAAATTGAGTTGCCCAAGCACGACAAACACAGGTGCTGGAGCGTGGTAGGATTACAGTGTAAGGGTGAATGGCAAGAAGCATGCTCAGCCAGCATGCTAGACCGGAAGGGAGGATTCCATTTTGGATGGAGCATTTAGCCTAAGGCCAGAAGTGTTAGGACATCTTCTCTGAGCCTTGTCCCTTTGTAGAGTAGCTGATCAGATATGTTTTGAAACCGTATTCCAATCTAATTGAAGTGTTTGCGGAAGTGGAATTAACATTCAGCAGATGCATAATTCTTTGCTTTAGTTGAGTTATTGTTCAGTTAAGCATCAAAGTCGCACACGATCGCGTGCTTTATTGAGCAAATGGGTATATTCAAAATAGAGCCTTGAAACCTGATGCAATCTGACTAAAAGTGTCGGGACTGGGTTGGATGGGAAAAGAACTAGAGCCGATCAGGTCAATGTGGGGGCAGCTGTCTGCCCAGCTCCTGCTGGCCGCTACCATCTTGCTGCACTCACGTGTGTAGCAAGGTAAATATGCCAAGGAGTTACAGTACATTCACACAGAGCAGTATGGGGTGGTGAATGGTAGTACAGCCCCTGCTGCATTGACAGCATAGGCAGGAAAAAGAGAGCTGACCCTGGGGCAGGAGGTAGCAGTGGGGTTGCCTAAGGTTCAGGGGGAAAGGTCGGGGTCAGGTTAGAAAAATGACTTGACCCGTAAGCATTGGGTGAGCTTGGGTCTGGGTCAGGCCTAAAAATTAGGCCTGAGCCAACCTCCTAATGCAAAATAGGTTTTTCACACAATATAAGAAGTGCACTCATTGCTAGTTGGATTTTGCTCAATATCTTTTCTCTATTAATCTCCTCTTTACCACCTGTTTATACCCTAAGTTACCATTTAACTCTCTTCTACTTTGCTGAAACACAAAATGATCTACGTAACTGACACAAGAATTTTTTAACCTGTAAGAGCTTTTTTTTTTTTTTACAAATGCAGAGACTAAAACAGTAATATTTTATTTTCTGGATGCATTTAACGTGTCTCATATGCATATATTAATTGTTTTGTCAAAATATATCTCTGAAATACTTCATGCATTACTATTTCAAGCTAAGCTGTTGCCTGCATGTTTGTTACAAAGGAATTTCTCGCTGTGTTTTTAATTACACATGATGAAAACCTACTGTAGTTTCTCTGAGGGTTTTTTTAAATAAACATGTTTGTCAGCGTCATATTTTCTTAGAGAATTTGAAAATGTGCCACTCCCATTGTGTGGTGTTTCTGAAAATGTTTTCTCTTTAGTGAGATTCTCTTGTAGTTATAGTCTTAATTACTCTTCCTATTACAAGCTCTGCAAACTACCCTTCTTCCTTAATTGCTCACTTAAAAGTTGGAGACATAATTCAACTAAGATTTATACGAATCTCATTTTACAAGTTACTCCAAGACTAATTGTAAGGTGGTGGTGATGTATTGCTATATTAAGTTGCCTTATCATGACATGCCCATAACTCAACTGTGATAAATGAATGTCAAAGATGTCTATCTTCTGTACCTGGTTCTTCATTTTCTTTTTATAAATCACTACCTTATGTCTTTTTCCACTACAGATATGGAACAGGATGTTTCTTGCTTTGCAATACAGGTCAAAAGGTTGGTTGCTTGAATTGGAAATAGTTTGCTAGGAGTATGTATTTTTTAATCAAGTTGCTTCTCTTGCTAAATAAGCAGATCTTGTTCCATAAGCCCTTCATACCCAATAGGAGAAAATATATCTCGAGTCGCTTAACTTCCTCATCATCCCCCTATGATTTTTTGCAATGTGTTTTTTTCTTTTGGTGCAAGGTCATAAAGTGTATAATGTGCACAGGATTCAGCGAGGTTATCTTAAGTTTTATAATGTAGAACAAATGATAATAGCAGACAATTGAATATACGAAAGGTCTAAAAGGAAAATCGCTCACTTGTGTGTGTCATGTGCTGTCCTGTTAAGCATCAGTCATTTAAAATAACTTCTGCAAAGTACCACTTTAAAACTAGGTTTTCTTATTCCACTTGAAAGTTGCTAATATAGTTCCTACAGATGCGGAAAAAGGGCATCTTGTAATCTACAAGACTAAAAAGCAACATTTCGTTCAATATGTGGCTTGGTGAGGCTCCATTTCCTTGTTTCCTGGTTCCTAACTTGCTAAAAAGGGAAATGACAAACTTTCATAATCTCACCCTGGTCTTTTGCATATGCTTTTCTGCCTCTACCTACACATTTCTCTGCCTGTTGGTTCCCTGTTCCCTTAGCCGTCTGCTCCTCTTCTACTCCCTTGGCAGTACCACTTGACTGCTTCCGTTGCCTTCCCTCTGTTTTTGGAAATTTCCTTCTTGCCTCGCAGCTCCAGTCTAGAGATAGCTAAGCTTGAGTCTGCTCCTTGTTACCAGCTGCTTTTGCAGGCCTCCAGGTTCTTCTTTGCAGTGAAAACCCTGGAAACTTCTGGAAATAAGCCGAATCGACACGTTTCCATGGGTTGTGGATTGGGAACTGTGCTAAAACATTGGCTAATTTAGTTTCTAAATTTACTTATCTGTTATACTAAAGATTTTGTTTTTTCTCCTTTTCTCTTTAGAAGGAGAGGTCCTTATTTATAATTTGACTATTTTACAGTATTTTATGCAGTAATTTCTCTTAGAAATCTGACTCCTGACTTTTCCAGTTCAAGCAGTTGATGGTTTATCCATATTTTATATTTTAGCCTGTATTGTCTGAACATGGCCTTCTGACCACAGTGGCTTACAAACTGGGCAGAGACAAACCTGTATCTTATGCACTAGAAGTAAGTATGTGTCAATTGCCCCCCACCCCCTTTTTGACACCATTTCCCCCCCCCCCCCATTCTTGGGATCTTGATTCAGAAAAACTGTTCAGCAGATGGAAGAATAAATCCTTCTATGTGCACAAAAACCATAATTATGTCAAAATGTTTCCAGCCTTATGACAGACCTACATGTACAGTAAACAAAAAGGAAAAGATAAGAGGAAGTCCTAAGATTCTATTCCATTCTTAAATACACACAGTTACCCTTAAAACTAATCCTCTTCACTACTCACTCAGGGCAAGCATGACTAAGTATTTCTTTGTCATCTAATGCTGTGGTTTTTTAGAGCAAACTTCTAAAACATCAGGAGCATCTATCAAACCTGTGGGAAGGCTCTATGTTCTTAGACATTGATCCTCCAAACAATAAGCACATGAGTAGTCACTCCGAAGTCAGTGGAACTATTCATGGGCCTGAAGTTTAGCACACCTTTGTATCATCAGGATTTGGAGGCCTTAGGTTGGGATACATAAGGCATTCAGACCTCACAACTGTGACAGCTCAGGGCTTGGGCCATAAAGCCAGTCTGACCAACATCTTGGCAATTCTTCATGGGGAGAAAAAATCTCCATGTGGTAGGGAACTGGAGTAGTGTTGACTTCCCTGCATTTGACACTCCCCCAGCCGCTGAACTACCCATGGCTCCAAAGGGTTGTTCAAGTACAATTTAGAGCAGTCATGAGACTGCTCTGAAATGTGGGCCTAGCCAGCCCCAGGATCCTAGATCTGCAAAAATGTTATATAGGCATTTTTGTCCCACCTTTCTGGACTCTTGAATTTCTTTATGCTAGACATTAGTAAACTCCATGCATGACTGTTTTTGTTTCCCTAGGGCTCTGTTGCCATAGCTGGTGCTGTTGTTCGTTGGCTAAGGGACAATCTTGGTATAGTAAAGTCTTCAAGTGAAGTTGGTGAGTATTCATAACTTGTCCAAGTTTTTCAAACTGAATAGAGGGCCAACATGGTCTTGAAGTCTCTAGTGTTGAATAAAAGGTCAACAAATGCAAGTAAAATAGAAGAGAGGGACTATAGTAAAACATGCATAAGTGTATAATCAGTTCTTTTTGCAGTTACTAAAAAAGATTCTGTAAAGTTACATTTTTTACATATAGCACTGCTGCTAGTCTAGCAAAACCTCTTGTTACTGCTGAAATATATAGAAATTACTAAACTGTGCTACGCTGACATAGCAGATTTATGGGTTCATTTAATATTGAGAAGTTTGGGATAAATAATATAGACATTGTCAGCATTAAATCTATTCTGTTTCAGAAGAGTTTAAAGTCGTTGCGGATCCTATGCAGGTCTCACTGTGTCGTCCACTGAAAATTGTCACAACATCTACAAACTTGTTCCCAGATTTAAAAAATGGGGGACTAAGGCCCCAGACCTGCAGTGCACTCTGTGCAAGGGGTGCATGGAGTTCATTGAAAAATTAATACCTCAATTTGCAGGACTGTACCAAATGGCAGTGTAGACATGACCTAATCGGACATAGCTCAGACACTGAGACATCTTGCTTTTAAGAAGCAAATAGATCCTAGTCCTGTGATATCAGTTTTTTGGTGTGTTCCTGGTAACAAATTTCAGCTTGGTTTTTTCCATAGGGACCTATGTGGGGTTCGGTGCCCAGATTCCATTGAATAACATTGTAACTGGCTGAATAACAATAATACAACCAGCTAGATGTCAGAGTAGCCAGGTGTATCTTCTAACTGCAGTTGATTTTGTTAACTGTTTTCATAAATGTGTTGTGTGTTTGAGTATTTTGTCTCTTAAATAATCTCTGGAGCAGATGGCAAAATCAAACCATTTCTTTAGTCTTAGATGTTATATTTGTGCAAAACTAAAGGCTTTTTGTATGTGTGCTAGAAAAACTTGCTTCAGAAGTGGGAACTTCTTATGGCTGCTACTTTGTCCCAGCATTCTCAGGATTATATGCACCATATTGGGAACCCACTGCACGAGGGTAAGGATAACAATTATATTATGAGAAATCCATAGGTGGCTGCTAGAGGCCAACCAGAACCACTAACCATCCTGGACCTTTCAAAACACAAATTTCCTTGTATTTATTTCAGACATGAGATGGTTTGGCTGGGGAGGTCACCTGTTTGCATACTTCATCTTTTTGGGGGGGAGAAATTAATAGCATTGTAATATTAGTTGGTCTGTTTTTTCCCTGTGAGGCAATGAAATGAAGTGTCCATGTTATAAGACAATTGTGTTCTCTATGTAAAACAAAGAAATTGTTAATATTAAAATCTAAGGGGAGAATATTCAATGGGATTTTGAAACATTACCATGAGAGGTTTTTATTCTATGTTTAGGTGTTCTAACTTTGAACCACAGTATCTATACACACTGCAATACTAATGTGCTTGAAAATCTCAAGTGTAAAACTGAAACATAATCTGATCAAGATTAGTGATCCTAGTCGCTTATTATCTGTTTTGTCTTAACAGTATTATCTGTGGCCTTACTCAGTTTACAAATAAAAACCACATTGCTTTCGCTGCATTAGAGGCTGTCTGCTTTCAAACACGAGAGGTAAAGGCAAACTTGTTCCTAACTTCTGGGGTTTTCTTGTTTTTGAGTTTGACTACAAACAATGATGACTTGTGATATTTAAAAATTTATCCTACAAAGTGATGAAAAGATCCAGCTAAGTTTAGTAGCCCCAGATTGGTAAAGGTATCGAGGCATTGCTGTGCTCAGCATTGCAACACCTACCTGACTTAAGAGCCTAAATCTCATTTTCAAAAAATTATTTAGGTATTTAAGAATCTACATGCCATTGATAGTCAATGAGATTTATTCTGTTAAATCAGATTGCTGTGCTCAATATTGCAACACCTATACTTCAATATCTTTACCAATCTGGGCCATAGTACATGTTCCACCTCTAGAAATGTTCTCCTCTGTAAGCCTTTCACCTTGTAGTGTTAAATACTTGTTATGATAGTGTCTGATGCTAATTTGGGCCCCATTATGCTGAGCTCTGTTTTTTATCTATCTTTATACTGATAAAATGCACCTGCGCGCGCACACCCTGGTTACAGGGGACTGCAATTTGCAACTTCTGCGGTTACGGGCCTGGCTATAATCAGTGGTGGGTGAGGAATATTACTGGGGTAAGGCAGCTAGAATTTTACCTCAGGATCCATACAGCTTCAATGATGTAGGCCCCCTGAGAGAGGTTGGAAGCAGTACATCTACTGGCTGGCCAGGTTCTACCTGCTTTTGAGGTTGGGCTAGCTGGCACTGAGCCCCCTGAGATAAGAGAGTAGCGAGGGGAGGTGCAAGCAGCTTGATGTCCCTGCTCCTGCTATCAGGAGTGAATCTGACCCATTGACTTTGATTGTGTAAGTAGTGTGGGGGTGTGTAAGTAGTGTTGTCTTTCTCTGGTGCTTATTTGGCCCTCATCACAACAATACATAAGCCTCTCGTTGGGTATATCTGACCTCACTAAAATAGTAAATTGAATCTCCTCATTTTATTTTCTTTCTGCTTGGAGGTTCACATAAAATGCAGGTAAACTTGTCACGGAAATACTCTTCCCCTGACCCTATTTTGCTTTTTCACAAAAAGAATCAGAACATTTTTCTGTGCTTTAATTCCAGTTGAAGTTGGAGGTATTTTATCCCTACAATAAATCACAGCATTACAAGTTCATTCTTTTTATGAACTGCCATCAGTAAATCCTTATGATCCTTTTTCACCTCAGTTCCTCTTCCTTGCCCAAAGATCTGTGGAAGACCTCTAAACAACCTGTCTAGGCAGTCAAAGGTCTCCATTTGGTAGTCTGAGTCTCCGGGGTCAACTTTGTGTGAAGATGAAGCCATCTTCTCGCCTCTAGAGGTTAGATCTATTTTTATTCAGGTCCGATGTACATGGGCCTTTTAAGCATGGTTTGTATACTCTCTACAAGTTTGTAGCAGTAATAAGAATATAACACCTTTCCCATACACACATTTTAAGAGTATATTGGAATATGTTTGAGTAATGTGAGAGCAAACCAGTATTGTCACTGCCTGCTTTCTGTTTTGTGGAGGAATAGGCCTTCAGAGGAATGTTCTCAGTCTGGAACTCTTCAACAATCTTTCTTTTTGTTGAAAGAGGATCTTGTGTTTCTGCACAGTGAAATGTATAATATGTAGGGCTCTTCTTTCAGATTTTGGATGCTATGAACAAAGACTGTGGGATACCACTGAGTGAGTTACAAGTAGATGGAGGAATGACCAACAACAAGATTCTCATGCAGCTTCAAGCAGATATTCTCTGTATTCCAGTAGGTAAGTGCAAACTGACTGTTTAGACTTCTTACAAACAAAATAAGAGTCTGAAAAGCTGAACAAACCTCAAATGTGGGTATTAGCTTTTTTGCTGCTGGCCTTCCCATCACTGTTCGGGGGTGGGGATTTAAATAAAAGTCCTGTATAGCCCAGTTTGTGGAAGGGGAGTGTCTGAGGCCCAATAAGAATTGTTGTATTCTAGAGGTGCTTGGCTCTTTCTGACTTCTGTTACTGAACATAAGAGTGGCCCTACTGGGTTAGACCAAAGGTCCATCCAGCCCAGTATCCTGTCCACCGACAGTGGCCAGTGCCAGGTGCCCCAGAGTGAGTGGACCTAACAGGTAATGATCAAGTGATCTCTCTCCTGCCATCCAGCACCCCCCTCTGACAAACAGAGGCTAAGGACACCATTCCTTACCCATCCTGGTTAATAGCCATTAATGGACTTCATCTCCATGAATTTATCCAGTTCTCTTTTAAACCCTGTTATAGTCCTAGCCTTCACAGCCTCCTCAGGCAAGGAGTTCCGCAGGTTGACTGTGCGCTGTGTGAAGAAGAACTTCCTTTTATTTGTTTTAAACCTGCTGCCCACTAATTTCATTGGGTGGCCCCTAGTTCTTTTATTATGGGAACAAGTAAATAACTTTTCCTTATTCACTTCCTCCACACCACTCATAATTTTACATACCTCTATCATTTCCCCCCTTAGTCTCCTCTTTTCCAAGCTAAAAAGTCCTAGCCTCTTTAATCTCTCCTCATATGGAACCCATTCCAAACC
The DNA here is from genome assembly GCA_037349315.1 of Chelydra serpentina. Classification (NCBI taxonomy): domain Eukaryota; kingdom Metazoa; phylum Chordata; order Testudines; family Chelydridae; genus Chelydra; species Chelydra serpentina. Next base: position 142,890,224 of record JBAIAC010000004.1, read on the forward strand.
CCTAATTATTTTAGCTGCCCTTCTCTGAACCTTTTCTAATGCCAGTATATCCTTTTTGAGATGAGGAGACTACATTTGTATGCAGTATTCAAGATGTGGGCGCACCATGGATTTGTATAAGGGCAATAAGATCTTTTCCGTCTTATTCTCTGTCCCTTTTTAAATTATTCCTAACATCCTGTTTGCTTTTTTGACTGCCGCTGCACACTGCATGGATGCCTTCAGAGAACTATCCACGATGACTACAAGATCTTTTCCTGTTTAGTTGTAGCTAAATTAGCCCCCATCATATTGGAAAAAATAACCCCAACTATACATACAAAGTGCATTACTTTACATTTATCCACATTAAATTTCATTTGCCATTTTGTTGCCCAATCATTTAGTTTTGTGAGATGTTTTTGAAGTTCTTCGCAGTCTGCTTTGGTCTTGAGCAGTTTAATATCATCTGCAAACTTTGCCACCTCACTGTTTACCCCTTCTTCCAAATCATTTATGAATAAGTTGAATAGGGTTGGTCCTAGTACTGACCCTTGGGAAACACCACTAGTTACCCCTCTCTATTCTGAAAATTAACCATTTATTCCTACCCTTTGTTCCCTGCCTTTTTTTTAACCAGGTCTCAATCCATGAAAGGATCTTCCCTCTTATCCCCTGACAACTTAATTTACATAAGAGGCTTTGGTGAGGGACCTTGTCAAAGGCTTTCTGGAAATCTAAGTACACTATGTCCACTGGATCTCCCTTGTCCACGTGTTTGATCCCTTCAAAGAACTCTAATAGATTAGTAAGACATGACTTCCCTTTACAGAAACCATGTTGACATTTGCCCAACAATTTATGTTCTTCTATGTGCCTGACAATTTTATTCTTTACTATTGTTTCAACTAATTTGCCCGGTACGGATATTAGACTTACCAGTCTGCAGTTGCCGGGATCACCTCTAGAGCCCTTTTTAAATATTGGCGTTACAGCACCATAGTAGAGGTCTAAGATCTGATGCAGGTTCTGCTTAAGCAAGGTTTCTCATCCCCGTTCAGATTCTAAACCCACATATAGGTCATTGGAATCTGATGTAGAGGCCAGTTCGCAAGATTGCACCCCAGCTACATCCTACATATGGGGGAGCCCTAAACAAAATTGCCAGTAGGGTGGCAGCTGCTAAGAGTTGTACTCTCCTTCTCTCCCCCCCCGCCCCCCCCCCATTCATTCTGCCCTCCCAGCTCTTCCACTTAAGCCACGTGGAAGGAAGTCCCATGACTCCGTGTAGAATGTGGAAAGATGGAGGAGAAATGTCAGTCTTACACACCTAATGATGTGGGAAGGAAGGGGTATCTCCCACATAGGCTCTGAAGAGGTGTGTTGAGAGGGAAGAGAAGCAAATGGAAAATCCTTAAACTATGTATTAATGTGGTGAATGTAGTGTAGAAACCTAGATAAGATACCTCCCTTGGAAGAGGCAGGCTGAGGGGAATAAAGAGCCACTTCTTCAGCAAATGAAGTTTCAGAGACCAAAGGTATTGATACAACACAGCGCAAAGTGATTATAATAACGGGCATCAAGCTGTGCCTGTAAAGCCATTGTATGGTAAAAAGGCTCCTCAGCTCTTGAGACTGAGTGCCATTGCTCTAAGTGGGTTGCTGTTTAAAGCCTCTTGCAGTATTACACCAGAAAACTTGATAGGATTGCAGAGCTTCAGCAGCAGACCGAATAGAACACCTTTCCCAAACCCTTATTGTAATACTGTTGTGGCAGATGTGGAACTGCTGCGAATACTGATATGTAATTTATTAATGTGGTATCTGACCTGGCCAGGGTAGTTTCCGTATAATTGTATTGAGTTATTAGAATTTTCTGTGTCAGTGTATTCAGCTAACTTAATATGGGCTGCTGGAAAAACAAGCAGAAAGGCAACACAATGGCTCCCAGATAAGAAAGCCCTGGTGCATCTTTCATAACTTTTGAGAATCCTATATTCTGTCTCCAGGGAAGTTGCAAGCCTTGTTTTTGCCATTGCTGAGAGTTAACAGATAGAAGGGTTGTAAAGAATTAAAGTGGTGTATTTTCTGAGAAGGGAAGTGATCAGAAAGAGTGAGCAGAGATAGGATGGATAGACACCTGTTTAGCTAGATGCGTGTATCATATATCTATCGTTTTTAATACTAGTTCTCTGAAATGTTTTTGTTCTAAATAAATACTTAGCTTTAAGAAGGCTATTATATGGTCACTGTGATAGCCACAAGTCACTGACCAAAGCGGGCACAGAGTTTCAGGTACTGAACGTAGTGGCTAGCATCTGGGAACCACAGCCCGAGGCCCACTCTGAGAGTGAGAGAAGGCTAGAAGCTTGAGGGGGGTGCGCTCCAAAGAGGTCCGACACATTAGACCGTAACCGTGACAGCTGTGTTTAAAGGGAGGTTTGCAAACTTTAAACCTTAGGGAATAATATATAAGGTGTATAATAGCCCAGTTAGGCCTCTTTGTCTATGCACTTTGACCCATAAAGAAAAATGGTTTGAGTTCCTTTGTTTCACTTTAGTGAAGCCATCAATGCCTGAAACAACAGCACTAGGAGCTGCAATGGCAGCCGGAGCGGCAGAAGGAGTTGGAGTTTGGAGTCTGAATCCTGAGGATTTGACAGCAGTGACATGGGAACGATTTGAACCACAGATCAATCCTGAAGGTAAAAGAAATGTGAAGTTTTGAACTTTAAAATGATCTGAAACCCTCCTTCCCCTACCCCCCAAAACCCTTTTGTGTCAGCATATATGTAAATTTAAATTGAATGGTTGGCCAAACTCTGTCATTTCTTGATGCAATTGAACACCCCAGTGTAAAGATGGTTATTGATAATTAGCAGTACGATTTCTCAGACTGTGATGACAAGTCTGCAGTGCTTGATGCTTCTGGCTTTTTAGGAGGGAGGTGTGGGTTCCATCTGCTTGCTTTGCCAATAATGATGGAGCAGGCAAAAATGACTTAATACCATAGCTCTTTATATAGGAGCTTGTCATTTAGTGTGACCTGATTTGAAGGCTTTTGGTTTCAGCCAATTAAAAACTGATAAACTCCCACTTCCCCCTCTGATTCCACAGTGTTGAAAATTGTTGGCAGAGTTTATTAGTGGCCCCCTAAAGATTCCACACAGTTGCCGGATTTCAGGGCTTCAGAAGGGGCCAACTTTTTATAATTATTTATGTAGAGCAGGTCGTTATCTTTAAAATTAGCTCACTGTTCTAACTAACGTGTCATCTTGCATCAGTTCTTAGGTACTTCTGGAGACAGAAACTTCACATTATAATTAATACATATGCAAGACTCAAGCATTTCTCCCTTTTTAGTAGAGGTTTTAATATTTGATTGCATATGCTCTTTGCACAACCTTTCTGTCTGGGTGTTTTTAACAGCAATACATTTCTATCAGTTCCCTCTCCTGGTATATTAACTTCAAAGGATTTGAAACTGACTACTACTGCTTCAATTTGGATTATACTTACAAATCTGCCTAGTGAATTTGTAGGGGAAAAGTTGAGTTTTAAAGCCTGATTCTTCACTGCCCATATCCCAGCACATTTAGTTTTACCTATGTTGAGTCACAGTTGAGTCAGAATGACAGCAAATGACTGTCTAGGAACGAGTACAGCAGAAAGGATCTGGGGGTTATAGTGAATCACAAACTAAATATAGGTCTACAATTTAATACGGTCTTAAAAAAAAAATTGAACATAATTCTGGGATGTATTAGCCAGGAGTGTTATAAGCAAGATATGAGAAGTAATTCTTCCGCTCTACTCAGCACAGATAAGGCTTCAGCTGGAGTTCTGTTCAGTTCTGGGCACCACACTTGAGAAAGATGTGGACAAAGTAGAGAAAGTCAAGAGGGAGGATAGTAACAAATGATTAAAGGTCTAAAAATCATGACCTATGAGGACAGATTGAAATGAAAAAAGTGAATGTGTTTAGTCTGTGGAAGAGAAGACTGAGGGGGGAGGACGGGACATGACAACAGTCTTCAAGTATGTACAAGGTTGTTATAAATTGTTCTCCTTAACCACTGATGATAGGACAAGAAGCAATGGGCTTAAATTGCAACAAGGGAGGTTTAAGTTGGACATTAGAAAAAACTTTCTAATTGTCAGGGTAGTTAAGCACTGGAACAAATTACTTAGGGAGGTTGTGGAATCTCAGTCATTGGAGGTTTTTAAGAGCAGGCTAGACAAACACCTGTTAGGGATGGTCTAAATAATACTTAGTCCTCCTCAGTGCAGGGGACTGGGGTAGATGACCTACTGAGGTCCTTTTCAGTCCTACATTTCTATGATTCTAAGTGAAGTATAGTAGAGAATAGAGTCTGTAATCCTTACTCTGTAAATGTTTGGCGTTGTGAAGAATTGATAAATGGCTAATTGTTCGTGCAGGGGTGGGGTGGGGGATTTGTTTGTTTTTTATCACTCCAGACATTCCGTTGTAATGGGGATGAGTTCTTAAGTAACTGCTGTGTATGCTTTGGGAAATCTTTTCAGGACAAAGGGTTAATGGTGAATTTAATGTGTGGAAAAACTAAAGTGAAAGTACATTAATTCCTGTTTGTGATTGCAGAAAGTGAATATCGCTATGCCAGGTGGAAGAAAGCTGTAATGAAATCAATGGGCTGGGAGATATCTGAACCTCAGGCAAATGGTAAACCATTATATTTTATACTTCAGTGACTGGCACAAGTTGAATGTCCTTCAACAGCCTTCTATATTATAGAAATGTATTTTTCTCCTGTAAAAGACCGAAAAAAATCCTTCCTTCTTGTTTTAAAAAAATTGCTTTTATTAAATTTTAGAACTGTCTAGCCCTGCTTCTAAGCAAACGGCATTTTAACATTTAAAAATCTTTATCCTTGGAGCTCTGAAATCATGTAAAAACAAGGTATTTAATTTTAGGATTAGTTATTCCATTTAAAATATAAACCGTACAGTTGAAAGGATAATGGCCTATTTCCTTGTTGGCATTTTCAGATCCTTTAGTTTAATTGAAAAAGATATTATTTGCAGTAATAGGGTTATAGATGAAAAACCAATCAAACAGGAAGTAAGTGCATTTTACTATGTAATTATTAAGGAGATTTACTTGGGCATGTAAACCAAGAGCAGACTGTAGCTTCCTCTGAATTGCATCAGAAAAGATGTCTGCATTAAGAGTGCAAACACAGTATAAAGCTGGGACAGCTGTGAGTTAAGACAGTGGTTCTCAAACACTTCCATAATGTGATCCCATGCTAGAAAAGGAAAATGTTTTAGGACCCTCATGTCCCTATTAAAAAAAAAAAAAGGGGGGTGGGGGTGGGGAGAGGGACAGGGGGGAGAGGAAGGTGATCACAACTCCTTGAAAACTGAATTGTGACCCACAGGTTGAGAATCCATGTACTAATTGTTATGAAGTAAAAATAACATGGGACTGACTCTGTCCCATATAGAGAAAGCAACAACTTTCTGAACAACTAAACAGTAGCTACATTTTTAAAGTAGCATATCATTTTGTACTGTGTGGTATTAGCAAGTTCAGTTTAAACAAAAGCTGTCCCACTGCTGCTGCCTGATTTGGAGTGTAATCATCCACTGATTTGAGAATAGTCTAGATTCGGGCCTATAAAATAAGGCTGATTTTTATTTGAGCTAAATGAGCAATAGAAATGGTCCATGAAGCATGCTGCTCTCTCAGTGAAAGGGCAACCCTTTCTCAGAGAGAGAGAGAGAAGTTGCAACTCAAGCTCCATGCAAAAGACATTCTCAACTCCTGTTAGTAAGGTAAATGAAGCACTGGCCTAAAATCAGTGAAAGTATTTCTGACCATGTTTGAGCTATACTACTCAAATTAGGATTATAATAAACTTCTTATTTTGAGAAGGAGAGAGATTTAAAGCACACAATGTTATGTGTATTTCTCGACAACACACAAAAAATACAACTATATTGCAATATTATAAAAACGGGATTTAAGAACCAAATTCAAGAGAAAATGAAGAGCTTGTGGGAGAAGCATTTTGAAAGAGGGAAGCTGCAGCAACTAGAGGGAATTACTTTTGCTCCTAGGGACATCTTAAATGCATATTAATTGGACATCTTATTAATTCAATGTACATTTAAACACTCAGTTCATTGTCATTTTTTTTTAAAAAGGATTGGACTAGGTAAACATACCTCATTTAATGTCACAAGCGCAAAAAACAAATTTATCTGGAATCCCTAGAAGAGCAAATACATAATCTTAATACAAATGACAAAAGTTCTTTTTCATTAAACTATCAGTTGTGACTGGGATGCCTTACCTGGGACAAACTCTAATGTTATTTACCCTAAAATCCCCAGCAGCCAGAGAATGAAGTGTGTATACAAGGTGTTTCCCCATTAACAGAATTGAACATTCTGCCAACCCTGAGAAAATATGCTTAATTCCCTTTTCACCTGAAGTAATAAGCAGAATAGAACTATTTACCAAAATCTGCTTACAGTGATCTCAAGTTACCACTGGGAGAATCTTTGGTATTTGCCTTCACTCTTGTTTTGTAATTGTTGCTCTCTTTCTACTTGTTGCTTTATGCTGAATAATATTCGAGATGGGCTCTACCTAATAACTTTGAAAGCTAGCGGATTCTGGATCCAGATTCAAATGTATATGGCTTGGGCTTATCTCTATATGGTGTGCATGTACCACTTTTAATAACATTATTGCAGATGTTACTACTCTTTTTTGTAACTTTTTTGCTGTTCATGTGATTCTTAACACAAATACTGCAATTTATATATATTTCTCTTTTGATTTGCTTGACTGGAAACTCCTTCTACTGGATGACATCAGGTGACTCTAGTATCTTCTCTAGTCTGCCCTTGGGTTTTTATATAGTGAGTAGCATGATAATGTTAATCGGAGCAAAGTACATCTCAGGTTAGTTATTTGAACTAGATAATTCTACAAGGTCTCTACACTAGTTTAAATGTACTTATCTTCCATTTGTTTGTTCTTAACAAGAAAGTTTTCAATGCTCTTTGTTGCTCTTGCACACAAAGAAAAGTTAAGGGTGGGAATTAAACCTGTAGTTAGTTTCAGCATTCACCTGAATTTTCTTACTATCTGGAACTCATCCCATTGTGTTGTACGTTTTTGTTTGTTTGTTTTAAATGCAGAATTCTTACCTGAAGCAGGAGTTCTGCATAAAAACTTGGACTGTATAGTCCATGGTGCTTTTTTGATTTGATTTGTACATCTAGTATACAAGATGTCCCTTTTGGAGCATGCTGACCGAGGATCATATTCTCTGCAGTAGTATGCCATAACTGAATTAAAATAAGCGTTTTAGCCTGTGTCCTGTACTTCTTTTCATTTAAACTACATTGAGGGCCTGGCTTAAAGTCATAAAAGGGCAAATGTATTTTCAGCTCTCCTTGCAAGAGATATAGGAGTTCAAACAATTTTGAATGTTTTTTCTGTTCTGATCCACTTGGAGCTATTGGTCTATTTGTACAGACTTAGCAAACTAAACAGCTTCATTATTTTGCTCATATACACTTTTCATCCTCCAATATAACTAACTAGATTTGTCTATGTGTATAAAGTGAAGAGAGCCTAATAGGCCTATACATTAAAAAAAACAAAACTTTTTTTAAATGGGAGGAATTGTGTGCGTGTGCAGTAAATATTTATTTTCAGTCACAGTTGATCTTTTGTTTAAAAAGGAAGTTAACTGTAGATTAACAAGGCTTAAAAGTAGTGTATTTGACTAGCAGAAACACAAATGTCTTATTTATATACATTATTTTGCTTTCTTACAATATAAAGTCCCACGTGGCTTATTTTGAGCTTTTTGTTTTAAAAAAATACAAAAGGCAAGTTGTCAGCCTGAAGCAGATACTTAACATCATAGTGGCCATAAATTTCTGAAACAGTGTTTCTGAAACACTGGCCCAAACCCTTAATGACTCTGGAACACTGTTCTAGTGATCAGAAAATAATTTTTTGTTTCTATTCAGTCTGTTGCTCATACTGGTCAATGCTACTTTTCTTCCATGGTCTTTAAAGACTGTGTGGGGCCTGCACTTGTCGGAAAGTTTTATGGTAAAAATCAAATTGAAAGGCTTGCCTTTGATTTACTAACTCTGGAACATATCTGAAAGTGAGTTTGATGAGCTACCGCTTAAGTAATAGTGCAGTTCTCCAAGGAGGGCCCCGGATGGAAAATCCAGTTACAAGTCAGTACTTTATAAAACAAATTTGTACAAGTAGGTACATTTTTAACAAGCTTAATGAGAAAACTTCAGTTTTAATTGCAGTACTGATTCCTGACCACATGTGGGACACCTACAACAATATGAAATTTGACATTAGAAAGGAAGTTAATACTTCCCACTTCTGCTTATGATTATTATTTTTCAAAATGTTAGGTTTATTTGTTTAAAAATGCTTTCTCCAGTAATCTAAGTGCATATCTAAACTCACATGCTTGGAACCAATGTCAATCTTAATTCCTCCCCACTTACTAAAACTAAATCTTGTCAGCACTCACATGACACCTGCAGGAATAAAGGCCTGTGAAAACAATCCCTGAATCACTCTGACCTTCAGATCATGTTCCTCCTCTTGTTTTCAAGTTATGGGGTGAGGGTTCACTAACTAAAGACAAACTTAAAAATATAGCAGAGGTTTTGAAAAGAAATTGAGGCAGGCATGCACAGATGGGCTTTTAACATATTGTTTACACTGTAGGCATCAGGGGAAAAAATATAAAATTGAAACTGGTTAACAAATTCAAAAAGAAAAAAACCCTTAATTAGAACAGTCACATTTGGCCACATTCTTTATTTACAGCAGTGTAACCCCACTGACTCATTTGAGTCTTGATGACTGCATTGGAGCTGCAGTGTCAATTAGAAGATAATTGACTGATTTTAACTGAGGGTTAAATTTCCTGTCTTGTATGCAGTGAATCAGCACCAGGCAACAACACTATTGTTAATCATGTGCCTTCTGGGCAACCTTGTGATGCTAGAGCTACTGCAGGGGGAGAAGAATCTCTCTCCTTGCTAGTACAGTATCTGGAGCACTAGTGCAGCAAGGCCATTTTATACGGAAGTTGCTAAATTGTAAATTGTCCTTAATGTAGTAACTTCATCACTGTGTTTCACGGTACCAGAAATCAAACAGGAATCACTTAATTATTAATACCTAAAGACCTCCGAGTATGACCTTTTGCTCCAGGGAAAAAGACTAATGGTGCATCTAATAAACCATGTTTTCATTGTAATTTATGCAGCATGCTGAGTCCTGATGCTGTGATCTCATTAATTTTTATTTTTTTTAAGATTAGCTGTTTGACTTGTCTCTTGATGTGAGATCTCTAACCAAACATAAAATAAAACAAAACCTTGCGTGCTATTTGAAGTTGCACTAATTATTTCTTATAGTGATTTTTCTTATTTTGGTGAAAATTGGCATTCTTTCCTTAGAGTTGGAACTGAAGCAATGTCTCCGCATGGTGTATTGTGCTGTCCAAGTTGCTTCCCCTGAAAGATGGTATAAAACAGAGGGGTTAACTGCATCTAGTTAAGATCCCACAAAGGGCGACATTGGCCCTGCTGATGAGGCTATGTTCCAACCATGTCATATAATTCTGCCTACCTAAATTCCTCTGCTATTGCACATGGATGAGACATTTTTCCTCACCTTTTGTCTCTTAAATTGTTGGGTGTTCTGGTGGCTACTGCATTCAACCACAGAGATGGCTGTGAAATTAAACTAGTTACAGATGGGCATAACAGCACCCGCCATTGAAATGCAGAAAAATCTATGCAGATTGGCTAAATTAGGATTTTAACTGTGGAAAGCTAATCCCCATTTCAAGAAAATGAAGTTAAGAGCATCCCATTTCAGGCCCTCCGTGTGATGTTAAAGGCTTACCCATCTTATGTGTCGTCTACTCTCCCCCACCACACACCAAGAGACACGGCCCGAGCTGTGGGGCATAGTGAGTTACAACAGTATGCATTTGCCATGTGAAACCTCTTGTTGTAGCCTCATTTTTGTAAATTGGCTAAGAGCTAGTAAACTGAATGATTCCATGTTATAAAGATACGTTTTATGGTACATTCTGTACTTCTGATGCATAATCTTTTCTGTTTAAGGAATTGACAAATGAGGCTACTTAATGGATTACCGGAATACGGCCTGTTTGGTTTATGTACGAAGAGAGAAGAATCCAGTTGTCACCCAATATAATGGCGCTATTTGTATGATTAGTTAATTTATAAACCCATCTGTTGTCTGACCTAGAGAAACATCTAAGGTGGTGGATTTCTAACTTGAAATAAGGAAAGTAAGGCGCCACCCCTTTCTCCCCCATCCGACACACATGCAAAAAATCTGCCCTTCTTTTCTCTTCCCTGACCCCCATTTAAGTATCCTTTCAAGGTCCATAGGTCCTAACTTTGTTCGAGGACGTGCCATAAAAAGAAGTTGTAACCTTTCTAATTGTTGGTATCTTATTATAATGCACTATAGTAAGTCATAAAACAGTTACATTATTTCCCAGCTGCTGTGAATTAGTTATATTTCTTTGGTTGCTAAAAGCATTTTTTGTTCAGTGGCTATTGGATTGAAACATCTCTATTGTTATAGTGGTGTTTTTTGGTGTGTTTTTTAACACTAACTCAGTGTATAATCTGTACCAGACACTTTAATATCTGCTGGTAATGTCTGCAGACTCTTCTTAAATATTGATCAAAACATTAAATGAGGTTTGATTTATTGTCTCTAGCATACATTCATGGGATGATCATTGATGAGAACTATTTAAGACACTAAATCCTAGCTCTGTCTCTTGGAAGGGGATAGGGAGAATCATCTTTTTTTTTTTTTAAGGCCATTTTTGTACATTTGCATTGTTTTGAAAGCCAGATTTTACACAGGCACACTGTCCACAAGAGAGCCTTATAGTCTTTAACAGCTGATACATCCCTTTAACTGTAAGGTCTATTAACCCTGATTGTCCAGTGCTGCAATTGGGCTTTTCTCATCCCAGTTTAGGATACTACATGATGCACAAAACTTTAGAAAGATGCAGCTATTGCTTTTTACATAAACAGGATCCACTCTAAATAAGTTGTTCTCCCTCATCACTTTCTGTTCTTGATCACATTTAGTGTATCTTAGGGACCAAAAGCTGCTTCTGAATTTGCATGACCATGTTTTTACTTAATGAGCTTGTTTTATGTCCTGAATTGTGATGTTTGCAAGCCCAGATCCAAGCTTTGGGATACACAAACTTGAGTATCTAAAACTAGGCACTTAAGGTCTAAGCCACAAACTTGGAAATTGGCTTCAGTCCACTTAAAAATTTAGACCAGGTATATCTAAACAGTCATCTAAGATGATCATAGGAAAAGTGAAAAGAACTTATTTGCATAGTGACAATCTGACAGTAGCAACATAAGTTTATTTGGTAGGGCAGAGAAAATGTTTCTGCATAGGCAAGATGATACTAATGGTACAGGGACACTGAGGAGGGGGGTCAATGTGGGAACTTTCCTGTCATTTATTTTGAATGTTTTTCATAGGTGCACTAGGAGCTAAAGGGAGTGGGTTTTTTTTGTTCAAAAGATCTCTCCTGGTCCGTTTTATGCCAAAGCAGTCATTCTTTAATAAAGCTTTGTTTCTTCCATAAACTGTAAAGGAGGAGCTAGTAGAGAATATGAAGTATTGGAGCTGCATAGAAGTTCAGGTCTGTACATGTATTTAATATTAACTGCCTTTTTATTATCAAGTGCAATGAAGTCTGAAAACATCTGCTTTTTAAATGTTCACTGAGGAATATATTTTCCCATTGGTTCTTGTATAACTGATTGATACTCATGGAAGTCTTATGCATTGGTGGAAATATAGAACCTCCCTTCATACCCAGAATCTATTCACTCAGTCCTTATGTCACTTGAATGTACTTTGTCCACACTAACTTCTGTAAATACCTAGTCTTTGGATACATGTAGCAATGAAGGTTTCTGGTTTTCAGTATGTATTCAGATGTATCTGTAGAAGTATGCTGAAGGAGGAGTGCCATCAGTAAATAATGGTAAAACAACAAAGCTCTTCAACTTTATACAATTCTCAATCTTCATACCCTTCGTGACTTACTCTCTACAACCTCACATCTATACTACAGGGACTACATCGGCATAGCTACAGTGCTGTAGTTATGCCAGCTTAATTCTGTACTATGGACGTAGCCTGCTCCGATAGAAGTTTTTCCATTGGTATAGGCACAGCACCTTGCCAGGTGATGGTATCTTGGTTGACAGAAGCATGCTTTTGTTGAGCTAGCTGCAGCTACACAGTGGGCTAGGTTAGCATGGCTACATTGCTTTTGGGAGGTGAATTTTTCACATAGCAATGCAGCTACGTGGAGCTAACCCCCAGTGTAGACCAGGCCAAACACCAGGTACCAGTGTAGTGCTAATAGCCCCTAGAGGAGGACACAGATTAAGGGTGGTGCATACCCTAGAAAATGGGGTTTCTGGATAGTGATTTGCCAAAATTACTTCCCAAGTGGTTATTTTCTCCAGATTAATGCTGAAACAGGAAACCTGTAATAAGTAATGAACTTGAAATCATTAATTTCATTGTCTTGCCTTTTACACTGGTGTATCTGTTTCTTACATACAATATTGATTCTGCTGTTTTTGTGACACACAAAACCTGTTGTGAGATGATGCTGTTCCAATTGCAGTTTGTGAGTAAATGACGAACTTATTTTTTGTGAGATTCAAATTACTGTTGCAGATATTTTTTTAAGAATGTTACTTCAACACCATTGTTAATTTTCTACCAAAATAGCTTAAATTAACTGTAAATAAATTGAAAACCTCTTCAAATAAATTGTGTGAATATGTTGACTCTTATTTTTTCTATAAATTTCCAGATTTATAAATTCTTACTTGAGAAACACAGTGACATTAAAATACCATTAATAAATTGGCTTAAAAATTTGTCTCAGTTCTTGCTTGCAGATGTGTATTTGTAAAGGAAAACATGAATGAAAACTTAACATGCAGTATACCATATGTACTCCAAGAGGTGTAATATTCAGTGGATTCCTATCTAAATCACCCCCCATTTATTCAGCTCTGGATTAAAATCTTATTTTCCAAAGTTCGGTTAATTGGTTCTGTTGCTTGTTCTCACTTGGGCTGATAAGTGGCATTTTCAGTTGCAAGGATCAGATTTGAAAGTGCTTTGATCATTTTCTGTTTCTCAGTTATTGAAGGAAATAAGACTATTGTACATTAAGGAGCCTTTGGGTGGGATGTAAAACAATGAAAGGACTATGGTTTGAGGGTATTGTTGAAGGGTAGATCAGTAGGTGGATGCAGCTGCATGGTGCTATGGAATGGATTGGGAGAAGAAATATAGCTGTCTTAAATAGAGAGAGGTTACCTATGTGTGGTAACTCTCTTGTTCTCTGAGTGTATGTTGTCTCCAAAGGCACACTGTGAGTATATGGCTACCACAGACTTTACTTCGGTGTAAATTGCTATTGTGTGTCTAGTTATGGGTGTGAGTAGTAACTGGTGTGTAGGGGGTGCATGCAAGTCTCTTGCCATTATATTCAGACCCCTATCTATTTCACAAATCCATGTCTGAGACTTGCTGCAAAATCCATCTTTCACACATAATTGTGCCTAGAATACCAACTTCCATTCCACTAAAAAAAATTTAAAAGCTCTTATGGCTATGAGTCTGTAGAACAATGGCTCTGTTCTGCATCAAAATGGGTGAACTGCCTTTAGGTTTCAGACTTAACAAAAATTAACAGCGACCACTTCACTGCTGATCATTTTAGCAGAAACCTCCAGCAGATGTGCTTACCCCAAGATATCAAGCTGTTTTCTATTCCTCTGCAGGTATCAAACACCCCAGTAGCCCCTTCTTAAGAGCCAAGATTCCAGCTGTGCCCCAGGGAGCTGTCATTAGGAAAATACACAAATCACTAGTATATCAAAACCTACAAATAATGATGCTAGCACAAAATCAAACTTGATGTAAAAATAAATATGCCTACTGTACTGATTTGTTCTGCAAGGAAGCTCTCGGAACTCCCAGTCTGCTGGAGCAAGGTGCTGTAAAATTCATGTGTTTTTAAAATTAAGCTTCCAAATAAAGAGAACCTGATTTGCAGGGGCACTGCAAATTTTGGATGAGATTTTTTTTTTTTGTCAGCACCCCAGTCTGCAAATTTTGGCCATAGTCTTTCTGCCTAGAAAATAATGAATCTGTTTCTCATTGAGAAACAAACATACTATGAGATTTAATAAATTCAGTGTGATTTGTTTTCCTTTTTTATTCAGTACAAAAATATGTTTAGCCCAGTGATGCCCAAACTTTTCCTGTTGTGCCCACCCCTTACCAGTAATGGAATCTGTCTGTGGGCCCTCCCACCACCCCATTACTGCACAGTTGGCTCAGCAGAGGAGCTTGCGTTGACGGGTGGAGCTGGGGCTAGAGGCGGAGCTGGCTGGGGGCAGTGAGGGCAGTGCTGTGATGGGGGCAGAGTGGAGCTGTGGTTGGGGCCAGAGCAGAGCTGGGGGCAGAGTGGGACTGGGTGGTGCCCCTGCCCCGCTGCGTGGTCCTCAAATGTTCCTCTGGGCCCTCACAGTTTGAGGACCATTCAATTAGCCTGATGGAAATGCAAATCTCACCGGGGCAAAGGGCAGGCAAATTGCTAGTAGCCCTGCTGATAGAAAAATTGCGAAGCGCTGCTAGCAGAACTACAGAATAGGACATTTCCCCACGTGGTCCTGAGGGAACAACCAGTGAATTTTGTCAATATTCAAGTCTTGCACACCTCAGAATATGTGTGATCCTAACTGTATGAAAAGTTCTGTGAAAGGGATTAATTTACCCACCGTAACTTAATGGATCTTGAAGATGATGCAGACCTGTCATCTTCGATGTGAAGAGATTAAAGCAGCTATTAAAATGCTAAATATAGGTAAATCCTCTGGGAGGATGGCCTGTTTGCCGAGTTTCACAAAGCTGCTTCTGGTAAGAGAGCCTATTCTGCAATCATCTGTGCAGGGAAAGCACCCATTGACTTCAGTAGAAGTTTGTCTGCATTCTGAACTGTAGGTTGAACCAAGCAGTATTAGAGGTTGAGGAAAAGAAAACATTAGTTCATTATTTTGTAGAAAGCAATTGGCCCTTCCATGGCAGCTTTCATCCAAGGATCTTTTTATTGCCATTTTATTATTTGCCTTTTTTAAAAGGGATTTCGATGTTTAGCTGTTGACAAGGAATTAGTCAGTTGTTGCTTAGGAATTACCATATTGGATCAGACTCATGATCCACCTAATCTGATATCCTGTCTCCCACAATGACCAGGATCACCCATCTCAGAAAGAGCCTCAAAGAATCCAGCTGTAAGAAGATGTGGGATAATCTCCCCATGAAGGCCTCATCCTAAGGGTACGTCTACACTACCCACTGGATCGGCGGGTAGTGATCGATGTATCGGGGAGCGATTTATCGCGTCTAGTGTAGACACAATGTATCGACCCCCGAGTGCTCTCCTCATCAACTCCAGAACTCCACGGCCGCGAGAGGTGAAAGCGGAGTCGACGGGGGAGCGGCAGCGGTAGACTCGCCGCTATGAGGACGCCCAGTAAGTCGACCTAAGATACGTCGACTTCAGCTACGCTATTCACATAGCTGAAGTTGTGTATCTTAGGTTGACACACACACCCCCACCACCCAGTGTAGACCTGGCCTAATTGTTTTAAGCCCTGAAGCGTGAGTCTTTATCTCTAGCAAAAGTTTATATTAACAAGACTATCCAGAGTATGTGGATAATTTATGAAACATCCAATCCCTTTTTGAATCTTGTTAAGTCTTGGCCTAAGTGACATCCTGGGATAATGAGCTCTCTAGTCTGATTATGTTATGTGAAAAAGTGCTTCCTTTCATAAGTCTCTAGAATTTGCCATCTTTCAACTTCATGGACTGTCTTTGTGCTTGTGTTATGAGATGGGGAGAACAAAAGTTCTCCTACTTTCTCAGTACTATTCAAATTTATTTTTTATATTTTTACCATGTCCCCTCTCATCTCCTCTCTAAGGTAAACAGTCCAAACTTTTGCAATCTCTCGTTATATTATTTTTTCCATACTCCTAATCATTTTTGTCATCCTTTTCTGAACACCTCTTTAATTCTACAATAGCCTGTTTGAGATGGGGTGGCAGTACAGCAGCCAGTATTCTATATTGGGGTGTGCTATGGACTGAGCATAATGGTGTGTGTTCAATATTCTTACCAACCCTGTGGGTATTTTTGTGGTCTCCAAAAGTTGACCTAGTATTAAATAATCTTTTACTGGCGTGTGTCATCAGAAGCTATAAAACACTTCACAAATACTACGCCCCTTTAATTAATAAATTATGACAGATCATTATAAGAAATTATTCCGTGTTAGTGTTGAGTGGTTTGTTTGGAAGGTTGCTCTAAAACGTTTCATTTATCTTTCCCTACATGCTTACACGTCAAATAGAATGCAAGTGAGGGCTTGTCTACACACTAGATCGGTTTGAAATCAGTCAAGTTAGTACAATCCCCTCTAATGGGGACAGTTCTTTCAGTGTAAAAGTGCCTTGTAGTCGTGTAGCTTATTCCTATAAATGTAGGGCATTCTGTTCCCTTGGCAGTGTGCATTGATACAGTCATTACTTATGACTACATAATATTTTTCCCCACATGACCTCTGCCTTGGCCAGGGCCTAGGCTGGAGGATGATCACTTAAGTAGCTGTTCCGTATTTTAGTTTTAAACTCATTGTTCAAGGACTGGCCTATGATTTACTGCACACTATTCAAACCCTGCTCGGTCTACATGTTTCCTCTTCCTAGCCTGTCTCCTCTCTCCTTTTCACCTGAGTCTGGTGGATTTCCTCTTCTACGCTGTGTGGGTGCAAGCAGAGCGTCACTGAGAGCACATGGGGTGGGGCGGAAAGACTCCATGCTCTCTTTTCTATTGCCAAATCCCACCCTAGCCTGCAGCAGCCACTAGTGTAGAAGTCCATGCTCCAGTCCTGGGCTGGAGGGACATGCTCATTTGCTCTGCGGGGAAGGCACATATGTAGTCTGGCTAGCACTAGCATCTATCAGAGGCTTGAGTATGCATGGTGGCGACGGAATCTTCAGAGATATTAGTGGCTAAACTAAGCATCTACTGATGCCAGTTCTCATTATTATTTTTTTTAAAGGCTTATACCTTGGCCACATTTATGCACATTTTCACAAAAACAGCAAAATACCCCGCCCTGACCTAATGTTCACCTCTGCCAAGTTTCAAGTCCCTACTTGAAAACGTGGGGATGCTAGTTTCTTCAAGAAAAGCATTTCTTTTTAGCATTCTTAGCATTTTTTTTAATGGGCAACATATTTCCCCTTAGCCTTAGTTTCAGAAACAGCTGAATCATTTTAGCTAAAAGTTTCCAAAACAAATTTAGCCTGAGGGAGAAAATCAATATAAAAAACTTCACCTCAAGTGATTCAAGTTAGTAAAATTATAAGCAACTTAAACCAGGGGCTTACAATGGAAAGTGTCAGACAACCTTAATTATGCAGTGCTATCTATCCGGCCTATAATAAATTAATCATCTAGTTCTATTCACAGTGGGGGTAGGGGTATAGGATAGTAAGATATGGTCCTCAAGCAGTTGGACACTTGAATTGGCAGTGAGTTGTGTGACAGTTGCAGTTTTTGAGTGTGTGGGTGTAATCCGTTGCTGTTTAAGGGCCATTACAGCTCATATCAGTAAAGGGAATTTTGTGTGTGTATGTACGTATATATATATATAGTAGATATGAATAAAGTAGGCTGTGTTTATGGCCACTTACTTCTTTCCTAACAACACGATAACCCCCTCTTCCTAGCCAGGCCTCTTGATGGTTTCCAGTCCATTACTGTTACTACAGGATAATCTCTCTTTCTTCCAGCCCCATTTGTTACACACAGTCAGTTTGCTGCATTTCTACTAGGTGTGAATATTAACTAGAGAAGTAGGATTCGTTACAGCTTTATTTCAACTTCTGCATTTAAACAGAAACCCTGTTGCAGATTTTGAGTGAAACTTCAGGAATATGCCATCTGAGCAGGGTAAGAGGCTCACAGATGTGCCAGTACACTTCAGGAATGTCCTGTGGCAAAGGAAGGAATTCTGAGAGGGCACTAGTGTTCCTTGCAAGGCACTCTAAAATTGTCTCACCAAGCACAACACTGGCTTCCTCAGCCTACAGCATCCCAAACCATCCTCCTATATGAGTTTCAAGGTGGGATCTTCTAAGAACCTTAGAAGCACATTGGTACTAAACTAGCCAAAGCAAGGGACTCGAGTAGGTTAGTGATGTCCCTGAAGATCTAAGACCTACAGACTAGAAAACTAAGGCACAGAGTTTGTGGCCCAAGCTTGCTCAGCCTCACATAATTTCCCAGGCTCAGTGCTGTCAGGGCACAGTACCGCGTCTGCCTAGCTGAGCCGAAGTGCTGGGTGCCTGTCTTTTAGGGTCTGCCCATTCTTGGCCCCCATGGCCCACTCATACCTCTTTGAGCCAATGTTATGCCATCCTCAGTTCCCCATGGTGGTTACAATGCTGTGGGCCAGGCATGCCTCTTCTTGGTACCCAGCCTGGTCTTAATATCATAGGTGTTTCTGCCATTCACCAAGCCTTCCTGTTCTTAGCTCCTGGTCCCTGTTGTTGTCTGTGTCTACACTGCAAAGAAACACTTGCAGCAGCCACTCTGAGTCTAGGACTACAGCCCTGGAATTGCTCTATGGTGCTAAAAATAGCCGTATAAACGTTCCTGCTTGTACTCTAAAATTCAGCAAGGGGGTTGGGTTTCGGAGCCTGTGCTTCAGCCCAAGGGGGAACGTCTACCCAGCTATTTTGGGTGCCATAGCACGAATGAACCACATGAGCCCTGGGCTCTGAGACTTGCTGATATAGACCTTTGCAGTGTAGACATACCTGGTGATGTGTCGATGGCATATTCTGAGCTTGCCTCATCTCAGCACTAAGCCAGGGTCTCAGCCCTTACAATTTGCCTGTACCATGCATTGAGCTGTCCTCAGTCCCTACTTTGTATTGGCCCTGGCACGCCTGGGGCTTGCACTAAGCCTGTCCATTTGCAGCTCCACACCTAGCTAATAGATCTGTGTGAATATATCTTGCATCCAGCAAGTTCATAGTCAGCTGCGTACCCAAGTCTAGCCCCGTCTGTAGCATAGGCCATGCTGTTCTCCGTGCCCAGTCTCACTCTGTGTCTGTGGCATGTAGCAAGCATGCCTATTCTTGGGTGCCTGCTCTGGTCCCAGCTCCCTGCGCTTGTGATATGCACCACACCTGCCTCTCTTCCACTCCCCAGCTTATAGCTCTGGGTGACCATGTCGTGCACCTACCCAGCCCATTCTCAGCTACATGTCTCAGGCTCAGCATTGGCTGTTGTGAAGGCCAAAAATATAACTGGGTTAAAAAAAGAATGAGATAAGTTTGTGGAGGATAGGTCCATCAATGGCCAAGATGGTCAGAGACACAGCTGCATGCTCTGGGTGGCCCTAAACTGCTGACAGCCAGACGCAGGGACCGGAAGATGGTATGGATCATTCAATAATTGCCTTGTTCCGTTCTTTCCCTCTGAAGCACCTGGCATTGGCCGCTGTCGGAAGACAAGATACTGGGCTAGATGGATTGCTGGCCCCGGCTGCGGTGGTTGTGGACAGAGATGGGCGGGGGGGGAGGGGGGAGAGAGTGTGAGTGAGTGTGTGTGTCTGTGCACACACATACACGCAGAGGCACGGCCAGCACTGTTGCCTGTACCAACCATGCACTGAAGTGTCCATTGTATGGAAGAGTAGGACTGGAAGGGTCCTCAATATGTCCTCTAGTCCAATCTCCTGCACTCAAGGTAGGACTAACTAGACCAGGGATCTCAAACTCAAATCACCACGAGGGCCACATGAGAACTAGTAAATTGGCCCGAGGGCCGCATCACCGAAACCTTTTCATACAATGATACAAAAGTATAGTCAAAAATGAAAAAAACGAAGAGTAATATAGTATGCTATTAAAAGTCATTGTATTAACTTTTTAAAAACTGTAAGGCAAAGAGGGGTTTTAATAAAATATAAACACTCAGTAATGTTTGGAGTTTGGCTGCCAGTGGAGTCGGCGCCTAGGGCGGGCCCAGGGAATAACTCCACGGGCTGCGTGTTTGAGACCCCTGAACTAGACCACTCTTGACATGTATTTGTCTATCCTGCGCTGAAAGACAATCTCCAATGAGGGAGAAGCCACAACCTCCCCAGGCAATTTCTTGGCTCCTTTATGTGTATCAACAGTATGTCCCTGTAGCATGCACCAAGCCTGGCCTGTCTCAGGTCTTCTGCTCCACATAGTAGCGCTGGACGAGCACGTCCTGCACCTAGCCAGCTTGTTCTCAGTGCCTGCCCCAGCAGGGACCAAATCACCCCAGCCTTAGTTCCTAGCCTCAGTCATAGCTCTGTGTGTCTATAACATATAGAGCTATGATTGGGGCTGGGAACAACATCTAACAACACATGCCCATTCTCAGTTCCCCTCTACCCAGGCAGCAGTTCCTAGATCCTGTGATATGCACCAAGTCTGTCAGTTCTCAGCTCCCCAACCCAATCAGACTGTGCTCAACACCCCAGCCTTTTTCAGTACAACTGGGCACGGTGCTGTGTGCACCCATACCATGCACCAACCACACCTATCAGCTCTCCATTTCTGGCTCAGCACTTGCTTTCCATGGTATGAACTGAGTCTGTCTGCGCAACTCTCCTGTCCACACTCAGTTTAGTTTACCTGTACCAAGCACTGAGCTGGCCTGGTTTTAGCGCTTCCTGTGTATCTATCGGCACTATGTGATTGTGGCATGCACTGAACGTGTCTATTCTGAGCATCCCACCCAGATAATAGCTGTGTGTGTGCCATGGCCAGGCACCAAGCCAGGTCAGTCAGAACTGTGCATCTGTGGTATGGAGCAAAGAAACCTCAGCGCCCAGCCCTAGTTGTAACTCTGCATGCTTCTGGCATACAGCAAACCTGCACATTCTTAGCTCCTGTTCACAGCCCTCATATTGTGTGTCTATGATGCAGCCCAAGTCTGCTTGCACGCAGTTCCCCCAACCTCTGATCCCATTACTGAGTGCCTGTCCTAGTCCCTGTGCAGCACTGTGTACATATGGCATATGCCTGTTTTTTTAATCTTAATAGTTGCTTTTTGTGCCATGCACCAAGCTTGCCTGCGCACATCTCCCCACCCCAGTCTGTTTACGGTGTGTCTGTGTAATGCACTGAGCCAGCCTGGTCAGAGCTCCCTGCCCAAGTCTCAGAGCTCTGTGTGCCTGCTCTGCTCTCCCATGCTGTGGATACTGTTCTGTGTGCCTGTGTTATGTACCAATCCTGCCTATTTTGCGCTCACGTCTCTTGCCTTGCAGTGTGTGATTATACCAGGGACTAGCCTGCCCCTTCTCAGCTCTGCACACTGGGCTTAATGCTGTGTCTGTAGCATGCATTTCCTGTTTTTAGCACTCCACCCTGGACTCAGCTCTGTGTGCCTGCACCATGCCAATCTCAGTTAATTCACAATCCACTTCACTGTGTGCCTTTGGCATGCACCATGTTTGCCTGGTCTCAAGCCATCACCCTAGTCTCATAGCTGCATGCCCTTGCCATCCACCAAGCTTGCCAGTTAGCTTCCTGTGCTACTTGTCTGTGGCAGTCACTGAGCAAGTCTGGTTACAGCTCCCCACCCTAGTCTCTACATCGTGGGTCTTTGGCATGCACCTGGCTCCCCGTTCTTAACGTTCTCCCTTGTCCCAGCATTGTGTGCCTTAGACGTGCACCGCCTGTTTCAGCTCCCCAGTTTCAGATGTGTGTGTTAGTGGCATTCATCAGCCCTGCCCAGTTTCACTTCCCTCCCCTGCTCTCTATGCTGTGTGCATGTGGCAAGCACCAAGCATGTTTGTTCTCAGCTCCCCAACCCAGTCATAGCTCTGGGTGCCTGAACTATGTGCTGAATCCGCTGTTCTCAGCTTCTCACCGTATGGCACGCAGTAAGAATATCTCCCAAAAACAGTCTCAGTGCAGTGAGTGTGTAGCTTACACTGCCCTAGCTAGTTCTCAGCTACCAGCTCTCCAGGCCCATCACAGCGCAGCGTGTCTAAGGCATGGACTATGCCTGCCCATTATCAGAACATGTTTAATGGGACTGCAGTCAGGGCCAACTCCCTAATGCCTCTAAATATAAACAGAGCCAACAAAAAAGTCACTATAATGTAATCCTTTTTTAATTAGGATAAATATTTAAATCATACCAGAAAATTAAATTCCTTTAACTTAGTCACTTAAAACACCCCAACTTTACAGGGTCCCTCTAAAAACCGTTTGAATGATTAGTTGGGTGCATTGATTGATAAGACTTGATGTGCTCTCTTGCTTCCTTTTTGAGTCATCAATCTCTTTTATTTCTTTGAGTTCCCTTTCCTAAACAAAGTTCATTACAACCTGTTCACTAGAAGCACTCACGGTTGAAGGTTGTTCCAAAGAACAGTGCACCAAAACAGATTTGTCTCCATTGTCATTTCTCTAGCAGAGCAGATGTTAAGGAAATGCAAATTTGGTTGTGAAAACAAAACTCCTATTTGATCAGCTGGGTAGCTGGATACTGCTGGCCCAATTCACGGGGCTTGCTTTATTTGAGTAAACAGTGCTTTGTACCAAGAAGCCATTGGCACAGATGTGATATTTATGTTCATTTTTAACAAACCCAGCTTTGCTTTGCTGCTTGATGACGTCTTTCACCATTTACTAATACACCCTGAATTAGCATTAAGGAAATGTCACAAGCAAATTGTAAATGATCACGTAGTTTATAGGGCAGTCGCAGTAGGAAATGCTCCTACGTTGCTATGCAAGTTCTGCTTTTAATTTGGGGCTTTGATTGATTAAGTATAAAAAGCATAAATTATACTTTCTGAGCAAAAGAGCAGAGACTTGTTTTTGCTTCTTAATCATCTTTTTTTGCCTTAGCTCAAAAATTACCAGCTGTTTTTAATTAAAAGCAAGACACTTGTTGACTTCACTCATTTTTCATGAAAGCTAAATTCACTTATAATTAAAGGTGCTCAACTCACAGCACTGTAATGTGAAGTCCTGTGTGTAGCCACATAACAAGTCATGCATGGATAGCAGACTGCCTAAGCTTCACCATGTCAGTGTGTGCCTCCTCCCTCATGTTCCACATAAACAGGGAAGGCAGGTCGTTCCCTGCCACCTCTTTTGAAATTACGAAGAGTGGTGTAGCCACCTATACACTAGGAACTGAAAGAGACCCCTTAACTCATTGCCTACAGGCCAGCACTATTAAAGGGAAGTTGCCTTTAGCCACTAGGGCCCGATTTGACTCAGTAATCCAGTAAAAGAAAGTTCTGGATCCCACTGCCAGTCAAGTAGAAGCTGTCCGGTCTCCTGTTTGTTTACAAGTCTTCAGGATCCTGAGTGCGTGCACACACATCAGGTTCTGGCTTTCTTTGCAGAGTTAACGGGAGTTTTGGTGACTCAAGGAAAACAGGCTTGACTTTTAATGAACATGTGTTTTTTTAGGGTGAATCACCCTGTGCAACAGGCCAGCACCAAGCCTAGGCAGTATTGCCATGACTGAGCATTCACAAAAACATGAGTCAGGTCCCTCTAAAAACTGAGATTGGTTTAAAAATCGTGAGATTTAAACATAACAATCAACATTGGATTCGTTCTATTACTTGCCTTCTGGTTTTTGAGCTTTTAAGGTTTCACATTTTCAAGCTTTTGCCTGCAACTGCATGAGCTATATGTTTAAAAAAAGATGAGCTACTCATACAATCACATGACTCCAGGAGCTCGAGTTTAAAGAAAAACAACAAATATTGCAAGACTCATGATAAAATCTCAATAGTCAGCGACACTGGCTATGCACCAATTAAATTATGGCCTCAAAACAAGCCTCAAGTGGGATGTAAGCAATGCACAGTCCTTGTGTTGGACCTTTGTACAAGAGCAAATGTCACCTTTAATTATTCTGAAATATTTATTATAGTAGGTCACCTCTGAAAGGGATCCCACTCAGGGTTGGGGGAATAAGGGAAGGCAGGGTTTTATGACATGTGCCAATGAAGTGTGTCTGCATATCAATACTTACGTGGCCCCCATCACCTTAGTATTTGAGCACCTCACAATTAATATATTTATCCTCACAACATCCCTGTGAGGTAGAGAAGTGTGATTACCCTCATTTTACAGATAGGGAACTGAGGCACAGAGAGGCTAAGGCCCAGATCCACAGAGGTATTTAGATTCCTAACTTCCATGGAAGTTAGATGCCTTTGAGGATCTGGGCCTTAATGACTTGCTCAAGGTCATACAGGAACAGAGTAGCGATTTGAACCCAGGTCTTCCAACTTCTCGGCTAGAGTGGACAGCAGGATACTACGTTTAGCAGACTGAGCAGTTGTCGGGCTGTGGTCAGTTGCCTTGAAAGAGCATGATGCTCAGGAACAAGTCTTGCTCAGCCATTTGTGGCACGTTGTCCTTCCCTAGGTGTCACTTAAAACTCGTGAAAGCTCATGACAAAAATAAATAAAAACAATTTAAAAATCCAGAGTACTGTGATTGCATCTATTTATCAAGTTTACCAAGTAATTGTGTAAAGCAGCTCAGTTTAAAGCACTGCACAAGTTTTAATTAAAATTCACATCTATATAAAACAAGGAATTCATAGCGTCTTATAATTATACCTTGACAGAAGGATTTTAATGTAAAATGCCAATGTTTAAATTGCATTAATTATGTAATGCAACTCAGTATGATTTTCCCTATGGCTTTACTGATGGAGCGGGATTGAGAAAACCTTAGGGGAAAAAATGGCCACAGCAGAAATGTCTCTGCATAGGAGAGGGCATTATTCATAGAGGCTGCGGAAGCTTACTTGGAATGCGGGAAGCAGAGGTGCACAGTGAAACTTAAACACACTAAGCACCATACTAAGCACTGGGAGAGGGAGACAAGTGAGGTGTCAGAAGTCAGGGTGGGTGTTCTGCATAGGGAGTGGGGGGCAGTCATGGGCGGGGGGGGGGGAGAGGTTGGAGTGTCACTGTCAGGGATAGGAGTGGGGTGGGAAGGGAGGGAAGCTATTGAGATTTGGCAGGGAGAGGCAGCTGGCCTCAGGTTGGGAAGCTGGTACTGCCAGTTCACATCTTGCTCCAGGACTTGCTGCTCCCAGCCCCAGTCTGATCACCCTGGTTCCTACCTGGTCTCTGGCCCAATCCCAGGTGTTGGAACTTGTGAGAGTCCTCTGGGCCCTGCTCTGGCCTCTACCCCTAGCAGCCACGGAGCCTCACCCGGGCTAACCATGTGAAACAACTCATTTAAAAATGACTGGCAGGGGCAGAATGAATGTAGATCAGCCCCCACAGTATTTCCATGGGGGAGGGTGCTAGCCCTCACAGCCGCCTGGTTCTGCTGCCCCTGATTACTCAGTCACTTCAAAACATTTCATTGATGAATAAAATCTATTCACTTAATTTTCTGCAGGCGGAAGGTAATGTGTTCTCAATGGTAAGAAGCACTTGGGTAATGTTAGGGGCTTGCTGTCTGCTCAGGGCTTTCTCCACTTCTAAGTTCCAAGCACCTAAGAAGACCTCAGCCAGTAGCATAGCCAGGGGGGGAGCAGGGGGAGCAGCCGCTCCCCCTGTGAGGAAAAGCGGCGCCTTAAGGCGCTGCCCGAGCCCTGCTCCCAGAGCCGGGCTCGGGCGGGGATTTAAAAGGCCCGCGGCTGCAAGAGCCGTGGGCCTTTTAAATCCCCACCCGAGCCCCGCTGCCAGAGCTGGGGGGGGGGGGCGCTTTAAAACGCCCGCAGCTCCTGCCGCTGCGGGGAGCCATGGGCCTTTTAAAGCGCCCCCCCCCCAACCCTGCTGCCGGAGCCGGGCGGGGGGGGTGGGATTTAAAAGGCCCGTCGCTCTCCGCAGTGGCTGGAGCCCTGGGCCCTTTAAAGCGCTGCCGGGTGAGTACAGGGGGAGCGGGGAGGCGCCTTTTTATAGCGCCGCTCCCCCTGTGCTCTAAACCTGGCTACGCCACTGACCTCAGCTTCTCTTCTTCCCTCCCCACCTCCCTCCCCTTTGCATCTTTGTCACAGCAAGTTTCTTATCCCATTTCCCGCATTTTAACCTTGCCAGCTCCACAGCATAGCTGTCCATTTGGATCAGACAGGACGTCCTTTGAAGCGTGGCAGTACCATTCCTTCCTCTGCCAAAGGAGTCACTGTTGGATAACGTTAGGCATTTCTTCTCCTCAGCACTCCATGGTACTACCACCATTCCCTCCATCTCACTGCAGAACTCAGCTAGCACAAAGGCTGAGAAAAGGAATGATACCGGCCTCCGTCAGTGGCCCCTCCACAAATGAGATGAGTCTTCTACAGACTCTGGCAGCAAAGCCTGGCTGTTTAGCTTAAAAGAGACTCAGGGCTTGTCTCTGTGAATACCTCCTTTGGGGCAAGCTGGGGCATAAATCTCTCTTGCAATAGCCTGCACACATTAAGGTACTGGAGTGGGGGGAGTATGAGTCCCAGCTCAAGGAGACATGCTCATACTAACTCTCCTCAAGACAGTGTGCTAAAATAGCGAGGTAGCATAGGAAGTAGCAGGTGGTGGGAGGGGCAAGCTGCCCCCCAGTACAAACCAGTCCAGACCCCAGGAGTATGTAGTGGAATAGCGAGCCTGAGCTGCTGCTGCACCTGCTGGCTACGCTACTATGTTTAGTGTGCTGAGTTAATGAGAGTTATGTCTCTTCAAGCTGGGAATCACACCTCCAGCTTCAAGCGCAGACATACCCTAAGTGGCAGGACGGATGCCGCGCACTAAAAGTGCCCTAGTGTATTTTGTTCTACCTCACTCGCAGATCAAAGCGCACTGGAGAACTTTCAGTGCAGGGCAGCAGGCTCCACATGGACACCTAGCCAGCAGCAGGCTAGTAGCAATTGGAGACACCCCAAACTGTTTCAGAAACCGCTGAGGACTTACCCGCTTGGGGGGGGGGGGGGAACAAGCCCCTTTGAAGCAGTTTAAATTGGGCGCCCCAAAAAGGGAAGCACCCAAAATTGCTAGTCACTTTCGAAAATCTTGGCCAGTACCTAGGGAGGTCCGAGGTCAGCTATAGTGTAGCCACATTCGCACCCCGCATCAGGTGTTAGCGGTGCTACGTCACTAGCACGCTCCAAGAGTGTGTTTGTTTTAAAATCCCTTAGAAGCGTGTCTAAAAAAAACCCCCCACAACAAAACCAACCAGCCACACTTGGAAATCGGCCATCTCCGGGTAGGGGGCTCCCCTTGCTTAAAACACCCCCCCATAACAGGGCAGCCTGGCAGACGCAGTCCTGCCCACAGACCATGCCTGTGGGGGCCGCTGCAGCCACAGCAGCCAGCCCGAGGCAAGTCCCAGCCCGCTCCATCCTTTAGCAACAGCGGCGGGTCCCTGCGGGCTGCACCCTGCCTGCGTCTGTTAGCAACGCCGGGCAATGCCTTGGAGGCGCCGCCTGCAGCCGGGGCGCGGGGCTCGCCCTGCCGCTGCTGCTGGCGCCCCACGGCGGGGCTCACGGGCCGGGCCGAGCCGGAGCGGGCGTCAGGCACCAAGGGCCGGGGCCAGCGCGTGTTCTCCCTGCGGCCCCCGCTCAGAGCCCTGCCGCGCCGGCGCCGGGGGAGAGGCAGGTAGGTGCAGGGACGCGCCGCCTCGCCCGAGCCCGTGTGTGGCCAGAAGCGGGGCGGGGGCTCGAGAAGGCGCCACCAATTCGTGTCGCCAGGCCGCCCCCCGGCTGCGGTGCTGGGGCTGGAGGGGGTGGCTCTCGCCGGGGCTGGCTGGAGGAGCGGGCGCAGCATGGTGCGTCGCGCTCCGACTCCCTGGCTCACATTAACAAACTATCCGCAAGGTGGCGCCTGGTGCTGCGTGTTTCTCCTGTTTGGGGGAGCGAGCCGCCCGGCCACCGCAGAGCAGGAGGGGCTGCCCCGGGGCGGGGATAATTGTAACACGTTATTTGTCTAGAATGCCCCACCTCTGAGCGTGCAGGAGGGGCTGGCCTCTGTGGTGAAGAGCCGGCTCCTGCTGCTACTTTAGAGCATGACAGGACCCCCCAGTCCCACAAGAACGGCCTCGCTGGGTCAGATCAAAGGTCCATCCAGCCCAGTATCCTGTCTGTTGACAGTGGCCAATGCCAGGTGCCCAGTAGGGTGACCAGATGGCCCGATTTTATAGGGACAGTCCTGATATTTGGGGCTTTTTCTTACATAGGCACCTATTATCTGCCACATCCTGTCCCGATTTTTCACACTTGCTGTCTGGTCATCCTAGGTGCCCCAGAGGGAGTGAACAGGACAGACAAGCAGAGGCTTAGGGACCATCTTGGCTAACCATCTTGGCTAAGGTTAAGATTTTGTCGTGGTTAGTTTTTAATAAAAGTCACAGACAGGGCCCAGGCAATAAACAAAAATTCACAGAAGCCATGATTTGCCCCAACTTTTACTAAAAATAACTCTGCTGCGGGATGGGGGGTGGGAAGGGTCCAGCACCCACCACCACTGTGGCTGGGAGCTCCTGGGTCCCTCTGTCGTCAGCGGTAGCTGTAGAGTTGGACCTTGTCCAGGGTCCCCCAGCTGCCTGTGACAGCTTGGAGCAGCAGAGCGCGAGATTGGTGCACCAGGGCTGGCAGCTGACCTCCACTGTCCACAGCAGCTCGGAGCGGCAAGGTCCCCCTGTGGTGCCTGGGAGCTGCTGGGCTCCTGCTGCCCATGGCATCTCAGAGCACCAGGGCCCCCACCGGCTGACAGGTCCAGCCCCATCACCGTGGGGCTGCAGCGGAAAATGTCACAGAGGTCACGGAAAGGCCAGCCACCTCTGCCATAGTTTTCCCCTTTCCCTTGGACACACCCCAAGGCACCTCGCAGACTGGGGACCTGTGCGAGGAAGGGAAAAGATTGCTCCCACCTCCTCCCCTGGGGTCACTAGACAGCAAATGTGAAAAACTGGGACGGGGTGGGAGGGCAATGGGAACCTATATCAGAAAAAGACCCACAAATCGGGATTGTCTCTATAAAATCGAGACATCTGGTCACCCTACCTCCCACTCACTCTATCTGTAGAGCTCAGCATTCTAAATTGCTGCATACAGGAGCTGGAGATATTTGCAAAGTGCCAACTAATTTGGGGTGCTTCCATTTTTGTGTGGCCAATATGAAAAACCTAGCCCAAAACAGAGGCACCCAGAATGAGTGCATGCTTTTTCAAATAGTTGGCCCACAGCTGCATGTGCTCTCATTTCGCCCACCCTGGTCCAAGCGGCTCTACCACTCCTGGGCCCACATGGTATTTTTCTTTGTGGCCCTTCGCAGCAGGTTTACTTTCTTCCAAATCAACCAAGCTGTTGTAGAAGTCAGAACAGAGGCTAAGTAATTTATTTTTAAAGGTGACTTGTCCAAGGACAACCTTGAGCTCAGCTGTGCATCTATCTCCATCATACAGAGAGTTGAGGAAGGTTCAGTCCAGCTCAGGCTCATTTTTCTTATACCACCAGAAGGGCACTTCTTCTGCCAGGTGCTGGAGAGGATGGTGGAAGGAGGCTTCTATCCTCCATTATTACCAGCTGCTTATTCCTGTACAGTACACACAAAATATGAGCAGTCCATGTCCTGAAGATCTTACAATCTAAGGCTCTGGTTCTGCAAACAGATATGCATGTGCATAACTTCATTCACATGAGTAAAGTTACACACGTGCCTATGTGTTCACAAAATTGGGACATGAGGGAGAAAAACAGTGAAGATGGTACACCCCGTGGAAATGCAAAGGGGAAGAGAGTGTTTTGTGGGCCTCATCAGTGATTCCAAATGGTGGACATCTCTCACTTTCCTAATCATTCTTACTTGGAATAATTAATTTCAATTATACAGGCCCACTGTCGGGGTTGCACATTCTTGTTATTTTAACACAAGTGTTCACAATATTTCATGTTCTTCTTGACGCCCCAGCTCCTGGCATCAAATGACTGTATGAGAATGTGATTATGTGCTTGCCTTTTTTTTTATAGTGAGTTTGTAGTTCTCACGATTGTGGAGAAAAGCTTGAAAGTGTTAATCCGAAAGGCTCAATAACCAGAAAGCAAATAAGAATGGCAAGTCTATAATTTTTTCAAATCTCATGATTTGAAAGCTAAGCTTATGATTTTGGAGGGCCTGAATCATGGTTTTTGAACACTAGACTTTATAGGACCCCTAGTCAGAGAAGCCCCAATCAGGGCTCAGCTTCTCTCCCAGCACACTGCCCCTACCAGCCTCTACAAATACAAATACCTACAAATACCTTATCCTCCAACAGAACTCCCACTCAAACTCCCCTGTTTCCAGCTCCTGTGCCGCTACAGCTATCTGTATATCAATGATGAGGTAGACTGTAAAGAAATAAGAAGTGATGGAATGGATAAGACAGAGTCTGTCTGGACAAAAATCACATTGGGGAAGAAAGCTACGAGAGCCTCCCCTGGGATAGTGCTCGGGGTGTGCTATAGACCACTGGGATCTGATCTGGATATGGATCGAGACCTCTTTAATTTTTTTAATGAAGTGGGAATTGTGTGATCCTGGGAGACTAACTTCCCAGATATAGACTGGACAACAAGTGCTAGTAATAATAATAGGACTCAGATTTTCCTAGCTGTGACAGCTGATAGATTCCTTCACCAAGTAGTTGCTGAACCAACAAGAGGGGATGCCATTTTATATTTGGTTTTGGTGAGTAGTGAGGACCTCATAGAAGAAATGGTTCTAGGGGACAACCTTGGTTCGAGCGGTCATGAGCTAATTCAGTTCAAACTGAGTGAAAGGATAAACAAAAATAGATCTGTGACTAGGGTTTTTTATTTCAAAAGGGCTAACTTTAAAAAATTAAGGAAATTAGTTAGGGAAGTGGATTGGACTGAAGAACTTGTGGATCTAAAGGCAGAGGAGGCCTGGAATTACTTCAAGTCAAAGTTGCAGAAACTATCAGAAGCCTGCATCCCAAGAAAGGGGGGAAAATTCATAGGCAGGAGCTGTAGATCAAGCTGGATGAGCAAGCATCTCAGAGAGGTGATTAAGAAAAAGCAGAAAGCCTACAAGGAGTGGAAGATGGGAGGGATCAGCAAGGAAAGCTACCATATCGAGGTCAGAACATGTAGGGATAAAGTGAAAAAGGCTAAAAGCCATGTAGAGTTGGACCTTGCAAAGGGAATTAAAACCAATAGTAAAGGGTTCTATAACCATATAAATAAGAAGAAAACAAAGAAGGAAGAAGTGGGACCGCTAAACACTGAGGATGGAGTGGAGGTTAAGGATAATCTAGGCATGGCCCAATATCTAAACAAATACTTTGCCTCAGCCTTTAATGAGGCTAATGAAGAGCTTAGGGATAATGGTAGGATGACAAATGGGAATGAGGTTATGGAGGTAGATATTACCACATCCAAGGTAGAAACCAAACTCGAACAACTTAATGGGACTAAATCAGGGGGCCCAGATAATCTTCATCCAAGATTATTAAAGGAACTGGCACATGAAATTGCAAGCCCATTAGCAAGAATTTTTAATGAATCTGTAAACTCAGGGGTTGTACCGTATGACTGGAGAATTGCTAACATAGTTCCTATTTTTAAGAAAGGGAAAAAATGTGATTCGAATAACTATAGGCCTGTTAGTTTGACATCTGTAGTATGCAAGGTCTTGGAAAAAATCTTGAAGGAGAAAGTAGTTAAGGACATTGAGGTAAATGGTAATTGGTACAAAATACAACATTGTTTTACAAAAGGTAGATTGTGCCAAACCAACCTGATCGCCTTCTTTGAGAAGGTAACATTTTTTAGACAAAGAAAACGCAGTGGATCTAATTTACCTTGATTTACGTAAGGCATTTGATACGGTTCCACATGGGGAATTATTAGTTAAATTGGAAAAGATGGGGATCAATATGAAAATTGAAAGGTGGACAAGGAACTGGTTAAAAGGGAGACTTCAACGAGTCATACTGAAAGGTGAACTGTCAGGCTGGAGGGAGGTTACTAGTGGAGTTCCTCAGGGATCAGTTTTGGGACCAATCTTATTTAATCTTTTTTTTTACTGACCTCGGCACAAAAAGTGGGAGTGTGCTAATAAAGTTTGCGGATGACACAAAGCTGGGAGGTATTGCCAATAGAGAGAAGGATCGGGATATCATACAGGAAGATCTGGATGAGCTTGTAAACTGGGGTAACAATAATAATAATAATAAGATGAAATTTAATAGTGAAAAGTGCAAGGTCATGCATTTAGGGATTAATAAGAACTTTTGTTATAAGATGGGGGATGCATCAGTTGGAAGTAACAGAGGAGGAGAAGGACCTCGAAGTAATGGTTGATCACAGAATGACTATGAGCTGCCAATGTGATATGGCCGTTAAAAAAGCTAATGCGGTCTTGGGATGCATCAGGCGAGGTATTTCCAGTAGAGATAAGGAGATGTTAGTACCGTTAGACAAGGCACTGGTGAGACCTCATTTGGAATACTGTGTGCAGTTCTGGTCTCCCATGTTGGACGAAAAGCTGAATATGAGTCAACAGTGTGCCCTTGTTGCCAAGAAGGCTAATGGCATTTTGGGTTGTATAAGTAGGGGCATTTCCAGCAGATCGAGGGACGTGATCATTCCCCTCTATTCGGCACTGGTGAGGCCTCATTTGGAGTACTGTGTCCAGTTTTGGGCCTCACACTGCAAGAAGGATGTGGATAAATTGGAGAGGGTCCAGCGGAGGGCAACAAAAATGATTAGGGGGCTGGAGCACATGACTTATGAGGAGAGGCTGAGGGAACTGGGATTGTTTAGCCTGCAGAAGAGAAGAATGAGGGGGGATTTGATAGCTGCTTTCAACTACCTGAAAGGGGGTTCCAAAGAGGATGGGTCTAGACTGTTCTCAGTGGTAGAAGATGACAGAACAAGGAGTAATGGTCTCAAGTTGCAGAGGGGGAGGTTTAGGTTGGATATTAGGAAAAACTTTTTCACTAGTAGGGTGGTGAAGAACTGGAATGGGTTACCTAGGGAAGTGGTGGAATCTCCTTCCTTAGAGGTTTTTAAGGTCAGGCTTGACAAAGCTCTGGCTGGGATGATTTAGTTGGGGTTGGTCCTGCTTTGAGCAGGGGGTTGGACTAGATGACCTCTTGAGGTCCCTTCCAACCCTGAGATTCTATGATTCTATGTTTAAGAAGGATGAATTCAAACTGGAACAGGTACACAGAAGGGCTACTGGGATGATTGGGGGGGAGGGATAGCTCAGTGGTTTGAGCATTGGCCTGGTAAACCCAGGGTTGTGAGTTCAATCCTTGAGGGGGCCATTTAGGGATCTGGGGCAAAAATCTGTCAGGGGACAGTACTTGGTCCTGCTAGTGAAGGCAGGGGACTGGACTCTATGATCTTTCAAGGTCATTCCAGTTCTAGGAGATTGGCATATCTCCATTTATATTATATATGATCCGAGGAATGGAAAACCTGTCTTGTGAAAGGAGACTAAAAGAGCTTGGCTTGTTTAGCATAACCAAAAGAAGGCTGAGGGGAGATATGATTGCTCTCTTTAAATATATCAGAGGGATAAATACCAGGAAGGGAGAGGAAATATTTAAGCTCAGTACCAATGTGGACACAAGAACAAATGGATATAAACCGGCCATCAGGAAGTTTAGACTTGAAATGAGACGAAGGTTTCTAATCATCAGAGGAGTGAAGTTCTGAAACAGCCTTCTAAGGGGAGTAGTGGGGACAAAAGACATATCTGGCTGCAAGATTAAGCTTGATAAATTTATGGAGGGGATGGTATGATGGGATAGCCTGATTTTGGCAATTAATTGATCTTTGACTATTAGCGGTAAATATGCCCAATGGCCTGTGATGGGATGTTAGATGGGGTGGGATCTGAGTTACTACAGAGAATTCTTTCCTGGGTGTCTGGCTGGTGAGTCTTTCCCACATGCTCAGGGTTTAGCTGATCGCCATATTTGGGGTTGGGAAGGAATTTTCCTCCAGGGCAGATTGGCAGTGGCCCTGGGGGGTTTTCGCCTTCCTCTGTAGCGTGGGGCATGGGTCACTTGCTGGAGGATTCTCTGGATGATTCTCTGCACTTTGAAATCTTTAAACCATGATTTGAGGACTTCAATAGCTCAGACATAGGGGTTTATTACAGGAGTGGGTGGGTGAGATTCTGTGGCCTGCATTGTGCAGGAGGTCAGACTAGATTATCATAATGGTCCCTTCTGACCTTAAAGTCGATGAGTTTATGAGACTTTGGAACGGCTTTTCGTTAGGGAGGTCTGCTGTGTGCTACTGATGTCATCTTTTCTGGAGTAAATGCACTTTTTTTTTTCTTGATACAATGTAGCATGAGGACTAAAAGTTTGTACTTTAACTTATTTACATTTTCATTACATTCCCCTGTAAAGTGGTAAAGGAGCAACTTCTCCCTACAATTGTAATGTGTTTAAACAGATGATCTTTCAGCCTATCTTCATCCACTTCCTCCCCATATCCATCTTTATTTAAAAGATACTTGCAGCTTTCTGAAATTTGCTTTTTGTCATGATTGATTATATTCTCTCAATTTTGGTCCTTTAATATATTTGGGGGGGCGGGGAGAGAAGTGGAAAGAAGGGATTGTGTGTGTGTTTTTTTAAGCATGCAAGAGATTTGCAAACTCATCTAAAAGCAAAATTTTACTGCTTGGATAAATATGTTAATTACTGTAGTCTCCGGATCTGCGGGATTTATAATTTATGGAAAATGAGTGTTAGTTTATTTATTAGCCATGATGTCCCAACAGCTTCAGACAGATTCTAGCTAGACTTTTTGTTTGGGTGGTTTCTTTATTCACATAATGATTTAAATTTAAAATAACCCTTTAGCAGCTTCTGTTGGCCATGGGGTAGCTAATGAGCACGGTTTATGTAAAGTTCCCAAAGGCAGTACAAAACACTTAAGTAGCTGCTGGTAAGAGACAATTTTGATGAGATTATTGCTATTCTAAGCCACGATTAGTCATTTCAAATAATCCAGTGGCATTTACTAAGCTCTTCCAGTAAAATGTTCAGAAGAGGCTTGATCCAAAACCACTGAAGTCAATGGGAGTTTTCTGTTTAACTTCTGTGGGTTTGGATCAGGACCTATTAGCAGATTTAATAGGAAATCTACTGTTCCTGGAAAGTAAGGTTTTTGGGAGAGGGATCACATGCAGCAGGAGGAGATACAGGAGAATGTGGTGTCTTTCTCAGCATTGTATGGTTGGAATTGGACTGAATTTAAAGAGATGATTTGCAAAATGCTTGCCAAGAACATGGACTGGGTTTAGGGGAAAAGGAATATGAACTCCCCTTGAGTAGAAGGAGCATTTTGCCAGTGACCTACCCCTGGAAGAGAGCTAAACCAATGTCGGTAGAAGGGGGGGGGGGCGCGAGAAAATGGTTGAACAGCTTATTTAATGCAGAAAGAGAAAAGTCAGTGTAATGCCCTTGCCCTGGGGACAGCCCCTCTGAATTTCTGACCAGGGCTGGATCAACAAAGAGGAGCATGTTCCCAGGGAAGTGAACACAACTAATGCTGGGACAAGATTTTGGGAGTGCTGTGTGAATGCTCAGTTCATTAAATATGGCTGGTCTATAGCACTTAGTTCTGTGCCTCACTCTCAGATCTCCGGGCCTTAGTGTGATGAGCTCACGAGTGACCGGGAACAAAGCTGTCAGCATTGACGATTCTGCGATCCAGAAGAGCTGCTAACCAACTGCTGGGAGTACCTCACTAGCAGCATTTTCTAACATATGTTTTGAGACTTCACAACTTCCCTGCAGGCTGTCATAAGGGAAAGGGGAGTGAGCTTTTTTTCCCTCCCAAAGAGAAAGACCTCTAGAGGGAATTTCAGCAAGGGCTTTTCGCTGGTGAGGAATGAGATTGAGGATTTGGCAGCTGGCAAGTGGGGAAGGGAGGGCTGCTATGAATTTGGTGAATTCAACATTAAGAGTTTTCTCCAAGGTGGTGTTTGGACAGTCACTCCCCTGCTGGGTTCTGAGTTGCTCTTTTTGACTAAGGTCTACAAACACTGTAATAAGCTCCTCCTGGTTTTCAAAGGTGAATGGCTAATTCACCATATTTCTACTAGGTACAAGCTTAAAATTGCCAGTTCATATTGGGCAATGGTTTGGGCCACTCAACTGCTCTAGTTAAAGAAAAAATAAACCTTTCCCAATTTAAAATCACCCACCCTACAGAGGTGTTTATTTCATTGCCTGCTGTTGTACTTGGCTAATGAGATGAGGGAGGATTTAGACACACAAACAGTATTGCTAATCCTAATTTTACTGTGATAAAAATGGAAAATGATTTTACATTTACTTAGTTAATTAGCCATAGCATCTTCAATTCTGAAAGATACTGAAGTGCTTGACAGACAATTTACTTCCTCCTGCGTGGAAATGCAGCCGCCCTCTAGTGTGGAATAAGACAGCAGTATAACAAAATATGGCAACCCTATATGGTAGTTTAGAATAAGATGTAAAGTTGAAATTGCATGGGGATATTTAGGATATAATTGAACAAACTGTAACGTGACTAGGACACAATAGCTAACGCGCTTACAAAAAGATCTTTATTATTATAAACTTACATAGCCCCACAGATGGACTCATGTAAACAGAGATATAGTCCCTGCACTGAGGATTTTGCAGTCTTCGTCGGAAGCATGTTGTACAAATATTTAAAGGATGCAGCGCAAAGAATTGGAGCAGTCATAGGAAATCTTTACCGACTGTGAATGGACAGCACCTTGATTTTACATCTTATTTAGAAGAAACTACAGAGGAGGATAGTTTACCAGCCTTCTCAGCTTCCATAGAACAGCAACAAAAGGAACTGCTACTAAATACTTTTCTTATACTTTAAACATAAATGAACTTAATTAATGTCTATGAATTACAAGATATTTTATCAATCTGTGATGACATCCATTGATCTGGCTCCAATGCACCATACCACTGCTGGTGTTTTTCCTATATGTTAATGCTCACTGTTGATTTTTGTAAGGGACAGACTGTGTCTTTAGATTCTGGCCAAGTATACATTTTTTCTTTTAGGCGCACAAACACATTTTCATTTTTCTCATGTTCTCTGCAGAGAACAAACAATTGTGGTAATCTGCCACAAGGACAAGCTGTGAAATGATTTCCCTTAAATGATGTACCTGTTCTGTCAAAGTAACTGGAATTCTTCTGAAATTATGCCCATCTTTTCAACACAGATGAATTAAGAAAACTATGGCTCAGTCCTTTAAGGAGCTAGATACTGGCCATGATCCAGGAAATCATCTCTATTCAGGAAAAGCATTTAATCATATGTTCAACTTTATTGACTTCTGTGGGAAATAAGCACATGCTTAAGTACTTTCCTGAATAGAGCCCTATTTGGGACTGTTCACTGCTTGAAGTTAATTGCATGATGAAATGTTCTGTAGAGTTGGGCCCAGAATGTCCAGCACTTTGTAGAACGAAGACACCAAATATGCTGATCTAGTTCAGCAATTTATTTTATATTTTAATAGGTCTGTATGTAAATACACTTTGTACTTGAAGACAATTCATGCATCTCTTAAGAATGGTCTTAATGCAATGGATGAGAGGAATAGATCAGAATTAACTAAGAAAAATGTTGGTATGTACACCACAGCAGAGAAATAACTTATCTTTTGGAGAAGTTGCTATATTAATAAATGTAAAGGCAGGCTTGAAAACTGGAGAAGCATACTATAGAAACGAGTTTGAAAAGGAATAAATATTTCAGAGGTTTAAATGCTAAAAGGAGTCTAATCAATAATGGGAAAGGTACCAAAACAATTCTGTAACACTGTATTGATTTTTAAGTCTTCTGTGAAAGGGAACTGCATGTCATTACTAGGCTAGATGGGAAAACCCTGAAAAAAGAAAAGGGCTTTATGTTCTTATTTGAAAATACAGCCCCAAATATTCATTATTAAAGGTCAAACTCACCTACTATGTTTATTCTGAGGAAAGCACAGTGCCACTCGGTATATAAGGAAGAGCTCTTTCAATTGCTAAGCAACAAGTCTCTAATTTCTCTGTTTCAGTCTAACCATTAGAGAGGTTACATCTGTAGTGTGTTTCATGGTTTCTGAAAAATAAAGGCCCTCTCTGACTCCCAATATACAGGCCGACCCAGTTAAATACATTCTATTTTTAAACTTTTATTTAGCTAATTACTAACCCACTCCCATTCATGTCTTCTAATATAAAACTATGGAAGGGATATGAACATGCCTGGTTACAAGCCTTAGCGACTAAAACTGAGACACCATTATCACTTCCATGCTGGATTCTGATATAAATGTATTGCAGATCCAGCAAAGAACACCCAAGGATGCAGACCAAATCCAGGTTTCTCTTTTCCGTATTGACTAAAAAGCTTTTGCAGTTTGTGACTTTTTTCTGAGAATTTTTCAAAATGTATATATTAATTCCGGACTGAATAATTTACCCAAACACGGTAGCCTGAGGAACCAAGGTAAAATATATCCAGGGTCGCCAGAGTAGTAAATTGTCCATATGTCAAAGAGATTGATGGATGAGTTAAGGATGATATAATCACTGGAAGTCCTGCTTTACCTTGATGTCATAGGAAGTTATATTGTCACAGGACATGATGATATGACTAAAATCATTATCCTTCCAGAGTCTGACTTAACCCTTGTCTCACGCCCAGTCCTCAACCAGAAGTCCCATCTTACCTAGAGAGGAAAAAGAATAGAATTTAAGGTATGGTCCAGAACCCCTATGGCCCCACCCCTCTAAGTGCTAAATAAACACAGCTAAATGTACAAAAAAAAAGCTAAAATGTAAAGCAAGAGAGAGATGTTTATAACTATGTGCAAAGAGACCTATAAAGGAACAGGTGTATCCTTGTAAATAATTAAAATGGTCCAGAATGTTTTAATTGGAGAGGGTCGTGACCCAAACCTCTGTGAGATCCCCAAGGCCCTCTTCACTTTGGGAAGGAAACCAACAGCATTAGGTGTATGGCCCAGAACCAATGGTTGATAGGTAGCACCACCCCTAGAAATGATAAAGAAACAGCTAAAAGAATTAAAAAGCTAAAATGTAAAGTGGCAGGGAGATTGGCCACAAGAACTTGGGGGGCTGTGTCCCCTGATTTAACTACTGCATCAGTTTTATTCTTATGCATGACTTTAAAGTAAGAGAGGAAATGCTTGTACTGTCTGTGTGTGTGTCGTCACATATATATTATATACATTTTATATTAATTACACCCTCCTGTAATAATGAATGGAGAAAACACTTGTGATGTGTGTGTCATGCTGTCTGGAGTGGTTCACGACCGAGAGTGTGAACCTCAGGACAGATTGTCAAGAAGCAGGGCAGAGACCCCAAACTGATTGTATGTTATATAATTAGATTTCACCAACCTGCCCCGGTATCAAATGTGACGTCCTAAAGCACTATGAAAGTCTTACCATGGAGTCACAGACAGTCTCCTGGAGCATTCCAGTCTATCTTGCCACCCAAGCAAGCTGGATTTAGTGATAGTTGGTTGCTGTACACATAAAATCACACAATATTCAGGTTGCTCACAGTCCCAAGAGACCAGTCACTTACCACAGGTCAATCAGTACCTCAGATCTCACACCAAAGACAATGTTTGTAGCCAATCCTATAGCATCGTAACTAAGAATGTATTAACTAGGAAAAAGAAATGAGAGAATTATTTACAGGCAGGGCCGGCGCGCCCGCTAGGCGACCCTAGGCGGTTGCCTAGGGCGCCGGGAGATGGGGGGCGCCGGGAGATGGGGGGGCGCCTGGCCACGGCTGCTGGGAGCTGGGGGGGAGGGGGCGCCCCGGGCAGGGGGAGGCTGCCGGGTGGGGGGCTGAGCTGCGGGGGAGGGGGGGGGCGAAACTTCCTTGCACTGGCCCTGTTTACAGGTTAGAGCAGGCTAACGTATATACACAAATGAGTTATGGTTTATGGTTCCACAAGGTGACAGAGTTGTAGTTATCTGTCAGCACACAATGTCTTTTAGGGCTAACCCAGGTTGAGCCTGGGGATCTCTGCTTCTGTTTCGTAGATCCAGCCCTGTGAGAGTCTAAACAGCAGAGATCAAAACTCTTCTTGTCCTCTATCTTTATTTCCATCTTCCAGAATTTAAGCTGATGGGACAAGCCATTTTGCATGTAGCCTCCTCATAGTGTTATCTAACTTATTTTTAAACCATAAAAACACACACAGAGGCAACCACCCAGACATGCATTTACATTTGTTTTTAATTTATTTTAGCAAAACATACAACACAAACACACACATCCAGCACCATTCCCTTTTTCTTTTCTTTTTAGTGGTTTGGACTAATTTAAACAACTGGTACCTGCAATTCTTTTTCCTTTGTTAGTTTGGAGACACAACTGATCATTTATTTTTTGTATTTTTAATGTGTGTTTGTGTGTAATTTATTTATGAAATAATACACAGACTGATTTGAAATAAATGGATGGTTATCTATACAAGAATATGCAAATTGACTCGATTGTAGTTTATCGTGTATATTACCTGAATGCTCAATATTTAGAAAGACACAAAGAAGCAAAAACCCCTCAATAATTAAGCTTTCCCTATGGTATTGCTTTACAACAGCTTTTAGTCAATTCTCTTCAGTATTTTACTTCAATAGGCAGTAGCATTGTTAAACTGTTTGTGATAAATAGCTCCAGATGCTTTTATTTAAAAGAACATTTTAGTTAATGCTCTGTTGGGAGCAGTAAAAGGAAGTAGACTTTACTTATTTGTCCAGTCAGTTCTGCTTCCAGATGGCCTCATCAACATCTGTTGAAATTGGGACATTTCTTCTGAGTAAAGATTAAATAGCTTTGTTGAATAAATGGTCAGTCTCTGAACAGTTTTGAGTATAAGCCTCCAGCATTTCTGGTAAATCTCTCATGAAATGTGACAACGATTGAGATTATTCAGAACGTGCTAAGAAAGCTCTATGTTGTACTAAGCTAAAACCATAAGAGTGCAGGAATGTACCTTACTAGGTATTACAAAACCCTCCCACTCAAGTTGAAGTAAGGCAATTGCTATGCAGGATTTGTGAATTAATTCTTTTTTATCTCGGGAGGTATGAGACTTGACCAAAAGCAAGTCCCTCACAGGTAGTCCCCCCCACACACACTTTGTTCCCCTTTTACTATTAAAAGTACTTTAAAAATATCAGATAACTGGATAACATACCACAAAGACAGTTATAGAAAAGTATATGGGAAAATATTAGTTTTATTTTGTTGGTTGTTTTTAGAGAGGTCACAGAATGGTAGTATAGCTAAATCATTTTCAGTCATTCAGCAAACACAAGAAGTTAGCTTGAAATAAACACACAGCCATACAGGCCATCATAGATAAATAATATAAGAAATAAATATAATTAAGAGTGTTTCTTAACACAGTAAACATTGACCAATATTTTCAAAAGTGACCAGTGATTTTCAGAAAGTAAAATCATAGTATTTTCTGAAAATCAGACCCTGTCACGGTACCTCAGAAGTTGAGTACCGAAAAACTGACAAACCAAAGACACTTGTCATTCTTAAAAATCTTGGCCATATTGCCAAAAAAATAACTTTAATAAGGAGAAAACTTCTGCAAAGATAGCTTCTTAGCTCAATAGTATTTACAGCATCCAAAATGAAAATGATCCACATATCCAAAAATGTGTTGTATGAATCTCTGATTTAGGCTAGTCATTATTTCCAGGC
The DNA here is from genome assembly GCA_037349315.1 of Chelydra serpentina. Taxonomy (NCBI): domain Eukaryota; kingdom Metazoa; phylum Chordata; order Testudines; family Chelydridae; genus Chelydra; species Chelydra serpentina. Next base: position 142,932,215 of record JBAIAC010000004.1, read on the forward strand.
TCAGAGCTATCTCTCAGGAGAGAAATAGGACTACTACAAACCACCGTTTTCTCTATCCTTAGAATTTTTCCTATATTAGCAATAGGGTAGAATATCCTGAAGTGTTGGGGAGCCCACCTCAATGTAAACCATCGTTAAACGTTCAAATGAAAACAGGTACCAAAAATTACTATTTTTTAAAAAAAACACAAGTTAATAGAAAAACCACTTGATCTAGGAGCTTCATTACAAGAACGTAAATGAATTAGACTTGGAACTTCCTCTCTAGGTATAGGATTACCTAATTGTCTTGGTGCTTGAGCGCCTTGTCTACTAATTCTTTAATGTTTTTTAACTAACTGCTTATAGGAATAAATACTTTTACAGTACATTTCAAATTCAGCTACAATATCTTTTAGTCTTCCTGTACTTTAATTTCTCTTATTGAATCAGTTTTGGAGTTATTATTTATCCACTTTTTGTTTTGAAAAGCAAGTCATTTGCCTTTCCCTTTTTTTTCCAATCAGAGAACTACATTGCATGAGCCTATCATTTTTTCCCACAGAGAGAAGAATTTAATTGTACAAATTAATATCTTATGAATCTTTGAGAATCTACTCTTTGTCTACTTTTAAAAAAAATTAAAGAGATTCCTTGCTGGAAGACCTAACTAGGTAATTATTTTCTGATTTGAAGAAAGGGAGAATAAAGGCACTTTAACTACTGCTTTGACAGCATCCCATTTTGTTCTATATAAAGTGTTGTTATGCTTATTAAATAAAATAATATCCAATTTTCCTTGGCATAAAGTTTTGCTATAAAGATGGGGTTACTGTTGTTATTTCTAGGAACTGTTTAAACAGCCCCTTTACCAAAGAGTTTACAATCTGAATACATAAGACAGACAAAAAATGGAGAGGAAGGAGATGCAGGAAGTCTGTAGAAGAGCTGGGAATGAAAACCAGATCTCCTGAGACCTAGCTCAAAGGTTTAATCACTGGTTATGAAATCAGAGCAGGGTGACCATATTTCCCAAAGGGAAAATGGGACACCGCATGGGGCTAGCGTGAGGTGGCTCCAGCCGCTCGCCTGAGGCGGCGGCCTGCCTGCCTCCCCCCTCAACGAGGCTGGAGCTGGCATCACTGCTCGCTCAAGCCCTGTCTGCCCCTCACTTGAGCCCTTCCTCTCACACCTCCCCCCACCCACCCCATGCAGGGTTGGCATGGCTGCTCGCTCGCCCTCCTCTGTGCTCCAGTTTGACTTGATCAGTTGGCAAGAATAAACTGGACAAATCCACTTTTGCCAGAAAAGTCAGCACGGCCAGGACAGGGCTTAAAAAAGGGACTGTCCCAGCCAAAACGGGACGTATGATCACCCTAAATCAGAGTCACATAAACCTGGGGCTGAAGGTTGATTGTTTTTTTTGCTTTTGCACTGCTTACTGAACTTCTGTATCCATTGGGAAGATGTTTTAGCACAATGTGAAAGTGCTGGCACTAAGAAGATGCACTAATGCTGAAGTTACTTTATCCCCCAGATTATTGCCATATTAAAATTTAGGTTTTTTGCAAAAAAAACCCCAAAACCTGTGTGTTCCATTCGAATATGTCTTCGTTCTCCATTATATAACTCTCTTTAATTGCTTTAATTTACAGTAGGATTCCCAAATGCACATTCAAGCCAGGCTGAACAGTTATTGCATGCACATAAAATACGCTCTTAAAGTTTATGAAGAAGTAATTGCCATAGACTCAGATCAGTAACAGTTAATTCTCAATAAATGTTGCAATAATCATATGGTATGTTAATTTGCACAAACTTATCAAATTGAAACAGTCACATTTAATATGACAGCTGATATGTGTTCAGATATCACCAGATTAGGGAGAAGATGGAAAATAAAGAACAAGCTGAACAGCAATTGAACTACCCTGTTAAAAAGAGTGCAGTGGCTGCACAGTTTTGCTTCCTTCAGTGGATTCTCTTACTATCAAGGGCCCAATCTTACTAAGTGCTGAGGCCCCTCAACACCCAGAGAAATCATTGAAGTTGAGGGGCCTCAGCACCTTCCAGGCTTGGACTCAGAGATAAAAAGGAATAGAAAATATTTTTCTTTGAGACGTATAATAAAACAGTTGTATTTGTATTCTAGGTGAATCACAAAGGCTTAATTTAAATTCTATTGTTGCTAGGTGATAGGTTTCCAAGGGTCCTGATTCAGGAAGGCATGTGAGCAAGAAGTTAACTTTAAACATCCAACTAGTCCATTGAAGTCAAAGGGAATACACACACACACACACTTACTTACACACCGCACACACTAAGTATCTTGTTGAACTGGGACCCAAACGTCAGCACTTAATGAGCTTGTGCAGTGGCTGTGCTCTCCTTGCTCGGCGGGCAGCACCATGCTTGCCTATCACCTGTTTTTTCTGGAGCCTCCTCAGTCTTGGATTGCAAGACTGTGGTATAGCCCACACTATCTCAGGAGTGGAATGGTTTTTTGTTTGTTTTTTAATACAGAACTTATTAAAACTGAATTTTAAAAGTTCAAATATTTATATGCAAACTATTTTACTGAAGTATTTTGATGATTGTTTTCTTTATATAGCCATTGGGTGGCACTATTTCATAAATATATCAGATCTACTTACATCAGACGCTTTCAGCTTGTTCATCCTCAGTAGCAATTTTCCAGAAGTCATTCTGGCTATGTTAATGACGTCTGTGGTCTGTGATTATTTCCTTCTGGAGAGTTGTGTATCGGGGGTCATATGACAAAGAGTGTGTCTGTTACAAGCTGTAGTTATTTAGGGCCAGATTCTGACACCCTTGCTACTGGTGAATAGTACCTTACTGAGTAGTCTCATTGAAATCAATGGGACTATACTCCTGGAGGAAGCTGTTCTCAGGGTGAGCACTGCTGTCAGAATCTGGTCCTTAATATTTATGATGAACCCCCTGGATTCGGTTCTCAAGCCTGCCACATGCATCCTTGTCAAGCCACTTAATCTTTCCAGGCCTCAGTTCCCCCTCTGTAAAACGATAATCCTTCCCTCCCTCTCAAGAACGTTGTGTGGCTATATTTGTTAACGTTGTGAGATGCGCAGACATCATAGTGATGAGGGCCATAAAAATACCTATAACAATAACACATTATCTGTGAGGGAAGTAAATAATTTCATATCCTGGCTCAGGGCTGCTGAAAAGAGTTGTGTGAGGACCTGATTCTGAGAGGGAATGATTCCCCTCATACCCCATCTCAGACTCAGCATCTCCAAGAAGCTCAAAACTTCACAGAATGCAGCCCTACATCTGTGTTGATTTCAAAGGAAAATATTTCAAAGGCACATAATGTGCATTTTTTCTTGTAGATGAATCTCAGGATTTTTCATTCCTCAAAGTAAACACCAATTTATGCTTCACTTTGGATTGGTAAATCTTGATTTTCACCTCAAGACAAGTCAAAGCTAAATTCACTAATGGCAACAGTTGTCTCTTCTCCTACAATGGTGGGGGATTTCCCATATCTACAGACTACATCCATTTAACACGTAAGTGAACTGGAACACAGAAATTTTATGAGACTTGCTGAAGGTCAAATAAGAGGTCAGTGGGAAGAGCAGGAACCAAGTCTAAGAATTCTGTCTCCCTGTCTCTTTTTCTACCTGCTACATCCATTGCCTTTCCCCACATTTGTATTACACTTGTATATTGAAAATATGACATGGCTGAGATGCACCGTGGCACATTCCAGCACTTTAACGCAATTATATTTGTTTTTGTCAGGATTCTGAGCAGAAAGCTTTTCCTGACTGGTCACTTTGATACTGCAAATTCATAATAAACGTCATGGAATTAAACAAGTATGAATAGCATAATGCCCAAAACAGCATCGGATGTGACCTCAAGGAATGCTGAAGGAGCTCAGCTTCAGGATGACAACATGCTGGCTTCTCCAGACTGGAACAGAGATGCCCAGGAAGATGATACTGCTCTGAAAGAAAAAGAGCAATCTGGCATGGCTGCTGGAGCCAGGGAGCCAAGACTGAGGGAGCCTCTGGGGCAGATAACTAGCTGGAGTTCGCAGACTTTCCTCAGTAAGGAGGATGAGGACAAATCCTTAAAATATTCCAAATATAGACTAGGAGGGTCAGCTGACAGTGTATTGTCTCTAGCTTCTTCTGAGCCTTTCGACCCACTTGAAAGGAAGACGTTGAGATCTAGCCAATCAGAGGGTGCTTTGGCACATTCCTCAAACATAGGTCAAGAAGGCACATATGGAAGACATAAACCAACACCAGATACTACTCAAGACATTGTGGATGATATAATAGGTGATGAAGTTGCTTTCAAAATATCTGTTCAGCTGATTAGTAATAATAATAATAGTAGTACACGTGCTATTCACAGCATAGCTTCCAGAGACATTTACCCCCAGATACACACTGGACCAGCAAGTCATGGTGAAGCTGCCTACTTAGAACATTCTCCAGATACTGCACTTTGTTTGCTTGCACCCTGCCCAAGGTCAGAGGGGCTTCCAGAAGATGGGATGCCAGATGGACAAGCACTCAGCTTGGCTAATCTACAGAATTTGCTTGATTCACATGAAACGCTGATGTTGTCAGAGACAGAAACAACAGCATCACAGTGCTTCTCTGATAGATCCTTTGTCGTAATGAATCAGGAAAGTCCTGGTTTAATCCACGGGATTAAGATGATTGCAGCATTGTCAAAGAGCGCATATGGCAGTGGCACAACAACATTTGCAGACAGGGTTTCTAACACTCATAAGGTAAGAAGCATACGTATGTGAGCGTGCTTAGAAGTAGTGTATTGTCTATTGAACACAGGAACATAGAAAACAAACTAGGGCTTTCATGGTTTGGGGGACTGGAAGTGGAATATAATGCTTCCACCCTAGGTTACTGTTAAAAATTCAGATCATGTTGCTAGTGGGTGGAATTTCCAAAATCATCTCAAGGAGTTAATTGAAGAGCTCCTAGTGAGTTTCAGTGGGACTTGGGCCCCTAACTCCTTTGATGACACTTGAAAACCCCATCCAACGATTGAATGTTTTATCACTTGGGCCTGGTCCACATTGGGGGGGAGGGTCAATCTAAGATACGCAACTTCAGCTACGTGAATAACGTAGCTGAAGTCGAATATCTTAGATCGATTTTTAAAAGTACTTACCGTGGTCCACACGGCAGCAGGCAGGCTCCCCCGTCGACTCCACTTACTCCTCGCACGGAGCTGGAGTTCCGGTGTCGACGGGGAGCGCTTCTGGGATCGATTTATTGCATCTAGACGAGACGCGATAAATTGATCCCAGAACATGGATTGCTACCCGCCGAATCGGGCGGGTAGTGTGGATGTAGCCTTGGCTATTCAGTGGCCTCTGTGGTCCCCACTCCATGTGCACAGGGGAGCTCAAGAAGCCAATAGCAACTGACATTCGTTGGTTGTCACAGCTAAGAGGCCAAGAATTGAACTAACCTCTTGTACCTAGTGGTTGGGTAAAAGGTGATCTCACCCAAACAGCCTGGAGCAAATTCATGGGGACAGTTGCATACTGTGCTGTTCCCTCTCATGGGAATAGACAAAGAACTTGAGACTCCAGCACTGCTATTTGTCAGCCCTAAATTCACATAAACATTTTACAGTAATGGAACCATATATAAATCTTGTTGTCACCTCCCCCCTGCTGCCTCTGCCTAACTAGCTAAAATGTTTTTTTTTCTTATTTCTGTTTTTTAAAAAAATCCATACTTGTATCCTCTTAAGTCGAGAAAATCCTCTCATTAAAAACAAAAGGGAAGGGAAAAACCAGCTTCTGTTCATCTCCATTTCTAAAGCACACAGTACGAGGGCTCGAAAGAGAGAATGAGCCTTTACAGAGAGCCCTGCTGTCTCCCACACCAGAAGCGAAGGAGGATGGAGGTAGGGAGTGTGCAGGGAAAGCCAAGGATAGGGGAGGTGCAAGGATAGATGTGGGAGCAATACTCGACATACTTCGAACGAGGGGGAACAGGGGAGGGGGAAGCAGCTTTATAGTAGCCGCTCATCCGTATTGCTGGGGTCAGGTAAGGCTGCGGAATCTTCTTTGCAGTTAATAGCTGCTACATGGGGTAAAAATTGCAGATACTCTTGTTTAGGGCTATATGTGGAGCGGGTTGATTGTATGTGTGTGTTGATGGGCATAAGGAAGGAGAAGCTGCTTTATAGAAGCAGTTGAGGGCTGCACTTGGGGTTAAAGAGCACTGCAGCATGTCTTCTTGTTCGCAGATCAAAGTAGGAATCAAGGCTTCTAATCTGCCAAGTCCTACTGCCTGCCTCATCATCCACTGCCTGTGCAAAGCTGGGCTCAGGGAGAAAATTAAACCGACGCTGATCGTACCAAAACAGAGCAATGTCAATCTATTTTTTACTTGACTATTTTTAGCGATGCTCACGTTAGCAGGTGGTAACTGGTAGATTTTAAAACAATACTGTTGTCAAGGGGTACAATACCATTGACAACCAGCTTCATTATAGTTATTAGTACATGAACAAAGGAACAAAAAGTGTTATCTATCTTCTGCTAGAGTGAAACTGAAGGTAATTTACTAAACAAAAAGAGGCAACAATGGAAAAGAAATGCAGGGCCCAATTTTCTCATTTACACTAAGATTCCTTTACATTAGTCTGGCAGTGCAAAGGGGTCTTCAGAGGTGCTTTATTTACATTCAAGGCTACTTCAAGCCTCAGTGTAAGTGAGAATCAGGCCTCTAAATTTCAAGTTACTAATAAAGATTTGAGAGTAAGTCTGTCAAGTGATTAAAAAAATTAATCGCAATTAATCGCACCGTTAAACAATAATAGAATACATTTAAATATTTGTGGATGTTTTCTAAGGTTTCAAATATATTGATTTCAGTTACAACACGGAATACAAAGTGTACAGTGCTCACTGCGTTTATTTTTTATTACAAATATTTGCACTATAAAAAACAAAAGAAATAGTATTTTTCAATTCACCTAATACTAGTACTATAGTGCAATCTCTTTATCATGAAAGTTGAACTTACAAATGTAGAATTATGTACAAAAAAATAACTGCATTCAAAAATAAAATAATGTAAAACTTTAGAGCCTACAAGTCCACTCAGTCCTATTTCTTGTTTAGCCAATTGCTCAGACAAACAAGTTTGTTTACATTTGCAGGAGATAATGCTGCCCACTGTTTCTTCACAATGTCACCACAAAGTGAGAACAGGTGTTCTCTTGGCACTATTGCAGATATTTACATGCAAGATATTTACATGCCAGATGCGCTAAAGATTCATATGTCCCTTCATGCTTCAACCACCATTCCAGAGGACATGCATCCATGTTGATGATGGGTTCTGCTCGAGAACAATCCAAAGCAGTGCAGGCTGACGCATGTTCATTTTCATCATCTGAGTCAGATGACACCAGCAGAAAGTTCATTTTCTTTTTTGGTGATTCGGGTTCTGTACTTTCCGCATCAGAGTGTTGCACTTTTAAGACTTCTGAAAAAGCAGGCTCCACACCTCATCCCTCTCAGAGTTTGGAAGGCACTTTAGATTCTTAAACCTTGGGTCGAGTGCTGTAGCTATGTTTAGAAATCTCACATTGGTACCTTCTTTGCGTTTTGTCAAATCTGCAGCAAAAGTGTTCTTAAAATGAGCAACATGTGTTGAGTCATCATCCAAGACTGCTATAACATGAAATATATGGCAGAATGAGGGTAAAACAGCAAGAGACATACAATTCTCCCCCAAGGAGTTCAGTCAGAAATTTAATTAACACTTTTTTTTTAATAAGCGTCATCAATATGGAAGCATGTCCTCTGGAATTGTGGTTGAAGCATGAAGGGACATATGACTCTTTAGCGCATCTGGCACGTAAATACCTAGCAATGCTGTCTACAAAAATCCCGTGCGAATGCCTGTTCTCACTTTGTGGCAACATTGTAAGTAAGAAGAGGGCAGCATGATCTCCTGTCAGGGCCGACTCCAGGCACCAGCCTACCAAGCACGTACTTGGGGCGGCACCTGGAGGGGTGGGGGCAGCACTCAAGGTTTTTAGTTTTTTTTTGTAAATTAAAAAAAACAAACAAAAAAAACTTCCTCTGGCGCCCCTGCCGGGGCAGCGGGGCAGCTGTGTGCTCCGCTCCCCGCCGGGGCAGCGGGGCGGCCGGCGTGCTCCGCTCCCGGCCGGGGCAGCAGGGCCGCCGGCGTGCTCCGCTTCCGGCCGGGGCAGCGGGGCGGCAGGCGTGCTCCGCTCCCCGCCGGGGCAGCGGGCGAGCTCCGCTCCCCGCCAGGGCAGCGGGGCGGCCGGCGTGCTCCGCTCCCGGCCGGGGCAGCAGGGCCGCCGGCGTGCTCCGCTTCCGGCCGGGGCAGCGGGGCAGCCGGTGTGCTCCGCTTCTGGCCGGGGCAGCGGGGCGGCCGGCGTTCCGCGCTCCCCACTGGCAGGGGGAGCGGGGCGGCGGGCATGCCGCCCTCCCCACTGCCCCCCCCCCCATTTTGGCGGGGCGGCATTTTGGGGGGGGGGGTGTTTTGGCCGGCGTTGGGGGGGGGGGCGGCGCTTGTGGGTTGTTGTTTTTTTTGCTTGGGGCGGCGGAAAAGCTAGGGCCGGCCCTGTCTCCTGTCTTAGCGAGTGGCTGAACGAGAAGTAGGACTGAGTAGACTTGAAGGCTCTAAAGTTTTGCATTGTTTTGTTTTTGAGTGCAGTTGTGTAACAAAAAAAATCTACATTTATAATTTGCACTTTCACAATAAAGAGACTGCACTACAGTACTTGTATGAGGAGAATTTAAAAATACTGTTTGTTTTATCATTTTTACAGTGCAAATATTTGTAATAAAAACTATAAAGTGAGCAGTGTACACTTCATATTCTGTGTTGTAATTTAAATCAATATATGTAGAAAAACATCCACAAATATTTAATAAATTTCAATTGGTATTCTATTGTTTAACAATGTGATTAAAACTGCGATTAATCTCAATAAATTTTTAATCGTGATTAATTTTTTTAATTTAATCGCTTGAGTTAACTGTGATTAATCAACAGCCCTAATTGAGAGTAATGGCAGGTATTGTAATTACCTGGGTACTATTAACTCAAAAGAAAACCGGTGAAGAGCACACACGATCAAGAGACATATTGTATATGTATTAAGAAAGTAAATCTGCCAGGCACCAAATGTTGCTGTTGCAGACGATAGTATAATTCTGAACCTTTCACAATAGGCTGGATTTGCTATCATCCCAAAGAGCGTGGGCAGAAATTCTCCTTTGTTGTAGGCTGACAATCACCCTGCACAGTGCCCTTTTAAATACCTGGATAGTACACAAGTTATGATTATAAATGTTGGAGCTGGCCAAAATTAAAAGTGGCTTCTCAGTTTAATGAGTCCTGCCCCTTCTCTGTACATTGAAGCGATGTACTGAGCTGATCAGATTTTGCTACGAAGCGAGTGTTCAGACCCGCTGATCCCCTTGGTATTGACTGACATTTTGAATGGCAGGCCACAACTGCAGCTGCTCCAGCAGTCTTGCTGGCTGAAGCCGCATCTCTTGTGCTTTGTGTTGTTTAAAGCCTAACACAAAGGGTGACATGGATGTAAATGGAAGGTAATGCCCTCGCACAAGGAGCTTTGGGGATGCTGAATTTGGGATGCATGAGCACAGAGTGACTAACTAGGACAATGAAGGTAAAATGAAAGAAACAGCTGTTAAGTTTGGTCAGGGATTTAAAACAAAAAACCTGAAATACAGCCTTTGTGCACAAAACAATAAAAGAAAGGGATCCTCTTGATGGCAGCTTGTCTAAAATAAGCCTTGTGTGTGTAAAAACCAGATAAATCATTCCAGTTGCTATTTAGAGTCTGACATGGTATGGTGTTTGTATGATTATATGCTGATGCCTAGAAGATGTTTTTGCAGCAAACAGTATTTAAATACCCTGAATACTGATTATCTGCCAGAAAAATACATTTATAATTTGATCTGCTTAACAGTCATTACCTTCAGGGACATTTTTGGCTCAACAAAACTTAAACAACTGTAGAAATTTAATTTGACCAGTTTCTTTACTCATCTTGAATGCACTGTGTTGCTCCAAGATCTCACTTCTATCTATTGATTCTTTTATGTTGTATTTATATTGAGTCTTTGATGAGATCTCATTTTAATGGCTCTTTGCTTGTGTAACCATTTATTCAGCTTTAAAAGTTTACCCTATACAGATGTAGGTGACTTAAAAAGAAAATGTAAGCCGTATCATAGGAATATAAACATTCTGAAACTATACTTCTTTTTTAGGTGTTCATTCAAATACACAACCAACTGCTAATTATGATGTATATATTATAGCGGTAACAAGCTAAGAATTGTTTGCCTGACATTTAAAATACCATATTTAACTGGGTCTAATGGTAAATGGTTCTTCTATTTCAGCTACATGGTATATTTTTAATATATAATTTAATGTATGAACTCATTCATTTTATCTGTGGTCTCAGCTGCTTTAGAGCTCTCACTTTGCTGCTAACAGCAGACTGTTAATAACTAGAATACCCTTTGTTATACTTTAAATACTAGGCAACAGAGACAGAAGAATCTCAGGATATATCCGTGCATCTGCTGCAATCCCTGGTTGAGAGAGCAGAGGAAATTAATCAGCTCATGAAGAAAGTGCAGATTGAAAACCAGCAGCAGTTGGAGGAACGGGGCCTACTTTCTGCAGAAAATGAAAGGTTCAAAAAGGAGGTAAAAAGGATTTTGCTCATATTTTACTGTGACTTTTCTGTATCTCAAGTGTGTGATGCCTCGTTCTGGTAAAAATAGCTGTGAAGTCCTTAAAAGAGAATGATGCGTTCATGCAAGGTTTGCTTTAGAATCACAAAATTGGAGAAATGTAGGGCTGGAAGGGACCTCAAGGAAGTCAGTGAGTCCAGCTCCCTGTGCTGAAGCATGAGAAACTAAACCTAGACTGCCGATGACAAGTGTTTGTCCAACCTGTTCTTGTAAACCTCCAGTGATGGGGATTCCATAATCCCCCGGAAGCCTATTCCAGAGCTAACTACCCTTATAGTTATAAAGTTTTTTCTAATATCTAACCTAAATCTCCCTTGCTGCAGATTAAGCTCATTACTTCTTTTCCTACCTTCAGTAGACACGGAGAACAATTGATCACAGTCCTGTGTATAACAGCCCTTAACATATATGAAGATTGTTATCAGGTCCCCCTCAGTCGTCTTTTCCCAAGATTAAACGTGCCCTTTTTTTATTTAACCTTCCTCATCATGTGTTCTAAAACTGTTTTCATTTTTGTTGCTCTCCTCTAAATTATCTCCTATTTGTCAACATCTTTCCTAAAGTGTGGCACCCAGAACTGCACACAGTACTCCAACACAGGCCTCGCCAGTGCTGAGCAGAGCAGGACAATTACCTCCTGTGTCTTACATATGACTATCTTGTTACTACACCTCAGAATGATATCAGCCTTTTTCGCAACTGCATCACATCGTGGAGTCTCATTCAATTTGTGATCCACTCAGATCTTTTTCAGCAGTACTACAACCTAGCCAGTTATTCTCCATTTTGTAGTTGTACATTTGATTTTTCCTTCCCAAATGAAGTACATTGCACTTTATTGAATTTCATCTAGTTGATTTCATACCAATTCTCTAATTTGTCAAAGTAGTTTTGAATTCTAATCTTATCCTCCAAAGTGCTTGTGATTCCTCCTATCTTGGTGTTATCAGCAAATTTTATAAGCATACTTTCCACTGCATTATCCAAGTCATTAATGAAAATATTTAATAGTACCAGACCCAGGCCTGACCCCTATGAGACCCCCACTACATACACCCTCCCAGTTTGAGAGTGAAGCATTGATAACTGTGTCAAATATCTTACTAAAAATCAAGATATATCACCTCTACTGCTCCCCCCCCCATATACTAGCACAGCAACCCTCTAAAAGAAGAAAATATAGGATAAACAGCACTTTAAAAAATGAGAGACAGAGCTAGAACAGAAGGCATATTTCTTTAGTTTGATACCAGTAATGCTAGTTGATGTACTGTCCTGATCTTGCTGCACTTTACACTTCTGCTGCTAAATGTCTGTGAAATTACAGTCACCTGCCAATATTGTATAGAAGTGAAACCTCTGACTACATGCAGATAGTTATCTGTGGTCAGGATCCCTTTCAACATGTGAAAGATATGAAATAAACGTATTGATATTGCACATGCAATTCTTTGTTACCCACATAATCCTTTGACTGTGTCTTTTGTGACCATATTCAACTATATTTAGTATTATGTCTGGGCAGAACCTTAGGAATTGTAAGAGATGGGAACAAATCCTTATAAACTACTGATGATTCCAGATATTTGTTCCCTTGTTCCTCTTTTGAAGATATCCAAAAAACAATAATAATATAATTGGAGATTAATTTGTTGTTACTAGTTCTTTCTCTCCACTTTGTTTACTCATGTGACTATTCTGGGGGGTAGCAGAAGGTTCCAAAAATCAAGGATGGGTCCATGCGTATATGGGAGGGGTTATACATTCGTATATTGAAAATAAAACCGTTTTTGTCTCAATAACAGGGCAGTTAATTTTAGATTTGGTACAGTTGCATTGCATATACTTTAGTTTGATAGCTTTCTACTGAATGCTACATGTTCAGTGGGCAAATTTGATTAGATATTATGATTTTTTTTCAAACAAGCAGGGTGTGTAATTGCACACATAAGTAACAATTGCACATGCAGATGAAAGACCGGCATGCAAAAGTTACTAGAATGGACCCTTTGAACTCTCAGTTACCTGATTCGTTCAGTCACTGCAAATGAATGCAATTTGAGCATGGAATGTCCCACGTAACTCCTTTGAAAATCTAGACCACACTGCCCATTAATGAGAAGTGTAGCTAGGTGCAAGAATATATCCTGTGTGTTTAATGTCAATTAGATTTGAAATTATTTTATATATATATAGAAATATATATAATTTAAAACCATCGGTTCAAGGCCTGGTCTTGTAGCTGCTCCCTGTGAGTTGTGTCCGTCTGAAAGATTTCAGGAGTTCTCCCTTTTTGGTGAGGGGTAGGGGTTGAAGGTAGAGAGAAACTTTCAATCCTCGGTTCAACAAAAAACCTCAAGTACTACAGCATCCCCCATAATCTATGACCAGTGCGCATCTACTACCAGGGGGTGCATTCAAACAGAAAACCCCAGCTGTACCTCACGTTGATACACAGACACTGAACATTAAACCCCCAAGTCGTTTCTCACTCGCTCTAGCTGGGGAGATTGATTGTCCAAAGTCACGTTCTAATTGTCTGGTTGGGCCCTTTGGATGTGGTCAGTAACTTATTACACCAGTTCCGAGTTGTGCCCCACTGAGATCTCACCCCCACACAGACATTTAAAAAAACCCTACATCCATTATGCTTAATAAGCTTTAAAAAATGTCTCCCCTTATCCTTTTCCCCATCTGTGCTCAAAACAGACAGTTGAGGGGGCTGAGGAACAAAGCAGCATCTAGATGGGGGTGAAGAAAGGCCTGGATTGGAGGGCAGTGTTAAGTAGCTCTCTACTCCTGGAGTTCAGATGCCTGATTGCTAACAGGTTGTAGCCCAGTGGTCATGGTCAACGCTGTCATAAAAAAGAAAAATCACAAAATTAGGTATTCTTCAATATCTCCAATTTCATTTTTGTGAAATGATGTGGTGAGTTGAAGGAGGCATCTGAATCAGAAACTGCTGCTGGGTTACAGGAGAAAAGAGGGACCCAAAGAGTCCAGAAAACTTCAGAAGAAAAAAAAAAGACAAATGTTATAAATAAACTAAGTTAACAATAAATAGATTCAAAACGGAGAAAACCATTCTTTTACCATGAGCTGTGTTTCAATGGGAAGGATACATTGTACACACCCAGCTCCACCTCACAAATAAAGGTCTTTTAGCAAGGATACCAGTGGGCAAATTAGTGACTAATAGTGGCTTCTTTCTACTCCCATTGAAGTCACTGGGAAGACTCCCATTGGCTACTATGATGCAAATCAAGGCCAAAGTGCACCTTTTGGGCAGTTGAAGGCCATCAGTTTGTGGTCTCCTGTCTTGCAGTATACTTGGAACTGTGCCATCACCCGATCAATGCACATTCTGTTGCAACTTATTTGCGCACACAATGCCTACTCCTCTGATACCCCTCCCCCTTCCCGGTTTCTAAAGTAGACATGCCATTATACATTAATGTGATCACAGACATACATCCTTCAGAGTTTAGGAGACATATTTATTTTGGCCCACTTGCTGCTGAAAATGAGAATTTGTCCTCGGTGTATATTACCCATTGAAAAAAGGTTTTGATTGAGTGATACCTGGAAAAACAGCTGACATAACCCCCCCTTAATGACAATTTAATGCACTCAGTAACAGTAATGTCATGCATAACATCAAGCAGGCAAAGTGAAAAAAATGTATTTGAAGTACATTCAGTTAAGATGATATAAGGATCAGTCCTTGAATAAAATCAAAATTAATCATTTAGCTGCAGTATATTGTGAAGTAACATTTAAAGCAGCAGCAATAACAAAAGCTATTCTAAATGCCCCAACATTCAATTAATTTATTTTTTTCATCCCGTTTCCTTGCCTCTCTGTTTGGCTTATGTGAACAAATAACCAACTTCAACCGAATCACTGGTGTAAATTGGTGGTATTCAGGATCAGAATGTACAGCCACGTAGCTAGCACCAGCGAGGAGTTTTTTTTAAAGGGGGCTGTAGCAAATCTGGGACACAGGAATGAAATGCTTCAGAAACAGATAATCTGGGCTCTTCATTAGACAGATGGCAATGCCAGGAAAGGGGATAAAAATAGTTTTGAACTGTTGAGCTGCTGCAGATTCATGGTCAGAACAGAAGATGCTCTGCAACACAAACTCAGAGCAGTTTCACATTTTTATTTACTAAGGAGCATAAGAATGAAGGAGAAAAATAGGGAGACATATGGGTGAAGAGTAAATGTATGTGTAATAGTAAGAATAAAAAGAAAACTAAAGCAAGTAATAAAAGGAAGAAAACTCTGAAAAGCTGTTAACATTTCCTGTTAACAATAAATGCTATTAATGCTAAACAAATGGATTTCATTATCAGGAGGCAAGGAGTTTTAAGGAAAAGATGACCACTCCCAGTCACCTCAGCTTGGACCACAGCTCACCTTTAATACTACAGCAGCAAATTGGTATGAAGCAATGTCATTTATCTGGGTCTGTTGTTCCTTTTCTTTGTCGGACATTCACAAATTAGCACATTCTTTTTGGCAGGATATCTTTCACCAGGCAATTAGAAGCTACAGTAGGACCTCAGAGTTACAAACACCAGAGTTACGAACTGACCAGTTAACCACACACCTCATTTGAAACCGGAATTACGCAATCAGGCAGCATCTGAGACTCCCATAGGCGCCAACTTCTGGTGGCGCCGGTGGGGGCTGACGCGCGGCGTCAGGGGTGGGGCCCCGCCCCCGACGCCGGGCCCCGCCCCCGATGCCGGGTGACGTTGCGGGGCCCCGCCCCCGACACCGACGCAACGTCGCCCAGCATCGGGGGCAGGGCCCCGCAACGTCTCCCGGTGCTGAGGTGAGCTTGCCGCGGGTCCCGGAGCTGGCGGGGAGCTGGGCACGAGTCCCGGGGATGGCGGGGAGCTGCCGGTGGGTGCTCTGCACCCACCAATTTTTCCCTGTGGGTGTTGCAGCCCCGGAGCACCCACGGAGTCAGCGCCTATGGAGACCCTCCCCCCAAAATGCAAGCAAATACAGGACAGTACTGTGTTAAATGTAAACTACAAAAAAATAAAGGGAAAGCAGCATTTTTGTTCTGCATAGTAAAGTTTCAAAGCTATTTAAGTCAATGTTCAGTTGCAAACTTTAAAAGAACCATAACATATTGTTCAGAGTTACGAACATTTCAGAGTTACAAACAATTCTTAATCTGAATCACAAGGCCCTTGTCAGGGTTCCCTCCCCACTCTAAACTCTAGGGTAAAGACGTGGGGACCCGCATGAAGAGCTCCTAAGCTTATTTCTACCAGCTTAGGTTAAAACCCCCCAAGGTACAAAATTCCCTGCACCCTGAGAAATGCTTCTGTCACTGCCACCATCAAGTGTTTTAAACAGGAATCCGGGAAAGGAACCACTTGAAGTTCCCCTTCCCCCCAAAATACCCTCTCAAGCCCGTACACCCCCTTTCCTGGTAAGCTTGAGAATAATCTCCTAACCAATTGGTTACACAGTGATCTAAAAACCCACCCCCAGGGTTTTAAAACCATAGAAAACAGTCAGCTTCTTAAAAGAAGGATTTTATTAAAACAAAGAAGGTAAAATCATCTCTGTAAAATCAGGATGGTAACTATTTTACAGGGTACTCAATTTCCAAACTCAGAGGGATTCCCCCTCTGGGCAAAACCTTAAAGTTACTGAAAAAAACAGGAATAACCCCTCCCTCTAACACAGGGAAAGCTCACCAAGCAAAACAAACACTAACCTACTCGCTATGCTGACTAAACTTACTTTAGAAAAGTGAGGTTTGGTGAGAAGATGACTGGTTGAGGAGATTGATTTTCTGCAGGTACTTCTTGTCTTCCAAGACCACTCTGACTCAGACAAAGAGCCACACACACCTTCCCGCCTCCCAAGATTTGAAAGTATCTTGTCCCCTTATTGGTCAGATGCCAGCCAGGTCAGGTGTCAGTCTGGCTACCTGCATTTCTTAACCCTTTACTGGTAAGAGGATTTTATAGCACTGCATCCGACCCTCTCCCCCTTCCCTTTATTTTTATGACATCCCTGATCTCAGGTGGGGCCCGAGGTGCTATCATAATACAAATAGTAATCATAGTTTGTTTAGGTTAACCTTAAATGTTCTTGTTCTTTTTAGCCTTGCTAAAACTTTTCAGTGACACTTCATACCCATATGTCATTTAGCAAATTCTGCCTGAGCTGCTTGTTTTAAGCTACAGTAGAACCTCAGAGTTATGAACACCTTGGGAATGGAGGTTGTTCATAGAATCATAGAATCTCAGGTTGGAAGGGACCTCAGGAGGTCATCTAGTTCAACCCCCTGCTCAAAGCAGGATCAACCCCAACTAAATCATCCCAGTCAGGCTTGACAATGTGGGGAAGGATAATCCCTATTGAGTCTAAAACTAGGCACAATAACGCTAAGGAAAAGGGAGGGTCCCCACTGTACCTAGGTAATAGAGAGAATATTAACGATGTGGAACAAGTTTATAGGAAATATGGACGTGTGGTTAAGGCACTGGACTGGAGACACATGTTCAGTTTCTGGCTCCTTCTCAAACTTTCTGTATGACCTTGGGCACAGAATCATAAACAAGCCTATGTCATTCCCCCCATCTCCTGTAAACCTGGTTGTAGAGGGTGTGCTAGTGGCAGGCTTGTAGCACATGATGCTGTGGGACTCTAGGCTATGCTACAGCCCAGGACAGGATATTCAGACATTGCTTTGACTTACCACAAGGGTTTGTTCAACCCTGGAGCAGCGTAGAATCTGGAGGACGCAATGGTGGCATTTCTGTATTCCATATATCCCTTCCGCCACGCCCTCCGCCCCGCACTGTCTCCCTGGTCTGTGTAGCTCAGATTCGCCAGGCTCTTCCTGGAGTTCCTGAGCTTTTCTCTGCATACTCCAAAGAGCTTTAGGGCATTTTTGAAACAGAAAAACAAATTCAACCAAGTTGTAGAAAATAAGAGCTTGTTACTTTCTTGCTGGGGTTTGTTCTGAAGTCATGAATCATGGTTCCTGAGAGCATTTTAAAATTAAATCTCTCCTTGTATGGTCTGGTAAATGAAAATATTAAACTCAAACTAAACATTTCCATTAAATTCTCATGTTTTCTTAAGGTTCATATGCTGGCCAACACAAAATCTCTGGTACTGTAAGCAAGTTCTCTGGTCGTCCATAACAGAGTGACTGCACCTTTATATTTACCTCAGGAGAAAACTTCTATAAAAACATATTAATAAAAGAGAAGTCACACGAAGAGGGAGAAAAAAACAACCAAATGCTCAGCCACTGTTTTTAGATGTTACACTTTGAAACTGTCTCCATTTTGTAGGTTTTTAAAATGTGAACTAATTGACAGGTCATTCTGCATTACAAAACTGCTTCTGGGAAATCATGGTACTCCGCTATATTAGGTAAGGGCTTGTAAAGACTGGCTGATGGCCAGAGGCCAGGTGAAAAACTAAGAGGTTATTCTTGATTTTTGACAGCTCTCGACGGTCATGTTAATATCTTTTTTAAAAAACATTTCTTTTTGCACTCTGGGGCCCAATCTGGCACTGGGCACCACTGCAGTGCCACTCCCCACATGCACAAAACTTCCTGCTAGTAGATCTCAGTGCAGGGTCTAGGCCAGGGGTTCTCAAACTGGGGGGTCATGCGGGGGGTGGGATGTTGCCAGGGGGTCACGAGCTTATCGTGTGTGGGGGGGTTGTGAGCTGTTAGCCTCCACCCTCAAACCCCACTTCACCTCCATCATTTACAATAGTGTTAAACATAAAAAAGGTTTTTAGGGGGGGGGGGGGTCGCACTCAGAGGCTTGCTGTGTGAAAGAGGTCACAAGTACAAAAGTTTGAGGACCACTGGTCTAAGCATACACTTACAGAAAATACATGTAGTTCTTTATCCAAGTACTACCTGAGAACTTATTCAGACCTCATCACCATCGTACCACACACTCATCATGGCATTGCCCCTCACAACTCTCTTCATGGTGTAACAAAACATGTTCTCCAGTGTACAGTGCAGATTAACTGATTTATGCAAAATCATACAAAGAGCCTGTGGCTTTTTTGTGAATTCAGGTCTTCTGCGTCCCAGTCTAGTGCCCTATTCACTAAACCATGTATTTGGCTTTATATTGCCACATTAAATGCTATGAGTGGAGTAACGTGAGTGATGGAATTTAGTTGTAACTCATACTAACATTAAAAGGAGCCTCACATCAAAACTCTTAGCTAATCACATTGATCATTTATTCCCGGTACTCAACTTTGCCCTCCACTAACACAACTAGCTAATCCAATATTTGTAAAATAACTGTACAAAGGAAAAAAGACTATTTAGAAACAATGTATTTTTTCCCTTGAGCTTTCTCATTATTCCTCTCCTCTAATACACGAATAAAGAATCATATGAGCAAAAATAGTGGCTGCTAGGGTAGCATTTCCACCTAGGAAAGGGCAAATTTTAATCAATAGAACTTCTAACTAAGACCCCGATCCCCTAAACACACACTTACTAAACTCCTGGCACATTAATGACCTCATGTGCCAGCACCTATATAAGTATATGCAGGATTGGGCCTCAAAAAACTTCTCTGTATTCAGCTTCATGTTGTCTTTCATTCCATCTATATTGCATTGGAAAGACACTATTTATGGTGGTTCGGTATTTATTAATCATAAGATTCAGCACTTGCTAAACATTAAGCGCTTCTCAAACTTCATTGCACCGCAACCCACTTCTGATAACAAAAATTACTACATGACCCTGAGAAAAGGAACCGATGCCTGAGCCCGAGCCCAAGCCCCACCGCCCCTGGTGTACGTGTGGGCGAAGCCAAAGCTGAGGCCCCAGATGCAGGGGGCTGTAACCTGAGCCCCACCGCCCAGGGCTGAAGTTTTCAGGCTTCGGCTTCAGCCCTGAGCCTGAGCAAGTCTAATGCCAGCCCTGGTGACCCCATTAAAATGGGGTCATGACCCACTTTGGGGGCCCAACCTATAGTTTGAGACCCACTAACCTCTAATCCCTTTGCCAGAGATGCAGCTACATTTTATTACCCACCTTCCACGCCCCCATTTAAAGAGTTGCCGCAGGCCACACCTGGATTTGGTGTCAGAGCTATTGAGACTTAGGAGTTCTCAATTCCGAATTGGATGCTTAGAGCACTAGCCCACAGCTCTTTCTCCGTAGGAGTGCATTGTCAAAGAATGAATGCAAGGTATGTTTCCCTTTTGACATATCCAAGTCACACACGCTGATACGTTTGTTTTACAGCGAGTCTTAAGAATCAGGTCGGTGATCTTCTGGAGGCCAATGAGGCTGCTGTTCTGGAGCTGGCAAATGCAGGCGAAGAGATTTCACAGCTGAAAAATGAAATGGCTCAATTAAAATCTGAATACCTGCAGAAGATAAAAGAATCCAACGAAGAAAATCATCTTCTCAAGGAAATGGCAAGGAATCTCCCAGGCCAGAGAAAGCCTAGTTCAGGGGTGGTTCCGAGCCGCATACGACAATCTTCAGAAGTTCGAGAGCTGGGACGCCCTGTGGGGAAGGGGGGACTTGGGGCTTCTGCCCTGTGGGGATGGGAGTCTTCTGCCCCACAGCTAACACCTTCAGGGGGGTCAGGGCTTTAGCCCTGCTCCTACTAAAGCCCGAGACTCCCCACCCTGCTGGGCAGAAGCAAGAAGCAACATGGTGGGGCATATAGGGTCATGTACCTCCCCCCATCTTTGCAGAGTTTTCTGGGGTCACACGCTGCTGCCGGGCCCCCTCCGTGCATGGCAGCTGCTGGAGCCAGCAACCTGGGAGCTACAGCTGTGGGAGAGGCAGCAGCAAACATCTGGAAGCTGCAGGGCGGGGCCACTGAGGGTAAAGAGGGTATGCTTGGGCTTTGGGGGCATAACTCGAGCTGTCGGGGGGGGCATAACTTGAGCTGTCAGTGCGGGGGGGGCAAACCTTTAAATTGTGGAACTCCCCCCCCCCCCCACTCTCAGCAGGCACAAGTCATCTCTGGCAGAAGCCCTCAGTCCCATCACCCTGCTGCAGGGCAGAAACCCCAAGCTGCCCCCACCCCAGTTTGGTTATGTGGAGAATGGGGAGGTGTGGGGGGCTCTGCAAGCTGCACTTTAACTGTCAAAGAGCCTCATGCTGCTTATGAGCTGTGGTTTGCCCCCCACCCCCCCTAACCTCGCTGCTGGCGTATGGTGTATTATGGGGAAAGGAGTGTGATGCAAAGTTCTGTAAGGAGAACTTGCACTGGCTGTGCTAGCTCCGTAGTGCGAACATAAAGCCGAGGGGAATTTGAATTTGGATGCCTTGAGTTTCTCCAGTTTTCCCTTCTGGCTGATGGACAGCATGTTACTGGCAAACTCGGGAAAAAGCCACGTCCAACCCCACAGCCATCCCAATGTGTGACCTTCTGGGAAGGGGAAGAGGGGGAAAAATGAGCAGAGCCGTAAGGGGACGCAGTCTCACAGGACTGTCCCTTCTCACAAGAGTCATTTACATCTTATGCATTAAATTGCATAGGTCTCCGTCTGGTTGGCCAAAAACAGCAACACAATGAATGTACACAGTCATCTTGTAGCGTAGCAAAATGAACCAACGAGAATATCTGGTTTATCAAACACACAGACTCAGGCCTGTGCATTCTCTTTCCTCCCACTCCCACCATGCTGGCTTTGCACGGTGTTTTTACCAAACTTGCTGTTTTTTATACAGTACCTCTAGACTTTACAACAGGACATCAGCTCCATCTCATTGATAACAAAAGGGACCTGCTTCACATACAGTAATTAGGCCCTGATCCGTCAAGTCTTTACTCCTGAGAGCAGTCCAATTGAAGTCAATTCCTTCATTGCATGGGATTGTCCCTGTGCGTAAGGTTTCTAGGATTGGGCCCCTAACTGAAAGTAAGGTCCCCAATATTGACAAAGTAGCTTCTTTAATAAAACAAACTTGTTTTTAGTAGTATTTATGAGCAATTGAGGAAAGGACAATATGGTTATATTTCAATTCCAGTTTTAAAGAACAGCACTGAAAGCTACTGGGAAGCATCTACACACACTGCTTTTATGGCTATAATAAAATTAGCTTTCAGTTTTAAAGGTAGGCAACACAGTATGGGGATTTCATGATACACTTGGTGATTTGTATGGCTCATGAACACATATACTCTATCAGCCAAGGAGAGAAATGTACGAGTCACAGCCAGCCTGCGCTTAAATGGTTTAACCATATTTTGCACAATGCTCTGCTATTACTCTATTAGCATCATTATTATTGCATTTCTCCCCTGTTTTTTTTCCATCTTATAGGCTTTCCTGTACTACTGCAACTTCCCAAGCAATTATTCTTGCTATGGAAAGCATGCACGTAGAATTCAAAGCAATTCTATGAATTATTTTAACTCCAATCTGAATTTAAATGAGCATTACAAGGGCTCAGAGAAGATGTATTTGACTTCAAAAGCACATTTAAGAAGTTAGCTTCTGCTCTCTTATGTCTGTACTTTATATAATCTCTCTCTCACACACACATTCTCTCTCCAAAATGTAAAATCTCACCACAGCTACCCTCAAGGCATTATCTAAATGCTATAGGCAATGAAATAATGCCATGCCATTTTTATTTTAAAGATGAACAGGGTGAGCAAGAGGCACGCTCCACTAGCAACCTACGAGCAGGACCTGCATGAGGAGATTTTTCAACTAAGACGCGAGTCCAGGAGGTTGAGAGAACTCAGTCACCAGCTAAATGAGGAAAACCACAGACTGAAAGAAGAGCTTTGGGACGTTAAGAGGGAATACGCACGGCTAGCGCAGATGGCAACAGCCAGAAAGAAGGGTAAAGCAGGCAGCCCCAAAATGTGTCATTTTACAGTTTATTTCTCAGGCTCTTTAGAGGTCTAGGAAAAGACAAGCAATGAAATGCATGACACTGATGCACAGCATTTAAAACATTTTAACAAGTCTACTTGAAATGGTTAGACGTTAAATAAAATACTTCTTCATGAAAACCACGTAGCTCCACTCTACAGCATGTGATATCCCATCATTTTGGAAGTAAAATACAGCGCAGGGTGTTCTAAACTCTGTTCTGTATTTTCTGCCACCGTGAAGTACCTCGTCTTACCCCAGGCTCTAAGAACAAGAGCTATAAAAGAGAGTCTTGGTGAAACACAATGCACACTTGTTTTCTAAGACTCCAGCTTTTACTGGAAAAACCGACTAGTCAATTTGTTTCAATTGCAGTCATGTCTCTTCTTCCATATATTGTATCATGAATGTGGTGCCTTGCGCAAGTACACAATTTACAACCAGGGCTGTACACGTCAGAACAATTTTTCTTGTTATGGTTGGAACTCTGTGCCATACTTGAGACTGTGCAAGTGTGCCTTTTCAGGATGGATGTTATTCACAGCTTGAATTCTCTAATGTACACGGCATTAGGACAGGGCTCAGGACAGCCAGTAGCCTCTCAAGATAGGGTTTGAGCCTATAGAATGGCTCCATCATCTTACTTGGTGAACTTTCTGCTGCTCTCATTTGAAACGTTCCACCTTTTTGAAGAGGCAGTTCCCCTTTAGAAAAGTCTGAATGGTCTTCAACAAATGAGACTGATTGAAACCAATTGGAAAGAGAGAGAGAGTGAGAGTGTGTGTAAAAAGGGCAAAGCAGGACCTACCAATGGTCCTGCTTGAAAAGTCATTGGGATTGGAGAGTGAAAGACACAGCCAAGTAAGAATGAATAGACAAAGCAATGGCACCATTCTGTGCCTATAGAAGCTGGTTCAAATGCTCATTAGAAAGCACTAAAAAGTTATACATTAATTAGATGCACTTATCTTTTTTAATGGATTTTATCCCTTCTGCCATTTACTGAGGGGACACATTTGAGCCACTGGAAACCTTATTCATAAGAGAACAGCTATTGAGCATGGCAGCATGCACACATTCCAAAGGTTCCACATATTTATTGCATTGAAGGCCCTGATTCAGCAAAAGCCTTAAACACATCACTAAGTGCAGGGCTGAAGCCCCATTGGCAAATGAAGGCCAAGGAAAAGGTTTCAAGAGGGAGACGAATCTAAAGGGAAAATGAAGGAGGGAGAGGAACTCACCAATCTCCTTTTTAAAACTAGCAAGGTTGGTTGCCCCCATTCCTCCTATGGGAAGGTAGTTTCAGAATGTCACTGAAACAGGAAGTCTCCCTGGCACTGTAACCTCAGATTGTTTTGCACAGCAGTGTGATGCATCAGGACTCTTCCATCAGGAATTTTACTCCATTTCATTTCAGCTTTTATTTTTCCCTCCAGCAGCTGGGAGACTAGAATACAAGTAGGATTTCTTGCTGCCTACACTGCTACCTCTAACTCCAGCTGTTTGTTTATCCCTCCAATGTAACAGAAGTCTTATATTGGAGGGATAAAAGGAAGGAACAAGACAAAGCAAGCAACCAATCAATCAGCACAGTGCACATGGGTGAAAACGGTGGGAATTTAGATAGATTTTAGCAATTAGAGGTGTTTTAAATCCTTCAAAGATCAAAACCTCCTTCCTTTACAAAGTTTAAACTTGAATTTTCAGAAATCAGCCCATTTTTTTATTTCATTTTTATTGAAAATGGTCTTGTTAATGTAAAAATTTCCATCTCTTGCCAGTGCTTTTTGAATCTCTAAAAACTACCCAGAGAAACACTGAGAAGTGAAAGGCTGGTAATTCGATAATAGACATATCAATAGACAGTAGGTAAAAAAATAAACTCTGCATTCAACTACCCATTTTCAGGCCAGACCACACCACTAATTCCTTGGACTGATCTTCGCAAGAAAGACTCCCAGACTAGAATTCTATCATCAGTGCAGTATAGGTAAGTCATGGGAGAAATGCATGTAATCTTTTTCTATTAACCTTATTATGTTAGGGAATGACACTATAAGCAAGCAGTACACGTTGAGAAGAAATGAGTCAAACTGGACACCATGGAAAAAGCTGCATGAAGTGTAAAATAATGGTATCACCATAATAAATACTTTACTCCCCCCTTATCAGAACAGCAAGTTGCACTCCAGCCTTTACAAGCCCCTTGTGTTTTGTTTTTGTACTGAATGCCCATCTATGCTGAACAATTCTGTAGGCGCACAGTTTTTACTACCTAAAGTAGTGGAAATACGTAATAGATGTATCTTATTCAATTTCCCACCCACAGAATGTGATAAATTGTACCTTCTTGTCAAAAATCTGCTTTAACCAACCAGCATGTCAGAATCTGTTTTGGATATGATGTGCTAAGATGGTATAATTCTCTCCAAGCCCCCATCTGCTTTCATCAGCGTTGGAAATCTTTGTTTTGATATGAGTTGCATACAAAACAAAATGTAATGATCATGATCCCTCATGTTCTTTAAGGAGCAATAAACAATCAGTGGTAGTGTTTTCTCATATCTTTGCTCTTAGCAGAAAAGAAGGTTTACAAACAGATGAGATGAATGGAATTCCCAGAAGCAGAATGGTGTCTATACTCAAAGTTTTCAGCCCCCATGAATGTGATGGTAAGTGAAGCTGAGTTGGAAATTGCCATGCCTGGGATTAAAATATAAAAATAATTTTTAAATTGGGCCTTCACTGGCTTGTGCTTCAGTAATAAAGGTGTGATACTGGGATGCTTAGCTGTATTTCCAGAAGCTTTCCCAACTGAGGCCTTACTGGGTTAACATGCATGTGCAATGACTTCTGTGTGGGCTCCCTATGCACAGCTCATTACAGGTCTATGGTGTGAAACAAGTTAAATGAGGATCCAACATAAAGGATCCAGATAGACAAAATGATAGCTGCTCTTTCTGATAAAGAACAACTTTACTATTAACAACCCTGGTCTACACTGGGGTGGGGTGGGGGGAGAAATCAACCTAAGATATGCAACTTCAGCTACGAGAATAGCATAGCTGAAGTCGACGTATCTTACCTCGCATCCTCACGGTGCGGCGAGTAGTGTAGACGTACCCTTAGTGTTTTCCTTACCAGCGGCATAAGCAGCAAGTGTAAAAACAAACAGACAGAAGTTCTTTTCCCCTTAGACATTTTATACCCTGTAACTTTTACGGTTTGAATATTTCCCCCATTTTTTAATTTAACACCACATAGCCTAATGCCCACTTTTTTAAGCCAGCCACACTGCAGTTAAGGTTAAATGATCCATAACCAGTGCTTCTGACATGCCTAGGTCTAAGAGGTGATAAGCAAGAACTTTTTGCCTTCTTACCTTCACCACTTTTATTTGCTGTTCCTGATAGTAGAAATATTACTTAAGAACGTATATGATATATGGCCCTGTACACCAGTTTAGAAAACACTGATATACAAGTGTTTTGTGATGTGATTTTAACTATGTTGTTTTTTTATTGTTTCACTGGTTTCTGCATTAGTGGTCACATTTAAATAAATAATAAAATCACATTTATAGGCAAAAAGTATGTGTGTAAGTCTCAGAGAATAGAAAAAATTGCCTTTTAAACAAATTCCTTAGCCTAGCATATTCCTTTCTTAATAAATAGAATAGTAATTTTACTATTAAGCCTCAGGTTCATCATAAGCAGCTTAGTTTTAAACAGAAAGTGGAATTTGATAACACATTAAGAAAAGAAAAGCTAAGATCTGCTCCACCATCCATGATGGTGGCTCTTAGGTGCTACACCATTACAAACAACATCATAATACAAGACTGTTAACCCTTAGTGAATTTTTACTGCTCAAAACAGTAATTGCATCTTTAGAGCAATATTTAGAGCTTGTGAAGTCGATATGAGCAAACCTTTTTTTTCTTTAGAAAGGCAACAAGAATGTTCTAAAAGCAATGCCTCCTCAGTGTCTATGAACAGCGAGTCTACAGAGATTCTGATCACTGGATACCATGATACAGGGTTAAAGAAAGAATTTAAGAGAAACTCAAAAGGTACATTGTTTTAACTACATACTGATTAGAGTTGTTCATTAAAACTCTCTCCAGGTCAATTGATGCTTTTTTCTATTGCATTACATAGAATGTTTATTTCCAGTACCTTTTATATCAGTATATATTCTACCTGAACAGAAGAGTTAATTCTGTGGTCAGAAACCTGCTGGTGGTTAAATAATCTTGCCATATTTTCACATGCAATCTACTGTTGTCTTACTATTCAAACAAAGCATTGCGACTGAACTTCAGTCATATTTTGGGGAAATATTTGTATCAGAATGATCACTGCTTCTCAGCTGGGATTACAATAGTACTTCTTTTTGAAAAAGCTGAATATTCACAATAGGAGTCAAACGTTCTCTGATATATACAGTAGGCCCTGGGGTTCAGATACTGCACTGATAGGTACCCTGAAAGTACTTTAGATATGGAAGCATGTTGTACAAATAATATCAAGGAAGCTTTTAGCTTTTAAAGTAAATTCTAATCATTTAACTCTTGTATTATATTTATTTAGTTCTGTTTTCCCTAAGAAAAACCCACAAGAGGGGTGTCGGGGTTTTCTCCCCACTCTGAACTCTAGGGCACAGATGTGGGGACCTGCATGAAAGACCCTCTAAGCTTATTTCTACCAGCTTAGGTTAAAAACTCCCCAAGGCACAAATTCTCCCTTGTACCTTGGATTAAGTAACGCTGCCACCATCAAGTGATTTAACAAAGAACCAGGGAAAAGGACCACTTGGAGTTCGTCTTCCCCCAAACTATCCCCCCAAGCCCTTACACCACCTTTCCTGGGGAGGCTTGAGAATAATCTCCTAACCAATTGGTTACAAAATGATTGAAGACCCAAACCCCTAGGAACAATGGAAAAACCAGTCAGGTTCTTAAAAGGATTTTATTAAAAAAGAAAGGTAAAAATCATCTCTGTAAAATCAGGATGGAAAATACTTTGCAGGGTACTCAAATTCAACACACATGGGATTCCCCTCTAGGCAAAACCCTGAAGTTACAGAAAACAGGAATAAACCTCTCTCTTAGCACAGGGAAAATTCACAAACAAAACAAAAGATAATCTAACGCATTTCCTTGCTATTATTTACTATTTTTTGCAATATTGAGACTCACTTTAGGATGGTTGATAGGAGAAAGTTTTCTGACCTGATGCGTCTCTGCTTTCCCAGAGAACACACACACACAGCACAAACAAAACCTCCTTTGCCCCAAGATTTGAAAGTATCTTCTTTCCCCATTGGTCCTGTTGGTCAGGTACCAACCAGGCTATTTGAGCTCCTTAACCCCTTACAGGTAAGGAGGAATTCTAGTCTACCCTTAGCTGTATGTTTATGACAAGGGGCCTCACCTCTGTGAGGATCCTCTTAGATGAACCATCTTTGTCTACCCATAGAAGAGGCCAGAAACCATACATGGCTTGGGATCCTGTAGATCACAGGGGGGCACTGCAGGAGACCATACCCATCTGCATGGAAGATCTGCAACCCCGCACCAGGTCTGGTATTGGTGGCTCCTTGGCAGCACAGCCCCAGATTGATTTATTTTTTTGATCAACTTCCTCAGGGTCGTGGAGCTCAGTCTCCGCCCTTCCCCCAAGCCTTCAAAAGGGGGGGGGGGTGCAGAGTCTGATCCTTCCTGGAAAACCAACACACAGAGGTTCCCCTACATGCATTGATCCATGGGAGATGAGCTCTTAGGTAAGAGAGAATCTGTGATTAATAGGTATGGCACACCTGCTGTTAGAGATGACTTAGCTTTAAAGTGTCATCTGGAATTTCCAAATTCATAGATCCAGGGCCGGCGCTTCCATTAGGCGACCCTAGGCGGTCGCCGGCATTTGGGGGGTGGCGACTCCCAGGAGGCGATGCGGCAGCTGCTGGAACAGCGCCGGTGGAGGTGAGCTGCTGCCGCAGGTGCGGGAGGCTGCCCCAGCCCGTGGGTTAGCTGCTACAGTGTGTGTGGGGGGAGCGGGGGAGCCCGCCGCCATGGGTGGGGGGCTTCCCCGGCCCGTGGGTTAGCTGGGGGGGGGAGCAGAGAGCCGCCGTGGCCCGCGGGCAGCGGGGCTGAGGAACTGACGTGGCCTGTGGGCGGGGGGCTGCCTCGTGGGGATGGGGAGCTGGCTGCCACGGGGGGGGGGGCATTAGCTGAGGTGGGGGGGGCACAGTGCTGGTGCAAGGAAGTTTCGCCTAGGGCGCGAAACTTCCTTGCACCAGCCCTGCATAGATCACTAGCCTCTTTTTTCTTTTAATTACACAAAGTTAGGGCTTGTGAAATGCTCTGGCTCTTGGGTTCAGGAGACTGAATCTACATCACTAGTAGGCAGGAGCAGTGGCTGTTCAAGTTCCCCATACTGCCTTAAAGTACTTCAGCAAGGTGCTAGAGACGGACTACTCTCTGTGTATGTGCACAGTTCCAGTTCATGGCCAGTTAGCCTTTGGACCTACCTTTGAGACTACCTAGAACACTGCCACTTGTGATGACAGGATATTTAATTTATTAGACAAATCAAACATATGACTATTCGAAATTGAATTGTGTCCGCAGTTAAGTTCACATGGGTCAGCTGACAACCACTTTTGTCCTAAACTGGAATTGAACCAAGGACTGGTATTGAAGGACTTCATCTATCATGATGAGCCATTCTGTTGATGCATCAGTGTATTACTTCCAGACACATAAGACTAAGTTGCCCTTTGTAACCAGGTTTGGTATAAATTTCTGAGGATACCTTTCTAGTCTTCGGTTTAGAAAATCCATGAACTATGTACAATTTCAGTGTACCCTCTGACCATGCTGGTTTTATTGCTGCTTTCAAGATGGTGCATATGAGGAGATCTCAGAACCGTGTGATGATGATGATGATGATGATGATGATGATGATGATGATGATTTGTCTGCAGTCAGTCAGCACAATAGGACACATCATCATAACTCTCTACAGCATGATGCAGATGTAACAACAAGCAGCCTCTCTGCAACGGATACTGGCAGTAAACGTGTCATGAGCAGGTAATTTAGAATTAAGCATTAATTACAATTATTTAACTTAAAGCAAGAAAATTTTGCTAGACATTTTGTCTAATCCCATTAAAAATCTACTCTAAAATAAACCCTACCCCAAGCAGAGCTTTCTATTACCTGGAAAGAAAGAAGAGGAAGAGACTCCATGAAGTCTACTACAGACTCAGCTAGTGCTAATCTGCTTTCCCAGAAGATGCTCAGAAGCTTTGGTGATGGGCTGCAGTATAAAACCTTAACATAGAGATGCTGATGAGCACATCCAAAAACATTTCAGATGTTCAGGCACTGGTAGAATTAAGGTCTCCCTCTCAATTTTCAGTGAAAAGAAATCCGTGTGTAAATCTGCTTAGGAGCATGTGTTGTGTAACTGGGCTAGCTTCCCACTCCTGCCCTCACTTCCTGAGGAATTAGGAATGGTGTGTGAGGTTGAGGGACTGCTTGTATGGCCATTTTCTTAAGTCACTATATTGTTAAAAGCACTTAGTCTCCTGACATACATGCCAGCGGCCTCCCGTGAACAACAGCCAATGTTAAAACGTCAGCTAAAATCTTCAAGTCACCATCCTCATGCAAAGACACAACTGCAATGGTAATGATATGCCTTGCAGAATTCCCTGATGGGCCACACTTTGTGGCTTTGTCAAACCAATGGGTGAAGTGGATTCAAGGGTTCAACACTCCCTGCTTCCAGTTTCTCAACAGACAAGTTTATTTCAATCACTGTGGTGGAGCATGAAGAGAGAATCAGCCATCCCCCAAAACTGTAGGGTTTTTATCTACCAAAGCCAACACCATGAATTGCTTCTGGAAACTACTTTATAACCAGTACAAGACTACAAAGGACCTGTATAAAACACACCATGCTAGAAGCACTAAGTAAGCAGGCACCCACTTACTAAAGTTCTCAAATGGGCATCCCTGTATAGGGAGCCACTGCTGTATGGCAGAGCAAAAGCTTGGATAAATGCAGCGAGGTCCACCTTTGACAGGAAATGTCACAACTTCCAAGCTAACTGTAGGTGAAAAGACCCTTGGCTACTGTGGAACCCAGGGGCAGTGGGTAATCCAAATATGAAGCTCACTTACAAGCTAGGCATCCCCTTACAGTAGATGTTTCTTCACGCCCATCGGTACCATCTTGATTCTCATCCACAAGGTGTTTCCGCGAATTTGCTCCTCTGCCCTACTTCTAAGATATAAACATTCAGAGGGTCCTAACTAATGTTTTTCATAAAACTTATTTCAAACAAGAAAAAACTAACTTGTATCTCACTTGCTTTGTGTACTGTGCCCTTATCATACATCAAAATGTTCTCGCTTAACTAAAGAGTATTGCTGGTTTCACAGCAGCCAGAGTGACTTAGTCTTGACCAAGAGGAAGAGTATCCAGGGCCATTTAGTTGTTGGACTCAGGACATGGTATAAAGGGGGTCCTTTTTCTTCTTGTTGGGAGGTGGACAGCTGTTCATTAGGAACTGAACGGTTATTTCCCACAGGCCAGAGATTGAAGTCATGGCCTCATAGTAGATCAATTGTGTTATCTAACAATTCTTTAAGAGACATTTTTAGATGTACTGTTTTTTTTTTTTAAAGATAGAAAAAACACCTCAGCCTAATTATATATAATTTAATATAATGATTATGACTGGTGCTGAGTTAGCTGCCAAGGTCAGTGAAGTACCATAGACCAAAAACAGGATGGCACTGGCTACCCTAGGGCATGCTGACTTGTATCACTGTGCCAGTGCACACACTCCTTGTTCTCCAAGGGCCACTTCAAAGGGCAAGAGGGTAGTACCGTTTCCATGCTTATTCAGTCTGGTAAGACTAACAAGTTATTGGAGAGCTTGTAAACAGCACAAAATTAAGGTACTATTTGACAAGTTATTACCGTTAGGGAAAAATAAGCAGTTTTCATTATACTCGACTTCAGCGGAATCTTAGGCCAGTGACTTTAGCCCATTGCTAATTAAATGGCTGTATATTTGGGGGATGAGGAGGAGGAAGGAGAATGAAGACAATTTATGATGTAGTCATTCATGTCCTTAATACTTATTGTCTATTGGCAGAATACAATCTATGATTTAGTTTTGCTTTTTAGTTACGTACTCTGTTATTCCTAACCAACATGACAGAGAAAAATCAATATCACCTGTTATAGAATATGATCAAGCTAATTGCAACAGCATTCAAAAAATGCAGTCTTAGGTTAAAAGATTTTTAGAAAAATCTGTCTAAAAGTTAAACAAAAGTAGCACTAAAACTCAACACTATCACACAAACAGAATATTCATTGCATTAGCTTTCAAGAAGATACTGCATGTAAAACACACATCCAAAAAAGTTGCCAGCAGTAAAATGTGAAGCTCAAACTGGTAAGACTCATTTGCAAGTAGACAGGCATTTTTGAAGTCAGTCTTTCTTCAAGTTCACAACCTCCATATGATGCAAGTAGAAAACACTTCAGTAGCAATACTGTATAGTTTTGTAGTACCTTTCAGCAGAACATCTCAAACATTTCAACCTCACAGCAAGTCTCTTATGTAAAATGAATGTAAAACTTCGCTACAACTGGGTAAACTGCAGAATACAGAGGTCAAGAAATGACTTACCCATGGTTACAGGGGCCATGGAAGAGTTGGGAAGAGAACCCTATGTCCTGGCTCCCAGTCCCCTTCTTACGTAATGAGACCATACAAAAAAGGCACACATACGTATGCCTCAAATGGAAACAGGAAAGTTACTTGAGCTGAAATCCTGGCCCTGATGAAGTCTCTGAGAGTTTTGCCATTAACTTCAGTGGTGCTAGGATTCCACCCTTAAAGTGTAAAGAAATGTACTGGAAAATAAAGTATTTCTTGCAAGCATTTATACAGCCCCCGGTGCATGGATGGAATTGGCATGATTGAGTACAAATGCTTCCAAACTTATAGGAAGCAAAACACACAAGCCACTAATCATTTCCACCTTCCCCTCCATCTTACAGCCACTTAAATCAGCAAACTTCCCATTCGGAACTCTGGAATATTAATTTTCTATCCTTGAGCAATCGGCCCAGGACTATTCACTCAGGAAGTCTGTCATTTTATGCCTGATGCTTGGAGGGGCTGAAAATGATAGAACGTATAGAACCAAAGAACTTGTGCAGCTAGAGTTTTGATGGCTGATACAAAGCTAGCAATAGCTCTTAGGAGATGAGAATTAGCTCCTGTTCAGTCCAGGGATCACAGAGCGACCACACATCCCTGCAAGAGTTCCATAGCTATCTCATTTTGCAATAGCAGAACTGGACTGAATGCCCATTGGGGAGCTATTTGGGGGCCAGCACTGGCTGAGTAAGCAGCCTGGCTAAGGGATGTGTATCCTCACAGTAGTTTCCATTAACAGGGTTCCTACGAAGTCCCTGGTACAATTTAAAACTGCCCTTCTCTGATACAGCCCCAAAGGAGGAGCCAGTTCTCCTATGTTGTCAGTATTCATGCATCAGTGAATGTAAATCCTGCCTCTGACATCTGTACTGAATGATGGCAAAAAAATGTTGCCAGCCCCCATGTAACAAGAATTCCATCTTCAGTCTTGGCTCAGGCTCCCGGCCCTTGTGAACTGCTGCTAGAAAAAACATCCCAGGACTTTGCCCAGGGAAGGTTTTGTGGGGTCAGTTTTTTTTCCACCTTGTGCCATGCAGGTAATTTTAGCCTGGTGTGGTTCAGGTGGCCCATGGAGTAACTGTTCCCTGAGTACAGTATCCAGTTTGCTGGCACTCCTCAGTGTATTATTTATACCCTCTGTGGCACTTACAGGGTGCATCACATTTCACAAGCTGTTCAGATATGCGCTATGGATCCAATCCTCTGCCCACTTAAGTCTATGACCAAGCTCCCATCGACTTAGATGGTACAGGATCAAGCCCAAGTCCTTATAACACCTCCTTGATAGGAAAAGTAATCACCTCCATTTTAGAGGAGAAAGCAGAAGCTTGTGGACTTGCCCAAGGCCACACAAAGTCAGCGGCAGAACCAGGATTATAACTCCGGAGCTGATGGACTAAACATGGGACTGAGAGCTATTACCCAGCACTGCCTCTCTGCTCTGGCATGCAGTGAAAGAAGGCAGGCATTCATCCAAGCCCAGCCCATAACACAGAGAAGGCATCAGTCATTAAATTTCCTGAGTGTCATGAGTAATAAAGGGCTTCTTTTGGGCTTCATGGAGAGATCCAACTCTTTGAACAGGAAATTCATCACAAAACTGAGACTTCTCCTGAGAGCCACATCTGTTCTGCTCAGGTCAGCAGCTCCCTCGCTCAGGCTGATAAAAAGATGTACAGTATTGTGTATTCTGATTATTGCTTCTCACCTAGACTGGTGGCTTTTGGTCCCTTCCTGCAGACGTGTAAGACACTGGCTGTGCAGATGTCACATTACACTATGATCATTTGGATTTTCAGTGCTGGTATAAGTTACTTCATGGTGTGAACTGACTGCTTTAAACTCCAATACATTTTTGAAGGACCTAGAAAGAAAATCTATTTGCAGTCTGTAGATTTAGCTTTGTGCAAGCTGTCGATTGCTTTGCTCGAGGCTGAGTAAGGTCTCTCTGTGTAACAAAGTAAAAGCAGTTGATAAATCACAATCCCAACTAAAGGTCTCTTCTATTCTTTTACTTAAAACACACATATAAATGGAATTCAGACCTGCACAAGAATTGGAATCTGTCAGGACTGGAATAGATGCATGCACTTTGAGTTTGAAGAACTATATTGGTTCTACATTACCCGCTGGATCGATGGACAGCAATCGATCCAGTGGGGGTTGATTTATCGTGTCTAGTCTAGATGCAATAAATTGACCGCTGAGCGCTCTCCCATCAACTCCGGTACTCCACCAGGGCAAGAGGCGCAGGTGGAATCGACGGGAGAACGCTCAGACTCTAAAGCTGTTGCCCTGTACCAAAACAGTTTGTTTGCACACTAAGGTTTTATCAGGCACAATGAGAAATACTTAGGATGATGCTTCATTAAGAAATGGAGAGGTCTGGAACTTTGGCCCCTTGGAGATGAGGGAAATGGGGAATATGCCGAAGGTAGGAACATACATGAATATTTCAGGATAGTGACAGGACACAATCTTCTGATCCACTCATCCAGGACATTTTGGTGCACACGTCCACCATGATTTGCTTAGTTCAGGTCCTCTCATCTGGAATGCCTTGCAAGGCCCCTGCTGCCTAAGGAGAAGGCAGGTGAAGTCAGAAGTGTAACTTAGGATGGGAGTGACTCTGCTAGCCTGGAATTTTGCCAGATGGCAAAATCACTCATCACCGCATTTGCAAAGCCTTCAGAGGAGCTCCCCCTCACCCCATTCCCTAACTTTCACAATGCTTACCTCTCCTTTGATCCGTTTGTGTGTCACGGGGCCTTCAACAGGGCCAGTTCCAATTGGTTCACAATACTGGGTGATCTGTTTT
The DNA here is from genome assembly GCA_037349315.1 of Chelydra serpentina. Taxonomy (NCBI): domain Eukaryota; kingdom Metazoa; phylum Chordata; order Testudines; family Chelydridae; genus Chelydra; species Chelydra serpentina. The sequence goes on from JBAIAC010000004.1 coordinate 142,967,491, forward strand.
AAGACTGCATCTTGGCATGGTGCTCCCATGAGTTTAGTGAGCTGGGTTAAGCCACAGTCTCACGAGTAGGGGAAATTCTTGGCACTACAATTGGTCCAGCAAGCACCAAAAGGAGAAAGGGAGGGGAAGCAAAAGAATCGAGAAGCATAACAATTAGTGAAAGAAGATTTACTAGGTCACCTATTCCATTCCCCGACAGAATAGGATTACTCCATATAATACATTTCTAGTGCATCGTCCGATTCATTGTTAGTAAGTCCCAAGTGATGGGCTTTCCTGAACTCAGTCCCAGTGGAGATGCAAATTATATTTTTGTTGTGGTTAGTAACTATGCAGGCAAGCAGTGATCAAGAAGTGCAGTGGGACTGATTATGCATTCCTATCCCTTTATAGTGAAAGAACGTAACAGGAAAAAAATGCAAATCTACCTGAGCTGCCTCTGTGCTGTGGTGGGGCAGAACATCCCTCCCTTCCCGTAGAAATCTTTCTGGATTGGCAATTGAGAATGAAGTCTTAAGAAATGTAAGAATTTCTAACAGGAATTCAGAGGCATTTATCAAAGTGGATCACAAACGCAAAGTTATTTGGTACTCTGAAAAGAAGCCGGCAAACAGAGTTCAGAATTTAAAATTAGTTTCACTCCTTTAGAAAAAGGTTTTGCCCTTTTTTCTTTTCTTTTCACACCAGGACTCCTGTGGGGAAGGTGGTGTTACCAAGACGACCATTTGCACCAAGAAGTGTTATAGACCTGAAAGTTGGAAACCTGGTGAAATTCTCCCGTCCAGCAGGGAAAATCAGTAAAGGAACAATCAAATACTTGGGGCACCTGCTTGGGAGAGAAGAGGTGTATCTTGGGGTAGAACTGGAGGGCAGCAATGAGGGAAAACATGATGGAACATTTCAGGGAACACGATACTATCTCTGGTAAGATTAATCCTATATTTACTTTAAACAAAAAAGCCTCTTACCATTCCCCTGAAAAATCTGTAATTTATGGTTTTATAAAGATTAGAAATTATTAATATGCTTGTCACAATATAATAATCTGCTGATAAATAGCTTAGGTTTTATTTAATCAAAATATGTATAAACAAAGCAAATGTATTTTTAAAACCATTGATCCTGTTCTACTATAACTATTTCATTTCAGTTATACCAAATTAACAATGCAGATTTTATTTTATCTGGCAGATGTCGGTGCACCGGAGGTGACAGTTTTTGTCTGTAACATTTACCTCTTTTTTGAATGGTCTACAAAGTTATTATGAAGTCAGCAAGTTACTGTCATGTTTCTCAAAACAAGCAATTTTAATAGAAGAATCCTAGATTTTTACCAATTAACTAAGAGTAGGAGGGTTCCCCCGCAGTGATTAGTCACTCATTAAACAAATTGCTAAGCTAATGTTGTGGAAAAATTAACCACACGTTGTGTTTGAATCAGAAACGCCAGAGGCTCCTTTATTAATAAAGCATATATGCTGGGAAGCAACACATGGCAGCATGGGATACAACCATGGTGGCTTCCAAATTACAAAAGGCGGTTACATCTCTTACATACCTTTCACTTACATTTACTTGCATTCAAACAGTAGACTTCCTCTTTGGTAGTTTTTCTACCAGACCAAGCAGGAATTCCTTATATGGCATATTGAGTAACAAAATATATTTTTCATTAAAAAGCAAAGTTGTGGTTAAACTGTAGATCACAGAAAATTTAGCTTACCATTGCGGTTTTTTATACTTCTAGCTGAGCTGGCTGCTTATCACCCACTGTACCCCACTTCCCCTTCTGACCTTTGCCTTACATACTATTTTAAGTAAAGGTCTTTGGGACAGACAGGGTGGACCCCAGACACAGCAGTTTACTGTATGAGCAAAAGGGCAAAGAGGGGCTGGAGACTTCTACACTAGAAAAGCTTCCTTTTTGCATAATACACTGAACTACAATACAACTGTATTTTAACTAGTATATGCATATGCTGGATTAACCATATGCTGCAGCTTTAGAACTAAATGACTCAAAAAAGTGGAAAACAGAAAACAAAATATGGATGACTCAATATGTGTAACAAGATTCCATCTCCAATGATCAGTCAAAACTCCCCAGGATAAGTTATCAGTTTCCAAGACAAAGGTTCTCTGATAATTAAGAAACACAAGAGATGCCTATTATAGATTTTTCTTGAACGGCAACCATTCCTATAACACAGTTAAGCCTCAACATCACCTGTGATGGAACACACCCGAATGCCCTTCATCAAAGTATGTAACATTTTTAAAAATGAAGTTGGCCACTACTTAGAAATCAAAGCAAATATCTCTTCCTCTGTCCTTGAGGCAGCAGTCACTCCTCAAAATTTTCCTGACCCTAAATCACTTTATAAACTGAATTGGATTAGCCATAAGAACCAACAGAGACAGTTTGCTTTTGAGGGGACATTTTCAGGGCCACCAGAATAATAAGCAGAGAGCAGGACCAGGTACAGAGTCACCCCAAGTATCCCAATCACACAAATAGTGATGGGAAGCATTAATGGTAATCAGGGACACAACTCAAGACTCCTGGATCATCAGTGAGAACGGATGGGACCTCTATTCTGAGTGATTGTTAACATCTCCTTTGACAAGGAGAAACTGCCCCCAAACCTAAAACATGCCATTGTCTAGTCAGTATAAACCACTATACAGACTGAAATACATATGGCATCCAAAACACATGAAATCCATGTTTGTTCTCGCTTCCCTTTTTTTGACTATTGCTGCCCCTGGCTTAGGCTTCAGTCCTTCTTTTGTAGTCTTGTTAGTGTGAGAAAATTTTGAAACTTCAACATTCTGAGGTTTTTGCAAACAGGAAAAAAAAATCACATTCTGTGGTTTTCTCCCCACTTTCTCTCTCAAGAACAGTATGATTCTTGAGAGACAATGAGCCCATTTTCACTGCCAGGTCATCTAGTTTTGAAGTAAAATGAATACATTTTCAAATTTATTTAGGATAAAGATTGTAATGCATGGTGTGGCCACCTGTCTCTGCTTGCAAGTTAATAGTTGGTGCACTTACCAATCATTTAGTATTTCCTAGACCAGACCAGCAAAAAGGGGTGTCAAGCCATAATGGTCTTCCAGGTTCCTAACAAACACAACATTACACCAAATCAGCAGACTGAGTTCAAAGGTGAAAAAGCTGGTTTTCATTTTGGTTTAGGGCAAAGTCCTACTGTCAGTTCTGCAAAATTTGGTATCAGCTGAAATATTGCATATTTAGGAGCAACAAAAGTTTGGAATCCAGATCTTTCAGATCCAAGAGCAAAATCTTATTCTGTTAGCAAAACCAGATTTTGCTATACTGATTTGCAGAAATGAAAATTTTTCACTTGAATTAAAAATCATGAAATACACCCCATACATGTGCTTTATTTGGAGAGAGGGAGGAAAGCCACATTTTGTTCTTAACTACTGTGGGGGTTTTTACATGAGCCTTAAGACAGATCTTTTGTGAACATTAACTGAATGTTTTGTATGGGTTTTTTTTCCCCCGTAGCAAACCTAACAAAGGAGTATTTGTGAACTTCAGCAAGGTCATTATGGCATGGGAATAATGAATCCAGGACTACCTATAATAAAAAAAAACCCTTATATGAGCCTATGGACTTTTACAGCAAGTTACTGGCATGCTATGCCCTTTGACTATCTGCAAGGAAACTAATTATATTGTTATACACAGTGCATTTGCCAAAAGTCTATTGATGTATTTCCTACAATTTTTTATAGAAATGTTTATTTTAAAGTATTTTCTGTAACCTTTGTAGACCTTTTTGTAAAATAAACATAAAGTGCTGTCATTCCTGAAGGGAGACTCTTTAATGACTTGATTGGAATTTACTTACCTGACAACAACATAGCATAATCAGCAATTTAGCAAACCTTCTAAATAAGGAATTACCTGTTAAAATAAACACCTGTTCCTATAAAACTTCACATAGCACATTTATAATATACCAGAAGAAAAAGATTCATGCAACTGAAAATCTGAAGTGTTTCACTTATAGGAATGTTTTATGGAAATAGCTTCCTTTTTGCCTCTGTATATAAATTAAGGCCTGATCTACATTAGAAAATTTGGGTTAATTAAACTGGTTCAAACCAGTAATGTAGCTTAATTTAAACCAGGGTAACCCTCACTTAAATTAGTTTAAGTTAAACCAATTTAAATAGGGGATAAGCCACTTTAAGTGCATCTAGAGGTTTACACTGGTTTAACTACACCAATTTAAAAATTAATTTAGTTAATCCAGTAAAATTTTTCAAATATAGACAAACCCTAGTTATCTCAAAGTATAGGACATAATTAAAACCAAAAATCAGCCTTTGCAACATTTTAACAACTGCAGATATTTGCTACTCTAACTTCATTATTTTAATGTTCAAATAAAAAAAAAAATCAACTATTTGTTCACGTTTAGCAGCATGAAATATGCTCTTAAGGTAGCATAACAATGAGCAAATACAAGAAATGCTTTCAGGAAAGGATACTTGTTTTTTAATTTTGAGAAATTAAGGTCTTGTCTACACACAAAAGCAGCAGTTGTTTAACTAAAGGTGTGGTTTAAAAAAAACCAATGTACTGAAACCAGTGCAAATCCCAGCATGGACAATCATATCAGTTTAAATCTTGTTTATATTATTTTAGCATCGAAGCTAAACCAGTGTAAACCAGATTTAAACCAATGTAAATGTTTCACACACAAAGGTCTAGTCTACACCAGGATATTTATCAACCTATTTAAACCATTATAATTGTTTGTGTGGATGCAAACCAAAAAAAGTCCAGTTACTCTAAGGGTAGGTCTATACTTACCCGTCGCGTCGGAGGCGCGGGATCGATGTTCTGGGTTTGATTTATCGCGTCTTGTCAAGACGCGATAAATCGAACCAGGAAGTGCTCCCTCGTCGACGCTGGTAATCCAGCTCGACGAGTGGAGTAGGCGGAGTCGACGGGGGAGCCTGCGCGCCGCGTCTGGACCACAGGTAAGTTCGAACTAAGGTACTTCGACTTCAGCTACGTTAACGTAGCTGAAGTTGCGTATCTTAGTTCGACAGGGGGGGTTAGTGTAGACCTGGGCTAAGAGTGTTGACATGAGGCATTATAGGAGTAATTGTGGCGGTATAATTACACCAGTATAATAATTCTGGTACATTTCCCTAGTAACAAGACCAAGTTGTACCATTTTAAATAAATTAGTTTTAAAACTACACCTTTAGTTAAATTAGTGCAACATTGGGTGTGTCATTGCTAAATAATTAGAGGAGTTTGTAGTGTGGAACAAATTTATCTCTCGTTCCATACTTCACATTCAGTACTTCAATTTCTATTTGGTGCTGATTTTCCAGCTCACATGCTAAGCTGATGCTTCATCCATTCACATTGTTGAAAGCAAAGTGTTAAAACGTATCTTGTTTCTTCCACCTTGCCACAACAAACACTGCAGCTGCAGTAAGGATATTAATGTCTGATTTGTAGGCTACGTGGGAGCAAAGTTTACCTGATCAGAGCTAGCTTCCTTTGACAAAACTTGATGGACGTGGGAAGTTTTGTCAATGCCACGTTCTATAGGTCAGGCTCCTTGTGACTGTAGCTGGGGGAGTAAAGCGTGCAGGGAAGAGTGAGGCAGCCTACAATGGAGTCATGGGGGACTGATCAGGGATATGGGAGGGGGGAAAGGGACTCAAGGTATGGAAGATGCCCTGGGGGACCAACGATGATGGTATAGGACAGGGGTGCGCAAACTTTGTGCCCGAGGGCCACATCAGGGTTGCAAAACTGTATGGAAGGCCAGTAGGGCAGGTTGTGCCTCCCCAAACAGCCTGGTCCCCACCCCCTATCTGCCCCCTCCCACTTCCCGACTGCCACCCTTGGAATCCCCGACCCATCCAATCCCCCCTCCCCCGCTCCTTGTCCCCTGACCCTAATCACCCCTCAGGACCCCACCCCTTATCCAACCCCTCTGCTCCCTGTCCCCTGACTGCCCCAACCCCTATCCACACCCCCACCCCGACAGGCCCCTTGGGACTCCTACTTATCCAACCCCCCCACCCAGTTCCCGGTCCCCTGACTGCCCCCTGGTACCCTCTACCCAACCCCCGGCCCCCTTACCACACCACTCAGAGCAGCCCCGCCCTCCAGAGTGCTGCCCGTGCAGCGGCGAGGCTCCAGGGGAGGGGCTAGCCTCCGCAGCCGGGAGCTCAGGGGCTGGGCAGGATGGGCCCACGGGCCGGATGTGGCCCACGGGCTGTAGTTTGCCCACCCCTGGTATAGGGTGTGAGCAAAGCTCCTGAGGCAGCATCCAGAGAATGAGTGAAGGAGAAAGCAGGGGAATGCTACTGTTTTCCAGCCTTCTGTACATGACAGACTGGCAATGGTCTAAGTGCTGCATCAATTCTTCTCCACAACCTAGCTAATCAGCAGCTCCTCACACACTAGACAAGGATGCAGCCCACAAACACAAATTTAACTCTGAACCCATAGTTAAGCTTGTACAGCGAGTATAAATTGGAGGAAGTGAATGTGTGTGCTGTGTGTTGAAAGTGAATATGTTGGTCATACTGGTAAAGAGTCTGCATGTGGGCGTTGTGTTTGAAAGTAGGGAAGACCTGTACACTGAGGCTATCCGAGCTGTTAATGTAGCCTCATTTGATGATTTCCTTGATTTTTATTGATTGTTATAACACAAACAGCACTTGAACAACCTTAACTCTAAGGCAACCAAGTTTGCCTTACATAATATTACCACGCAATCCCTTCCCTCATAGCAGGTTATCCCCACCACCCCAGTTATTCTACATTGGCTTTTTAGAAGCTTGAACATTTCTTCATTTGTTACAAAACAAGAACCCAAGAAACTACAAAATAATTCAGGTTGCCCCCACAGTGGAAAATATTGCTCTCTTCACTGGCATTGACAGCACCAGAAGGACCCATTCCTGCTCAGTTACAACATAATGGCTTAGATTTTAGGCAATAGTCCCAAACTAGAGTTTTGAGCTGGATCAAATTGGGGATCCAAAGTTATCTTGGGATTAGTTAGCCTGACTGTTCCCACTGAAGTCAATGGTTTAACTCCCAATGAGTTCAATGGGAGAAGAGTTAGGCCAACTCTGAGCACTTTTGAAAATCCTGCTCACAGAGCTTGAATAGTCCTCATTCAAAGTATGGAAACCTTTGATTTAGAATTCAACAGACATTAGCAAGCCACAATTTGAGACTGATTTTTATATAAATTAGATGAAATCATTTGTCTAGCCCCAATACACTTAACCTGAGAAGCAACAATTAGTACTTACCTACCACTATATTTCATATAGAAGGGTTAAAAGGATCAACTGAAAAGATTAATTCTTATAATACCTACCAGATCACATGACAAATCAATGTAATAAACTTTATAGTTTGAAGAAAGTTATTGCGCTAAGGATTTGCAGTGATTCAGTCACACCTGAGTTGTTCCTAGGAAAAAATGACAAAAATTCGACACCATCATTCAATAAAAGAACCTTTTCCTCAAGCCGTGTGTGTGTGTGTGTGGGGGGGAGAAATGGGCAGGAGTTTGTAGAAATCTACAATAAATATCCAACTGCCATTATTAACAGCATCTTCTGGAATCCGAATGTTCTCTGGCTTGCTGCTGAAAGGAAGAGAGCCCAAAACACTTTGTGAACATAATTTGTGCACAGTCCCAATCCTGCAATCTGATCTGCCCAAAGCACCTTTGACTTCAGTGAGACACCACACACCTCAAAGGTCTGTCCTTGTAAACCCACCTGCAAGTTTGGGGCCCAATTCCAACATAGAGCAGTTCAGAGGGAAATATATTGATTTACAAGGACACAAATGAAAATTTGATATAGCAATGGGTTTATGAAAAATGCTACACTTTAACATAGAAACATGTTTAGTTGTCAAATCAAGAAAATTTGGTATTTTGGAAATGTCTTCTACTACACATGAGAACAAATGCAGGATGTGATGTTTTCTTAGTTTATTCATTTATTTTTGCAGAAATCTGCAACTTTCCCTGTATGCACTTTCTGGAGATACCACGCATGCATCGCCTCTTAATGCTTTTGTACAATTTCATCTCTTGGTAATAATCTCATTCACAGCATATACATCTAAAATCTAGAGACATTGTATTTACAGGATTTAACAAGATCTAGTCTTGTTGTTTTAATGAAAAAATTTAACAGGGTTTCACACAGCAGGAAATATGGATTAGATACATCGGTGCCACCATAAATAAATAAATTTCAAGAACAGAGTTTTAAAAAAATTCTTTTAAGGTCTTGAAAATCCAAAATTATAATATTGCATTAACTCCAATGACCTCTTATTATTCAAACAAGTCAAGAAAAACCTACCTGTATTAATATTTATAGACAAGCAATGAGAATGCCCCAAACTAAAAAAAATACAGCAAGTTTCAATCATGGCCAACTTTAAATAATTATGTTAACATTTGGAAAATTAATAAAATAGGTGCAGAACACAGAAGCAATATTGACTACAAGACACATTGTTCGTGTGCATGTCTTCTCTCTTTATGGGGTGGAGAATCACAGTAGTATCATAGCATGTAAATTTTACAGTCTCAGAGAAGCAGTTGAGTATCTATGAGTCCAACTGTCCACCTCGAACTATGAAAGCCATTTTCACATTCCTGGGTATACCAATAAATATTAAAAAGGATCAAGATGACAATTTCATTTTTAACTTATTTGATATTCTCACATTCTTTATTTTTTCCCCATTTTGTTTTGTCCCAATTGCAGCTCTTAAATATTTCTGAATTCAGTTTCAAAGGATTTTACAATCAATCAATCTTAATGTCAACATGTGTTGCCATGGAAAAATTTAAATGAGAGTATTAACTGGGACAGACACAGTAATTGAAAGAAAGCAGTAATATATTTTTAAAGAAAACATGATTTAGTAGCACATGATTAGGAAGTACTAAGACTGAGACCAGCTCTTTAAAAATTATTACACCTTCTCATCACACCTCCCATCTTAAGGGAAAACACACGTACCACAGACACACAAATGCACAACTCAATCTGATTTTAGACTATATTTTACAAAGTATTTTCTTCTTAGCCCCCACCCGCCCTTCTCCCTCCCAAACAAGCAAGGTTGATAATTGCATCAAATTCGAAGCATAGCCAAGTTTAGGATTTCTTTTGGTTTGTTCTACCCTGAAATATTGTTCACAAGTCCCACTCTGACTAAAACTTTTAAAGAACTATGGAAGTAGGAAGGGATAATTGATACTAACAGATGATAAACATAACAAGCTTTTATAAAAGTTAATTTAGATGAATTGTTAAATCCTTTTGAAGTCCAAGTAAGTTACCAACCAAACCGTACTAGTCTAATAGCACGGTTGAGAGAAAGCTTGTTATTAGAAATAAGTAGTGCATTAACAACACAATGGCATCAGCATCCTGCCACACACACACACACACACACAAAAGTTTTATACAATACAGTGCATGTTATATGCCAGCTGACATTAGGGTTTTGTGTGCATTAAATAAATATTACACAAAGAAACCTTTTTTGGCATAGTTTACATTTCAGTTGGAGTGTGAAAGGTGTTGCCTGCTTCCAAAAGCAAAATGGATGATCTAATATTCAAATACAACTTATGTTCTAACAAACTAAAGATTCAAGTACCATATAGAGTTCTTTTACTGCTAATGTTTGTGCAGGGACATTTACAAGTAAATGAGTACAACAGAAAAAATTTTCAATACTTTTTGTACAACCAACAAATGAGAAATGAAAAAAGCTCAAATAAAAATCAGCTTTGCTCTTAAAATCAACTTGCCCATTAGATGGCACTCTCTCTCACTCTTCCAATAGCATCTCCTCACCGGTTACCTCTTTGTCTTCTGCTAGCTGGTGAAAGCTATGACTAAGACTAGAATGTCTTCGTAACACCAGAAACCATGCATTTAGGATTATTAGAGCTCACAGAATTAATGAGTTGCATGCATTTTTTTTTATCAACAGCAACTTAACAGTCTTAAAACAAAGTGGCACAACTGTTCTCAAGCATGCTACTCTTACTCTCATCTGATGACTGTCATTTTAGTTATCATTTTTGCTATTCCAACAGAAACTAAAGCTGTTAAAAAGTCAGCATAAATAGAATTGAAAATTGAAATCATACAAAAGAAAAGGCATCATCACTGAAGAACTATGACAGAACTGGTATCGTATTGAATACCTGAATATACAACAGGTAATGATGTTGCTAATCTCTCAAAGAAGAAAAATGTTTTAGGTAAAATACTTCAGCTCATCTGTTTTCCACACTGTCCCTTCAGTTTTACCAGTCTATTTATACAAAACAGAATTACAAAAATTTACTCTTATTTTTAACTTCATCTGGACAGCGGGAAATTTTGTTTTCTTTCAGATATGAGCTCCTCATCATACAGTGCAAAATCATCATCAACTTAAAAAGAATCTCAACTCCGATGCCTTTGACTTCATTTTGGTTATTAATGATGCACACTTCAATTGATCTCAAGCAGACTTATTAAATAGATTATTTTAGGTTATGCTTAAGATTTAAGGAGTGAAGGAACATATTTCAATATCATACCAGATAAAAGGCAGTTCTTGATCTGAATCACAAGACAGCAATTTTTGCTGCTATCTTTTTAAACTGCATGGAGGGAAGACACCAGAAAGGCAATACAAGCAAAACAACAAACTCTCTCTTTCAAATGCTGTGAAAATGTTGGATTTTAAAACAACAAAGTTACAGTGTTAAAATTCAAATGCATGGTACCAGCTTCTTACCGATATGAAAAACATCCTAAATCAGTCTCACAATTTCACATCATAATCATTCAGCTGCCGAAATCCAGAAGTTCTGATTTCACAGATAATGAATGCTTTATTACAGCAAACTGAAGCATTTAAACAAAACTGATCATTTTATATAATACAATATATTATATGCACAAAAGTACCAGTATGGTTTTTAGTTTGCAAGTGTTTTGTATTCTTCACTGTATTGCAAACATTTCCTGACCAAAATTAAAAAATGCAGCGTGCAACTTTTCCAGATCTGCCATCTGCTATTTTATACAGGCTGGTTTATTAACAATGTGCAAATAAACCTTTATTGAAGAGCTAATATTGATTAATTCTTTTTCAGCTAAATCAGGATTGGGGCACAAAGTACCTTTTGTGCTGTAAACATGAATTCTTCACAAAATTGGAAGCAGAAAAGGCCTAAGTAACAGGGTGCAAACACTTCTCATACATAACCATGGCTGAGCTCAAATCTTCCAAACATTATGTGGAATAGTTCTGGCATTTGGCATACGTTCACTGTACTGCTACAGAGCAGTATTAGGAGAACGTTATTTATAAAAGCATAATTTACTTTTAGCTTTATCACACAATGGCCTAATAAAAGCATGCAGCAATCTTTTCATCACTAATATGGTAGAATTAGTTTAGTTAATTACCAGTGTTGACACTGCTTGGTCAGCACTATACAAGCGAAAGGGATTGTAGAATCACCTCCGATTCTACTTTTTATAAGGCTTATACAGTACCTCATTTTCACACCAGAAGTCACAATCTCAAAACAGCAAATTTTTGTTTAGACTTAAATCACCCTGAAAAGAAGCAGCAATTACAAATACCCCTCTCTCTGTTTTCTATATGTTGTAAAATTTACAGTTGCATTTTCCTGTCTTCTTTTTCAGTAGTTTACAATCCAGAAGCACAGGGAGCCTTTGTTTTCCAGCTAGCTGGGACCAGGTAGGTCAGCTATGGCTTCAGTTTGTCAGGATAACTGTAATATTTCACACCATTACTAAAAGGTCTATATATAAAAATTAAGAGCCACTAAGCAGTAACTGTAGCCACAGGATTAAACAGCAGCAATTATCTGCTTTCCTGTATACATTCTTCAAGGAGTGAATCCTTTTCTGGTTTTGGGTATCCCTTCCACTTTGCAATGGGATAAGAAAAGAATATTTCCCTCCCAGCCCACCCAAATTTATTCTTTAGTGCAGTACAAGTGGAAACAGTTTCACATCTTTTCCTCCCCCATTGTAATCTGAAAATAGTTGACTGGCAAAGGCCTGGCAGATGGACTGAAAGGTTCCCCATGTTTCCTTCTCCTATAGCTGTGGGCTCAAGAACCTGTTTTCAACCTAATGCTGACCCTTTCCAGATTCAGGTGTAATGTGGCATTTCACACTGCTCACAGCGGTTTAGCGCTGGGTGGTTCAGAAAGGTGCAGCTATCACAATTCCATGGAGCCCCTTCAAAGTCTTCATCTCTTGGCTGAGTCTGTGGAGTCTGTTTGGAGCTGGTTTGATGCTCTAAAGAAAAAATAATGTTATTTTTCAAACAAAGCTTTCATAAGAAAGTATACCACGCAATTTTAGCAAATATTTAGAAGAGTAGGTTAAGATACCCATCCGCTAACTCGTAGTTTTAGCTGTGTTTTACAGACATCGAAATGGCACTGTACAACTGGATTAGGATTTGAAATTCAGAACGTACAAATTACATACATAATGTATTTATTACCTACTGAGAAGGCAGTCCAAAGCTGATGACTGTTAGCAGGGAATGACGTGAATTCACCCAAAGGCCCATGTAAATGCTACTTAATGTATGAGTCTGTACATGTATCAAAGGAGGGGAATTTTCTAAGAGAAAGTGAGTTTGAAGACTCCAGGCTAAGTGCCAGGCATTCAGCCCCAAAACTAGTCTCCCTTGGGCTGACTGCAGGAATCTTGGCATCATGCAGGTTCATTGCAATGCACTCTTGCCCTGGTGAGCAGTAAATCAGTATACTAGAACTGCATGTAATATAACAAGTATCAGAGGGTTAGCCGTGTTAGTCTGGATCTGCAGAAGCGACAAAGGGTCCTGTGGCACCTTATAGACTAACAGAGGTATTGAAGCATAAACTTTCGTGGGTCAATACCCACTTCTTCGGATGCAAGTTGCATCCGAAGAAGTGGGTATTGACCCACGAAAGCTTATGCTTTCGCTTCTGTAATATAGTGGGTATTGACCCACGAAAGCTTATGCTTTGTCGCTTCTGTAATATAACATTTTGCTTTGAAATAACTTGCTCTCTCATTAGGAGTATGGTTTGTACAAATATGCCATTAGTAGTGCCTAAAAAACTGCCATTTAAGAAGAGTTTGATAGTTCCTCCTTCTGTTATCCTTTTACCCATTTAACTACCTACATCCTGAGTGTTTCATAATATTACTAAGAGATACTAACTTCAGAAGCCGGATAATTAGTTGTCATTTTTCATTTGATCAAAAACTTTAAAAAAAAAACTTCCAAAAGATTTGTATTTTTTCTTGAGGCATGACTCCTTTTCCAAGTAGATTATTCTTACCATCAACCAGAATTTATTTATAAAAGCCTATACTTTCACAGAGCACCCAATTTATATATTCATCGTTTTACCCTAGTGACTTTTTCCAAGTCTTCTTTCCATATTTGTTATTAAAGGCCATCAGTAATTCATAACAAAAGATTTACCATAAAACCCCCCCCAACAAATCTAATTCACTATCCTGCATTCAAAAATCAACACTGTAGGATGCCTCAGAGGAAGATAAATGCCACACACCTTTCCTACCCCTTCCTTTAATCCAGGTGTGTGCAAACTACTGCCTGCAGACCACTTCCTGCCCGTCAGACGTTTTTATCCAGCCCTCGGGCTCCCATCGGGGAGTGGAATCGAGGGCTTGCCCTGCTTCACCTGCCTAGCGTGCCCCAGCCCCCAACTCACAATTCCCTTGATGAGCACCATCTCCCAGCACGCAGAGCCACACTGCGCAGGCGCGACGTCACCATGCCGTTTCCGGGATCGGAACCCCGCCCTTATGTGGCAGCCCTTCCCCCACTTGGCAGTGCACACAATCCCCTCCCGGTCTTTGATGGCCCCACCTTTGAGAGCCTCGAAACTGCCCAGGGGCCACACCTGTCCCAGCTAGGGTGCCTCCGCCCGTGGCAGTGCCTGGTACGGCCACCTTGGTGTCACTGCCGGCCGCACTCCTAGGTGTCCCCAGTACTGCCCCTGTAGGCACCCCCCTGCACACACCCCTGAGTCCTTTGCCCCCACACCTTGGTAACATTTCTTATAGAGCCCCCCCCCCGCTACATCCCATAGAGTCCCCCTCCCACACGGGGCATTCATGGCCCGCCATATAGCATACCCAGATGCGGCCCTCAGGCCAAAAAGTTTGCCCACCCCTGCTTTAGTCAGTGATAAATTCCATGGAACCAGCATCCATGAAGTTAGAGGGGAGGGACTGAGGAATGTGTTCCTAAACAAGATAAAGAAAGAAGGGAACACCCTGACAAGCAAACGTATCATAGAATCTCAGGGTTGGAAGGGACCTCAGGAGGTCATCTAGTCCAACCCCCTGCTCAAAGCAGGACCAACCCCAACTAGATCATCCCAGCCAGGGCTTTGTCAAGCCTGACCTTAAAAACCTCTAAGGAAGGAGATTCCACCACCTCCCTAGGTAACCCATTCCAGTGCTTCACCACCCTACTAGTGAAAAAGTTTTTCCTAATATCCAACCTAAACCTCCCCCTCTGCAACTTGAGACCATTACTCCTTGTTCTGTCATCTTCTACCACTGAGAACAGTCTAGATCCATCCTCTTTGGAACCCCCTTTTAGGTAGTTGAAAGCAGCTATCAAATCCCCCCTCACTCTTCTCTTCTGCAGGCTAAACAATCTCAGTTCCCTCAGCCTCTCCTCATAAGTCATGTGCTCCAGCCCCCTAATCATTTTTGTTGCCCTCCGTTGGACTCTTTCCAATTCATCCACATCCTTTTTGTAGTGTGGGGCCCAAAACTGGACACAGTACTCCAAATGAGGCCTCACCAGTGCCGAATAGAGGGGAATAATCACGTCCCTCGATCTGCTGGAAATGCCCCTACTTATACAGCCCAAAATGCCGTTAGCCTTCTTGGCAACAAGGGCACACTGTTGACTCATATTCAGCTTTTCGTCCACTGTAACCCCTAGGTCCTTTTCTGCAGAACTGCTGCCCAGCCATTCGGTCCCTAGTCTGTAGCAGTGCATGGGATTCTTCCGTCCTAAGTGCAGGACTCTGCACTTGTCCTTGTTGAACCTCATCAGATTTCTTTGGGCCCAATCCTCTAATTTGTCTAGGTCCCTCTGTATCCTATCCCTACCCTCCAGCGTATCAACCACTCCTCCCAGTTTAGTGTCATCTGCAAACTTGCTAAGGGTGCAGTCCACACCATCCTCCAGGTCGTTGATGAAGATATTGAACAAAAACCGGCCCCAGCACCGACCCTTGGGGCACTCCACTTGATACCGGCTGCCAACTAGACATGGAGCCATTGATCACTATCCGTTGAGCACGACCATCCAGCCAGTTTTCTATCCACCTTACCGTCCATTCATCCAGCCCATACTTCTTTAACTTGCTGGCAAGAACGCTGTGCGAGACTGTATCAAAAGCTTTGCTAAAGTCAAGAAATAGCACATCCACTGCTTTCCCCTCATCCACAGAGCCAGTTATCTCATCATAGAAGGCAATTAGGTTAGTCAGGCATGACTTGCCCTTGGTGAATCCATGCTGACTGTTCCTGATCACTTTCCCCTCCTTTAAGTGGTTCAAAATTGATTCCTTGAGGACCTGTTCCATGATTTTTCCAGGGATTGAGGTGAGACTGACTGGCCTGTAGTTCCCCGGATCTTCCTTCTTCCCTTTTTTAAAGATGGGCACTACATTAGCTTTTTTCCAGTCATCCGGGACCTCCCCCGATTGCCATGATTTGTCAAAGATAATGGCCAATGGCTCTGCAATCACATCGGCCAACTCCTTTAGCACCCTCGGATGCAGTGCATCCGGCCCCATGGACTTGTGTTCGTCCAGCTTTTCTAAATAGTCCCAAACTACTTCTTTCTCCACAGAGGGCTGGTCACCTCCTCCCCATACCGTGCTGCGGAGTGCAGCCGTCTGGGAGCTGCCCTTGTCTGTGAAGACAGAGGCAAAAAAAGCATTGAGTACACTAGCTTTCTCCACATCCTCTGTCACAAGGTTCCCAGAGGTTCCCAACGTGACAGTACACGTTGCTAAAAAAATCTTCATATGCTGTTCCTCAAAGCACTGATACTATGATGCTGCTAGAGTCAACTGTGCAGTATGAAGGAGAAACAAGTGTGTGTGTGAGTGTGAGTGTGAGTGAGAGAGAGAGAGAGAATGAATATTCTCTTGGGAATTTATTTAGGAAAATACCTGGATTTGGTGCAAGAGCAGTCTGCTCTTCAGAAATGTCTTTTATGAAAGTCAGGGATAAAAGGCATCTCTTGCAAATGTAATTCAACAATACCCTGAAGGGAAAACTTTTGAGGTTGGGCAATCTTCCCAACCTTCTTTCAGTTTGGTGATAGAGTTTTGAAGGTATTCCTGTGCTCCCCTTTCAGCAATGCCCTGTCCTCCTGAATTGGGGCATGACCAACTCCCACTGGTATCAAGTAGCTGAGTGTCAGCAGTTGCTCATAAAAAACCCTTAACATTTATTAAGTGTATAAGCTTGTTTAAAATTGATCTGTACCCTAGGTCAAATATATTTAGAAATCAAACCTTTATATTTCAAGTTTTTCTTCAAAAATCTAAAACCATGTACATATCACATTGTCAAGACATATACTGGAGAAAAGAATTCTCAGGTTTCATTTTTCTTTATCTCAGACATCATCATCCATTTTTCAGAAAATTAGTGTTTTGTCCCAAGTTACTAGTTAACTGCTTCACTGTCATCTCTTTGAATTTCTTACAAATTACTTAACCTGATTTTTACCCTTATGTTGGCACTTTCTAGAACAGTAGTAAAATAAATACTTAGAAGGATGTAAATATGGCCCAAGCCTATCAAAGTCTGAAAAGTTCAATGAACTACAAATTGATTGTCAGTTTTTCAAGTTGCATAGCATTGTCAAAAGTGCTACCAACAAACTACTAGTCAACACTTATTTGTAGAGTATCTGATGTACCATTTTTACCACACAGCACAAACTAAATTAGTTTAGATATTGCACACGTTCCATCAGACCCCTGACCAAAGAACTGACTTATGGGCACCATACACTGCCAACTACCTATTTAACCTATTTAAGCTGTATACTTTGTCTGATGATAATGGCCAGACAGGTACAGTCCATTAAAAGATTTGCCCTGTTCCAAAAACAGTTTTAACATTACTACAATTTCAGTAACTTAATCCAACTTCAGTTTCTATGTACTCGACTTTTCCAGCCAATGCATCCTGAAAGAAGGGAGGATAGAAAGGCAAGCACTGATCAATATCCATTGCTCTCATTTCATTTAATTGTCACACATTATATTTTGGAACACTACATCTTGTGGAATAATTGCCTTGTGCTGTTTTCCTGAAAGGCATCAGGGTAAAAACAGCAACATTTAGATGTACCTGTGGTAAACTTATCCAACTCTCTGCCATATCCTAACTCCATATCCATTCTCTACTTTGTTTTCTCGCACTCCCTTTCTCACTTTTCTACTCCTGTTTAAAGTGATAAGACAATTTAGGGTTTGTCTACAAAGGCCACAGTTCAAATGTGGAAGCCTAAATTTAGGCTCCTAAATCTATATTTAGGCTTTTAAACGAGTGTCTTAATATATGGAAATATGCCTATTTCATAGAACTGGAAGGACCTTGAAAGGTCATCGAGTCCAGTCCCCTGCCTTCACTAGCAGGACCAAGTACTGTCCTCTGACAGATTTTTGCCCCAGATCCCTACATGGCCCTCTCAAGGATTGAACTCACAACCCTGGGTTTAGCAGGCCAATGCTCAAACCACTGAGCTATCTCTCCCCCGACCCTAGCATGCTGAGCACTAACTCCCCGGTGTGGACACTGCACGCGCAAACTAAAACGTACCTAGTTTGCGTTAATTTAGTCCTTTTTCAAACAGGATTAAGTTAAAGGCCTAAAGTTAGGTTCCTAAATCTGTATTTATGTTGTTAAATAAGCATTCAATTGGATTTAGGCTCCTAAATGTCTCAATCACTTTTGAAACCGAGACAGTCTCCTAAATCAGTTAGGCATTGCAATGCTGAGCACAGCAACACTAAAATACCTTTGAAAATCTGGATCTAAATGACTTGCGATCGGGTGTCTGTGACAAAGCCATTAACTGAATCTAAATCTCCCAAGTCCCAATTCTGTGCCTCAACCACAAGATCATCTTTCTTCTGCTAACCACAATAGTATTCTGCAATCATACTATCTATGCACAAGACAAAAGAAGTAAAGTGTGAACAGCACAGAGCAAATAATACTGGCTAGGTTAGCCATTGCAAAGTTTTCAATATTAGGGGAACAGCCTACAACATGTGGACCACAGCACCTGTGGGAGTCCTACTACTCTGAAATATTATTAATACTATGAAATTTACTCATTGTAATACTGGTCAAACGGTGACCATTGAGCAAACAATGTTAATGAGAAAAACAAAATACCAATTCAAATTATGAATTTGTATTACCGATTTAATTTATGTATGGCTACCACTGCAGTTATGTTTATAAAAATCCCAATAATGAACGTTACTGGAAGACTGAGGCATCCTAACTTAAATAGGATTTAACCAAAATTATTTCTTTTTAAAAACGTGTTAATTGGAAATTCAAGTTAATATGAAATCAACCGTAAAAGCTTATGTACTTTCAGTTTCTTTTCTATTAATGAACAGTATTAAGCATAAACAACATATGATCAGAATATTAATTTTAAACACATTGATAGAAAATAGCTTTCAGTGCCAGTGTTATTGTTGCTGTATCAATATAAGTCTGTTTAAGTGTCTTAGCTGCACAGCTTGTAAAAACGTATAAACAACACAAGTAAAATGTTTCCTGCTACTACTGATTGTATAAAAAGATTTGCATTAACACTTAGGGCTGGTCTACACTAACCCCCCAATTCGAACTAAGATACGCAACTTCAGCTACGTGAATAACGTAGCTGAAGTCGAACTATCTTAGTTCGAATGAAAACGTACTTACCCGGGGTCCACACGCGGCACGCAGGCTCCCCCGTCGACTCCGCCTACTCCGTTCGTCGAGCTGGATTACCAGCATCGACGGGGGAGCACTTCCTGGTTCGATTTATCGCGTCTAGACAAGATGCGATAAATCGAACCCAGAACATCGATCCGATGCCTCCGATCCAGCCGGTAAGTGTAGACCTACCCTTACTGTAACACATGGAAAATCTCCTTCTCAATGTGAGGACTACTAAGTAACAATGAGACAGATGAATGTTTTTCTTGGCCCTTATTTAGCGACTCACCTTTTTTACATGGCTTTGGTGGCACAACAGGACCAGGCTCTATATTATCATAAAAGTTGCTCATGGCTTTCGGATCAAAGTTACCTGGTAAGAGGGATATAAATAGAAAAAATACTAAGAAAGGATATTAGGCTAGGTCTACACTAACCCCCCCTGTCGAACTAAGATACGCAACTTCAGCTACGTTAATAACGTAGCTGAAGTCGAAGTACCTTAGTTCGAACTTACCTGTGGTCCAGACGCGGCGCGCAGGCTCCCCCGTCGACTCCGCCTACTCCACTCGTCGAGCTGGATTACCAGTGTCGACGGCGGAGCACTTCCTGGTTCGATTTATCGCGTCTAGACAAGATGCGATAAATCGAACCCAGAACATCGATCCCGCGCCTCCGACACGAGAGGTAAGTATAGACGTACCCTTAGAGAGTTTATGTACAAGTACCTTTTTATGTGAAGCACGTTTACAGCTTATTACATCTTCCATATCTTTCTGACTCACATCATATTATCCCATTGCAGCATTTTCTTTGCAGGCATACTACTACACTGAAGAAATTGTAGCAGACTTGCCACCTCTCCCTGGAATTCTGCCACTCTTCAGAACTAAGTTTATCAATAAAAGCGGCAGTATTCCATAGACGCAGTGATAACTAATAAAGGTTTAAATAAGCCAAATAATGTTTAAGAGAAAAAGGAGATAACGCTTCACCCCATCCATCTTATTTCCTATGAGGACGCCAATTGTTTAAGGAACTATACATCTAAATTGAGATCCCCTTGACCGTATGGAAATGAAATCAAAATAATTGGGCCTAAAGATGGTACTGTTTTGTTAAGGGTGCCATACTAAAGTTCTAACATTTATTTTCAAAAAAAGTTAAATTAATAATAGCTGCTCCAAACTGTTTCTAAAAACATCTTCTCTAGAAGTTCAACTTTTGGTGCTGTATAAAGAAGATCTCTCCTCTGTAGTGTTTTAATTTTTCCTCTGGTATTTTCAGTTGGTCTCCTAAATTTTCAGTTTACTTGCTCCAGATTAGTTACAGTCTCTCCTCCTCTGCTTTGTCTCATTTCAAAAGGTGGAGCTCTTAATAAATTGGCAGAGGAATGTAGCGCAAACCTAATGTAGCTGCAGATGCAGGAGATAAAAGGTTGTAAATAGGAGCTGCTTCCAGGTTGTTGGTTAGAAAAGCAGATGAAAATCAGTCTGGATTTAAAGTGAAAATTAGCACTCATTTCTGAACAGTTCTCTCTGTTCATACCCTTCTGGGTATGAATCCCATGGTGTTTCTGTTCTTGATTTTCATGTATCCTGTGCAGTTTCACTGGTCTTTCACATTTCCTGTATTCTCAGCTGGACATGGCACACATTTAATTTTGTGGTTTGCAGTGATTGCGTACACGCCTAATTGTGAATTTGACACCTGTCAATCCCATTTTGGTGTCGGTGTTCTGATATGCAATTTATTTTAAATATGTTCATTTATAAAATGGGATCACAGTCCCCACAGAGAAGGAGTTGTCTGTATGCTGTGGGAATTTGTTTTTCAGTTTGCTCTGAATGTTTTGCAAAATGTGTCCTTTGCTAGAGGACATTCTCATTCCATATTCTTCTAGTCCAGGGGTGGGCAAACTACAGCCCACGGGCCCGTCCTGCCGGGCCCCTGAGCTGTCGGCCGGGGAGGCTAGCCCCCCGCTGCCCTCTCCCCCACAGCCTCAGCGTGCCTCAAGTGCTCTAGCCCATCGCTCCTGGGCTGCAGCAGCGTGGCTGGTTCTGGCGGAGCCTGAGCTCCTGCCGCTCTGAGCGGCATGGTAGGGGGCGGGGCTACGAGCTCCCGCGGACCACATGGTTGCCAGACACACTGCTCTGAGTGACATGGTAAGGGGGCCGGAGGGTTGGATAAGGGGCAGGGAGTCCTGGAGGGGCAGTCAGGGGATGAGGAACGGGGGGTGGGGGGGTGGGTTGGATAAGCGTGGGAGTCCTGGGGGTCTGTCAGGGAGTGGGGGTGTGGATAGGGGTCGGAGCAGTCAGGGGACAAGGAGTAGGGGGGCTTAGATAGGGGGGGGGGAGGTCCCAGGGGGCAGGTTAGGAGCAAGGGGGGTCTCAGGAGGGGGCGGTCAGGGGACAAGGAGCAGGGGGGTTGGAGGTTCTGAGGGGGACAGTCGGGGGCAGGAAGTGGGTGGGGGGTCAGGTGGGGCAGGGCCAGGCTGTTTGGGGAGGCACAGCATTCCCTACCCAGCCCTCCATGCCATTTTGCTACCCCGATGGGGTCCTCAGGCCAAAAAGTTTGCCCACCCCTGTTCTAGTCTTTTTTTTTGGGGGGGGGGGCACATTTCTATGGCTCAGGTTTGAAACATCTAGATAAACTTTTTTTTTAAAGGGGCGGGGAGAGGTAAGATTCTGTTTGCTCTGCATGGACGTTCAGGATCTCATGGCATTTTCTGTAAGAATTGCCACTTGAGTTCCTCATATCCTTCCCAAAATTTCATTTCTGGCAGATGGGCTGGAAGAATTTCAGTGGTGTTGTGTAAAACCTCCTGCTATGAGTTGAGCACTTTCAGCTCCCTAGGAAGGTACTCAGCAATCCAGGAACTACTCCGCAACTTGCAGGATCAAGCTCTTAGTCAAATCTGAGTCATGTTCTATTTCTTTTAAATGGACTGATGCTAAGTCATTTGGGTATTGTTACCTGTGTTTAGACATTTGAGAGGTAGTTTATTTGCTCATGACAAGTGTTTTGTTCTAGTCATCTGAAAGCTTTCCTCTCTCTGTTTATTTCATGTTATGTTTTATTTCAACCTTTTATGGAATCAGAGGTTTTCCCTGCATATCTCCAGTTTTGCTTTGTTTTCATAGGGCAGCTTCTATTTGGGCAGCAAAGTCTACTTCAAAGTGTGTTGGATTGCTTCATAGATAACTGGAAATGCAATTTCTTTTTCAGGACAGAGCTTCTAGGGTGAAGGCCCCAGAGATTTACAATTTAATATTTTTTGTAATACATTTACCACAAATTTCCTTAGGAGTTTTTGAAAGTATCTTTTAATTAGAATTATTTGTATTTGCTGAATTATTGGTTTTAAGCCATGCTGAGTTGCATCACTTTCAGGGTTCTTGGTGCTAGTTCTTCTAATTCTTATAGATCTCATTTTCCATTCTATTTTTCTAACTTCAATAGTTTGCCAAGCGAAGGAGCGCGTTGTTAAAGATACATTGTTCAGTTGGTATTATTTTCTTCTTTCTTGTCCTAGCATAGAAATGAGACAAGATTTATACCAGACTTTTTAGACTATAATCACTAGGGTCTTTTTATCTTGTAAGGCTGATCCATGTGTCTTCGAAATACGGATATAGCAAGTGTGTTCTCAGTTTGGAAGTGGCAGATGTGACACAGCAGGAGCACACGTAGCAATTTATTTACTACAATTTATTTAGTGTCACAATAAGTCAAGCAAAGAGATACATTTGCAGCAACAATGACTATCATGAACTCAAGAACTTGAGTATGGAACCATTATCAAGGTATGTCCATTTTTAGATTCAACAATCTTGACAAAGTCTTTTCAAATTGCTATTTACAAGTAATTACTTAATTTAATTTGGGCACACTTTTATTGAGAATTTTATTAACAAAAACCACACTATCCAACCAGCTTATAACTGACAAAGAAAAAAAAGACAGGTTGTGTCTTTCATTCTGAAGTAATGACTTGATATCAGTAAAACCCAGTTTTGATAAAAACGGAAAAGAAAAAGCCCAAAGTTCTACTCACATTTAAACACACACCACATTAAAACTTATGTTTTACAGAAACAATCAAGTCTATACCTCTAGATTGAAGGAGGTCAACTTCTTTCAGAGTACAGTCAACATTTATCTGGAGCTGTCTATTCAGGCTTCTCAATCTGGTCATTTCCTCAGGCTAGTAAGAAAGGACCCAAAATAGCAATTGTAGGAAAGTCAGCATTAACACTAATGTAGATATCACAATGTTATTTGTCTCATATGTTAACAGTTCCTATTAATAATGTTACCGGGGGCAGAGTTGCCAATGATGGGTAAGTGCAGCTGAAAAAAAATCCATCGCGAATGTCAACATGATTTCAACAAGATATTTTTAAAATGAGTTCTCTATTGGGCATTTTGGTGATAAACAAACATATACAAATTAGTTTTAATACTTACCAGGAAGAAAATTGTGCTTGGCTTTTAAAGTTATCAAGTTACAAAACCTATGATGGCAGTTACAGTACTCCTTTACCCTTAGGCCAGATGCATATTGCCTTGAGAATCTTTGAAAGGTCAATGACCACATTTTGTCGTCAGTTGAACTGGTCTAACTCCTGAAAAATCAGTGCACTTGTTATCCCAGAATTTGACAGTGCTGCAGTCAGCAATTTTGTATGTCCAGCCACTGCCTGCTGAAAACCTAACATCACATAGTTAGGAAAATCTTAGGCCCTAAGAAGCAGGCCAAATAACTGCATGTTTGCAGTTTGCTATCAAAATAATAAATATAAAAAAAATAATAAATGTATTATTTGGACAGCCATTCTGGATCTTAAGTGCCTCTACCACCTTTGACATGCACATTTTTATTGTTATAACTAAAAATGTTTTAATAATAAAAAATAAGTAGGTTTGCTAAAATTAGGGATTATTATGGTGACCCACTGAAAGTCACTATAAATGTGTGTTTTATTTAAAGTTGGCTATAAAAAAATTAGGTGAAAAAAATTCCTTTGGGCAAGAACCTGGCATCTCCGGCAGTCAAACAAACAAAAGAGGGGACTCCCTAAAGCTAATCCTTCAAAGCCATTTCTTAACTTCAGGTAAATATAAATGTTTTTAAATTCTCTAAACCTACTGCAACAGCATATGTATGTATCTGAACTTAAAATCTAATAAAACAGTTTTAAATAAAAGCACTCTTGCTTGTATCAATCATTTATCAAACAAATAAGAAACCCCATTAATTTATTCCTAATACCACCTAAAAAAAGATATACAGTAAAGTTACTACTGCTTTGGGTTCCAAAAACCCTGGGTAATAGTTACTCCAGATTTTTATCCTTCTAAACTGAAAGCAGCATCTGACCTCTAGTTTGTGTTAATATTAGCAGCTGCAGATCAGAAGTTACATTTCCCTCCCACCTCAAGATGACATGCGTTACACCAAAACCTTTAGCCCAACATTTCTCAACTGTACAATGCTGCATAGACTAGACAGTGGGAAGTAAGGGATCAACTGATCCATTCCTGACATTTGCATATATTAATGAAAGTAGGTGTCATGATACATATGGGCCTATCTACACCAGAAAAACTACTCATTACTAACACAGGGATTAACAATGAGTACAGCTAAACTGAGGAGAGTAACTCCCATTAACACACTTGAGAATACCTGGGTGTGACCAGCCAAGTGAAGCCCTAAGTACCCTCAGAGCTTCCACACCAGAGGGTAAGAAGGGGTAGGTCGAAGAGGTACAGATATATTCCAAGCAGTGACGGTAGTCTGACATACTGAAGCTCCTTTTCAAAAATCTCTGTTCTACATGCATAATCAAGTGGTGCATGCCAAGTTTTAGGTCTAAAAACTAGACTTCCTCATTAATCTTCTCCTGGGCAATCACAATATATTTGAAAGCAGTCAACATTCTGGGGTACAGAAAAGCAAACACATATAGGTTTCACTGTGTGCACAACAAAGTTTCTGAAAGCGTAGCCCATATGTGTTTCTTAAAGTACCAAATATCTGTTTATTTCAAAGGAAGAACTGATCTTGCAGACAAATCACAAAGCAAAGAGCAGAAATCACTTGCCAATTCAAAGAGTTTTATCTCCAAAACATATTACATACTGTACTTTGTAAGCTGCTTGTATGAACAGTAATTGAACAAGGGAGCGTCAAAAAACCTAATGTTTACAAATACAAATTTCTTACTGTTGGGATTGAGGTTGTACAGCTTACTCTTCTAAGTCGCCTCTGCATAAGATTGTGCTCCATGCTATTGACTTCAGTTTTCAGCCGCTCAAGTTCCTCTTTCTCAAGCTTCAGTTCTTTTGCTAACCTCTCCATCCTTGCTCGCTGATGTAATAACAAGGCTAGAGTAGTATAGGGAATAAACAGTCAATATAATGCACTTAATTAAAAACCGAACTCCTAATTTATGTGCAATATACACTAGTGACCTTTCCAAAATAGGTGAGCATAAACATGCAGCCACATATCAGTGTAAAGATGCTTCATGCCAACTAAACTATAGTTTAGGACAGTAAATTCTTCCAGAATAAAAATAATGTTTTAGACAGTAATTTGAAGTTCATATTACCATTTTGGTCACTGCTTCTTTTTTTGTATTTGGTCTTTCTCCACTCAAAAATACAAAGGCACCTGTACAAGAAGAGAGCTTCTCAGGATGAAATAGCAACCTAATTATACTACTACTGCACTGTCAAGAATAAATACCAGAGGCAAGAATTAGAATTTGAAAAACTGCACCAAACATGACTTCACAGATGCTGTTCAATAATGTCATCTGATTTCTCAGAAGGCTTCACATATTAGTCAAGAGCCAAGCCTGTATTGATTTTTGCAGTTCTATTAGCGAATATATAACAAAGTTTTTAAAAATTGCTGTTGCCCTTTGGAACAGTAGAAGGTTTAATATCAAGTATTATAAATTCACCAATGCTCACAGGCAAAACTAACGAGCAAGGAGAATCCCTTATTAAAGAAAGATAGACATAAATTAGTTACAAGAATCCTCACGTAAAGACCTTCAGGACCTTTAATTCTATAGTTAAAGTTGAGCCATTCCTTCTAAACCTCTTTCAGTCATTAATAACTTTCTCAAAAACTTATGCCTTTGGGATGAAATTTGTCATGTTCAGTCTCACGCTAACAAGACTTCTATTGTCATGGGTTCCTGAGGCAGTTGATGAGCAGGTAAAGATAATCCGACTCGCTAGGAATAAATATTCAATCTTCTCTGACAGAGACTAGGCAGGATTTTCCTAAATATTATACTTTGATGTCAAATAGGAGTAGTTAATACAGGTCACTGGTCTGAAGTTTAGCACTTTCTGGTCTACTTGTTTTCACGGATGCTTAAATGAAGAGGAAAGATTCTTCTTGACAAGGGCAATTGAGCGGGGAGGGCAAAGAGAAGAGATTTGCTGCTGGTATTCAGAGGGTAGACTGTTCAAGTAATGGGTTTGCCAGCAGGTTATTTGTATGTTTCTACTGTGAAATAAACAGAAAAAGGGAATGCACAAGGACACACTACAGAAGCCTACAAAGTGCTATTACATGCAAAGCACCTGCAATCTCTCTCCTTCCTGACCTCCATTCAATGCAAACAGAAATTAAAAATGTTAAACAACATACTTTATGAAAAATACAATTATATACTAATTGAAAGAAAGGCAAAACTCCACAGATGGAGGAGTGCAGACATGACAGATCTTACTGAGACAGGATAGAAAACTGAAAGGAAGAGCCAGGAGCATGAAAATATGGTATTTTTATTGGCTGCCACTTTTCTACCTGAAGCAGAAATTCTAAACTTGGATTTTGTATGGACCCTCACATTTCAGAAGCCAGTAGCAATACAGGGATTGAAAACAGGATATCTTATTTAATAACGTTAAAACAACAAAACCAGCAACAACCTTTCATAAAAACAATGCATCTCAGTCAAGGGAAGAGTTTGAAAGATCATAATTACAGTATTAATTTTAAAAAATTCACAACAGTAATGATACATGGCTCACCAATTCCTGGCTTTATATATTCATTCATAATCCAGTTTATACCTGACATATACAATGCCCTCTCACATGTGCTGCATCTTATTAGGATATAGTATCATGCAATATATCACACTAAAGACAAAAAATCAGTAGTGATGTATATGTTTCTGTAACTTTCACCATGGTAGAGACTTATAGAAAAGTCATACACATTAATTTGTTTCCTGAATTAGCAAAATCCAAAGATTTTAAGTATATTCCTCTTTAAATCTGAATTGTGTTACATAAGTGTGTGACGGAAGTTTGCAGAGGCTAAATATTATTGCTGTTGAATATTTATATTGCAGTAGCACACAAAGCCACTATTGAAGCCTCAACATATAGGAAGATATATTCTCTGCCCAAAAGACCAAACAAACGTAAGAAACTCAACTGTCCAAATGAAGGAAACTAATTACCAAAGAAAAAAGAAAATAGGATCTAGGGGAAAAAAACAGGGTGCAAAAAAATTGAACAGCAAATAAAACCTTATTTAGCAAGTAATTTTACAATCCAGAACCCATTTTTTTGTCTTAGTCACATAAATCAGTTATATTTTTCTTATACAATTGAGTTAATCTATGGAACAGTGATTACTCTGCCAATTATTAAAGGTTGTTTGGAACCGCTAAAGGGCACGCCATGAGAGAGTATGGCCCCGGCAGATAGGGCCAGGTTGGCAACGCTGCCTAGAGTAAATACTAACTGGCTCCACCTCACTCCTACTGTTCTCTACCATTCACAAAGTTTATTCCTGCCTGCTTTCAGTCCAGGAATCAGCAGGGGATGCTGTGTGCACAGAACAGAAGCAATCTGGTACAGAGCAATTCCATGTTAAGAGGTTAAAGATCGCTCAGAAGCGAAAGGGGAAATGAGGGCCCAAATACCACAGAGCAGAGTTAGAGAGGTGAAATAATGTGAAATAGGAATAAAATGAAGTGAAAAGAAAGGATAGGAGGAGGAGAAAGGAAAGGCAGATAATCTCATCTCATTAGAAATCTAAGTATGAAGCAGACGCTTTGAATAATTGCTGCTAATTAGCACTATGACAATTATAGCTGACTGGCTTGAATGCTTGCAGACTAAACTCTCTCTGTGCGAGTTCAAGTATATCAAACAGGTTTCAAAAGCTGCAACTCCGAAGAAAGTACTTTTCTGCTCAAATGTTTGGGTAGAGTTTTCACCCAATTCTTTTTTACTTAAGTTGTAATTACTTAGTATTTGATATTAGGGCTCTCTCTCAAAGTATTTGCTGCCACTATCCATAGAAACACACACCACCAAACAACTTTCCTTTTTGCATCCAAATCCTGCTGAAAAACCATTTCTGCCATGTCAATTCTGATAAATTAAAGTTTTTTAAAAGCTTAAAAAAACTGAATTATTCTACATTTAATCAAGATGTGGATTCGCCTTACTGCGCAACCTTCATATTTTAGCCCCGATCTCTCTCCTTTCCTTTCTTTTTGTTTATTGCCCTTGCTGGCTTGTTTGGTTTTTGTCTTGGTACAATGTTTTTGGTTTTGTGTAGCAACTAGAATAATTTTGTTTATTAAACAAATAAATACATGTTATAAGTTATTCAAATTTATTTTATTCAAAGGACAAGAAGTAATGGGCTTAATCTGCAGCAAGGGAGATTTAGGCTAGATACTAAGAAAAACTTTTTAACTATAAGGGTATTTAAACTCTGGCTTCCAAGAGGGGTTGTGGAATCCCCATCATTGGAGGTTTTTAAGAATAGGTTAGACAAACACCTGTCAGGGATAATCTACATTTCTTGGTCCTGCTTCAAAGTGCAGGATGCTGGACTTGATGGGCTCTTGAGGTCCCTTCCAGTCCCACATTTCTATGAGTCTATGAAAATTATCTAATCTGTATTTAAAAATGTGTGTCAAACTTCAACACAACTTTGTAAATGAACTATACAGAAAACCGTTTGCCTTTGTTAGTTTTAAAATACACAACTTTTCAGTTTCTTCAAATGTTGTCTTGTTTTCTTATGGGACAAGATGATTTGTATGGCCATTTATAATAAATCATTAGAATGACAACAATCTCATCAATTCATATTTTACATGTTACATTTTAAGAACTTCTAGTACATCAAAATCTCTTGGATCACACAGGCGAAAAGTCATCTATGTTCTTCTGAATAGGTTCAGTGTCTTCTGACATGCAGCTAGTAGAGTCCTGGACTGTAAAATGCAGTTTAATTTAATTTTTAAAACAGATGGTACTTCAAGAAATTTACCTTGAGTATAAGCGTAGTCATCTGATCCAGAACTGGAACTCCTCTGGTATTTATGGATTCCTTTTTCTCCTCCAGATCCTGGTATTACTGAAATGGGCTGAATAGGTTCTGGTGCTGCAGAACGCTCCTCTTGGTCCACTAAATTTAAAAGATTCTCAGTCTGTGCTCGACCTACTGTGATTTTAAACACTGTTGAGTTTGGCTGAGATACCATTACCCGGGGAGATTGCGTTAGTGCACCTGTAGGCCCAGATGGTTGTGTGTAGGTAATATATAATGGATTAACATTAAATGGTGGTTTTGGTTGACCTGACATACCTCTTGAAGGAGAGCCTGAAGGTGGAGTAGTGGCTGCATACAGCGAGTGCTGGTTTCGTTGAGATGGCTGATTATTTATTGGTGAAGGACTTCTAGTCATTGCAGTTCCAGGTCTTTGTGGTGGCTCAACTGTAATTTCTATCTTGTTCATAGAACCTTTGGATAAGCTAGGTCCACCATAAGGGAGATAAGATACTGAGTGACCACCCTGTTTTTGATAACTCTGGGGCGCTTGTTGATATGGATGGGGGGGAACAGTCGAAGGACTAGGAGGCATAAACACATGTGAACTCTGATGACCTAATTGGGTAGGCTGTACCTGATGCTGAGGAGAGCCAAAAGGAGAAGGACACTGAGATGCAGGTGGTGATTGATAAGCTGGCTGAGGGATCTGGGGCTGTTTAGGAGAATACTGTGAAGGTTGGTAGTTCTGCTGATGTGGATAAACAGGTAGCGGGCGTGGAGTATAATGTGGAATTGGGCCTTGTGGAGAAGAATGCCACTGTGCATTCTGAGGAGTCTGTCGTCCTGAAGAACTTTGAGACGTCTGCCTAATATATATAGAACCAGGAGTCCCATAAAGATTGCTTGGAATCTGTGGAAGAATTTGTAAAGCTCTGGGTACTGTTTGTCCAGAGGGGAGGTTTTGCGATAATGTAACAGTAATAGGATTTGTATTGTACCGAGGTATGTGCATATACGTAGGAGGACGAGGGCCTTGCATACCAGATGTGTTCATTCCTGGTGGCATGGAAGATGGCTGTTGAGGTGGTTGCGGAGGAGGAGTAGCTGCATTTCTATTCTGGTCATTTATGAAGAATGGATTGTAATTAGAAGAAGCTGCCACAACAGCTGGAGCAGAGTGTGATTCTTGAACTAAGCATATCAGCTGTTTACCTGCTGTGCATTGTGGATCAATATGTCCATCGCTTGAACTATGTACCAGTGTACGACCACCGTTAAGTTGAGCTCCTTCCCCTGCATGGTAGCTGGTATGAGGATGAATACCCAGGTTAATGTGCAAAAGGCGATTCCTGTTCATTCTGCTGTCATCGGGGCTATGGTACTCCATATATAAGTATTTGCTGCTCTCCTGCGCAAGGACTCGACAACATGCTTCAAGATTGTTGTTGTTCTAGAAGTAAGAATCGACACCAATTATCTTCAAATTACATTAGTAACTCCAATCAGAATACTCAACTGAAGCTCTAATTAAGCCTAGCTTGAACATATTTTAGGGATAACACTTCACAGTAACTGGCATACCTATGACTCCAGAAATAAATTAAAGATAATCCCTGTTAGACCATGCTATATAAGAAGTATGTGGCTCATGTTACTTACACTGAAATCTTATGATAACATTAGCTACTGAGTGACCCACATAAAATCTAGCAAGTCAAAGTCAGGGGAAATAGAATTTGGTAATTGTTATAGCTTTGGCATTCATTTCTGAAAAGTTTGTTTCTTTAGAAAAGGATGTATGTATATTTAATACCATTTCAAATGAGAAAATATTACAAATTAGAACTATTTCACAGCTTGAAACTCTGAAATATTGTTTTGAACACTTCAAAGTGTATATTACAGCTATCCAATCTCCACTGTTACTGAATTTGCAATCCAAATACTCATCTTGTTTAACTTTGGTTTACTCTTCCCATTAGCTGCAATTTAAAATAAACCCCAGCGTTAAAAATTTAATTTTAAAAGTATGTTCATAGTTCAAATGTATTTTGTCTAACTTTCCTTACAACAGGCCTCCCCTGATTTGTCCTTTATCCCAATCCACTTCAATTTACTCTTTTGATCGCCTTCCTCTTTCTAGAAAATAGTTTCAATGTAGTAAACAGCCACAAACACTCACCAGGACTGAGATGTTTAATACAGTATACAGAGACTTGGAAGTATTTTCTAAACAGAGTTTAAAAACTACTTACCAATAGTCTGAAAATGGTGCATATTAATATTTTACTATCAGTAATGCAGATTTAAATCTGTCCTTTGTGAAGAATGGTTTTTTAAAGATAAATACCAATATTCTCTTTCAAATTTAAAAAATGAAATCTGAAACATTTTCCCCAAAATTATTAACTCTTACTGGTTTGGGCTGTCAAGTAAACTTGTGGGGGGGGGGGGGAGCTTTTAAATACAATTAAGGATGCTAAAATAGTGTACTTACCTATGACATAGTTTATAAAACCCAAGCACTTAAAAGCAAGGAAAAGTTAAAAATTACAATAAATCCTACATTGGTCAACTGATAAATACATAATTTAGAATCTTTACAGAATAAGAAGGATGTACAGCATATTCTCAGCTAAAGATCTACTTCTCTCTCATCTTTGGCCCTGTGAAGTCCTGCCCAGTTCACACATTTGGCTCGGACACATCACACCATGCACCATTCTTTTAACACCAATTTCCACATCTGTATTTTGCTGGATAACAGAGCTGTCCTAAGTGGCAGGTAATACAGAATTAAAGCAGGGTCCCCACGTTCTAGCCCCATAATTAGAGAGGGCACCAATGCAACAGAGAGCAGCATCAGACACCAGAGAGCACAGCCAACTGCTGCCAGACACCTACCTGCTACCTAAGCAGAACGCAGTACAAAAGTCCATGGTGCCCTCAGGTCACATAATGTGACAGACACAAGGAAGAAAGACAGCAGCTAGGAGATGTCCCATGGAACACACTATCACCTGTCTAGAAAGACCCCAAATTTTTGGTGTATCCAAGACTTATATAGTTTTAAATATTTGGAATATGTGGTGTGATGACAGGTCTGCCAATGACTATTGGTTCATTTGCCCTTTTAATTAACATATTGTATAGCCTTGGGCCAGATCTACATTAGGGACTTAATGCTGGCACAACTATGTTGGTCAGGGCTGTGAAGAGGTGTGATCCCTGACTGATACAGCTGTGCAGGCAGAAGTCCCAGGTGTAGGCATACTTACATCAGCTGTTTTTTTACTGGCATAGCTTATTTCAATCATACAGAGTGGTTCTGTTACACCGGTACAAAGAGCAGCTTTGCCAGTATACCTGCAACTATACCTAGAGTGCTTTGCATACCGATATTCCCATACCGGTAAAATGCTCCTAGTGAGGACATGGAAAAAACTTTTATATACTTCAAAGACTATAAAATAAAATGTTTGAATACAGTATGTTAAAAAGAACCCTGTATTCAGATGTCCAGAGAGTGTCTGGATACTGTACTTCAGAGACACAGGGGTCCTTTAGCTTTGTCAAGTTACAGACATCTGATAGTTCATCATCTACTTACCAGTATAGAAGAAATGACTATGCCAGAGTAAACAAAGTTCTGTATTACAAGAACATCTTGCACTTCTTATCTGAAAGCAGCTCAGAGCTATAATGGGTGGAGATACTGTATGCAGTCATTTCAGCAGTAATGAAATTGCTGGAGTACTTCTACAGTTAAGTTGTGTCCCCATTTTGCTGCCTCCTTTAATGGCACTGCTTGCGGAAAAGACTGTAATTTGCCTTGGCAAAGGGGAAGTACGAAAGCCATTCTGACCAGCCAGGCAGCAGATAAAAGGGGCAACTCCAAAGGAAAAGGTTTAGCCTACTACACAGAACCCAACCCTCCTCTCGAAGGAAAAAGGAGGGGATGTTCAGGTAAAGTTATCTCAGATATGCCTTCAGCAGTAACTACCCCAAACTGCTACTCTCCTTGCCCCTATATACTGTCCTAGGTCAGGCGGTTGGGGGTGAAGAGCAAGGAGAAACACAGGTGAGTGGAGGCACTGCTGCCAAAGAAAGAAGCAGGCATATCATAGCCACTAACAGAGGTCCCCAAACTGTGGGACGCGTTCCCCTAGGAATGTTCGGAGAGGTGCAGTGGGGCCCAAGTTAGCCCTCACGGAGGGAGGGAGTGCCACCCAGTCCTGTTCCAGGCCCAGCTCTGCTCCGACCTTGCCCTCAGCCTTGGCTCGGTTGTGACAGGTAAGGGTAGCAAGTCTGTCTCAGTCAAGTGGGAGCAGTCAGTATGAGGTGTGCTCCTTGTTATTTTTAATAGGATTTTTGACAGTAGAGCCAATGGGAAAAGGCATACAGAAGGTCTTTGTCCCACGGAAGGAGAGCATCGCCCAGGGAGTGCTTCCCCATCCCTGCTCTGAAGCAGTATTGTGGACATTTCTTGTTCAAGCAAGTGGTGAACAGGTCTGTGGCCAGTGTCCCCCACTGCTTGAAAAGGTTGTGAAGTACTGCTGGGTACCATTCGTGGCCGTGTGGAACTTGCAACTGAGACAATCTGCTATTGAGTTTTGTGTTCCTGGAAAGCAGGCACAAATAGTGTGATGTTGTGGGAAATGCACCAGTTCCATAGCTTTAGTGATTCTGCCCAGAGGGAGGGCAACCTTGCTCCTCCCTGTCAGCATATGTAATATATACATGCTGTGTTGTCTGTTAAGACACTCGTGTGCGTGCCCTTGATCAGCAGGAGGAAATGGATGCAGGCATTTCTGACTGCCCTGAGTTTGAGAAGGTTAATGTGGAGGGACATCTCCGTGGATGACCATTTGCCTTGTGTTGTAAGATTATTTAGATGTGCACCCCATCCTAGGAGGGATGAGTCAGTGGTGAGAAGTAACCATGGGGAAGTTTGCAAAAAGGGAATCCTGTTGCAAACTTCTGCTGAATTTTTCCACTGAACCAGGGAGTTTTTGACCTTAGTGGGCAGTGACAGATGTGTCTAGTCTGTCTCTATTTGGTCTGTAGACCAAGCTGAACCACATCTTCAGGCACCACACGTGAAGCCTGGCATGAGGTATCACAGCTGCACATGCTGCCATATGCCCGAGGAATTGGAGGCAGTGTCTGGCTGATATTTGAGGGCTGTTTTGTACTCTCTTTATAAGCATGATCAAGGAAAGGAACCTGTGCTGAGGCACAAGCGCTTTGGCCTGTAACGAGTCCAGGTCAGCCCCTATGAACTATAGGCGCTGTATAGTGGTGAAGGTTGATCTTTGAATGCTGATGTGAAGACCCAGTTCCATGAACAATCTATTACAGTCTTGGTAACCTCGTTAAAGGAGTGGGCTCTGAGGAGACAACAGGCCAGGTAGGGGTCATGATCCCCCTGGAGCAGCCACTACTGAGAGAACCTTGGAGAATACTCTCAGAGCCGATGATAGCCCAAAAGGGGAGTACTCTGTATGGATAGTGATCTTATCCTAAGGTAAATCTGAGGAACTGTCTGTGGGATGGTAGGATTGAAATATGGAAATAGGTGTTCTGAAGGTCAATGGCTGCAAATTGGTCTCCCTGTTCCAATGCTAGAATAGTCATTACCATAGTAACCATCTTGAATTTTTGAGCCTTGACAAACTTGTTGTGTGCTCTGAGGTCTAGTATGGGTCTCCAACCGCCACTCTTCTTGGGTATCAGGAAATAGCAAAAGCAAAAATCTGTGCCTCATAGATGCTGAGGTACTGATTCTATGGCTCCTAACTCGAGGAAGAGATATATTTCTTGTTGTAGTAAACTCTCGTGAGAAGGGTCCTTGAAGAGGAATGGAAAAGGGTGTTCGGGCAGGGGAGGTAAAGTTGGATGGAGTATCCATTGTGAATGATTTCCATCCATTCAATGTTATATGTTCCCAAGTGCTGCGGAACGTGGCAAGGTGGTAGTCAAATGGGCAGGGTAGGTTGGTCAGCTGCAGCGGTTAAGGAGAGTGGTCTGTTGACACCTCAACCAACACATGAAAACTGCTGTTTTGAGGTGGCTGGTTGTGCCGTGGAAGGCTGTGGGCCTGATGGTTTGCACCTGAAGAATCTAGATTTTTTTCTCTGAGGTTTGTAGAAGCTTTGAGTTGGGTATTGGGAGGTGTAGGATTTATGTTGGGGCTGCAGACTAAATTTTCTCTTTTGTCCAAGCATATAGATCCCTAAATGACCGGAGAGTAGCCTTGGAATCTTTAAGGGTGTGGTGGGATGCGTCAGTCTTTTCAACAAACTACTTGGTGCCTTCAAAGGAAAGGTCTTCAATGGTTGTCTGCACCTCTTTAGGGAATCCACAGAGGCAAAACCACAATGCATGCCACATAACCACGACAGTAACTCTCACTTAACGTAGTTATGTTCCTGAAAAATGCAACTTTATGTGAAATGATGTTAAGCGAATCCAATTTCCCCATAAGAATTAATATAAATGGGGGGCAGGGGGCTAGGTTCCAGGGAAATTTTTTTCGCCAGACAAAAGACATTACATACATATACAGTATACGTTTTAAACAATTTTAAACAAACAGTTTAATATTGTACACAGCAATGAATGACTAAAGCTTGGTTGAGGTAGTGGAGTAAGAGGGTGGAATATTTCCCAGGGAATGCCTTGCTGCTAAATGATGAACTAGCACTCGGCTGAGCCCTCAAGGATTAATATGCTGTTGTTAATGTAGCCTCTCACTCTTCAAGGCAGCATGGACTGAGGCAGGATGGAGGAAACACAATAGATGCAGGGCAGTAGCTGCAAACACTTCCCTGCAAAAACTAAATATGATGATGAGCCCACGCTATCAGGCTGGAGCACACCACTCCCTCCTCCTGACAGCACATGCACGGCTGCACAGGTGCTGACTTTCCATGTATGACCGAGAGAGACGTGCATTGCCCCTTTAAGTACTCTGACCCCACTTCAAGTATGTTGCCCTTTTAAGCAGATCAGCCAGTTCAGACAAGAGGAAGCAACAGCCCTGAGCCCTGTCCCCTGTCCGAGCCCTGTCCCCTCCTCCGCTTTGTGGAGAGGGGGTACGGAGTGGGGGGGCAGGAGCAGGGGGACATCCTGATATCAGCACCCCTCCTGCCTCCACCTATCAGGAAGCTCCCGGGAGCAGCTCCAAGGCAGAGGGCAGGGGGTAGGGCCACCTGAACTGCTGCTGGGCAGCTGGTAGCCATGCCCTCCCCTTCCCCCCCTTCTAATCCTCACAAGGAGGGGCTGCTCTTCCAAAGAATCCTGCAAGCAGGCAGCTACCAAACGACATTAGAAGGGAGCATTTCACAACTTTAAACGAGCTTGTTCCCTAATAGATCAGCAACCATAACAAAACAACATTAACTGGGACAACGTTAAGTGAGGAGTTACTGTACAGTGGAGATGGACTGGGCCGCAGTATCAGCTATATCACGGGCTGACCAGAGCGTCGTTTTGGCTAATAGTTGCCCTTCCTGGATGATAGTTCAGAACTGGTCATACACTGACTCTAGGATCTGATCAATAAAGATGCTGAGCTTCGAATAATTAACAGTTATATTTTGCTGTTAATGCTTGATAATTTGCATTTGAAATGGCAATGTGGCAGAGGAGTCGGCCTTTCTCCTGAAGAGGTCAAGGCGTTTCCAATCCCTATCATAGGGGTTAGATCTCATTTGGTGCTGGCAACCCCGGGAGTTTACTGCATCCAAAAGGAGGGAGTTAGGGGGAAGGTGAGAAAAAATGGATTCCATCTCCATAGCAGGGACAATCATTTTTATCAGCCCATTTACATATAGGCATCACCAATGCTGCAGTTTGCCATATAGTTTTTGTGGGGTCCAGGAGAGCCTCACTGATGAGGAGGGCTATTCTGGAGGACGAGGAAGAGTAGGATGTCAAGGAGTTTGTGGTGAGTATCTCTTACATCCCCCAGGTGTATCAGTAGTGTGTCTGCTACACCTTTGGCTAAGCATGGTGGCAGGGGCATGACTGCCTCATCTGGAGAGGAGGACGATATGTTGGTTCTCGATGTAACCTCCTCTTTAAATCTGCCCTCTTCTTCCTCCACAATCTCCTCTGGAGGTTCAGTGACTGAAGGAGCACATCTCAGGGGCTCCCGGATGTAGCTAGAAGTCCAAGAAATGTGTGGTTAATATGATGCCCAGGGATCCCAGTAGGGCTATTGGAGCAGTGGGATAGAGCCCAGTGGTGCCCATGATTGGCTGTACCATGGCGTGGTGGAGCAGGCTGATGGTATGTCTGAGGAACCCCTTGATAACAGGCTTCATAGGGAGTATGGAAGGAGGGTGACTATAAAGTAGAGGCGCCTGGCAAGGTACCGGAGAAGACTCCCGTGCTTGGAGAAGACTTGATACTGAAGCTCTAGTGCCAAGAAGGGGAGACTCTGGTATATCAGATAACCTGAGAACTCCCACAGTCGGGGATCTCACCAGTGCTGTATGGCTCACCGTTGACTGTGCCGACGGTACAGCGCATACCAGCAGCATCTTCTTAACGGTGTGCTCCCTGCTCCTGTTTTTGTGTATTGATACCATTGGCTCAGTGCCTACGCCCATCAGGTCTTTAGGCACATCAATGATACCTGCCGCTCTAGATCCTCATGAGCTATGGATACCATGCTTGGATTGCCTCGGTGCCAACAGTACTGACAATACCGAGGATGCCAGAGATCTTTTATGGCTGGCTCGGGGCTCACAACTCTCTTTAGATGTCTTATGAGAGGGCTGATTTCTTCAACCCATAGTCCCTGAGACTCATGCCTTCTGGGCGACTCCTGGCACAGATCCAAAGAAGACTGGAGGGCTGCCTCCATCAGAATTATCTTGTTGTTTCAATTCGCTGTCTTTTCGAGACCTGGGTTTAAGTTGTTGACAGAGACCACAATTCTGCAGAATGTGGCCTTCCCTGAGGCAGTGTACACATCAAGAGTGTTTATCTGCCACAGGGATGGCCTCCTTGCAAGAAGAGGAACTTCTTGAAGCCTGGTGAGCTGGGTATACCCTGTTGGGGGGAGGGATCCCCAATGAAAAAGGGGAAAAATTAAAAGTTTCTTTTTTAAGAGAAAATAAAGAAAAACTACAACTAAAACTGAAAAAGACTAACTAGCTACTAAAAAGGCTAAAGAAAAGGAAGACATTAACAATCTCAAATGGACTGCTGATGGCTCCGACTCTAGCCAGAGGCAGTTGAGAAGGAACTGAGGGGGTTTAGCCTGCACGTACTCGTTAGCCTTATGGTGGGCACAAAGGGAGACGGCCTAACTGACCAAAGTTTTCCAATCAGCAGCACAGGGACACAAGCACACCTACAGCGGAGCACCCATAGGAACACTACTTGAAGACGAACAATTGTTTCTTTAAGAAAAATGGCAAGGGCTTTACTGCTAATAAAAAGTTTGGTCTTGGGAAAAAGCCAGTAACCTACAGTTTAAATTCAGGTATGAGTGCAACACTGTCTACACTGAACGGCAGAGGAGAAAAAACAGAGTTTTCCATTCTCACATCCTGAGATGACAAACTTGAATAGTGTCTCTTTCTGCTCAGCCACAGGGAATATTTACTTTCTTGTACCAAAAAAAAAAACAACAAAAAAACCCACCAATAGAAAGTAAACTGAAAAAGTCTGCTGTTCTCCAAGTGCCTGCTAACCGTTTGAAACTTAAAAAACCCCAAAAGACAACTGTGAAATTGAACTGATTTCTAACTAGTCTATTACGAAGGGGTTCTTTTTATGCTACAAGGATAAATATACGGTAACTGTTACTATGCTACTGTATTCTGCTGCAGCATACCTGGAGCATGCACTGAGACACCACCCCTTCTGGAATCTCAGGAAAACGTTGCCGGAGGTCATGGAGTACCTGCACATCAAGTTGCTGACTGCCCTGCGCCATGCCAGATTGATGATGTTCTGGGATTCTCAAGAATGGAAGTCAATAAGCCTTCCAGTGGATATGATCTTCTGATGCTTCAGGCATTTTCTATTAGGAAAAACAGACAACAATAATCATATTTATTAAATACATCCTAATTCATCCAAAGTAAAAGTGAAGCTAACTTCCTTCTCCCTCGACCAAATTAAGTTTGTGCATAGATGACCTGGACTGTTTTCTTGATTCACAGATTGAAAGGGGCATAGAATAAATACATGAGTTGAGTCATGAATTTCTAACCCCAGATGTATATTAGACTCCCTCTCTGACTTCAGCCTGCCTCAGTTCCTCCGTTGATAAAAATGGGATTAATATTAATTTACTTCTCAAAGACATTTTGAATAGTTAAAGGTTTGTGGTGTTTGAGGATATGATGTACTACTATACAAGGGTTCGTTCATTATTTTAGTAATAGAGCTATGTGCTAACAGTGACAGAGTAAAAGTCCAGGTGGTGCAATTACCAGTAGTATTTTAAATTATGTACAGTATTTTAGCTAATAATTAGATCTCCTCAACTCCTGCAGTGCACAAACACCACCACCTTTAAATATATACCACTAACTAAAATTAGACAACAGCTGCGGACATCAGATAACAGATTTTGCAGCTCAGGTCTATAACTATCTAACACAGTATCTGTTTAGACACTTCAGTAGTTCGGGCATAATATGTATCCTACCTTAAAACTGCTCAAAATACAGAGCAATGTTCTCTGGATTTAATCTCTTTCCTTTTCATATCATCCACTAATTAGAAAATTAGAAAGAACAAAAATACAGCCACCATTTTTGTGACATACAGGAAAAGAATTGTTGCTGACTCAAGCAATTAGTCAACATTATCCAATCTTGCACACCAGGAAACAAAGCCAAGTCTGCTTCTATTCCACTATATTAAAAAAATAAAATATTTTAAAAATAGAAATCGGTACAGTCAGTAGGAAAATAATATTTTCATGCCTTCAAGACATGTGAGCATCTATTCAAGATATCATCAGGGAAAGAGTGACCAAGAATTGCAAAATGATTTTAGGATTACAGAAAGTATTTATCTTGGGTATTCATAAAACATTTATCACCTTCATATTTAAATACAGGGAGTAAAGTGTCTACTTTTGTGTCAGGATTATTTTATCTAGTAGTATTATTATAACAAGTAGCATTTGAACCAGAATAAGAGTCTACATAGGACACACATGCATCTTGAGTAAACATGGTTTACCCATTAAGACTCATCAACACAATACTAGCCTGAAGTATTGTAGCTGAAGTCAAAATACCAAGCCAAGGATGCCTTCTATGATTCTGGCCAGAAAGTAATTTTAATAATATTAAGTACTTACTATAGCTAAACTTCAACATACTTTATTAACATTAACTAATCCTCAAAACCCTCTTGTTAGGGAGTTAATACTATCCTCATCTGCCAGGTGTGGAAAGGAGACAAGGGTGTTCTATAGCCTGGGTTGCTGACTTAATTCTTTGCTCAGAGTAAGATTATGCACTTCCCAGCACAACAAATTCTTCTGTACATTTCCAGACTTCATTATGAAACTATCATACTTTAGGGTGGACAGAATCTTACATGTGCTTTACAAGCCAGATTTGTAGACAATTTTTTTTCACACTTTTAGCCTTGACACTGTAAGCATGGCATTAAGAACGTTAAAAAACACCTAGATGGGAATCTTAATTGAAAGTAAATTGCATGAACATTTGCTACCCATCTTACCAAAGGATTCGCAAGACTGAATTAAGTTTCTCCCCATGCCCCTCAAAATCTCAATACTTCAATATAGCCACTTAAGCAGGAGACTATACATTAAATATTACACTTTATATTGCACATCAGGATATTTTTGGCAGCTATAAAGTACATGTATTTATAAAGTAATTACTTCAGTGGTAGCAATACTCACTCCAACTATTTGATGCTCATTGTATTGGTACATCTGATTTTGAAGCATGAACTTTTCAACAGAAAAGGAGCACTTCAAAACACATTCTGCAGAACACTGCCACACAAATGTCAGTGTAATTCCACAGTGAAAAGCTTAGTTGAACTGGGCAGAAATAAACAAACAGACTAACTATTCTATTTTATTACTTGTATTTGTACTGCATAAAAAATATTTAAATGCATTTCAG
Organism: Chelydra serpentina; assembly: GCA_037349315.1. NCBI lineage: Eukaryota > Metazoa > Chordata > Testudines > Chelydridae > Chelydra > Chelydra serpentina. The sequence continues at coordinate 143,009,107 of JBAIAC010000004.1, forward strand.
AAATGCTATGCTGCTGAGAATAGATTCTTCCCAAGCATTCTGAATGGTCTTGACAACAACTAGTTTCTTGTACCATGCAATGGTCTTCCTGGTTGCATTCTATGTCTGTAACATTTGGTTGGATTTAATTAATGTGTAGATCAAAGGTGTGAAGAAAGTGAATAAGGAAGTGTTATTTACCCCTTCACATAACATAAGAACCAGGGGTCACCCAATGAAATTAATAGGCAGCAGGTTTAAAGCAAACATAAGGAAGAACTTCTTCACACAGCACAGCCTGTGGAACTCATTGCCAGGTGATGCTAAGAAGGCCAAAAATGCAGCTGGGTTCAAAAAAGAAATAGAAAACTTCATGGAGGATAGGTCCATCAATGGCTATTAGCCAAGATGGTCAGTGGCACAACCCTATGCTCTGGGGTGTCCCTAAATCTGACTGCCAGAAGCTGGGACTGGATGACAAGGAGATGGATCATTCAATAAATTAGCCTGTTCTGTTCATTCCTTCTGAAGCATCTGGTGACAGCCACTGTTGGAAGACAGAATACTGGGCTAGATGGACCACTGGTCTGACCCAGTATGGCCATTCTTATATTCTTATGACTATTTTATGTCCCCAACTATACATACAATATGATGGGGGCTAATTTAGCTACAACTAATCAGGAAAAAGATCTTGGAGTCATCGTGGATAGTTCTCTGAAGATGTCCATGCAGTGTGCAGCGGCAGTCAAAAAAGCAAACAGGATGTTAGGAATCATTAAAAAAGGGATAGAGAATAAGACGGAGAATATCTTTTTGCCCTTATACAAATCCATGGTGCGCTTACATCTTGAATACTGCATACAAATGTGGTCTCCTCATCTCAAAAAGGATATACTGGCATTAGAAAAGGTTCAGAGAAGGGCAACTAAAATGATTAGGGGTCTGGAACGGGTCCCATATGAGGAGAGATTAAAGAGGCTAGGACTTTTTAGCTTGGAAAAGAGGAGACTAAGGGGGGATATGATAGAGGTATGTAAAATTATGAGTGGTGTGGAGGAAGTGAATAAGGAAAAGTTATTTATTTGTTCCCATAATATAAGAACTAGGGGCCACCCAATGAAATTACTGGGCAGCAGGTTTAAAACAAATAAAAGGAAGTTCTTCTTCACACAGCGCACAGTCAACCTGTGGAACTCTTTGCCTGAGGAGGCTGTGAAGGCTAGGACTATAACAGGGTTTAAAAGAGAACTGGATAAATTCATGGAGATGAAGTCCATTAATGGCTATTAACCAGGATGGGTAAGGAATGGTGTCCTTAGTCTCTGTTTGTCAGAGGGGGGTGATGGATGGCAGGAGAGAGATCACTTGATCATTATGTGTTAGGTCCACTCACTCCAGGCACCCTGGCATTGGCCACTGTCGGTGGACCGTATACTGGGCTGGATGGACCTTTGGTCTGACCCAGTACGGTCATTCTTATGCTCTTATGTGGAAACTGCTATTTTTGGCAACATACTGTGAGGGGGCAAGGCCAGAGGGCTATAGGAAAGTGGTAAGGAACCAGTATGTTCTTATTGGGATCCGGGAAGTGGGCGGGCGTAAGCCCGCCCACTGCTAAAGGATCCCCCCTTTCAGCCTAAGGGGAGGGATCCACAGGACCTGGATACCAAGTAATTCCGGGGGACAAAAAATGAAAAAACAGGAACAGGAGTGCGGTCAAAGGGTCAAACGAAGTGAACCAGAAGGGGACACCGAGCAGAGAACCCCGGACAGTGCCCACTGCTCCTCAAAGGTGTCAAGGGAGCCAGTGGACGCTGCCCAGAGGAACTCTGCCCGGATGCGTGAACGAACAGAGGATCGAAAATAGGCCCCACAGTCACAGAAGCCTCCATCGGCCAACCTCCTCACCCTGGTTTTGTAGATGGCCAGCTTAGCTATGGTCAGGAGGAGGTTGACCAGGAGGTCCCGCGACTTCGTGGGGCCGCGGATTGGAAGTGCATAAATAAAAAGGTGAGGGGAAAAGTGCAACCAAAACCTCAACAAAATGTCTGAGAGGAGCCGGAACAGGGGTTGAAGCCTGGCGCACTCCAGATAAATGTGCGCCAGGGTCTCTCTCACACCGCAAAAGGGACATGTGTTGGGGATAGGGGTGAACCGCGCCAAGTACACGCCCGTGCTCACGGCTCCGTGAAGGAGCCGCCAACTGACGTCCCCGGCGGGCCTTGGGACTAAGGAGGAGTAAAGGCTGGCCCACCGGGGCTTCTCACCCTCTAGAGGTGGCAGGAGGTCCCGCCATTTCGTATCGGGGCGGGACGTGAGGGCGAGGAGATGAAGGGTGTGGAGCACGAGCGTGTATAGATGTTTCCTTGGCGCGGTCTGGAAACGGACGGGTTGTAGTTCGTGCAGCCGGCTCACTGTGAAGGGACAGGGGACCCGGTTGGGTCCACGGGGCAGGGGGCCAATAAAAAGGTCCGGAGGGCTTGGGGTGAAGGGAGGGCGGGGCATACCCTCTCGTAGGACCCGGTCGAGGTAAACCCGAGCAGCGGGTGGCAAAGCAGCCTTCACCTCCTGAAGTACGCGCCGGGGAGTACAAGGTCTGGAGAGCCCCATGCGCTGAGCAAGCGTCAGGGGATCCAGCCAGTCTCCCCGGTCGTAGTCCAGGAGGTCTCCGACCCTAGTGACCTCTGCCAGGACCAACTTCTGGCGCACCGAGGGGGACTCCGCCACCTGCACACGGAGCTGGGGGTTGTGTAGCAGGGGCTCCGCGAGGAGATCTGCCCCCTCGGTGGCCGCCACGGACCTGGTCGCTGAGAATAGCTTCCAGGTCCGGAGGAGGTCCTGGTAGAAGACCGGCAGCCCGTAGAGGTCTCGCGGAAGACCTCTCGGATGGAGATAAAGGAGCTGCCGGTCATATCGGAGCCCTCGGAAGCGGCGTAGGAAGGCGTGTGCCAATACGCTCCACGCCGGACTACCTGCACCATAAAGGAGCCTCTGCAGGGCCTGGAGACGGAAGACATGGACCTGAGTGTGTGGACACTTCAGGCCCTGCCCACCCTCCTCCAGAGGAAGATGGAGAACCCCTGCAGAGACCCAGTGCAGTCCTGACCAAAAGAACTCCAGAATCGACGTCCGGAGGTTGGCCAGGAAACCCGGGGCCGGGACCAGGGTGTTGAGCCGGTACCAGAGCATGGACAGGACTAATTGATTGATTACCAGTGCTCTCCCTCGAAAGGAGAGGCACCGGAGTAGTCCTGTCCATTTCCGGATCCGCTCTATCACCCTGCCCTCTAAACCTTGCCAGTTCTCCGGCGGGGATGGATGCGTGGCAGAAAGGTAAACGCCGAGATAGAGCAGCGGACCCGCGCTCCACCTGATGGCCTGAAGCGCGGGTGGGAGGGAGCTCGCCTGCCACCCGTCCCCTACCACCAGGCCAGAGCTCTTGACCCAGTTGACTCGGGCAGAGGAGGCCGCCGAGTAGATCGCCTGGCAAGCCTCCACCCGCACCAAGTCGCCCGGGTCCTGGACCACGAGGAGCACATCGTCGGCGTACGCCGACAGGACCAGCCGCAGCTCCGGCTCTCGGAGCACCAACCCCGTCAACCTCCTGCGGAGGAGACAGAGGAAGGGCTCGATCGCCAGAGCGTACAGCTGGCCCGAGAGGGGGCACCCCTGCCGTACTCCTCGCCCGAAGCTGACCGGCTCGGTCAGGGTCCAGTTGAGCCTGACCAGACACTCTGCGGAGGCGTACAGCACCTGGAGAAAACCCACAAACTGGGGCCCAAAGCCAAACGCTCGCAGAGTGCTCAGGAGGTACCCGTGATCCACCCTGTCGAACGCCTTCTCCTGATCCAGAGACAGGAGGGCGAACGACAGACCATCCCTACACCCAAGCTCCAAGAGATCCCGGACCAGATACAGGTTGTCGAGAATGGTGCGGCCCGGGACGGTGTAGGTCTGGTCTGGGTGGACCACGTCCGCCAGCACGGACCCAAGCCGCAGCGAGATGGCCTTTGCTACGACTTTATAGTCCGTGCTGAGGAGCGAGACGGGACGCCAATTCCGTAAATCGCGGAGGTCCCCCTTCTTCGGCAATAAGGCGAGCACGGCTCGCCTGCACGAAAGAGGGAGGACCCCGCCCTGCAAGGACTCGGCCCAGACGGCGACAAGGTCTGGGCCGAGGACGTCCCAGAACACGCGGTAGAACTCCACGGTCAGCCCGTCCAGTCCCGGAGATTTATTAGTCGGCATGCGACGGAGGGCTTCCGAGAACTCGGCCAGAGTGAGAGGCAGCTCTAGCCGGTCTCGGTCGCCCGTGCTGACCGTAGGGAGTTCGTCCCAGAGCACTTTGCAAGCGTTAGGATCGGTCAGATCCGGGGAGAAAAGGCTCTCGTAGAAGGCCTTGGCCCTCCCGCACATCTCCACCGGATCCGTGAGGGGGGTGCCATCTTCTGCGAGGAGGCAGGTGACGTGTTTCTTAGCCCCCCTCTTTTTCTCCAGGGCGTAGAAGAAGCGGGAGCCGCGATCCATCTCCCGAAGGAGACGGATGCGGGATCGAACGAAGGCGCCCCGGGCCCGATGATCTTCCAGTTCCCGGAGCTCCTCCCGCTTCTCCCGGCACGCCCCACAGAGGGATGGATCCTCAGGGCTGGCGGCCAGACGCCTCTCCAGCTCTAAGACCTCCCGTTCCAACTGCTCTATCGTCGCATCCCTCCGTCGGCTGGCGCCCCGGGTGTAATCACGGCAGAAGAGCCGAGCGCGTACCTTCCCTAGATCCCACCATCGCCGCGCCGAGGGAAAAGCGTGCCGCTGCCCTCGCCAGGCCAGCCAGAACTCCCGGAAGGACGCCACGAAACCCACATCCTCCAGCAAACTGTTATTAAAATGCCAATAGGCCGGCCCCGGCCTCTCCGCGCAGAGAGAGGCCGTCACGGTAGCGAGATGATGATCAGAGAACGGGGCCAGCCGGACGCTGGAGGAGTGGGCCCGCGAAAGGTGAAAACGTGATAAATAGATGCGGTCCAACCGGGAGTGGTGCGACCGATGGGCCTCCACCCGGACAAAGGTGAAGGTTGAGCTGTCGCCCGGATGGTGGTCACGCCAGACGTCCACCAGGGAGTGATGTTCGACAATCTCCCTGAGGACGTCCGCGGCGGCCGGGCACTGCTCGATCCCCGAGCGGTCCCGTTTTTCAAGGGTGTTGTTAAAGTCCCCGCCCAGGACCAGGCACTCGCGAGGATCCAAGGTGCCGAGGAAGGTGGACGCCTGCTGATAAAAACGAAGTTGTTCCGGGCCCGGTGTCGGGGCATAGATGTTGACGAGATTGACCACGAGCCCCTCCATACGGACCCGTAGGTGCAGCAGGCGGCCCGGCACAGCCTCGGCAACCCCCAGCACCTCAGGCCGTAGGTCGGGGGAGAACAAGGTCGCCACTCCAGCCTGGCGAACAGAGAGATGGCTGAAGTAGACTCTGTCCCCCCATTCCAGCCGCCAGCTGTCTTCAGCGGCTGGATCCGTATGGGTCTCCTGCAGGAACACTACAGAGTACCCCCCCTCCCGAAGGAAGGAGAGCACCTGGCTCCTGCGGAGACCCATCCTACAGCCCCGGGTGTTTAATGTTGCAAAGAGGAGAGATGCCATGAGGAGGGCTGGGGGGGATCCTTGCTGGCAGACTCACTCACGGCCCCCATCGGGCCGCGTAACAATCCGTGACCCACCCCGTAGCTGAGTAGTGAGTCACGGAAAAGGCGGACCCGTTGGTAGGCCGTGGCGGCCTGCTTCCCAGTCCCTTTACCCTCCCCCATGAGGGCCCTCGCGGCCTGGAGGATTTGGTGGAAATCCCCCCATCGCTGCAGAGCGAGCTGTACTTTGTTGCGGGAGCCCCGGACGTCCTCCAGGAACTCCCGCAGCTCCTCTCGCAGCGTATGGGGGGCCGGTGTTACTGGCTCCTGGCTATCGAAAGTAGGGGCCCCTGACACAGCCCTATGGCCCACCGAAACAGACAGGCAAGGGGCGGACCCTCGACGCAGCTCCCGCTGGGCCGGCACCTTAGGGCCCAACCCAAAATTCGGCTTAGGTGGGGGAGGTGGTGGAGGGAGAAGAGCAGACTCTGGTGGTTCGGGATGAGGAAATACTGGAGCCGCTTCCTGGGGGTCATCCTCTGTTAAGGGGAGGGAGACAGCCCCAGGGGCGGCAGTGTCACCATGGGAGGCGTAGGAGATTGGGACGGCATCAGGGGCAGGGCAGGGATCAGAAGTATGGGCAGGGAAAGGGACATGAGCAGGGCCGGGCTGAGGAACGGGTAGAGGATCGTGAGCCGCAGGAGCTGGGCCACTGGGAGGTGGCCTCTCTTGGTGTGGCTGAGGGATCTGGGAATTGGGAAGGGGACCCCCCACGATGCCGGGCTCTGGTATGATGGCTCGTGTTACAGCCACGGCATCGGGAGGTGGACAGACATTTGCGGGGTCCCCGCCTGGGAAGGAGAACCGTTGTCCCACCCCATTGAGGGGTACCCCCTGGGGTTCGGGTCCCGGCCGCAGGGCACCGGCCGTCGCTTCAGGAGGCTTGGCGGCCGTCAGCGAGGTGTCACTTGCGACCGGGCAGGTGGAAGAGCCCAGGGGATCCTCGGAGGTGGGAGCGGAACCGACGGTCAAGGGGAGGGAGCATGGGGAGAGGGGGGACAGGGGCACCGGGGTGAGGTCATTGACATCGAGGCCTGCTGGTAAAGGGTCGTCCTCCCCCTGGGTGATTGGGGTCAGACCCAGGGCCTCGATCTCCTCGTAGATAGAGGGCAGGTCACCTTCTGCCACCCCGGGGTTCTCTCCGCCGGCACCTGAAGCGATGCTCGGGTCAGGGTGCGCAGGGTCGACAAAGGGGGCAGAAGGGGCTCCTTCGGGGGCTTCCGAGGGAGGGGCGGTAATACCTTCCGGTGCTGCCACGTCTTTCCCAGCCGGTTCTGGCGGACAAAAGCCGCTCGGGGGCAAAGCGGAAGGTTCGGCATCAGTGCCCCCCTTCCTGGACTTCCGGGGGGCTTCCGCATGGGTGGAAAGGAGCGGGGCTCGAGCCTTCCGCTTGCCCCGCTTCCCCTGTACTAAGGCCCAGTCCTCCATGGCTTCAGCTGGGGGCTGGCTAGTAAGGGTCGAGTCAAGGGGGAGGGGCGATTTCTTAGGGACTCGGGGAGGTAGTGGTGGGGCAGCATAAGGGAGGGAAAAATCTCTCTGGGGCTGGCCCTCTCCCACGCCCGGCGGTATCCCTGCCTCACCCTCCTCCACAGGCCTCAGCAGACTGTTCGCGGCGGGCCTCTCCCACTCGTCTGGGCACACTGAGGGAGGTACTCCCAGGGCCCGAGTGGGAGCAGCGGTGGACTGGGAAGGAGGAGGGGCGGCTCTGGGCACCGGGCATTCAGGGACGCCGGCGATGACAGGGCCGACGCCCTGCCGGGGCTCGGGGGTCTCGGATGCTCCTCCTTGCCGGGCCAAGGGACAGTCCCTCCGGACGTGTCCTATCGCCCGGCAGAGGTAGCACCGAGCCTCCCCCGTGGAATAATATATCCGGTAACGGGCCCCGTGATAGGGGACCATAAAGGACCCCTCGAGCGCCTCCCCGTCACGTGCAGCCGGCGGCATTTGGAGCTGCACCTGCCGGCGGAACGAGAGGATGTGACGGAGGGCGGGGTCTTTGCAGCCCAGTGGGAGAGGGCTGACTACAGAGATGGGTCTCCCCAGGGCAGAGAGGGCAGGTAACAGGGCGGCATTGGGGAGGAAGGGAGGGACGGAAGTGAGGACTAGGCGGATGCCCAAGTCCTCCAGCGGCTCTAGTGGGACGAACACGCCCCCCACTGCCAGGCCCTTCTCCACCGCCTCTTGGGCCGCGGCCTCCGATGCGAGGAAGAAGACTACCTTTCCATACATTTTGGAGGCCGCTACGATGGCTGTGGGCCCCACCACCCTCGCCAACGCCCGCACATAGGTTTCTACGTGGGGCGAGGCGGGTACCAGGAGGCAACGGACGCCATGCCTCCTGGTCAAGGTGGGAAAGGGGCCCCGGCCACTATAGATGGTAGCTGAGGCGGTGGGCGGGTTAGGTGACGTTGCGGCAGGTGGGGGGGTTGCCGCCACCTGGGCGTATGCCCTGGGGGCCGGGGGTGGGACACCCGCAGAGCTGGTAGAGGGAACAGCAGGGAAGGATGCCGTGGCGGTAGTGGCTGCCTCTGCCATGGAGGGCTTGGCCTTTGTCGCGGGGCCCTTACCCTTCTTTTTACCCTGGCCCTTCCTGCCGGCTGGGGGGGCTCCCCCAGGATCATGGGGGGCGAGGGACGTGGCAGCAGCGGAGGTCTCTTCAGAGTCCGCCGCTGCCGGTGCCCCAGCGGGGGCGAGAGCAGGTGGTTCGGCAGCGGCGGGTAAGGTAGAGGCTTGGGAGGGTGACGGGGGAACAGGCGGAGGAGGGGAGGCCGTGCCGTCTGGAGGGGCTTCTCCCTCCATATCGCCCGCCATGATGAGCAGGGGAGGAAGGGAAAACTCTTGAGAGGGGGGGTGGGGAGAGGAATTGGGGTGACCACTCCTCCCTGCTAGGCTGCAGGCAGGTGAGGAGGGCACAAAAAGTGGGGACAGGGTTCAGGGTTGTCTCGGACTAGTGCGGGGATAGGGTTCAGTCACCAACTCAAGCTGGGAAATCCGGCTCCTCTTGTTGCACTAGGGGAGGGGATGATATAACAGCATGGGGGTGCAGTGAGATAGGGTCAAAATTAAACAGGGGAGGGGCACAAGCGCATGGGAGGGGGCGTGGGTTCACAAAAGCGGGGGGCTAATCAGGGCAAACGGAGTTTCAGGGGGAGGGAGACAACCAACTGGGAATGGGGCAGAAAACCAAGGGACTAGTTTCAGGGCTAGGGCAGGGCAGACAAACAAGGCTGCAGAGGGAGAGGGGCAGGGCGGGCAAAACTGAAACTAGCAAGGGGCTGGGACCAAAAAAGGAGAGGGTCCCAGATAGCTGCAAGGGGAAATGGGGCAGGTGGCAAGGGACAAAGCAAGGGGCGTGCTGATGGAGGGGGAGGGTCAGTCCAAGGGGAATGGGGAGGGGCACGTGCACCCACGTGCGCTTGTGCAAAGTCAATTGTTGGACTGGCTGCTGCTTCAGGCCCAAAAGGTGGAAACGGGCTCGGCTAGCCAGGCAAGCGGCTGAGTCCAGAGGCAGGAACCAGGACAGACGGTGAGCAGGCAGCAGAGGTGGTGGTGGTGGAGGAGGGGGCAGCGGTGGTGGTGGGGGTTGGAGGGGGCACAGATGAACCAGGGGGCAGGCTCTACGCCATACCCCCTGTGCCCCTACAAACACAGTCAATACCCCCACCACTAGAGCACAGTTCGAAAAATTACTCAGTTCTTGGAGGCCCCCCTCCACGGTGGTCTGCAGAGTCTCCGCCGATGGTCTTCCGGGTCTTCCTCCTCTGGGTACCAGCAGCTTCCTGGCAGCAAACAGGGCAGCAGCAGCAGCTCCAGCAACTCCAGGCGGTGGTCCGGTGGTCAGGCAGGACCCCTCACAGATGGTGGTGGTCACAGCAGCGGCTGGAGCAGGGGTCCCTCACACCCCTCCTCTGGGGAGAGGGCCAGCAGGCCCCCTCCCCCCCCCCCAAGGGGTTGCTGCAGCAGCAGGAGTAGCAGCAACCAAGGTGTTGGGGGGGGAGGGGGTTCAGCTGCCAGGCAGCCAGCAACCAGAGAGTAGAGTAGTGGGAGGGGTGCCTGGCCTAGCCAGGGGAGAAGCTGGAGCAGCAGTAGCAGCAAACAGGAGCTGGGAGGGCCCAGGGCCAAGCAGCAGCCCCAGAAAGATGAGCAGGAGCAGCAGTTCTCTACCTCCTTCCTGGCCAGAGGGCTATAGGGAAGTGGTAAGGAACCAGTATGTTAGCCCCAGGCTAAACAAATCCCGGATACCTTATGGCAGTTGCTCCAGGTTAATCAAGACACATGGGGCCAATTAAGAACTTTCCAGAAGGCAGGGAGGTTGATTGAGACACCTGCAGCCAATCAGGGGCTGGCTGAAACTAGTCAAAAGCCTCCCAGTGAGTCAGTGAGGGGCATATGTCAGGAGCTGTGGAAGGAGGTTGCGTGTGAGGAGCTGGGAGCAAGAGGCACTAGGAGCTGAGAGTGAGAAGGCGTACTGCTAGAAGATCCTGTGGTGAGGATAAAGAAGGTGTTGGGAAGAGTCCATGGGGAAGTAGCCCAGGGAGTTGTAGCTGTTGTGCAGTTGTTCCAGGAGGCACTCTAAACAGCTGCAGTCCACAGGGCCCTGGGCTGGAACCCGGAGTAGAGGGTGGGCCCGGGTTCCCCCCAAACCTCCCAACTCCTGATCAAACACAGGAGGAGTTGATCTAGACTGTGGGTTCTACCAGAGGGGAAGATCTCTGAGGCAAACAAAAAAATAAGCGCAGGACCCACCGAGGTAGAGGAGGAACTTTGTCACAATACCCAGACCTGAATAAAAAAAATTATGAAAAGACAAAGATCTTTTCATGAACGGATGAACCCTTCATAGCTAAACTACAGAGACACATACAAACCAACTACAGAGAAAGGAACTGCGACAGCTGAAATGCTTTAACACAATTTTAATTAAAGTTGCATCAGGTTAACTTGGTATAAAATGTTTGAGTAGAAAATGTAAAACTGTTTAAACTGAGATTTAACATATATTCTGGCCTATCCACATTTTGTTTAGACAAGGTTTGTCCTGGTCCATATTGAATGGCCAACGGCCCTGTCTGTGAAGAGTTATCCTCAATATCAGTGGTCCCCAATGCGGTGCCCGTGGGCGCCATGGCGCCCACCGGGGCATTTATGGGCGCCCGCCCACCAACTAGTGCCCAGAAGGGGAGAGAAGCCGCTGGCCCGGCCTGCCGGGGACAGAGAACACCAGCGCCCGCAGCCCTGGAGTTCTCTGTCCCCGGCAGGCCGGGCTGTGGGTGCCGGTGATCGTTGTCCCCGGCAGGCGCGGGGCTGCGGATTCTCTCTGCGCTGCCCCGGCCTGCCGGGGACAGAGAAGTCCGGGGCTGCGGGCACTGGTGATCTCTGTCCCCGGCAGCCACGGGGCCGCGGCTTCCCTCGGCGCTGCCCCACGGCCTCGCGCCTGCCGGAGACAGAACTCCGGGGCTGCAGGCTGCCGGTGTTCTCTGTCCCCGGCAGGCGCGGCGCCACGGCTTCCCTCGGCGCTGCCCCACGGCCTTGCACCTGCCGGAGACAGAGAACTCCGGGGCTGCAGGCTGCCGGTGTTCTCTGTCCCTGGCAGGCGCGGCGCCACGGCTTCCCTCGGCGCTGCCCCACGGCCTCGCACCTGCCGGAGACCGAGAACTCCGGGGCTGCAGGCGCCGGTGCTCTCTGTCCACGGCAGGCGCGGGGCCGCGGCTTCTCTCCGTGCTGCCGCCACACTCTTCTGAAAACATGAATGTGCTATTGGCCACAAAAAGGTTGGGGACCACTGCGCAATACAGAACCATATTTCCTAAGCAGGGTTTAAACCTAGCTGTGTTCAAACTGGGTAACTAAACTATGCTTAAAAACAGGTTTAAAACTATGCTTTAGTCCAGTTAGAAACTCATGCTAGAACTTTTTAACCCAGTTTGGCCAACACTGAAGACACTAGTGTTGACCTGATAGACATTTTTACCACCATCTCATTTAGTCAAACAGTAGACAAACTGGTAAAAACAGCTGTGACTGATTGCACTATCACTTCCATCAGTCCTAGAGCAACAGTGGGGACATTTTCTGATACTCTCAGGGCAGAAAGACTAGCAACCAAAGAGGATATAACCCAACTCAACTGTGTTTAAGTCGCACTTAAATTCAGTTGTTAAATATGGTTAAACTTTGCACAGACTTGGTCAGTTGTGTTAAAACTGAATTAAACTGAACTGTTTAATAAGCCATGTTTACACTAGGACCTTAGTTTAAGGACACTAATATGCAAGCTCTTCTCTAGGAACATACAGAATCCGACGAGGGATCCATTAAGTCTACTACTCTGTATGCAACAGTGCCCACAACCGGCTTCCAAAGAAAGCTTCTTCCTAACCTCCAATAGGTAAAGAGGTTGGTTTTTGTGCCTAAAGCTTAACTGTTTAGACTCTTTCCAAAATCTTGGTGTCTATTTATTTTTTAATATTTAATTCTGGATATTCTTCTCATCCATATAAATGGATAATTCTTTTTTGTATGATGCAAAACTCTGGCCTCTCACTCCTCACCTCACCCCAAGTACTCTGTTCTCTAGGGCCTTTTCCTACACTATATTTTTTCCCTCTCTTTTAGTCTCTAACCACTGTCAGGATACTTCATTATTTGGAGAGTTCTGTCACTGAAATTAATATCCATTAAAGCAGAAACATCAGTTCAAAGGTGTGTTCTCCTGCCAGATTTGATGCATACTATTAGTGAAAGCCACCACTCACATTGCACACTACTTGTTGGGATCAATAGGACAATCTTAAGAGGTGAAATGTCTTTAAAATCATCATGATATGATACAAGCAATACAGTCTACCATAAAGGCAATGTACACAGCTCAGTTGCTGGATACAGAGTTCAGCTCTGTCCACTGTAGTAATGCCACAATAACGCTATACCCTTTTGACTTAAAAAAAAGTAGAGAGAACATTGTCCGAATCACTTTCTTCAAAGGTCAAGAGAGTGCGCTCATTGACGGGCAGTAGCTAGTTGGGAAGGGATCCTCTAAAAGTCTCCAAATCTGATCTCCAATTATCTCTATATGACAAGCACCACTTACCATGCTTCAGAAAAAAAGAGTAGCTTAACTCTCAGAAAAGAGGAACTGACTACACTCAAGCTTTGTGTTTCCATGAAATTCCTCCCTCCCCACAGGTTAACAGTGGTAGGGTTCCACTGTCATAAAAGAGTGAAATTAAAACCCCTCTAAGATAGAGGGAAGTTATCTGAAATCTAGAAAGATGATTTAAGCATTCACTAAAACGTTTATGCATCTTTTCTTGCTTTGTTTTCATTTTCTTTATTCTCGCCCCCTTTTCTGTTTCAGTTCTCCTGAGCTACATTTACTTTCGTTTCCTCTTTCTGTCTTCATTCTTTTTCTTTTAAAACTATTTTTTTAAACAGTCTCAGTTGAAGCAGATTCTTCCTTCAACTCCATTTATTTAGTATTTCTGCCCCTTTTCTCCCTTTGCTTATCTTTTCTAATAATTTTGCTCCCCTATATTGTTCACTTCTTGCTCTTCATTCCCGTTTTATAAATTTCTTCTCTGCCTGCTCTCCTCCCCTCTAGTTCTGTATCTCTCTCCATCTTCATTCCTTGGACCCTTTCATTTCCTTCCTCAGGATCCCAGATTCCATTTCCTTCCTCCCAGTCCTCCTTTCTCTCATTCCACTCACAGCAGTAGCATGCCACCATCCACTCATTCCTTTTCCATTGTCAAGGATCTCTTACATTTTATTATGATTAATGTGATCCCTGACTCTATCCACATATGGAAATAATTGTAGATTTGTTTCTGGGAGAACACGAATACCAACAGATATATATCACAGAGCACTGACAGAAAGAAGTTCTGGGGACTGTGTCACTGTGCTACCACGAAACTGGGGACCAAAAGAAAAAGCAGCAGCTTGTGACTCATTTGGATCCTCCGATGCAACAGGCAATAATGAAAGTCTGGCTAACTCTGGTGGTAAAGTTGGGCGGAGAGGGGCATAGTAATCATGCAAAGCAGTCTCTCTACATTGAGCCAAAGGTACCACAAGCCAGCCTTTTTCAGCTGTTCAGCTATAAATTAGGAGAAGGAAAAAATGGAAGGGAGAAGAGTGGAGATCAACAACCAACACATTAGATATGTCCTGTAAAGTTTCTGTAATCAATGGATACCAAATGTTTCTTGAAGGTGCCACAAGGTATGCTAAATTTACTCTGTTAGCTGAGACATCAAAAAGTTATGGTACTCGGCAATAAAATGTTGATTTGTTAGTTTGAAATTATTTAATCAAATTTGAAATTCATTTAAGCATTCCTTCAGAAAATAGGAAGCTCAAAAGTTACTGACTTTAATTTAAAATGGCAACGACTGCTGCAAGGATGATGTTTAGTACATTTTTTATTGGGGGGGGGGTGTATTAGGGTTACACTGCAAAAAAAACAACAACTGAGTAATGGAATCCAGTGTGACCCGCACGCTTGTAGGTTGGCTATTGGTGTCAGGGTTGTCAGCCACAGCAGCGTAGCACCCAGAATTGCAGAGCAGGCAGTGACACAACCCCTTTTTGGTCTGGGCTGAACCCCAAGGCATCAAAAACTCCTTTGAAACCCCCAACCAAATTCTGACAACTCAAAAAAAGTAAAAGAGAATTCCGCTCAACCTCTCTTAGCTGTGTTGGCTCTGCAGGAATAAAAAGGGAAAAAAGAAATGGTAAATTCTTGGTAAATTACCACTAAAAAACAGATACAACTCAATACATACAGGGAGAAAATCTGATGTCTAAGATGTTGCTATTTTTATATAGTATTTTTACAGAGCAAAAGTGACACTGATTTCAGTTGCACATTAAGACTTATTTGGAAGTGAAATAAGTTACCCCCTTCCATAATTTTTTCTGTTCTCTATTGCATTAAATGCAGGATGTAGACAGATTCAAGATGTACCATATGTACAACGCTGATGTAAAACGCTGACTAAAACGAACAATCTATAGCAGTAATCCTAGTTCTAACATATACCTAAATTATGTTAAAACAGAATAGATATTTATTTGTATACGGAGATAGCTAACTACTCCAACAGTCTTTTATACACAACACACTGCTGCAATGTTAGTCCTTAATTGTTTGTATGTTTCCATATCTCAAAGTCTGCCAACTCTATTCCACTGTTCCAAGTTCTTTATTCCTCCTGAAAAAATACAGAAATCTCTCTGAATCATACAGAAAAGTACCAAATACTAATCCCCTACCTGAAAAACAAAGAAAATGCACAAAGGAAAGCCTAAATGCCTGATGTTGAGGAATGGAAAATATTTTAATAATGAATGTGAAGATTGAGATTAACAGAGCAGAAGTGAAAATGTATGTTTAAGCAGATAAAATTGTTTTACATCTAATTCTATTAATCCAGAGCTATATAGCAGTTCTGCCAAAAAGTGATACCTTGTGGAAAGATGAGATATTGTCCAAAAAGCAGTAGCAATTCTGTAAGTAAAACAAGATCACAATCAAGTCATCAAGCTACTAGCCATTAAGACCTCTCTCCTTTGTATCTGATCTACAATACTGATTCATTTTTATCAATTCATTTGTTTTTTCATTACCAAACCTATTATGAGGTTGCAACCATATCAATCCGAATGGTGTTCAAAATCATGCTCAACTGACGCTGAGCTGGCTAGACAGCCAATTTTTCACCATTTTGAAGTAATGAATTGTGAGAACCTAGTCTACAAACAAATGTAGGGTGGAAATCTGGATCTTCAGTTTTAAGTCCTAAAAGGCATACAATTAGGATTATGTTCCATGAGCAATATTTCAGCCTTCTTCCTGATATGGGTTCAACCGATGTGTCTGGATCAGTCATGATGCCTAGGTAAAGATCCCACACCTTCTCAAATAATTTTCTAGTTTGTCCTCACGTGTTTCCATTAATTTATTTTTAGTGCGGAAATCAGGTTTGGAGACTGAGTCAGCAATGTCAGTCTCTAGCTAGTAAATCCCTCCAAAGCCTCCTTTAACTGCTTTTGTAAATTTACAGGCTTTCTGTGAAGCAGTTATGTAAAAATGTGCTATATTATTGAGTGTTCACATATGAGAAGTTTAGAATGACTCAACTTCAGATGTTTTCCTCTACTTCCACTTTAGTTTCATCACATGAAAAAATGGCAGACCTCCTTCCTGTGCTTTTCTCAACATTCCTAGACGTCATCTTTCGCAATTTGGCTAGTGTTCTGCTTTCTTTTCAGATGTAAAATTAATAGCATTAAGTAGGATTTTATTGTTCCCTTTACAGATACTTGTAACCAATAAACTGGTCATTTCTCATGTTCAACCAATCTTCTTGCCCTAGTACCTAATACAATTCTTTTTGTTCTTCCTTTGATTTTCTCCATTTCTTTTAATAGTGTACCTAAAAAGAATGCATCAAGAGTGAAGTGCTTTGGTCACTTTTTAAAACTGCTCATTTTGTGCTACAAAAGACAATATTAGCCTAAAAGAAAGCTGCAACTCTTCCTCTCAAGTTCATATCTTTGTCCTCTAGCAGTTTAAAAGCTGCTCAGAGGCCTGGAACAAAGACTTAAACGATCACTGCAGCTATATTTTAATGATGGATCAAACTTATCCCCAGTACGTTCTTCCCTGCAATAAGTTTTATTCAGTGGCACATTAGATCATAAAGAATCCAAAGAAATTATTTTCTGTCCTCTTCAGAGGGGGTGTTTTTTTTTTAAAACCCTGATCATATTTACTTTGCACTTCAGTTCATTCAATTGCTTTTTTCTACCCCTTTAGACGTGGAGTCAGAAAAAAACCATATATTGTCTTAGGTAATTACCGTAGGTAATTAAATACATTTATATTAATTAGCAGCTTTCAAATTTCCTATATTAGAATGGAACAGTAAATTCTAGTGACTTCAACACTTTGAAGACTGAATAACCTAGCCAGTTTTACTGAAAAGCATGTTCTCAAATGCCCTGGCTACCTCTAGAATTTTCTAGGTTCCAACAAATCAAGCCCTCTGCCCCCAACAATTCACAACTCTACCCTCAATCTAAAAGAGATCACTTAACCCAGTACTCACACCCTTCTGCCTAATTAGTGGGCTCCACATTCCCCTTTCCTTCTATGTTTCTAGATAATTCTATAACTTGTTTAATTCCTAATAAGCACCAGAACCTTGATGCGCTCATCATATCTCCCTTTAACTTTTTAGACTTGCGTAAGTTTTTATTTATAGAAAAATTAGTTCTAAACGTCTCAAATAAGATGTATTGGAAAAGGTTTTTTTAATTTCATGTACTTTATCTTAATTTCAATAAATACTTCAGAATGATATAAAAAGAAAGCTGTTTGTTTTGATTTAACAACTGTGTTGTTTTTTTCCTGGAAATCAAACAAAATTTTTTTTTTTTTTTTTTAAATAGTCCTTGTAACTACTGATGTGAAATCGTATCCAATTCTCTAAAGCTGAAAGGAGGCTCAGAGACTGCTAGATCACATTCTCTTCATTGAAACAGCAGGTAGGACAGTGCTTAGCACTTAGTAAAGTGTGTCACTCCATTATTATAATGTAGAAAATGCAGATCATAGACTCAAATATAGATTGAAAATCTGGAATCCATTTTCAATATCAAAGTAAATAACAATTTGAGAGCCTATAAAAGGTATGTTAATTTAACTTAGAGTTACAGTAAAAGGCATATAAAAGAAGCATCCCTTAATAAAATCCACCATTAAAAGACAAGAAGGCTTCTGACTGAAATCCTAAATTTAAGGATGAGTTCTTAACTGAAATCAAGTTTCTAACCTGGACTTCACTCCTGAACTCCCATGAAATGAACTTCCATGATTAAAATGAACTCCCAAGACTGGAGCAAGCTCCTGAGCTAAATTTAACTACCAGGCTGAAGTGAGATCCCAGAGCTAGAGACCAGTTTTTTAGTCTCTTAGCTCCACCCTTTATTGGTTTTTGCCATTCAGCCCTTTCCATCTTTCCATACAATTTCAATGGGAAGCTGCAGCACTGCCACCTAACAGATGGTATTGTAAAAATGGTATAAACAGCAGCATTTACAAGCCCACTTCCATGTCCCAAAATAGAATCCAACAACGAGCAACAAATACATTAAGCTAATCCTTTCACTGATCTACTTTGCCCTGGGTTTCCACATTTGGCTACTTAATTCTTCACAGGGAGATTTCCCCTTGGTTTTGTAAGAGCTAGTCTACACTAGAAGTGCTACATTGGTGGAGCTGTGCCGCTGCAGCACATCTGGTGAAGACGCTCTATGCGGATGGGAGAGAGCTCTCCTGTCAGCATAATAAATCCACCCCGTGAGAGGCAGTAGCTATGTCGGCAGGAGAAGCTCTTCCACCAGCATAGTGCTGTCCACACCGGTGCTTTCGTCAGTGTAACTTGTGGGTCTCAGAGAGGAGTTTTTTTCCCACACCCCTAAGCAATGTAAGTGATACCAACAAAAGAGCTAGTGTAGACATCGCCTTATTCATACTCCTGAGCAATGTAAGTTATACCAAAGTAAGTAATAGTGTAGACCTGGCCTTAACCCAATGGTGGGCAACCTGCAGCCCACAGGCCGCACACAGCCCGTCAGGGTAATCCGCTGGCAGGCTGCGAGACAGTTTGTTTACATCGACTGTCCGAAGGCACAGCTGCCCGCAGCTCCAGCCAATGGGGGCTGCAGGAAGCGGCGGCTGGTGAATTGAAAAATACTATTTTTTTATCATTTTTACAGTGCAAATGTTTGTAATAAAAAATAATATAAAGTGAGCACTATACACTTTGTATTCTGTGTTGTAACAGAAATCAATATATTTGAAAATGTAGAAAAAAATCCAAAAATATTTAATAAAATTTTAACTGGCATTCTATTGTTTAACTGTGAAATTAATCACAATTGGTTTTTTTTTTTTACTTAATCGCGTGAGTTAACTGCAATAATTTTATCTTGATAACAAATTCTGACTGACATATATGACAATGACCACCTTGCCAT
The DNA here is from genome assembly GCA_037349315.1 of Chelydra serpentina. Classification (NCBI taxonomy): domain Eukaryota; kingdom Metazoa; phylum Chordata; order Testudines; family Chelydridae; genus Chelydra; species Chelydra serpentina. The sequence continues at coordinate 143,027,814 of JBAIAC010000004.1, forward strand.
CTGTAATGCCCATTAAGCTTGCAGATCTTAACTTAAATTAGCAATAAAGAAATTCATGTTATTTCTTTGATTTATGAAAAAACTGTAATCCTGAAGGATTTATAAATCCTCTAAGAATGCAAGTACAGTACTAAAATAATGTATTCTCAACCAAGAAGTCACCCAGCAGAACACTGTACATTCTTTTCTCAGAAACATCACACATAATCAGTTCTCTGGTATTACAGTGAAGCTGAAGGGGAAAAATAATATACTTTTAGTGATCTTAAAAATGAAGCACAGACATTTCATCTTAGCACACATAATCTAAGCATCTCTTGTAGTCTGTGGAGCATAGGAAGTCTTCAGAAAAGGCTACTTTAAGTGTAAGTTTTTTCCAAGCAATATCTAATCACTTTTACAGATCACTTAAGAGGTCAGATTCAACCATCAATTTGAAACAATACTATTATTTAGGCATTACAAAACACAGAATTCCCAGAAACTGCCTAGTGGCAAAGAAGTGGGTTGTTCAGAGGTCTGATAAATGGAAAAACATTCCATTGCACTAGGAAGTTTGCATGATATAGTGTAAACCAGCGGTTCTCAACTGAGGGTCCACAATCCCTTTCCGGGGAGCCACGGAGCCCCACAACTGAAACCCAGTGCCCCAAGCCCCAGCACTGAAGCCAGGAGTGGCACAGGGCTGAAGCCAGTGCCCCACCCAAGCCAGGAGCAGCATAGGGCTGAAGCCGGTGGCCCACCCTGCCCCGAAGCCAGGAGCGGCGCAGGGCTGAAGCCGGTGGCCCCCAGACGGGAGCAGATGCCAGCACCCCATCAAGCCCCCAAAGCAGTGTGGGTCTGAAGCCAGGAGCCCCAGTGCCCTCCCACCCCTGAAGCTGGAAGCTACAGCACCTAGCTACTCCCCTCCCTGTACCCTGAGCTACTCCCTTGCCTACACAGACCCAGCTCCCCGCTCCCTGGACCCTGAGTGGTTTTCAAACTTTTGGAACCGAGTCCCCTCTTTGAGTTATATTTTTTGGTTATGGTCCCCCACAGCCCAGACAGGTGGGGTGGCCTCCTGAGTGAGTCAGGGGGTAGAGGTGGCGCTCCCTCCCTGGACCCCACTGTGAGGAGCTGGCTCAAGCCCTGCTAGCTCTTGCCCCCCACCCCTAAATAGAAGTAAAACTATGCCTATGGGTACCCCTCTCCCCTACCAGGCCCTGGCGCTTTTATAGCATGTTGAGGTGGCCTTATCAAGAAAAAGGTTGAGAACCCCTCGTGTAAACCATGAACACGCGCGCAGACACACACAAGATATGCCATGAGTGCTCAAACAGAGGTAGCTTATGATTTAACTTACTTTTAGAGCAGAGGTTGTCAAACATTCAGCACCCTCAGACCAGTATTCAGTGTATGGCCCCATTTCTATTATCATTTGTGGTCAAAATCCTAAGTAGCACAGAAGTGGGGTCAGGGCAAGAAACTGGCTGTTTTTATATGAAGGCTGGTGAATGGGGAAGCAAGGTTCTGCTGTCTGGGATCTGTTTTGAAGCCAGGTGTTAGCAATGAGGAGATGAGGGAATACTGCCTGGCAGCTGAGCCAGATGTGTGGCTGCTGGGAAGAGATGGGAGTTGAGGGGAAAGAAGCTGTTCAATTCCTCCCCTAAGCTTAGCCACTGCCCAAATCATGCTCTGCTCCAGGAAAGTTCTGCTTAAAAAGATTAGGCACTGACTGATCACTGTAGGCAGTGGGGGCAGCTGATTCTACATAAGTGCTATTATGCCCATAAAACTATCTCAGCTCCCTTGCTGCTCTGGTTACATACTTCTGAAAAATGGACTACCTCCATAAACTGTATGCCAACAACAAAACATGAGAAGACAACAAGGAAACTAGCTCAGAAGACAATTAGAAAGCACTGAATTTAAATACAAGTATATTACTATTTTTGGTTTGTTGCCTAACAGAGCAGAACCCAAAAATGAGCAAGTTCTTTGTCGAATGTCTGGGCTATACTCCTAGACGAAGATGCATCATTTCCCCTCAGACCCCTCAATACTCCAGCAACCTTGTAAAGACAGTTTGTTACTGCCACGCATTTTACAGTGATGTAGAAATAAGTGACTGGGAAGGAAAGGTTGCCAGGATATTAAAGCTTTTATAAATAAGACACTTAAGTGGCAACCTCATTCCACTCCATGAAATCTGAACATAGCTCAAGTTAAATTCTCTTTCATCAAGGATTAACTAGGCAAAAAAAAGGGTCTTTAACATTTCATCTCAGTCATGTCTACTATCTATTCAGTAGTCATCTGCACCCAATTATAGCCTTGTAAACATGACTGGCATGTGACCTGGCTGCAGATGCAATTATGTAATCTCACGCTCTAATCCTTTGAACAGGCTCTGGAACCAAGACTGGGCTCAACTTCAAATCTGCCTGCAGTGCAACTATTAATTAGGTAGACTGTTTAAGTGATCTGGCTCCATTGACAATGGGAAAAAATATAAAGAAGTTTTGTATGTGACATTTTAATTTATTTAACCACTCTATTTAATGATTACATTGGTGTAACCCTAACAAAAAAATTTTTTCTCCAAACCTGATGCCAGATAAGTCTCTTTACTCTCCCTACGAAAAGGTGAAGGTAACCACAAACTTATGGAAATGTCATATTTATAAAAGTGTTTGCTGACTGAAACATCTTGAGACCTGTATGCTCATTATATGTAATCTCACAGTGATGCAGCATTTCACCGGTCACATTTTTGGAGAACAGAACAGGAGAGAACTCCCACATATAATGCTATGCAGTTTAGCAGAAGATATACTGAATTGCAAACCCACAGGACATGAGTTCTAGTCTCAGCTCTTCCACAGGCTACTGTTAATGGGTTTTTTTTCTTAACCACTCTTAAAATGAGCCAGGGTTTCATCCCTTATGGGTGGGGAAGGGGGAAGATAATGAACCATGGTTTCATGGGGGGAGGGGGGTAAGAGGGAACTATGAACTAGTTTTCCAGTAAGGTAAAGGAACTTGCACAATGTCACTTCAGATGGTGCTAGGAGTAGAGAATACAGAACCCAAGTCCATAATATAATGGAGGCAACTTTTCCATGTTGCCAATAGTCTTTCAGAAGAAATGTTTCAAATTGGAGAAGTGACAAAGAGTCCTGTGGCACCTTATAGACTAACAGACGTATTGGAGCACAAGTCTGAAGAAGCGGGTACTCACCCACGAAAGCTTATGCTCCAATACGTCTGTTAGTCTATAAGGTGCCACAGGACTTTGTCGCTTCTACAGATCCAGACTAACACAGCTACCCCTCTGATACGTTTCAAATTGGGTACTTCTGTAATCCACTCTAACACAGTGTAGCTCTTACAGCTATAAGGTTCATGACTCTGCTATTACTTCCATGCTAAGATATCTGGTTGTTTAGGTCAAGTGGTGAAGGTGCCTACTTTTACTTCTGGGGATCCCAGCTTCAGTTCCCCAAATTACACAAGCAAGGATGATGTATTACTCCTGAGGGAATTCTGCACCCCTGTGCACACGCAGAATTCATGTGTCCCACAGATTGTTTTTTTATACTCCACAGAAAATATATTTTGCCAGAGATGCTCTACAGTTACACCTTTCACCCACCAGGGGCTGCTGTGACACCAGAACAGAGGCAGACGACTCATCAGCTGCATCAGTCAGCAGTTGATAGGGAGAGAGCAGAAACTGCATTCCTCACAGCACCCAGCCTGCAGGGCCAGGTGAGGCCGCACAGGATATGTGGGATGGAGAGAAAAGAGAGTGAGGTACACGGGGCTGCTGTGGGGGGTCACAGACTGGGGTTCAGAAGGGCTAGTGGGGGCAGACTGGAGTGGGGGCTGAATGAGTGGGGGTGCAGGGACACATGGGGATGAGGAAAGGAGGGGTGGCTGAGTGGGGGTGCTGGGACACATGGGGAGGAGTGGCGGCTGAGTGGGATGCTGGGACACATGAGGAGGGGGCAGATGTGCCTGACTGATTGGGAGATGCTAGGGGTCTGCATGGGTAGGCTTCCCAACTCCCTAACAATCCTTCCCCTCTCCAAAAATGTTCCATACTTCTCTCACCCACACCCAACAACCCTCCAGGTTCACTCCCAGGCTCCTTCCCACCAATGACTTCTCTCTCCCTCAGCTCCTCCGTTACCCCGACTCCCCCAAGCCTTTGCACTGCTTCTGAGGGGTTTAAGAAATTCATTTCTGTATTGTAGTTTGAATGAATTATTACTCAAAGTTCTGTATTAATATGCTTAATAAGGAATCTATTTGTCAAAAAACATTTCCTGAATCTTTTTTGTCATCTGTATTATTACAGACATACTTGTTGACAGGTATTTTGAAATAAATTACCAAAATAATTAAAACTGGCATGATTATATTGTGTTATTTTGACAAATAATATGTGAGGTCAATACTATCTCTATTAGCAGAACTGCTTACTATCATAAGGTGCTCAGATACTATGGTGATGGAGAACTTGTAAAAACCTATTATTTAAAAGTTTATTATAATTGTTTTTATTTAAAACCTATATATATATATATATATATAAAGTTTCATTTCCCCCCACTACTGGAAGTTTAACCTAAGTTAATGTGTTGGCTTCGCCTGCCTTTTCATAGATGTAGAAGACTCTACTTGTTCCATGGCACCAGCAAAGCATAGCATTTCAGGGCCCAGAGACCAACTTCCTCTGGAGTTATTTGTGTAGCTTGTCACAAAGAAAACACTAAAAGCAACACCAGTAAACGGACAGATTAAGAGTCTCCTACTTCTGAAATGAATACCATGAAAATCCTTTCACTGAGATAATGGTAATTTTTCTGTATTTTATAAACAAATAGAACGAGGAGTACTTGTGGCACCTTAGAGATTAACAAATTTATTTGGGCATAAGCTTTTGTGGGCCATAGCCCACTTCATCAGATGTATAAAATGGAACATACAGTAGGAAAATATTTTATATTTAGATACACACATACACACACACACACCCCATGAAAAGATGGTGATTGCCATACCAACTCTAAGAGACTAATCAATTAAGGTGAGCTATTATCAACAGGAGAAAAAAAAAAACTTTTGTGGTGATAATCAGAATGACCCATTTCAGACAGTTGACAAGAAGGTGTGAGTAACAGTAGGGGGATACTTAACGTGGAGAAATAGGTTCAATTTGTGTAGTGACCCAGCCACTCCCAACTTCCACCTTTTCATGTTCTCTGATATATATACACATACATCTTCCTACTATATGTTCCCATTCTATGCATCTGATGAAGTGGGCTATAGCCCATGAAAGCTTATGCCCAAATTAATTTGTTAGTCTCTAAAGTGCCACAAGTACTCCTTATTCTTTTTGCAGATACAGACTAACACGGCTGCTACTCTGAAATTTATAAACAAATGTTACTTATAGCATCCTTAGAAGTCTTTTTATAACAAATGACCCATCAAGCCTTTCCATTATAACTTATCAAAAATTTATATTTAATCTCTACCATATATAACAACTCTGGATTTAAACTTGGCAATATTTCAGTCCAGAAGCAATTAAAAAACAAACCTAAAAACCAAGAGTAGAATTAGCAGGTTAATACTCTGACTGCACTGAGTATTACTATATAGCTAAATATATTTCTATTTAATTAAAATTGCAAGTACAAAGGAGTACTATAGTACAGATGACAATTAAATATGAAGGGATCTCAACATTACTGAGTAAAACATCAATCAGCACATTTTTATTAAGGAGGCAGTTTGAAGATATCAACAGATCTGTGCTAGAGGAGCTGTTAATTGATACACATTTCAGTTTAGAATATCAATACAAGTGGAAGAATGGACATATCCCTAAGAAAATTTATAACACACAGTGCAGGCAGCAACCTCAATAATAAGGCTGCCCAACACTTTCTATCATAAGACCCTATTTTCAGATGCTTATCCTTTTGCCAAATTATTATGCTGAAATTTTCCATGCTGGGTGTCTGACTTAGTCAACCTCACTTTTTGGGGGGGTAAGTTTCAGCTTAAAAAAATTAGCCATATACAAGAACAAGATTAGGGAAAAAATAAGTTTTGCTCATGTCAAAAAAAAAAGAAAAGATTAATTGTTTCACTGAGAAGCTATTGCCTCCAGGCTTTGGAGCAAGGGCTTAAAATTTGATTAGGGTGTGGAGGGAGTGTCACCCTAATATTAGAGTTGCACCTTTTGTAGTCCCCATGAATGTCCACCCAAATTTCACCAAGTTATGAGCCTCTTAAAAAAAAAAAAAAAATCACAGCTTGCACATACTCAGAGACTTGCCAGAGTTTGGAAGCTAAATTCTCTGAAGATCCCATTTGCCCTCAGCATGCTCCATCCCCTTAGAGCTGCTTTGTGCCAACTAGACTGCACATATGTCATTCCCACATAGTGACTGAGCATGCTCCATACTAGCAATGCAAATGCTGAGCAGGAGTTTCCCTGTAATTGCTCCTCCTGGTTTCTGTAGTACCGGGCACAGGAATTAAGAGCTGTGAGATGGTATCCTCTCCTTTCAATGCCTCTGCTTGCTGGCACCGAGGCAGCACAGAAGAGAAGAATGAAGCAAGTACACTGGAATATGGAGTGCTGAGGAAAGTTGGGAGAGATCAGGAGCTGGTAGGAACAACCAGTATGGGTAAACAGGACCAAAAAGTGGTATATGCAAGCATATGGGGGATTGGGGCATAAGCTGTGGAGAAGAAAGGACCTAGAGAGGAGCACAAGGAACAGAAGAATCTAACCACTAGAGCACATTCCTTTCAAGAACCTAGAACTGAATCAGAGTCTGTACATTTGTTTGCTACAAAAAAAAAGCTGTGTAACCCCAAATCTGTCACATCCCTCTCTAACAGCTTGTCCACATATAGAACAGCCTATTAATGCTACCAGTTATTCACTTAGCTCAAAGTGGTAGAGGTCTATGCTGTGGCTGTAAAGGCCCAAACCCTGAAGACAACCTAAATTGGGGTCAATATGGTTCCACATCACAGAATTTCAGGGGGGGGGGGGGGAGTTAATTCAGAAATTATATAAAAATGTGTTAGAAGACCATTAAGGTTGTAAAGTAAGCACTTAAAAGTTACCAAATGCCAGAATTAAGGCTATACAATTTTGATTTGACTCCTTTGTATAAGTGTTATGATACAGCCAATTACCTGATCACATACTTTTTCCCCACAGGACCCCTGCGTCATTTAATGAATGGATAATTATTCAATGTATATTTTTATTCTCTATTCACTGTATGGCTGTATATCTTATTTACCCCACACACACTATCAAACCCTGCACTAAATACAAATATATTAATGTCTATGTTTCTATGGTACTTTGACCACAGTATCATTAAAGAAACATTATAGACTTTAGCTTCACAATACCCAGTTATAATTGGTGGTGAGATCTCTATTTTATAGTTTGGGAAACTGAGGAACAGAGATTAAGATCAAAAGTGTCCACTAATTTTGGGTATCCAACTTCACATACCATGGGATTGATTTTCAGAGTACTTAGAATATGTATAGCACTAACAGCACGGCTTTCCTCCAGTAGCGTAGCCGGGGCGGGGCGGGGGGGGGGGGAGGGAAGAGCAGGGGGAACGGCTGCTCCTCGTGAGCAGAAGCAGCGCCGCTTCTTGCACTCACCCAGCGGGGCTCCGGGTCTTCGGCGGCGGGTACCACCGAAGACCCGGAGTGAGTGAGGACCCGCCGCCGAAGTGCCGGCCAGGTGAGTACAGGGGGAGGCGCCTTTTTATAGCGCCGCTCCCCCTGCGCTCCGGACCTGGCTGCACTACTGCTTTCCTCTTGACGACTGGAAGCCCTGCGGCTAGCAACTCAGACTACTAAAGAGGCACACCTGAAAGAACAGGTGATTCCATCGTAAGAGCAGCAGAAAGCTGCAGAGAAAGGATGGGGGCGAACAGGAAACTGCAGGGAACTCCAGGGAGATTTAGAAGTCAGAGCTAGAAGGCTGAGCTCCAGCCAGATAAATCCTGGGAGTGGCAGCTAAACTGGGAACCAGCTCTAGGAAGGGGGCTGAGGACTCCAAAAGACACTGAAATGGGGGGTGAGGCCAGGGGAGCCAGACTATGTAAGGACTACATAAACTGGACACCAGGAAGGGAATGTTTTAAATTACCTTTGGACTGGGTGAGAGAGAGTATAGGCAGCCCCTTGAGGGGGAAACTGAGGTAGCCTGCCTGTAGAGTGACCCCAGGCCATGAGAGGAGCATGGGAAGTGGATTCTCTGATACAAGCGCACACGTTCAAAGCACAATTTCAGTTGGCTTCAGTTGCAATCACAAGCACTCAGCATTTCTGAAGATCTGATACCAGATGTCTCAGGTTGGACACCCAGAAAATGAGAAATATGCACTTAGTGGAAAACTGAAAACATTTTGCTTTAAAGTGGCTTGCTTAGCATCACACACAAGAACTCTGAGGCAGAGACAGAATCCAATCTCTAGCATGGCATTTAACTGCAACAAATGAGGCCACAGTCCTTCTGACAACAGTTTCCTTCAATACGCAACCTCCATTAATTCCCTGAGCACAGTCCATCCTTTGTGCTGAATGAGGCACAGGTGCTATGAAAAAATAGTATGTGACTTGAAGTTTTGGGGCCCACCCAGACCAGGAAGGCATTTGCTCACTGCCTGCCCTACTGTAACTTTGGGTCCTGACACCAATCACTAGCCCACAAGAATAAGGCTTCATCCTGGTTCGCATCAAACTTTGCAGGCTGACATCAACACTGATTCCAGTCCCAGGTCTCCCCAAATACATCCTCTTAGAGTTCTTAATTACCAGACACTTGGACTATTCTCCTCTTGTTCGTCACCCCCTAAGTCATGAAACTAGCCCCCCAGTTATCAGATCACTTTTGCACACAAAATCCACAAAGTTTACACACCAGAGATCTGCTTGGGATGAAAATAGAGAAATCACATATTCAAAGATGAAATAGTAAGTGGAAGGTAAACTTACATAGAACATAAACAAAAATGAAACCTCAGGCTTTACACTGTCATATCAGAAAAGGGATTTTATCTAATATGAGTTACCTACTGATTTAACAGTTTCTCAGCATACCCCTTTGGCTATAGCAGCGATCCTGCCTTAAAACTGTCCCCCAAGTTCTGGATGTTCTTCAGTTCAAACCTTAGTTTTATTCTTTTCTCCCTCTTCCCCACCATAGTACAATCATTTTTTTAAGAGTGCACACACCCCTTTATATACTTAAAATGTCAATTTAATTCCCTGAATTTGTATGGCCAATTTTAGTTACTTATGTGTGCAAGTTATATATGCAATTGCAGAAAGATTTTGAACGTGTGATTGCATAGATGGCAGGATTTTAAAATTTTTTGCCCCAAGTGTAATATTAACATAATAGGGAAAGGTATCCAAGCTTATCTGAAAAAACTTTTTTTAGAGTAATAGGATCCACAGATCCATTACAATAGGTACTTCACCCTGATTGCAGCTTGGGAGCAGAACCAGCTGTGTGTCAGTCACTGGCAACAGAAGACTGCACCACCTGGCAGTTATATTATGGACTTTGCACCAACCCACAGAATAAATTTTAACTGTACTTATCCACTGAGGTCCATGAAAGCAAAACGCTCTTCATCCAAGTATTCATTTTAAAACCTGTTTGCTCACAGATGGAGGACTGGTCTTGCAATAGCAAGCCTCCTCTGAGAGAAACAGACATCCAAAGGTCCACTGCTAGGTTAATCACAGCTGAGAGCCAAAGTCTCTTCAGCAAGAAAGGCATGAACAGTATTGCTGCTGCTCTTTGTATTATCCTCCAGAGGGGTGGAAAAGTAAGGAAGACAGAGATCTTGCTCAGTTCTGCAAGATGTCGTTCACCACCTCACATCTGAGATCCTTACACATAGTGAGATCTCAGAGCACTTTATTTGCAATTTTCAGATTCAAAGAGTTAAATCAATAGCCCTTCAAATTGGATTACGATGACATTTCTGGGTGCAGCAGCCATTCTGTTAATATGACTTCTGCCATTTAAATCTTGGTGTTCATCTCTTCCTTGGTGGGCAGTGCATGTAGACATGGGAAGTTTTGTTCTATCCTGGACAGAATTTCAACCTGAGGTCTTATCGCAGACTTCCCAGTTACTATGAAAACACCATCAGAAATATTGTCTGTCATGAACAGAACAAGTCCGTTAACTGTAGAAGGAGCAGAGCCCTGAGACCTCAATGAATCACTGTGTCCGAGCAGATGGATACTGTGCTCTCTTTTTCTCATACCTGAACTGAATTAGGAAGACCCCTTAAAAGATAAATCTGATTTTATTCATTCACCAGCTGTGGAAGCAGAGAATATAGAACCCAAGCTAGATCTCTGCCACTGGATGAGATAGGGAGAAGATACTCAGATTTACTGGATAGGTATAATATGAACTTTATCACTGAAGCATGCCTGTGTATAAGATCAAAATTTTCAATAGGCTCCAATAAGAATTTGATTTTTGTTTTTGTGCATCTCCTGTTAACATTCTTCTGACAGGAGACCTTGTATTTGATAGTATTCTTCCTCAACCCAGGCCTATGACTGACTTTCTTGGTACTATATCTGTGTTTGTTGTGAATTCAAGATATTCCACATCATTGTGTCTTTGCTTCAAGCTTTCTCACTGTACAAAAACGTTGAATAGAAAAATTGTCTGGGGACAGAAGTGAATTTTATTATTGCTATGATACTGGAGAGAGACCCTTGAACGATATGCAAGATCAAATGGTAATGACTGAAACTAGGAATGGAAAAGGCTGCCATTCACTTGCAAACATAAGAATGGTCTGAAAATGCTAAAACGTGAATGCTTTGAAGACAAACCACTACCTGGAACTTATTTAGATGTTTCAGATAGGGCCTTGCTCTGCTTTTCCCTGATTCTCTGAGGGTAGAAACAGGATGGGGAGTGGATTGCATTGCTCCAGTCTGAAGTACACAAGGGATGATAACATTAACACTGCGGCCTTTCCCTGAGTTGCTAAAACTTGGAATGAAACAAAGCTGTTTCTGAAATCTTTGCACAGCTCCTTTGGGTACCCCCTCCGGACAATGTCCAGTTACCTTATTTGATTGGTGCCTTTTTCTTCCCAAATTGCCACCAATCAGGGGTCTATCTCCAGACAGAGCTGGTTAGGAAACCCTCAGATAGCGCTGAGGCAACAGAAATTCAATACTGAACCTGCACTTGTTCTAACTACCACTTGCTAAGAGGTATCACCTCCTGCTGTACCTCATGAACTGCTTCAACTTGCCATATAACCTTTATTTCTTTCTATGTCTGGCAGGAGTTGGGATTGTAAATCAATATTCTGAATAGTCTCAGCTTTCCCTAAAGTTTCCCATTATAACAGAGAACTTGTTTTTCTGAGAGCCTGATGCCAAGGACCAACGCCTCCTAATACCTGCATGAAACAGATCTGAATCCTACTTTTTTTTCTTCACTCCAGGGAGAAGCCCTTGAGGCCATGTGATCTTTAGGTGGCACTCAGCCTTGCAGTACTGGCCACCCCTGGCAGTACTGCTTGTGAAAACATACCGGGGCACTCAGGGTGTCAGATGATTATTTGTTTATTTTTGTTGGCATGATTCATGAGTTTTCATGCTCAAACGAAGGGGCTGAGATGCTGCCTGTCTGGATTTGGCCTATGAAAAGCCACTGTTTCAGGTAAAATTCTCCTCCCAGTTAAAAAACACCCAGTCCCTGACCATTTGACAAACAGCCACATTTATCTTCAGTAGTGATACCATGTTAAAACATTGATTTTAATATCTTCTAGGCTGCCCTACTCTCCCCTTTGGCTACCTACTCTCACTTTGGCCAACAGTGGTATAGATATGCATAATATGACTCTCTCATTCTTACGTTTTGATGAGCAGCAAAATATTTAGGGTGAGTTCATTGCTTCAGACTCTCCACAAACTCAGTCATCACTGTAATTTATGTCACAATTTTAAGATTTTCTGTGCCATCATAACAGCTACAGACTTTCAGTAAAACAGCAGAAAGAAAACACTCTGGAAAACCATGAAAGGACTGTCCTTTCATCCCTGGATAGTACTTTGTTTCCCCACACAAGAGGGCTGGTATCACACTGGGGACCACTGTTCCCTCTAAACTGTGCACGTGTGCGCACGCACACAGATCCTAAACCCCGTGCACATGGCAAAACACCGCGCGCGCAAAAATCTGCACAGAAGCACAACAATTTGCATAGAAGAAATTTTTTGCGCACACGGCCTCTCAAAAATTAGAGGGAACATTGCTGGGGACAATACTACTTGAATAGGCCTTCAGTATTAAATTTAGAAGCTGCTCAACATATTTCTTTCTATCTAAATATTTTCTGTTCCTTAATGGCGGCTGGAGAAACATGAAAGTATTGTTTGAGAGTTCCAAAAGGTACCTGTCTTATTTCCAATAAGTGTTGTCTTTAAAAATGTTCACATAGACATTTTTAAACAGCTATACTCCAAAAAGTCACTTGCAGAATTTAACAAAATGTAAACATTGTTAGTCCTTCCCAACATTAACCAGAAAAATGAAAAGGCTTTCCTAACTCAAAATAGGGAGATAGGTGAGAAGAGTGTTAAATGAGGCTCATAACACCCACATGCAACTTTAACTACAAAGTCACAACCAAACCATCTGTAAATTTTCCCCATTTACACATTTTGATTCTGACCCTATAAGCCCACCTGCATCAAATGGAGCCTCAATGAAGTCTGCTCGTGTGTACAGGGGCTTGCACCATCAGAGGAGCTCTTCATCATTGTGAAAATATCCTACTTTTTAAATGATATGCAAAAGTTAATATTTTAAAGATTCAACTCAGAAAATGTAATGTACAAACTAGGGCTGTCAATTAATTGCAATTAAGTCACGTCCTCTGCGATGTAGACCCACCCACTGTGATTCATGAATTTGTCACTGATTGCAGCTCACTCTGCCTGGGGATGACTGTGAAAGTTCTAGCTAGTTCAAACAACGTGCTTTCTAAGATATACAAATCAAAGTGAGGTCATCACTCCAATGCTCCTCATGGACGATAAGCTGGATATGAGTCAACAGTGTGCCCTTGTTGCCAAGAAGGCTAATGGCATTTTGGGTTGTATAAGTAGGGGCATTTCCAGCAGATCGAGGGACGTGATCATTCCCCTCTATTCGGCACTGGTGAGGCCTCATTTGGAGTACTGTGTCCAGTTTTGGGCCCCACACTACAAGAAGGATGTGAATAAACTGGAAAGAGTCCAGCGGAGGGCAACAAAAATGATTAGGGGGCTGGAGCACATGACTTATGAGGAGAGGCTGAGAGAACTGGGATTGTTTAGCCTGCAGAAGAGAAGAATGAGGGGGGATTTGATAGCTGCTTTCAACTACCTAAAAGGGGGTTCCAAAGAGGATGGGTCTAGACTGTTCTCAGTGGTAGAAGATGACAGAACAAGGAGTAATGGTCTCAAGTTGCAGAGGGGGAGGTTTAGGTTGGATGTTAGGAAAAACTTTTTCACTAGTAGGGTGGTGAAGAACTGGAATGGGTTACCTAGGGAGGTGGTGGAATCTCCATCCTTAGAGGTTTTTAAGGTCAGGCTTGACATAGCCCTGGCTGGGATGATTTAGTTGGGTTTGGTCCTGCTTTGAGCAGGGGGTTGGACTAGATGACCTCCTGAGGTCCCTTCCAACCCTGAGATTCTATGATTCTATGATTAACTCAAAAATTAATCGCAATTAGAAAAATTAGTCATGATTAATCATTTAACAGTGCAATTCAAATAAAATACCAATTGAAATGTATTAAATATTTTGGATGTTTTTCTACATTTTCAAATATATTGATTTCAATTACAACACAATACAAAGTGTACAGTGCTCACTTTATATTATTTTTGACCATTTTACAGTGTAAATATTTGTAAACAAAAGAAATAGTATTTTTCAATTCACCTCATACAAGTACTGTAGTGCAATATCTCTCTAGCATGAAAATGCAACTTACAAATGTAGATTTTTGTTGTTACATAACTACATTCAAAAACTTTAGCGCATCTGGCACATAAATATCTTGCGACACTGGCTACAACAGTGCCTTGTGAACGCCTGTTCTCAGTTTCAGGTGACATCGTAAACAAGAAATGGGCAGCTTTATCTCCTGCAAATGTAAACAAACTTGTTCAGCCAACTGCTAAGATAAACAAGAAGTTGGACTGAGTGGACTTGTAGGCTCTAAAGTTTCACATTGTTTTATTTTTGAATGCAGTGTTTTTTTTTGTTCCCAATTCTACATTTGTAAGTTCAACTTTCATGATAAAGAGATTACACTACAGTACTTGTATTAGGTGAATTGAAAAATACTATTTATTTTTTACAGTGCAAATATTTGTAATCAAAAGTAAATATAAAGTGAGCACTGTACACTTCGTATTCTGTGTTGTTACTGAAATCAATATATTTGAAAATGTAGAAAACATTCAAAAATATTTAAATAAATGGTATTCTATTATTGTTTAATCACACGATTAAACGGGATTCATTATATAACAAACAAACAAACATTTTTCACATGGATGCTGTGAAAAGAAAAAAAAATCCGTTAGGCTTTGATCCTGCAATCAAAATCCATGTGTGCAGATGCTTGCTCACTCAGAGCCCATATTGACTTTAGTGGTGCTCGGCATGGATGCCAGGATCTGCCCAGGAGAATTAGATTGCAGGAGCAGGGCCTTCATTTCTTCTCTGGTTCTAAAGCATTTACTCTGATTTGAAAAATGTTTAGCAAATTGCTCTTCTAAAGAAACAAAACAATCAGTTTTTTCCAAATATGCATTCAAGTTTTTCTTTCTGATGTTTACCTTAACAACTAAGAATAACTGAGCATAAGAACCAGGAGAGTCCACAAGTAAATAAGTGGTCATTTAGCTTAGGTCACAGTTTCATATTCTGAACTATGGAGTTGATAAAGGCCATGTTTCTTATTTGTATCTTTTGTTAAGCACTATATTGTGCACGTCAAACCTGGCAATAATTGGCACACTCCATTGTGAAAGACAATTACAGCAAATATCTAAATGTAATTGTATGCAACATGCTGTAAATTTTAATAAAACTTCTTTAAAAAATTAGGAAATCCATCATCATGGCAAATCCCAAAGGGACATGGTCTCACAAACTGAGCTCTACCTGGATCACTCTCTGGCAAGGTGCTTGAGGTGGTCTGGTTGTATATTCAGTTTATGTCCATCACTGGCAATCTTGTCATGCCACTAAAGCTTTTGACACCCATGCAATTGCTGGTCACATAGGAGCATTTATTGGTACACACACTTCAGTATTTGTTGCTCCTCTGTGCTATTAATGTATCCATATCAAGAAAGCCACTGAAACTAAACAAGTACTGATGGAGGCGGTTGCTGGATTTGACTTCAACTATCTCATTTCTGATCTTGTTCTTGATATGGAACAGCTGAAGACAATGACAAGAATCAGAAACATCAATCAAGTGTTTTTCAGCCTTCCACATTTCACTTCCATATAATGGAGTTGGTATAACTGTGGCTCGTTAGATTGACAACTTTGTAGCAAACTTGATGTCACAACATCCTCACAGTGGACCCTGAAGGGTCCGAAACATGGCACAGCTACAGCTATACACATATCCGTATCTTTTGAGTAACCTCCAGCACTGTCTATGATGCTGCACAAATGTTTGAAAGCTGCCATCTGCTCAATGTCCCTTCCAGACAAGTTAATATTGAGCTAGTTGTAATCTGGAGCTGGAGGCTGCTTGATGGTAATGGCCAAGGATTTACCTCGATCCAGATTAATAACCAGACCAGTGCGCACTGCTTCTTGCCCAATCAGCCATCAACTGAAGGGATTGACCAAACTGAGCCAAGACAACAATGGCATCAGTAGCTATGACACGGTCTTCTAAATAGAGGAGATCCAACAACATGCAAATAAAGCAGCTGTCAGATGTTTCTTTCGAATACAAGCTCGAAGACAACAGAAATCACAGTAATGGGATTTAAAATACTGTGATATATTCGGAGGCAAATATGAGAATATTTTCTCTCTACACATTTGAGTAAATAATGGAACACCTCTTTAACTGCTGTACATTTTTAACGCCACCACTACTGCTACCAGAAAAGGTTATTTCATCAGATAAGCATGACTCCAGATTAGAGACGATCTCATCCAATCTGGGATTCAGTTCGGAAGTCTTAAAATAAAGAGTAAATTGTGATGATCCGTAGTACTACGGTTTCTCATTTACTTATACACTAGAGTTACTCAAGGAAGAATTTTTTGGCCTTTTTTATACCAAAATCCAGGATAACTCTTGTGCTTTTTATTGCTTCTTGCTCAGATAGTGCGCCTGAACTAGACATATCCAGCTCCTTACTGAATTCTTTGGCAGAGGGCTGCAAGATTGTTTACACTTGTGTGAGGACTTCAGTTTACTTCCCATTTCTATTCGGAGTCACAGAGATGGGGAGATTGAACAGAGACTATTCTAATATATCCCTTTGAGAGTCAGAGGTCTGGAAGTACCTGGACTTTTCAGAACTTGCTTTCCTTGGAGATTTGGTTCCCTTCTTAGGTCCTGCTTGTCCAGCCTTTTGAAGAATGTCTGGATTGTAGGAGCCCCTGTTGAGGGACTGGAGGAAAAATGATTTTTGCTCAGGGAAGTAGTCCCCCTGATGAGACACTTAGGGATGTGAGCTACTGGAGAGAGATTGCCCTTAGGAAAGGAAGCCTTACACTAGGAGATATTTCCCACTTCTAAATGCATGGATCTGAAACTAAACCCTTAATGAAAAGATCCCAGTTGATGGACTGATGACTATTGCTTGCACTAAGGGGAGGAAGGCCATTGGGGTGGGCCACTCCAACAGGTGGAGATGCAGGGCCCTTAATTGTATTTCATGCATCCTTGGGGCTCCATATGGTGGTGCTCTCCCATTGGGGATAGGGAATAGGCAATATACTGCATTATCAGCACAGATTACTAAAGCAGGTTTGGGCTGATTTGGCTTTGTTTTGATAAGCCATCCATCAGTCAGTGTTCCAGGCCAGGGAAGCACATGTAAAATTTTCAAAAGTCCCTGAGTCCCATTTTCAAAATAATGGGAATTATTTAGTAGCCTATGTCCCATTACCTTTCAAGAGGATTTAAATCCTCAAGGCACTTAGGGTATGTCTTTGCAAGGATGAAATACCCATGGCTGGCCCAGGTCACCTGACTCACAGGGCTCAGCCTCTGGGGCTGAAAAATTGCTATGTAGACATTTGGGCTCAGGCTGAAACGCGAGCTCTGGGACCCTGTGGAAAAAAGAGAGAGCCTGGGCTCCAGCCCAAGTCCAAATGTCTATATTGCAATTTTACAGTCCTGCAGCCCAAGCCCTGTGAGGCCACGTTAGCTGACAGGGGCCAGCCACACATGTTTAACTGCAATACAGACGTACCATAAGGCGCTTTTGAAAATTTTCACTGCTCCACAGATCCTCCTCTCTCTATTCCTACTTTATCTTTGCCACATCAGACGGGAACAAAGGGACGCCAAGGCTACTCCCTTCTATTCCAGGAAGTGGCTATGGTCACTAGATCCTGACTGCAGAAAATGCAAAAATCTGTTCATGTGTTCTATTGGATACATCACAGGAGTTTTAGGAGTACACAGTGCACAAGAAAAATCTAAGATACTTATCCTTTAAAGAAAGAATAAATCCCCTTAACATCTTCTTAGGAAATCATATTTCCAGGAGTGCATCTCTGCTGATTCACTTGCAGCATCTGTTTGAGATAAGGGGCATGGCTACACTTGTGAGTTAGAGCGCATTAAAGCAGCCCCGTGCACTCTAACTCACGACCCGTCCACACTGGCAAGGCACTTAGAGCGCCTGGACTCTGCAGCTGGAGCGCTCCTGGTAATCCACCTCTACGAGAAGCAGAAAGGCTTGTTGTGTCTCAGCTGAAACGCCCCAGCGTCAGTGTGAACGAGGTGTTGCATTACTGCACTTTGATCACCCTCTGGAAACGTCCCATAATCCCCTTAAGTCAAGTGGCCACTCTTGTCATTGTTTTGGAATCAGCTGTAGGAATAGGGATATACCTTTTCAAAGCTCCATTTCTGACAGCCAGCACGCTTATCTGCTCTGGGACAAAGCAACCATTACTGAGGAATGCTGCTTGCTTTGAGTGAGTGAGAGAGGCGGGGGGGGGGGGGGGAGAGTGGTGGTCCTGAACTTACAAGACAGCATGCTGACACTCTCAACACCCCAAAAACCCACTCTCTCTTACCCCACATACACACAACACATTCCCTGTCACACTCCACCCAACCCCCCGCATTTGAAAAGCATGTTGCAGCCACTTGAACGCTGGGATAGCTGCCCATAATGCAACTCCTCCCAATGCCGCTGGAAGTGCCGCAAATGTGACCACACCAATGCGCTTGCAGCTGTCAGTGTGGACAGACTGCAGCACTTTCCCTACTGCGCTCTCCGAAGGCTGGTTTAACTCAAAGCGCTCTACAGCTGCAAGTGTAGCCATGCCCAAGGTCATTTGCATGAGCTCCAGCCAGAGGCAGAAAATGTTTCCATTTTAGAGAATGGGAGGAAATAACTGAAGCAAGCAAGAATGATTATGCTACATAATCCTGGAATGATTACAAAAGGTGGGTCATGTGAAACATATAAGCATCAATATATTTTGTATTTTAACAAGTTATATACAGAGCTAATAACTTAAATCCAGCATCATCAGAAAAGCTTTAGAATACTATTAAGTGGCATCGCCCCCCACCCCAAAAGGCAAGTTTACTTTCCTGACTGATGAAGAAAAAATACTTCCAAAAGGTTATCCACTGCAGACGGTTAGGATTCCATCAGCACTACTGCCTATAACAAGGAAGGCCACATCAAATTCAGCTGCATGGAAGTAAGTTATTTCATAAAACTGAGAAGCAAATGTGTGCAGCCAACAGATGCTTAACATTCTCCTAATTTTTCCACAATGTTAATGTTTAGTAATATGTATACAATTAAACATTTCCCTATTATGCTTCTCGTAACTCCATCAACTTCCCATTTGTTAATAAATTTAAAATTACATGCCTGGAAACCTTGGATAAATACCAGTAAGGAATTGCAGTAACATCTTTCAATAATATACTCCATAAAACTATCTTCAGAACGCTTATTGAAAATATAACACCTCAAATACTTTGTACAGTACATGTTTACTGTTAGTACTGCAAACACCACCAGGATATCAGACATATGAAGACTATCAAATATGAAGTTGCAAATTCCCATAGACAAGTGATCAGTAAAATACACTTTCCAGACTAACTTCCAACTTAAAGTATTTTAGAAATATTTCAGAATAACTGAAAATTATTGAATTATTACTTAACTACGCCACATAATTCAGTACAGCTCCCATGCACACAGGAGAGATGTTGCCATACAAGTTGGATCTCATATGCATCATATGACAAAGGGTCCCAAGTACTGATATACGACATAAAACGTTATGTAGACACTTCTATAACACAAAAGGCCCAGGAGTGGGGAAAAATATCCTCCTTCCATACGAGTTTTTATTTTCCGAACAGACTAGGATGGATAAAAATCAATAATTAAAATTTTTTTTTTTATTTAAAGTGGATTTTTTTTTTATAAAATGCTTTTTGAGGAAATAACCTATCTAAAGATACATTATAGCTCAAAGATGTATCATCATGGAATAGGGATTATAAATTCTAATTCTATAGTATGAGACAATATATTCATGCAATGTTTAAGAAATGTTTTGTAAATGAGTTCCAATAGTTCATTGATTAGGGATCCAATTTTATGTGACGCCCCAGTAACTCCCTTTTGGGTCAGGAACCCCAATTTGAGAAACATTGGTCCCCATGAAATCTGTATAGTATAGGGTAAAAGCACACAAAAGACCAGTTTTCATGGTGCGTGACCAGATTTCACGGTCCGTGACATGGTCTTCATGGTCATAAATTTGGTAGGGCCCTAGATGACTAGAAATATCACCAGTCCTATTACATTTCAGTGATTCCTGTACAAACTTATCATATTTTGTTTTACCAGATAGTAGTTGTGATGCTTTGAGGCCACAAAGAAATCCAATTTTATGTCTTGAAAGCAAATATTCCAAAGTGGCAATTTTAAGTAACGTGTTGATGGTATCATTGGTTATCCCTATTTCTATGATAACAGCACCATTTGACTGCTCCACATCACATCTCATTCTTGAAGACACAATAAAGTCTTTAAATTATGTATGATGTGCATGTGTGTAGAGATGATACATTAAGTCGCCCAACTCAGTGGTCTCTGTCACTCACCTAACATTTATCACAACCACCGTACAAAAAAGGGAAATGACCAGAAGTTGCTTTTTAATACATGTTCATACTATTGGGAATTTATATTTATATTTCCTAGCATTATGAAAACACAAATCCACATATTTTACAGTTTTCATGTTTTTTCCTGGATCACATATTATAAAAAAGTAAATAAAAAATAAAACAAATGGAGTGTGAGACAGGTTTTTCACAGAATTTTATCGGGACTGATAAAAGCTCTGTCTCTAGGACATGTCTCTGAACATATGTAATGGGTGGGAAACAAGATATTGAAAGCAAAGAGAGAATAAAAACTTAAGAGTGGGCCTTGGCTACACTCACGAGTTACAGCGCAATAAAACCGTCCACAGCGCTGTACCTCACTCACCGTCTACATTTGCAAGGCACATACAGCGCTGTGTCTCCGCAGCTACAGCGCTGCTGGTACTCCACCTCTCCGAGAGGAATCAAGTTTGTTGCGCTGCTGCTGGTACGCTGCGGCTCCAGTGTGGCCACCCAATGCGCTCTGATTGGCCTCCAGAAGTATTCGGAAGTATCCCACAATGCCTGTTCTAGCCAGTCTGGTCATCAGTTCGAACTCTACTGCCCTGGCCTCAGGTGACCAACCGTCAGACCCACCCTTTAAATTCCCTTGGAATTTTAAATATCACCTTCCTGTTTGCTCAGCCAGGCGTGGAGTGCTCTCAGCACATCTTTCCAGGTAACCATGCCTCCACATGCCAAGCGAGCCCCAGTATGGAGCAATGGCGAGTTGCTGGATCTCATCAGTGTTTGTGGGGGAGGAAGCTGTCCAGTCCCAGCTGCACTCCAGCCGTAGGAATTTCGATACTTTCAGGCAGATATCAAGGGCCATGATGGAAAGGGGCCATGACCGGGACGCACTGCAGTGCAGGATAAAAGTGAAGGAGCTGCGGAGTGCCTACCACAAAGCCGGCGAGGCAAACGGCCGCTCGGGTGCTCCCCGCACAACCTGCCGATTCTACAAAGAGCTGGACGTGATACTTGGGGGTGACCCCACGTCCATTCCGAGCACCACCATGGACACGGGAGAGCGGGAGGAGGAGGAGGAAGAAAGCAGGAGCGAGGGTGCTGGGGTGGGGGGAGACACCCCTGAATCCCTGGAGGCATGCAGCCAGGAGCTCTTCTCAAGCCAGGAGGAAGGGAGCCAGTCGCAGCGGCAGGTACGTGGTGGAGGAGAAAGAGAAGAGCGGGTTCGTGGTAAGCGGCTTTTTTTTCGGGAAGGAGTTTTTTCGGTGCGGGCTCTTTGGGCAAGGAGGGTAAGGGCTGCATGCATACCTAGATACAGAACAGCGCATTGAAGTGGTCTATCACATCGCGGTAATCGGCCACTGTAATCTCTTCGAAAGTCTCATCCAGAGTGTGGGCAATGCGCTTGCGCAAGTTTATTGGGAAAGCCGCCATGGTCCTTGTCCCAGTCAGGCTAACGTGTCCGCGCCACTGTGCTGCGAGGGTACCATTGCTGCACACAGGTAAGCTGCATATGGGCCAGGGCGGAAGCCGCATTGCAGTAGAAGACCCTCCCTTGCTTCCCCAGTCACCCTCAGCAGCAAGATATCTTCCAGGATGAACTCCTGTGGAAAATGTGGGGACAGTGTTCAGTGTAGGTGCCCGCTGCAGCTGTTGGCTCTCCCCAAGGCACAGCAACCCGCAGGACAGTACATCCGTGAAACAATCAGTCCCCCTTGACCTTGTGCTTACTCACCATTGTGGGGCTCCCGTAGGTTCTGTGCGCTCTGTTTGGGATGGGAAAATTGTGCTGTTGTGTAGACTGTTCGCCCTCCTTAAGCGTGGGGGAATCATTGCTCTGTCTGGCATAAAACAATGCTTCCTCTGTTAAGTGTTGCATTTTGCCTTCACAGATGCAACCTTGAGATCTCAGCCGTCCATCTTATCATCAGCTGAGAGACTGCAAAGACTCAGGAAGAGGCCCAGAAGAACCAAAGAAGACATGCTGCAAGAAGTTATGAGTCAATCTTTTAAAGAGAATCAAAAAGCTCAGGACTGGAGGGAGAGCGAAAGCAGGATCCGCCAGGAAAACGCAGCGCACCGACGGGAAAGCAAGCAGGCACTGATTAGCATCATGGCGCACCAAGCGGACTCTATCCAGGCGCTCGTCGCCATGCAAGCGGAGCACTACAGCGCCCGCCCGCCCCCCTCCCCTGCAGCCATTGTCCCAAAACTCTTTGCCTTGTGCCCCCATGTCACCTCCTGCCCACTTCCCCCAACATCCAGGTTCTTATCGCCCACACCAGCTGCCTCCAACACCTGTAGCTTCACCAGACAGCCCTGGAAACTATGACCCTTACCCACTGCACTCAACCCCCATCCTGAATTATAGACATCCTGAAGTGAAGCACTCACTGCACAGCACTCCAGACAGGAAGGCCGAGTATGAGAGCAGGACATACCATAACCTGTGATTGAACCATTCCCCACACCACCCACCACCCCCTTGCCCTTTCTGTTTCACAAGCAGTTGTGTTTCTTTTTAATACATGTATTTTCTCTTAAATAAATGGATTCTTTGGATTTGAAAAGTCTTTATTATTGCATAAAGTAAAAGATACCTTAGCCCAGGAAAGAAACAGGTAATGCAAGTCAGCTTAGCAAACACAAATCAGCTTAGCAAAGACAGATTCCTAACAACACTGGAACCACTTCACTTCAGGGCCGTGAAGGGCAGCAGACATTACTAGTGGTTTTCAGCCTCAAATTGCTCCCTCAAGGCATCCCTAATCCTTGCAGCCCCACACTGGGCCCTCTGATAGCCCTGCTCTCTGGCTGTGCAAATTCAGCCTCCAGGTGTTGAACCTCGGAGGTCCATGCCTGAGTGAACATTTCACCCTTCCCTTCACAAATATTATGGAGGGTACAGCACGCAGCTATAACTGCGGGGATGCTGTGTTCGGCCAAATCCAGCTTCCCATATAGAGATCGCCAGTGGCCCTTCAAACGGCCAAAAGCACACTCCACAGACATTCAGCACCGGCTCAGCCTGTAGTTCAACCATTCCTCGCTGGTGTCAAGGCTCCCTGTGTAGGGTTTCATGAGCCACAGCATTAAAAGGTAAGCGGGGTCTCCAAGGACCACAATGGGCATTTCAATTTCCCCTACCGTGATCTTCCAGTCTGGGAAAAGAGTCCCGGCCTGCATCTTCCGGAACAGGGCAGTGTTCTGAAAGATGCGTGCGTCATGCACCTTTCCGGGCCAGCCTGCGCTGATGTCAATGAAATGCCCACGGTGACCCACAAGCGCCTGGAGAACCACAGAGAAATACCCCTTCCCATGAATGTACTTGGATGCTAGGTGGGGTGGTGCCAGAATAGGAATATGCTTTCCATCTATCGCTCCTCCGCAGTTAGGGAAACCTATTTGTTCAAATCATAGAATATCAGGGTTGGAAAGGAGCTTAGGAGGTCATCTAGTCCAACCCCCTGCTCAAAGCAGGATCAATCCCCAATTTTTGCCCCAGATCCCTAAATGGCCCCCTCAAGGATTGAACTCACAACCATGGGTTTAGCAGGCCAATGCTCAAACCACTGAGCTATCCCTCCCCTAAAATCCAGCCACAATGTCCTGCACATTACCCGGAGTCACGGTTCTTCTGAGCAGGATGCGATTAATGGCCTTGCAAACTTGCATCAGCACGATTCCAACGGTTGACTTCCCCACTCCAAACTGGTTTGCTACCGATCGATAGCAGTCAGGAGTTGCAAGCTTCCAGATTGCAATAGCCACCCGCTTCTCCACCGTCAGGGCAGCTCTCAATCTCGTGTCCTTGTGCCGCAGGGCGGTGGCGAGCTCCTCACACAGTCCCATGAAAGTGGCTTTTCTCATCCGAAAGTTCTGCACCCACTGCTCGTCATCCCAAACTTGCATGACGATGTGATCCCACCACTCAATGCTGGTTTCCCGAGCCCAAAAGCGGCGTTCCACGGTGCACAGCATGTCCATGAATGCCACAAGCAAGTTCGTGTCGTATGCGTTACACGACTCAATATCATCGTCGGACTCCTAGCTGTCAGTTTGGATCTTAAGGAATAGCTTGACTGCCAAACGTGACGTGCTGGCGAGACTCATCAGCATTTTCCTCAACAGTTCGGGGTACATTTCCCGTGGACCGAAACGGAACACAGATCGCACTGCAAAGAAACCGTTGAAAGATGGCGCCAAATGTGGACGGAAACACAGGCATTGCTGGGATGCGAAGCGATGCATCACGGGGCGTTGGGACAGGACCCAGAATGCACCGCACCCCACGCCCCCTTCCCACAACCCACGGCACCGGAATGGGAAGAGGTGTTCTGTGGGATACCTGCCCATAATGCACCACTCCCAATGCCGCTGCAAGTGCCGCAAATGTGGCCACGACAGTGCGCTGGCAGCTGCCAGTGTTGACAGACTGCAACGCTTTCCCTACTCAGCTGTACGAAGACGGGTTTAACTCACAGCGCTGTACATCTGCAAGTGTAGCCATAGCCATAGAGACAAAGATGGGGAGATTGAAGCACTCGTGTTTATTTTAACAGGAGTGCAAAAAATATAGAAGGGATATAAAAAATTGCTGCGAGAGTTTTTTTCCTGGACTGCAGTCATAAAAAGAAAAAAGTCTGATTTTTCTTGCTGCTTTCCTGTCAACGGTCTACTGCCACTTTCCATGCATTTAATTCCTATAGCAACTGAGAATATGATAGCGATCTCTAGGGTGGACTTCAGGAAGTTCACAACAATCACAATTCAGGTTTTTAATAAAGTGCTCTAAGGATATTCTCATCCAGTCACACAACCAATCTTCCATTTTTATACTATACCGTCAAACTACTGAACTATGATTACAGTGTTATGTTGGTCATTGTAAGAAAGTTCATAGGGGGAAATAAAAAAAAATCCCAGCTCGTTGGATCAACTTATTTGGTCAAACTTGACATATGATTTTACAAAGTCTACTTACTATGCAAATTATATTTGCAAGCAATTGAATTTTACTGCACTATCATTTTTAAAAATTTGTTTTAAATTTTGGAAGAAGTCTGCTCACCTATTGGATCTGGGTCAATTAAAACATTCAGTAAACTGAAGAGCAGACATACAGTGGGCTCTAACAGGTCTAATATATGTACAAGAGGAAACAGGATCAAGGAAAAAGATTAAGGGAAAAGAAATGTAAAACATTAAATACTCAGTTCCAAAAATATTGGATTATAATACCTATAGCAGCATCATACATTTCTTCTTTATCCAGCATATCTATGTACTCTTCAACTTTAGCATATTTCTTTCCGTTTATCATCCCACTAATAAGAAAGCTGCACCAGTGGCAAGCTTCTGAAATCAAAGTGCCTGGTACACATTAAAACAGTGGTTCTCAATCAGAAGTACATGTACCCTTGGGGGTACTCAGAAGTCTTCCAGGGGGTACATCAACTCATCTACATATTTGCTTAGTTTTACAACAGGCTACATAAAAAGAACTAGCAAATCCAGTACAAACTAAAATTTCATATAAATCACTTGCTTATACTGCTCTATATGCTATACACTAAAATGTAAGTACAATATTTATATTCCAATTGATTTTATAATTACATGGTAAAAATAAGTAAGCAATTTTTCAGTAACAGTGTGCTGTGACACTTGTATTTTTATGTCTGATTTTGTAAGCAAGTAGTTTTTAAGTGAGGTGTAACTTGGGGGTACGCAAGACAAATCAGACTCCTGAATGAGGTACATACAGTAGTCTAGAAAGATTGAGAGACACTGCATTAAAATGTTAACATCAGAACCCCATCTTCTAAGTATTGATTAATACTAGAATGAGGTTACAGCCAAGATATCTACTTCATGACAAATAAGCAGACAGAACAGGACATTCAATACCACAGAGGTTTCTCCATGTATATCAGGCCAGAATCTGTTCAATTTGTATGAGACAAATTTGCAGATAGTTGCTGGCATCTTCAGCATTTGCTCTCCTTTGCAAGACCTGCTTTAAATAAATTATCTGAGGTTCAGTAGAATCTATTGAGGATCTTGTTCTGAAAATAATTTTGAGAGCACTTTTGACAGTCAAATTTCTGCCCCAGCCTCTAAGAGAAATTTTTATTTTGTCTAACTCTCTCCTCATTTAGCTGTAATACCTCACACACATGAATTGGCATTTGACATCTATTTGTATGCAATCTCAACAAAACAGTTCTCATCATCAGTCTTTCACAAGAAAGCCTCATTTCCCATATTCTTTATGCAGACAAGATAGCACAATATATATATTGTTTTTAAAATGTGAAGCATGCAGAAGAGATATATTACACAGCCATTAAAAGGGCACCTTCTACTGGAAAAAAAGTCACTAACCTATAATTTTTTGCTACTGTTTGTTGCTGAAAATAAACACCCAATATTAGTTTGGTTAGACTGTCCTAGGGAACATTACTGCTTCCGCTGTATAATTTGCCCGTTTGGTTTTTGTGAGCCTCCCATACACCAAAGGGGCAGAGGAAAATATAACTGTAAAACCACAAAAACTGGCAGACATTTTTGTTTTGTACATTTGGGTCATTACCCCCAATGAAAAGTTCAAAAGGTGCTGAAGAAAAAAATAATACGAGGCTCTGATGCACAAAAAGGAAACCTCTCCATAGGTTTTATTCTCCACTATGTATGTTTTATTGGATTATTTGACAAAAATGTCTCTCTTCATATATTAAAGTTGGACATTACCTAGTTCAACCACAATAATTAATAAGAAGAATCTGGAATAATTTCTTGAAGCTCATCTTACATTTTTGGAAAGATGTTTCTAAAAGTAAAAAGATCACTAGACTCAACTACAGTACAGCATGAGAAAGTGTACACAACACATTTAACATATTACACTCATTAGTTTTGGACATTCACTAAAACTTTTCAGTTTCATATTTCAAAAAAATGTACTAAGCATAGCAAACATTGAGTTGGTTGTTTGATTGTTGGCTGTTATGCAACTGTTGCTGTAAAAGTAAAAACTTTTTTACAAAACCTCAATGTTACCCAACTTAGAGATGTAATGGTTACAAGTACAAGTTTTATTCTGAACTTTTTCTCAGTAAAAATGGCTTTAGGAGGTTTATGTTTATTATTTGTGTTTCCATATCAAAGGGGGCATAAGGTGACATTGACAAGCCTTAACACCACACTACAGGACTCAAAAACCTGACTGGTTTGTTTCTGGATGGTGTCCCACCACCAGAAATATAGTTTCTGCAGGCCAGAGTATAATGGGGCTACTAAACCTACTTCAAGTTAGGTACAAGTGTAAATGTTTTCAGGATTGGGGCAGCTACTCTTGAAATCATGGCCCTCAGTTACATCCTAAACAAGTTCACTTAAAGCTACAGGGTTAGCAGAGGCAATATTGAAAATAGTAACATTTGGCTTGCAGAATCTTTAACTATGATAATGCAAAAAGCAAGAAAGGAATCTGGCAAGATTCCTAGACAAGTTTCTGCTTAGGAAAAAAAAAAGTTACTTGTAAACTGAGAAAATATGATATAGAATCACAGACAAACAAAACACTACTTGCTATTTTTATGGAATTGCTTTTCAGATTAGAACTGTGTTTTAAACTTGAAAAAAACAACTGAGGCAATAAAATGACTTTCTATGCACACTTCAACTTAATATTGATAGATATTTAGGCCAAAAGAGAGACCATTATGACCACCTCCTGCATAACACAGACTATAGAACTTCACCCATTAAGTCCTACATCATGTCCAGTAAGTTACCAGTCTGAATTAGAAACATATCTGAACCTGTCTTGATTAATAATTTCTCCAATACCTTCTACCATTATAACATGCTACTTTTCTTGGATACTGAAAATTCTTTGCCAAGACCATCTGTGATAAAATACCCCAATATGAAGTTGTTTTGTTACAGTTCAACTGAACTAAAAAACCTGCTTTTTAGGAGACTTTCTAGATCAATAAGCATGAACAAGTTTATCAACACCTAAGACGAAGTGTCAGTTTGATAAAATCGCTTTTAGCTATACAATTTAGGCTATCAAGACTTTTCAGTGTCACCTACTTCAAGAGTTCCTTCAAGATCTTTTTATTTGCAAACCAATAGTCTCAGGGGTGTCTTCACTGCAGAGTTAAGTTAGGGGAAACACTCAAGTCCCAACCACACAAAAAAAACGCTAACTCAAGCTGACTGGCCTGATAGGGGCACAGGCTCCAGTTAACAACTCTCAGCTGTTAATACAATAAGGCTACACCTCACTACAGCCGGGATCCATGCTCTGAGATCGATCCACCAGCGGTCGATTTAGCAGGTCTAGTGAAGACCCACCAAATCGACAGCAGATCACTCTCCAGTCGACCCCTGTACTCTACCCCCAACAAGAAGAGTAAGGTAAGTTGACGGGAGAGTTTATCCTGTCAACCCCCTGCGGTGCAGACCCCGTGATAACTCAACCTAAGGTACATCGACTCCAGCTATATTATTCATGTAGCTGGAGTTGCGCAGCGTAGGTTGACTTACCACAATAGTGTAGACGTAGCCTAACACCTGAGTTAGGCAGTGTGTAGTTATTTTTTCTTATAAGCCACACCACTATTATACAAGGGAGCAAAGATCCCTTGGTAATGTACAACAGACAGAATAGTAGTATGCCATGCCTGCAATCTCACTATCACAAGTTCAATTCACAACTTAACCTGCGGAGTACAAAATGACATGAACAGGAGAGAGGGAGAATTTTTATTTTACAAATAAGAGCCATAGTTCCACTTTATAATATAGACAGTACTGTGTTTACCATGGCTCCATGGTGCCGGGCCCACACTCAGAAGGGGCCCCACCTCTCCAACACGCTCTGCCTGGGTTCTGCCCAGACGAGGCCCCACCCACCGCTCACTTCTCTTCACCCCCCTCTCTCCCGCCTAACCCCTGGGGCATAAGTGGTGCGCTGGGCCCCTCCAGGCATGTGGGTCCTGAGGGAGCCTGGCCAGGGCAGGCCGGGCTCCCGCTCTGTCCTGGCTGGTTGTGCCGCTTACGAGGGGCCAGAGGGATGCCTGACCAGCCCCAGCAGTGCTGCAGGCTCAGCCCATGCATGGACATAGTCACTTCCAGCAGGCCGAGTGTGGCTGGGGGGGCAGGAAGGGTGTGGGGGAGTGGGTCTCTGGAGGGTCTGTGGGGGGGCACTGAGCAATGCGGGTTCTGTGTGGGATACTCCTGGGGGAATGAAAACAGACCCTCTGCAGATTTATTTGCTTCCCTTTCAAAAAGTGACCGAGAAGCAAAGAGAGGGGGGTGGCAGCTGAGAACACTCATGGGCTTAGTTTGGGGGCAGTGTCCCCAAACAGAGGCAAGGCGTGGAGGCGCACAGTCACATGCCACTGTCTCCCCACCCCCTTTCTGCAAGCGCAGAGCTGCCTGTCTGAAAAAAGGGGATGCTACTCAGAAGATGCCACTTTCTGGATTCTAGTGCTGGTTGAGCTCCTCTTTTGTGTGCTGGGAGCCATCCTGTTTTCTGTACCGTGAGTGCCTATGGTGGGGAAGGGCAGGGGCAGGCTAGGGGAAAAGAGGCAGTGGGGAAGGAAGGGGGTGGGGAGGAGATGGAGCAGTGGGGAAGGGGCATGGGATGGGTAGGGGAAATGGGGGCAGGGGAAACGGGGGCAGGGGGGAGGTGGGGGCTGGGTGAAAGAGGCAGTGGGGACAAAAGGGGTGGGGTGGGGAGGAGATGAGACAGTGGGGAAGTGGCATAGGATGGGGAAGAGAAGAGGAAGCAGGGGCAGGGGGAAGAGGCAGTGGGGAAGGAAGGGGGTGGGATGAGGAAGAGATGGAGAAAGGGTATGGGATGAGGAAGAGATAGGAATGGGGGAAACAGGGGGGTGGGGGAAGCTGGAGCCCAGCATGCGGCATCCCCTTGGCAGAAGCTGGGGCTCCCCTGTTAGGCAGGCCCATCGAACCCTCACCTTGACAAGCCCCACCTTCCCTGCATTTGTACCACCCTGATGAGCCCCCCTAGACATCCTCCCCACTGAGCCCCAACCACCTGCACCTGGATTCCCTGCAGAGTCCCATTGCCTTTGCACCTGGGACCCCCCCCCCCCCCCAATGAGTCTCTGTGCACCCAGATCTCCCACTGAGCTGCCCGCACCCAGATTGCCCCACAGAGAACTCTCTTACCCCCACCTGGATCCCCCCACACTAAGTCCCTCTGCACTTGGATCCTGCTGCCAGGCTGAGCCTGCTCATCCACACCTGGTGTGCCTGGCACCCGGGGGGGGGGGGGGGAAGAGGAGATGGTGTCTCTGCGGCAGGCCTGGCCCTTGCACTGTGTCAGGGTCAGGTGCAGGGTGGGAGGAGACTGCAGGGTAATCTCCCACCCCCATGCAACCAGTGGCCTGTGCTTCTCACTGCCATGCTGGAGCCTCCACATTTATTTGTTGACAAATAAAGTTTGCAGAATTTTAAAATATTGTGCGCAGAATTTTTAAATTTTTGGTGCAGAATCCCCTCAGGAATATGGGGTGCTGTGCAGCTGTGATGGCGGGACTGTGAGGAAGATGGTGGGCAGCAGGGAGGTCTATGGGCGGGGGGGGGGCCCGCTGGGCAAGCGTTGTGGTGTGCAGGGTGCTGTGCAGTTGTGGTGGGAGGCCAGCGGGGGAGGTCTCTGGGAGGGGTGGGGGCTGGGCATAAAGATCTGTGGTGGAGGTCTCTGGGTGAGGAGACGCTGGGCATAAGGGTGGGGCACTGGGCAGGGGGGTGGTGTGGTGCGGGCCTGCCCTCAAGGGGAAGGGGCATGCTAGCAGCATAGGGCTGGGCAGGCCAGTGTGAGTCTGGCAGCTGCAGGTTTGTAAACAGTGCCCTCATGCTGGGCTGCATGGAGCTGGGCTGCATGGAGCTGGGCTGCCCCCCGCACTGTGCCTCTTTGCCCCCAGCCCGCCCTTCACTCTGGAGACTGACCATCCTGCCCCCCCTGCACCTTGCCCCATGAGGGCCCACAAACAGTTAATACGGCCCTTAATATAGATACTTAAAACATGAAATACAAACACCATTTTTCTACCGCATTTATAACTCATTTTATAAAATGAACAGAAGCTTTGCAATCAGAAGCCTTAGGAGTTTTACTTTAAAAAAAAAAAGCTTTTTATGTTATTCTACTGCAAGTAGAAAAAAAATCAGTAGTTTAACTATCAAAATGAAACTCCTTTTTAAAAAGGCATGTTTTGCCTTCTAAGAGTGTTTAATTTAAAAAATACGCAAAACTTAAACTGCTCATATATACCAGTTATAGGCTACCAGTCTATCAATTGACAATTCGTACTTTTTTTTGGTAGTATTGTATGCCATAACTAAAAACATGAAGAGTCTCTGCTGATAGTTGATAAATCAGCAGTGAAATTTGGCCTATTAATGTTTATGTAAAATGAAAAAGTCATTGTAGAAAATCATGCTGACAAGGCTTCAGCAACCAACTGCATAGCCTACTGTGACCATTAGAAAAGCAACTACCATTTTTAAACGATTCCTCCGTTTAAAATAGGATACAAGATAAACAGCAAATGATGTTAATTGACAATACAATCTTCATAGCCGTTTTTATGTAGACTTACAGAAACATTAGTAGTGTCTTGCTTTACTTTATTAAGAACCACCTTTCAACTTGGCACATCTAGGCCATGCCACTTTGCCAGAGATAAAGAAACCATACAGTACATTTCTGAAACTTTAAAGTACAGCCATTCTTGGGCATATTTAATGGGAGCAACAAAAAAAAAAGAAAAAACGTAGACAGCGGAAAAGCTGATACGGGATTACAAGTCATGTCTGAAGTGTGCATCTTACTTCTGTGTGTTCCATTCTATGCATCCGATGAAGAGGGCTATAGTTTATGCTCAAATAAATTTGTTAGTCTCCAAGGTGCCACAAGTACTCCTGTTCTTTTTACAATACAGACTAACACGGCTGCTACTCTGAAAACTGTCAAACAGCAATTTCAAAACAGCAGCAAAGCATCTACATTAGGCGTAATTAGGGTCCGCCCGCCTCTCTGATGTGTCTGACTGATTACAAAACACAACACACAGGAGGAGCTCAGGTCTAGCCCCGAGGGAGGAGTCCGGACAAGAGCACAACCAGGCCATTGTTACCTCTTCCGTGCCCAGAGCGCACACCACAACAGCCGCGGGCTGCAGAGTCAGCATGCCGAAGCGCGGAAAGAGGCGGTGGCAACTCTCCCACCTGCAACGACTTACCCCAGAAACAGCCAGACAATAGTTGCGGCCCCGCGCAAGGAGCCACCTCCCGGTGCCAGACCCGCGCGGCATCACCAGGCAACCCCCACGCCGCCGCCGCCCAACACACCGAGCCAAACTTTTGCTGCCCAGGGTGGGGGGAGGGGGCACCGCGCCCCCATCGCCCCCCTCCCCAGCCCGTCAGCGGAGTGGCGGGTCCCCCGCCCCCCAGCTCGGAGCCTACCAGGAACAGTCACCCCAGCCCCCCCGCAGCCCTCGCCTCTCCCCTTACCGTGCGCTGGGGGGCGGCAGCAGCATGCCCGGCTCCCCCTCGCTCTACACGGGGGAGGGGCGGTTGGCTGCCCGGGACGCCCCCCTCCTCCTGGGTCCGGCGGGGGCGGGTCCCCCCTGTCCGCTCGCGGAGGGGAGGGGGGGGAACTGGTCTCCGGGCAGCGCGAGCTCAGCACAGGGGGCGGGGTGGGGGGGGGGAGCTGAAGAACGCGGGGCGCGGCCGTAAAGCGCTTCCGGGATCCGGGCCGCCGGCCTGGCGACAAGGGGAGGGGCCCAGCCCGCTCTACCCAGGCGCCAACATGGTGCCGCCCAGGCCGGCTGGTCGCCGGCCCAGATATCGCGAGACCTGACGAGAAAAGCGCCGGCGTGCAAAGCGGGGATCGTTAAAGCTGTGAGGGGTGGGCCAAGGGGGCAGGCCGGGCTCGCGCGCGATTGGAGCGTTGGGCTAAGAACCCTGGAGGAGCCGGCGCGGCGTTCCGCACGCGCCCTGCTCGCGCGACGTGACAGCGGGGGCCGGGCCGGGCCCGCCGGGGGATGCTGCGGCCCGGCCAGAGCAAATCAGGGGAGTGCGGAGCAGCTTTAAGGCCTCGCTCCGCAGAACTGCGGCTCCCGCGTTGAGCCGGCCCTGCGGAGCCTGGGGGACTCGCCGGGTTTTTGTCATTTTACGCTGGGGAAGGGTCGCCTTAGGTGTGATACACGCAGCCTTGTTAGCAACCCAGCTGCAGGCCCACATTGGCAGAGCTGTCGTGATGGGGTTGGGATGGTGAGCCATGAAACGGGAGGGGTCTAGTTTGCATATGGGCCAGGACTATACTACGGATCTATGCTGGTATAACTACCTCCCTCAGGGGTGTGAAAAACCCACACACCGTTATACCGACCCCACACGCCATGTAGACAGCGCTATGTCAATGCGAGAGCAGAAGCTAATACAGCTATTACCTCGGGGAGCGGTGGAGAAGATCTCCAGGTAGTAGCGTCTTCACTAAAGCATTTAAAATGCTGCTGTAGCATTTTAGACGAAGACAAGTGCTAAGTGCAAATGGCACAATTTAGAACACGTTTTTCAGATTTTTTCCCCCCACACTTTCAGTTTTCACTGGCAGGTTTGGAAATGTCTTTTTTTTTTTTTGATGTTTTAGTCGCATCTTGATTGTTGCAGTATTCCTTATAGAGCAGATCCATATTAATGATTTCCTTCATCCTGAGTGCTGCTGTTACAACTCAAGGTTTGACAAACAAAGCTTTTTATAGAGGCCAATACCTTCATCATTATGATGTTAGAAGAGGCCCTGAACCAATTATCAATGTACAAATGCAAAGTCATAAAACTTAATGAAGTCTTGCTTTACCTTCACTTTTTGTTGTGGTAGTAGTTTTTCCGTCAGTTGTTTGGCTTTGAATAAAAAAAAATAAAGAAAACAGTTCTCTCTAGGTTCAGCATCTTCATCTTAACATGGCACAAGACATCTATATTCACATCAGTAATGCATAGGTTTAAGTTGATTCCTCCAACTTAGTTGAAGATACAAGCCAAATTGTGAAAAAAAACATGTGAATGTCCATAATGCAGGAATACTCACCATTTTCGGTGAACATTATCTTTTCAGCTACTGGGCAAGACTCCCCTAGTGACTTGAAGTTAGCTGCAATTGCTGGCCAGTTTCTCAAAAGTCAGTTGATTGGGTTAAGGGATAGCCAACTTGTATTCACATGTCACAGTACTTCTTTCCATTCAATTTCAACAAAGAAAAACAACCTGAATTCTTCTCTGAGCTTTGCAGGGACAGAAAAATGGTTGTAAAGTTTCAATAAAATAATTTTTGTGTCAACTGATAGCCCACAATACTTGTAAATGTGAGTGATTGGCTATGTGTATAGGGAAGTTCATCTCAGAATGCAATCATTTTCAGCACATAACAACTGGTACACCAAGTTGTGTTTACCATAGTTCATATTTGCATTATCATCAGAGTATGCAGTAATACAATTAATGTTAAGCTGGTGTTTACCTAAGCTGGTCTTTATAACACAATGAATGCCTCTTGCAGATTCATCATAGTCTTCATAAAAATTGAGCAACTTGACTGAACACCATGTGATATGGTTAAGTATTGCAAGCACATCAGAAACAGCTTTCTGTTGTCTTTACTTGAGGTGTCAGTTGCTATGGCAAAATACACAGGCTGTTTTTGTAGTGAGGGTAATAAATCCCATAAACAACCCCTCACAGACTATGGGACCAAAACATTAGTTACTAATAGCTCTGCCTTGGTTCTTCCACAAGATAATTTGTTAACATTGGAATCCCAAAAATATTTCGCTAGCAAGCTTATTGCCATAGTCCATGCTTTTCCAACTAAGCCTGTGTTTAACTGTGTGGTAAACAGCTGCAATTTCACACTCTGCAATTCTGTCTCTTTCTGTTTGAAGAGACAAAGAATTTGCTAATATTTGTCAGACCTTTAATTTGTATGTTTTTCACCTATAAGTTTTGCTTCTATGCCTAATTAATTCATTTGAATTCATCAGTGAATGTATGGCAGCACAAAGTACAAAAGATTTTACCAGAATTGCTACTGACAGGTTTTATCCAGCTGTATTTTTCTTCCCATTGACATTTTTATATAGTCTCTTCACTTTCTTCCGTTTGGGCCCAGGACTGTCTGAAGTTTCCACTAATATTGCAAGGTAGCCAGGCTGCTACATCTGGTCCCACTCGAGCCCATAGATATAGTTGCAGGAACTGAGTCTGGACGTGACAAGTTGGAGCATTCACCCCACTGTCCTGGCCAAATTCCAATATGGAGAATTACATTTGGGATCCCTAAATCTGCTCCTTCCTCGCCTCTACTGAAGTTGCTATTGCATAATTAGCTTCCCGTTCATATCCCGTCCTAAATCGCTATATGGTATTGTAGCTGAACGGCTGACATGTTCCACCCCAGAGCAGATGCAGTTTGGAGGTGAACAAAGTCCTTCCTGAGACAATGTCCCTTTTTCAGCAGAAACTTCCACTGAGACCGGTGAGCGTTTTGAGTGAGTGGCAGTTATAGAAAAGACCTTGAGATCCTCCCGAATGACAGGGACAGGGCATATGTGGAGCTTAGGAAAGAGACCCTCCTCTACCCTTCCCAGCTGAAGAGCTGCTGGTGCCACTCAATCTTTGGCTGTCCACTCTTGGTTCATCTACGAATGGTGTTGTGACCCAACCCTGAGAGTGGCAGGTAGGAGGTGCTGCCCCCAAGGGTAGAAGGCCATGGGGCAGGGTTGTTGCAGAGCAAGCATGACAGAGGTAGATGAGCCAAACCTGAGCTCTGGCCCCATGCACCAAGTCACAATTCCCGGAATGGGAAGCCAGGCCCAGCCCCACAGGACAGGAACTGCAGAAACTGCCGCGGTACGGTGAGTTTTAAGTCAATTTATGCAATCTCTTTAGTGTTATTTTGCATTTGTGGAAAACATGGGGCTCTAGCCATAGTAATATTGTCTGTCCTCCTACTTATGTTGTGTGCTGTAATGGGTCCAGAGCATTTGCATAGGCAAAGAGTCATCATGAGGTTCCTGCTATTGCAGGGTGGCCACCTAGGCCCAAAGACATAAAGAACAATTGTGCGAGAAACACAGGATACGGTTTAATTTCTAACGGGCATCAGTCCACACTGTCTTATTCTTGATATAGATCCATACATAGCACTTGTTTGTCCTCAGACTGTGAGCCCTACAGGGAAAGGACTGATTCTTCTGGATTCTCTAGCATGTGCCTCACACTTTCTGCCACTGGGGTTTAGGTTCCTGTTAAAACCGAGGCAAGTTAATTAGTCCCACAATGAATCAGCAGCAAAGCCAGGATTAGGTATTTGGAGTTCATGCCTTGCTCAGGCACTTAGCCAAAGGGTTCTGACATGTTTACACTGTGTGGACCACATCTTAAAATGAAAATTGGTCTTGTCCACATCCTCTCCCCTGCAAGAGTACACAGACCCCTTCCTCTCCTATTCATGTGGCAACTACAGCAATTGATTACATGGAAAAATAATATTAGGAAAGCATTGAATATATATTTTAGCTTCTTTTAATGTGATTTAGCAGTGGGAACCGGGAAGGTTGTTATTGTGTCACCAGCCAGTTCTTCTCAAACAGCTGTTTAAAAACTAGTGCATTAAACAATGATCTGAAATACGTTAGTGTGTGTGTGCATTTAAAAAAGTACAATATATTATACTTTGAAAAAGTAGGCATCAATACTTAATATTAAAACAGGTAACTGAAAGTAGAATAGAATTCACTGTTAAATCTAGTTACAGTAAACCATACCTTCTAGATGAAAATAGCCTTGAGTTTATTACTTATGGCAGTAATTATCACCAGGCTTTGAAAGGCCTCAGGTTGGGATTTAAATTCTATATTCCCTTCATTTTTAAGCAGAACAAAAATGTAGTTAGTTCTGCTTCCCTTTCCTTTTACTGAATAGCAGTCTGAAAGACCCATTTTCCTATTTTGGAAGAAAGCAATTTCATGCATGTTCATGCCTTAGAATTACAGTCAGAAAAGTTACTTGATAAAAATGACATTATACCATTCCATGTTTATTTTCTCTCAATTATTTCCATATTTACTCCTGGGGAAATTTTGCACCACTGCACATGCACAGAATTTATGTCCCCCGCAGATTTCTTTGCTTTCCTGCCAAAAAAAATGACTTTCTGATGAGGAAGCAAAGGGAAGCCACAAGAACGGTCACACGACTCTTCCCAGCAGTATGTTTTGGGTGTCCAGGGCAGCCAGCAGAGACGTAAATCACTATGGGGCAGCTAGTCCTAGCTGGGCCGGGAAGGACGGGTCTTCCTCTTCCCCTGCACAGCATCTGGGGCCAGGTCAGACCGACTCCCAGATTTCTCCCCCAGCTGCAGGAAGCTCTGCAAACTCCGCACCCTACCCCCAGTTCCTGCACCCATCAATCCTCAGCTACAAGGGGAGGGATCCCTGTACAGGGAGCTGCTCCCCCATGCACCGAACCACCATACATTCAGACACCATCATACCTAGGCTCTCCTGCCGAGCCTCACCCCTCTGCACTCAGAACCACCCCCACCCCCCCGATGAGCCCCACTCCCTCTGCACCTGGACCAATACGAGCCACCTGCACGCAGATTCCCCACCCCACTGAGCCCCAACCAGTTGCACCTGGATCCCCACTCCACTGAACCCCACTCCTCTAGCATCTGGACCCCCCCACACTGAGCCCCCCACACCCAGACCACACACTGCTGTGCCCCAATTACCTTCACCTGGACCACCCTGCAGCATCCCATTACTGTTGCACTCAGAAGCCCCCAACAAGCCTCTGTGCATCCAGTCCCCCACTGAGCTGCCCACCCCCAAATTGTCCCACACAGAATCCTCTCAACCCGTACCTGGATCCCCCCACACTAAGCCTGTCCACACTTGGATCCTGCTTTGCTGAGCCTGCCTACCCCCACCCGGTGCACCTGGCACGGAGGGGCAGGACCCTGGGGTGTTTGTGGGGCAGGCCCGGTCCTTGTGCTGTGTCAGTGTTGGGTGCAGTCTCACCACTGAGTCTGCGTCCCAGGGAGGAGCTGCACAGTGATCTCCCACCTCTGTGCAGCCAGTGGCCTGTGCTCCCCAGTGCCATGCTGGAGCCTCCACATTTATTTGACAAAATTTGCAGAATTTAAAAATATTGTGCGCAGAATGTCGTCAGGAGTACATATTGAATTAGCTCAGTTTACCAATCAAAATATTATTTTTTTAACGGTGAGCACTGCAAACTGAAACTGGAATCAGAAAAATCAAGGTGAGTTGTTTCTGCCCATTACATCATGACTAGTAATAAAGATTCTGCTACTGGAATTTGGCTCACAGTTTTATTTGATGATGC
This sequence comes from Chelydra serpentina, assembly GCA_037349315.1. Classification (NCBI taxonomy): domain Eukaryota; kingdom Metazoa; phylum Chordata; order Testudines; family Chelydridae; genus Chelydra; species Chelydra serpentina. Next base: position 143,066,744 of record JBAIAC010000004.1, read on the forward strand.
AAAAAGTAGAACAGAATATGCCTTACTTTTCCATGGCTATTTTGACTTTAATGAAGGAAAAGAAGTAAAAATTTTTCCTCCTGTGTAAATTAAGCAGGCCTCATTCAAAAAGACATGGAGAAGATTTCTAGAGTCTGAAGGTACCATTTCATATCTGTATGAAAAAAAAATGAATTGGGATGAAACCTACAGAAAGTAAGACCCAGTCCTGCAACATTCTGCACACAGATCCTTGTGCCCACATGAAGCCCCATTGGCTTCAAATAGGGTGCACTCACACACAAGATGATGCAGGACTAGGGCCTAAATAGGGTCCTTTAGTTACAACTCTATAGTAGTAGAGTTTTCAATAAAGAATATCTTTTCTATAGAATTTTTAAACCAACCTACAGAATATCATATTATGTCTCTACTATAAGTTGCTTTTAAAATTCTCAGACCAGTTTATCATTCTATATTAAATCTTATTGGACTGTTCCATAAAAGTATTCATTTCTATTACTGTGCTGCCCATTTTAAATATATCCTGGATGTTTTCTGGCTATTAATAGCTGACAGTATTTGGTACCATTCATACAATAAGTTTGAGTGAAATCCCCTAGAAGACTTAGTCAGATCTTAACTTTTGTTTATATCCCTCTTTCCCTTTTGAAGTAAGAGCATTACAACCAAGACAGATGCTTTAATTATTTTTCCATTTCAACTTTTAATCAACACATGTGACTTTGAGGGGATTGAAGTAAAAGCTTCTCTCTTGTTTAGGAGTGATCATGAGTTAAAGGGGTTCTGTTTTTAAAATGCAGATCACAGGGGTTCTATCATGGAAGAATAAACGCAGCAACACAGAAGTAGAGAGGTCCAAGAAAACCTGTGAGAAAGTGAAAGATTCTTAAGATTGCGCTAGACTTAGTTTTTTTGGTTTGTTCCTCTACAGGATTCTTCTCCATCCATCATTCTGAAAGTCAAAAGCAATTGGCATTTTATATGCCTTTCAGATGGATACACAATATAATACATAATATCATTTCATAGTAAATGAGTGGGATTATTCACCACAGTTAATTATCTTTGCCGTATCTCTGTTGTACCTCAGCTCCAAGGAGTATACAATGTCAAGCATATATATATACTGGAAAGATTCCAAGATTTACCTTGGTATTCTTCAGGTCTGTAACTAATTTTCCCAGAGTGGCAATAAGCATTGACAGCACTATGCTCTGGTTTTGAAGGTATTCTTTTGACATAGATTACCAAAGAGACACTGCAAAGATCATCAGAGGTGGTGCCAGCATGCACCTTTAATTGGGCTTTGATTCATGTTTCAGAAGAAGAAAAAAATGCAGAGCCTAGAAAAGCCCCAAGCCCCATTTTCTCTGTTACAGTTTTTTTCATTATGTCTATAGTTTTTGAGGTTTTGCTTCCTTATACATTTCTAGCACTACATGTTGAAGGGTGGAGGCATTATAGAAATATATCTCCTCTACAAACAAATACATACCCCCCAAAACATAAGAAAAACTGAAATCTTAGTTATTCCAGCATGTTTATTTTATTGATATTAACTAGCATTATTGCCACTCTTGCCAGTCATATTCATCAGCACTACCTTGTGCTGAAACACTGGCAAATCAAGACAATGAAACATCTATAAAATAAGAAGCATGGTGGCATAAAGAGTATTTTCCGATTATCTGAGCAGGGTGGGTAGTATGAAAGAGGTCTGAACTACTGGCAGTCACAATGTTCTTAAAGGGGCCACTAAACCTAAAAAGACATGCTTCTTGCTTATGTCTCAGTGCATTTTTATACTCAGGCTCACAGGTATTTGTAATAACAATGGGAAAAGGACGTGTAGGCTTGAGGATTTGTTATGGGTTTGTTTGGTTTTTTTGAGGGGCGGGGAGGTTGCCTTTAACCTACACGAGACTTATGTTTGGTTTTGATGTGATATGACTGACAGACTTCCCTTCTGCACTTTTCATTAACCTTGGTGTCCTGGTCAAAAGCCCTTCCAACTCATGTAACGACATTCTGAATTCTCCCTATAGTTTCAATAATTTAAATTGGAGAGGTTACTCTTCTGTTCCTGTTATAATGCTGTTGTGTGGTATTATTGTACACCAGGTGTCAAAGTCAGATTCAAGACTCACAAAATTTGTCAGACCACTCTGTTTATTAGCAAAGCGCTTTGCCAATGCACACAGATATGTGAGTCCCAAGCAAAGGCACAAGCTATCTTATATATACAGATAAGAGGAGACAAACTTAACATAAGGAACAGACAAATATACATACATATCTTATTTGCATACTTTTACCAATCTCCTAGCTCAGTAGGAGCTCTTAAGCTCATTAGTTTAAGAGGACCCATTGTCTCACACCTTAATGTTTCTCTTCCTGACAACTATATTTCAACAAACAGCAAGAACAAGCAGCATTTCTTTAATGAATTATAGTTACAATATAATTAATTCTACTTTCACACAGGCATCGGCAACCTTTGGCACGCGGCTTGCCAGGGTAAGCCCCCTGGCAGGCCGGGACCATTTGTTTACTTGCCACTGGCTTCCACTGGCCGCGGTTCGCCGTCCCTGGCCAATGCGGCCTGCAGAAAGCGGCAGCCATCACATCCCCCAGTCTGCACCACTTCCCGCAGCCCCCATTGGCTGGGGATGGCGAACCGCGCACAGTGGAAGCCGCCATTGGCCAAACCGGCGGACGTGGCAAGTAAACAAATGGTCCCGGCCTGCCAGGAGGCTTGCCCTGGTGAGCCGCGTGCCAAAGGTTGCCGATGCCTGTTGTACACTATAAAATTAGATGCCACCATTTCTCAGAGGTGGCTGTACTTCATCTGTGTAGGGGAGGGCGGGGAGGGGGAAATGATTTGTGTGTGTATCCGCTAGTCAGACTGGCTAAATGACTTATGATTAAACAGATATAGCTAGATGGATGGATATGTAATTTGTAAAATATATTGGTAAAGCCTTTTGAAATCCTCATGGATGAAAGGTATTATATTCGTAAATTATCATGAAAGAACATCACATGCCCTGTTCTTAACCACATATCGTAGGTGACTTTGATGGATTGCCATCCACTCAGTATCAGACTATAATTTTTATTTTTTTCTTTAATGGGATTCAGTTGTGACTGAGTTGTTCTCGTTGTGACACTGCTTTTCTAAACAGGAGATTTTTCATGAGATGTGAAAGTTTAGGCATTTGAAAGAAATAGTATTTTCTGAGTTGTACTGACTGCCTGTCTAAACTCATCATCACTTACCATCTATGACCTAGTCAAACTGGCTAGACAGCTTAGGAGTAGGCACAATGCCAGTTTAATATGTGAGCATGAAAATAGGCAGCCAGCAGATCAACACATCACATACAGTAGCATCATGTCTGGTTGGTGGGGAGGGAAATCTCAGACAGAAACACCCAAACCTGCCAGAAGCACACAAGCTGTATAAGTGAAATGCCATTACAAATCTAGTCTTAACTGGAGTACTTTCAGGAAATAAGAAATATAACTTTTCTGGCCATGTAGAAAGGTTCTGGACAAGAAATAAAGGGGAACATTATTTGACTAAGGACCAAATGTTTCTCATCATTTCTCTCCCTCCCTACACCTCCTGCAAGCGCACAGGGCCTAAAGTATGGTGCAACCAGTGTGGGTCTACTGCAGGTTTGGGAGCAGAGTGCTTAGGCGGTGGCCAGTGTGCACCTTCAAGCTAGGTGTTGTAAATCTTATGCAAAGTCTTATAGAATAAAACAGAAAACATATTTGAACCATTCTATACAAATTCAATAGAGAATTTTAACCCTGCTGTAGAATTCTATACAATGGTTCAGAAGAGGAAAAAACCCTCACATTCTATTCACAATTCTATTGTGTTTTTTAGTCCTTTCTGTAGAACTCCAGTGGTTTCATTGCTATTAGAGTCGATTAGGGAAGGCCCAAAGAGTGATTTGTTGGAGGGACATGAGACTATGCAGATTAAATCAGCCAAAAAAAAAAAATCCACCAAATTGGTACAGAGGCTTTAGGTGCTGTTACAGTACATGGGCTGGAATAGTGGTTGAAGAGTGGCTACATGCATGTCCCATATGTTTTGCTAACTTCCATGGAAGATTTTGTTCTAAGCCACTTTTCAAGGGCCATTTACTCAGACTTTTCACAGGAGACCAGCATCAGGCCCAATATGATAAGCTAAAACTAAATCTATAATAATAAGCCAAAACTTGATCCTAAAGATCTCTCCAAATACCATCCCATCTCCAACTTCCTTTTCCTGGGCAATGACTGATTAAAAAAACCAGTAACCACCAAACTCCAACAACATGTAATGTCAGCCAACATCCTGGATGCCTTACAATTGGTAGAGAGCAGGACACAGACATAACTCTAGTGGCACTAAAAGATAACCTCCTCATGGCCATGAACTCAGATCTTATACTGCCAGATCTCTTTGCAGCCTTTAATACATTCCAAAAGGTATTACTAACACACCTACGTGACATTGCAGAAATAGATGGGCCAGCAGCACATAGTGGCTCTATTCATTCCTCTCTAGCAGAATTTATAGTGGCGATGGGTAACTACTCCTTTTCTTCAAAAGCCCTCACCTGTAGGGACCAGACAGTCCCCACTTCTTTTCAATATCTACAAGAGAGCACTGGGAGAGATAATGAGAAGCCATGGGCTTAGCCACCGCCAGTATGCTACTGATACTTAATTGTATATCTCATTCTCAACTGATGCAACCACCATCTCGACTAACATGTCAGAATGCCTCCAAGAAATGAGCTCTTGGATGAAGGCAGCTGGCTCAAGCTGAATCCAGGCAAAACCAAAGTGATGTAGTCAAAGTAGAAACACGTCAAAGAACTGGCCAAGATGTTGGCCACTGAAGGCTTCAGCCTCCATTCATCAAAGCTGTGTGAGGCCTTCTCACTGAGCTTGGATGAGCAGGAGAGGTTAGTTTCCAAAAATGCCTCCTTTGAGCTCTAGCTTGCTACAAAACTTCATCCCTTTCCCCTGGCAAAGACCTGGCCACAATAATATATGAATTTATCACCTCCAGGCTGGATTACTGTAACTCACTGTATCTGAATGTGAAGATGCTGCCCAGGCTCTAGCTAGTAGAAGCTTTCCACCTTCTCCAGGGCCACCGTGAACACAACATGCTCAAGTCTCTCCACTTCTGATGCCATTTTAAGGGCTTGGTTCTTATTTTTCAAAGCAATTAATGGATCAAGCCAGAGCTACATTAAAGACTAAATTTTGATCTATGAACCACTGCGCTGCTGGAACAGTGCAGATCACAAAGCCCAAGATGAACCATGTGAGAGCAGGGACAAAGCATTCTCATTTGCTCAGGCATGGGAATTGAGCTACGGAACAATCTTCCAGAGGAGATCAGGAGAATCCAGTTCTACCATCTTTAGGAAATGTTACGAAGTGTGCCTCTATGAGAAAGCCTTTCCACCGTAAGTGTTGCTCACAGTACAAACACCCCTTCTGTTTCAAAACCCCTATCAACCCCCTTCAAAAAACAAACAAAAAACCCCTGACTCAACCAGAATTTTGTCCCCATAAAGTGAAAAGGGCCAGAGACTCCATGAAGTCCGATAGGGACTTTGCTATTGCTATTACATGAAAGTGTTACCCTAAATTTTTAGACACCAGTTATGTTAGCCTACGATCGCGCTTTTAATTTAACAGAAGGTTAACAAGGTTGTGGCCCACCCTAAAGGAATTGCCAGGGGGCTTGTCTCTGACTCCAGAGCAAGCTAGTCTTGCTAACCCCTGAAAGGACACAGATACAGCCTTCTGCTCAAAGACTGACATACATAAGCAGAAATTCTTCGAAAACAGAAGACTTATTTAACAGAAATAAAAAAAGTTTAATAGAGCAAGAAAAGATATATAGGATTTAATAAAACATCATAGAATTATATTTAAGAACTATACAATAAAGCGGCATGGCAAAATAAAAGACAGATTATATGGGATATTCCCATATCACATCTGGAGGATACAATAATTACAGTGTAATTACTTTTAAATGTTATATTTTAATATTTCCATTCCGTGAGCAGTGATCAGCCAGTCGCAGAATGGGGTGGGGTAGATCTCACTCAAACACAGGTATCCAGCTTTATTGACAGGCAGACTCAATCACTCCTTAGTAATACATAGGGAAATCATACTTGCACTCTTTCTTCTTAAATTCTCTGTTATGTCTGATGGGCCTTCTGTTCTGTCAATAAGGTGTTACACAAGCTGAAGATAAAGCTGGCGCGTTCAACTGGTGCTGCTGCTGCTACCTCTGTGGTAGTGGCAGTTGCTGACTGCAGGTAGTTGCTTGATTGTTATGGAAGCTGCAGTGACGGTTGTCTCAGAAGCTTTGGTTTCTGCTGCCTTAGAGGCTTCTGTAGCTACTGAGTTCTAAATCTGCTGCCCTCTGGCAGGGTCTAGTGCTGCTGCAGGTAGCTGTTCTGAGGGCCTTTGCCAAGACAACCTCAGAGTTTTTCTGCTGCTTTTCCAGACTCTTCTTAAGATGCTGCTGCAGTTGTCCCAGCTGCTGTTAGAATCATAGAATCATAGAATCTCAGGGTTGGAAGGGACCTCAGGAGGTCATCTAGTCCAACCCCCTGCTCAAAGCAGGACCAACCCCAACTAGATCATCCCAGCCAGGGCTTTGTCAAGCCTGACCTTAAAAACCTCTAAGGAAGGAGATTCCACCACCTCCCTAGGTAACCCATTCCAGTGCTTCACCACCCTACTAGTGAAAAAGTTTTTCCTAATATCCAACCTAAACCTCCCCCTCTGCAACTTGAGACCATTACTCCTTGTTCTGTCATCTTCTACCACTGAGAACAGTCTAGATCCATCCTCTTTGGAACCCCCTTTTAGGTAGTTGAAAGCAGCTATCAAATCCCCCCTCACTCTTCTCTTCTGCAGGCTAAACAATCTCAGTTCCCTCAGCCTCTCCTCATAAGTCATGTGCTCCAGCCCCCTAATAATTTTTGTTGCCCTCCGTTGGACTCTTTCCAATTTATCCACATCCTTTTTGTAGTGTGGGGCCCAAAACTGGACACAGTACTCCAAATGAGGCCTCACCAGTGCCGAATAGAGGGGAATAATCACGTCCCTCGATCTGCTGGAAATGCCCCTACTTATACAGCCCAAAATGCCGTTAGCCTTCTTGGCAACAAGGGCACACTGTTGACTCATATTCAGTTCTTACTGCTTGTTGAGGTGTCTGATCTTCACAAACCCCCAAAATCCCACACATAAGCCTGCTGGCTGTCGGCCTTATATACTCGTTGCGCTCTCAAGGTTTTCTCATTAACATAATGTATTAGCCTGGGTCAGCCAATCAGCTTCCAGATATTAGTATAATTCCTCTTCCTGTCTAAATCCTCCCCTTTTTATTAGCATATTTGTACTTCCTGTCTAGCTCCTCCCCCTGACATCATACCTATTTTTAGATAGGAAAAGCTCCTCCCCTGATGCCATCTTGGATTCTAGACCTTTTTAAGTTCTTCCTTCTGACACCATCTTAGATTCTAGATCTTTCTAAGCTCCTCCCCCAACGCCATCTTGTTTGCTAGAACTTTCCACTATCATCCCCGTCTCCGCCGTTTTAATCCTCCATGTTGGATTTTTTTAATTTTGAACTATCATTAATTTCTACTGAATTAATCTTAAAACTAGCTACTGTTTTATGCAAGTCAAAGTGTCCTGATACTGTCACTACCTTGATTATGTCAATTGGGAAAGGTAAAAATTGCTATGATATTTAAACCGCTTCCGAGGTTTTTCTGCAAGCCTCTATTTAAGGTGCTGCAAGGTATCTCAGAACATTCAGCGTGAAATCTCTCGGTACAGAAGGTGCTCAGATACAAGGATTATGGGTAGCAGTATAAAACCCAAAGAAAGAAAGCTACTCAATGCTATCACAACCAAGCAGTGTGTGACTTTCCTATGTACAGGTCAGAATGGTGCAGAAATACGTTCTGATTAGCTTTCTGGCAGCTATTTCATGAGTAATCGGGCAATGAAGGAGGAATGGGAGATATTAGCACTGTTGAGTAACACTACCACCTATGGTATTTGTGTTATTCTCCCAGCCAACAGTTTCAAAAGCGTAGTGTTGTGATTGGGAGAAGGGAAAAATGAATATGGAGTATTGCAGACAAATAATGCAGGAAAACAGCATCTTGTAAATATCGTGTTTCATTGTGAGATGCAGCTTTCCATTGATGAAAAAAGGGAGGGTGATACATTCTCCCTCATATCCAAGTTTGTACCAGCACAAGAATAAACACATTCATTCTGTTTAATTTGTGCTTACCATTTTGATTGTCATCGTCACTAATGCTGTTGTAGATGAAAATGATCATGATGCCTTTTCCCCCATCTATCCCTGGAAATGTTCTCTTCATCAAGCCACTCAATCAAATGTAAAATGAGGCACTTGTTCATTTCTGAACAGAGAAAGCAGTGTGCAGTCAAATAGGAGAGATCATCTGCTACACTGCAAGAAACACTTTTCTGACAGCCAGCTTGTTTCTTTCATTTTTGGTGCAAAAATAAAAAAAGTAACTATTTTTCTTGGTGTTCCCCACCGTAGGGCCAAATGCTTCCCTTTCACAATGAAACACACAGTGGGTGATGGGTGAGGGAGTATTAATGATTGACCCAACAGATTCTTCTCTAAAAGCCCAATCCTTCACCCATTGAAATCAACAGAGGCTTTGCCACTGACTTCAGTGGGGGCTGGATCAGCACTCTTAGCGGGGAGGAGTAAGCCACCACCTTGAGTGTTAGATTGTATGGTCACAGGCCAATGATCCATAGAAAATTCTGTCCCCAAACTATGATGGTTAGAGTCACATCTTTCCATGACAATCTGTCTCATTCTAGACCTGTGCACCCTTGGTCCTCCTGCCTCTGTTTGCATACACCTATTCCCTCCAAATGCATAGAGCGGAACTTCATGTTACTTTGAGCAACATGCAACATCCATGGACTTTTTCTCTTGAAAATATGTAGATCTGTATATGTGACCTATACCATGAGTAGCAGCTACTCCCTCCCTAGCTGCAGCCCCGACTCTAAGACCATACACATGTGCCATGACTTCCTGTGGAGCCCTAACTACAAACTCTTTTTGTGGAGGCACTTCTACATGCTTGGCCGGAGGAGTGAACATGCAACAGTTACTGCCTCCAATTTCCTTCTGCTATTTCCGTCTCCTGTCCACTCTAGTTTTCCTGCCCCTTTCCTCTTCTCAGCACTGTTCAGCAGAGGGGAGCACCTGGCCTGTAATAACTACAGTTGGAGCAGGCAAAGGTTTATTTATTTTGAAATTTTGACAAAAAATTCATTGAAATTTCAAGTTTCAATGAAAACCGGATAGTTGACAAAATGTTCACAATCTTTCTCTCCCCTCTCGCTCCCCCTACCCCCGCGCACACACATTCTTTTTTGACCCGGGGTAGATTTTCAAAGGTTTAAATGGCACTTATGCACCAGGCACCTAGAAGCTTTTGAAAATCTAAGCCAGGGGTTCTCAAACTTCATTGCACCGCAACCCCCTTCTGACAGCAAAACATACTACACAAGCCCATGAGGGGGGACCGAAGCCTGAGCCTGCCTGAGCTCCCTCCCCTCCCTCCCCCCCGGGCAGGTGGGCCAAAGCCCAAGCCCCACCACCCCATGTGAGGGGACCGAAGCCCAAGCCGCAGGCAGGGGGCCAGAAACCTGATCCCAGCCCACAGTTTGAGAACCGCTGAATAACCCCAGCTCTCCAGTACGTGGAGTGACGTTATTCATCCTTGAACAGAGTACTGTAAAAAAAATTAAGAAAAACTGCAGGATTTACACATTCTAAATTGGAAAAGAAAATATTCTAAAAGTAAGAAGCCTGGACAGAGAGATGGCTTGTGAGCTGGAACACACAGCATGGTAATACAAGACTGATAGGATTGCCTTTTTTGGTATACATAGTACACACAAGTACAAAATCCATAGGTCATTTTTATCAGTTTGTTTTTCACATTGGGCCAGATCCTGCTCACATTGAACTCATGGGCCACTTGCACACAAACTGGCACCAGGTGCATAAATTACACCTCATTGTACAAGTTACTCCTCCTGCAACCCAGAAGAAATTCATGTGAAAAGGTGGGCAGGCCACTTTAAGTTGCAGTCAGGATACCACTGCAACTCTGTCAGTGGCAACTTCCTAAGGGCTGTCCCAAATCACTGCCCTGGTCACATCCCCTCCCTGGATGATGCCACCAGCCTCTTGGGACCCTTCAGCAGGGAGGAGATTGAGACTAGTTTGTACCTTCTCAAATTCCTCCCCCATTGCAATCTTTCCACCAATGGGTGCACAGACTCCAACTTTTCTCAGCCCCGACTCCACCCTGCCCTAAAGTCCCCACCCAAACTCCGCCCCCTCCCTGCCCCTATTGGACCCCTCCCCAAATCCTCGCCCCAGCCCCACCTCCTCCCCCGAGCACGCCACCTTCCCCCTCCTCCCTCCCAGGCTTGCCGCGCGAAACAGCTGTTTCGCGGCACAAGTGCTGTGGAGCGGGGGAGAAGCAGGACGCGGTGGTGCGTTCCGGGGCAGAGGCGGAGCGGAGGTGACCTGCGGGGGGCGGGGCGAGGAGCTGCCGGTGGGTGCAGAGCACCCACCAATTTTTCCCCATGGGTGCTCTAGCCCCGGAGCACCCATGGAGTTGGCACCTATGAATGGGTGCCTTTGCAAATGTTTGCATAAACAAAAGTCAATCATACCAAATTCTGTCTGAGTGAACCTGCAGGACCCACAGAACTCCCTCTGAAGTCAACAAGATTTACCAGGACTGTAATTTATGCTTGGATTCTCCAGCCATCTGGTTATATTTAAGAATGAGGTGATTATAGGACAATAGTTGTATGTACTCCGTTTTGGACACTTAAAAAAAATAAAGGTAACAGTATAAAGTGCTTATAATGTAAAGACATTTAAAACTGAAATCAGTCACATGGGAATTTATTTTTCTATTTTGTGGATTTCAAGATCCAGAAATTTATTGCAACAAATTTAACCAATGGACTTTGTTGGACACTGGGTCTGGGCCTTAATCACTGACAGAAGAATTAAAAGCAAGAAAAATTCTATGAATGAGAATTCAAAATATTACTAATCGCATTTTTGTTTCTGTAGAAAATCCTTCTTTTTATTTAGTTTTCATGTGAACGCTCTCTCATTTGAATTATAACAACATGAATATTGTGATTGCTGTGTAATTTTTAGTTGACAGTGACCAAATCTCTAGATATGAGGAACACCTGTAAGTGTCATTTACTTGTTTTCAGTTCTCTCTCTCAGAACCAGATGTCACTGTGGGTGGAGAGATCTATCCAAGTTTCTCTATGATATTCAGGAGGCCAATGCCCCTGAAATCAAATGACCACAGCAGTGTCTGAAAAGATCTGTAGACGTATTAAAGTTTGTTAACATACCAAAACAGCAGAGTTGCTCTATAGGTTTAGGTTACTAGAGGCTACGTTATTTGAAATTTGATGTTGTGTATCTACTTGTCTAAGAATAGGAAAAATCTCTATATTTAGGGATGTTTAGATCACTTTCCTTTTACTATCTTGACTGAATCCTGGAATCTTAACTAAAACAAGGGCTTTTGTCCACTTAGTTTAAGAGTATATTGGCATGAGGAGCCCTGTAGTTAAGACTGAGATGGCCATTCCAGTCTAAAAACCTTCTTTTCACCCGTTTATAACTTTCTCCAAAATGTTCCTTTTTGACTGAATTATTCTCTCTCATAGATTTTTTTTAAGTGTCAATTAAAAGCCCCAATCCTTCAACTTGGTCCACATGGCCCAAACTGCTGTATCTGTATAGTCCCTGTTAACATCTGTGGGGCTCCACGCAGGCCCAGGGGCTCTTCTGCTCATTACATTTTGCTGGGGCCCAAATGCAACATATTATTTGCCAAACAGTACATCACATTGCCTAGATTTGTGTGATCAGGTAATGAAAGATCTTAGACCAGATCCTCAACTGATGTAAACCAGCACAGCTCCACTGAAGCCAATGCAGAGCGATGCTGAACTATACCAGATGAAGATATGATCCTATACAAGAGGACAGAATACATGGTATGTATTTAGGGCCTTATTTTCCACTGTCTTGCACCTTGTGTAATCATTTACACCTGTGCAGAGTGAAATCAAAGTGTGTGTAATGCTCCCAGGACCAGAATGGTAGCATTTTGCCCTGGGTGTAGTCACTTGTGTAAGAAAGTGGAGAATCAGGTCTTCACTCTGAATAACTGGACAAATATCTGCCCCAGTTACACCAGTGCAGCCTCAGTGAAGCCAGTGGGCTTACATGCATGTAACTGAGTTCAGCATTTGGCCCATAATTTGTGAGGCTGTGTGTTATTAATTTGTTTGAATTATCACACATTATTTTGGACATTTCCACTGCTTGCATCCGACGAAGTGGGAATTCGCCCACGAAAGCTTATGCTCCAATACCTCTGTTAGTCTATAAGGTGCCACAGGACCCTTTGTCGCTTCTACAGATCCAGACTAACACGGCTACCCCTCTGATATTTTGCCTCTGTTGTTAAAATATTGCTCCTCCTGAGAAACTGTCAAATCAAAATATTCTTTTGGTCATAGGTTCAGCTAAAATTTTATCTTCATTGTAGTCTGAAATGGTTCAGCTGCTTCCGAAACTATATTCTGTAGGGGGTCTTTCTTACTCTAATCCAAACTCCCACCCCAAAGCATTTTAAGAAGGTAATAAACATGGGTAATTAGAGGCATTCCTGTCAAATTTTGTTTAATTATGCTGTCTATATGTTCTTACAGTCATTGATTTATAGTTTAAAGTTGCCCAACATTTTTTTTATAATTTAATTTCTATGCTTAGATGGTTGCTCTTCCCACCCACTTTCCACCTTAATTATGCAAGATGCTCAGTTAGTCACACAATACTAACCATGCAGAATCACACTCTATTTGAATATGCCTTGTTCATCAACATCCTTGTGTAGGATCTTGAAAATATACTGTATGCTTACAAGCAAATCCTTCCTGTGATGGGGCAGCTGCCCCTCACTGGTTGGCAAAGGGTTAATAGCAGCCCTTGGAGCAGCTGTGCAGAACCCAGCCAATCAGTGCCAGGCTGGGCCCTATAAGAAGGGCTGCAGGGCAAAGAGGAGAGCAGTCTCTTCCTGGAGCTTGAGGGAGAAGGACCTGGGCCAGAGCAGTACTGGGCAGGGTCAGGGGAGCAAACAGAGCTCCAGCCTGGCTAGCTCCCAGACTGTGGCCTCGATACAGGGGCTGAGTAGGTGCTGGGGCTATGGGGAAGTGGCCCAGGGAAAGCAGGTAGTGGCAGAGGGGAAGGAGCGGCAATGAGCTGTGTGGTCTACTGGATAGTGCACTGGATCAGGACTCGGGGGACATGGATTCTGTTTCCCAACTCTACCACTGTCCTGCTGGGTGTCCTTGGGCAATTCATCACGTCTCTCTGCCTCAGTTTCATCACCTGTAAGATGGGGATAATGATACTGACCTCCTTTGTAAAGTGCTTTGAGACCTGTTGATGAAAAGTGTTATATAAGAACTAGGTAAAATTAATTATTATGTGGGGAGGGCTGGAGGCTCTGCAAACAGTCAGTTCCTCTAGCCTCATCCTGCTTTGCCCCAACTGCATAGGAAAGCACCATAAAGCCAAGTTCCACACCACATTCAGGGGTTTTGCATTCCATACACCATTATCTCCTCCCCCAAACCCTGCTTCCCTCTTGCACTACAAAGGTGCAGTAGTTTTGCTGCCAGAGGCAGCATGAAACAGGAGGCAGGATTTGGCCCTTAAATAGTAGCTTTTTAGGGGCATACAGCTGGTATGCCACAACTGGACTAACTCACAATGTTTATATGCTTTGCAATATTAGTTGAATGCACTTAGCTTATTTACATGAAACTAAGAGTTGTCTAAGCAAGGCTAATTAGAAAAGGTTAGTATTTTTTTGGTGACATCATTAGGGTGAACCACAACAGACATGAAATAGTTAAAACTTTCACACTGATGCTGTCCTGAGTTCTTGTTTCTAAAAGGAATATTATTAGTATGAATGTGTTTTCTAAGTGAGCCTTGACTTCATAAATGGCCCCAGCTGCAATCATTCAGAATAATGGGCCATAGTCTGTGCTGCACCTTGCACGAGAGTCAGCCCAGGTGAGGACAAAGATGTCTTTCTGCCATCTTTGAATTCTGGGCCTGACTGAACCTGCCTAGAGGAACCTAGGGCCCACAGCAGGTCACAGCTGTGCATGTATTCATGGTTATGTTCATCCATATACATGGAGAACAAATAACAGAAATTGCATTTAGTGCAAAATGTTGCTGTCATGGGGCCAAATTCACCCTCAGTTACACTTCTGTCCCCTTGGTAAAGTCATTGGAGTTGCACAAGCATGAATGAAGACAGACGGACACGTTACTTCTAAGCTGGCCTTTATTCCCCATGGAAACGACTGCAGGGTTCTGTTCCAGGCTTGTGAACTCACGGAAATCCTTACATAAAGAGTCAGTCTTAGCATCTGAAACAATTCCATCCCTCCCACACCTGCAGACATAACCCATTCATGTCCACCATTATTATGCCACTGTTTACATGATCAGCTTAAGGATTCTGTGAAGAGTAAACTAAAGGGTTAGAAAAATTGCTTCTCATCTACCTGCCCATTTAAGGCATCTTTCATGCTGGCAAGAAGGATATGTCACCTCCCATAAGGCCATATACCCCTCCCATTGTGTACAGTATATAATTGTCAATCGATTTTCTGAAAAAAAAAAAGTCTATATTTTAAATGTGACTTATGACATCTGTTGCTTTTTTTAGACCTTCTTACCCTCTCTGGTTTCACTCCACTTGTTGTTTGGCATTGCTTTAGACTGGATAATGAAGAAGTGTATTAGCAATGCAAATACTGGTACAGCATTAGTATGTGGCAAATCCCCAGACTTTGCTGGTGACATTGCGCTACTGAGCAACACCCCCTGAAAAGTTACAAACAAACACCAACAACTTGGCAAAAAAACAGCAGACCAAGCTGTTTATGCTAAAACATCCTTGAAACCCAGATGTCAAGCAGTAATATCACATTAGAAGGAAAAAATATCAAGGAAGTAGAACAGTTTGCCTACGTTGGCAGCACCATATTTGCCAATGGAGATCTCAAGAAAGAAGTGGCATCGAGAATAGGAAAGGCATCCACAGCATTCACTGAACACAACATATAGAAATCAAAGATAAACAGCACCATAAACAATGATATCATAAACAATGATAAACATTTTTTATTCAAATGTAATCTTGGTGCTAACACATGGCTGTGAGAGCTGGAATTCTACTAAAGTGTTAAGTAGATGCCTTCAAAAATAAGTGTGTATGAAAGATTCTGGGCATTAGGTAGAAAGATTTCATCACCAAAGAGATCTGAGAAATCATCAATCCGCAGCTCATTTCCACCAGACTCAAAAGCAGCACTGGACATATTTGGGGCATGTTCTCTGGATGGCAACATACAGACTTCCACATTAAGCTATCAAGTGGAAAACCAACTGGTGAGAGAAAAGAGGGGGCCCAAAAGAAATTTTAAGAACCCTTAGCACAGAGGGCAGAATAGTTCATCTCTCTACCATAGAGCAAATGGAAGCAACAGCAAATGATAAAGTGGAATGAAGAGTGGCATGGGAATGTTGTTTAAAATAAAAAAGTAGTTTCATGTGTGTGTCTTCCTGTGCTGTCTTAGCATCTATTTCTTCTCTCTCCCCATACACTTGTTCATCTTTCTTTCCCTTGCATCTTTCTCTACCGCTTGCCCTAGATTTTAGGTCTCTCCACTCTTGTCCCACCAGAATTTCTCTGACAGCACGGTTCTCTTTTCTAACTTTCCCCATTACTTTCCTTCTCTCTCCACCTAACAACTCACACCCATCTTCTCCCCATCTACTCTCACATAGGGCTTAGGAATTTTAGCGGACAACTAGTAGCTAGAGAATTGCATCTACCAGCCAGTAAGATTGAGGGGAACACCAGCCCAGTGAGAAGCCAACCCCTACCTGCAACTGCTGGGAAAGAGGAAGGTGCTGAGATTATCTACCAGAATGCTGTCCCTGGATCAGATCAGGGGGAGGGGTAAGAATCCATCTTTAATATCAGCAGTGAGTGGAATATGGAAGTAGCAGCATTTGATCTGTTTCCTTGTTCTCACCCAAGAGCCTCTTGGCAACTGCAGTTCATTTACATTGGTTTATAACAATGCATGTCTTCAAAGTTATCTTTGCAAGGAAAAGGAGTAGAAACTTACTTAAAAAAATGAAAGCTGAGATCCTCCTTTATATTCATAATCAGTGGGGCCTGCAGACATGGGCGTTGTGCCCAAAGGTCAGCTATGCATAGACTTGAAAGGATCTAGGGACACTCTCAGAGCACAGGAACAGGCATAAAGATGTTCCAGCCTGTTTCAAATATCTGGCTTTCTCCTCATGGCAGCATAGCAAGGAATGGGTGAGATTTGACACTTGAGTACTGCTGTCAGATAGGTAAACAGCTGAGACAAGGTGTTTTTTCTTAAGCCATACAATGTGTTGCTAAGTCAGGATTTTGGAGCTTGGTAGTGTGTCTAACGCAAATAAGATCTAATGTAACTGTCTCGCTCTAAAACACTAATGCTCCTAGCAGATTCCAAAAATAAATTCAAACCATCTCTGCGCATCATAAAATAAACGATCACATCCCATACCAAATCAAAATAGCTGTGCGTGTTTGCACATATGTCACCGGCAAGGACAGACACAGGGCCAAATTCTGCTCTTGGTAAAACCAGTTTATCTTGGACTCACCCCAATTTCGGTATTTAAAAGCTTGGGTTGTTCTACAAATGCCCTTGCAGGACTGCAGAAACAGCAGACAATACAGTTCCCCTCTCTTCCATGAGAGTTTATGATGTGGAAACATGGATAGTTTTTACAGAATTAGGTCTCTAGTAATCAGCTTCCTCTCTGATTCTTCCATTGATGTTACAGCCCAGTGCGTATAATATCACAATCAGGTGGGAAGTATGTGGAATTGAACTTCATCCTCGCATTCTTTTGTTCATCACAAACCTACAGTAAACTGTCAATCTCAAACATAGTAATGACAAACTCAGCCAACTGAAGTAACACCACAAGTGCCAGTGGCAATTTTATCTTACCATTTCAACTCCCCCGTCCAAGAGGAGCGAGAGCTTTTTACCACTGTACTGTAGCAGTCACTGATATTTGCCATAATTATAGGCATTGACAGTTTCAAAGGGAGTCTTATAACATCCCAGAGGATTCCAATATTATGCAGCTCAATTTGTAAAGGGCATGGGCCTTCCTGTTGGCCAAGAATTGGATTGGCACTCACGGAGCCACATGGGCCAAATTCACTGTTGCTGTTAATTGGTGCAGCTACATTGGGCCAGAATCCCTGCTGTTGTAAAGTCAATGTAGGTCTTTAGCATGCTTAAATCTAGATTTAGATCTAGCACCAGTGTACTGGGGTGCTAGAACAATTTGTATAGTGGGGGTGCTGCCATTGAACCCAACTGTAAACTCTGTATATAATGGAAACCATTTCAAGCCAGAGGGTGCAGCACCCCTAGTTTCCAGTGTTTCTTCATTTGATTTGCGTCTCAGTGTACATGAGAGCAGAATGTGGCCCACATAGAATTTAGTAAAACAGAAGGAGGGCTAAATTCTTCTTGAAGTTACACTGGTGTAAATCCACAGTAACACTAACAAAATCAATAGAGCTCTTCTAGATTTACACCAGTGTGACAGAGTAGAATTTCACACCAAATATTCACATTACCTTCTGTACACCCTGTAAGAAATCTATGTATTATCGGCATTTCCATTTGTGTCCATGGGATGATAAGGATGGATGTAGAAAACTGGTGCAATGCAATAAAAACCAAACACAAAAGCCAGAGTGGTTCACACTAAAATGGAATATAGGAAACGGCAAGAGTTCTACAGCATGCCAGCTAGTCAAAGATCAGTGACTTAAGGCATCACTGTGGGCCAAATTCCAGTCTCGGTTATATCAGTGTAAATCTGGAGCAACTCCATTGACTTCACTATGTGACAGAGCAAAATCTGCCCCAATAAGTCTTCAGAAGAGGGCAACCATCTTAAGATAGCCGTGATTTATAGCCTAAAGCAGTAATGACTTTGCAGGCTACATGTCAAGAAATTCTGACCCCTCCTTAAGTTATTACCTACAAGACTACAGCCTCCATATCAGTTTTTAGTACTCCACTTTCATTATCCATGCAAGCACAGCACCTTGTATGTCATGCTTGCCAGCGTTATGTATTAGTCTGGTTTGCAGTTATGTCAAATGCTTTTTTGAAATCCAAGTAGATTATGTCCATTACTCACTTTGCCCTGTCTGCATTCCTTGTGATCTCATCTCTTCTTAATATCGTTTGGATCTTGCCTACCTCTGAGATCAAACTGCTCTATAATTTCCTGACTCCATCCTGGTCCCTTTTTTAAAAAGATGAAGCTTCTATTTGCTTAACTGCACTCTTTCAGTAATGGCCCTCCTTCCAGAAGGCTATTAAAAATCCCTCATTTATCTCCTCTTCTTTTCCGCAATCTCCTTCAGGATTCTTAGTGAAGGCTGTCTGGCAAAGGAGCTGGTCTATCTTTACTGATTCTAACCTGCACCAATCCTGTTCTAGTGGAACTGCTAATGTCTTACTCTCTGCCAGAATATTTGCACTTTTGACAACACACGCCTCTTTTCTCTTAGCCCAGGGCTACACTAGGGAGGGGGGTCGATCTACGATACGCAGCTTCAGCTACGTGAATAACGTAGCTGAAGTCGGCGTATCGTAATCGGCTTACCTGACCATGAGGACGGCGGCGAGTCGATCGCTGCAGCTCCCCCGTCGACTCCGCTTGCACCGCTCGATGACGTGGATTTCCGGAGCCGACGGGGAGCGCGATCGGGGATCGATTAATCGCGTCTTAACGAGACGCGAAAAATCGATCCCCGATAGATCGATTGCTACCCGCCGATCCGGCGGGTAGTGAAGACAAGCCCTCAGAGAGGAGCTCACTTAATTTTTTCAATTATCTTCGGTCTGTAAGTTTGACTATCGCCTCTGCCCCCACACCCCTTATCCATGTAAACAATTGCTTATCTAAGGGCTTGGCTACACTTGCAGATGTAGAGTGCTGGGAGTTAAACCAGCCTTCGGAGACCGCAGCAGGGAAAACGCTGCCCTGTGTTTACATTGTCAGCAGCAAGTGCAGTGGCGTGGCCACATTAGCAGCTCTTATAATGCCACAGAGAGCAGTGCAAAGTGGTAGCTATCCCAGTGTGCAAATGGCTGCAGTGCGCTTTTCAAATGGGGCGAAGGTGGTGGTGGAGTGGAGTGTATTGTGTGTATGTGGGGGGAGAGACTGTGTTTTGGGGGGCAGAGAGTGTGTCAGCATGCTGTCATGTAAGTTCAGACAGCAGCAGATTCCCCCCCACACACACGCACCTCGGCAGCAACAGCATTCCACAGTAATGGTTGCTTTGTCCTGGCACAGATAAGCATGTCAGCTGTCAGAAATGGAGTTTTGAAAGGGGATATCCGCATTCCTGCAGCCAAGTTCAAAACAATGACAAGAGTGGCCACCTGACTTCAGGGGATTATGGGATGTTTCCGGAGGCCAATCACAGCGCAGTAATGCAACATGTCGGTGGTTCAGCCGGGGCGCAGCAAACTTTATGCTTTTCATGGAGGTGGATTACCAGGAGCGCTCCAGCTGCAGAATCCAGGTGCTGTGCGTGCCTTGCCAGTGTGGACACCTCAGGAGTTAGGGCGCCTGGGGCTGATTTAATGCGCTCTAACTTGCAAGGGTAGCCAAGCCTATAACAGAGTGAGCAGCATAGGGAACTTGATAGTAGGTTATAAAAAAAACTATGGGTAACTTTCTGTGCCACTGATATAAATCCAGAATATCTCCATAGAAGTCAATGCTTATTTACATTGCTGTAACTGAGAGCAACATCTTGCCCTACATGAGGCATCAGCAACCTTTGGCACGCGGCCCACCAGGGTAAGCCCCCTGATGGGCCAGGCTGGTTTGTTTACTTGCTGCGTCCGCCGGTTCGGCCGAACGTGGCTCCCACTGACCACGGTTTGCCGTTCCAGGCCAATGGGGGCTGCAGGACGCAGCGTGGGCCGGGAGATGTGCTGGCTGCCGCTTCCCACCGGGGATGGCGAACCGCGGCCAGTGGGAGCCGCAATTAGCCGAACCGGCGGACGCAGCAAGTAAACAGCCCGGCCCGCCAGAGGGCTCACCCTGGTGAGCCACGTGCTACAGGTTGCTGATGCCTGCCCTACATTAAACACCCCTGGGTCTTCCAGTGTATCCCATCTTCTGTATGTCTCTCCATTAGACCAGAAGCTGTGTAGGGGAGGGACTGTTTCATTTTGTATCCTACACAGCTCCAACTACATTGGTGACACTTAACATAATGAATACATATAATAATTCATAATAAATTATTATTTCTTAGTCACTGGTTCAAACCTGGCCAATGGTGGCCATGAGGGAAAATCATTGCCCACTGGTTTCTTTTCCATGCTGTAGGTGAAGTTAACTGATGGTTTTATTCCAGTTCACAATAGTACACAGCTGGCATTGAACTATAGAAATTAATGAAATAAATAATTGACATCCGTATTGACAGTTTCAACCTAAAAGCCAATATTGAATGGACAAGGAGACCTGCCTATGTCTATGACATACTATCATCATTAGAAATGTTGATTGTAGGTTAGAATTGAGGTACATTAGTGGCACATTGTGAGGAAACTTGAATTTCTACTGCCTCTTCTATAGCTGTCCTAGGGATAAACAGAAGACTTCATTCACTAGAGATGTCAATTCAGAACTTATGATAAGCACCAAAATGCATTTTAAAATAACCATATTGTTTGTTAATTTCTAAGGCAATCCTCTCATCATGTTTAGCTTTCCTAATCCAATTTTATACCCTGCCAGTTTTACATGATATTTTTGGGTTCTTTTTCATTTTGGGATCTAAATCTGAGTGAGGTTTACAGCATTAATTGTCATGTTGTATGCATGTCATTGAAGATAATGACATAGTACGTATTTTCTTTTTGTGGCATGCCACTTATGCTGTGTCAAACTAGCAGTGTCTAGTGTGGCTTCAAAGGCATGTCACAATCAAAGAACATGTGGTTGACATATTTACGTCTTCACTGACATTTATGGAATATGCTACAAAAATGTTGCTCCACTCATTTTCTCTTGTTGAAACAAACATCTTTGACCGTATACATGACTTGTCCGAGGATATAGCGCAGTGAGGGGCTGCAAGATACTACACTGATCTTTGCAGTAATACTGAAGTAAATGGTCATTGTGCAGTAAATAGTAACTAGGAGGAAATCTGACATTTTTTCTTTTGTATCATATGCTGATAATTTGTGCCCCCATTGCAGCTGCAGAGAAGTATATTCTCACTGGCTTCTCATCAACAGCTATTTACAAGGTCTTCCATGCTAAATAAGGCCTCAGTCTATCAAAGATTTTGCGTGCTTAACTTTAATGAAACTACTCACATACTTGAAGGTAATTCAGTGGGATGACTCAGTTGTTGAAAGCCAAGCACAAGAATGTGTCTTTGCAGGATTGGGATCTAAATACTCATATTTTCCTTATTTTTCTTGTTAAAGAAAGAAATATCCCCATTCCTCTTGTTCAGTACTTTGAAAATAATTCATCCCTACCTACTCAAAGGCTTGCAATGTGAAACATACATTTTCAAAACTATTTAATTCAACTATTTGGAAAATACAATCTGACTAGTAAACTAGAAGCCTTTAATATTTTTACTAAGTATGTAATGTTTAGAGCTGACTGCAACTTTGGGAAAAGTCTATGGGTCTTATAGTGTGGCCATAGCTGAGGTTCACATACTTCCCTCAGTCCACGTGCAGAATTCCCACTGACACACTATCAATGGGTTCCCTTGTTGGCTCTATACAGTCAAGGGCATCGTTCAGTCACAGACTCAGACAATAATCTGTTCACATTTGAAGTTTACCTTTAAGGTTTAAATCCCCATTGTTGGCTAACCATTAAACAACAACATAATCCTTGAGTGCTTCTGACATTACATCCAGCAGAAGACCATAAAACATCTATGCAACAGATAATGTTGCACACACTGATTTGTTACTGTGAGGTTATTTCAGCTATTTTGGTTTTTATTTTATTTTAAAGAAAATTTACAAATGAAAAAGAGTTACCTGGACTTTGCAAACAGATACAGGAGGAAAAGGTATAGCAGTAGGTCAAATTGGGTCTTAATCTGGAAAATGTCCCAAATACAGTATTGTTCAATCTCACCAGTTGGTACTTTGTGTTATGCTACCTTACTGAAATTGTCATAGTTGTATCTTTAGAAGGACAACAGTTTTGAAGATTTGAGACTTTGCTGATCTACGGTTAATAAAAGCAAGAATAAAATTTCAGTTATATATGGCAATAAATGAATTACGCTACTGATGATGCAAAGCTTGAAGTAATAAAGGGGAAAAGCAAAAAATATTGGGTCATAACAAGTGGGTGGAGAACACTAAGGAATTTGAAATAAAATAATATCTGAAAATACAAGGGTTATTCTCTAACTTATTGTAATATGGTACTCCCTTGGAGTGCATCCTCAGTAATAAATGAGTGACATTTGGAAGCAATAATAAAGGCAGAATATATATATGACACAGTATAGATGATCCAACACAACTGTAATTGTCTGAGACAATGTCTACACTACAAACTTAAATCAACTTAATTAAGCTGACATACAGTGGTTTTTCATGTCCACAGTACTCTTTGTTGGTGGTGCGTGTCCTCACCAGGAGCGCTTGCATTGACTTAAGAGGGGCAGTGGGGAGGGGAGAGACTGGGCTCTCAGCTCCCTGAGCCTGGCTGCTGCCTAGACTCTCAGCTTCTCGCTCCCAGGTGATTAGCTGAGTGGGGAGCCAAGAGCCATCCAGCTGGCTAGCTCTGCAGGGAGCGGGGAGTTGAGAGCTCCGGGAGGTGGTAGCCAGGCTCACAGCTGGAGCCCCCCACCTGCCTCAGGGTCGCAGCTTGAGCTGTGAGCCTTGTGCAGAGTTCAGGGCAGGGAGCCTACCGGCCTTTCTTGTCAATTTCACTGCTGCCTCAGGCTCAGGGGGCACTGGGGCTCACAGCTGAAGCTATGAAATGAACAAAAAAGGCTGGTAGGGCTCCCTGCAGTGAAGTTGAGCCCAGCACCAGGCTCACAGCCGGGGTGGGGGTCAGGGACTCCAGCTGTGAGCCCAGTGCCCAACTGACGGAGGGGGAGGCGGAGGTTCACTGTGGGACCAGTGTGAGGCTCCATTTCATGGTCGGGAGCCTACCAGCCTTGCTTGTCAATCTCACAGCTCCACCTGTGTTCCCTCTTGCAGAGCAGAGCTGTGAAATTGACAAGAATGACAGCCAGCAGCAGATGTCAGGAAGGCAATGTCTATATGGACTCTGCTACACAGACATAAGCGCTACACCTCTCGTGGAGGTGGCGTTATGATGTCAGTGTAGCAGGGCATTTGCATCAGCAGGAGCACGGCTGTAGTGTAGACACTGACATAATTAGGTTGACGTAAACTGCCTTAAGTGGACCTAACTCTGCAGGATAGACCAGACCTCACTAGCAACTAATGGGAGTCCTGACTGACATTTATGAAAATGAACAAACAGCTTTTACCTGCAGACAACACCCGTGAGGAACTCCTTGAGCCAAGTGAGAAGTAGCTAGAGGATAGAAATAATTAAAAAGAGAAATGCACACTTATCACAGTCACTAACAGAGATGGATTTTAAAAAGTGTATCCACTGGTTATAATTCAGAGCTGTAAGTGAAGTAATTGGAGTTAAATTAATGTAAAAACAGTCAGATTCAAATGGGGCCTGATATTTTCAACAAGTATAGTCTTGGGCAACCTTTTAGCAAATTTAGCTTAAGATTGTTCAGTCCTCTTTGGTTTGGTGAATTGATTTACTTTTTAAAGCTGTTACTGTAAGTCGGATTTAAAATGTCGTTTCTTGGGGCTGGTCCACACTGGGGGGGGGGGGGAAATCGATCTAAGATACGCAACTTCAGCTACGTGAATAACGTAGCTGAAGTCGAATATCTTAGATCAATTTTTAAAAGTACTTACCCCGGTCCACACGGCAGCAGGCAGGCTCCCCCGTCGACAGCGCTTCCTCCGCTCACCGAGCTGGAGTTACGGTGTCGACGGGGAGCGGTTCTGGGATCGATTTATCGCGTCTAGACGAGACGCGATAAATCAATCCCAGAACATCGATCACTACCCGCCGAATCGGGCGAGTAGTGTGGACGTAGCCTTGGACAGCAGTAAATATCTCCTCTGTTTTAAATGGAAAAAAAACAAACAAACCCCAAATATGTTGTTGTGGAGTACTGCATAATAGCTCAGATAGGAAAATTCTCTCCCCCCCCCCCCCCCCCCCCCAGATTTTGGCAGGGTAAGATAGAATCTTCCTCCAAGGCCACAAAGCACCTGCACAAAAGCTCTACAGCAGCTACTTTCTGGCCCCTGAGCTGTAGAAGAGCCTGCAAGTTCACTCCCCAACTCCACTCGCCCCACACTCTATACAATAATGCACAGTCCTTGGATAACCGTGCAATAGCTAGTTCAAATCTGAGCCCTCTGTGAACCAAACAATTGGACTCTCTCAACCAACTCACTCTTCCACAGTCTCTGCCCCCTCCCCGCATGCAGGACCATAGGGCCAGGGGGAAGAGAGAGGGCAGTGTCAAGCAGGCAGATGACTTTTCCCCCATATCCTTTTATGGAGTGGAGGAATATGTGTGGAGAGGGTTTCCACTACATACAGTTTATAGGGTGCAATCTACCCTCATGTTTTCGCTGATCGTAACTCTCCTGAACGACAGCCGCACTAGTCAGCATTAATTCACACTACGGAACAGCATACACATATCCGTAATGCTTTTTGTATAGCATCAGACAGGTGAATTCAGATTTATCCTGCAGCCAGCTACATGCTGATCTCCCAAGATATATGGAGAGCTACTAGCTTTTGTGACAAGGAACACTGCATAAAGGTATTGGAGAGAATCACCAAGGCAACTAAGGCTGCCAACTTTCTGAGCTTCTGGTGCCCTGAACAAGGTTAAATTGAAGTGTCCTTTAAGGATCAGAGGACAGATTTTTGAAAGGATTTTTTTTAAATGAACAAGAGGAAAATTATGATTTTTACTAAAGGAAAAAAAAAACATACAGATGCCTGCTCTCTCTGACATTGGTAGGCAAATGTGCTATGATCTGCTACATTACGTGTTACACTGAGAGGCACAAGCATAGGAAGTCAGAGGCCCTCAATTCTGCCACCATGTGGTTAAAGATGGAATGCTTAGGCAGTGAGCAGAAGTCAGTTGTGCCTTCACTGTAATTTAAGGTCTTATTTTTCTGCTAGGAGGTGCATGAAAGATAAGGAAAAAAAGCTTTTAAAGAGAAGAATGTACTCCATAGTTACAGCTGAAAAGGCTCTTGAATGATGGACATCAATATGACATATAACACTTTTTACATTGGTCTATTCTGTAATCAGTACCAGTCTCATAGTCTTAGGCCTTATCTACACAAACTTTGTACCAATTTAACTTTAAAAAAAAAATCAAAATGCTTATACTGGTACAACAGAGTGTGTATGCAGTTATCTGTATAACGACGTTTATACCAATAGAGCTTATTCTTGTATGGGATGGGTACAGCTAAATGGGTATCAGTAAAGCGGTACAACTTGTGTGTGCAGGCAAGACCTTAGAAAAAGGTCAAGGATAGCCAAGTGGTAGCAGTGTCAGTCCCCTTTCTTCCCCCTGCCAGGAAGCTCCCATGACTATCCCCTTTACTGAACGTTCCTGCCTCTTTCACGTATTCTTCCTGTTCTATTAAAGAAAGTTTACTACCAACACTTCTAACCACACTGATTTGACCACTGTGGTGGAGGAAGTGGGCATCCTTTGTAAGGGGTGCCACATGCAACCTTCTTAACACTGATTCTAGTCACAAAGTACTAAAGATAAAGCTGGTCAGGAAAGGGAACACATTTACCCCCGAAAAAAGTCCCACATTTTCTATCACACCATCCTGATCAGCCAGATACTTAGGCATAACTAACAGCCCTCCAGAAATTTAAATATTCTTCAATCAATGACTGTACCTGAACTAAGGTAAGTAATGCACTTTTATTGAAAGACAAAGCCACCTATGTCATACTTGACCCACACTTCTGATGTAAAATGCTTGTGCATCATTAACTTTGCCATTGAGCCCATGAAATTTAAATTTTAGCTGGAAATTGAAAGTTATTCCACAACTCATCAATACTCACTGCACTCCTAGCACCAGCCCATACACATTTCTCAGTCATTACACTTTTGAATGTCTTGACATTTTCTAGCATTCTTTGGGCATTTGTCAGACACTTGCAATAATTAAGTGACAAGTTGTCCAGAACTACACACATCACATTACAAAGCTCCAGAAAGAAAAATCTGCTCTTTGACTTCCTTAGAGTGAAGTGAATGTTATGGTAATTTTATGGTACTTCATTTAGATCACCAAGGAACTTAAAGTGTGAAAGATGAAGACTCAGTGGTCCTTCAGGTGGATAGACTTCCATCCATATGATGGACATGCAGATATAAGCACTATGACAGCATCTTGTCTGAGGCTTTCAGACAATACCAGTTCTAAAGTGAACATTGGTCACAGAAGAGAGAAATTTCTTCTATTTTATTATGGGCCCTATTCTCCACTCCATACTCAGGTGAACACTCCCACTGATTTCACTTGATCAGTATGAGATAACTTGGAAATACAATGCAGATGATTTAGCACTTGAGATGAAAGGCAAATATTAGGCAATTTATGATTTATTCTCTAGATAAGTTTTCTAGATCTGCTGTCCATATAGAATTAGTGTCTCCTGCTAGCAAATTTTTTATTTTCTTTGCCCAACTGTCTCTCAGCTTCTATAGGAGATGGTCAAGACAAGATTTCTATTATTCTTATTTATATTCTGGAGGTGGCCTAAGGCCTTAGTTCAGAAGGGGCCTCAATGTGCTAAGCACTGTACAAATGCATCAGAAACAATCCATACATCTGTGATAATCAATACATCTGGTTTAAACTGCAGCCTTTTTACAAATTTACACTTACATTCCATGGCTAGTGGCAAATCTGCTTCAACAGAAAATAAATACAGCAGTGTATTTTGATATTAGCTGAGCTGCTTAGGAATGGTAGATGTCAGAGTTATTTTACATCTACTTAATTTTATTCCGCAGACATAAAACTGAACAGAGGGCATCTTTGAATGGCATGACAAGCATGTTTGTGGTGAACACAGGCTTATGACATTGTACAAAAGATATTACAGGTAGCATGTAAACTTCAGTAAAGTTTATGGGCATAATTCTGAACACCCTCCACTCCTCCTGACTTCAGTTTACAATAGTACTTTTAGCCTATGTACCCTCCAGTCAGTTTCAGTCTCCAGCATTTTATATACTAGCACAATGCCATTGTGTTCAGGTTCACTAAGCTGCAGTGCCAAGTTTAAAATCACTAAAAAACTGGTTGTGTGGACACTTTAGAGAAAAGTCAAATTCTTTCTCCAGCCTCTCCCCCACTGGTCCCTTCGGAACTCCCTTTTACTCAGCAGGGAGGATTAGACTGAAGTACTGAAATGATTCCTCAGCATCCAAATCCCAGCCTCACCTGTAATATGGAATTTGATCGTGCAAAGTGC
The DNA here is from genome assembly GCA_037349315.1 of Chelydra serpentina. Classification (NCBI taxonomy): domain Eukaryota; kingdom Metazoa; phylum Chordata; order Testudines; family Chelydridae; genus Chelydra; species Chelydra serpentina. The sequence goes on from JBAIAC010000004.1 coordinate 143,094,735, forward strand.
TGGGGGCCCTCAATTCCCATTGGATGAAAAGTAAGTTAGAAAGTTGCAAACCTTTCACTATGAACAATCTAAAGGTGTTATCAGTAAGACAAGAAAGGAAAAAGACTTGTGTCTTGGAAGTGTCTTTTACAATATCTGGTACACTTTAACTCTTGTAGATATACATGCATTGGAATACACCCATTCTCTAGAAATGTTGCTGGAATATTGGCAAGAATAGAGGAATCCTGAATCTTAACAACTTCAACCCATTGGTATATGGAGGTTCGGATTCTTATTTATATTAAGGTCTCCTTGCATCACTCTGGCCGTTTAAAGGGGCTTGAATGGGGGTGTAAATTACAATTATGTTTACATTTATGATAAGGCCACTTTTCACTGACAGCCAGGGAAGTACAAAGGGGCTTTAGTGTATTAGGGGTAGGGGACATCAGAATTAGGGGTAGTGGGACATCAGAATTGCATTCCTTAGGCTGAATTCAGCATAAATGTAAATTTAAAGAGACTATGCACCTTTTTTTTTACCAGGACAGCCCTGGTTCTTCATATAATGTCCCAATATCCTTAGAACTTCTTTTGGGCTGCCTGAAATGTCCTACTTTTTCATTTCATCAATCAAAAGGTTGAAGAGCTTTGTATAATTAAAAAAAGGATTTGTTCAAGAAATATTGCTGCACCAAGCAGAGTTTGCTCTGTGTTTACCAGAAACAAACAGTCCCATGGAATAAGCCTTCAGTGTGATGAAGAGTGACTGGAGTAAGAAGAAAAGTCAAGTGAGTTTAGACACTAGCAAAGCTCTTCTTTTGCTCAAAGTGAACGTTAATGACACTTGTTTAATGTTTGATGATAAACTCATTTTACAACATTAAGTTACTGAGACACCCTCCACTCTGAGAAATATGCCCAGAAGACTGCCAGCTTCAGAAGCCATCACAGCACTTTGTTTTTTAAAGTGCTGTTTTGTGTGGAGAGGAGTCTTTTGCAACCCTGAAAAATGTCACCACAAAAGTGTCCTGGTTTGGATTGTGAAAATCTGGTCATTTTATGTAAACTAAATGTGTCAACTGGTGATTTAGTTGGTGTTGGTCCTGCTTTGAGCAGGGGCTTGGACTTGATGATCTCCTGAGGTCTCTTCCAACCCTCGTCTTCTATGGTCATAAAACAGGAATAAGTAGCAAAGTAGATCCCTGCTTTAGTATTCTGTGGGGACCAAAGCCCTGGTGTAAGATCCCATCAAGACAATGGAGTTGCACTCATTACACCACAGCTAAATGTATGCCCAGGAAGGTTAAACATAGTAGAGTCATAAAGTAAAGTCTCAGTTTTATTTTACACCCTCCTGATAATTGCTTTTCACCTTCACCTTCTGCCCTTGGCATGTAAGTAGCTCTCATCTGCACACTCACAGAATGCCAAATTGGTGGAAGTTATTCTATTCAGACCCATTTGGGGCTTGATCCTGACAGAACAAGTGTTCAGTGCTGCCCTTAAAAGCATAATGATTAAAAACAGGGCCCTGTTATGCCATTGCATTAGTCCAATTTACATAGTTGTAACTCACTGAAACCAAGGGATTTGCACAAGCATGAAGTGGAATAGCACCAGGGCACCTGGTCCTGCATTAATGAGAATGCTGCTGAGTGGCTGCCAAGTTAGTCCTGTATAGTAGCAACAATCAAGACTAAAGAGGGAATACAACCATGCAACTCGTTAGTGTTAGGTAATTCTTCCAGCCTGACACAGCTCTTTGGGGTCATGGGGCAGTTAGCTAAGAGGGGCTCTCCTGCAGTGAATTTCTCCTCTGGACCTCCTGTCATAAATTCCTCCTCCCAACCTTGTTCTAACTCTCTTTATCTTGTACAAATATTCTTGCTGTGTTCTCCCTCCTCGCTGCTTAAACTGAGTAACTATAGAAACCAGTTTGCAGAGGTAAACACGTGCCCAGTACCCCTCCCGTTTGTGTCTTAAAACTATAAGTACTGAGGCCTATCACAAATAAAGTTGCCACATGCCTCTGAAGCTGTCTGCTGTGGAGGGATTGTGTGCCCTTTGATCAAAGTTACTGGTGTTGGTGCATTTCTTTTCTTGGTCTCTGACAGCTTTGGAGTTCCAAACCAACTCCACTCTACCCAGGCAGTGAGTGGTGAATAAGGGTACGTCTATACTCACGCGTCCTGTCGGAGGAGTCCAATCGATCTTCTGGGTTCGATTTATCGCGTCTTGTCTAGACGCGATAAATCGAACCAGGAAGTGCTCCCCCGTCGACGCTTGTAATCCTGCTCCACGAACGGAGTAGGCGGAGTTGACGGGGGAGCCTGCGCGCCGCGTGTGGACCCCGGGTAAGTACCTTTTTATTCGAACTAAGATAGTTCGACTTCAGCTACGTTATTCACGTAGCTGAAGTTGCGTATCTTAGTTCGAATTGGGGGGTTAGTGTAGACCAGCCCTAAGACAAGCTGATATTTACCCAACATTAGCATGAGGAGGATTATGCTTAAGATCATCTCTTTATTCAGTCCCATTCTCCACACCATTTTTAAACCTAGTGGTATGCAGAGAGTTTGAGATTTACTTCAAATCAGGACTTCATCCTGCAGTTTAGAAATGTGTAAGGGCAAAGTAAAAAGTGATGAACAAGACAGAGGACAGGGGAATCCAATCCTGTATTAAGGAGAGCCCTGTTGAGCAGCTAACAAATTATGCCAGCCTACTGGAGAAAAGTAAAAGTTAGGTCATGTTAAGAAATCCCTTATCTTTAGCTAGTGGCAAGATAGTTGCGGGCAAAGACTTAAGGCTTGAACCAGGTACACTGAAGTCAATGGAAAGATCCAGGTGCAGTGCATGAAGTCCTTATTGACCAAATTCTGCTCTCAGTTATGGTATAAATCTGGAGTAATTTAATTGACTTCAGTGGAGTTGTTTTGGATTTACACAACTTTAATTGAGAGCAGACTATGGGCCATCACCTTCTCTGGGGGAATGGAAAAGGCAAAATTATTTATCTGGTTTTAAATTTGTAGAGCCCAAAACATTAAAGGATTTAAACAAAGAAGGAATTTGGCCCATGTGCTGCTTACAACTTGTTGCACCATCTTCATGGCTTTGGTTCCCTACTTCTCTTCTTCATTGGGCTTCCTCACACAAGCATCCCTTTGGAGATGCAAGGTAGTTTTGCTTGTGCTCTCCCTCACTGCAGCACGTTGCCAGTGCTACTCATTTTGCAGAATGTGGATGCGGATAATGCACCACCTCAGCAGCCAGGTGTCAATTCTTCTTCCTTCAGTGGTTTGGTGGTGCCTTTGCCTCAAGAACCTGTGATTTTACTCAACTGGCAGCACAGATTCTGCCAAGACCAAGTACTTCAGATCCTTTCTCTAGAGCAGTGGTTCTCAACTGCGGTCCACCGATTCTTCAGGGAAAGCCCCAGGCACGCCAGACCAGTTTCTTTACCTGCCGTGGTGGCAGTTCGGCTGGTTGCGGCTCCCACTGGCTGCGGTTTGCCGTCCCCGGCCTATGGGGGCTGCAGGACGCGGGGATGGCGAACCACGGCTGGTGGGAGCTGCGACCGGCCAAACCTGCCGCCGCAGCAGGCAAACTGGTCCGGCACACCAGGGGCTTTCCCTGAAGAATCGGTGGACCACAGTTGAGAACCACCGCTCTAGAGGGTGGAAGATTCTGTAGACATCTCTTCTTCCCCAGGGAAGAGACAAAGATTAAACAAAGGCAGAATTTTTTTCAGTGGCTTCCTCCTTGTTTGCACTGGCAATTTAAAGGTGAGCACACAACTGTTATTTGGCACTGTCAGCCGGTGGCCACTTCCCAAACACCCCCTCCTTCATGGATTCAGGGCAGTCCTGCCAAACAGCCCCCTGCTTCAGTTTCCCCTTTTCCAGGGCTCTCTCAATTAACCCACCAAAACAACTGTTCTTTGGTTAAGCAACACCCTTCCTTGGGCTGGATTTATTAAAATAGCAAAATCATTCCCAAAATCTCCATCAGTCTTTCCCAGTGGGGCAGGGGGAGCTCTCAGTCCTTCCCTTTCTGGAGCTTTCACCCTGAAGACTCAAGGATCCTTACTCGAGCCCACTCACTGCCAGTAGCCATTGCCTGTCTTAGCAAGCTTCTGATAAAACCTCTCACCATCCTTCTGCCGCTTCCTGAGGTTCTACAATCAGGTCCGTCATACCCAGCAGGTTCTACTAATTACATCCCAGAACTCCATTCTAGGTGTGGCAGGCAGGACTAATTGGATGGTGCTGGCTGGCTCCAGGCCTTAAAGGGGCAGGCCACCCCATTATTGGCACATACCAAAATCTGAACTTTGAGGAGCATTTCAACATCTAAAGGCTAAATTCTGAACTTCCTCGCTGGTATTATAAAATCACCTACTCTGCAAATTAATTTAAAAGTGCAGAGTAACTCCCATTTCATTAAAGTGGAGTACTTCTGGAGTAAGGTAGTAGTCAGATTAACAACAACATATCTTATAAAGCACTTTTCATCAGTAAATCATTATCACTTTCTTATAGATAGGAAAACAAACACAGAAACCTAGCAGGCTAGTGGCAGACATAGGAATAGAATCCAGATCTCATGACCCACAGTCAAGTAAGAGAGCAGCATCTGGCCTTGATAAAAATATGCCCGTTTCTTGTGAGAAAGTACCACTGAAGGCCCTTTTTTGTGCTATAAAGAAAATGAGGTGCTTCTGACTTGCTTCACACTGGATAGCTCCATATCCCTTGCTGGAGTCAGAAAATGGGTATTTGAAAATCCATTACAGAGACACAGAAGGTAGTATTGTCCAGCATGACCTGTTGCAGAAGCATCCTGATGTCTGGGGGTAAAACAAGTCCTTAAACTTTTATCTAGAATCAGATAAAATGCTTCAGAGAACTCATTCTAGCTTCCCTGATATGCTTGCAAATCTAGCCTCAAGGTATGTAATAGAATCTCTCAACTGTTACGTTAGCTGAAAGCAGGGCTCGCTTCGAGGTCTGCTAACCACTCCATCTCCTCCCCGGCTGGCCTAATTATTTAAAAAAAATGCTCCTGTCAGGTTTAAATGATGTTTCTCAGTATGAATGATCAATAGTTTCTCTATTCTTCCTTTCCCCAATTCAAGCAAGAACTATTTTACCTTGGCACATCAAGAACTTAAACCTCATTATTCCCTAGTTTGCAACTTTGCTGGACTGGCAATCTAAATGATTGATCCACAATCTTTGGAGCTCACAGTTAATTACAAGGAAGCTTGTGGGCTTTGCTGAGCCAGCTTATTGGTTCAAATACATGAGGACCTAATTCTCTGTAAGTGAAGTTCCTTTTTTTTTTAAAGTCATACTGGGTGAAACAAGAATCATGCTTATAAATGGATAACCTTTGGGGAAAAATGAAAGTGTTTAAACATTTTTCTGGGGTAATCACTGTGTTAAAATAACTGTAGTTTCTTCTGCTTCATCATAGCTGCCACAATGCTTAATACAGTCTCCTAGTATCACTATATTACTGTAGAGTTGGAATTAAGAAGTCAATTCCAAGTGCCCAAAACTTAAAGAACATTGAAAACACCAACCTTGGAAGTATGCGTAAATTGTTCTCTGCCCCCATCATAGCTTCTTGCTGTGAATACATGGTAACACAGCTTTGTGAGGATATTTTCCTGCATGACTGAGGAGAGGAGGGAGAACTCATCGGTGGTGACTTTAATAAGACGCTTGTCAAACTTGGAAGATAAATGTTGCTATAGCAGAGTTCAGCAAAATGTTACAAGGAGGAGCAGGTAGCAATGCCTGTAATTAAATCTGGCCATCACTTTCCATTATAACTATTTTCACTTTGTCACCTCTAGGCTCAGCTTCTCTCCCTCTACATTCCACCTGGACTGCATCCCCTCCACCTGGGCACCAGCTGGGGAAGCACAGAGAAGCCAGCATGAACAGTCTCCTTGCTCTCAGTTCCTGTGCCTGGTTCCACAGCGGCCCCTGGTTGTCAGGAGGAACAATTGCAGGAAAAGTCCTCAGCTGTTGCAGTCCCTATATTTGGGGCTTTGTCTTGTATAGATGCCTATTACCCCCACATGCTGTCCCGATTTTTCACCCTTGCTGTATGGTCACCCTAGCTACAAAGCGTGGAGGCAGTAGCGTAGCCGGGGGGGGGGGGGGGGAGCAGGGGGAGCGGCTGCTCCCCCTGTGAGGAAAAGCGGCGCTAAGGCGCCACCCGAGCCTCGCTGGGGCGGCGCTTTGAAAGGCCTGCGGCTCCTGCCGCTACAGGTAGCCGTGGGTCTTTTAAAGCGCCGCCGGAGCTCCGCTGCCGGAGCTCCGGCGGCAGCGCTTTAAAGGGCCCGGGGCTCCACAGTAGCTGGAGCCCCGGGCCCTTTAAAGCGCCGCAGGGTGAGTACAGGGGGAGCGGAGGGGCACCTTTTTATAGCGCCGCTCCCCCTGTGCTCAAGACCTGGCTACGCTACTGCGTGGAGGCACTAGATCTTCGCAGTGAAACAGCCGTAACACCATTTTAACATGGGCAAAACAATGCATTTTTCCTCTAACCTCATTCTCAGAAATTGCTGAACCATTCAGGCTGAAAATGAAAAAAAAAAAAAGCCTGAAGCTGACAGCCAGCATGGAAAATTTCACCCTGAACTGTTAAAGTTTGGCAAAAAGTTATAAACGACTGAAAATAGGGTCTTAGAATGGAAAATGATGGGCATCTAACCATAGGCTGCACAACCTTTAATATCTGGACCTTCTCCTTAATAGTTCATAACATAAAATGAGTTGAGGGAGTTGTATTGGAGAAAGTTCCAATCTACCTATTTCATGGAACACAACAAAAAGTAGCTGGGGCAGAGAAATATAGATAGGTGTGAGGTACAATATCCAGGAGGAGGAAGAGCCCTTGAAAGGCAACTACTAATCATCATTAAGGTGATTGATATCGTCAAGAGTCTATCTCAGAGAGAAAAAAAGCAATTCAAATCCCATTATATACACATGTAATGGGAGAAAACTTGTTTGGAAAATGAGGGTGGCTGCCCTGGCTCAAGGCAAGCTTGTCTCAATGTACAAGCTGAGCCAGACAGACAAGTTTGTTGAGAGATCTCTGGACATGGTGGTAGTTAGTAGCTATGCACAAGGGGACCGAATGAAGGTTGCAGCGGCAACTTAATGCTGGCATTTCCTAGTTTGAGTGCTTGACGTGGCAACCTTAATGTTCCTTTTAATGTAGTGTTTTGTGTGCAAGATATTTGCCAAGTTTTTCAAAGTTAATGAGTGATTTTAGCAGACATAATTTTTGGGTACTTAGCTTGAGAGGCTTTTAGAGGGCAGGTGCTCAACAGTTTGAGACAATTCAGCTTCTTTAAGAGGTCTCAGAGTTGGACACTTCCCCCACTCTCCCAGTAGAGGCACCCAAAATCATTAGTGCTTTTAAAAAATCTTGATCACAGTATGCAATCGTGTAGATCCAGGGACATATTCATGCACCTATGACTTTTGCACCTGCGTTCTACCCACTAATTCATTTCTGTGGGACTACTTCTGAAATTCCAAGAAGGTAAGGCCTTTCAAACAACCTCCATTTTATTTTTTAAGGATTGAGAGAAGGAAGGGAACTTCTCTGGCAAATGTGGAATTCCTGTTGCCCCTCACCTGCCTCCATGTCCAAATTACACTGGACAAACAATATTCAGAAAGCTATAAGACATTGAGCCGATTACTGTTGCAGAACTGATTTGGAAACAGAAATCCTATGCAACTGGAAAGGGGATAGGCCTAACTTTTCAGCGTAACACAACACTTGTTTCTAACGTTGAAAAGTTTAAAGTCAACATAGTTTTAGGCCTAGAAGAGTTATTAGGTCATTTGAAAAGGTTTCTTTAGGTCTCTGTTAGCCCTGTAAAGCTGGACTAACAAAGCAAAGGGGCAAGGGAAGGGATCTTGCCCCAGATATACATCCTCCATGTGTGGAAAGGGGACTCAGCTGCATTTCCTCTGGCAAATTCTGCCCTCTCGCAACACAATGGGTATGATCCAAAGCCCACTAAATTCAATGGAAAGACTTCCAATGACTTCCACGGGCTTAGGATCATTCCCAATAGGAAAGAAATTCAGTGGAGGGATCCTCAGAGATTTCCTTCCCTGGCACTCCCTCCTGTGGGATTTCCCCTGGGAGGGGGCAATCTGGCCCACGATATTTAAAGCACCGGGGCTTTATGAGCAGAGGGATACAAAAAAAATAAAATAGTCCCACTAACATTATTTAAAACCTTTTTCAAACCATGGAGACAAAACATGTATACACACTCTGTGTAGCTACTTCTATGGCCCCCCATCACTGCAGTATCTGAATATTTCCAAGCCCTATACAGAATGCATGATGATACAATGTGGCTAGGCACTTTGATGCCACACATTGGTTGAGCTAATGTAGTGAGGGTAGCATCACATAAGTACCTAGATAGAGTGTGTAAATGTTGCATCAACCCTTCTTTAAATGACCTGCACACTGTAACTCACTTGTTTCTAATCTGCCATCCCAAATGAACGTCAATAAAATCTTTATATTACACTATTCCCTTCTGCAGTTTTAGATTATGTTAAATTACAGCCTTGGATGATGTGGGTGTCAGCACCAGAACAGAGCTTGTCAAGATTTGCAACCTGACACTTTTTAAATTTTCTTCTTCTCTGAGCTTTTCTTACAATTCTTAAGATGCCAACGTGCCTTTTTGTCTCTGCCCAGATTCTCGGTATTGAACTCGGACAATGTTTATCTTGTGCCTAAACTTCACATTGCATAAAGTCAGTGCAAAAAGACTTCACCCCTTTTGACCTTCAGCTCCTCTACTCCATAGCAAGTTATGTCAGTTTCATTTTCACTCTTGGTGAAACAGACCAAAAGTCAAAGCAAAATGCATGTTTTTATTTTTTTCTTGGACAAAACAAAAAGGCAAAATTGTTTACTTCTATAATCTCTTTCAGATAAACTGATATACAAAGATTTCCCTTCTGTTTTCCCTGTTTTTGAAAAAAAAAAAAAACTCCACACAATGCATTACACATTGGGACTTTTGATTAAAGTCCCTTATGAACACTTAAACCAAAATTAGTGGCTATTATTCATATGACCACCAGGGGGCACATCACAGCTTGCATAACACAGTAGAGCTTTATTTATAAATAAAAAACAGGGGCAATGGCAAAACATCTAATTTCAAATTAAGCCCTCTTTCATTACCATGGCTCCTCCTCAATTTTATTTAGTATGTTAAACTTCCTTCTTATTAATGGTAACTTCTGTAACTAGTGATTCAAATAATACTTGTGTACAGTGACTTACATTAATTAAAATAGTTATTTTTTGTACAAAATAATGATTTAGATCATAATCAAATACAAGGTCATGTTAAACAGTGATCAATTTAAATAGGGGTGATTACAGTACAAAGACTGTTGGAGATCAACTTCCTCTTTAGCCTCAGTATATTCCGTTATGTAGGCTAAGGTGGGATCTCCTATTTTCCTGCTTTCAATATCTTCAGAGATAAGTGAAACAGAAAGTAAATATTTTTGCGTAGTTTCAGTAGGTACATGTATATGGTCAATTTGTTACTCTACCCAGATCTAAAAATTAGGTTTTGTGCATTTATCCTCAGAGGAAATAGAGAAATTTCAACAGTGTGGATCAAATCATATCAAGTAAATGACAAAAGTTTAAGGCAGTATGTGGTAGAGTTTTCTTTCAGACAAATGGTTCAATCTTCCTTAGCCTCACCTCTTAAAATGAGAAATACAAGAAGCTATAAAACAAGTCTGAAAAATATTAAGATAATTCAGATTAAGTAAGAGGGAAAGTTTCTTGTAATAAGTTTTTTTTTTTTTTAAACCAGCTACTCAAAAGCTTACGGGAATTTTCTGCTATATTTTGCCCAAAGACTTGGTAGGCAATGTTTAGGTTTTTTATGGAAATCTGGGAAAGTACAAAGTTTAATCCCATAAAGTCCATGGTTCCAGGATATTTTGCAGCATGAATAAATGCAAAGGTGATTAACTTCACATCTCTGACTGAGACAGACGACAAGTTGCAAAGTTTTGCTGGCAGCTAAGAACCAAGGATCCTGTGGTGCTCTGAAGGGATTTTGCTATAAAAATGAGACAAGAAATAATATTGTGCTTGTTATCTATCCTTAACTCATAGTCTGTTGATTTGAGCTCAAGGTATATAACAGCACTTACTATTGTAAACAATTCCAGACTTTTCTACCTTAGAGTTTTTAATACTACCATCCATCACTGCAGTACCTGAGCTCTTATTAAGAAAAGCACGAGAGAGGGGATCTGATAACCATCTTCAAATATGTTAAGTGCGGGGTGACATGGTTCACTCACCACTGCAGTGCCTCCTGCTGGCTGTCCCAGGGATTAGCTCTGCTAGCCAGTGCATCCTCTTCTGGTGGAGTGTCACACACAGTCACTTCTGCTCCCGGAAGTATGTTGCAGCAAGGACCATGGCATCCTCTTCAGGACACAGCCCTCTGGCCATATCATGCTCTGTTCTTTGCCGTTCCAGGTGAACTGCAGTCCACTGTCCAACCACTTCCCTCAGTGGCAACTGCAGCCAATCATCTGGCCACTTCCTCAGTGGCAGGGGGGGAAGAACCAGGGACCACCCCCTACTCCAGGTCCCAGCCCAGGGACCCTATAGATAGAGGGGATGCAGTAAGTGTTGGCTGACTCCTTAGTTCATTTCCGTAGGCCTCTTCCCCACCGCTCCCAGCACCCTCTTTGTCCTTGCCTCAGGGCCTCAGCCTGAAAATCCCTGTAGCCAACCAGGACCCATCTTTAGCTCCCCCAGTTGCTCTTAGCGGTACTGTTCTGTCTAGGGTGCTAGCATACCTTCCTCCTGCTAGGAGCCTGGTCTTCCCTTCTCAAGCGCCAGTAAGCTACTGATCTTGCTCTGCCCTGCAGCTCTTCTTATAAGGGCCTGCTCCTCGCAGACCCTGTCTAATTGGCTCGATCCCAAATAGCCTCTGTGCAGCTTCCCTAGGGTTCTATTAACCCCTTATGGGCCAGTGTGGGGCAGGCACGCCATCACAGGCTGTTATAAGGAAGATGGTGATCAAATGTTCTCCATGTCCACTAAAGATAGGACAGGAAGTATGGGGTTTCATCAGCAGCGAGGGAGATTTAGGTTAGATATTAGGAAAAACTTTCTAATTATAAAGATAGTTAAGCAGTGGAATAAAGTCCCAAGGGAGGTCACGGAATCCCCATCATTGGCGGTCTAAGAACAGGTTAGACAAACTCCCGTCAGAGATGGTTTAGGTTTCCTTGGTCCTGCCTCAGGGCAGTGGATGGACTAAATGACCTCTCAAGGTCCATTCCACACCTACATTTCTATGATTTGTTGGGCGCTAAGCAATTCTGAAAACCAGGCATCCAGCTTTAACAATTCTGGACCCTTCCCCTACTAATATGTCAGTAATATTGTCGGCTGGTGGGCTCAGTCACCAGTCTGGGAGAAAATAATTAGCCACACACAAATTAGTTCATAGCCCTTGCCTCAGGGCTCTGTTTCCTGTCCAACACAGAAAAGAAAACATGGAGGTGAAGACATAAAGCAGTGATCTTGTTGCTGATGTAGGTTTGTGAGCTCTCTGGTTAGAGGTCAGGGCCTCCACTCAGCCTAAGGATAGCCCCAGGGTCCTCCTCCCCCTTGAAGTCCTCTGCTACTCAGCTGGTACAAGAGAGTGTTCTGTTAGCCCTCTCCTGGCTCCCTCATTGAGCTGAGGGCCTCATCTGTCTCCCCTAGCTGGTAATCCAAGTGTGACGGTGGTCCCCATAAAACTTTATGGGGAGATGCTTATAAATGTATATATGTAACTAAAATATGTTTTATGCTACATGTGCCATGTAACATATCTCTGTGAAAGTTATGACCTACTGAATTTACTCCTCCTGTTTGTATGCATGTATCATTGTTGTAGTGGGAGTTATGAAGATTGGTTTTATATTTGCTGGTTTTGTACATAGCCTTTGTAAGTGCATGGGATCATCTTTGGAGCAAAGAATGCCTGTTAAATGAGAGCACTTGACAGACAAAAGACATTGCAGACCCCAATCCACATTGGGGCCGGGTCTGGAATGCAACTGCTTAGACTGGTTAGGGCGCATAGGCAGGTGACTTGCCCATGTGATCCCAAAACTCCAGGGCAACTGGATCCTACGCAGGGAGAGGAAGAAAGGCTATAAAAGCCCTTGCAAGACCCTTCCATTTTGTCTTCAGCTGGCTAAAGGGAGAGGCTCTCCACCCCCCCAAGGACATTCCTGAGGGGAACTGAACAAACGACAAAGACACTAGCGGGGTTTGAGAGGCCGCTGGACTCAGCTGGACCCAGGCTGATTCTACAGCCTGTAAAAAGGAAAATATCCAAATCCGGTGAGGCTTTTATCTGTGTTAACTTTGAATAGACATAGACGTGCGTGTTTTATTTTATTTTACTAAGTAACTTGCTTTGTTCTGTCTGTCACTAATTGAACTCACTTAAATCCTATTTTCTGTACTTATTAAAATCACTTTTTACTTATTAAGTTTCCTTGAGTACGAGTTAGTGCCTCGGGAAAGCGATCAGTGATGCACATCTTTCTATCTTTGAAATAGAAGGCGAACTATTTATGAGTTTACCCTGTATAAGCTTTATACAGGGTAAAACGGATTTATTAAGGGTTTGAACCTCCTTGGAGTTGAGCAGCTGGGTGTCAAAGGCAAGAGCGCTTCCAGGGGCCTTACAGTGGTGAGTGGACTTGGTTCGGACCTGGGTCTGTGTTTGCAGCAGATCAGTGGAATCTGACTCAAAACAGACAGGATTCGGGAGTCCCAAGCTGGAAAAGGCCTGGAAGCAGGGGCAGAAGTAGCCTTGGCACACCAGGTGGCAGCACCAAGCAGGTCTCTGTGGCCCCAACCCGTCACACCAAGCATTGCCATCAATGACTATGTGCTAGAGGTGGTCAGTCAGTTCACCTACCTCGGATCTTCCATCACGGACAACCTCTCACTGGACCCTGAGATCAACCGTAGAATCGGCAAGGCCTTCACAATTTTGGCCAGTTTGTCACAGAGAGTGTGGAACAACAACATGCTGACCATCAACACAAAGGTCGCTGTGTACCGCGCATGTGTGCTAAACACTCTTCTCTATGCCAGCGAAACTTGGACCCCTACGCTTCGCAAGAAAAGAGACTGAACGCCTTCCACATGCGCTGCCTCCGTCGCATACTCGGGATCACTTGGAGTGATCGAATAACGAACAACGAGGTGCTGGAACGTGCCAAGATCTCCAGCATGTTCACTCTCCTCCATCAACGCCGCCTCAGATGGCTTTGCCATCTAAGTCGCATGGAAGATGGACGGATCCCCAAAGACCCTGTTGTATGCCGAACTTGCCTCCGGAAATAGAGCTACAGGACGGCCCCACCTTCACTTCAAGGATGTCTGTAAGAGGGACCTGAAGACTGTTCAAATCGACATCAACAGCTGGGAAGAGCTCGCCCACGACAGATGCAAATGGAGACATGCTTTGACTACTGGATTGAAAACTGGCGAAGACAAGCTGCGGCAGCTTGCCGAGGAAAAGCGGGTTCAATGAAAAAGGAAGCAGCGGCTCCAACCCACAGCTGACACCGCCTTCAAATGCAGCAAATGCAATCGAGACTGCTACTCTCGTGTGGGGCTCCACAGCCACAACAGACGCTGCACAACTATCAACTAAACATTCCCCATGGGCGCATATCCATCGTCTCTCGAGACTAACGGACGCCAACAACAACAAGCTGGTAATTATCGGACCTAATTGTGAGAGGTTGCTCCCCTCCCCCACTCCAGGATACCACCTGATGTACTGGAGTCCCACAGCCTGTCCGTTCCACCAGCCTGGGCTGCCTCACCCTGTCCTGCTGTGCCAGGCCCTCAAGCCTCCTCTAGCACACACACAGGTAGGGACGTGCCCAGCTGCAGAAAGACACAGCCACTGAAATCAGCTGTGTGTGTGGAAACAATCAGCTATGGCAGTGGTTTTTAAACTTTTTTTCTGCTGACCTAGTTGAAGAAAATTGTTGACGCTGGGAATGAGGGGTTCAGGGTGTGGGAGTGGGCTCTGGGCTGGGGCAGAGGGTTGGGGTCTGGGAAGGGATCAGGGCTTTGGGCTGGGGGTGCAGGCTCTGGGGTGGGACCGGGTATGAGGGGCTTGGGGTGCAGGAAGGGGTTCCAGGTTCGGAGAAGGCTCAGAGCTGGAGGAGGGGATTGGGGCATGGGGTTGGGGCGCAGACTTACCTCCATCAGCTCCTGGTCAGCTGTGCAAATGGGCTGCACCACAGACCTACACCACAGACCAGAAGCAGCCAGCACCAGGTCTGGCTCCTAGGCGGACGTATGCAAGCGGCTCTGCATGACTCTTGCCTTCAGGCACTGCCCGCCCCCCCAGGTTCCCAGCCAATGGGAGTGCAGAGCAGGTGCTCGGGATCGGGGCAGTGTTTGGAGTCCCTTGGCCCTCTGCCTAGAAGCCAGACCCGCTGCTGTCCACTTCCAGGGCACAGCACAGTGTCAAAACAGGTAGGCACTAACCTGCCTTAGCTGGGCAGCACCACCGATGGGACTTTTTACGTCCTGGTCGGCAGGAGCAAGGCGACCGGAGCAAGGCGACCCAGCACCTCACCTGCCGCGACCCCGACCCACAGTTTGAAAAACAGTTGAAAAACGGTTTGAGCTAGGGGGTTGCCCAGCACTAAAGTACACACGCCCTCTGGGGTGCAAACTCAAAATGTTATTGTCTTGCACTGCACAGAAAACTATACAGCATAAGCTTATGAAATTCACGCCTTTCCTCAATGTGGAGGAATCTATTCACAGCTTTTTGCCCCCAGTTATGAATTTCACAAACTGGTTTAGAGAGAACAAAACAAGTTTATTAACTACAAAAAATAGATTAAGTGACTACAAGTGATAGCGAACAGATCAAAGCAGATCATCTCAGTAAATAAACAAAAAACGCAAACTGAGTTTAACACACTAGATAGGTAGGATATAAATTAGCAAATTCTCACCCTGAATGATAAACAGGCTGGCAGATTCTTAAGGCACAAGTTGCCTTGGCTTTCTCAGGTTTTCATACACAGACTAAAGATCCTTCTAGCCTGGGACCATCACTTCCGATAGTTCAGTCCTTGCCCCTCAGGTGTTTCCAGATATGTCGTTGCAGGGAAAGTGAGGTAGCCCCATGATGTCACTGTCCCCCTTTTATATCTTCTTCCCACCTGCTGGAAAACTCTTGCTGTGACCTGGGTCAAACAGTCCCCATTGTGCAGTGTTAGCTCGGAGAGGTTTCTATTGTACACAGTTCCTGGGGTAATCCTTATGCTTGTGTGCATTTCCTCAATAAGCCATTAACATTGTTTGCCTTTTTACTGTTGTTCCTGCAAGGCTGCTTATGGGTGTTTTCAACCTCACAACATGTTTCAGTAACACATACATAGTCAAACTTCATAACTGCCCATACAATGATAACACATACAATCCAATAAGATATTAATATCTAGCCGAACAAGACTTTTAGAATGATACCTCACCAGGCATACTTTGTGCAAAACATATCCTAATTACATGACAGTGGTGACCTGCACTTGTCTGCTATGCATCTTCATGGAATAGGGTTGGCTGATCCCTGGCCCTTAAAGGAGCAGATGGCCCTGTACTCTGTACCAGTTCAACTGCATGCTATTTGTTCCATTGCAAATACTCAAAGATGTAATCAGTAGGCTTAATATTCAGACTGATAGGTGTGAACTTCTGCCAGGTGATGACATTTAAATCCCTTACATCTATATCAATGAGACACTAGTTCTTCTATTTACTTTGGTCACGTAGGTGCTCCCTGTCAGAAAACTGGCAAATGACAGGTGCTCCCTGTCAAATGAAATTGTGTTAAATGTTATCGAAACCACCAGCATTTTTAATCAAGCAGCCCTTTTGGCTGCTTTCTGTCAGCTCCCCCTGATGAAAGGATCACTTACCCTGATGCAGAATAAATCAGACTGTACTAAAACCTTGAAAATGATAAATCTTGCAGAAATGAGCAATCAGACTTGTTTGAAAATGGAAGGTGTTTGACACATGATTGTTTTTTAGATTAAAATGGTTTCTTTTTTAATCTGCACCAAACCTCCCAGTACTAAATTAACCCCCTCCCCCCAGTTGTCAGTCATCATTGGGGGGAGGACATTTCTTACCATGCTACTGCTACTGCTGCCGATTTTCCTGAAAACATATGATTCATTAGCTTTAAACATCATTAATGTGATTACTTTAAAGGATGTTGCCAGGAGAAGCAGGCATCAAATGTGGCCTATATTTTTTCTTATGGCTGGTTCCAAATTCTACTCATGTCTGTTTCTAAAACAAATGGTTCAGTGTTGCTTGTTTCATTTAAAAATAAGCTACCAATGTTCTGTTTACATTGTTTTTTCCAGAGTATATTATCCAGCAGTCGCTCAGCTACCATCATGTTGCCCACTTAATTGCTTTTGTTAGCGCCTTCACCTTTTTCTTAGAATGCTGTGTGACCAAATACTATACTCAGTCATCACCTTCTGCAGTTTGAGCTGGAGCCCCCTCCCCCCGTTGCAATGAGGGCCACGTTTTAACTTCAATGGCACTTAATTAAACATGTGCTTAAATGAAGTATGTGTTTAAGTATGTTGCTGTATAGGGATTGATTTAGCCACCTGCTTAAATGCTTTGCTGAATCAGGCCTTAACAGGTAATGGAGGCTTTGCGAACAGGAGCTGCAAACAGGGGAGTTTGAGAGGAATTGCTCCAGGTAAAGCAGGAGCAAATACAGGACCCTTGGGGTAAGTGGCTGTCTGTAGTGTGTGTTTGGGGGTACTTGTGTATGTCTGTTTGTTCATTCATTTGTTTGTTTGCAGGACCGTGTGCTGTGGCTGGCAGTTGGAAGCTGTGAGCTTCTACACCAGGGGGCGGGGCTAATCAATCAGGCAGGCCAGGGCTTTATAAAGCAGTGAGCAAGCGACCAGGGAGCTTTGCAACCAGGAGCTGCAAACAGGGGAGTTTGAGAGGGAGTTTGGAAGGGGAGTGCGAAGGGGGCAAGCTATCCTTGCCCTTCCTAACTCCTTTAACCCAAACTAAAGGCAGAGGCAGAGCAACCAGGGGGCTGCAGACGGGGGAGTGAGTATCTGTTGTGGGGACAGTTTGACCGTGTGCTTGATTGTTTGATTGCCTGTTTGAATAGTGTGAATTGGGAATACTTTGTTCCAGACTCTTCTAAAAAGACAGTCAGTCAGCTGCGAACCAGCTGAGCAGCGAATAGCAGAGAAGCAAACAGGTGGAGTTAGCCTGGGAGTTCGCCTGAAGAGAGCCTACTGCGGCATCCCCCTTGCAGGTTCCCTGAGTAGCTTCTGCCACAAGTGAGGAAACTCTTCAAAGGAAGGGACTATGGATGCTGAGCGATCCGCTGTCGTGACCTGCACAGGATGTGCCATGTTTGTCTTTCTTCCACAGGATAGAAGCGACTTTGTCGGTATAAAGTGCAAGCTGATCTCCATATTGGAGGAGAAGATTCAAGGTCTGGAGAAATGAGTATCAACCCTGCGTTCCATAAAAGAAAATGAGGAGTTCCTGGATAGACGTCAGGATAGGCTTCAGCGGGCACAGTGTTCTGAGGATTCAGAGCAGGCTACGCAGCGGGGACAGAAGGCCAGTGAGGATAACTGGCGGCATGTGACCTCCAGAAGAGGAAAGAGTATGAGACAAGTCCATGTACCAGAAACGCATATTCAGATGAGCAACCGTTTTCATGTTCTCTCCAAAGGTACTAGTGCAGAGAGTGGAGTGAATCATAGGCGCCGACTCCGTGGGTGCTCCGGGGCTGGAGCACCCATGGAGAAAAATTGGTGGGTGCTCTGCACCCACCGGCAACTCCCCGCCCCGGACCCGTGGGAAACTTACTGGGAGACGTTGCGGGGGCCCCGCCCCCGACGCTGGGCAAAATGGCGTCGGGGGCGGGGCCCCGCAACGTCACTCGGGGGCGGGGCCCCGCAACGTCACCCGGCGTCGGGGGCGGGGCCCCGCAACGTCACCCGGCGTCGGGTGACAGCACCCACGGGCGGGGCCGGAAGTCGGTCCCTATGGAGTGAATGATACATCTGAGGGAACAGAGCAGAAGGAGACTCCACTGACTGGAAAGCATGAGATGCACAGCCCTAGGGATGGGGGTTCCACGACCACCACTCCCAAGAGGAGGAGGAGGGCGGTGGTGGTCGGGGACTCTCTCCTCAGGGGGACTGAGTCATCTATCTGCCGCCCTGACCGGGAAAACCGAGAGGTGTGCTGCTTGCCAGGGGCTCGGATTCATGATGTGACAGAGAGACTGCCGAGACTCATCAATCCCTCAGATCACTACCCCTTCCTGCTTCTCCACATGGGCACCAATGATACTGCCAAGAATGACCTTGAGCATATTACTGCAGACTACGTGGCTCTGGGAAGAAGGATAAAGGAGTTTGAGGCGCAAGTGGTGTTCTCGTCCATTCTCCCTGTGGCAGGAAAAGGCCGGGGTAGAGACCGTCGAATCGTGGAAATCAACGAATGGCTACGCAGATGGTGTCGGAGAAAAGGGTTCGGATTCTTTGACCATGGGATGGTGTTCCAAGAAGAAGGAGTGCTAGGCAGAGATGGGCTCCACGTGACGAAGAGAGGGAAAAGCATCTTTGGAAGCAGGCTGGCTAACCTAGTGAGGAGGGCTTTAAACTAGGTTCACCGGGGGAAGGAGACCAAAGCCCCAAGGTAAGTGGGGAAGTGGGATACCGGGAGGAAGCACAAGTAGGTGAGTGCAAGAGGGGAGGGCTCCTGCCCCATACTGGGACAGCAGGACGATCGGTGAGTTATCTTAAATGACTATACACAAATGTAAGAAGCCTGGGGAACAAGCAGGGAGAAATGGAAGTCCTGGCACAGTCAAGGAATTATGATGTAATTGGAATAACAGAGACTTGGTGGGATAACTCACATGATTGGAGTACTGTCATGGATGGATATAAACTGTTCAGGAAGGATAGGCAGGGCAGAAAAGGTGGGGGAGTTGCGTTGTATGTAAGAGAGCAGTATGACTGCTCAGAGCTCCAGTATGAAACTGCAGAAAAACCTGAGAGTCTCTGGATTAAATTTAGAAGTGTGAGCAACAAGGGTAATGTCGTGGTGGGAGTCTGC
This sequence comes from Chelydra serpentina, assembly GCA_037349315.1. NCBI lineage: Eukaryota > Metazoa > Chordata > Testudines > Chelydridae > Chelydra > Chelydra serpentina. The sequence goes on from JBAIAC010000004.1 coordinate 143,114,010, forward strand.
TACAGACCAGGGGGATGAGGTGGACGAGGCTTTCTTCCAGCAACTAACAGAAGTTACTAGATCACAGGCCCTGGTTCTCATGGGTGACTTTAATCACCCCGATATCTGCTGGGAGAGCAATACAGCAGTCCACAGACAATCCAGGAAGTTTTTGGAAAGTGTAGGGGACAATTTCCTGGTGCAATTGCTGGAGGAACCAACTAGGGGAAAAGCTCTTCTTGACCTGCTGCTCACAAACAGGGAGGAAATAGTAGAGGAAGCAATAGTGGATGGGAACCTGGGAGGCAGTGACCATGAGATGGTCGAGTTCAGGATCCTGACACAAGGAAGAAAGGAGAGCAGTAGAATACAGAGCCTGGACTTCAGAAAAGCAGACTTCGACTCCCTCAGGGAACTGATGGGCAAGGTCCCCTGGGAGAATAACATGAGGGGGAAAGGAGTCGAGGAAAGCTGGCTATATTTTAAAGAATCCTTATTGAGGTTGCAGGAACAAACCATCCCGATGTGTAGAAAGAAAAGTAAATATGGCAGGCGACCAGCTTGGCTTAACAGTGAAATCCTTGCTCGTCTTAAACACAAAAAAGCAGCTTACAAGAAGTGTAAGATTGGACAAATGACCCGGGAGGCGTATAAAAATATTGTTCAGGCACGCAGGAGTGAAATTAGGAAGGCCAAATCACACTTGGAGTTGCAGCTAGCCGGAGATGTTAGGAGTAACAAGAAGGGTTTCTTCAGGTATGTGAGCAACAAGAAGAAAGTCAAGGAAAGTGTGGGCCCCTTGCTGAATGAGGGAGGGAACCTAGTGACAGAGGATGTGGAGAAAGCTAGTGTACTCAATGCTTTTTTTGCCTCTGTCTTCACAGACAAGGTCAGCTCCCAAGTGGCTGCACTCCACAGCACGGTATGGGGAGGAGGTGACCAGCCTTCTGTGGAGAAAGAAGTAGTTCGGGACTATTTAGAAAAGCTGGACGAACACAAGTCCATGGGGCCGGCTGCACTGCATCCGAGGGTGCTAAAGGAGTTGGCCGATGTGATTGCAGAGCCATTGGCCATTATCTTTGACAAATCATGGCAATCGGGGGAGGTCCCGGATGACTGGAAAAAGCTAATGTAGTGCCCATCTTTAAAAAAGGGAAGAAGGAAGATCTGGGGAACTACAGGCCAGTCAGTCTCACCTCAGTCCCTGGAAAAATCATGGAACAGGTCCTCAAGGAATCAATCCTGAACCACTTAAAGGAAGGGAAAGTGATCAGGAACAGTCAGCATGGATTCACCAAGGGCAAGTCATGCCAGACTAACCTAATTGCCTTCTATGATGAGATAACTGGCTCTCTGGATGAGGGGAAAGCAGTGGATGTGCTATTTCTTGACTTTAGCAAAGCTTTTGATACAGTCTCCCACAGTGTTCTTGCCAGCGAGTTAAAGAAGTATGGGCTGGATGAATGGACAGTAAGGTGGATAGAAAACTGTCTGGATGGTCTCGCTCAATGGGTAGTGATCAATGGCTCCATGTCTAGTTGGCAGCCGGTATCAAGTGGAGTGCCCCAAGGGTCGGTGCTGGGGCTGGTTTTGTTCAATATCTTTATCAACGATCTGGAGGATGGTGTGGACTGCACCCTTAGCAAGTTTGCAGATGACACTAAACTGGGAGGAGTGGTTGATATGCTGGAGGGTAGGGACAGGATACAGAAGGACCTAGACAAATTAGAGGCTTGGGCCAAAAGAAATCTGATGAGGTTCAACAAGGACAAGTGCAGAGTCCTGCACTTAGGGTGGAAGAATCCCATGCACTGCTACAGACTAGGGACCGAATGGCTGGGCAGCAGTTCTGCAGAAAAGGACCTAGGGGTTACAGTGGACGAAAAGCTGAATATGAGTCAACAGTGTGCCCTTGTTGCCAAGAAGGCTAACGGCATTTTGGGCTGTATAAGTAGGGGCATTTCCAGCAGATTGAGGGACGTGATTATTCCCCTCTATTCGGCACTGGTGAGGCCTCATTTGGAGTACTGTGTCCAGTTTTGGGCCCCACATTACAAGAAGGATGTGGATAAATTGGAAAGAGTCCAACGGAGGGCAACAAAAATGATTAGGGGGCTGGAGCACATGACTTATGAGGAGAGGCTGAGGGAACTGGGATTGTTTAGCCTGCAGAAGAGAAGAGTGAGGGGGGATTTGATAGCTGCTTTCAACTACCTAAAAGGGGGTTCCAAAGAGGATGGATCTAGACTGTTCTCAGTGGTAGAACATGACCGAACAAGGAGTAATTGTCTCAAGTTGCAGAGGGGGAGGTTTAGGTTGGATATTAGGAAAAACGTTTTCACTAATAGGGTGGTGAAGAACTGGAATGGGTTACCTAGGGAGGTGGTGGAATCTCCTTCCTTAGAGGTTTTTAAGGTCAGTCTTGACAAAGCCCTGGCTGGGATGATCTAGTTGGGGTTGGCCCTGCTTTGAGCAGGGGGTTGGACTAGATGACCTCCTGAGGTCCCTTCCAACCCTGAGATTCTATGATTCTATGATACACCATTCTGAGGATAGGACAAGAAGCAATGGGCTTAAATTGCAGCAAGAGAGATTTAGGCTGAACATTAGGAAAAACTTCCTGTCAGGGTGATTAATCACTGAAATAAATTGCCTAGGGAGGTTGTGGAATCGCCATCATTGGAGATTTTTAAGAGTAAGTTAGACAAACACCTGTCAGGAATAGACTAGATAATTAGTCCTGCCATGAGTGCAGGAGACTGGACTAGATGACCTCTCGAGGTCCCTTCCAGTTTGATGATTCTATGATTCGGTCAATGCAGGCCTCATAGGACTCTGACATTTTGTCCTCAGCTATGGACATGATGGCAGTTTCCCAAACTCACACAGAATTCCCACACCGTGCATAGACACAGCACACTTTGTTTTCCCTTCTCCTGTGCAGCAAGTCCTCCATACCTGATTCCCTAGGGATCCTTCATGTGGCTGCTCTCCCCTAGAGTTCCATCCTAGCCCTACTCCTCTACAGGTGATTTCTCCTCCTGCTTGTTGCCATTTGATGGTGGTGCTCCAGCAGACTACTGCTGTTCCTAGGCCACCCTTCTTGTTCTTGCCTTTTATTCATGGCTCCCGGCAGCCCTCTTTGATGGGTTTCTGAAACGGTGCCAACTGCTGTTTGTTCTTCTGTCTAAGGGTTTTTATACTGCTGCCCCACTGCTATAATGTCTGAGCCCCTTCCACATAAAATCAATTAGCAATTGAGATGTCCTTCATGGGATATATGGAGTATCTGGCTCTTCTCCCTTTTGGGGGGTATAAAAGCTCTGCTTGTCAAGGGTTCTGTTTTTCTTTTTGCTTTCTGTTTTAGAGGGTTAGGGTTGTGATTGTCGTTGGTGCTATGATGGAGAGGCTTTGTCAAAGGGGAAGGTTATGCAGCATTTCCTAAAGACAGTGAGACTCTGGGTAATGTTAGTCTCCTCTGGAAGTTTATTCCATAGCCCCCAAGAATGCTTTGTCTCCAACTTTCCCATGTGTCATCCTAGGCCTTGGGATATCAGTTTCACTTGCAGCTAAACCAAGTCCAGCACTCATTGCTGGCATCTGTTGTGAGCAACAAGTAACTCGCATAGTTTAAATATGGCCCTCCTTTGCAGGCCCGGCGCAAGCTTTTTTGCCGCCCTAGGCAGCGAAGAGGGGGGGAAAAAAATCTGACGCCACAGCAGAGGAGTGGCCGCCGAGAAGAGGAGGAGTCGCCGCCGAAATGCCACCACAGACCGAAGAGGGAAGAAGGAGTCGCCCCCAAATCCTGCCGCCCTAGGCGACCGCTTAGGGTAGCCTAGTGGAAGCGCCGGCCCTGCTCCTGTAATGTCTGCTGCTTAGCCTGTACTTCTCAAGGCTCTCTTAGGTTGCAGATGGTGCTGTGATGGCAGGAAATACCTGCAGCCTTTATTAACTTTATATTACCTCCAGTACTAGTGGATTTCATGTATACTGTGTGGCAGGAGTATAGGGTGCCATGTGCAGGTACATATATGCTACATCCAGAGGACTGTGGATCAGACCAGGGCAATACTGACTTCTTGGTTGAGCAGGGTCAACATAACCTCAGTTGCTTTCAGTAAACAGGGAGAGGAGTTTTTCCAAATGCTTTTGTAAACAACAGTTTTGGTTTGTAAGAAATGTTATTTAATTCCTGAAAGTAGGTTGGGGCAAGGAGATATTAACCACTTCAGGTAGCTTTCTTTTAAGTCAAGAACCACCAGAGAGAAAGAATCGGTTAAGAGTTATAAAATGCTGCCTTTGAGAATGAATTTGTGGTATGCAATGACTGAGCGAGCTGGTGACAGGCCCTCTAAGGAGAGAGTGATCTCTTAATCCAGAAGTGCTCAAGCAGCTGATGAGCACCTGAAGGATTCCATTACTGCATAATAGCAACAGAGACAAGAACCTGCCTTTCAAGCAGAGCCTGGGTTACAGTATGCTGTGTGGAGGAGCACTGTACCCAGCAGTCATTTTTAGGGGTATTGCATCTAAACGAGGCATAGTGGCTTTAAGGATCCTAGGGAAGCATGGCCAGTGCGGTCCCTGCTACATCCTTTTACAAGGTGCAGAAGTAGAAACCCTGGCTACCACCTCTTCTGGTAAATGTCATGATGTGTGAGGCCATGACTGGGTTGTTTTGGGGAGGAAATGTTTGTATTAGCCTGGAAAGTTTTGCGCTCTCTGAGTACAAGGAGTGGGATTCTGTCTAGCTGCTTCAATGTTGTAAGGTGTGGGGAGCCTCTTTGCACCCCTGCACAAGGTCAAACCCAATTTCATTCGTTAGCTACTACCTGCTGTAACAACTGTGCTTACTTTTCCATACGTTTGCTTCTTCCAGCTTGAGTCCCACTGTTCGTATTGCAGAGGTATCAGTACCAGTGTGTGTGTCTATTAAGAAAAAGTGAATTCCTTACCTGTGAATTTGTTTGCTTCAGGATTCAGTGTGCATTTATCCCAACCAGGCTGTGTAATGAGTTATTGATTCCTGCCTCTGGCCATTCTCTTTGTAAGGTACACAATTAAGGAACCCATTCAGTGAACAGGCAGAGTTGAGAGTAATTATACAGCTGCTTTTTAATGCTGAAAATTATCTCTATTGTGTGGACTATATCCATGCTGTTAATGGCTGTGGGAATAACAAATGTGATAGCAGTAAGCAGTAAGATGTGCTAAACAACATGTGTTTCAGGGAGAGCAGTGAACATCCTGAGAACACTGAGTGAAATTCCCCCTCACTGAGGAGGACAGCGAAAAGCCTCTGCATTCCTGATCCTGCTTAAGTCGTGTTTTGAGCAACCTATTTGGAGGGCTGACGTTGGACTCTTGCGATGACCAGGGCTTGGGCTGGTCCTTTGCTCATGGATGAATTTTACCTGCTCTGAGGAACAAACCCAAAGGTTGAGTGGATTCAACCAGCCAAACAGCATTGGGCCAATCTCAGAAATCTTGTAGATTTGTCTAGGTTTGGAGAAGCCAAAGTTTCCCTAAATTATGGATGCTTGTCCAGAGCACATCTCAAATTCTGAGGCTAGGTGTCAAAGTAAACCAACTGAAATGCAGTAGTTAACCTTAAGAAACTACCAGTGTAGTGCAGAAGAGGGGAAACGTGTATTTCTGGTCTGAGATGGAGCCTGATTAGGAGTGGGAGGGAAGTGGTTTAACTCACATTATTGTAATGATGCTTAAATTGCACTACTGACTTCTTTGTCCCCAATCTTAAATAATGTTAATGAAAGAGGTATTCCAACATGAGTCTCTGGGCAGAATGAAAAGCATCCCTGTATCACTTGCATTCTCACAATGTAGCATGCAGAATTCCATCTCCTTGAATGAGCTGTTGAAATGAAGTTTTCTACTTTTTAGCTAAAGTCGAGCAAAACCCATGACAAGGCAGGTGAAAGGTGTGAAAAAAAATTAAAATAAAGTAAATAGACATTTTCAGCAATCAAAAAATCCTGAGGGATGAGGTGGTTCTTATAATTTTATTTATCCAAGCCAGTTCACTTACTCCTATCACAAGGTCCAAACAGCCTCTGCCTGAGCATTTGAGTGCTGCTACAACATTAAGATGAGTTAGACAAGAAAACGTGTTACCTCTGTGTATATATATGGCCTGATTCTGTGGGGTCCTGGGCACCTCTGGACTTCTATGGGAGTAGAGGGGTCCTGAGCACCTCGTGAGATCAGGCCCTTCCTGGGGAATTTATAACTCCTAGCATGGTGTATGTAACACAAATGAAACTGTCTGGGTAGCAGTGAAAGTCCTAAAGCGATTTCTTTATAGTGTGTAACAAAAGTACTAAGAAAGCAAATTCACAGGAAAATAGTACAGTGCTACCAAATATTCTCTTATCTGAACTACTGCCAGGTAATGGAACAGTTTACAAACTGGAACAATTTACAAAGGGGTCATGGCGAATTGTCCATCACTCACAATTTTTAAATCAAGATTGGATGTTTTTCTAAAAGACATGATCTAGGAATGATTTTGGGGAAGTTCTGTAGCCTGTGCTGTACAGCAGTTCAGACTAGAGGATCACAATGGTTCCTTGTGGCCTTTATGAATCTATGAATGTGAAAGAAGGAACTTCAAATAATATTGACTGTAGTCTGTATTGATTTACATTCAATATACAGTACCGTGTGTGATAAATGAAGGAGGCGGGGAATAGCTCCCTTTTATGGACACCCAGCCAGCCAGTAGCTATAAAATCCCTCTTAGTAGCTGTTCGCTAATTGCTCTACCTGTAAAGGGTTAAAAAGTCTCCAATGCTATGCATAGGTAAAAGAAAGTGAGTGGGCACCTGGCCAAAAGAGCCAATGGAAAGACTAGAACTTTTTAATATTGAAACAAGACTCTCCTTTTGTCTGTCTATTGTTTTCTCCCTGGGTGAGGAGGACAGGGCAGAGCTATGCCATAAGAAACTTGGGCTAGGTATGAAAAAATCATCAGTATCATACCTAGAAACTACTCATTTAAAACCCCAGATATGTAAGTAGATCAGGAAATGTCTAGGAAGACGTGATGAGGTTTATTCTTTATATTTTGTTATGGATTGTGGCTTCCTTAACCCCCAGTTGCTTTTGTTTTGCTTGTATCCTTTAAGCTGGACCTCAAGAAAACTATTCTTGATGCTTAATCCTTGTAGTTACTCTTTTAAAATCTAGCAATAACCTGAGTTCCCAGATGTATTTTCTTTCCTTTTTTTAATTAATAAAATTTACCTTTTTTAAGAACAGAATTGGATTTTTGTGTCTTAAGAGGTTTGTGCACATTTTGTTTAATTAGCTGGTGGCAATAGCTGATTTCCTTTTCTCCTTCTTCTCAGCTCTTCCCCAGAGGAGGGGGGGGTGAAAGGGCTTGAGGGTACCCCACACGAAGGAATTCCCAAGTGCACCTTCCTTGGCTCTCAAAGGGGTTCTGCACTTGGGGGATGGTAGCATCTACCAATCCAAGGTCAGAAAAAAACTGTAACCGTGGGAGTTTAGTGGCCAGTATTAATTTTGAGAATCCTTGCGTGCCTCCACTTTCTGCACTCAAAGTGCCAGAGTGGGGAATTAGCCTTGACAGCATGTGCGACCCCAGTGGCTCTTTAAGGGCCAAAAAGGAGGCTCCTTTTTATGCACAATCGTGTCTCCATTTGTATATATAATGACCATGGCTGTACATGTAAATCAGGTATTTACAGAAGCAAACAGCCAGTTAAGTGCCAAAATGGTAATTTGTAGTGACAAATACCATAATTTGTGTGAGCAATCATAGCAACTGGGTGCAGAACTATGTGTAACTGCACACACAAATGGACCTCTACAAAACGTAGTCTTTAGTGGGGACTTCTGATGCTGAGTATGAAGGAAAGAAGAAAAAGCAAAGTGGCTATTACAAATAAACACATTTTATTTATTCATTCATGCACTGGTTTTCATTGTTAGACTTATCCAGCTGGTCAGAATTTGTGGGTGAGTGTGAGTTTATGGGCATTCAGTTTAATACTCTTAACTATGATGATGCAAGCAGCATAATCTTGGGATGAACTCCTCACCCCCACCAGAGCCTCTTCATGCTAGGTGAAAGAGCCAGAGCAGTATAAAGAGGCTCTAAAAGTCTGTTTTAACTGAGGGAGAATTCCCTGGAGGCAGGCACTCCAAATGACAGCCAGGGAGTGCCTTTTAAGGACCCCCTCACAAGTGCTGGGGCATTTTTGGGTGGGGCTAGGGGAAGGAGAGGCCTGCCAGGGGCAAGGCCACACCACTGCAGAGATCCTGAGCAATGCTGCAGCCCATAAAGCAATCCCAGGAAGGCTGCTGTAACTTTGAGAGGCCCCTAGGGCTGTCCAAGTTATGCTGGGGGGCCTCTCCAGACCCTAGAGCAGCCCAGAATCGGGGAGAACAACATAGGTGGCAAAGTTACAATAGCCCCCTGCTTCCCCCAGCTTGAAAGTTGAATGTTGCCCTTGGTTTTTAGTTATTTCTGCACTACTGGAAACAATGGATTTTAATGCCGAAGCCCACAATTTACGGCAACATTCCTCCACAGCTGCAGTGCAGAACAATACTTTTTAACGGTCACTACAACATGTGTTTGAATATACCAAAAATTTAAACTAGAAAGGAGTACGTATTGTCCTTCCAAAAGTCTTGCTGTGGATACAACTGTTCTGTTGGAATGTTCTTTATTCTCTCGTTAGCTGGGTATAGAAGGACCACAGCAATAACCATCTCCATGTCAGGGTCCGCACACTGCTCAGCCTCTCAGAAATCAGGAAAACTGTCCCTAAGAAAGTGAGGGCGATTTTAATTGGCCTTGACCTACAAAGGGATTTTCAACACAAGACCACACGCTGTTACAGGAAAAGGGCCCCTTTTTGTGTTTTTGCTTTTAAAATGAATCCTGGCCTTTCCGGAGGTTGTACCCACTGCTGGAGGAGAGAATGAGGGGGCTTTCCAATTAGATATTGGGAAGGGGTTGAGTGTTGTGCAACAACACAGAAATCAGAAATGTTAGGGCTTGTTTTTGTTTCATTTTTAACATCCCCACACCATTTTCACCTAAAGCAATCTCATAAACCAAAAGCCTCTCTGTATGATTTAGCTCATAAGTAGCATGTGTGGGGCTTCAAGTGGTGGATCTCACTCCTGGGTATTCCACAAACTGGGGGGAAATCCTAGGCCCCTCCCCAATCAGTGGGAGTTTTGCTCTGGACTTCAATGGAGCCGAGATTTCCCCCCCTGAAGTTATTTAAAACAAATCAACAGTTATTTTATACTATTTACAAGGTACTTTCCCACTTTCACTCGAGGCTCTCTCTGCTGCTATTGGCTCGTTGTCATACAGTACAGCTAAACACTAGATTTCTTCATGGAAACAAGAGTGTACAGTAAATGCTGGGCAGTGTTGTGTAAAGGAACTGCTTTAAAACTCTCATTATAGGCCCCTGCTGGGTGTCAGAAGCATTATCCAAAAGTTGATCTCAAAATATTTAAAATATTATTAGTCCTCTTTGTGTTTGGCCTGGCAGTTCTACTTCAGCCATGCTGTACTATAAACTAAAGGCCTGACCCTGCAATTTTCAGGAAATTCCTGGGAAGCTCTGAAGTCCCTCAAGTACTATGGAAAGCTGTGGGTGTCAAGAGCACTCAGTTACCATTAAGGTGGGGCTCAGTACCCTTTAGGATGAGGCTCTAAGAGTTCCTCTGGACACAACAGGCAAAAGAAGCCTCCCGCTGTGCTGAATGTGAAGATAGGGTTGTCAGGCATCTGCTTTTCGACTGTAATGCCCGGTCAAAAAGGGACTGTGGTGGCTCCGGTTGGCACTGCTGAGAGGCCGTTAAAAGTCCGGTCGGCGGCACAGTGGCTCCCAGAAGCAGACGCCAGGTCCCTGCAGCCCCTAGGCTCTGGGGCGGCTAGGGAAGCTCCTTGCGCTGCCCTCATCCTGAGGGTTCCCGGCTCCGCAGTTCCCATTGGCCAGGAACCATGACCAATGGGAGCTGGGGGAGGGAGCGCACATCGTGCAGAGCTGCCTGGCTGTCCATACACCTAGAGGCCATAGGCAGCCACTTCCTCAGAGCCATGGTAAGCACTGCCAGGACTCCACACTCCTACATGCCAAACCCCTCATCCCCAGCTGGAGCCCTCATACCCCCCTGCACCCCAACCCTCTGGCCCAGCCTGGAGCCCCATTCCTGCACCCTAAACCCCTCATCCCCAGCCCCATCCCAGAGCCTGAACCCCCATCCCAGAGCCCATACCCCCCTCCTGCACCCCAAACCCTTGCCCCAGCCTGGTGAAAGAGTGAGCGATGTGCGGGGGGGGGGGGAGGGGGAAGGGGTGGGGGGCGAATGGAGCAAATGTGGGGCGGGGCCTTGGAGAAGGGGCAGGGCAGGGAAAGGGTGTTCAGTTTTGTGTGATTAGAAAGTTGGCAACCCTATGTCAGCAGCAGCTCTTGACAAGTTGAGGTTAGTATTTGTATGCAACTATTGCTCCTTGTTCTTTCTTGACTCAATAATATTCTCCAGAGCAGCTGGCTGGGATTTGTGCAGCTAGCCTTGGTCTGGTAGAGCTGTCTCATTCAGTTCTACAGAAAAAATAATAATGAAAAAGGTCTTTTGTTGTCCTGGGAATTGTTTTTCAGAATTTGGCAAATTTACAGCCTTTTTACAATACACAAAAAAATAGACTCCCAACAGTTCTGACATTGCTCTGGATGGCCCACTTCTGCCACATGTCTGGAAATCAACATCTCATCGGCGACAGCACAGACAATGAATTTATACAGAGAGAGAGGAGAAACAGGGCTCTGTTTCAAGACCTAAAGAAAAGCCTTTGTGCTGCAAGTCCCAGAGATGCTGCAATGAATTAGAAGACCATGCATTATAGAAAAGGGTCAAATGCTGGTCCCAGGCATCTCTTGAAAATCATTACCAGAGGACTGAAGTACTTTTCAAAATGAAGTCTGCCTGTGGTTCATTAAGTTACTTCACAGGGCAGCCTTCTTGTTCCTATTGTTCTCTTTGATATTTACTGTAGATGATATTTTATCCTAATGGAGCCTCCTGATTTTAGCAGAGGGATCCAGAACCATCAGCTAATACAAAAAAATACAGTACTTAACTAGTAAAGAATGTAGGACCCTTATGTTGCATAGTACAGTACTTTTCTCCACAAGTAGTCCTGCTGAAACCCATAATTGTGGAAGAAGGTACTATGCAGCATCAATAAGGGTAATGTAAGCTGGCCCACAGCAAAAAAAAAATAATCCAATACCTTTAGGAAACATACAGTCAGACATGGCAAGCATGATTTGTTACTGTATATCCTTTATTCCCCCTTCCCCTAACTCTCAGCCTGTTTCATCCTTAAGTATTCTACAGCACCAGCCCTGCAAACAATTATGTGTGAGTAAATTTACACACATGAATAACCTCAGAGGGGTTCTGCACAAGTGTAAAGGTCCATTCACGTGAATCCAATTGCAGGGTTGAGGTGTTGCATTGTAAACTCTGGGGCAAGGTACCATTTTTAATCTGTCTCTGAAGTAGCTAGCACACTTGGGTTCTGTATAAATACTACTACGTAGGATTTCTTAGTTCTTACAAACTTTGCCTTTAAAGTATTTTATAAATATTAAAGGGATACCCTCAACTTATTTCATCTCCACCCAGTGGCATGCGCAGGAATTTAAATTTGAGCCCTTTTGGAAGGGCATGTTAAACACACAAATGAAAGGTGAGTGAGACTCCCCCCTCCCCTCCTCCCCTGATCTCTCAGGATGCCTCTGGCAGGAATGCCCAGCAGCAAGGAGGCAGTGGCACACTCGGTGTCCCTGCAGTCAGGGCCGGCTCCAGGCACCAGCCTACCAAGCACGTGCTTGGGGCGGCGCCTGGAGGGAGGCGGTGCTCAGGGTTTTTTTTTTTTTTTTTTTTTTTTTTAAACATACTGTGCCCCGCGGCGCTCCGGGAGAGTGGGGCAGCACCCGGGGCTCGTTGCCCTCTGGCTCGCCGCCCACCCCGCGGCGCTCCGGCCGTCTGGGAGAGCGGGACTGCGGCCGGGCTTGGCGCCCACCCCGCGGCGCTCCGGCTGCCTGGGAGAGCGGGACTGTGGCCGGGCTCGGTGCCCACCCCGCGGTGCTCCGGCCACCTGGGAGAGCGGGACTGCGGCCGGGCTTGGCGCCCACCCCGCGGCGCTCCGGCCACCTGGGAGAGCGGGACTGCGGCCGGGCTCGGTGCCCACCCCGCGGCGCTCCGGCCGCCTGGGAGAGCGGGACTGCGGCCGGGCTCGGTGCCCACCCCGCGGCGCTCCGGCTGCCTGGGAGAGCGGGACTGCGGCCGGGCTCAGTGCCCACCCCGCGGCGCTCCGGCCACCTGGGAGAGCGGGACTGCGGCCGGGCTCGGTGCCCACCCCGCGGCGCTCCGGCCGCCTGGGAGAGCGGGACTGCGGCCGGGCTCGGTGCCCACCCCGCGGCGCTCCGGCCGCCTGGGAGAGCGGGACTGCGGCCGGGCTCGGTGCCCACCCCGCGGCGCTCCGGCCGCCTGGGAGAGCGGGACTGCGGCCGGGCTCGGTGCCCTCCCCTCTGGCACCCCGGCCGGGGCAGCGGGGCCTGCTGCGGGCCTGCCGCACTCCCTGGCTGGGGCAGCGGGGCCTGTCGCGCTCCCCGCTGGCCCCCTGGCCAGGGGAGGGGGCGGCGGGCGGCTTTTTTGCCTGGGACGGCAAAAAAGCCAGAGCCGGCCCTGCCTACAGTTCAGGGAGGGAGGAAGCAGCAGGGAGGCTGACTGAGCTTCTCCGCCACCTTCACTCCTACCCTTACCACTGCTGCTTCTCCTTCCCTGCTACTGGAGTCCCAGTGGCTGCTGCCTGCTTTGCAGACTGCTCACTGGTCAGGGGGAGCAGGCAGAGGTCAACAGGTGGAACTCCAGCAGCAAGGAAGAAGCAGTAGCTGTAAGCATGTGGGGAGGAACAGTTTCCCTCCCTGGGTTGCCAGGAGGCACAGAGATTTGGGGGTTGGGCTTGCCCTTGCTTGCTCATGCTGGTAGATGCACCTGTTTCTACCTGAAGACTTTGTGCACACTATTGTTAGTGCACCTTGTAACTGAAAGAGACTGAAGAAAAACAACTCTATTTTTCAATTTTTAGGCTTTGTGCATTTGGCAGGACCCTGTGTATAGTTCTATTGTTTTGTTGATAATCAGTGTGTAACCCCCTGGTCTGTGTGTTACATGTGCCTGATCAACAGGGAATAGGAGTCTGTTACAGACCCAGCTACAAAGCGTGGCTCTTTATCAGTAGAGATTCAGTGCTTTCGTAACACCGACAGACCCGGTCATTGGGCAAGTTTGAATCTGGGATCTCTGGACCTTAGTACATGAGCCTCTACTGCATGAGCTAAAAGCCAAGCCTTATGCCTGTTAGCTAAGTCTGTAGAGCAGACTCATCTCTCTCTCTTGCTCTCAAACAGAACACCACACCAGGAGGTGTGTGGGTTACACTTTCAGCTCTCGATGCCCCTGTTGCAGTCCACTCCCTACTGTCAGCCATCATTTAAGTGGTGGCAATAATAGACTTCCATCCCTCTAGATTTAGAAAAATAAAAATAGGGATGCATAACCCACACCCACCAGTGGGTTACAGGTGACTCCCAGACCCAGACACTTAGTATGATGATATCACTCTCTGCATGTTAGTCCTTGGGTCCAGTAACAGCTGCAGTGAAACTGAAGAAGCAAGCAGGCATTTACAGAGAGGGAAGAAAGGGTTGGGGGAGGATTGGTAGGCCTGAATATGCTTGCTGGTTTTTTCTCTTAGACCTACTAGCCCTCTGCTGCTTAAAAGCCCATTGTAATTCCCATCAGCAGGAAAGCAGAAAAACACTTACAATTTAAAAAAAATTAAATGTAGCTGTTATTAAAGAGTTCCCTGTTAAAGAGGCTGAATTCTTTCCAGTGTCAATCCTCACAACACTCCCAGGAGGTTGGTAAATAGTTACTCCAGTTTCAATGGGAAATTGACAGACAGAGAGGTTAAGTGACTTACCCAATGACAGAGGGTCCTGTGGCACCTTATAGAGCTTCAGTTCATTTGCAAATTTGACACCATCAGCTCAGGACTAAACAAAGACTATGAATGGCTAGCCAACTACAAAAGCAGTTTCTCCTCCTTTGGTGTTCACACCTCAACTGCTAGAAGAGGGCCTCACCCTCCCTGATTAGCTTACCTCGTTATCTCTAGCCTGAATCTTCCCTGCACATTTATATCTGCCCCTGGACATTTCCACTGCTTGCATCCGAAGAAGTAGGCATTGACCCATGAAAGCTTATGCTTCAATACCTCTGTTAGTCTATAAGGTGCCACAGGACCCTTTGTCGCTTCTGCAGATCCAGACTAACACGGCTACCCCTCTGATACTTGTTACCTAATGACAGAGAGGGCTCTAGTAGCACAGCAAGTATTAGCACTCAGCAGTTTCTGAATCCCAATCCTGTGCTAACAAAGAAACCATCCCTGAAGGGTTAATAAAAGGTCAGCAGGAAAATCAAAAGAAATCCTTATTAGCAGTGAAGTGAAAGCACCTGGAGTAGAGCAATTTCCTCCTGCCCAGTATCCAGCACATCCAGAAGGCAAGAGAAGTTACCCTGCAGCAGAGCATAAGTAGTGAGAGCTGGCAAAGGAGAAAGCAGGCAGGGGCTGCACTCTTGGTGCCTAGGAATGCCCGAAAGTATGCCCTTAACAAAACTACAGCTTACATGTCTTCTGCCTGCCCTGTTCCATGTTGTTGAAGAAAGATATTCTCAGAGCTGCTTTCTATATTCTTATTTCCGCAAGCCAGACAGGACTAGAGAGGGTACTATCACTGTGTTCAGAGCCCACGTATGCTGGCTTTCCTGAAGTCTGGGCTATTGCCATCCAGAGACTATTCAGCTTTTTCCTCTCACATGATGAGACTAAGAAGAAGAAAAACTATACATTGCAATGACGATAGAAACCCAAGTGTTCTTAACACCTCTCTCTATCATACAAACACATGTAGAAATAGCTATTTTAACCAGGTCAGAACTCTTCCAGGAAAGAGATGTTTCCTGTTTCAAGCTCACCTGATGCAGGTGCATTGTCAGGAAACTGAGGCAAATGCTGTTATCATAACAAATATAAATGATCCAGTGTCTTTTTGAGTGCCATCCATCTTTGCCAAGTAAAAAAGTAGCTACTGACTCTTCAGTCTTAAGAAATTAATATTTTGGCACTTCCACCTTATAGCATTGTGCCTAATCTTAGGCCTTCACTTCGGAGACAGGCATCTCCCAGCTGACACTACTGCCACAGAGATAAGTGAGACACTTTACACCTTTTATTTCTCTCCAAAGGCTCAAGCCCATATCTAGAAAAGTATAAAATATCTTCACTCCAACATCTAACAACACGAGATGAATTCTATCTACTACAGAGATTGTTACATTCTGACTAAGAATACACTCACTAAACAAATACATCATGTTCAATGATATCAAGACAGATATGGTTTCTGCCGGACCCTGCTGGAATAAATCTTTCCTATCTTCAAACCCTTTGTGGCTGAGAGTTTTGAAAAAGCAGGCAAAGAAGTCAGTGCTGAATCAGAATCATTAAGTCAAATTACCACACCAGGCTCAAATCCAAACAGCAGCCAGGTCCTACTTTGCACCAGAGATGGATGGGTATTAATGTATAGTCCCTCTTTTTTCTTTCTCTCACAGACTGCTTGTGGTTTCTTGCTGCATGCCATAGACTAGCTTTCAAGAGTGCCTTTAAACTACTACTTCCAGTAGACCCCCAACAGTTGGGATGTGTCTGGAGTTAGGGTGATAGTGAGCAGAGACGGGCTTTATTCATTCTAACTTTTTGAGCTGTTTTTTCCGACGGATAAAAAAGCTCTAGATTTGTTCACTGCCTGAAAGCAAGCAACGTGTTTAGGCCAAGTTCAATGTATTATTAATAATCATTGCTGTTATTAATTATTGTGGAGAGACAAAAGTGTGCTCTGTGTTGCATGGAACAGAAAGGAAGGGACACTCTCCCTGCCTCAGGTACCTGAAATGCTCCCTTGCACGTCTGCATATGACAGAACATAAATCTGCAGATCCCAGTGGGAGCATGGAGGAGGAGAATGCCAGCCAGGTGCATTCTCCACAGGGTGTCTGTGGGATTTAGGCTGGGCTGGAAGCAGTAGGGTCACTATCCAGAGATTTCTCCCTTCCCTAGGCAGCAGATATCCACGCCTACAAGCAGAAGCTCACTCCACCTCCACAGCTGCACGTAAGCCACCCTTTCTCCCACAATGGGGGTTTTGCTTAATGGTAGATTGTCAGGAAAGGGGAGCAGAACAGCAGTGTGGACAGACTGCAGGGGCCTGCAGCTAAGAATCTCGCCCACACAGGAGGAGGAGAAGCCAAACCACTGACGGGTGCTAACAATCCTGAATTTCAATTTCTGCGCGATTGACTTACTCCAATACATTTGGCAGATTAATCAATATTTTTGTTCCAGGTTCAGACCAGAGCCCCTTTTAGAAAATAAATTCTGAGCCGGGTAGCATTGCTAACTAACTGAACTATTAAGTGACTGTTGCTACCCATCAGAGTCTAGGCCTACTGTGCTATCTTCCACCTCTTATTTTCTCTATATGATATAGGGTTAGGAAGTGTATGGATTTAAGAATCCCAGGGCCCAAATCTTCAAATATGAGTGTCTGAATCTAAGTTCCAAAATCCGTATGTAGGCGCCTAAGGAACTGGCCTGATTTTTAAAAAGTTCTGAACACTCAGTGGCTCCTCTTGACATCAGTGGGTGCTGCTGGGTGCTCAGCACTCCTGAAAATCAGGCCACTTATTTAGGTGCCTAAATAGGGATCTAGGAACCTAGCTTTAGACATCCATATCTGAAGATTTGGACCCTGGGATTCTTAAATCCATATACTTCCTCAATCTATACCACATGTGGAAGGTAATACAGTGGTCTAATGCACTAAGATTTCACCTCTACGCTCTTCAAATTTTGCTTGTGGTTAGAAGTGAAAATGAGTTTTGTTGCCCTAATCTTAGTCACCTATTGGTCCTCATTATAAGACCAGCCTGACAAAATTCCACCTGATGGACAGTGGAGTTTAAAAATAGGTCCAGGATTGGAATAGCACAGTGTGATTAGGTCAGGACTGACGTACATGGGCTTCTTCGGGAACGTGAATATATGCTGGTGTTTCTCTAGTTAAACTGTATAACCAAACAATCCTTTCTTATTTTCTTGTCTGTAAGAGCTTGTAAAGTTGTCGAGTTAAACCCCCATAATAATAAAAGCCTCAAAAAAGTGTAAAGCCCCATCCTGGGCAGAAATTACCTCCCTCTGACAGAGACCTGAGGTATTGTTACACTTGTAAAACCTGACACATCAATGAAGTATTATTGAACTGGTGCCACTGACCAGTATTTTCATCTTCTGTTTTGTGTGATTGTATTTTCTGAAGAGTGCTGACAGTGCTGCTACTTCAGAAAATAACTTTGCATTAGATGGGTTTTTCCCCTTTTTTGTAACCTTGGTGATAATTAAGTGTCTCATTCTCACAATGCGAAATGTGAAACATGACTTGGCCCTGCTGGCCTGTCTGTTGATTTATGGGTCAAGTCTCTGGTTATTACAGACAACATTTAAAAGTATCTGATTAAGAAGCCCTGCTGATTTAAGGATCTCACAAAAATGTGTGCCTAATGAATTATCTACAGATAATAATTCAAATTGTCCCTTGATGAGTCATATCACCTTCCTTTATTAAATTATCATTTCAGGAGTCTAACAAGGGCAATATAAAATGTTGAGATGAGGCATTAGCAATGTATGCAACACATCAAGAGAGGCACACAACTAAAGGAGAACACTGTAATTTTGGAGGAGGAGCCAGCTAGTATTTGGCCCAACCTAAAAAAAAACAACAAGTTTTAAAAGAGGAGCCTGTAGAATAGAGGCTTCAATTGGGCCAGGAGAAGTAATGAGCCAAATACTCAAAGCTGTTGCACCAGCCATGAATGTTGGTCAATATTCACCATTCCGTTCCTTATGCAACTGAATAGCTTGGTAACTTTTTTGACCCCAGCTGCACTTTGGGCTGAGGTTTTCATTGACTTGTCTATGATGCCCAGGTCCCAGTATAAAAAGATGGCAATCATAAATCCTGTTCAGGCAGAACTAGTGCATTTTGGGTACTGCTAGTGTTAAGCTATGCATTGTACTATTTATTTATGAGATAACAAAACATGACCCAAATCTGTATGTGTATTTTTTCTAGGAATGTTAGGAAATTGCTAGGAACACAGTACTTTCTCAAAAACTCAGAGTTGATATGTCCTCCTCGTGACTCCTGAGTTTTCAGGGTCAGAAGCTTAGAGCTCAGGGTAGTTGGTGCATGCTTCTCGGATCCATTCCCTCCTGAACAAACCTTCCCTCTGTCAGTTTACTCATGCTGCTGGTCTGAGTAATCTGTACAGACAGCTAGTCTGGACTGTTTGAGCAGGGCTGGCTCTGGCTTTTTTGCCGCTCCAGGCAAAAAATGTGCTGCCCTAAGACTGCCCTAAGACTGGCCTAAATGTGCTGCCCTAAGACTGGCCTAAGTTCTGCCCCTTACAATGTGCCACCCCAAGCATGTGCTTCCTAGGCTGGTGCCTAGAGCCAGTCCTGTGTTTGAGACTTTTTGTCTGGCAACAATTTGTTGCAGTCTATAATACTGCTTTTCCTGGTGCCACCGAGTACAAACAAGGGTGACAGAATCAGGCCTCATGTGATCTGAAGCACTTATCAGTTGGTCTGTTTACAGAATACATTAAAAGGTGTTTGTGGGTTATTTTTTAATCATCCTAATTTCTATGGTGGTTCAAGCAATCACCAGAATGTTTTAGAAACCATCAGGCAACCACTGTCAAATCATGTCTAAGATCCTAGTATCACAGAGCCATACACAGGTGTTACCTCATTTATTAGGCTGACTTGTCAATGCAAGGACAATCCTATAACTCTTTCAATCACTGAAATAGCTTTTCTACACAATTTAGTTTCATTCTTGTACCCTTCAGGCTATCCTATTTGCCCTCCTGCTATACCTCTTCTCAGAAATCTTTTCCAATAAGCTCTGTCTTTTCCTCAGGTATAATTTTTCCTCCAAATACTTATCCAGTTTCTCCACTTTAATTCCAAACCTTATTCTTCTACAACTTTCCTGAGCTACTGTATCCCTCCTGATATTCTAACTCCTCTTTAGTCTCTCTACTCTGTGGTTAGTGGCCTCCACTTATATTTGACCATGATATCTCTGACCTTGAAACTAATTTTTAAAAGCTATGGGCTTACTTCAGAGGACTCATTGATACAAAATGAGTATGTGCTGCTAAGAACTAAAAAAACAACAACCAAAAAACAAACACCCTCCCAAAGAAATCATCTGCAGAAGAGCAGTGAAGTGGTGTGGCTCCAAAGACTTTTTTCCAATAATTTTGCTACAGAAGAACTAATGAGATCACTCCAGGGCAAAGAGAGAACAAACTGTCCTTATGCCAAAGCCAGCATGAGTGAGCAAGTATCAAACACTGGGAAACTTCCCAGCTGCTGTGAGGCACCAAAGAAATCCTCCAGCTTCAAATTGAAGCAACGAACCCTAGTCCAAAAAGGGACATGCCTATTAAGGAATCATGAAACAAAATCTAGATAAAGGAGAGAGTCTACCTCTGACTGCCCAGTCTGGTACAGTGAAAGCCTTTAATGCACTGACTATCCACTGACACTGAGGCGCAGGTTTCAGCACTGGCTGTGCAAGCCCGCCTGACTGCCCCAGGTACATACTCACTTGTGCAGCAGGTGCTGAAGCCTCCTATTTTTAGCAAACTAGCTACAGTACAGCTAACACAAGGGTGCCTACATGAGCTGCCATTCACATTCCTGGCTGTAGTATAGATCTGCCCTTGCGTGGGGGAAAATCTCCAAAATATACATGGCTCCATTTGTTTCCCCAGTGTGTGTAAAATGGCTTCTCCACATTTCACAAACCAAATAAATCAAAATAATACCCCACTTTTCACTAATAATCTCTTCTTTTAATTGTCTATATATTTTCCCCTATTTTTAAAAACTTATTGTAGTGTGCTCAATAGTTTTCTCTAAGCTTTTTCATCTCATCTCCAGTCTATTGTATTTTCACATGTGATTTATGTTTTCCTTTTAGATCCTTAGTCTTTTCCTCTTTCTGCCTCACTTTTTCTATTTTCATATATTTGTTTTAGCCTATAGACGACTCTGTATGTCTACTTCATGCATACTTGTTTTGATTCCTTTATTTTTTTCTCACCTCTCCCTGTGCCTCTTCTATTCTCTCTCTCTTGAGAACATCAAGAGGAAGATATAGGCGCCACTCTATCTCTCACTTCCCTATTCTATTTTGCTACATCTTCCACTCATGTTCTCACCTGCCCCAAATCTCTCTCATCCTTCTTCCTTTTTTTAATGGAAATCTGCTTTTCTTCCTGCGTGTTCGCGTGCATGCATGTGATAATCATGTGCATATCTGATCTATATATGCACACACACACTAGACAGACAGACAGAGAGAGAGAATCCATTATAGGTGATGCAGGTAATGCCTATAGTAAAGGGTTGCACAACACTTCCCATTGTAAGAGCCTATTTTCAATTGCTTTTCCAAATTTAACATAAACTTTAAATGTACTGGGTAGGAGTTTCAAAAGTGCTCGGCACCGGTCTAATTTTGTGCCCCTGGAAGTCCATGGTAAAACTCCCCTGGATTCAACAGCAGCAGCGTTAGGCCAGTGCCGAATGCTTTGGAAAATCCAACCTGCTATATCTGAAAAGTAAAATACTTTGATATAGACAATCAAACTTCAGAGAAATCCTGTTTGATCTCACCTGGAGAACAGTGTCCCATGCAGGGAACTGGGCCTCACTCTTACAGAAACTATAAGCTCCTGTTGAAAGCTCTTGACAAGAGTAGAGTTGCCATGTGTCCGGTTTTCAACCAAAATGCCCAGTCAAAAAGGGAACCTAGCGGCTCCAGTCAGCACCACGGACCAGGCCATTAAAAGTCCGGACGGCGGCACAGTGGAGCTAAGGCAGTCTCCCTGCCTGCTGTGGCTCCGCGCCACTCCTGAAAGCAGCGCCATGTCCTCTGGCTCCTACGAGTAGGGACAGCCAGAGGGCTCAGCACGCTGCCCCCTCCCCAAGCGCCAGCTCCGCAGCTCCCATTGGCTGGGAACTGCGGCCAATGGGAGCTGCGGGGGCGGTGTCTGCAGACAGGGCAGCGCAGAGTCACCTGGCCGTGCCTCCACATAGGAACCAGAGTGGGGACATGCTGCTTCCGGGAGCTGCTTGAGGTAAGTGCTGCCTGGAGCCCTGACACCCTCATGCCCCAGCCCTGATCCCCCTCCCAGCCTCCAAACCCCTCAGTCCCAGCTCGGAGCACCTTCCTATGCCCCAAACCCCTCAGCCCCACCCCAGAGTCCGCACCCCCAGGCAGAGCCCTGCACCCCTAGCCAGAGCCCCAACCCCCGAGTCCCCTCCTGCACCCCAAATCCCTCATCCCCGGCCCCCACATTAGAGCCTGTACCCCCAGCTGGAGCCCTCACCCCCCTGCATCCTGACCCCCTGCCTCAGCCCGAAGTCCCCTGCTACACACTGAGCTCTTCATTTCTTTTCCCCCCCCACCCCGTGAGCCTGCACCCCCAGCCAGAGCCCTCCCCCCCTCCCGGACCCCAACCCCCTGAGCCAGCCTGGTGAAAATGAGCGAATGAGAGAGGGTGGGGAGAGTGAGTGACAGAGGGAGGTGGGATGGAGTGAGCTGGGGGGCGGTCTCAGAGAAGGGGTGGGGCAAGGCCGTTTGGTTTTGTGTGAGTAGAAAACTGGCAATCCTTGACAAGAGAGACAAAAACGGAAGAAGTGGTAACTGAACTAATACACCTATTGCTGGGTGTTACATACTTTATTCTACAAATAAAGTAAAACATTTATTCATAATTAATAACTTTGAGTTCTTTTTCTCATCTAAGTCTTGGCAACCCGTAGGCCAGGGTAAGAACCTTTGTATTACAAATAGTAAGGTCGCATCCCTGAACTAACATCGTGAGAAAAATTAATAACTTGTCTTACCTGATCTCTGTTTTGCCAGATTATAATTTTAGTATAAAATTACTTGGTGTTCAACATGCTAACGCATGTGAAAACAGGCCGTTCACACCCACAGAGCTATCGGCCGGCATTGCCAATGGAGGGAATTCAGAGGGAGAAACAACAAGCTAAGGCAGCCACAGTAAACTGGCATGCAACGTACTACTCCAGTCTGCTTGCCCACCATTTGTGGGTGGATGATGAGGAAAAAAATTAATGCTTTTTACTCACTTTAAAAAAATCCCTTCCTAGCTAGGGTGGGGTGGTGTAGTCTGCAAGCCTGTCCTAAATGGAGATTCTATATTTGCTGTAGGTTCCTAACCTTCCTACCAAGGGCAACAGAGCAAGATAAACGGGTCATCATTCCACTGGGAATAATTTAAAATCACAGCTACATGACAGAACCATTTAAATGCCCTAAGTAATTGGATGGCCTTTCCCTCTCTTCTCATCCCCTGCATCTCTCTTTTTTTCTTCCCCATTTTCATTGGATTTAGCGTTCTTTATTCCTGCTGCTTCCTGGGGACAGCATGTCCTGTCTGATGTTGATTAAGATGCTGGTACTTTCTGTCAGGATGGATTTTCCCTGACACTCTTTTCCTCTCTAACGACATCTCCTTTTCTGCTTTCTTCTGTCTCTTCACATTTCTGGTCTCACCCTTTTCCCCCATTGTTTTTCACCTCCTCTCCTCCTGTCATTGTCTACCATCCCCCAATCTTCTTTGTTACTCTTATGTCATCTATATTCCCCAGCTCTTTTCTCTCATTCCCCTGTCTCCCCTTGTCATCGCTTTCTCCTTTCTACCTGTCCCGTTGTGCTAACACACTGACACACAGCACTAAAGTGGCTTGACTGGAAATAGTGTCTCCTGAAGCAACAATCTTCCCTTGTGTCCTGTGTGCGCTAGTGCATGAAGACGAAAGTAAGATCTGGGAACAGCCATTTTGTTATTCTCTCTACATATTACGTGTGTGTGTATATATATATATATGGCCAGATCCTTAGCTGGTGCAAAACAGCATAGCCCCACTGAAGTCAGCAGCTGAGGCACTGGCCCATAATTTGTAAACCTCCACAGGGAGCAACAGATAAAAGATACTTTTACTATGTCACCATCACACATTTTCATACAGTCAAAGAGAAATAATCCTTTTTGTAGTACGTAGACTGGTATGGGGATGAAAAAAATACTTTTTCCTCCTAAATAGAAACAAATAAGAAAACTTGAAGGTGTAGCATTTATTGAGCCCTGCAGCAGTTCCATAGGACTAGTGGACCTTGGCAGTACGTGCTTAGAATAGTAGAAAGTAATGGCTGTGGGCAGAGAGATAGACAAATGAAAAGCCCTTTGGGAATAAACTAGATGAAGTTATAGTTACAGTACTATGCACCAGTATGTCCTGAGAGGTACTGAGTGAGAGAGAGGATGGCTCACTGATTAGAGCAGGGATTGGGGCGTGTGCCAAAGGCTGCCGATCCCTGGATTAGAGAGCTAGCCAGGGCAGTGGGAGACCTGGGTTTAATTCCTGCTCTGCCATAGACATCCAGTGTGATCTTGGGGAAGTCAATAAGGATAAGATTTTCTAAAGGAGACTAAGTCCTATTTTTAGCTGTAACGTAGACACTCAGGAGCTTGAATGTCAATGAGACTATAAGCCCTACACACCTTGTAGGAGTGTGTGGCCATCCTGTCAATCTCAGAGGGAGGTCACTCCCCTGGCTCTTGGGTCCCTCTCTGGGCAGAGATTGGTGGGGGATTAACAGTCTTTAAGGCGCTGGCTCTCTAAGCAATAATCTCTAAGGCTCTGTCAATCTCACAGGGAGGCCACACCCCCTCGCTACACACCTACATGGGACTTAGGCCCCTAAGGCATTTAGGCACTTTGGAAAAGATTACCCTTGGTCTCTCTGTGCAACAGTTCCCCATCTGTCAAATAGGGTATTAGCACTTTACTACTTCACAGGAATGTTGTGAGGATAAATACATTAAAGACTGCAAGGGCCTCAGATACTATGGTGAATAAAGGCCATATAGATACCATAGATAGTGTTCTCAACTTCCATTGATTTTATTGGAAACAGAGATGCTCAACACCTAGTGGGATGAGGCCCTAAAGGGATGCCATCACATGTGTACCATATTTATAGTCAGTATATGCATTAGGTATATATTCATGGAGGGGGAGGGATTTTTCAAAGGTGCCTAAATGGTGTAGGTGCACAAATCCAATGAAATGATATAGATATACCTATACATAACTGTCTATCAAGCTATCCATTCTCAGCTGGACTGTTTGTTGTAGGCGTTGGAGTAGGAGTGGGTCTAGAGGAAGGATTTGAAACGGGACAGCTTGGTAGACTTACGGATTAGTTCAGAAACGGTGTTTCATGGCTAAAGGAGACTGTGCAAGAAAATGATGGTGGGAGGAGAAGGCAAGGCTAGCATTACTGGCAGTGAGGACAGGCCAATGAGATAAGAAACCAAAGCAGATAAATAGCAAATGAATTGCCTTGAAGGTGAAGAGAAGCTTGAATACAGTAGGAAAATGTGAATCCCTCCATAGGCACCCATTGGGGTGTGTGCATGTGTGACATGGTCAGAGCAACAGGTGAAGAACATGATTTTAGTGGCTAAATATATAGATGAGAGAGAGACGCAATGTGAATGTCAGAGAGGAGGTTACAAAAATTGTGATGAGTGATAAGAGTTTTCCTGGGCAGACAGGAAAGGTTGAACCTAAGCAATGTTATGGAGAAAGAAGCAGTAAAATGTGCGTACTGCCTGGATGTGTGGGGAAAAGGAGAGAGGGGAGTCAAAAATGATTCCTGGGTTGTGGGCCTAAGTAACAGTGAGGACGACTCTATGTGACAGTGAGGAGGACCCACCAAAAGAAATCCCATGAACAATAAGTGAGAACAATAAGCCAGTCAGGAGAATGTGATCAGCTGTGTTAAATGTAACACATTGACTTCTATAAGAGGCAAGGGGCTCACAGCCTGGTCCTCCATGATTTCTGAAATAAGTCCATATGGCACAACACATTGCCAAAACTGCTGCAAGTCTCCATCAGTCTGAAGCTTCTGTATTAAAAATCAGAACAAATTCATGCATTTACAATGGTTCTGTCTCCGCTTTTATCCCCTCATCTCAGGCTGCCTTTTTCTCCCATTCTATTCTGTTCTCATCCTCTCCGCCTGTGCATTTCTTTCTACCTCCTTTTCTGTTCCAAAAGTGCAGAAGCAGGCAGCAGCCCATTTCCTACACTACTTTTTGGTCATTATAATGATTAAATAAATAAATAAATGGGCTAACTTTTTTCCTTTTTTGTTGCTAGCCAGTAGGTGGAGCTCATCTCCTATTTTAAATACCGCTGGGTTCTCTTTTTTTCTATAAAACAATCCATCATTTCTACTGCAGTGAAAACAGTAGTTGTGAGGTGTGTAATTCTAAACAAAACAGCTAATCTTGGCTGGATCACAGCATCTAATACTGTGACTCATGTCAGCAATGCAGGGCCAAACACCCGCTGATCTAGATGGATAATATTATCTGAAAAATTACAGATGTTAAACAGTTTTGTGCACTGTTCTTTCTTTGTTGTTTTTTTCCCCTCTAAGAAAATCTATTTGGTGAAGGAGTCCAAGCCAACCCTCTGGCATCTGACGGACTTTCCTACATTTCAAAATATTCCAAGTACAATAAGCCCGATTCGGAGCTCACAGCAATTTTATACCAGTGTAACTGCACTGACTTCAGCAGAGCTACTCCTGATAGAGAGATCAAAATCAGGTCCAGTTTAAGCAAAGCGGCTTCTCCTTTTCAGAGGCACTGACAGTATGTGAGAAATCTTTTGGCCATTCGTCACTTCAGTCTGCGCTCTCGCCGTATCCCCGGAAGGTATTTTATGAAGCGTCCTCACACATTCTCAGTGAGCTCTGCAAACTTTCCCCAGGAAGGCTGTGAACTGTACAGGCTACTGTGAGGTAGCCCTTGGTGAAATGCAAACTGACCCTTTACCTAGTACAGCTTTCCCAAGGTCCTCAGAATTTTACCACTAAAGGGGGTGTCTATGCTGCAAGAAGAGGTCTGACTGCAACAGAGACTGGCACGCCCACACAAGTGTTTGTCTAGTTAGCACAGTTAGAAACAGCAGTGAAGAAGTGGTTGGTGGGCTGTGCCATGGGCTGTACAACCACGCCGGGGACCCTGGCTATGTCCACAGGTTGCTAGCTAAGCTTGCTCCGGGGGCTGTGCCACTGCACCTACACTGCTATTTTGAGATGCGCTAGCTAGAGTAAAGCTAGCTTGGGTATGCCAATACATGCTGCAATCAGCACTCCTCTGAGCGCGGGGCAGACATCCCCTATGCGGCTTCTGCTAGCCAAAAGTTAAAAAACCCTTCAGGTTACTCACAAAGCAGTGTCTCTTTTACATGCAGTGCGATGCCTCCACCACCAAACTGGCTCATCTCCAGGATACTGTTTTCCATGAAAAATAGTTTTTGTTTTCAGTGTGAAGTATGGGGAGGCGGGACATAAGCGGGAGGAGAATAGTTTTCTGTCGGGGGGGGGTGGGTGTTAAAATGTGACCTTTTGAACCTCTTCATGAGGCACAATAATATTCAGCACTTACATAGCACTTCATCTCTGCAAAGCACTTTACAAGAATGTGATTGGGAAGTCTGGTGTGAACTTCCTCAGCCAGCGTGAACTGGCATATCACCATTGCCGTCCACAGAACTGGGCCCATTTACACCAGCAGATGATCTGGCTCTTTTTCCTTCAAACTGTCTGATTTTGTCACGGAGACAAGGTGGGGGAGGTAATATCTTTTACTAGACCAACTCTATTGGTGAGAGAGACACAATTTTGAGCTACACAGAGCTCGTCTTCAGGTCTGGGAAAGGTACTCAGAGTGTTACAGCTCAATAGGAAGACCTGAAACAGATAGTTCAGCATTAGTAGTTAACACATATTGTTCGAGACCATTCAAGGTGAAGTGGCCTGTTAACATCTCTGCAGTCCTAGGACCAAAAAAAGGCAGTTAATGGGTTATAGATTGTTGTAATAAGCCATAAATCCAGAGTCTCTATTGAGTCCATAATTTTTAGTGTCTAGCAAAATTATGAATTTAAGATCCCATGCTCATCTTTTGAAGGTGTTGTGCAGGTTTCCTTTCAGATTGGGGACTGAGAGGTCAAATATGGAGTGATCATTTTGTGAAAAGTGTTTGCCTACAGTTTTATGGTGTTTTTGTCTTTTATCATTTTGCTGTGTGAGTTCATTTGGGAGTGTGATGGGGTGGGGTCCCTGTCCAGGGCAGGTGAGTTCACCCCATTCCTCAAGCTATCCTTTACCTTGAGGCAGTGAGACCTAAGGACTAAAGTCAATAGGGTTACCCTGGTCTGTAGGGCAGCAAGGCCTCATGGCCCGGGTCAATAGAGTTACCCTAATTTGCAGGGCAGTGAGGCCTAGTGGTGGAGTCAATGGGGTCCCCCTGATTCACAGGGCAGTAATGCCTAATGGCCAGAGTAAATAGGGTGGTGGGCCACCACCTGGAGGTGGGTGGTGGCTGGGGTAGGGGGACCCGGGGCCCTTCCTTCTCCACTGGGTCCCAGCCCAGGGCCCTGACAGCAGCAAGTGCATTTGCCACTAAGTCAGTGGAGATCCAGCCACAACACACCAACTACATTCGGGACTATGGTTAGTCCCTCCGCTGGGCTACTTCCTACCATGACTCATGCATCCGTAGTCTGGGCGACTTCAGGGTTCTTCTGCCAGGGGCTGTTCCTGGTGGCTCCAAAGTGCCTGGGGTGTCCGCAGGTACCGGGATCTTGGCACCTTTGGCTTCTGTAGTCAGGGGCTGCCATGGCTCCTAGGCTGGAGTCTGAAAAAGACATCCTTCCTCTCCAGCAGTCAGCCCAGAATGAGCTAACCTTCTCACTCTTATACTGGTACTGCACTTGGGGCATGCCCAGTAGGGACATGGGAGTGGGACTTCCTCAGCCCACAAGGAGGAGTTAACCCTTTCCCGTCCTGTGTGTGGTAAGTTTACCCCGTCACAGGGAGCTTAGTGGGTGTTTGGTATCACCTACAGAGTCGTTAGTTGGGCATTTAGTGCCCGGGATGAGTTACACCACATGTTGTGATAGGCATGTGTAAGGCCCATGGCTCTTGAAAAGTGTGTTGTGTAGTGTATATTTCATCACAGCAGTGGAGATATGTCGGCAGGTTTTGCAGCTGTTATTCTGGCAGGGTCTGGTGCCACTTAGAATTGGTGAGTCCTGGTCTGTGAGGAGTTTGCTTCTGATAATGAGCTTGGAGAGGTGGGGGTGGTGTTTTTTTTTGAAGGCTAGAAGAGGGGGTTAAGAAAAGATTTCTTTCAGGATGTGGTCCCCATTGAATATGGGTTGTAATTGTTTAATGATACCTTTTATCAATTCCAGTGTGGTGTTGTAGATGACAACTAGGAGTGTATGGTCTGAGCTAACTGGGTTTTTTTAAAGCCATATCAAAGCAGGCTCTCTTGGGATATTTGGGTGGTCCATTCCATAATGCAATCTACTTCTCTAGTGGGGTATCCTTGTTTGGTGAAGGTGGTTTTAAGTGTGTTAAAGTGTGTATCCTGAATTTTCTCCTTGGATCATTTTCTGTGGTATCTGAGTGGTTGCCTCTAGATAACAAATTCATTGGTGTGTATGAGGAGGTTACTGGATCTGTGCAGGTAGATGTGGTGATCTGTTGGTTTCTTGTATATAGTTGCCTGAAGGGTTCTATTGTTGAAGCTGATCTTGGTGTCCAGGAAGTTGATGCGAGTTCAGGAATGTCCTATATTTTGTCACTGATTTTCATAGTTTCAGATCTACTTCCTCTGGCTCAGACTCAATGGGTAAACAATTATATAACTAGCTCTACTGATTTCAATAAGAAATGAGTAAGGGGCTCTCAGTCTGGTTCTATACGATTTCAGAAATAGGCCAACACGTCACAAACATTTCCTTGTTTTTACTATAAACTGGTATGTGTGCTGTTAAGATTGTAATAGACCTTCCTTTAGCAATCTGATAAAGTCAATGCAGGGAAGGGAACAATTTGGTTTTTCCTTACCCTAGGGCAACTGAATGGGTTTCCACTCAAAAGCACCATTTGGCCAACCCCACACTGTACACACACTGTGGGACAGAGGCCTCTTGCTATTTCCCTTCCCCTGATAATCACCATCAAGAAGGGAAAAGCTTCTCATGCTGTATTTTACTATGCCTGTGATCAGCTTTTCAGAAAGCCTTTGACAAGGTCCTTCACCAAAGGCTCTTAAGCAAAGAAGCAGTCATGGGATAAGAAGGAAGTTGCTTCCTCTCATGGATCAGTAACTGATTAAAAGACAAGAAACAAAAGGTAGGAATAGCTAGTCAGTTTTCAGAATGGAGAGAGGTAAATAAGAGGGAGAGGGACCTGTACTGGGACCAGTGCTGTTCAACGTACTGATAAGTGATCTGGAAAAAGGGGTGAACAGGGAGGTGGCAAAATTTGCAGATGATACGATTTACTCCAGATAGTTAAGTCCAAAGCGCACTGCAAAGGGATCTCACAAAACTGGGCAACTAAATGGGGGATGAAAGTCAATATTGATAAATGCAAAGTAATGCACATTGGAAAACATAATCCCAACTATACATAAAAAATGATGGGGTCTAAATTAGCTGTTACCATTCAAGAACGAGATCATGGAGTCATTGTGGATAGTTCTCTGAAAACATCCACTCAATGTTCAGTGGCAGTCAAAAATGCTAAGAGAATGTTAGAAACCACTAGGAAAGGGATAGATAATAAGACAGAAAATGTCATAACACCACAATATAAATCCATGGGTATGCCCACACATTGAATACTGCGTGCAGTTCTAGTTGCCCCATCTCAAAAAGGATATGTTAGAATTGGAAAAGGTACAGAGAAGGGCAACAAAAATGAGTAAGGGTCTGGCATATCTTCCCAATGAGGAGAGATTAAAATGACCAGGTCTCTTCAGCTTGGAAAAGAGATGACTAAATGGGGATAATGCGTTAATGTGTCAGGAGTTGACAGGCAAACTTGTATTTCAGTTATAGGTATTGGCTCCGGAATGTATTTAATGGATATGATGATGCGAGGAAAGGATGTCAAGGAGTTATAGGGAGGGAAATGGAGACAGTGCTCCTTAGGCCCCTTATTGCATGGGAGAGAGAAGGAGGGAACTACCAGAAGAGATGATGAAGGAACAGACAAAGATGTAGAAGGGCAAACTCGAGTAAAGCAGGACAGAATCTGTCTTAGTATCAGGCTGACAGCACGATTTGTCTGAAGGTTTGTCTACACTGCATTAGCTGTGCAGGGGCTAGCTTGAATTCAGCTAGTGCAAATAATAGTAGCAGTGAAGGGTGCGCAGCCTGGGCTTCAGAACAGATATTACATGCCTGGCACAGACCCTGGGTATGTACTCGGCTCATTAGCCCACTCTGAACCCCTGCTGGAGAAGACAATACACTGAAAGCTTGGGCAGGAGGAGAAGTTATCAAGGAAGGGAACAAAAACTGCGTCAAAAGAGCAGGGAGGATGAGTAGAGGCTGGAGTTGTGTCCAAGAGGACATTTTTCAGCATAGATATTTCCCTCTGCTCCTGCTTGAACCAACACACCTGAGTTAAAAATGTGAGTCATTGCATATTATCAGACACCTCTTTCCAGGCAAGACTAAAGGGTTCATCATTTCTTTATCATCTCATGGTCAGTTGTGAGTCAGTTTCCCAATAACCCAGCTCTCAACTGAAATAGCTAAACTGGCATTAGAGATTTTTTTTAAATCTGTTTTGTAACTTGATCAGTTCCAAAATGTAAAGAAATGATCTAGGTATCGGTGGGCAGAGAGCTCTGTTGATTTGGGTGAAAATCACACCATCAAAAACAATTTTCTCTTACTGTCATGAGGCTGATACACCCCATCACCCTTTGCGGGGGGTGAAGGGGCATTATGGCCCTGCAGCTGGGTTTTGATGACTGTCCCTAGCCTTGGGGCATATAGCCCAATGACCAGCATCCATAAGGCAGCCCTCTCAATTGGGGGCCGTGCAGCCTGATGGCTGGAGTCAATATAATGACCCTCGCTGGCAGGGCTGTGTGACCTAGCAGCCAGGGTCAATAAGATTGTAAAGGTGGGCCACCGCCCTGGGTGCGGGGGGACGGCGGGGAGAGTAGGGACTGAGCTATCTCAGGATATGTCCCTCTTGGAGCATGGGGGAACCCAAGAGGCAGATTGTAAATCCTGGGGCAGCACAACCAGCTGCCCCTTGCTTGGGGCTTGTTGCAAAGCTGCCGTTGAGCCCTTGCATGTCGTGAAAACTCTTGAAGAAAACCAGGATCAGTTTGAAGAGGATTTCTTATCCAAGAGGAGGCAACATTGGTAATTAATATTATTTATAATCAGTAGTTTGACCAGTTATACCCTTGGTCTTGAGGTTCACAGAAATGTATCATTAAATGTATAATTATATTTTGAAAACAGCCCCCCACAGTGGACTGCATCAGAAACATCAAGCAGTGGTATATGAATTGGGCCTGTTTTTTGCATAATGAGAGTCAGGGGTTCTGATATAAATTATTTGCCTATCTCTGACTAACGGGGAAAAAGGAATATCACACCTTTGTAGGGCTGACCTTTTAGTTTTTACGCTAGGCTCTGTTTAACATGAGCAGTTATTAATTAACATGACAGGCCATTATGGTAAATACCTTCTGAGTGTGCATGACATACATGGTTATTTTATTAGCTGATACACTCTTTTTTTAAAAAGTGCACAGAAATTTCAGCTGCCAAATATTTGTGCTACTTGTATTGCTGTTTCTTGTTGTCACTTTTGTGCAGTGCATAAATTGGGTTTCTGCAGTCAGTATATTGAATAACTGAAGCGCAATACATGGCTCAGTCAAATGAGTAATATTAAAATGCTAGTTTGTGCTTCCAAAATATATATATTTTTAAATTCTGTGCATCAGAGCTTGGCAGAGGGGTATGAAGTTGAGAGAAGGATCAGGAAATCACAGAATAAT
Organism: Chelydra serpentina; assembly: GCA_037349315.1. Classification (NCBI taxonomy): domain Eukaryota; kingdom Metazoa; phylum Chordata; order Testudines; family Chelydridae; genus Chelydra; species Chelydra serpentina. The sequence continues at coordinate 143,146,287 of JBAIAC010000004.1, forward strand.
GGATTACGGGCTTGGAACACATCATCTGGTGCGTGTTCATGCAGCGGCTAGAAATATACCCCACATGACTCCTTTCAGAAATTAAGCTATTCTTTTCCTTAAAGATGCCTCATGATTTTTACCATGACAACATTGCTAAACAAACCATTCTACCGTCTGAATGACTTTGAAAATATCCTCCAAAATGTTTGGGTTGATGTGTAAACACAATCTATCCTTTATCACCCATTATAACATCAGTCTAACCAGTTCTCTCCCCTCTGCATTGTTTCCCATATTTATAAATATCACTCCTCCACTTAAGCCACATTTTGTGAGGCTGAATTGATTAAGATTCCAGTTTTATGCTTGAGCATAGTGTGTAGGTCCGAAGGGTGGGGGCAATTACTCTCCTGAAGAACTAGCAACAATCCTCTCTATCTTATGGGTTGCCAGCTGCCTCCGGTGAGGGCCTTCACTTACTCCTGCTGCGGGGCTGAAGAAACGTTTTCCCTGCTCCATGGCTACTCTGTACCTGATTAGCAGAGCCAGAGTTGGTAGGAACTCAGCCTGCCCTGGTGATTCTTACTGTCTTTCCAAATTCCAACCCTCTTCCCTCTTGCAGTTGAGGGCACAAGGTTGGGCTATACAGGAGAATGAATAAGAGAAAGAGAGTGATGGAGACACTGGGATATTTCCTTTAAAGGTGCAGGCCACTGGTTATTGGTGCACAGCTGCTGTGCCTTTGTGTGTAGTAGGAAGGCTACACACCCTTCTTGTGCTCCTGTGCCACCCAAGGCAGGGCAGGATCAGCACCTAATAGGGGAGCCAGGGGAAAAGTGCAGAAATTTCTCTGACAAATGAGCAATCATCCCTGAAAGCAGTGGGCCACTGCCTGAGTCCAAACTGTGTGGAGCAGCTTGCAGGATCCAGGCTATAGTGTGCAAATAGAGGTGCAAACTTTAATTTAAGGCTACCAGCGAAGTTTCAGAAGAGTGCTAAAGATGTGTCAGTATTCAAAATGGTTAAGCAGAATGATCTAAGTACCCATGGACCATTTAACCTGACATCAATCCCGGAGAAAATAATGGAAAAGATGATATGGGAGTCAACTAATAAAGAATTAAAGGATGGGAATATAATTAATGCCAGTCAACAGGGTGTTATGGAAAACTGATCTTGTCAAACAAACCTGATTGCATTCCTTAATGAGATTAGAAGTTTGGTTAATAAAGAGAATTGCATAAATGTAATATACTTAGACATTTATGAGGCGTTTGACTTAGTACTGCATGACATTCTGATTAAAAAATTAGCACTATACAAAATCAATAAAGCACATGTTAGCTGGATTGAGAACTGGCTAGCTGACAGATCTCATAAGGTAGTTGTCAATGGGGCTCATCATGGAACAGGGGTGTTTCTAGTGGGGTTCAGCAGGGATCAATACTAGACCTAACCGTATTCAACATTTTCATCAGTGATCTAGAAGTAAATATAAAATCATTTCTGATAAAAATTTGCAGATGACACAAAGATTGGCAGAGTGGTAAATATTGATGAGACCAGGGTATTCATACAGAGTTTTTGATTGGGCCCATTCAAACAAATTGTATTTTAATACAGCCAAATGAAAAGTAATACAGGTAGGAACAAGGATTGCAGGCCACTCCTATAGAATGGGGTTATTCTGGAATGTGCAGTGGCAGTCAAAAAAGCTAAGAGAATGTTAGGAACCGTTAGGAAAGAGATAGCTAAGACTGTAAATGTCTTAACGCCACTCTATAAATCCATGGCATACCTACAAATTTGTCACCCCATCTCAAAAAAGATACATTAGAATTAGCAGTGGTACAGAGAAAGGCAACAAAAATGATTAAGGGTATGGAACAGCTTCCATATGAGGAGAGATTTAAAACACTGGGAATTTTCAGTTTGGAAAAGAGACAAAGGGGGAATATGATCGCAGTCTATAAAATCATGACTGGTGTGGAGAAATTGAATGTTATTTACTCCTTCACATAACACACGAACTAGGGGTCACCCAATGAAATTAATAGGCAGCCGTTTAAAACAAACAAAAGGAAGTATTTCTTCACACAACACACAGTCAACCTGTGGAACTTGTTGCCAGGGGATGTTGTGAAGGCCAAAACTGTAAGTGGGTTCAAAAGAGAATTAGATAAATTCATGGAGGATAGGTCCATCAATGGGAAGTCTGCTGGTCCCGCGGCAATTTGGCGGCAGGAACGCCGACAGCGCGGGACCGGCGGAGCACCCGCAGGAATGCCGCCGAATCTGCGGGACCGGTGGACCTCCCACAGAAATGCCGCCGACAGCTGCCTGACTGCAGTGCTTGGGGTGGCACAAAACATAGAGCCGCCCCTGGATCTAACCAATGCTTAAACATGTAACCTTAATAGTATATTCAAAAAATAATAGCATTATCTCCAGGGACAAGGCAGGTGAGGTAATACCTTTTATTGGATCAACTTCTCTTGGTCAGAGAGACAGGCTTTTGAGGCACTGAGTGCTCTTCTTCAGGTCTGGGAGGACCTTTGCTAGTCCTTAAGAAGAGCTCTGTGTGGCTCAAAAGCTTGTCTCTTTCGCCAGCATAAATTGGTCCAGTAAAAGATATCACCTTACCCACTCTTGTCTCTTGATTATCCTGGGACTGACACAGATACAACTACACTGCATACTATTATCTCCTAGACAGTCACTTATCTATCTCTTTACAACAGTTTTCTTTTTTTTTTCTTTTTTTGTGTGGAGCTAAAGGCAAAACAGGTCATATGCTTTGTATCCATTGGATGGCTGGGTCAACTAAGTGGGTTTTCCCAGCTTCAGATGCCAGGGTGGACACAATGTCCTAGTGTCATCCAAAGACTGCAGTTGGAAAAAAACTCCACTCTTTCACTTCTGGTGTTTGAGCTAAATAAATGTTCTGTTACCAAGGGAAATGGAGAACTTCTGTCAAGGGGGTAAAAAACTGTCAAAACAAAATCAGCTAACATCATGGAAAAATAAAGCAAATTGCAGCAAAGCAGCAGATTCAGTGATAACTAATGGGAACTATTTCATGCTGGGTCTATCTTTTTGTGCAAATGTAACCCTTCTGCCAGTCAGAGTCGGCAGCAACAAGGGCCGGGTTCCGTATCTAGGGGTTCCATTCCAATAACACAATGCAAAACTGGCTCGAGCCCCCACCCAGTGACCTGGGACAAATATATATCACCCCCCCCCCCGGACGCCTCTAACAGGCAGTACTTCCCCTCTCGCAAGCACAGAGTCTAAGTGTAGAAAAACCTTTTAATGACAGAGAGAAACAATGCGGCATTTTGTTGGGGAAACACCACATCTAGGATTTGTAAACCAAACTGTGAGCAACGACCCACCCCAGCAAATTGGCCATGTCCTTTCCCTTTGGTTCTTGAGTCCAGCAACCCCAAAAATCACCCAAAGTCCCAAAAGTCCAACAACCCAAAAGTCCAGACCCAGAGTTCAAAAGTTCATCTGCAGAGTGTTACACCCCCCCAGTCTGGGTAGAAATGGGAAGGGGAGAGGTAAGGGGCACCTTACGTGGCTCAAAGCTTACTGCCCCGTCCCTTCGTGGGGCTTCGCTCAGCTCTGCTCCGCCAGCCATCCCACGAGTCACTCCGCTCAGCCGGCCTGCAAGCCGCTCCGGCTGTCCCGCCAACTGCTCCGCTCCGTCAGCAGCTCCGCTCCACCAGCCGCTCAGCAATATATCTTCCGGCTCCCCCAATACTTAACACAGTGCTCAGTGATTTCAGCTCATAACAATTTCAGCTTGTTAGTGATTTCAGCTTGTAGTTAGGGGAGCCTTCGTGCTCATTTGCACACTTAGCCCAGAGTGATTCCAACTTAGCAGCCTGTGATTAGACTCCTAAGGAACTCAAAATTAGCTCTGATATTCCACAGTGGAGAGAGAGAAGGAGGTGCAACTGACATTTAGGGCCCTCAGATGAGGCCCATGCCACCAGATACAAATACCTGTCCCCAGCCTCTCTCAATTCACTGGGTTTTGGAATCCATGTCCCTCACCTAGCAAGTGCTGCTTAGCTGCTTACCTTCATCATAACAAAAGCTCACTGTCCTTGATTCACATAATCAGGGTAACAACACTTTATTCTTCCTGCCCCAATAACAGAGAAACTGGGGCTCCCACAGCAGCCAAAGTGACCATTTGGGCAAGCGGTCCATCATGCTTTGCAGGGTGGGTGTGTCCATGCAAACAAGATTAGCCCCTATATCCCTTTCCACAACTCACCACCAGATGTCAGGGTAGAGCTCATCCTGACTCTGCTTACACAAAAATACCTTACGTTGTTTGATTGCAAACCAGGTACAAGTTGTCAGTGATTGCCATCTATTAAAGGGATTTCCCTGGTTGAGGCATCTAAAAGTCAGCTGAGTTCCTAAATTACTCATCACAGTTAATTTGAAGCCATATTTGAACCTGAAATGGAGTTCCTCTTTCCCACTAGTCTGTCTTGCTATTATTATCTTTTGCTGCTCTGGTACCCATAGCAACGGCCACTATGTTAGCCACTCTCCCAGAGCAAGGGAGTACTGCTAATGCTGACATTTATCCAGCTGTGCTTCTCAGGATGGTGTTTGCCTGTCCAAAGATCACAAGATTTCTAACTCTCTTGATGCTTGGGGGTGGGGCGGGGGAATGAGAGATCAAAATAAGAGGAAAAATTAATTTTTCTAACCAGGGTGCTTAAAGCTAGGCTCCTAGAGCCATATCTAACAATCTAAATAGCAGAGGCCTGATTTTGGAGGTGTTGGTTAGCCACAAAGCCCACTGAAAGCATTAGGCACTATAGGGATTCATAATGTTCAAAAATCAGGTTGCTTTTATCTAGGTGTCTAAAGATGGCTTTAGCAGCATAACACAGTATATGGGCCTCTTTAACATCAAGCACCACCAGTCTTCTTGGTCCAGGGACTCAAGCATATAGCGTGGTCGTTGGTCCCTCTTGGTCATATGATCCCCCTATCTCAACCACCTGGCCTTACAGGACCAGCCCCAGTGACGGGGTGGGCCGCCTGTTCCTGCTCTTAAAAGGATCAGCATGCCCTGTTACAAGGTGCCTAAACGTCTGCACCACGTTTGAAAATTTTGGCCATTGTGATTCTTTTTTGCTCAAAATGAAAGCATTGTCTGGAAAGGCAAAAAGACGGGTGGAATAAAACACGTGCAAAATAAATCACTCAAAATGTTCTTAGTATTTTCTTCCTGCACAGTCTTTCTAAAGGCTATTTTTAGTTTGCCGTTGAAGAAAAAAATGTTAATTTAAGAATTCGAATATTCTCCAGTGTCTCACAATGCTAGTCCCTGCCAGCTGTTTCAGGGATAAAAAATAAAAACAAATAGACATTACAGCAGGGCCGCAGTGCCTGAGGCACCTTTCCTTGGGAGTCTAAATTCTTGAAGAAACTTAACTGCTGAATAAATTATTGAAACTGGTGGTTGTAAAAGGTGGTCTACTGTAATTTAGAACAAAACTCAACTCCTATAAATTGCCAAGGTCCCATTTTCCTAGAAATCAATATTTCTACTTCCTTTTACTTAATGCTTAATAGACTTCAGCAGAGCAGAACGCTCATAGTATCTGTGTATGTGGTGGTGGTGTTATGATTAATTTTTTGCATGTGTGTGTCTAGCATTTATTCTAACGCTTACTTCATTTTTGTCATGATCAGGAATCTGCCTAAGTTTCTTTCTGTATTTGGGGAAAACCTTTTCATTTCTTATTGCTTGCAGCTGGTTGATAGAGGATTCAGACTTTGAAGTTTATTCTCCTGTGAATGCATTGGGGAGTTATGTGGGTAACTCCCATTAATCTTATGTACAAAATATGTCCCATACATCAACAAGAGACTAGAACCATTTGTCTGGTGAATGAGGCACAGCTAAAATTCATCCTATGGTAGAACTAAAACCCACTTATGATGTTTGATTATTTATTAGACATACCATAGATCACGAACAAGGCCACCTTTATATACTGTGTGCAATAACTGTTGTGCTTTAGAGGTCTGATTGTTTATCTTCTGGCAGGACATACCAATACTATTCCTGAAAAGAGTCTTCTTTATACTATGCTTATCACATGTTTAGTGTATAAATATGCCTATTAACCTCTTGCTATCTCTACCAGCTTTACATTTCCATAAACAATGCTTTTTCCCTTCCCCATTGCTTTCTCGTTGTCCAGCACTAGTCACTCCATTCTGCCTTCCCGCTATCTTGACACTCTCAGTGTGTGAGCCTTCTTCCCGGCACCTCCTGTATCTGGAACCAGCCTTCCTCTATTTCTCCCCTTCATCTGTCTGCCCATTTTCAAATGCTGAAAACACCTTTCTTTCCTCACATGCTCATAATGCTTAATTGTGCTCTTTCTTTTGCATGAATCTTCATTTTGATTTTGCCACAGTATCAGCTCTCAAATCTCTGGGGATACTGTTTGTATGAAAGATGCTATACATCAAGGGTTCTCACCTTTTTCTTTCTCAGGACCCCCCACCCCCAAACATGCTATAAAAACTCCATGGCTCACCTGTGCCACAATAACTGGTTTTCTACATATAAAAGCCAGGGCTGGTGTTAGGGGGTAGCAAGCAGGGCAATTGCCACAGTGCCTCCCCAGCTACATTGCTCAGGCTTGGGCTTCAGCCCCAGATGGCAGGGCTCAGGGCTTCAGCCCTGCATAGTGGGACTTCCACTTTCTGTCCTGGACCCCAGCGAGTCTAATGCTGGCCCTGCTTGGCAGATCACCTAAAATCTTCTCACGGACCCCTAGGGGGCCCCGAACCCCTTGTGGAGGACTGCTGCTATAGATACAAAGTTGTATTTTTGCTGTGTGGCACTTGGAATGTACACCTGCAAGTACTAGTGATGAACAGAGCAGGTGTGGAGGAATTTGGGCACTCAGAGAACCAGGTAGTTAGGCTGGCTGAGTTACTGATACCCGAGTTACTGCCTTACCACAAGGTGTGTTTTTCATGGAACTGTGGGTATATGTTGTAGCTGGTACTACTCTCGTCTAGAGATGCTGATGTTGGGAAACACAGTATTCACCATTTTCTCATTTGGTATCCACAAGGGGCAGTATTTATTTTTCACTGGGGGAAGGGCAATTCCCATAGGCAATGGATTTTAACGTTCAGCATCTGGTGAGTATTTGCTTGGGCTTCAGATGGCAAAAATATGCCTGGTGCCATGGAACAGTCAATTAAATACATTATACATGTATGTTAAGAGCAAGATAAAGGTAAGTCTTGAAGTTCCATACACCTGACAGTAACCAAGGTGACTGACAAAAGCAAGCATCAGGTCTGCAAGCAGTAAGGATTTCAGACTTATTATAAAAGAATCCCTAATATGCCAAAACAATGACTCAGAATACCTGTGTAATGACTAGACTTCACTATGTACCCACAGGATTTCTTAAAATCACTCCCCTTTTAAACACAGGCTATAGATAATTTTTACCACATTTTATGCAGCTCCATGCTGTTAAATATATGGTGTCGTTATCACCTTCCCAAACAGCATTGTTTATCAGCTTACAGGGACCACATGCACAGTTGTTATAGTCCTGTTTTTATTTAATGTAAACTGCTCTTCTTGCTCACAGCATGGCACCTGCGATATGTATCTACATGCTTGCTTTGAAGTGAAACGAGTTGGCAAAGGAGGGTTTGGGAGTGGAGGTGGAGGTTATCTGGGAAAATTGTTCTTAAACATGCACGCTTGGGCTTGTGCAAATGAAGAGTAGGGGATGCAGTTTAACAGCTGCTTTTCCTACCTGATTTAAACTGATTTACCTCTATTTAGTCAACTGAGAGTTGAGTCTCTCTGTTGAGGTAATTTTTTGAGTGCCGTCCACAGTAGTGCAGGTTGACAGAACAGCCCACTTATTGGAGCACACAAATCAGATGAGGCCTGATCTTGGTCTGTTTGATGGCAATGGGAGTAGACTTAGCTTTGTGGCTTAGAACCCTGTCCTTCCTTACCTCTTCCCCCACAAAAGAAAACAATTCTTAAAGTACTATATCTAAGTCCTTTAACGGATTTGAACACTGGCAAAGTCTGAAAAGGCATCTCTCTCTCACACACACACACACGCACACTCACTCTTTCTCTCTCTCACTTGTTTTGGTACTCAGTGATGTGAACCTAACATGGATGGTATTTTGTTAAGGTATGAGGAAGAATGGGCTTTTGGTTAAGGCACTAGACTGGCACTCAGGATATCCTGGATCCATCCCTGGCTCTGCTTTTGTGAGCTTGTTTAAATGACCTAATGTTCCTCATCTGTAAAATGACACTCAATAATACTTCTCCCACCTCCCAGGGCTGTTGTGAGGGTAAATTCATTTTTGTTTGTGAGGTGCTCTGATGGGGGCCATCTAAGCGCACAGATTAAAAAGCTCAATGTTATTTGGGAAAAGATTGCAAGCAAGTGCCTATGGGTGCCCCCGGACGTGCTGGGAGAAGAATGTACTCAACACAGCAATCTGAAGAGCAGCTGAGGGGGTTTCAGTGTGAGCAGGCCTATCTAAACTCTGTGCTGGATGTGCTATAGCAGGAATATCCATACAAGAAGGAAACTGAAATGTTTAGGCGGTTGCAAGGCTTCCTCTTTCTCCACTTCATGAACTCTGCCTCTTTTCCGCTCGTGTCTAAAATTATCATCTTTTCTCCATCTCCTCACCCTCTTAATTTCTCTCTCCCTCTGCTACTGTTGCTTAGCTCTCTGGCTGTATTATTTAACCCTGTAAGACAGGATACAGTTGGTGCGAAAGGTATTCTACAAAATAAAGGGAGAGGCAGAATGGAGGATGTCAGTCAGTTGAGCTTGTGTGTTGTCAGCTGCTGTGCTCGAGGAACACGTGAAAGAGGAGGAAAGCATTTTCTGAATAAAAGTAACAACACCGTTAGTGATAAGTTGCCTAATCAAATTAACCTGGAGATATTGATTTACACAGGCTGAGGATTTGGCCCAACGTCTTTAGATTGTTTTCCAGGTGTACAGGGAGGCTTTGGAAGAGCTAGGAAGAGTAGTCTGCTTATTCTGCTGGAAAACTGATTTCTTCTGCATTTGTAGCTAACATAGAATCCAGTTTACTTGAACCGCTAGAGCCAGGTTTCCTGCTGTGCCCAGCTTCTGGTAGGTGCAGCAGAGAGGAGGTTGTCAGGGAACTCCCTGATTCTCTGCTCAGAGATTCCTCTGTGCTGGGCATACGTTAAAGCAGCCCTAGGTCTGCACTGCACAGGTTGGCTCTAGCCCTCAAGTGACCATATTTCAGCTGGGGATTGCTGGAGCGCATTGCACTGTGGCTAGGGTGACCAGACAGCAAGTGTGAAAAATTGGGACAGGGGTGGGGGGTAATAGGAGACTATATAAGAAAAAGACCCAAACATTGGGACTGTCCCTATAAAATCGGGACATCTGCTGTGGCCATGACCACTCCCCACCCCTGACTCACTCAGTGGTTGGAGGCTGTGGGGAAGGAAGTGTAGAAGCCAGCTATGCCAGTTCTGCATGATAGGTTGTCCCTAGCAGGGAAATTATAGGCAGTGTCTGCTCCCTTTGACCCTCCTGAGAGGTACATAAAGGAGCAGGATGGGGATGAGGATTTGGCTGCAGTTATCCAAATCTCAGTTATGTTCCATGTGTAATTTGTTCCTCTCAAGTGAACTTGTGTTTATTGGAGTATTTTTGATAGAGATGAGCTCTGTGAACTTTGCGGCCCTGACTCTCCCCTGCCTTGCATCCTGTCTGGTATTCGTACCAGACAAAGAGAATACAAAGTGGTTTCAAAATGGTTTCACTGGTAACACTTTACACCCACTTTGGATGTATTTACCTTGCAGAGGTGTAAATGACCAGAGAAGGCACAAGCCAGAGGAGAATCAGGCCCTATCGCTCTGTCCTGAGCTCAAACAAAAATTTGTTCTGAAGACTCACTAAAGTTAAAGGACTGGCGAAGAAGAGTTAGGGCGAAGAGACATCCTGTCTCCTGCTTTTCTCTGGAATCCCGAAAGATTCCAGACTGATTCACACACTTAAAGGAATTAAGCATTTACCTGAGACACTTTCTGGAGCACTTTCTAGCCAAAGACCACATCAGCTGAGGAAACCAGGTCCACTCAGTAGTGAATAATGCAGGTATGAGGAGATGACAAGGTCGCTGCTCTATGCATTTCTAAGGTTGACACCTCTGAGTTTGAAAAAGTGCCTAGCATATCTTGGGATAAGAGAGATGGGCAGAGTGACATCCAGCAAAACCTGCAGAGAGACTCGACAGTCCTGGGAAATGCAGGCCTTCTATAGGGATTTATCTAAGATGAGCCTTCCTCACTTTTATGATGAAACCATGTTGAGTTAGGCAAGACAGGTCTATATCTCTGTTTCCTGCATAGCTTTTCTAGTGTTGAAGCTCAAATCAAAATAGTGTCTGAATAGGGATAGAAATATGTTTGTTGAAGATGAAGGTGAATCATCCGGACTAAGGAGATCTATGTAAAACCAAAGGGCCCTAGGAAATGCTAAAGGGCAGGTAATAAACTGGAAGACTGTGACCCACTGCCACCTCTGCTGGTAGGAGGAATGGACAGAGATGTGGAACCACATATCCTGGAGGCTGCCCAGATAGAGAAACTGGAGAATGGAGTGAATGGGTTGTCATGCAGAAATGGAATCTCCAAATTCAGCAGTTTAAAAGGTATAGATGCAGGATGGACCCAAACCGTTCAGGACTCTTGGAGAGTAGGAAGAAAAATATCTCTTGCTGTGCTCCACAGTTGGGATTAGGGAGATCAGCCCCTCCCCCATCCTCTCCAGAAGGTGATTGGACATACTTCCTGGAGCAATGTTTGCCTCTGGAAAGACGAGAGAGAGGAAGGCAAGTCCCTGAAAGGAACTGGGGTTTGGGCCCTTGAGGAAGTTGATAGGATATCCTCATGCTACTGTCTCCTGAAGCCAAGGATCCTGGGAGACAAGGGCCCCATATTCCTGCCAAGCAAAAAAGACTCAGGCACAGGGTGATATGGGGTTGGCAGGCCTCATAGAGGCTCTTTACACAGCACTATTGGTGCAATGAGAAGGCTTTTCTCTATCCAGGCGTACGCGTCTGGAAGGAGTACGAAGAGGGAACTTCATCCTCCAAGGGTCACTTGTGGCACCAGGAATGGGGGGAGTGGTAAATAGTGAAGAGGGGAGGTAACTGAGCTCCCAGAGCATCGCACTGGGAGCTCAGGTTCAGCTGATTATCCACCATGACCCCCCAAATCTTTTTCAGAGTCACTGCTTCCCAGGATAGAGATGGAGAGGAAGGACTTGTATACAGGACAAGCTCACCTGAAGAAGCCAGCCTGCATCTGGAAGGGATCAGCCAATTAGGGTCCAAGCTAAGGGGTTAGGGCAGTAAGAGACCCTCAGGTAAAGTGTCTACCTCAGATACTGCACCAAGGCTGGATGCTCACCAGTGGGGTGTTTCTTATTTTCTTTCTTCTTTGGTGTTTCTTCTTTCCTTCCTCCATCTTCTCACCCATGTGCTTACATTCTTCTCTCTCTTTTCCTTTTTCAGAGTGATTGCCTTGGAGGGGCTAGAATGAAGGAGAGAGACAGGATTTAGCACAGAGCTTAGTAGTTCTTCAAAATATAAGGAGACAAGAACATTGGGGATTGGGAACAGCTGATGATTAGCTATAGTGGGTGAAATCCTGGCTCCACTGAAGTCAGTCATAAAACACCCATCTACTTCAGTGCAGCCAGGATTTTACCCATTGTCAGGAGATACCCTTTTACTCTGTTTGTTTGCTTCTGCCTGGAGGGAGTGATAAGACCAACAGAGTAGAACAGTCTGGAATGCTCCAGGGCAGGATGTCCGATAACTATATGTTCTACATTTTCAGTAACAGCCTGGCTTTTTCATAGTGAGTTTAATTTTGACTTTATCTGTTAGGACAAATGGCATAGGTTACTGCTTTCTGTGTCTCTTTTAATGTAATAAAAAGAATGTGGAGTACTTGTGGCACCTTAGAGACTAACACATTTATTTGGGCATAAGCTTTCATGGGCTAAAACCCACTTCATCAGATGCATGGAGTGGAAGATACAGCAGGGAGATATATATATATATATATATATCACATCACATCACACAAAGAACATGAAAAGATGGGGGTTGCCATACCAACTCTAAGAGACTAATCAATTAAGGTGGGCTATTTGGTGGGCAGAAGGAGAAAAAAAAGCTTTTATAGTGATAATCAGGATGGCCCATTTCAAACAGTTGACAAGAAGGTGTGAGTAACAGTAGGGGAAAACGTAGCATGGGGAAACAGATCTTGGAAGACAGGCCAGTCCTTGCTTACAGATAGCACCCCAACCTGAAGCAAATACTCACTAGCAACCACATACCACACAACAAAAACACTAACCCAGGAACCTATCCTTGCAACAAAGCCCGTTGCCAACTCTGTCCACATATCTATTCAAGTGATACCATCATAGGACCTAATCACATCCACCACGCCATCAGGGGCTCGTTCATCTGCACATCTACCAATGTGATATATGCCATCATGTGCCAGCAATGCCTCTCTGCCATGTACATTGGCCAAACTGTACAGTCTCTATGCAAAAGAATAAATGGACACAAATCTGACATCAGGAATCATAACATTCAAAAATCAGTAGGAGAACACTTCAATCTCTCTGGTCACTCAATAACAGATCTAAAAGTGGCAATTCTTCACCAAGAAAACTTCAAAAACAGACTCCAATGAGAAATTGCTGAACTGGAATTAATTTGCAAACTGGATACCATTAAATTAGGCTTGAATGTGGAGTGGAAGTGGCTGGGTCATTACCCAAACTGAAAACTATTTCCCCATGCTAAGTTTTTTTCCTACTGTTACTCACACCTTCTTGTCAACTGTTTGAAATGGGCCATCCTGATTATCACTACAAAAGTTTTTTTTTTTTCTCCTGTTGATAATAGCGCACCTTAATTGATTAGTCTCTTAGAATTGGTATGGCAACTCCCATCTTTTCATGTTCTCTGTGATGTAATGTGATATATCTATCTATCTATCTATCTATATATATCTATCTTCCTACTGCATCTTCCACTCCATTCATCTGATGAAGTGGGTTTTAGCCCATGAAAGCTTATGCCCAAATAAATGTGTGAGTCTCTAGAGTGCCACAAGGACTCCTCGTTCTTTTTGCCGATACAGACTAACACAGATACCCCTCTGAAACCTGTTTTAATGTAGTATTCTCCTTCTAGAGCACACAGGGGCCTACTTCCGACAACGCCTGTGGGTGCCGTCACCCGGTGTCGGGGGCGGGGCCCTGCCCGATGCCGGGCCCCGCCTCCGACGCCGGGTGACGTTGCGGGGCCCTTCCCCCGACGCCGACACAATGTTGCCCAGCGTCGGGGGCGGGGCCCCGCAACGTCTCCCGGTGCTCCGGTAAGTTTGCCGCAGGTCCGGGGCGGGCGGGGAGTTGCCAGTGGGTGCGGAGCACCCACCAATTTTTCTCTGTGGGTGCTCCAGCACCGGCGCACATGTCCAGCACCGGCTAGAGCACATGTCCCAAGCTGTGGGCACCTGGAGCACTTACAGGCATCTGCTGAGAACTGGTTGGTCACATGGTATCTGCTCCTCTTCTTGTTTCCAGCTGCTAAATTGTATTCAAAGGCAACTGAAAATACATTAAATACTCTTCTAATTTCACATTTACAATTGCTGAAGTCATCACAGGGATACTGGTCAGTCATGAGTGGATGAGGAGGTGGATCCATGAGGCAGTCTTTCTAGTAAGATGCCACCAACTCTGTGAAAGAGTTTGAAATTCCTTATATAGACAACTTAGAAGGCATGCTAGATTCCTTCTCAATGTGCTGTTCATGTTCTTTCTATGCAATTCTAAGGCATGTTCAGGAAGCATATTTTTAATCAACTGCATGGCTAGACAAGTTTTCAGGTTTAATACAGATAATACATCAGCATATGCCATTTAGAAAATTATTAAGCAAGACCAGCTTTTAAAACATGCTGTAATAATTATACCAGTACAAAGTCAAGTAATTATTGCCTGGATCTGAAACAAGTTTCACTATAGGTTTCTATACAGCTAAACTATTATGCATTATACATGGTTTTGTGCGTCATTATCTAGTTTAATGTAACGTTTAGCTGCATTTGCCAATCTGAAGCAGTTTACTCTGCCTTCATTAGTCCTACAAAGAGTCACTGCAGCTGCTGTTTAAAGTTGTTTAAACATACTTTTAGAAAAACAAATTTTTCCATTGCATTTATGGCTAGAGCTGGTCTGTAAGGTCTGAAGAACAAGCTTTCATTTTATTGCCTGGATCCCTAGAAGCAGACTGGGAAAGTCACTGGTGGAGCAGGAGGTATCTCAGTCCAGCTAGAGTAGTGGATGGTAGTTGGAAGGTTGTTGTTAAACTGCCACATTAGTTAGTACAGTAGAGCACCACCTCAAAGAACACTCTGTTCCTGTATCCAGTAAGGAACATGATACTCAATGCAAATACTGCATTGAAAACCGAGGAAACCCACGGAGCAGCTAATTGGCCAGTTCTCAACAGATGGAGATAAACTGATTGTAAAAGCCAAAAAACCAAAGGGAAAACTTGATGTTCTTTAAAGGGTAAAGGGATTATGGGTTTTTTGGAGGGAGGAGATAGGGACTCAGGTCTTATAACCAGAAAAAAAATTCACTTAAAACTTCTGGCAAAGTCTTTAAACTTATTACTATAAACAGAACTCTTATAGCAGGCGTTCCTAGAAGTGGTGCCAACCACATTATACACGGATTGCTTTTGGTGCGTGGGAAAAGTGATTGCCAGCACATTTCAAAAAATGGGGTATCATTCTATTACCAGGGTTTGCACTTGACTTCATCTGAATTTAGTGGACCAAATGCTGACGAAAGTGGTAAGCAATCCTCAGGCGAAGGTATAACATGTTAGTCAATAGTGACACGTCTCGTCTGCCTTTCTTTAAGGTTCCAGTTCAGCAAGGCAGTGCAATGGGATGACTCAAGTTGGGCAAAGTACTTGATGGAGGCAAAGACCCTTACTGCATCAAAGCCTGAGTGGCACTGCCAATGCGACCAACTTCCTCACTGGGCACAAAGAGGAAGCGATCTTCCTTTTTATTTAACTCAGCTGGATTAAGCAAGTCCCTTTTTGTCCACTGTGAGGCCTTAGTGGAGCCAGTGGAGTGAAACATTCAGATGAATCTTACTACGCAGAGGCACATCGTCATCTCACTTATGGTGTGTGAAGCCCCCACCACCCCCAAAAGTAACTCCAGTGTGGTAGGGAGTGTTTGTTCAGCCCAAATGAGTGAAGGGAGGTTCCTATGTACTATCGCGGTAGTCCTACATGTTTTCTCTTAACCACTGTGTACATGTCCTCTTTATTCCCAAATGCGCCCTTGCAGCTTGGTGCCCTAATGCTGGGATCACCATCCCCCTTCTCTTCTTGCCTCCCTAAGTCCTCCAAGCCTTAATATGATCCCCTCAGCGGGGGCTAGTTTATTACAATGACCTAGTTCAAATAGTCCACATCAAAAATCCCAAAACAAAGGCTATGTATCACCTCCCCCACCCCTTGTTTATGGGCCTGAAAAGCCCACTCTCTCTAATCCATCAATGTAGCATATACTGTACAGCATCTCTTCTTCACTCCTCTCCTATCCATCTGCCAGGCTGACCCAGCCCTTCCAGTTGGAGTTCAGCACTGCTCTTTCTAGCAGGAACCCCGGACAGTCTCTCTGCTGGGAGTCCATCCCCACCAGTGAGCACCCCTCACTCCCCCTGTTCCAGTAACCATTGCCAGGTTGGAGAGCTGGCAGCAGATTAAACCCCTCTGCTGGCCCTCTGCCTTTCGCGCTCTCTGCCCCTTGGCTGGGGTTCTCCAGCCTACAAGTCAGCAGCTAATGCCCTCTGCTGCTCAGGACCTTTTAGCCCTCTAGCGCAGGGTAGTCAGCCAGCAACCCCCATCTTGCTGTTCTTCTGCCTTCCCCAAGAACCACCCACTTCCCTGTCTCTCTCTCAGCCTTTATAACCCCAGGTGCTGCCCCACCCTCTTAATTGGGCAAACTGGGACCACCTGTACTGGCACAAAGCCTACTTCAGGGAAAGGGGCCAGTCACCTGATGGTGATATAATCAGCCTGCACCATTCAGCAATGTCATGGTCCTGTCTTTGCAATTCACCATAGCTGAGCAATCAGGAGGATGGCAAGAGGCAGCAGATTATAAAGAAGACAGTTTACAATATATTTGCTCAAACACAGCTTGAAAAGCACCTATTGTTAAATACAGCTGTCGGACAGCAATAGAAGAAAACATTTTAAAAGGGCCAGGAGTGTTGAGGATTTTTTTTTTAAAATGCCAGGTTATCTGGAGTTGTTCTTTAAACATCTTACCAAATGCCCAGCCATATCTTACAGAGCAAGCACTTTCATGCTTCCTGAACCACATTTTTATCAGCCACATGCATGCTGTTTTGTGGTCTTTTGGCAACACATGTAGCAGCAACACTAGCTCATAGAGCTAGCGTTAACATTTATTTTATTTAGCAGTAATACAAGGACCCTACCTGGGAATAGTGTTTAAAGGGGGTGGGGAGCATTTGGCCAGAACACCACCAGCCAACCACAGGAACATGAGTTAACACTAGCTTTTGGATATTTTAGAAACATCTGCAGATGTCTGCCCCCCAAATGCCATGGCAATAAATTGACATATATGAGAAGTTGAGATCATTAATATACTAACCTGTGGGAGGGCACCCCAACATTAGTAGGGTGAGAAACCCCAACTGAATATGCATTAGCCACATTCACATCAGTGTAATGCATTATAAAAGTTGTATCCCAGCCTGTGCCAGGAAGAGAGAGAAATGTAGCGGTTGGGAGGTTACCAGGATGATGGCAGTGGTGATAAGGAGGAAGATACTGGCTAACATTTCAGGTTGTTCTGCAAGGGCTGGTGTGAGTATGTAGATATTCAGCTCTACATTCTGTAGTATCTCTAGATATCTCATGCCATTAGAGTATTTGTAATTTAGCTAAATATATTAATAAACTATTACAAATACAGACGTGTTCCTAAAGTGTGAGTGTTGCAAATGTACACATCAGGGTTCCCAACTAAACAGTAATTTTGATAATACTGGGCCTGATCTTGGGACAAGAACCTGTCATACCTCAGAGTGACAACTGGGAATTCTTACCTAATCACTATAATTATATACAATTCATAGAGTTACCAATAATGGTAGAAGACCTTTGAATTGCTACATAAATGCCTAGAATTTGATTCTTGGATGTGGTCTCACTCTTTGGACTGAACAGGAAGCAAGGCATTGGCAGTCCCTGGAGGGCTGTGCGTGGGTGGAACACACTAACAAGAAAGAACAATAATAAGGGAAAAACAATACCAGCCCAATGTCTCCCTGGAGTGTCAATAGATATTTCTAACCCACTGTGTCAGAATGTGGTAATGCCTGTAGACAAACATTGAAGAAAGTAGGTAGAGACTTTGAGAGAGAAAGTACAAAGCCAAAGAGGAGAGTGTGTGTGAGGGGGAAGGATTAGAAATAATTCCAGCAATGTGGATTTTAAAGCTGCTTCACACAACAAAAATATTCATGGATTGAATCGGATTTTGTTTCCATTCAAGGTGTAGTGGCCTGTTCTTTATACTGAATGGGTAGTGCTGGTATGCACTTTATGCCTTAGCTTAGCCCCACATATTACGAAACAACCCCTCTGTTAGACAGCTGAGGTTCCCTGCCCCTTCTCCCAAATCATGTGGGATTTCTATGGGTGTTGCCCATGGCATCCAGCCCCCTGAGTACTTTGTTAAGGGGTATATGGAGTACATTAAGGAATAGTCTAGATGACATGCCACTCAGTGGAGCTCCATCAAGAGCGGATTACTGGAAAAGAAAGCCACTAAATAAATGCTGCACTTCCATAAAGATTAATAACATAATTGCGTGCTTTATTGAGATACACAGTAAAGCAGTATATAATACAATAGTAAGGCATATATTTGGTGAAATTTGATATGTTGTGAAAAATGCAGTAAAACTGAAGTTTATAAAAAAAATTAGTAAATGTTACAGTGTTGGTGTTCAAACACAATATTTTTTGATACCCAAGTAATAAACCAGTACTGAGTAACAATGAAATAACATGCCATATGATATTTATGTAGTCAGTTACAATGATTATGTTTTACAGTTTAATACTTTGTGGTTATAAGAAACATGAAATAATTCCCAAATTATGCTTAAAAAGCAGCAATAAAGCTCTCAACTGTTTAAATATTTTTAACAGACTCACTCCAAAACTAATGTCTAGAAAGTAAAAACCAACCAAAATAAAACCCTGATGAAAACAATCGTGCAAGCCATTTGCCTCTGATTTTTTAAAGAGGTTTAACTTACAAGCACAAAAGAAAAAGAAAAACAAATCCATTCCCTTATATCTTGATTTGAACTTTCCTGAAGAAAGGCAATCAGAAGTAAACAGAGTACCCACTGTAAATAAAGCATTTAAAGAGCTCTTTATCATGAAAGTGATCTGAGTTTCTTTTATTTTATTTTTTAACGTATTAGTATTAAATGATGAGACCGGTTCACACAATGGACAAGTGGTGACATGTAACATCTGTACGTAATTGTCAGGAACACCACAAAACCAAAGTGAGGTAGAAATAGCATGACTAGCCATGTTCAATGTTAACTAGCATTCAAAATAAAATAAAATCTCTCCCAACTTTTAATTACACTTCGTACAAGAAGAGGTAACAGATTTTTACCCTTGCAAAGTAATGTAAGTCAGATGGTGAATTTCTATGTGTTTTAAAAGGAAATTAAAAGCTAATAAAAGAAAATGAAATGGTAAAGCTTTTGTTAACAGCACCTCACACCCCAACCTACCCTAATGAGTTGCTGTTGAACCGTTTAATCTATTTTCTGTTCTCTCTCTCACAAGTCATCATGAATTGTGCGTTATTACTTGCAGAAAAAAAAAGGGAGGAACAAAATACTGGGATGGGGGGTGGTGGTAGGGAAGGGAACCTTGTTTTGCTAATGAAAATTTCATGGAACAGTGTGGCACCTCCAACTGCTTACCATACAGGAACAGTAGTAATTCTTTTACACTGCCCCCCAAAGCTTTCAATGCTGTGACTCCTTAGAACTCGCTGCCACAAGGGGTTGAGAGAGAGATATTGTGGACGTATTCGCCCTCCCCCCCCCCGCAAAGGATTGGGTAACTTTATGATAATTAATTACATTGGTAGCTATGCAATCTATGATGATATATGAACAATCACTTCGAGCTTCTAGGCAGAAGCTGATCAGCAGCAGGGGTCAGTAAGGAATCTCCACACCCCCCTACAGCATCTCAGAAAGGTGGCATTATGGGTGGGGAGGAAGCATATCAAACTTCTGCTGAAGCATCATGTGCTGGCCGCTGCCAGAGGCAGGATACCGGACAATAAGGTCCAAAGGTTTAATCCGGTAAGGCAATTCCTATGTTTGTTTACTAACCACATTCAGGATTTTAGTCGGCAGAAGAAACGGCTGGAGTATAGGATATTAATTAGATTTACAATTTATTTTTGCAAGCTCTGAAGAGAGCATTGTCATGTAATGTGCTCTTTCATTTCATTATTGCAGACTAGCTGGATGATTCATGTAATCCTTAATTTTATCTGGAAAGAGGTGGAAAAACTACCTCAGTTGGAAGTTAAGATGATTTTTTTTAAGCCAACCTTAGTCAGACAAAAAACAACATGAAAGGTAAGTCAGTTGTTTTGGTGTTGCTGCAGAAAATACTTTCTTTGATAAGCAGGGAGAAGAACACAGAACATGAATACATCTCTGGTACAATTACAGAGCTGAAATGATACTAAATAAATGCACTGCCTCAATTTTTTATTTTTTTTTAAAGGGGGTTTCTATAAACAATTATTTTTTTATAAAGCACACTTTAGTTTACAATCTCTCTTTATAACTGTTATAAATGTTTTTAAACAACCCGAAATGCGTTCCATATAAAGAAATGGCAAGTTATTTAGCTATCAAGATTTTACATGTAGTTTTCTTATAATTTTTGTACAATTGCATAGACGTGTAAAACCTGCCATTGTTAACAAAACAATAACAGACTTAGGAAACTACTGAAATCTACAGTATAGTACCACTACTCTTCACAAAAATATAGATTTGTTTTCTTGTAAACTCTTACAGTCTAATCCTCTTTGTTGTATGAATTTTATAAAAACCATGCGGGACGCCTGAAGTTGTAAAACACATCTTGCTATTCTAACGCCTTGTCATCAGTCATCACTGTAACTAAGGTTTCCATTGCTCTGCCCAAATCATCTGCCATGTGGAAAAGGCTCCCTACATTGTGGCCTGAAAAACAAAAGGCAAAGAAAAGGACATTAATAACAGGGACAGGACAGTGAATTGTTACAAACATTATGTCTAAGTGAAGTAGACACACGTCACTCTCCATGTATATCTCTGCACAATTCCATGCTGAGTTCAACATGGAATATTGTACCTAAAAATCCCCATGCTACAACACATAAAAAGTCATTTGTGATAGTGTGACATTCATTGCACAATTGTTAGAAGAGCAGAAAACGCCACAAACAATACTGGTTTCAATTTGTATAGTAAAGCGCTTTGGCAATGCTCCATGTGCCCGCTTTCCAAACACGTACAAGTGCTTGAGTCGTATTGGCAGGAATATTCATGGCAAGCAAATGTCAAAGTCACATGCATAAGTATCCACATAAACCACATTTTAGATCTGCACATGTGTTAAATGGGTGCTGGAAGTGCTTGATCACTCATCCAATCAGTGAATAAAAAACAACTGGACCAATTGTAACTAACAGCTTGACTAGAGAAAAATCCAAAAATCAGTTAGGGGAGGTCTTCAAATAAAAATGCGCGGCTGGCCTGTGCCAGCTGACCTGGGCTTGCGCTGCAGCCTGAGGTCTGGGACCCTTCCACCTTTTATGGTCCTAGAACTGAGGCTCTAGCTCGAGCCCAGAAGTCTACATTGCAATGAAACAGCCCCTTAGCCCCAGTCGGCTGGCATGGGCCAGCCGTGGGTGTCTAATTGCAGTGTAGACATACCCTTCAAATCAATGTGAATCAGGCCCTACTCTAAAACTGCTTGTAATCCAACTAAAGGATTAAGAACAATTCACAACTACATTCCCTGAATCCTTTCAAATAAATGTATTCAAGGAAACTGCCATCTCTTTGTGGATACTCCACTAGCAGCAAAAGAGGCTACATTTATCAGATAAATTATTTACTGTGGTTTATTTGCTCAGGTCTAGTCACTGGTACAATGTGAGATCCTGAAATATCACTTTTGGTTACACATCTCAGATGGTTTATGTCATTACTAGAGCTACCTTCATGACATTTTAACTTTTTATTAACCAATAACTAATTACTACTCTATATTCAAATCATACAAAGATATGCTGAAATAGCATGAAGAGCTACACCAGCATGTGGAACACAGGAGCACCCAGAGTTGCTCGGCACAGTCCACAAAGTGAGGGGAGTCAGTCGAGGATAGGACAGGACCAGGACACACAACACCTCTCATCATCCTGGTCCCATCAAGTAAAGCTTCCCACCCTAGTGGGTGAATATTCCCACTGATGCAGCTGCCTCTCCTGACGCAGGGGATATGTTTTGCACGTCCCCACACAAAAGTGGAGTAAATCAAACTCACAAAGACAAGGATACTTAGGAGTTACGATCCTTTCCTTAAACTGTTGTGCCTAAATATTACAGTATATAAATAATCATGCACTGTTGACATTTCTGCAGTACCAAGATGGTAGAGCTGAATTAATTAAAACTTGTGGGACAGAAACTTTAAATTAAACCATTTAAATTTTAAATTCATTTATTGTGCAAATGAGTTCAATGCTCCTGAAAGCGAGGGGCTAATATCACTTGCTTGAACCAATCATAACACAGCCAAGTATTTATGTTAACTTCCCCACACAATTCTGGCAATGCTCCTCTATCCTAACTATGCTACCTTAGCTATATTGCCATCCTGGGACTCCTGAGCAGATTCTACCAATGCTGCGGCTTTGGGATGTTCACAATGGCAATCAGGAAAAGATGTTAAATGTATTCTCATTGGTGATTTTAATTTAAATTAGATAAAGCATGAGAGAGAATGAGGTAGTGAGCAATCCAGCAAGATGTAAAGCGTCAGGATAAAATGAACAATTCACCCTCCTTTCCCTGTTCAGTCTCTCTCTCTCTCTGTTTTGTGAAAAAGACTAAAGGATGCTGGCTCTATGCTGCAGATGGCAAAATACAAACTTTAGAAACAACAAAGCCTAAAAGTGGGACTAGCTGGCTCACACAATTGATAATGGGTATTAAGAGGCGGCTTTCAGCTGTAAATTGACAGTTCAAATCCAGCTCAATCAGTAGTGACCAAATATCATCATAATCTAACTGCTATCTTGTGGTCTCTGTGAAATAACATTTGCAGTCTCGGTCCAGTTCCTAGTATCATCATAAATTGGCACCCTTGCTTTATGTTGACCCGTGACATCAAAGACTGAATGGCCACCAGGCATAAGCTAACATGTCACTGCTGGCACTGATCCTTTCACAACAAGGCTAGTAACTATAATAAGGGCTGTGTAAGGAAGTTTGCACCTCCTTTGCTGTAGATAAATAAAAGATTTCAGCCTCCTGGACTATCCATGCGGCACCTTTCACAAGTTATACATTCACACGTCTAATCTGAAAAATCAGGGTATTTTTTCTTCACTCCCTACCTACGCAAAAACAGCCGAATCATTTTTGCTCAACCTTATAAATAAATACATATTGATATAGACAGATATAGCTCTGGGGAATTTCAGTGCTGGGAAATTCAGCCTAAAAAGTGAAAGTTTGAGTAAGTCAAAAATGAGTAAAACACACCTTTTGAAATGAAGGTGCTTACATAAAAAGAACGGGTAGCTGTTACTATGTGCTCCGCCTTTCTGACACATTTATATGTGTATGTATGCAATGGTATAAAGGTTTTATTGGCATACATTTGGATTGACCTGCATAATCTGAAACAGTCCACTGAACACTTCAGTCCTGCAAGCTACTTTCAAACAGCCTCTATTTTAGTCTTTAAAGCACCTACCACAAAATTATTTCTTCACCCACATCTACCCCAAACCATGGACTCAGGAAAAAAGGAGGGGCCAAAATTATAATGGCCAAACATCAATGAGTGGCAATATTAAAACTGTCAGCGATCCCAGCTATCTTGTGATCTGCTATCGCTAGAAACAATTCTGGGATTCCAGTTTTTCAAGTGATATCATTAATTTCCAGCCCTGGCAGACCAAGATATCAGACCTTAAAATCCCCATTCCCTGGATTTATGGAAAAGCTATTTTAGATCCTTTTTAGAAATGTTTAATATTTGTTCATACTATCTTTTTCTGTCATTCAGAGCTCTGGTAACTAAGGCAACCTGATTTTACAGGCAGAGGATGAGCAACAATAACAATCAAAAAATTAATCATAAAATATTTTCTAAACTGTGGCATAAGCAAATATAAAACGTAGCATAATGAATGAGTTATGCAGGCATCCAAAATGAGGGCCAATAAAACCTTTATGCATCCAGACGCAACCTTGTATTCTATTATTATATCCAAATAGTATAACAATAGCACAATAATTCTGTCTTTAAATTGCTGCTGCTGTACTTTTGGGATTATCACAACTACTCCCATGTGTCTGGAGCCAAGAGCAAGTTATGTAGGTCATCCCATATAAGTGGCAATAACAAAAACTTTCTCCAGTATGGTATCTCATGACATATTTTTTGTTGCGACCATCGCATTATTGTTAAAGCCACATGCTGTGTTTCCGTTTTTGATCTCCCTGTGGTCCCTTCCCCCTACTTGCTAGGATGGTGTAGTCGCACTGACAGTACATTAGAATTAGTGATGTAATTTCTGTGGGCGGAGATTAGCAACATCTACAAGAACAATAAAAAGTCGCTTTACAGAGGAGTAGCCTGCAAATGTACAATCTGCCCTGAGTAAAGGAGGGCCCGTCACTCCCCAGTGAGCAGAGACTGAGCAGTGATTCAGATTCACAATCCCGTCCCCTGCCCCCACTTGTTCAGGATGGGGGAGTAAGGTACTGCACATCTTTTCTGCAACATTACAGCTCATTCTTCCAGATCCTCCCACTCTGTGTCCTCTTGTTCGTGGGGTAAGGGTGAGGGAAGTAAGAGGTGAGTAACCCTTGCTGTCCTCATCGGCTCCAGGCCCAGTTCCAATCCAAGTAGCCCTTCCTCAACCATGCAGGTGAGAAAGGCAATGTGGGTGGGTGGGGTGTTTATTCTCTCCAGACCAAAGGGATTTGAGAACAATAGAAGCCTGGCTTTCCTGGCCATATGCGCACTACATATGCGTGTGTACGTCAGCTATAATGCCTATCCCAGGAGGACTGTTATTACACTTCTGTTGTATTCTGGTGTACTCAAACTACCTGAAATACAACTTTTCTATTTTCCTTATTAAGATGCAGGAAAAAAAGGAAAAAAATGCTGGCCCAAAAAACTTTTAATAAATGAAAACAGAACAGTCTAAACCAGGGTCTCATGCAGGATTATTATTATTTGTAATATAAATGAGCTGTCAAAGACGTCATTAATTCCACTTTCATTTTTTGGTAACATCACATTAAAGACAAAAAGGGTTCTCAGTGCTAGTGGCTCTGCAATAGGGTGGCCAGACAGCAAATGTGAAAAATCGGGACGGGGCGGGGGGTAATAGGAGCCTATATAAGAAAAAGACCCACAAATCGGGACTGTCCCTATAAAATCAGGACATCTGGTCACCCTACTCTGTTTAAAAACATCACGATCAGCTTCAAAATGTAACAGAGGAAAAAGAGACATGGAAAGTTTTAATGTAACCTAGTCTTGTACAAATGGAGTGAACAATAATACATGTGTACTTGGCTTGAAAGCAGGACAACAGTCTATTTCTGTAGACACTAACTGCATCATTTCTAGTCACATACAGCATGATACGTACCGTATCTGCTGAATTTGCTTTAGAGGCTGTATTGGAATTAAGGCCCCCGGGGGAGGATACAGTAATTGAATATCTATCTTGCACTGCAGCTTGTTACAGAAATAAATGTGCAGTGTTCAGACTCTAAAGATAGGCCAGAAAGTAAATTAAAATACCCCAACACAATACTGTCTGTATTTCAGCAGTGCAAATGTATAACCCCGCCTCAACCAATGAACAACCCTCCGTGTTGGTGGGTCAGATTCTGACAGCCTTATTCAGATTGAGTAGCATCTTGAAATCAATGGTACTACTCAACATGAGTAAGAGGAACAAAATCTACTTGTGTTTTAATTGTAATCTGGCTTCACAGAAACTGACTGACATGTAAACCTAAAGCTACACTATAACTAGACAGAGAAATATTTTTTAGCATGCAGACTTCATGTACATGTGGTCTGAGTAAGAGTCCTGCAAATTGCTGAGCCCCCTTAGCTCCCGCTGAGTTGAAACAAGAGTTGGGGGTGCTGAACATTTCCTTGGAGGTGCTCAGTACTTTGTAGGATTAGGCCAGTGGATTTTCAGTACTTAGGAATTGCACACTCTCTAAAGCCAGGGCTGTGGCAGCTTTTTAAAAAGGATATTACTTTTACACACACACACACACACACACACACACACACACACACACACACACACACACACACACCATTTTGTCTTTGTTAATGATGTATGGAAATATAACCAAAGACAACGAAAATCAGCATCAAGGGCCTGTTCTCCTCAAATGGAGCCTAATCATGAGTCATAAGGGCCATTAATTAGCAGAATTGAATACCAAATCATTTCCATAGAATTTTTAAACAGGTGCAATCTGCTTGATGAAGTGTCAGATACTCTGTTGATGAAAAAGTTAATAAGCAAGCACCAGATATCTCCCCTGAGGAAAGGCTGATCTACACTGAAGTGTTTAGTCACCGATGTACAGCCATTTGCCCTGGACAGTTATAAGTGCAGCTCACCCGAGGGAATACTGTACCAGTGCAAGTCACCATTTACGCCAGTGTAGCACGGTCAGCCACAGTGATGTAGCTACACTGGTGGCTGCTCACCCACCCACCCTCCACAGCCCCAGTGTAGACAGTCTGAGTATGTTACTCAGGTACAGTACATCCCACAGTTAGGGCACCTTTGTAATTCCTGATTTGTTCATTCTAAGCCCCTTCCATGCTTGATTTTCTGCAAGTTCATTTCACAGCTATCTGTGATTACACTAAGGTAGCTCCTGAATATTTTATCTTTCATAATCAGTTTACTGGGCATTTCATCTTTCAAAAATTATACCTGCAGGAGTGCAAAGAATAGCTTAACAATAAAAAAAAGTTCACTAGAAATACTTAAAGTAATATGACAACACTGCACAAAACATTTTCACTCCAGTAATAGGCAGAGAGGTATGAATTCTGAAAGCTCAGAGCATTATAGAAAGCCATTTTTTCATGAAACCGATCATTTCTAAAGCACACAGCAAATACCTTTATTCCTTTATATAATTGAATGCAGCACTGTGAAGTCGGTGGATGTTAGCAGCATTCCTTATTGTGCAAAACTGAATTTGCAAATTAAAAAAAAAGTGTGAGTTTTTCATACCTCTCAACCTTCAGTATTCTAAAGGAAAAACCTATTCACCTTGATTCTATAGATATCTATAAAACAATTCTGCTTATGTACAGGAACAGGCCAATGACAGATTGGGACTTCCGACCATGTGTGTCGCATAACGACTTTATTTTAATATAGTCTCATCTTCTGTCATCCCCTGAGTTTCCATCTTTGTGGGGCATGGAAGTGAGGCACACTCCTGTTCTAACATTTTCCCCATTGAAAGTTGAGAGGCATTGTATATTAGAGCACATTTGTGGCATGCACTCAGGAAAACAAAACAAAACAAAATAAAAACAAATAAGCTACACAGCTGCCACACAAATGCCGGACACAGAGAGCAAGATGCCATGGCTTCTGTTTGTCACAGTGAGCCTGAATCTCACTAACCTCTCTTACTGGCTTTCCGGGGGCATTTCTTCCTTTAGTAACAGACAAAGGTAGCAGAAAGGAAAGAAAAACAAAACCACAAATAAATCAATAGTAGTTTATACTGACAAAGACACTTCAGCCTCCACTTAGGAATTTAATACAGGCATAATAAAATAATAAATCTAATTTTTTAAAATAAAGTTAAGGACTCTAGTGCTTTTAACATCACTGGCAGTTGAGTGTTGATCAAATCAAGAGTAAATATAAAAATCCTTGCTTATTGCTTTTAACATAGCCAAGTACAGAAGTAGTTATGAAGTCTACTGAAATCAACTAAATAAAACCTTTCACTGAGAAGAGGAAGGCAGTGATCTTCTAAATCCATTTTCTAAGTGAGCAATATGATTATATTGATTTCAAGTATTCCTAGTAGCCAACATTCGTGCTAAAATCTTCTCTCTCTGACTTAATAATTAATGCACTCAGACATTACAGAGTTTATTCTGCTCTGAATATCCTACTTTTGCACCTAAAATATAAAGCTATCCAATTGTGATTCTACTGCGTTCTTGTACACATGTTAAAGATGAATATTGTGTGTAACATCAAGACATTGATGTGCATTTTGGGAAGCTTACTAAGAACACAAAAAGAGGCTGGTTGGCAAGAGAGGGAAGGAAAGGTGAACTTTTTCAAATGGAGATGAAGGAAAAAGAGTTTAGGAACTGACCAAGAATCAACCAGGTTTCTTATAGACTTTAGAATGTAATGAAATATCTGAGAAATTAGATGTGGCCTTAACTTGCATGAGTGCCCTTTGCTCAGGGGCTCAAAGATCTCGTTCACAGGCCGTGGTACATATTTTTGCCTGGACAAACTTCTCTTGAATGATACTCAAGCTCTCCTTCAATATGAGGCACCCTGTCCTTCTCAACCACACTACTATATACACTCTGGTAACATGAAGAACTGTTCCACTCTATGTTATCACTGCCATGTTGTTGTTGTTGTTATTTGTAGTAGTGCAGCACCTAGCCATGGACCAGGATCCCACTGTGCTGGGCACTGTAAAACACAGAACAAAACTGGGGCCATCCCCCAAAGAGCTTACAATCTAGGTATGCGGTGTTGGTCTCAAAATATGACAGAGACAAGGCGAGTGAGGGAATATCTTTTATTGCTCCAACTTCTGTTAGTGAGAGAGACAAACTTTCGAGCTGCACAGAGCTCTTCTTCTGTGTAAGCTCAAAAGCTTGTCTCTCTCAACAGAAGTTGGTCCAATAAAGGATATTACCTCACTTACCATGTCTTTCTACAATCTAGATATAAGACAAGAGATACCAGATGAATACAGATCTATAGGGGAGTACGAGGAAACAACAAGACAATACCGGTGGCAGCCAGTGGTTTTGACATGCCAGCAGCCTAACCATTACTAAGTTTTTGATGATTTTTTTAAGGAGGAATTTGAAGGGAGGATAATGAGGTAGTCCGTATACAGTGAAATGTATACGATGTACTAATTCCTCCTCAGATCCTTTCTTAATGCCCTGTCCCCACACAGCAAAAGGTAGAATCCAGCATGTTTATTTTATAAATCCACATTCAAATACACTAGTCACAAAGTCTCATCCAAAAAACTCCCCAGTCCTGAAAGCTGACTGGCTAGCACAGACCTGTGTGTTTTGGGGCCAAAGTCATTATAAAATATTGTATTTAAACTTTCCAAAAAGTGGTGCAGTAGCTGCATCTCAACTACCATGCAGAAGTCCATGGGGAGTGATCTGCTTACATAAATTAAGAGGTTCACATTAGGACCTGCAAGCTAACGTGCTGTAGTAAATTTCAGAGGCATCAGTCACAACCAGGGCCCCAGTCGTGCCATGTAAAATCATACACGAAGGTATGGGCCCCCAAAGTACTTACAATCTAAATCTTGCAAAGACTTAGGGTATTTCTATACTACCCGCTGGATCGGCAGCGAGCGATCGATCCAGCAGGGGTCAATTTATCGCGTCTAGGCGGAGTTGACGGGAGAGTCAGCAGTCGACTCACCGCAGTGAAGATACCGCGGTGAGTAGATCTAAGTACGTCAATTTCAGGTACGTTATTCACGTAGCTGAAGTTGCGTAACTTAGATCGATCTTTCCCCCGCGCCCTACCCCACAGTGTAGACCAGGCCTAATGTATGTGTTTAACTTTATGGACTGTGTTTAGTCCCACTGAAGTCAATAGGACTACTCACAGGGTGTAAAATTAAGCACATACATGGGTCTTTGGAGGATTGAAGCCTAAAATACTGATTATTAATTGTGTCACCTAAAGAATAAAGGTGTATAATAAAGAATAATAAGTCAAAAAGTAAAATAAAATAACAGCACCCTTAATGACATAAGCTTGGATTCTTCTGGACATTTTCTGAGAAACAGTAAAACTCAGAGCACTCCCAAATAGCATGCCCAATTCTAGTCTGTCTTCTCAGCAGTCAGTCATTCTAAGAACTACCGGGTATACACTTTGTTTTCAAAAATAAAGGGAGAAATAATTTTGTTAAGAATTATGGTAAGCTGAGTTTGTAACTAATAGACTTATAGCGCAGGTTTACATTTTTATGTGCAACAAGCCAAGTTATTGGCTTACCATAGTTTAAGACACACTTTCCCCATCCCACCTCCAAAATAAAATAAAGTAAAATTCTAGCCTTGAAAAATGTTTTCAAACAGTATTAATATCCAAAAGAACATCTTTTTGCACTTCACGTGAAATTCATTAATATATTCTCAAGCAATTTCATCATGGCCTGATTATGTATTCAAAGATGGAAAGCAACCTCAGGTCCACTGAAGAAACAGTGACAGAGGCTCAGCCAGTACTGCACTGTGCTACCATCAGGGACTCAAGAGTTGGAAAGACCTCAGGAATCTCACTCCTTGGGGCTAATTGAACCACAGGTGTCAAGGGGAAGGTTCAGCACCTGGCATCTTTCTGGATGCTGGCTTGAGTGGGCAGAAGCACCCCTTTCCTGGTCTGAGTTAGCTGTGAGATTCACTGCTTATGGTGGCTAAGAGAGTTCTTCCACTGATTCTGTAAAATGTGGAAAGGAGAGTTTGAACAATGATGCCAGCGCTTTGCTGACAAAATACAGAAAATTATAGGATACATTTTCAGTGCTGGAAATAGGGATTTAGCTGCACAACTTATTAGTATTCAAGCATAGCTAATGCACTCCTGAAAGAGAGTGTGTGTGTGTGTGTGTATGTGTGTGTGTATACATAAAAGTGGGATAAAAAAATAAAAGCAGACTTGCAAATGATCAATCTATTTTCAATGCCATTTTTGATTTATTGCCCTGAGCTCACCATAATTCTTCTAAGTAAGCCATGCTAGGCGGCCTTTTTTAAAAATGGTAATTGACAAATTAATAATGCTGAATTTTGATCCAAAAATCATTGTAATTTACAACTGGGCTTATGTTCTTCTAAGTACTTATATGACTCCTTTCATCTTACTATCCAAGCCCCTGACTGTGCAGCATTGAAGTCCACAGAAAACTCTGCCATGGAGTTCAGTGGGCTCAGGATAATGTTCTTCTGCGGTTCATTCATAAACAGCATTTGCAAACCTTAGCTACAAAAATACATTGTGGATCACAATGAGATTTGTTTTAAGTAAGTGCAGTTTTCTACTGAATTCAGTGGAGTTTCATCTGCTAAA
This sequence comes from Chelydra serpentina, assembly GCA_037349315.1. Lineage (NCBI taxonomy): Eukaryota > Metazoa > Chordata > Testudines > Chelydridae > Chelydra > Chelydra serpentina. The sequence continues at coordinate 143,177,218 of JBAIAC010000004.1, forward strand.
CACTAGGACTGAACCTGGCCCTTATTTTTTAAAATCGCAAATTGCTGCTGCTTCTTTATCAAGCCAAGATCTCTATCTACTGTAAATAAACTCCTTGAAGACTGTGTAATTTGTGCACAAGTATAGTGTGAAACATTTTCCTCTGTGGCCCATTATCTAGCAGGGCTAAATAAACCACTGAGGTGGTATTTAATAGTACATTTCCTCTAAATGTCAGACCTCTGGCTTTGACATCTGTTTTGAGTTAGCATAGCAGCTGTCTGAGGCAGCTGCAGCAGCTGTGAATTTGCTGTGAGCAGCACAGCAATGGGAACATGGATGGGAAACCTCAGATTAAAAGGAAAGGAAAATTCCTTAAGGACAGCAATCATCAGATACTCAGCAGAAATTCCCCCTGCAGAAATTAAACTGTTTTCAGCACCAACCTTTGGCTCTTCAAGGAGCACAGAGTTCTTTCTGTACTGTTTAAAAACTGCTGAAAGGTTAAATTAAAAAAGAAAGTTATAAAAAGCTATACAGGGACATCACCTACTTTCCCCAAGATCTACTTATTGAGACATGAGCTATGAGACAGAAATATCCAAAACACAAGTCCTGATAATAATGGGAGACTAACTACCCAGGCATCTGTTAGAAATGTAATACAGCAAAACACAAAATTTCCAATAAATTCTCAATGTACTGGGGACAATTTTTTGTTTCAGAAAGTAGAGGAAGTAACCAGAGGGACAGTTATTTTAGACTTGATTCTGACCAACAGGGAAGAATTGGTAGTGAATCTGAAGGTGGAACAAATTATGAAACAATCCATTTGAAAGCACCTGGAGAATAATAAGATTATAAGGAATTGTCAGCATGGATTTGTCAAGAACAAATTATGCCAAACCAACCTAATTTCCTTCTTGGACAAGGTTACTGGCCCAGTGGATACAGTGGAAGCAGCAGATGTGAAATATCTTGGTTTTAGCAAGGCTTTTGACCACAGTGGCACATGACACTCTCATGAACAAACTAGGGAAATGTGGTCTAGATGAAAACATTATAATGCGGGTGTACAATTGGTTTAAAGACTGTACTGAAAGAGTAGTTATTGGTGGTTCACTGTCAGACTGGGAAGGCATATCATGTGGGGTTCTGCAATGGTCAGTCCTGTGTCCATCACTATTCAATATTTTCATTAATAACTTGGATCATGGAATGGAGATATGCTTATAAAATCTGCAGATTACACCAAGCCGGGAGGGGTTACAAGCACTTGGGACAACATGATTAGAATTCAAAATGACCTTGAAAAATTTGACAATTGATCTGACTTCAACAAGATGAAATTCAGTAAACACAACTGCAAAGTGCTTCACTTAGGAAGGAAAAATCAAATGCACAACTACAAAATGGGAAATGACTGGCTAGATCAGGCATCGGCAATCTTTGGCACGCAGCTCGCTAGGGTAAGCCCCAGGGCGGGCTGTGCTGGTTTGTTTACTTGCTGCGTCCACCAGTTCGGCCGATTGTGGCTCCCACTGGCCACAGTTCGCCGTCCCAGGCCAATGGGGGCTGTGGGAAGCGGCGTGGGCCAGGGGATGTGCTGGCTGCCGCTTTCCACAGCCCCCATTGCCTGGGGATGGTGAACCGAACCGGCGGACGCAGCAAGTAAACAAACCGGCCCGGCCTGCCAGGGGGCTTACCCTGGTGAGCTGCATGCTGAAGGCTGCCGATGCCTGGGCTAGATGGTAATTGTGCTGAAAAGGATTTTGGGGTTATAGTGGATCACAAATTGAATATGAGTCAACAATGTGATACAACTGCAAACAAGGCTAATATTCTGGGGTGAATTAACAGTCATGTCATTGAGGTAGTTGTACTACTCTACTTGGCATTGGTGAGGCCTCAGATGGAGTAGTCTGTCCAATTTTGGGTGCCACACTTTAAGAAAGATGTGGACAAACTGGAGAGAGTCCAGAGCAGAGTAACAAAAATGATAAAAGGTTTAGAAAACCTGACCTGTAAGGAAAGATTTAAAACAAAAACGGGTCATACGTTAATCTTGAGAAAAGAAGACTAAGGGGGGGGACCTGATAGTCTAGAAATATGTTATGAGCTTTTATAAAAAGTGGATGGTAATCAACTCTTCTCCATGTCCACTGAAGGAAGGACAAGAAGTAATGGTCTTAATCTGCGGCAAGGGAGATTCAGGTTAGATATTAAGAAAAACTCTCTAACCATAAGTGTAGTTAAGCTCTGGAACAGGCTTCCAAGGAAGGTTGTGGAATCCCCATCATTGGAGGTTTTTAAAAACAAGTTGGACAAATATCTGTCAGGGATGGTCTAGGTTTACTTGGTCCTGCCACAGCACAGGGGGCTGGATTTGATGACTTCTCAGGGTCCCTTCCAACCGTGGCACCCTGCCAGCCCTGCATTTCTAGGATTGTATTCTTAGTTTTCTACATGTTGCAAGACTTCCTTTACAACAAAGGTGCTAAAATTTATTCCAAATAAATGCTACCAAGTTCTGATGCTCTTTTTAATACACCTGCTCACAATCATAGAAGTTAGAGATGGAAAAGTCATATTAAATCACCAGCCCAACTCCCTGCCATTGGGGATTTGTCCCTGTTATACATTCTATCATTTCAATTTTTGTTTTGGAAGTCAAATAAAATCTTTCTTTGGGGAAATTATTTCACAGCCTCATAGGAGCTCATTCTGAGGACACTTTCCCTGATATTTAGACTAAAATTTCCATTTTTAAACTTCACTCCATGCAGCCCACTACATAAATTAGCTTCCTCCTTTGTGTTGAGAAAATTCATGTATTCCTAGACAGACAAGGTGGATGAGGTAATATCTTTTATTGGACCAACTTCTGTTGGTGATAGAGACAAGCTTTTGAGTCACACAGCGCTCTTCCTCAGGTGTGAGAAAGGCTCACCCAGGGGTTACAGCAAAATGAAAGGTGGAAGGGATTCTTTAGCATAAGTTGTTAGAACATATTGTAAAGGACCATTCAAGGTGAAGTGGACTGTTAACACCTCTGCAGTGATAAGACAAAAAGATGGGATTAGTGGGCCCGTGTACCACATGTTGTGATAGGCATGTGCAGGATCCATGGATTTTGAAAGGTGTGTTGTGGGGAGTGTTAATTGTTGTAGCAGGGGAGCTATGTCTGCAGGTTTTGTCATATAGAAAAATGTTTTCTTTACTAAAATATTAATTAATATACTACAAATTACAGCATATCACTGCTTGCAATAGGTTATGTATAGCATTTATATAGTCAGCTTTATTAATTAAGCTTTGTATAAACTTTATAGCAAAAAAATAAAATTAAAACCCCTTTTTACTCTCCATCAGCACAGAGTGGAATCTGAAATAGCGTGGTAATTTCCTATTTTAAGTACAGGAAAATAACTACGGCAGCTTAAACACATTAATTGTTGACTTTTGAATTGTGACCACTGTATTCCAAACATGCTTGTATTTTCAAAATGAACTTTATTCTTCAAATGCCATCAATTCTGATTAGGAAGTTTGCTACAATGAACGAGGGCCACAATTTTAAAAACTGGGTTAGGCTCATAAATTAATAGGTAGGACACAAAGATATTTTCAGAGTGCTGAGTACTCACAAATGCCAATGAAATCAATGGGAGCTGCAGATACTCAGCATCTTTGAAAATCAGGGCACTCTTTTTAGGTGCCTAAAAATGGATTTAGAAGCTAGTATCTTTAACAGGAGCTCTTTGTCTGGTGGCTAAATCATAGGTGCAATTTGGGGATAGATATAGTGCACATATCTGTTCACCATGTTTAAGGAGATCAACTTAGGTGAAAGTATTTTGCAGCAGGTTTTCTTGGATAACATTTTTTCTATATGATTCTATTTATATTATCCATTTTCCCATTCAATTCTCCAACCTCCCTTCACTTTCTACTGTTTGTTACCCTATCATAGCAGAGCAGAGGTCATTGCTTGGGATGAAGCAGGCACATCATCCTTTGGAGAAGGCACTTGGTGTGTAATTCACCTCTCTGTGCAAATGGTGTGCGCAAAGCCTATGTACATCCACAAAATAAGGCAAAAGTGGGACTTCAGGTGGCATATAGGACTTATGGGGCTTCTCCACAGCAGGTGAATGTCAACCACTGTAGTATACTGTCCAACAATCATTCCATCTCCAGTCCTGAATACAAGCAATTCTCTTGGCAGCAGAATGTTTTATTCTGGTTCAGAAAAGACCTTTTCTTAAATAAAAAAGCTTTAGAAACTATACTTCAAATAATGCGTGTGCCTATCTTCAGCAAACAAAGGGAGCAAACTTTAATAAGAACAAAAAAAATTGAAAGAGGTACTGTTGTCTCTACACGCACACACTGTACAAACTAGCAGCCAGCTTATTTTGTCTCACTTTGAACTCAAACAGCGTGAGTTTGAAAGTTTTGACTCCAACTCGAACGTTATTGGGTTCGTAATCGTCTTAGAAAGAAGGACAGTGAATAAAATACAATGAAACATAGGTAAAAAAATACAACAGAGAACAGACAGATTGAAAACCACAGAGGGACTGTGAAAAAATGACCCAAGGGAAAGGGAAAAGAGGAAATTCTAAGAAAAAAAACAGATAGAGAGTGTATATTGTTAATAGGGCACCCACTAAGCTAGGTTAGATTTTTGGGGAGGTCGTTATGTCCCTTATATACAACACAGCTTCTTTATAGCTAGTCTAAAAAAAAAACAAAACAAAAAAAAAAACCCCAAATAATCCTGAGCGAAAAAATATATAGAGAGACAGAAGTAGCTTATTTCTCTCTCTCACACACCATCTACTTATACACATGTACTTGTACAGTAGAACCTCAGAGTTACGAATACCAGAGTTACAAACTGACCACAAACCGCATTTTGAACCAGAAGTATGCAATCAGGCAGCAGAAGAGAAAAAGAAAAGCAAATACAGGACAGTATTGTGTTTAACGTAAACTACTAAAAAATAAAGGGAAAGCAGCATGTTTCTTCTGCATAGTAAGGTTTCAAAGCTGTATTAAGTCAATTTTCAGTTGTAAACTTTTGAAAGAACAGCCATAACGTTTTGTTCAGAGTTACGAACATTTCAGAGTTACGTAAAACCTCCATTCCTGAGGTGTTCATAACTCTGAGGTTCTACTGTATATTATATTGTGAGATCTTTAAGGAATGTATACCACCTCTTAACTGCTGATATATGCTTCTGGGTTGCTGAAGCTTACCTCTTGTACTTGGGAAGGAATTGTTAAGCTGTTCCATCACCTCCTCCAACCCTGTGCTTGTGTCCTGGGGAGGGCTGAGCAGGTCATCCTCGCCTTAAAAACAAATCCAAACACGGCATTTACGTTACTGCAAAAACTTCTGGTAAACAGATCACTATGGTACTTTTCTTTCATGTACTTTACGGAGGCTGTACACTTGAAATAAATCCTCCTGGCTAATATCCAGTCTAAATTTTAAGGGTTAATTTTGTCACCAAATGTTATATGCTTTCCATTTTAATGAAGCTGTATAAAATCAGGCAAATCTGCATCTTAAACTTCACTTCATTAAAAGAATGCCAGGATTACTTGATCTGGGGAAAATGTCTGCTAAGAGGAAGGAGTTGATATAAATTAGGGATCGGCAACCTTTGGCCCGCGGCCCACCAGGGTAAGCCCCCTGGTGGGCTGGGCTGGTTTGTTTACCTGCCATGTCTGCAGGTTTGGCCGATCACAGCTCCCACTGGCCGCGGTTTGCCACTCCAGGCCAATGGCGGCTGCAGGAAGCCAGCACATCCCTCGATCTGGGATGCTTCCCGCAGCCCCCATTGGTCTGGAGCAATGAACCGCGGCCAGTGGGAGCAGCGATCGGCCGAACCTGTGGACGCAGCAGATAAACAAACCGGCCCGGCCCGCCAGGGGGCTTACCCTGGGGGACCGCGTGCCAAGGGTTGCTGATCCCGGATATAAATGATGATCCTTGTTTCAGTTTTCCTCATTCCATTACTGGTACCAATTTTTGCTGTTGAGAGTAGTGCTGTTTGAGCAGCTCTCTAATGGTGCTGGCTTCACGTTAGGAATGCTTTGCCTAGCAGAGTAAATCTGCATCAACATTAATATTTCTGACAGTTTAATTGCATCAGATTGGTGCTCCAGGAACACTCAATTGTACTGTGAAAGGTTTTAAAAACAGTTCAAACAAAGTAAAATCCATATGTCCCTTTGAATGATTTCTATAATCTGATTATAAGGCAGAAGCTTACTGGGAAGTTCAGAACACTTCATCTTTACAGGTATTTTTACATTTTCTGATGTTTTCAAATAACCAAATGCCATCTGCCCAATTGTACAGGAAAGGGTAATTTTGCTTAGTTTTTAATCTGAAGCCTAATAGCAGTAAAGTACTTTAAAAGCAGAGTTTCTAAAAGGAGAATACACCTGGAGGGTTCTCTATGAGAGTGAGATTCTCCCTTATTTGTCTAATCCCCGATTAAGACACAAAAGCTGCTTTGCCATCTGTAATAACCCAAGCAGAGATGCATCAGCATTTTGAAAATTATTTGAGCCTTTGTCCCATTGCACAGTCCTCTATTATTAGTGTAGAATACACCTGGCATCTTATCTCACTGGACTTGAAAAAGCAATGCCACCTAAAGAATATTAATGCTACCAACCCTCGTCCCTATTTTTGATACTCCATGTCAGTGAAATCTCTGCTACAAGGACACGACAAAAATCTAAGTCTTATAGCACTGCTTCTGTCAGGCTTAGTATGCATCTCAGCTTTGGACCAGAAGGCTGTGGATTCAAGTCTTATGGCAGGAATTATTTTCTTACAAAATGTTGCCCCGTTAGAGGTGATGTCCTCTGAAAACTTAAGAAAACCAGAGTCACTTTTGCAGCCTCTGATGGATGTCAAGGTGGATATTCAGAGCCAGATTTTGCCACTACTCAGGTTGAATACTTGAATCTGCCTGGATAAAGAAGGCAGAATCTGGCCCTAAAGATTCAAATATATATTTTCAAAGAATAGGGAATAATCCTACTGTTTTCTGGCTAACATTCATCACCTGACAAAGGACAGGCACTAATGTCCAAAGTAGTATTGTTAAGCACAGATACAAGTTTAGCTGTATATGCCCTCAAGGTCAATATATGTTTATTTACAATGTATTCACTGTTCCTATCTTAATGCTAAATGCCTAAAATTTACTTTTAGCTTGTAGTTAAATATAGTTTAAATTGTTCTTAAATAAAATAATGAAACCGGACATCATGCAAGCAGCCCCCAACAACAACTAAAAGAGTTCATCTGTATTGCTTTTCTTAACAAAACTACACTGCTCAAACCAGCCTTCCTCACCCCCTTCATTAGGTCCAATCCACTCCCAATTCCTATAAAAGATATGGGGGAAAAGTTAGCTCTTACAGTGTGTTCTGATGGTCCCTAAATCTGTGCTATGGTGCACTAAATTGGGAAGCGGGTCCCAAAGGCAAGTACCCCTCACGAAAACATTTTCTCGCCAGACGTCTCTCATACCCAGAAGGAAACTGTTAGCTCAAGTGCCTTACATGGCCCAAGTGCTGCAGTACTGATTGGGGGAGTTTGAAAGGCAAACCCAATGCCTTAAGACTTACCCAGGAATCAGCCGATAGCCAGTGCAGATCAAGGAGCAGTAGCAAAATGTGCTTTGTTTGCAAAACTACTTAGTGAGTAGGTTGCTGCATGACTTTTCCATACGGTTTGACAGTGTAGCTCCATGCAAGGCCGGCTCTAGGCACCAGCAAAACAAGCTGGTGCTTGGGGCGGCACATTTCTAGGGGCAGCATTCTGGCGCCGGCCATGCCGCCCCTAAAAATGTGCCCCGGCTGCCCTAGCTCACCTCCGCCTCGCTCGCGCACCGTGGCGCGCGAAACAGCTGATTCGCACGCTGCTGCTCCCCCTCCCTCCCAGGCTTGAGAGCCCGGGAGGGAGGGGGAGATCCCGAGCGGCCGTGGTGCGCGCTCTGCTTCTCCCTCTCCCTCCTAGGCTTGAGAGCCTGGGGGGAGGAGGCAGAGCTGGGGATTTGGGGAAGGGGTAGAGTTGGGGCGGGGCTGCGGGGGGGAAGAAAAAAACGGGGGGTGGGGGGGAGTGGGGAGAATTGTTTTTGCTTGGGGCGGCAAAAATCCTAGAGCCGGCCCTGGCTCCATGGAGAGCACATTGCAGTAATCTAACCTTGAGATTACAGTGACCTGGATAACCTTAGCAGAGTCTATTCCCGACAAGAGAAGGCTTCCTTACCAAAAGCAGATAAGAAGCTACCATTACCAAACTCAATGTTCTTGAAAGAGCTTTGGAATGCACTCTTCGCATGACAAACATTTAAAACTATACTCTGATCTAGGCCAGTGGTCCCCAACGCAGTGCCCGCGGGCACCATGGCGCCCACTGGGGCATTTGTGTGTGCCCGCTGTCAGGGCCGGCGCCAAGGAAGGAAGAGGAGAGGAGCATCCGCTGGAGAAGCATCGCCACTGAAATGCCGCTGTGCAGTGCTTCTGGTGGAGAAGCTTTCGCCGAAATGCCGCCGAGGTGCGCTTCCAGCGGAGAACCATTGCCACCGAAATGCCGCAGAGAAGTGTCGCTGCCCGCCACACTCTGATGAAGGGATGAATGTGCTCTTGGCCACAGAAAGGTTGGGGACCACTGATCTAGGCTATAGAAGATTCCCCCCTTCAGCACTCTGAAGCGGTCAGACCTATTGCCTCCAATCTTTTGAGCTGATAGAGCAACATATGATAAACTGTAATAGTGAAAAGCACTGCACATTAGCATAGCTAAAAAGATCCCATGTGATCTTTGTTCCACAGTACTGGAATGCTGCTTCACTATGAAGGCTCGTTATGATTACACTGAAATCAATTAAACATCTTACTGTCCTCCTTCATTTTTGTCTCAGAAAACTCATTTAGGTCTAACAAATTATTTTAAATGGGAGTCATCTTTAGCAAGATGCACAATGAGCATCTATTTACTGTATGTTTGGCCTAACTAATGACACAACAAAGATCTATACATCTGTTAATAAGAAGGCTGGTAACTGCTGACTTTCTGGTTTTGCATCCATATGTTTAAGTAATAGATTTTAAGGAAAAAGGGAAAACACATAGAAAGAAGTAATTAAATGGTCATGAAATGATTAAGCTCACCACAATTCATTTCTTCAGAACACTAATCTAAATCATATTAGTATGTCCATAACAAATTTTGTATATAGTGCAGGGTAACTAAAGTAAGAAGCAAACAAGCAATATCAGTAATAACTCCCCCCACCTTTGCTTATTACTGTACTCTCCTCTCACCCCTAGTATTTAACTTTAAGATCGCTTCAGCACTACACATTCTCTCAAAGGTACATTACTCCACACTGGTTATTGTGGGAGGTCCCTACATAGTCAATTTTGTTGCCCCAGTCATGCATATGATGATGGCAGCATTACCACTCACAAGGTAGCAGAAGTAGTCCAATATGGGGTAAATCTGCCAACTCCATTTAATTTAAGATTGACAACAAGTTCTCTAAACACACACATGTTCTGCGTCTGAACGAAATATATGTTTTACAGTGTGATAGAGGAAAACATGAATTCCCCCAATTAAAAAAAAAAAGGAAAAATCAGCTTACTGCATATTAATTATCTGTACAAATCAGAATATTTCCAATAGGCTTAAAATTGTTTCTTTCGGGAAGCTATTGGTACTTTGAGGTCATTGAATTAAATCAGATTATTGTAGGAATACATTGCTAGACAATGACTGCTTTACTTAAAGTAATTCCTTGTTACTGGGTGTGACCTGGAGAGACAGACCCCCGTGGAAACCTGTCAGGGTCTCCATGTGAAAGGCTGATGACTGCCTGGCAAGATAGATATGCATATAAGCAGTTGATTCTTTTCAAGATATGTTTTCTCTGTAATACTTTTGTTCTGAATAAATAATACTTTGCTTTATGAAGTCTGACTGGTCATTGGTTAACCCTGTCACAACCTTTGGAAAAGAACAGGATAGCAGGTGCTGAACTAAACTCAGCTATGCTCAGGTGATCACAGTGAATTGCAGGAATCTGCAGCCTTAATCTCCATTTTTGAGGGAGTGGATTGCAGGATCCTGTCCCAAGGAAGGTGATGACGAGAGGCCTATGTGGCGTGTCCTCAAGGAGGCCATGAAGGGTCCAAGGTGCAGTTACCTCAGGAACCATGACATTGGGCAATAAATATCTATCAGAATAGAAACTACAGCAGAAACGTTACCAAAAACAAAAATACCAACCATTATTCACTGAAGACTATTGCTGAATAAACCTTTCTCCACAACCAATCTGTGATTTATCATCATAAATATATTTATAAAAGCTACCGGATGGGTGTTGCCTGTCAGTGGCCTCTCACTCAGTTCTATTTATCTGAGCAATGATACATGAAAATAAGAGCACATCAATTAATCAAGTGGGATGGTTGATCATTATTTTAAATCACAGTCATAAATAAGACTGTGTCTGTAAATCAGATTAGATCAAATTTATTAGCTTAGAGGTTATCTGAACGGCTTGCTTTAGCTTTTTCTTGGTATCTGTTTTTCAAATACAAGCCCTGATGGAGCTTTCTGTTTGATGTCAAAATATCTGTGACACTGCACCATGGTTAAACACAAAAGCCTACATCATGATATACAATGGATAAATAGCCAGCTAAAGTCAATGCCCACTGCAAATGCCCACTGTTGTTTGTATTAACAACTGAATACAATCTTTACTATCCTTAGCTAATTTTTTTTTGTCCAACACTGTAAAATATAAATATAAATCTATTGTGACAGTTTGAACATTGTCATCTTACCCATGGTTTCTGAAGTCTGGCTGCCGACTACGCGGAGAAGCATTGGCTGACTGCTGTCTGACCTCTGTAAGGAGGTAGAAGGAGAAGATAGTGTTGTACCATTCACCTTGGAATCTGCCTGGGGCTGAGATATCAGAATAAAACAAGGTGGTTATTCACAGCTGAACACATTTGAGCAAATTTTTATATTTCCATATTTTGTATCTATTCCACAATGGTTACCCAGCAATTTTATTCAATACATTTCAATGGGCTATGGAGCCAAACTCTAACTTTAAAGAGAGACTGCATTGCGTTCACACACCAGTGATCTTATCTTACCACTTGCCATCTACAGTAATATCAAGCTCCTCTCGCTGACTACACTTCACAGATCTCACTTCTTGATGTGCTACAGTTAGTGGTAACATTTCAAACTCTGCTTTGGAAAAAAAAAAATCATTCTTTAGCAGTCCAAAGGAGAAGCCTAAGGACTTACCTGTTCCAGCAGCTGCCTCAGCCTGTGCAGCTGTGACTCCAGCTGCTTGTTGTGATCCTCCAGAATCTGCATCCTGGCTTCTAGGCGGCCCTTGTGCTGTCGAAGCAGCTTGGCTTCTGCAATGAGCTCAGCATCACGAGGACTTTGCGGGGAGATGGGCATCATCTCAGGTGGGGATGGCAGTGGAGAAAGTCCTTTGTGATCATGCTGTTGCTTCAGTCGGTCATATTCAGCCTGCAGGTTTCTGTTAATGTCAAGAAAAGGAAAGCCTTACCTTTAACAAAGTAGAATAGTACCGCATATGCCATACCCTGGCTATAGCAGTCAGAATGCACAGCAGACCTAAAACTATTAGGAATAGGCACACAGTTCGGGATTTAAGCCCATCCAAACCACCGGCCTTCAAATCTGCTGAAACTAACCTACAAAGTTTGAGTTTGGTTTGAAAGAGGTAAGGTACCAACTTGTACAGGTTTTCACACGGGGATGTCAGGATGTTGCTCTGAAACACAGATATCATTGTCAGGTCTCTGGTTCGTAAGAGTTCTGAACTCCCTTCCCAGAGCATGGGTGGCAGGTGAGGGGTGACTATGCTCTAGAAGCCCCTCCAAAAGCATAAGCAGGAGGTGTGGTTCAGCTTCCAGTTTGCTGAACCTTGTAGTTAACAGCAGACAATGAACCATTTGCTCATTTCTAAATAAGCGTTAGTGTGAAATGTGAACGCTACTATTTGATCACAGAATACACAGTATATACAATACTAGAAATGCACTTATATAGCACTTTGCCTATTCAAAGCACTGTGCAAACACTAATTCATTTTCACACCACCGCAGTGAAGGACGTAGGCAAGAATTATTCTAATTTACAGATCAGAAAACTGAGGCAGAGAGTCACATAGCAAGTCAGTGGCAGAACTTGGATTTGAATTCCCCACTTGCAACTCTGTGCTCATTCATCACATCAGACCAAGCTGCCTCCCTTACATTTACCATAAACTAGATTTTCAAACCAACTGTTAGAATGAGTAATCGAGTAACAGAGGAACAGGCAATGAGTTGACCTGTTAAATTAGACTTATATTTCTATTCATGTTTTAATAGCTGGGCTATACACAGCATTCTCTGAATGCCACATTTCTACCATCACTTTAGTACCCTGTGTGACAAAGTTCCTCCTCTACCTCGGTGGGTCCTGCGCTTATTGGCGGATTTTGCTTGCCTCAGAGATCTTCCCCTCTAGTAGAATCCACAGTCCAGGTTAACTCATCCTGTGTCTGATCAGGAGTTGGGAGGTTTGGGGGGAACCCGGGCCCGCCCTCTACTCCGGGTTCCAGCCCAGGGCCCTGTGGACTGCAGCTGTTTAGAGTGCCTCCTGGAACAACTGCACAACATCTACAACTCCCTGGGCTACTTCCCCATGGACTCCTCCCAACACCTTCTTTATCCTCACCACAGGATCTTCCAGCAGTACACCCTCTTACTCTCAGCTCCTAGTGCCTCTTGCTCCCAGCTCCTCACACCCAACCTCCTTCCACAGTTCCTGACATGCGCCCCTCACTGACTCACTGGGAGGCTTTTGACTAGTTTCAGCCAGCCCCTGATTGGCTTCAGGTGTCTCAACCAACCTCCCTGCCTTCTGGAAAGTTCTTAATTGGCCCCAGGTGTCTTGATTAACCTGGAGCAACTGCCATAAGGTATCCGGGATTTGTTTAGCCTGGGGCTAACATACTGGTTCCTTACCACTTTCCTATAGCCTTACCACTGGCCTTGCCCCGTCACACCTGTTAATCCTGCATAGGGCTAACTGTTCTTCTAGTCAGTCTCTTGAATAAAACACTCCATAGGATTAATATCAGATGCGAGGCCAAAGAGCGTCATGCTGAAGGAATTCTACTGAGCACTTGAAACAAGAACGTTTCCCTGATGAGTAGTTACTTGGTTTTCTTTTTAAGATCACGCTGTGCATGTTCTGCAGAATAGAGGAGGTGAAAAGCTAAAAACCTAGTTATGGACAATGCAGTCCATCTTTCAACCGAAGAAATAACATTTCGTTGCAGCAGTCTTTACACAAAGTGGAAGCATAATAAACTGTATTGGGATTTTACTGCTATGATGTCCCTTTACTACTTCCCAGAGGGAAAAATGGCACCACAGGACACAGACCTCATAACTGCTTACTTGTCAAAAGTAGTGGCCTAGATTTTCTTTTTAAAAACTCTTTATTATATGCCCTGGTACAGACAGAGTAGAAGCTGTGAAAACAGAGACCTTTTTCTTATTCCTGCCAATGAACCCAAATTCACATTTACATTCTGATCTTGAGGCTTAAAAACTAAAGGAGCTGGACATCTTGCCTGCTCCAAGCACGAGGAGAGGACCTACACTTGCTCTGAAGTCAAACATGTTATCTATAATTTCACATGGACAAGAAAGTGGTGTCAAGAATAATGAGAAGTTACTTACAAGTAACTATTCTTTAAATGTGTTGCATCTGCATAGTCACACTTGTGGTATTGGTGCTTTCTCGGGATGAGCCATGGCATTTTCTAGAGAACAGTGCCCGCTGAGGACATTCACCCACGCCCTCCACCTCCCCAATCCTCCCCTTGCGGAGGATTCTAAGTATGAAAGAGGGAATGGCTCTACCCACCTACATTTTGGAATTCTCTCTCTGATAATGGGGGAAGGTGTGCTGTGAGAATTTACAGAGGTGAGACACTCAAAGAGCAACAGTTAGTGGTAAGTAAGCGCTCTCTTTGAACTTCCCACTAGCATGCAGAACAACACCCAGGAAGGCTAAAAAGTTCTAGATGAACATGGACTGCAAAACTGCCACATCAGCTCTGGATGGGAGGTCATGAGAGTGTAAGAAGTGATCACAATTTCTTTCTCCAAGATCAGGCCTTTCAGGGGAAGCATTTTTGCTTCAAACACATATAGAGCTTCCAGTAATAGCTTTTCAAATTCTGTGGAAAAGACAGAAGGCCTGCAATGAATGCTGTCTTCGGGATAGTTGCATATCTTTTGATATATCCAGATGAATGAACACCCGGTGAGTCAGAACAATGGTGTAAAAGTGACTTGGGAAATACAGACAGATAAGTGGCCTGTATGAGGTGGAAACAGATGACACCGACCATACCATATTTCCCATATGGCATATAGGGGACAGAGGCGGCAGCTATGGCTATGAGGAATGCCCTCTTCCTAGATAGTAGACCTGAGGTCCCAAGAGCTTTGTGAAACAAAATTCCAATCCCAAAGCAAAAGAGAATCATGCACTAGAGTGAATACCCCTGGGGCAGCTAAATGAATACACCTACTCTATGGTGCTCATAGTACAGCCAAGTGCGTTTCTGTAAAGAAATCCTGATTCCTTTGGGGCAGCCATCTATGCAAAACACTTACCTCAAGTAACGCTCATTGTACATGGAGCAACCTTTCCATAAACTAGGGTATTTCAAAGTGAGAGAAAACCAAAGTCTAGATACAGACATGAATGCCCTGATGTCTAAGGGTAGGTCTACACTTATCCGCTGCATCGGAGGCATCCAATCGATCTTCTGGGTTCGATTTATCACGTCTTGTCTAGACGCGATAAATCAAACCAGGAAGTGCTCCCCGTCGACGCCGGTAATCCTGCTCCACGAACGGAGCAGGCGGAGTCGACGGGGGAGCCTGCGCGCCACCGTGTGGACCAGCGGTAAGTACTTTTAAGTTCGAAATAAGATACTTCGACTTCAGCTACGTTATTCACGTAGCTGAAGTCACGTATCTTACTTCGAACTTGGGGGGTAGTGTGGACCAGCCCTAAGACAGAGGAAGCCAGGAGAGCAGAGTTCTCCCTCTCTCGTTTTTTAAAAAGCACATTGCTTAAAAGGAAAGCATCTCATGGATACTTGTGGTGAGCTGGACTGATTTTGAACTCTGGCTCGGTTAGAAGAGGCAATATATGCCTAATGTCACCTTTTAGGTAGCAATTTTCATGTGCTGTATGGCCAACAAACAGCACCACACACACACAATTCTAAGGAACTGGTGTTCTTAATCATAGGCCGTGTCTACACCAGTGAGCTTAGAAACATTGACACTGGTGTGTGGGACTGACGTGTTTCCAGACAGTAATAGTCTTGGCCAGTTTCTAAATCAGGGTATCAGCCTCAGATTAGAAGTCAGTCATTTTCAGAGCCAATAAGTGATACAGCACTAAATGAGGAGTAGCAGGTTTCAGATACACCTATGTCTGGGCCTGGGAATGGTTCACAAGGTGTCAGCGCTGTGTGTGTCTGGCACTCAAAGACACCTTGCTCAGGGAACCCAGCTGACGGGTCTGGAGACAACAAAGACTATTTTGGGCACTGCTCAGGACCTCAGCCTGGAAATTAGAACAGTTCTACTGATTTCACCTGGAGGGAACCCACAAAAGAAATGCCTCGAGCCTCAGCAGGCTTGTGGAGTAAGTCCTCAGAGAACTGTTTACATGAGGTTAAGCATTTGACACTGGAAAAACTCCATGACAGAAGACGCCAGATGATCAGGGGACTATCGTGCTATCTATATAAATGGTGCCACGTTCTCAGCACCAGACTCAATCTACATAGGTGGGGTGGGGGGGATGGAGGGAGAAGGAAAAGGGGGCTCTTAGCTTTTTTTGCTAGACAGTGTGTCACAGAATGCAAGTGGTGATCGTGTCTGAAAAATCAAGGGTACTGGATCTTTGCCATGGGACTCAGCTGACCATGACAAATCAGAGAATCTGGGTGACACTGATATAGGCTGCAACATCCCTTTGGTAAGTGGCACTTCACAATTGACAGTGCTAAAATTGGACCTAGTTGACCTGGGAAAACCTTGGTGACCTGGGTATTGGTGATACTTGGCAAGTGGTGTACTCAAGTTAATGATGCTGGGTCTTAGGCACCAAACTATGTTGGCTCAGACAGATCATAGGATCCTAGTGCCACTTGAGTTGGGTATGGAACCTCTTCACATAGGGGTCAACTTTAGTGCCGCTTACACTATGTTGACTGCTGGGACGCTGGCACTGTTCTTAGCCAGGTAAGACCCAATACATGGATGCTGCTTAAGATGGGCACAGAGTGACTCAGGCTCATAAGTATCCAAAGCTGGACTTATACATTGCCAGACTTAGTTGACTAGGCTCGAGGAGCCTCCCCGATCAACAGCAGTGTGTGAGGCAGCCCTCCGGCTCGTGTGGGTCGTTCAGACAATACCCAGACCTGACTGGTATCATTTCTTATTTGTTCTTCTTACCAAAGAAAAAAACTAATAAAGGAAGCTTCAAGGATGCTGCATGCAATCTGACCTCACTGCAACTTTGGAGGTTAAAATGGAACTGAAGAGTGGTTGCGGCCACTCCCCCTTTAATATCTTCTGTGACGGGTTGAACAGGAAAGGGCAAGATTCTGTAGCTCAACACCAAGAGGTGCCAGTCCCACAAGCAAGAATATGTAGGAGCCAGTCAAAGAAAAACTTCAGGTTAAAGGAAATAAAACTTGTAAAACGAACTTGTATAATAAAAATAAAACTTGTAAAACGAAGGGGGGGGGGGGAGAGAAAGCATAGCTAACTGAAAAGTTTGATTAGAGCTGCTATGCAGTGCTCACTACTATTGTCTAGCTCAGACCTATTCTGCAGTACTTAAGGGATTCTTCTTTCCACTTGGGACATTCGTGTTTTGATTTTCGCTGTGCTCGTGGAGAATAAGTCACCTGGCCTGAGTGGTAATCTAGTAAAAATATATGAATCTTGCATTGCAATCTGAAGGAAGACAAAGTATGAGTTCATCCTGAATTCTTGAGACAGGTAGTCATACTCTCGTCACTGAGAATATGTTGTCTCTAGCTGCGTGTTTAGTTTTGGGTATTGACAGCCACATTTTACCAGCTGATCTTAGTGTTCTAAGAGCGATGCAGCAGCGAAAAAGGCAAAGGAAAAATATCGGTGGGACTGATTCTACTGGACTAGGCACTGGCTGATTTACTTAAACGGGAAAGGAAAGTTAAAAATGCAAAATGGAAGATCCTATTTTGAATGCCATTGTAGAAATTTCTTAGGGGAAAAAAGAAATCATCTAACTATTTTTTACTAGCTCTGGAGAAGAGATTTACCATGTGCGAAAAAAAAGAAATGTTGTTGCAGGGTAGGCTTCTAAGACATTGTGCATGACAGTGAGAATTAGGCATTCGTGCTCAGAAAAAAGAACATTTCTTAAAAGCTTTAGACACAAAAGGGAAAAGGAAAGGAAAGGAGATAAAAGCATAATTCTCTCAAAATGAGAGTGAGCGAGCACTGGCAATATTCTGTAATCCAGACTCACTACACACAATTCAGGCCAGGTGACTATACCTTGGCAATGGACATAACAGCCTAATAAAGTTGACAAGTCATCTGATCACTAGGCAAATAGGGTGTATTTTACTAAAAGATACAGAGAAGTAGATTTGTGCCTCATTTAAACATTCACAAAGTAAACAATATGGAGCACATGCAATTCCGCTTTAAATTCATGCACCTATAAGGAGTTTGATAACTCACTCATAACTTCTAATAGCATCCATCACTTGTGGGATTGTTTGGTAATAGCAACAAAGGGTCCTGTGGCACCTTATAGACTAACAGAGGCATTGGAGCATAAGCTTTCGTGGGTGAATACCCACTTCTTCGGATGCAAGCAGTGGAAATGTCCAGGTGCAGATATAAATGTGTAGGGAAAACTTAGGCTAGAGATAACGAGGTGAGCTCACTCAGGGAGGGTGAGGCCCTCTTCTAGCAGCTGAGGTGTGAATACCAAGGGAGGAGAAACTGCTTTTGTAGTTGGCTAGCCATTCATAATCTTTGTTTAAACCTGAGTTGATGGTGTCAAATTTGCAAATGAACTGAAGCTCTATTCAGTGTAGTAGCCGTGTTAGTCTGTGTCAGCAAAATGAAAATAAGAAAGAAAAACTTGTAGCACCTTAGAGACTAACAAATTTATTTCAGCATAAGCTTTCGTGGGTTAGTACCCACTTCATCGGATCCGATGAAGTGGGTACTAACCCACGAAAGCTTATGCTGAAATAAATTTGTTAGTCTCTAAGGTGCTACAAGTTTTTCTTTCTTATTTTCATTTTGCTGAAGCTCTATTGTTTCTCTTTGGCGCCTGGTCCTGAAGTTTTTTTGCTGCAGGATGGCTACCTGTAAATTTGCTATTGTGTGGCCAGGCAGATTGAAGTGTTCTCCTACAGGCTTTTGTATATTGCCATTCCTTGTATCTGATTTGTGTCCATTTATCCTTTTACGTAAGGACTGTCCAGTTTGACCGATGTACATAGCAGAGGGGCATTGCTGGCATATTATGGCATATATTACATTGGTGGATGTGCAGGTGAATGAACAGGTGATGGTGTGGCTGATCTGGTTAGGTCCTGTGATGGTGTCCCTGGTGTAGATATGTGGACAAAGTTGGCATCGAGGTTTGTTGCATGGATTGGTTCCTGAGTTAGAGTTATTATGGTGCGGTGTGTAGTTGCTGGTGAGAATATGCTTCAGGTTGGCGGGCTCTCTGTGAGCAAGGACTGGCCTGCCTCCCAAAGCCTGTGAAAGTGAGGCGTCATTGTCCAGGATGGGTTGTAGATCACCGATGATCCGCTGGAGAGGTTTTAGCTGAGGACTGTAAGTGATGGCCAGTGGAGTTCTGTTGGTTTCTTTCTTCAGCTTGTCTTGCAGCAAGAGGCTTCTGGGTACACGTCTGGCCCTGTTGATCTGTTTCCTTATTTCCTCATGCGGGTATCATAGTTTAGATAGTGCTTGGTGAAGATCTTTGGTAATAGAACTCCCAGTGCACCCTACTGTTAAGAAATCACTTCTGGGGGCTTCAGGGGTTGTGTGGATAGGTGTTACTTTTAAACCTCCTCACAGAAAGTCACAGGTTTATGAATCTCCCTCATTCTGATGCCATTATTTGCATATGATACTGCATGCCTCACAGATTTATCTGGAAGTAGTTTAAAAATAACCTGGCAATAAACACATTTTTATGAACCAGAACAAATTAGGTGCTTTGCTTTGAAGAAGCTAGAATTCTGATAACAGCAGAGATTAGGAAACAGCACTGGATTGCAACCAAGGAGTATCCTCTCTTCTGTATAGAGAGACTGAGAGGCTCTTTCACACAAATATTTAGAGATTATATTGCCCTTGGGAGATTTTTTCATCTGTTGTTCCTGATTAGTTGTTCCTATATTAAGGAAGTCTTATTTTGAAATGCAAGGCACAAACCGCAGAAGGACTGTTCAGAACATCGACGTTAAGGTTTTATACTGCCATTTACATTGTAGCATCTTTCCAGTTTAAGAGTAGAAGTTTTTTTCCCTCTCTGTTTGAATTGATTTGGCTTTTGTGCGTGTCAGGGATACGTTTTTTTCCTTCCTCAGTGATTCATAGTTAGGTGGCCCACATCACTATTATAAGAACCAAAACCCTACATTGTGGTTTTAGTTATATTTGATTCCTTGTACAAAAGTTCCCAGGCACATATGCTAGGTACAGGAAATATATGATTGATTGATTTAAAACCGTTGGTTCTCCTCCACTTTGGGAAATGTCTGGGCTTTTTATATTCTGTATTAGAACGTCAAGAGCTCCTCTATCTCTTCAATCTCACCACTGCTCAGTGAGCAAGAGCATGTCTGTTTGTAGCTCCTGCCATCTGGAACAGCCTCTGTCTAACTGAGCCTCCGTATCATCTCGAGTCTCATCTAAAGTTTGTCTTTTCTTCTTTGCCTGTTCTTCTTCATTTCTTGCTCTGCTGTTTATTATGTAACTCTGCAGTGTATATGAAAGCAGCTCTGCCAAATATTGTACTGTCCTTGGTCTGAATGACTTGTAAGCCTGTGAAGTTTCATTAAGCTCCAGATGCTGATGTACCATCCATGTGGTAAGGAAAGGGTCAACCAATACTTTTACAAAAGGGACAGTGTGGATGACACAGGAGCCAGTCAGCTCTAATACCACAGTTCATGATGTAGGCTTTAATTTATTATTATTTGTATTACATTGGGGCCCCTTTGTGCTGCGTGCTGAACACACACATAGGGGCCTTAAGATTTTACAGTCTGAATTAAAACAAGATGCAACAACCGAGTGCTACAAACAAATGGAGAGAAAGGAGGAGTAACAATGAGTTACAAAGATTAGCTCTGAGCATAATGTACAGGAGTAGGTAGGGGTGTGTGTGTGTGTGTGTGTGTGTGTGGGGGGGGGGGGGTATTAGTGACCCCTCCCGGCACAGTTGTGTGCAGAGTTCTAGTGTCGACAGAGCAGTCAGAATTGGTATTTGTGGGGAAAGCAGTATTATCTGTGGTTCTGTTGGACCATGGTTCTTGTATAGATGTATGGCCCTTAGTCTGTGGCAGGCACTTAGCGCAAACCCAGAAAGGTATTGCAAAAGTAGCTGTGTGTTTTTCCCTTATCCTGGGGCTATGTGGGTGCCAGATCTGTCTATTTCAGGCTGCTCTAATTTATGCCAGCTGCCAAAGCTTCCCAGAGGCTGTTCTGGCAGTCAAGGATCAGCTGGGCTTAACAAAGTCTCAATCACAACCTCTATGCTGGTGGCTTGGAGTCAGTGTGGCGTAAGAGCCATTACAACAGATCTGTGCCACGCAAAGAATTCTGTATGCAGAAGGAATCTGCAGTGTTGCAAACTCTTGCAATTGTTGCGTGAGTTTTGTCATAATGAATGGTGTTCTAAAAATCTCAGCTCCTGACGCAAGTGATTACATGAGAATCTCACTTTTAATTCAATAGCAGCAAAAATTTCTAGCCCTCATGGCAGAAGAAAAAAAGCCTGAAAAGGTCAATCAAGTGCACCCTAAAGACTCAGAAATCTATTTTCTTTCAATCTTATGACTTTGGGGGACCGGAGTCATGATTTTTCAGTTCTCAAGGTCTCAATATTAAATCTGCCACTGCCCAGATCTGCCAGGTTTAGTGCTGGTTTATGCTAGTTGAGTGAAGCAACAGAGCCCCAAAAAACCAGAGAAATGCGGCTACAGTGTTTTGAGGCTGTCAAAACCCACTTGAGCCTTTGCTATGAAAGGTAAAGAAAAGCTAGGAACGGAAAGTTACATTAGGAGGAAATGAAGAAAAAGGTGTCTGCCACCAAAGGATTAAGAAGCTGGTGACATAGTAAAAGTATTAAAAATTCACATCTTAGCTAACATGGCACAATATTACCTCTGTGCAGAGGACCATCACAAGGCCTGTGCACCATTTATGACCACCAGAGGGGAAATCCATCCTGTACAAAGGTACTACACAGTTATTTCACAGCTCCTTTATCTTTTAAAAATCTTTATATATCTTCTTCCTCTCTCACCCACCTTTCTAGGGCAAATATACTATCTAATTGGTTATTTTCAAGAAAAATCTCTCTCCTCCAGGTGTCTATGGCAGAAAATGTACGCAACCCTCTCTCATGTAATGGCTAATGCAAAATAAAGTAACACCGAAGAGTTATTTTGAAATACACGCTGATAAAAATAACTCAGATACAAAGATACAAAGAAAAGTTATACAACACTGTTTACAGAACTTGTAATAAGTCACCCTATAATCACAGAATGAAGTGACCCATATTTTCCTTTGAAGTTTTATCATTATAAAGATTCTACATAGCAGGCTAAACACAATAGTGCTGATTCATGATTACATCAAAAGCAAGAATGGGCCTGTATTTATACCATTTTGTTCTATCATCTCTCACATATCTAGCAGAAAGTGAGAAAGAGAACATATGCAGGAGATTTAACAGAGAAGCTTAATAAAACAAACATTGTAACAGCAGGTTTCTCAGCTTCACTTTTGCCCCTTTATGTGTGTGTATCATGTATATGCCACTATGATAACGGCTGGAAAGTATCTCTCACCTGTTTTCTTCCTCCAGATCTGCTAGAATTCTCTCCAGCTCACCTCTTTCTTCACTCTCCAGGGAAATCAGAATCTGGGCAGGACTGCGAGGCTGGCTCAGCGGGGATTCCTGGTTCAAACTTTGGCAGTAGTGCTGGATTAACAAATGTTCGTCATCTCTGGGAAAACACAGCAAAACCCCAAAAGCTGCTATCTTATCTTTGTGATTATTGATAGAAGGCAACTCAGAGAAAAAAAAAATCTCTTCACTCTTGAAGAAATTCAGCTGGATTCATGGCATGGAGCAGGGGATTTGTGTACTTGTAGTGAACTTTGCTCAAGTGATTACATTAATTCACTACGTGCCTTCCCTCATGCTCCATATGCTTGGGATCCACCTTTGCCTCCCTCCTCTTCCTCAGGTGTTTCAAGCAAAGCTCTGGTGCAGCTGAGGATCTTGGCCCTCATGTTTCCCCTTGCTTCCATCCAGTGCTTAACCTGACTTGCTCACACTTGCATTAAAGAATCACCACCTTGTGCTACCTGCTATGCCACTGCACAAAAACTTGTGGAAGCAAGGCCACTGATTTTTACTCATTGTCCTGTACATCCATTTTTCTTATACCTAGCCCCTTTTCTATTTATACTCTCCTTCCTTCCCCTTTTCCTTTATTATATAGTTTAGTTTTACTAATATTTTTACTGAATATTATAGATTTTTTTGTACTGCATGCACCTTACTGTTTTATTGTTTGAGTTAATAAAATTTTATGTATCCTATCTTAAGAAAAAAATTAAATTTTTTTTCCCACTAATTTTAATGTAGAGACTTATGCCAAATTCACTGGTTCATTGGAATTTCACTGATTATGAACTGGCCCGGTTGGCCACTGACAGTTTCTTATAAATTTTTTTCAGACACACAAATTATGTTCACATTTACACATGTGAATGAACAGCCAAAGTGTTAAGTTTCCTTTTTAAAATGTTTTAATATATAACCAGTTTTATTATGGATGCAGTGATGTTGGGTACATGAAACTTTTCAGACATATAAAGCAAAAGGTTCCCTACATAAAGAAATTACAAACCTACAAGCCCAATTGTGCACATCTTGCACATTCCCCAAATTCACTGGGAGTTCTGGATGTTCAAAAAAAAAAAAAAAAAAGAAAAAAAGGAAAAAAAAGGGTGTGTGGGACCTATGCTAAATGGATACTATCGGCAATAATAGTAAAAGACCATGGTGGGCTGGGGTTTGGGAAGAACGGATACCACAGTAAACAATGGGAAGGGGAGTCTTGTTTTTCAGGTAAGTCATATCGAGAAATCATTTTGTATAGTTAGTTTGTTTCACGTTTAATTGGGCATTTATAGTGTATCTCCAGTAGTTACTTTTCAAAAATTAAAATATTGCTGCTTTACATTTTATTCCTCGAAACACCAGTAAAGCTATTTTTTAGCCTATAAGAGTGCTAAATGATTTAGGTCATACTGAAATTATTTGAGGTAATAAAAGCATCTGAAAAACTTGTGACTTCAAAACAGGCAATTCCTTTTTTTAAAACCAGAAAATTTAAAAGAATCATTAGCTCCTACATTTAGAACTGTCATGTAACATTTCAGCCTTGAGCTGATCCACACAATTAAGTTACAAATCTGTGGAGAGAGAGGAATTAACAGAGAATAAAGTTGACAAAGGAGAAAAATCTTTTTTTTTTAAATTTGTTTACTTGATGTATTTGACAGCATTTTGTGTAGAGTCAGATTCATGGTTTACCCTGTTAGATACTATGGGGCTTTTGAATATTTTACCTTAAGGGCTTGTCTACACTTCTGGCTAAATTGGCACTGCTGAAATTGATGCAGTGATGTCGATTTAGAGCAGGGGTCTCAAACTCAAATGACCACAAGGGCCACATGTGGATTAGTACATTGGCCCGAGGGCCAGATTACTGACACCTACTCCCCCCCGCCGCCGCCCTGGGCCACGCCCCCACTCCACCCCTTCCATAAGGTCCCACCCCTTCCCCAAAATCCCAACCCCAACTCTGCCCCCTCCCTGCCCCCAGGGGGAGCAGGAGGGGTGTGGTGGGGGCTCAGGGCAGGGAGTTGGGGTGCAGGAGGGGTGCGGGGTGCGGCAGGGGGTCAGGGTGCAGCAGGGGGCTCAGGGCAGGGGGTCGGGGTTCAGCAGGGGTGTGGGGTGCAGAAGGGGGCTCAGGGCAGGGGGTCGGTGCAGGAGGGGTGCGGCAGGGAGCTCAGGGCAGGGGGTCGGGGTGCAGGAGATGTGCGGGGAGCGGCAGGGGGCTCAGGGTGCAGGAGGGGTGTGGGCTCTGGCCCGGCATGCATTGGGGGCAGGTTCCCTGCCTGCCCTGCTCTGCCCCTGCGCTGCTCCGGGAAGGGGCTGGAACCTGGGGTTGGGGGAGCTCGCAGGCCGCAGAAAATAACCCCGCAGGCCACATGCGGCCCGCGTGTTTGAGACCCCTGATTTAGAGGGCCTATAAAGACAAGCTAAGTTGATGGCAGAGCGACTCCACCTCCCTGAGAGGCAGGGCTGGCACGCCCACTAGGCAACCCTAGGCGGTTGCCCAGGGTGCCAAGATTTGGGGGGCGGCAGGCGGCTGCCCGCTGCCTTCCCGCTCAGCGGCTGAGCTGAGAGACAAGGGGAAACTCTGCCGCGGCTGCCCCTTGTCTCCCCGCTGAGCGGGGAGACAAAGGGACGGCTCACCGCGGCTGCCCCTTGTCTCCCCGCTGAGCTGCTGAGCGGGGAGCCAGGGGCAGCCGCGGTGAGCCCCCCGCCTTGCTGCGCCCCCCTCAGCGCTTGAGCGGTGAGCCAGGGGCAGCCGCGGCGAGCCGCCCCCCGGCTCCCTGCTAAGCTCCCGCAGCCGGGGTGGGGCTGAGCTCCCGCGGGCAGGGAAGCTGGCTGGGGGGGGGGTGGCATTGGGGGGTGGAGGGGCGGCGCAGGGCTGGTGCAAGGAAGTTTCGCCTAGGGTGCGAAACTTCCTTGCACCGGCCCTGTCGTGAGGCAGAAGTTAAGTCGGCAGGAGAGTGTCTCCGCTCGACCTAGTGTGCTGTATACACCACTGTAAGTTGACTTAAGTTACATCGACTTCAGTTATGTAACTAAAGTACCATAATTTAGGTCAATATACAGTATTACTGTAGACTAGCCCTGACTGATTTAACAACCCAAGTCCCATTTTCAGAAGTGACTTGA
Source organism: Chelydra serpentina (assembly GCA_037349315.1). NCBI lineage: Eukaryota > Metazoa > Chordata > Testudines > Chelydridae > Chelydra > Chelydra serpentina. The sequence goes on from JBAIAC010000004.1 coordinate 143,202,698, forward strand.
GAATTTAAGAGCTGAAGTCCAGTTACATTTAGGCTCCTAAGTACATGAATCTATATTAGAAATAGGGCTTAGGTGCATTTGAAATTTTTAACCTTTAATCAGTTTTCCCCTTTTGTTTTGGTGTGTATTTCACAGAGCAACAGGGTGCAGAAAATGTGATCATAAAAGTACAAAATTTGCAGGGGGATTAAGTGTCAGGTGCAGATTATGAAACTACTTTTAACAAAATTGACTAGATTTCAAACTGGCTGCATCCTTGGTCCTTTAAGTATAAAACAATATAAAGACTATTTGTCAATGCATTTTTCCACATCCTGTCCAATCAAGGCTTTTGACTTTTAATATTTAATAACTAGCATGAGCTCATGCTGCCATTGCTTGCAGTATAATTTAATTATTTGTAGACTGACTTTTTTTAGTATGGCCCTGATGACCCCTCAAAAAGGCTGCACTGACATTTCTAGCATCCAACATTTTTATCCACTTTTAAGTTTAAAGTTCACAGGAAAAGGGAAAACTTCAAACTACCAAATAATACTTCATTTATGAGATACACTCGGAGAGATTTTTTTTTAACATATTATGTGAAATTTGTGTTGAAGACATAACATTGAACTACTTTTAAATGTGATGACATTTCATTATCAGCTGCATATGTGCAGCTTTGAGTTATACATCATAAATCCAGGCTTTGGTATATATGACGGTGGGCCATGAGAAGTCCACAACCAAACATACCACAATGAGATCACACGACAGTCAGATCTGAACAAGAAAATGTTGTGAACTCTGTATTATTGGTACTTTATTGCAAGGTGCCAAGCCTTCACAAGAAAATGCACATCAGAAATACTTCATAGAGATAGTATACGTACATGCTCTCATTAGGAGAAATACTGTCATTTAGGTAAGATCCATTGCTGTTCTCCATTTCTGCTAGCCTGTGGAAAAATTGAAAGACTCAATAAAACCCATAAGTCTCACTGCAGATTTTTCTGGCTCTAACTTTCCTGAAAACTTTTAAAATATATAACATTTTGGTGACACCATAGTCAACATATTACAGACCCTAAATTTGGAAACCCAGAGAACTTTTCACTTGCTGCTAGTTTACAAATGGGATTGCAAGAAGCTGTCACAAGTAACTGCTTATTCATTATCAATGATCTATCTAAATTAATCTCTACATTACGTAGAAATCCTCCTGGTTAAGCAGATTTTGCTATGAAAGAAAGGTTTTAAGATGCCATAGGCTTCCACAAATTGTTCTATACCTGGCAATGTCATCACCAGAGCTGAAGTGACCTGTATGTTTCTAGTTTGTTGAGGACATTTATTCCCTTTTGAATGCAACATATAATACAGAAAACATCTAGCTTGATCTGATTTTTTTTTCCATTTGCGTATGTATTTTACACAGTATCTACCCCTAAAAATTCCCCTGCTCGGGGGGAAAAAATCACTTTGTATTGCAGGTCAGAGCATTTACCCCAATGTTTGGACCTTAAGATAAGAGTACTATGATAAGTCCTCTTAAGAGTGGGTAAGTGAACTACAGCAGTGGTATATTATCATCCCCCTCCAAAACAGAGAAAGATACCTTTCCAAGTATTTCATAAGCTCAATTCTTTTGTTTTACAATGTTGGCTAAATGTATCCTTTGAGACTCATGTATTGGTAGTTAGAAGTTTTGGAAGGCTCTGCATTATACAGTAATACCAAGAATTCTAATTAAAATTAAACCCTATGTAAGCAGAATGCATAACTTAATAAAGACCCACACAGAACTTAAAGGCCAGTTTTAACCAAGTACATGCTTTGGGTTTACTTATGTTAAGTCGCTCTTATTTACTCGCCAATCATTGCACAGTAGTCTGGCATGCAAGTTAATTGGTAGGTGGTTAGCAGTAGTTAGAAGGTGACGTATACCAGTGGTTCTCAAAGCCGGTCCGCCGCTTGTTCAGGGTAAGCCCCCTGGCGGGCCGGGCCGGTTTGTATACCTGCCGCGTCCGCAGCTCCGGCCGATCGCAGCTCCCACTGTCCGCGGCTCACCGTTCCAGGCCACTGGGGGCTGCGGGAAGTGGCGCAGGCCGAGGGATGTACTGGCTGCCCTTCCTGCAGCCCCCATTGGCCTGGAGAGGTGAGCCGCGGCCAGTGGGAGCTGCGATCGGCCGAACCTGCGGATGCGGCAGGTACACAAACCGGCCCAGCCCGCCAGGGGCTTTCCCTGAACAAGCGGCGGACTGGCTTTGAGAACCACTGATGTATACTATCCACTCTAGCTATGTTCAATTATTAAAACACCCTTATAATTATGGCTTCTCTTTTGTAGTGTATTTTTTTAATGGTTGTTTCAAGAAAGATTTGCCTAGTGTCCAGCTGGTCTCATACCTGCTAGCATAATGCTCAATGCGTGAATGAGTATCATCATGTGAAAGCTGAGGGGACGAGGCAGGCCTATAAGGCAGAAAACACTGATTAATCACAAATACCCCTTAAAAAGATAAAAATACACTTTGGTATGTCTATGCCCTCATGTTGCCATGGCTTCCATAGTTTATACAGTGTTTAATAAACAGCAAGCTATACTTGCAACCCACATGATTTGTGTGCTTCCTTGTAGAACGTTCCTTGTAGATCCGAGTAGAACGTTTTGTGGCAGCATACAAAAGGGACTCAGTTCATTCAGGAGTTTTTCTGTGAACTTGATTTTTTATGATACATAGGCAAGAAGATGAAGCTGTTCTGTGAGAGGTTTCTTTCAAAATGATGTATAGATGAACTTTCTTCTCAATTTGCCAGCCTCCTTCATTCACCATGCTATTTCTCCTACTCTCCAGACCCACTGTCCAAACCTTGTGGAAAATGTTTTATTTCTTTCCCTTCCTGTTCTGAGATGTGTTTCTAGTCCAACAGTACCAAGTCTTATTAAAAAAAAAAAAAAAAAAAAAAAGCTTCCAACACCTGCATCCGTGCCAAATCAGGAAGTTACCTCATGAGATATACAATGTTAAGTATTGAGCCTAGTCAATATACTTGAATAGGAGACTGCAAGAATTAGGGCCAGTGTTTTGGTGATGGTCCTCTTCCCACAGTTTCATTACTAACACAGCGTGGTATTAGGGGAACTGTAATATTGGACCTCCCCACTTTTGATCATTACAAACTGAACTCCTGTCCACATTTGTGAACTGAAGAATCCATGCGACTTTTCAAAAGAATAAGTTTGGTGTAGCTTTAGGGCTGCTTTACAATTGTAAGTTGTGCCTGTGGTACTATGTCAATTATAGTGCAATGTTTTAGTGATAGGGTAATATCAGTAATTATACTGTTACAGGTAAAGTGGTATACATTTCTAGAGTGAACAAAGCCTTAGAATCTTAGAAAAAATAGCCAAATTCCAACTTGTGTATCTAAAGTCCTTTTTACAAAAAATAGTTTTTGTAGATAAAATGCTTTCACTTATTAGTTTCAAACTGTTATGCAGTGTTATTGGTACTGTCCAAGAGAGACACTGTGTTCAACTCCAGAATGGTTGCATTTCAGTGGCAGATGAAATAATTCTTATACTACCGGTTATAATGGTACGGAATGCTCTTGTATTAGGGACGCGATGATCCTACAAAGCATTTACTATAGGATGATTATACATTTCTGGTCATCTTCCAGTTTTTAAAAGCAGTTTGCAAAGTGCTTTAGAAAAGTAGGCTTCTTCTGAATTCACAGAGCTATATAATGTATATTTAGAAGTCATTATCGTTAGTGCTTTTTTCTCAGACTGGAAAAGCTTTTTCTATGAGATACTATAGGTCAATTATCATGAATCGCATTTTTCTGAGACAAGGTTTGGCATTGCCAAGCCCACATTTATGCACCATGCTTTTAGACATCACCATATGCAAATCAGTGGATTCAATGTACTACATTGAAGTATTCAATGCTAACTCCCTAAGATATTCATGGAAGATCGGCAATTAATTGTAACCAGATATCCTGATTTGCATGGAACTAGTCTAAAACTGGGGGTAACTCAGAAGACTGTAGATCAGGGTACTTTCAAAATCTGTACTAGTAGGCATTTATTATTAATAATAACTTTAAGATTTTGCTATTTAGCTGATCTCCCAATTTCTATATTCTTGACATTCAGAGCCTGACTGCATCTTCTGATGCCTCATCATTAGAAATTAAATTGCATCTTTAAAGGAGAGCAGGGAGTACTTCCTGTGCACCTTGAACTAACATACATTGGAATAATGACATTGAAACTTGAGCATAAATCTGAAATATATATTTTACTATTACAAGAGGGGAAATAGAATGTCAAAATAATTTAGCAAAAAAACCCCCAAAACAGGTATAGTCCAAAATGCTATTATTTCTCATTTTAAGCAATCTCCCCCCTCAAAATATTTAATGCATCACAAAGCCACTGTTTCTGACCATTTTTTCCTTCATGAACTAGTTCTGCTACCAGCTCTACCTCACTCCCCAAAACGTTTTAAAGATTTCTCTGGAAACTCCTGAAATAGGGCTTTGGTTGTTTGTGTAGTATCACCAAAACAACCCAGCCCAGCCTCGATTCCTTCCTATTATTATTTTAAGAGAACATTGCAATTTTGTTTAAAGGCAGCACAGTATTGGACAACTTATTAAACCTGGCTATGTGGACATACCAACTACAGGCAGCTGACACCTGAATGAGTCCATGAGTAAGTTAGATTTAGCAGCTGCATAGAAGTTTATTACCTTTGGTTTCTTAGCAGAGGTAATCAAGACAGTCAGTTTGAATAGCAAATTAATGAATCGGTAGTAAGGCTAAGGGACATGGCAAATATTTAACAGAGACAAACATTTTTTAATAAAACATCATTGATAAATTTTTCAAAGCGGTGTCTATAGTAATAACCCTGAGTCTCCTACTAAAGCCAAGTGAGCGTTGAGTAGCTAAGACATCATGTTATAATGCTTTTACCCTCTGTACAAAATTGGGTAACGATACATAGCAATGTGTTTTGAAATTAACTATTCAGCTCCTCAGGTCAAAGGTTCTTGAAAGTAAGGAATCAAGAAAGTGTTTCTTAGTGACAGATTTCCAGTTCAGTACTACCAAGTGATTACAACAGAAATCATAATTCCATTATAGAATGTATGAGTTGCCTCTGTAATGCTGGGCAACTAGAGAGTATCTGCAAAATATTCACCCCACCCATAAGCAATCTAAACCAGTGCTAAGTAGCCTCACACGTCAAGATATTTTTATAAACAATGCCAGCCCCAAATATCATGTAATCAGCATATTCTCAGTGCTGTAATGGTATTCCTAAATGATTCACTTTTAGGCCAGAGCACTTTGGAGACCGATAGAAAACTGGTACTGGAGACCCAGAACCAGGGCTCTAGGCCTGGGAGAGAGTTGTCCAATAATCAGAATGTGGCCAGATAGTTAGATGCTTTCAGAGTTATGATCTGTATTACTGTGATGAAGGATTCCATTCCTAAAATGGGTGAAATATGGACATTTGGAAGAATTTAGCTCCTTAAACCTATTTAGCCATGATCTCTATAGTGGTTTCTGATGTATCACGTGTAAGTTAAACTCTTTAATCCAATAACCAAATTTCCTACCCTTCGTATAAAGCTCTTAGTATAGCATGTCACAAAAAGTTATTAGTATAAGTGATTTGTGAGCACCATGCCTTAAAAACAAATGTTATATAAACTTATTTGTGATATTATGTTAGACACAGCAATAACATTCTCTATAACCCAAGCTTTTATTTTATGAGTTTATTTTTAACTTTTTCTTTTCAAATATCTAATTGTGTTTTAAAGAGTCAGTAACCTGGATCCATATATTTCGATAGACAGTGTGCTTAAACTACCAATGGGTGCATTTATAGGAGAAACCATTTTACAAGTAAAATGCACCATAATTCCAAAGCCCTCTATTACACTTTAGTTCCAAGCTTTGTTGATATTCTTACTAAGCTGAGTGTTAACCACATGCAATTTGCAATAGCATGCAGATTTCTTGGCATCTTATAATTAGCCTTATAGAGAAAGAGTGCTCCATCTGTCTTCATGACAATTTATGCTGTGTATGAAAATTATAAATCAATATTGCAATGTATATATTTTGGTGTTACAATGAACTATTTTTAGAATAAAGCAAGTGAAATGTAGCTCACACATTTCAAAACATATATGCTAACAATAGTAAAAAAGTTTTATCTCCCCTAATATTTTATGGTTTTTCTTCACTAATATTCACCTGTGAGTGAATTAAGAATTAAAAGTAATCTTAACTTACACTAGTCTAAAATTAGCACTACAACATGGTAGCAAATGCCATAGTGACAATTATAAATTTCTAGTTTATGCTGATGCTACTACTACTATAACAACAAGATAAAGCATGTTCAAAGATGGGTGCATGTATGAAAATCCAGTTTACAGTTGAGAAATTTTATTGGTTTTGTTTCTGAAAAGTATATAAAAAACTTTTCACACAGTGTTTTTAGAACTCCAAGACCCAATGCCCTATCTCAATGTCTACTCAGAATACCTTGTAAAACAAAAAAGGACTGTAATTGTTGATTATCATGGGGATGGCATGGGGAGGGGTTGTGTATGTGTATGCATGAGAGTGTAAGTAAAACTTTAAATTATGGCTTTAACTGTAAGACCACTGTCATTTCTGACATTTTTGAAAAACCATAACGTTCAGTGTATATAATCTGAAATACATTTAGTTTACAATCAAGGAGTCTGCCCTTATTCAGAAATGACATACTCTAATAAGCATTAGTAGGACTGTGCACCAAAATCCCTATTAACCAGATGAGAATACACCCTCCAGAGAAAGTATACAGTATACATTTAACGATGCCTGGTAAACCCTTGTGTTATCCCATTCTACTGATCAGGAATAAAAATTATTCTTTCAGAAAGGCTATCAAGAAGAAAAAAATACAAAGAAGGAAATGAACATATGTAAAAACTAAATAAAATCAAAACAAAAAAAAGTGAGGGAACGCAGCTGCAGCAGTACACTTCAGCAAAAGTACTCACGCAGAATCTACTGGCCAGAAGTTGATCAGAGTAACAGGACTGCAAGACAAAAAATGAGGAGGTGAAGAGAGAGAGGCAGAAAAACGCAGCAGCAAAATAATTACAGAAAGATTAAAAAAAACCACAACTGAAAAACAGAAAATCCAACAGACCAACATGAATGACCATGAAAAGCATCTAACCAAAAGGTGGGAAATAAAATCAAAATATTAATTAAAAGAAAAAGAGAGATAACAAGCTGTTGTGCAACTGCCATTAAACAGCTAATTATTATAAACTTGTTGTAAAGTTAAAAGAAGGTAAGGCCACTTATTGATCCATGAGCATCATCACTGTTTGTTTGTTTTTAAATACAATGAGTTCAAGTCATTTTGTGTAACCACATACATGGGTAGAGAAAAGAGTAAGCTAGGATGTGGCAATCAACCTTTAAAAAAACCAACCAAACAAAAAAACCAACCTTACTAAAGAGATACCACCTTTTGGAAGAAAGTCAAAATGTAACGCGAAGATCGCTAGTTTCCAAATTACCTTATCCATTTTAAGGCCTTACAAGAAAAATCGATGCAGTAGGAGGCATTTTTCTTTTGCTAATTGAAGTTTAAAGTATTGTAAGGATAGGTGCAAAAAGATGAAGGAAATGGCAATTGAAATGTCAGCTTGTGTTTTCCTTTCAGCCATAGTAAACAAAAATGAAAGAAATAAAAAGAGGCTTTATGCATTAAGGAAGTGAAAGGAGTTGGTGCCAGCTAGGGAGCTCGAGGAGCATATCAAATGATATACTACTTATTTGCTTTAGAGCTAGCTACTCACGTTTCCATGTTGTCTCCCTCCAAGACAGTTTGCACAGGCAGATAGCCCATTCTTGGGTGCTTTGCAAAATACCGTTTTGTTCGGAATTTGTTTTTCAGTACCTTGGCAAAGTCGCGGACATCTTCTCCTGAAGTTGTCTGAAAGCAACACCACAATGAAATCACCCTCTAATTATTATTGTCCTTGAACATCTTTTCTTCTGCTAGATCATTTGACATAGTCCATGAGAACAGAGCACAGGGGCACCTAATGGAACATCAAAAAACTGCATACACTTATTATTGTAGATAATTTCCCAAACAATGTGAGGTATGTTACAATTTGCCAAATATATAAAACCAACCAAGTTCTAGTCTTTGAACTCCCCTCCTGTGTTCTGTGATAATAGGCTTGTCCCTCTTCTCAAGTGATCTGAGGCAGACAATCAATAAGAAGATGAGAATCTCACAGTTTCTGTTTTGCCTTGGCACCGAGGAGGCAAAAGCTTTGACTGGGCATAGTTTAAATATTAAAATGGCTGAAAAATAGGATATGCAGCAAGTGTAAGACCTGGCAATGACTTCCTGATAAGCCAGCATTCCGAGTCCTCACTCTCTCAATGAGCACCTTTTGTTTACCATTTCAGTGACTGCAGAGTCTATGAAAGTTGGCACAATCTTCCCCAAAATTTTCCCTATTCAGTCTTCTCTGCCATCATGGTTTTATTTTTCTATACATAAAAAGGAGATTAGAGTTGTGGAAAACTCTGGGATGGGTTGTTTCTCCTTTTGTTTGTTCAACTTAGAGTTTTTTTTCAAAACAAAAAGATTTATTCTAACCTATCTCAGTCTATTTTCAATTAAGTCTTCCATACAAGTTAACAAAAGTACATACCTTAACATAGGAGAGCAAGGAAGGAGTATTTTAATATAATACAGACAGACATTCAGTTGGTTCAGTGTATGTTTACAAGACACAGCCCCCTTTACAAGAGTCAATTCCATCAGTCCTATTTACAGTGTGTGGCATTAACTTGCTTGACTGCAAAGAAAGGGATGTTTGGATGTGTTTGACAATCACGTGGCAAGGCTGTTTTACTGCCTGTTCTTCAAGGCCTCCACCAACCATTCCATTGCCTCCTCAAGCCCAGTGCCTTCAGTTGTAGATGTTTTGAAAATCTGCCACTTTTTGTCCTTCAAAGCTGGTAGGCCAAGTGAGTTTGCCATTTCTGTGGGAGTCATGGTTGCTCCATGTCCTGTTTGTTTGCAGACACCACTAAATGGCTTTTTTTCAAGCTCTTCTTCCTCCAACATAGCAACAAGTTCTGATTTTGAAATGCCAATTCTGTCTCGATCACAGCTGTCTATTACATAAATGACTGCATCGGTATTTGAATCGCCAATATGGCCTGATACTCATCTGTCCTCCCAAGTCCCAGACTTGAAACTTTAGATTCTTGTATGTTACTGTCTCAACATTGAACCCAATTGTGGAGATGGTGGGAACAATTTCACCAACTTTCAGCCTGTACAGAATTGTTGTTTTTCCTGCCCCATCTAGTCCCAAGAGTGCCAAACTGGAAAAGGTAGTAGTAGGCATTTAGAACAACAACTTTGGGCCCAAGCACAGCCTACACAAACTGCTCTAACCCTTTGCCTGAACTTAGGTCCCTCTCTCCCATCTAAGCCACCTAAAAGTACAAAGAAGAAACAGCAAATTAAGCCAAGCCCAAAAGAAACTGAAACAAGTCTACCAGAGAGACTTAAAAGGGAGGAACTAGCCACCTTCTCTTCTCCTAAGTGTGATAAAGAATCAGATGACCCTTCTTGGATGCATTTTCATGGAGGACTTGAGTTACTTTATTAAATCTTTACCCAAGGCCTTACCCCTCACAGAGGAACTAGGCTCTGCGGTACTGCAATCCAACAATAAATTAATTTCTTTCCTGACTCACATAAGGATGGTCCTTCCCTGGTGTATCTAATTTGACAGGAAGAAATGAGGTAAAGTTAGTTTGCTTTTAGTTGTATAATAAGCTATATGCCTCCTATTGAGAGAGGAATGAGTTGTTAGGTTCTAGCCTTTAAACTGTCACAATGCTGCCGGTTTTTGCCTGTCCCTGTCTTTTGAAATGGGGTTGAAAATGCCTTCATTAAGACAAACAAAAGCGCTTCTCTACTGAAGCTGGTCTTCTGCATCGGGTGGAAAAGAATTCTCCCTTTCTTTTGAGGTCAGCCCATCCTGTGGGAAAAAACAATGCGATTCCTGACAGGCATAGTAGGAAAGTAGTATCTCAACCAACAATTTTTTTCAACAAAAGTATCTTTGTTGGTGAGTGGAAGCCAGGTACTTTGCAAAACCATCAAACTGCCAATTTCTGTAACTGGTACAGAGATCCTCAGGCAACAGATGCTCTTAGTTTACGTCTACACTGAAAAAAATAATTCAAGGAATTGCCTTGCCTTTATTCTGTCTCAACCCTCTTGACGTAAAAAGAAGCTGTTGCATTCTTTGGACCTGGTACGAGTTTTCAAGTTCTTCTTGAACAGGACTAAAAATCACAGATTCTCAAGTTTCTTGTTTGATATGTGGAAAATCCACCACATGCTCCACTGTTAGTTGGACACATTCAGGTATTTTGGAAGCTTACATCAAAGAAGGCATTCTTGGCCGCCTGACAGTTAAATTGTCTATAAGGGTGACGGCTTTGTCTTGGGCTGAGACAGCAAATACTTTGGCTCTCTGAAAGATTTTAAACACCATTGTAACTCTTTTTGTTCATTCTCAAATCATTACATTCTGAATAGTGAGGACTCAGTGGATGTTTTGTTCAGTCATACAGTACTTAGAGGGTTATTTTCAGTTAAAAAAATAGCTCAGAGATTTTTGGCACTACATGCTCACATTTTTTCCAGTTTAATCCTCTCCTAATTCAGTTCACTGCTGGTTCAGCTATGCACAACTAATTAGTATGGATTGCTGGAGCTCAGAAATAAAGAAGATTTTTACCATCTGTGAAATGGGTTCTTACGACTGAGCTCAGCAATCTGCATGCACTCTCAGTTTTCTGTTTTTCATTATTTTGCCTGTTACTAATTTGAATTTCTTATATCTCTATGAAAAAGTGCACTGGGTCCTATAATAGACTCAAAGGCATGAACATTGTGAGTGGGAGATTCTCATTCTTATTGTTTCATTTACCTCCAATCACTTGAGGGACAGAAAATCCCATTAGTTAGAGCTGTGTCGCCAAAACCCATAATTGAGGTAAAAATGGTGGTAGCAGAGGTGTTATTCTGTGTATTGTATAAATTTTTCATTAAGTCTTTGCTTCATTTGCTAGGAAAATAAAGGTTTCTTCTTGCTACAATAAACCAACTTAGTGAGATTCCCTCCCCCAACTACAGTTGTGAGGAATGCACAAATGTGCTCTATGAATCTGAAGATTACTGTTTGCTCTAGCAATGCTTATAGTAGAATAATCATTTCAGATTTGTCTGTGATGTTCTAGACTTTCCCTCTGAAATGAGCAACAGTACAACACATCGTCATTTCCAGTAATCTCAGACAATGAAGAAAGGGCAGGAAAGGATAAAGCATATGGAGAGTTTTGGTGAAAAGCTGGCAAAAGCAAATGTATTGTACTTGCAGAGATTCACACCAGGCAGTGTAATATCCTCCAATACACAGTGAACTGAACGTTTTATGCATGTCATAAAGAAAATAATGGTTGAAGTCAAAAACAAATAATGCTGTAATGAAAATATATCATAAAAATGAAAGAAACTTTATTCGCGCCTCATCATAACATCTTAGGGGTATATATTTTCCTCTCAGTTTTTTTTAACTCCCCATTCATTGAGACAAGCTTACAACCATTACTCTATCTTCCACATGTCCCTTAGTCTGCATACAAATTAGATACGGATATTTTTAGTTTCCTAGTCGGTTATGTATTATTTTGATAGTTTTATTTTAAACATTTACATTTGACCGGTAGACAAAAATACAGGATCTTGTGATCACTAAACCACATTATGAACTGGAAGCCATATTGTGAGGTGCATCAAAACTTCACAAAATGCAGGTTGCTGGGTCTGCAAAGGTGGCTTAAAGCTCAGTACTGGGGCAGTCCTTCTGTACCACATAAGAGCGCTCTAATTTACACACAGCTACAATGGACCCAAGGAGCCAAAAATACAATTGAGAAGTGGTACAGCATGATCTTACCTCTTCCACATTTTCCTCTTACAGGGGAAGGTAAAGAGCTGCCTTGTCTGCTCTATGCCATGAGAGAATCATCCTTACATGGCTAATCCTCCCTGGACCAGTTAAAGAGGGTTTAGGGCCAGATAACACGAGGGGTGAAGCACAAAGCAGAGGCATTGCACTGGAAAATCTGACTCTTGGTCTCCAGATATGAAAATCCAGTTAATTATTCTTAAGTTCCTCCTAGATCTTTACATATCACTAGATTATCTTACAACAAAACACCACCACTAGTATGCTGAGAATAATTTTGCAGCTGAAGAGACAGTCATGACCAAACCAACATATCCACCATCTGTCAAAACAGCTATCACATTAAATTCTATTAGTGACTGCTCTTTCAGTACAGAGTTTATTATGCACTTATTGTACACTGGAAAAAAGAATGGGGGTGCTAACTTGGGAGGGCCCTCATTGATGTATTGCGAGTTCATTCCTCCCCTTCCCCCCCACCATAAGATACAAATAGATTTTTCAAGAATCCTAGTCTTACTGTAAAATACATAAATCAATTATTTAACACCTAGCACAGAATCCATTAGCATATAATAAATGATTTTGAAATAGCATTGTATAAACAATGAAAGGCAGTAAACCTTAACTCCCAGTTACTTCAAACCATTACTGTTATTCCTCACTGTGCATTTCAAAATGCTAGGTTCTAAAAACTGCGGTGTATAAAAGGTGACTTAATTACAGAAAAAAATCCTACACAAATGCTCTGTTAGCTTGCACACAGCAACTGAAGCTTTTTACTTCTACATAATAATCAACATTAAGGGTCACTGAGGGAGATACCTACCGGTGTGCAGTATTCCACCATTGGATAGTGCATTTTATGGCCTTTTGCCACTCGGCCAGAAAAGAAACAGCTTTGGCAGATGTCATAGTTAAAGTGCTTTAAGCTTCTGTACCTGATGGAGAGAGGAAGAAATTGCCTTTAGAGCTTCATAGCCTATCATAATTGAATTTTGTTTCAATTTGTAAAGTAGTTTCCTTTGCTAATAGCTCCTTTCCCCCCAAAGATAGTCTTGGCTGTACACAATGCACTGTACAGTAAGCAAAATAAAAATGTTTGTTTGCCATATAGGGCCAATATAGAGCAATTTGAAGCAAGGTGATTATAAAATAACTTATAATTTGCAAAAAATAGATTCACAAAAATGATAGTAATTATAGGGCAATACTGGGAAAGCACATATGCCAAAGGAAAACCGAACCAATGTCTTTGAAAATATACAAAATGTACCCGCACATTTCTGATGAGCTGAAATTAATGTCAGTTATTTTTATCCCTCTTACCCTTCTTGTCATCACACCTCCTAACCAAATAAATTCAACTAAAATGTCCCTCAAATAACCCCAGAAAGCTCTGTTGTGTTCCGCACATTAAATAGCAACATGTTTGAGTTCTGCCTAGTTTTTTTTTAATTATGATAGCTTGCACGTATGAAGAGCCTTCAAATTAAAGGATCTCAATGCACATTTACAAACATCCATTTAGCCTCAACACCTATTATATCTGTTATGTTGCAGTGTGGGAAGGAGCCAGGAACACAGAGTCTGTGTTGTTTTAAGAGGTTCATTAGGAATAATTTCAAGTGAGAGAGTTAACAGCACTGTTTGTGGCTGTAGTCAGTCTCACAGTTATTAACTCTCTAAAAATGATTTCCAACACAATGTATATTCTGAAGATGTGAAAACTGAGGGACACACACTATCTAAGCATAATTTACATACCACAGTAATAGATTCCCTGGAAATACTTGAGATATACTCGATAGGTCTAGATTAGATTTGATGCACACATGTAGCCAAGATCTGCTCGTTCCCATTTCCGTGCCTTAACCAGAAGGCTATCTAGTCCCCTGAGAGCTCTCGCTCACAATAGCTCCCTTTGACTTATAGGCATTTTCTTATATTACATTTGGGAATAGGAAATGTGGCAAATTGCTGGCACTACTATGATGGGTCCTGCGCTTTCTCTTCTTGTGGGGGGGTTTCAGGGCACCGTTTCTTGCCCCTGAACTGGGGTATCAGCTGTCCCACTAGTATCCCAGAGAAAGGGAATGGAGAGGGAGGGACCCGGGCCCGCCCTCTACTCCGGGTCCCACCCCAGGGGCCCTAGGTTAGCGAGTAAACCACTTGTACTAGTGGTACGTTCCCCTGGGCTCCTTCCCTCTCCTGCTTGTGGGGTTTCCTGCCTTCCCTCTGCACAAGCCAGGTGTCCCTTTACCTAAGGTCTTGGTCTTCTTAGCCCGCCACAGCACTTCTCCAAACTCTCCTCTGCTTTCCTCCAAACTGCACTCTGCTCCACCACCAATCCACTCTGCTTCAACTCCTTCCTCCTCCTCCCCTGTCTGCCTGAAGCAGGGGGTTTTATTAGGTTCCTGAGGGGGCCTTAATTGACTGCAGGTGCTCCAATTAACCTGTAGCCACCTTCCCTAGTCTCCAGGGAGCCACGCCTTAATTAGCCTAGGGCTTATCTATTTCCCCTCTCACACTCTACTACTGCTGCTCCCTGGCCCTCCTGTATCACAAAGTATAGAAAACTTTCTAGATGTAGTAACCTACTCGCAATCCCATCCCCTCCTTCAATAATGTTTACCATCCCCAAATTGAAATATGCATTGGGAGTAAAGACACAAGGAGATTTATTCAGATAACAAGGGAACTGATACAATGACAAAAAAAACAGGGATTTTTTAAATATCTACAAAAATCACTTCCTCCAGCAACCAGGGGGAAAAATGAGAAGGAAGGGAGACACTTTCCCACTGCATCTCCACCTAAAGTCATAATTCAAACCCTCAAATGTAGGGCAAAATGATGACATCTTTATATGAATGCTGCCTGCCCTCTGTTGAATATCTGGGCTTTAGAAACAGCATTATAAAAAGCTCTTTGTAAACAGCACGATACACAGAAGTATAAATATCAATGGTAAAAAGACCATGAATAAAAAGCACACAAACCATACAAAGCAGCTATTAGGAAACAAAGTGATAAAACAAGTCTAAGCATAATTGAAAGCGAGTATTTACTTAGCTGTTAAGTGGATTCTGAACAGGCATACCAATACAACACAGTGGTTTATTCATTGCTATAGTAACCACAGGGTTCATCCAGATATTTAAATCCATCAGCAACATTTCAGAATCAAGAACTTCTGATTATTGTTAAATAAGAGATGTTTACAGAAGATAGGCAGAGTAGATTCTGTCTAAAGCAACGATCATAATATAGCAGTATTTCTAGCACACTAGGTTAAATAGTCCACCAATTAAACTCTTTCTCCAAAAAAATATATAAATAGCCCTGGATTTTTGTGCTTCTGTGATTTTTTCTGTTCATTTGCATGCTTTTATATCATCATGGAAAGCAATTCATTAGGATCCAATCCAGAAAACAATCATGTTTACAGAATAGATGGAATATAAAGTAAATTCCATAGTTACTAGGACAATCCACCAGTCCTTTAGTAGGGGAGGAGCAGGACTGACAGGAAAAGAAGCATTTGATTTGAATGGTCTCCCCCCCAGTCAATACTGTTGTGCTCAATTCATGGATATAGTTCTCAGAGTAGGATAGCAGCACTTGCTTGTTTGTTTATTTTTTATATTTGCTAAATCAAAGGAATAAAAACAGAAACATTCTCTCCTGGGTAAGCATATTTTAGTATGCTAAGCAGCTGAAAGTACTGTAGCAGAAGGTGTATTATTTTGTACCTGAATCCAATAATGGGACACTCCTTACAGATGTTACACTTAGCTTGGTGTTTGGCAGTTTCAGCAGCAGCCACCCTGTGCAACACTGGCAGCCATACCATGGACTGTGGTTCCAGCCTCATCCAATCCAAGAACAGGGCTGCTTCAATTTCTGGCTTGTTATTGGCCTATGAGAGAGGGTGAATAAAGACAAGGACTCAGCAAAGAACAGCATTCTGATGACTGCCTGTCCAACCCACCAGCTTCCTGCCTCCTCACTCTGACCTCGTCACTGAGCCTTCAATCCTGGTCAACTCTCCCATGCACCAACCCTAAATGCCACTTCCAGGACCTTCTCCTCAAGAAGCACTGCTCTGTTTCCTGAATAGTGTGTTCCCTCATTCTGAACTCCACTTCATTCCCTTTAACATCTAACTTTTCTGTGGCACATTTATGAGCTCCACTCCACTGACATCTCTGTGCTCTCATCCCTCTCCTCTCCTATACTGGCTATATATAGAGGATTTTCTGAGTTCCACTCATTCTTCCATCTGTGCCTCTTTTGTCCCTTTCTCCCATCACATCATGCCTCCTAACGACCCCTAGCATTGGCTCACACCCAATATCCTCTTCCTCCATTCCTAGACCTGTGCCACTGAACTCCACTGGAGAAAATCCAAGGACCACATGATTTTCCTCCACTACAGATCTGCCCACTTCTCCTCCAGTACTGCCATCTTCTTTGCTAAACAACTCTTCCTCTCTCTTACTGAGTCCTAGATTAAAAACCCTACAGTTTAACCACTACCTTTCAGTACCTCTCTAAGTCCCTTTTCTCCACCCTGAACACTTTCTGTTCTTCCCAGCATCTGATTTCCTCAAATTCCCCATGTTCTCTCTCAACTCCTGGCACTAATTCTGAGATCACTGCTCTATATCCAACACCTCCACCTTTTCACTTGACCCCATTGCTACGCAAATCTTGGAGTCCATAATCCATCCATATCTTTCTTGCCCTCTCTGCCACTTCAGGTCCTGGTCCAGCAAAGCATTAAAATATGTGCTTAACGTTAAGCAAAAGTAGTTCCATTAAATCAAGTATTTAAGTAGGTAACTAGATCAGAGCCTATGACAATACAGAACACCTATTTCATGGCACTGTCCTCTCTTGTTTTTTCATTCTCTTTTTCCCCATTCCTCTTTTGTAGAAGTCTCACAGGTCCCTGGGATGTCTCCCTTCCTTTCACATCTTATCTGCTTACATGATTCTAACTACCATCTCTTACAGTGATTACTCAAATTCCCCGTCTTCCTGCATGGAGACCTGCAATCTAGTTTGTCTTTCTGACATTGCTTGGCTATTTCACCAACAATTTAAGCTTACCACAGTTAAATCTGGGTTTCTTATTTTTTCACCGTTAGGAATTTATTTTTTTCCTCCTACCTTTGTCTGCTTTCCCCATTCTTAATAGCTATTGACAAAATTACCCTCTTCTTTGTCTCACAGGCTTGCAACATGAGAATCATCTTTGACTGCCCCTTCTCAAGTTTCCTGTATGTCCAGCACATACTCATATTTTGTGATTTCTTCCTCCACAGCATTTTGAATGTCCAGCCCCATTTTCTAAGACAGGGGTAGTCAAAAGGTGGACCGGGGGCCAAATGCGGACCACCAGACACTTTTGAACACACCGCAAAATCTTTTTATTTCTTTATTATCATTGTTATTTCTGTATTTTCTTCTCTGGAGTTTGGACCTTGACTATACCTTGACCAAGAAATTTGGAGCTTGACAAAAAATTATTGATTACCCGTGTTCTAAGAACCCACAACTAAAGCCAGCCCAGGCCTTGGATATCTCCTGCCTTGATTACTTCAATCCATTCTTCTCTTCAGCCTCCCTGATTCTCATATTGCTTTCCCTTCCTGGTGCATCCAAAGGGAAACCATTAAAATGACTTTTTGAATTTGAGGCTGACAATGTAATCTCCTCCACCTCTTTGAATTCCTCTATGAACTCTCCCTTTCCCACTACATCATATTTAAACTTCTTGTACTTACCTTAAAGGCCTACACAACTTTGACTTGGACTCCTCCACTCTGCCAAGGATACCAACTTTGATGTCCCAATAATTACCTTCTAGCAATCCTGTTTCTGTGTGTGTATCCCTGTCATGGTGTCCCTTATATAGTGGATGTTCTCCCCAGTAGTTTGGATATTCATTCAAATCCTTCCCAGTGAAATGAGTTAGTAATTAATAATTATAATTTTAAAAAATTTCCAAACCCTAGTTATTTTCTACTCGAGATTTCCAGTACATCCCTGTCCTCTCTGGGTCTGCCTTTTATATTTTAAAGGTCCACAGAGCAAGCATTGTCTTCATTTTGTGGCACCAAACACACACTACATAATTAAATATATTTACTTAAACAATATAAATATTAACTTTCGGTGCTAATGTATCAAATACATGGGCCAGAAAGATTTGGGGATTGAATGCTTCTCTCTTTTGTTCAAGATTCAGAGTATCTTTACAATATCACCTGATGCTTCTCACTTTAGTTGGACCCCAATCTGATCAGCTACCAGAGGGAATACTGACAAATTTTGGTGGGAGAAACCTCCAAATTAGTTAAAAATACAGGGATGGAGAGAGAGGAGGAGGAGGGGGAAAACAACTCAAGTCGCTTTGTTTTTTAACACTGTTTACAATTGTGGTCACCTAATTAACTGTCAATAATTGCAGATGGAATAAGATGTCAAAAGCCACCCAGAGCGACATCCTCCTTACTTATCCCAAAAACATCCTCTGAATAATGCATTCCTTTAACTTTGAGTTAAAACACTGCATCAGTTTGATTAATTAGAATAAAGGCTTTGTTTGTTTTTTTTCTTGGGATTTTTATGCTAATTTGGGAAACGGTCAGAAAATGTAAGGGTTCCACTGGCTGCTCTAGAGACCTGTGTAAACGGGTTTCCCATATTGTAATAATATATAAACCATTGAAACCTCTATTGTTTTTTAATATCTCTTGTATGAAATTAGAATAATCTTGTTTTATGCACTGCAATACATCCAATGGATTATGCATTAAACCCACTTCGTCTGACCTTTTTTTCTTAGCTATAGTATTTTTAAAAGGAAACACTCACTGGACCAAAGAGAACACAAAAGATACCACAGAAGAAAAAGTATAACTACCACAGTAACAAAGCACAGCTTTAATTCAATAATTTGCTGACTATGTTCAGAAGGATGCACATTGTCTTGCACTGAAGAATTTCAAAGCACTTTACAAACATCAGTTAATTCTAGACATCCCTGTGAGGTTGGGCACAAAGCATTATTACCGTATCCCCATTTTAAGATAGAGTAATTGGAGCACAGAGAGGTCAAGTGACTTACCCCCAAGATCATGCAACGAGTCAGTGTCAGTCAGGAACTGAACTGCTAAGTCATCACTCTCACTTATGCTCTAACTACTAGGCAATATTCTCTACGCTCTCCCAGAAATTCTCTGTGTTTCAAAGTATTGATGGAGTATCTGTTTAATATGCTATTTCTAGTACGAAAAGATGAATTCTGTAATTGAAATGCTGCAGTGTGTGTTGTAGACAGAATAAAAATGAGCAGCCCTAAGCATTAGCCCATCCTTTTGTAGTCGCTTTAAATTTGCAGGAAAAAAGTTGCTCTAAAGAAACACCTCCTGTAACATTCAAAAATCCATTTTAAATCTGCAGTCACTATTGATTGCTAATGGTCTTAAAAGTTGACTATCCAACTATTCGGTATACAGCTCATACAAAACCTGTGCTTTGGGAGATTAGCTGCATTAAAATGTTTCAAAACTGGTTATGAATTACATTACATGAAGATTTAAAGCCACATGGAGAAAAGCTGGTCAGGGTCGGACAGTATAGGACGGACAGTTCTTGACTGTTCCCTGAGCTGCTATTATATTTTCTTTAATAACCTCTAAATCCAGTAAAGGCAGCAGCTGAAGATTTTACATAAGGGAAAAAGTCTGCATTCAGACAGAACGTATCTGAAGTAACAAGAGCAAGCTGTAAAGAATATTAATGATTCCTTTCTTCAACACATTTCTATGGAACTCCCAATTTTTATGGTAATAACCAAGTGAATCATAAAGCAAAATTCATAAAGCCTTTCCCTGCTTACAAATAACAATTTGTTATGGAGGGATATTCAAATACATTATACTTCAGACATCTGTTTTTCTGCATTTGTTTGCCAAAAAACAATTGAAAGGAGGGGGAAGCAGGGTAATTTTTTGCATCTTTATGCAATGATCAGGAGCTGAATTTTTCTGCCACCGCCCTCCCCTCGGATTTAAGATCTTCCTCCCCTTTTGCTCATTCTGGCTTTTTTAAATGTATACTGTATCAATTTGAGGACAGATCAAATTTATCTCTGTGTCGTACAATACTGCCTTATTTCTCAATGTACAAAGTAGTATCATGCTGTCCGGCAGAATCAGGCATATTTTCAGTAACATACATATTACCTTCTGTAATGCTGCAATTTGAGAAATAAGTTATAAAAATAATAATATTCACTTAATAGTGTCTTCCATCCAGGATCTTATATTAAGCTTCATTCATAGCAACCTGTGACAGTAGATCAATATTATCCCCATTTTTCAGATGAGCAAACAGATACGAAATTTACATGATTTGCCCAACGTGAGAAACACAAAATAAGTTTGTGACAAAGCCAGGAATAAAACCTATGTCTTCCAACATCCAGTCCTGCTTTCTTCGGCTAAGACTATCATTCCTTTTTCCTGGTCTCAATGGCTTAATAATATATTTATGCCTTCCTACGCATCCAGCTTTCCTCCCCACACCTCAATGTGTTAAAAAGGGATAAATAAAGATGACAAGAAGAGTCAACACTCCATAGTTTCCAAGGCAAGTGCTATTTCCCGGTCAAACATGAGAATGCAATCACAATGACATGACATGAGCTAGGCTCTGCCACACAGACCGCTTAAGCCATTCTTAACCCTTGGAGTGTCTAAGATGACGACTTTGATCTCTTGCATTATACTAAACCAGTCTAGTCATGGTGTTAGTGACACGTCAAATATAAATGAAATAAATTATTCTAACTGATGACATTACTGGTAAGGCTTAAATGTTCCATTCATTATCACTGAAAAGACAAGATCCTTCTTCTTTTCCCCAGCCTTGCTTTACCATTTTAACACTCCTCTGTACAGAAGATCGCTTTTAGATCTGCTCAGGTTTGCTTCTGAAAGCCAGTCTCATGAAGTTTTTGCTTCCATACAAACAGGCCCACAACTTCCTACCGAACTAACACCAGAGGAAGCGCAGTTTTAAGACATTTAAAGCACAGCAGCTTGCAGAGGGATTGGTTAGTTCTCTGTAGGCCAGCTGCACAAAGAGGATGCACCTATTGATGATACAATGATTTTAATGGTGTTTGTATATTTGTCATATTTCAGTTATTCATCCTGGACGTAATTATTATTATTCCTTTTTTTGTATTGCAATTGTGGTTTACAGTCCCAATTGGGATCAGGGCACAGACACGTAGGAATACATGGCCCAAACCCCAAAGAGCTTATAAACCTTTATTTCAGCTTTGGTTTATCAGAGTACATACTTCAGGAGTGGGCACACCGTTAAAATAGTTGTAAAAATATCTTAATCTTTCTTTTTCACCGATACAGTATACATATATCCATAACAAATGTAAACTGTAGAAAGTCTCAGTTATTTTCTTTGTATGTGTATGAATAGACTAGTTTATCTGATGTTAGATATAAATTAGTTGTATGTCCTCCCCTACTTGTTTCATGTGGATAACATTCTATATAAAAACTCCTGCCCTACATCCAATTTCAGTGGGGAAAAAACATCCTTAAATAATTTTACAGCATAAGGAAATAAACACCCCTCACACTTCACAAAGGTATCGGGGGAACAGCAGCTACATTTTCGTACACTGAGTTGAACTAACCTGCTGACCTATGGCTCTTCTTTTGCTCCCATTTCTTAGTTTCAACATCATAGTAATCCATGGAAGAAAGGTGTGTGTATCACCTAAATGATAATGGTATAATTTTTATTTTTATCACCTAGGCTCTGTCTATACTGGCCAAGGGAAGTATGTTAGCAATTTTCTGGCATGATTCACTAGAAAAATACTGCTGTGGTTTCGTTGGCCAGTAAACAAGATAAGCAAGGCCTCAAAGGAGCACTATCATGGCTGACATGCTCAGTATAGCATCTTTTTAGTTTTACCTTAGAAATGAACCCAACATGGAAAACACTAAACTTCCACTTAACAAAAACTAGCGGTAAAGTACCTTTAAAGACAAACAATTTTCTTAGCTTGTAACACTGCCTTACCTCCCAAAAGCATTTATCTATCACGTTTACTAAAGAAGAGAAAGATAGTACCTTCACACCACCAGAATACAATACTGAGAAAATTCACACAACTTTTTATGGACCTTACAGATAATCTTTATGTACTGTGACAAAGTTCCTCCTCTACCTCGGTGGGTCCTGCGCTTATTGGCGGATTTTTTTGTTTGCCTCAGAGATCTTCCCCTCTGGTAGAACCCACAGTCTAGATCAACTCCTCCTGTGCTTGATCAGGAGTTGGGAGGTTTGGGGGGAACCCGGGCCAGCCCTCTACTCCGGGTTCCAGCCCAGGGCCCTGTGGACTGCAGCTGTTTAGAGTGCCTCCTGGAACAACTGCACGACAGCTACAACTCCCTGGGCTACTTCCCCATGGACTCCTCCCAACACCTTCTTTATCCTCACCACAGGATCTTCCAGCAGTACGCCCTCTTACTCTCAGCTCCTAGTGCCTCTTGCTCCCAGCTCCTCACACGCAACCTCCTTCCACAGCTCCTGACATGCACCCCTCACTGACTCACTGGGAGGCTTTTGACTAGTTTCAGCTAGCCCCTGATTGGCTGCAGGTGTCTCAATCAACCTCCCTGCCTTCTGGAAAGTTCTTAATTGGCCCCAAGTGTCTTGATTAACCTGGAGCAACTGCCATAAGGTATCCGGGATTTGTTTAGCCTGGGGCTAACATACTGGTTCCTTACCACTTTCCTATAGCCCTCTGGCCGGGAAGGAGGTAGAGGGCTGCTGCTCCTCCTGCTGGGGCTGCTGCTAGGCCCTGGGCCCTCCCAGCTGCTGTTTGCTGCTACTGCTGCTCCAGCTTCTCCCCTGGCTGGGCCAGACACCCCTCCCACTACTCTACTCTCCGGTTGCTGGCTGCTTGGCAGCTGAACCCCCTCCCCCCCAACACCTTGGTTGCTGCTACTCCTGCTGCTGCAGCAACCCCTTGGGCGGGAAGGGGGCCTGCTGGCCCTCTCCCCAGAGGAGGGGTGTGAGGGGCCCCTGCTCCAGCCGCTGCTGTGACCACCACCACCATCTGTGAGGGGCCCTGCCTGACCACCGGACCACCGCCTGGAGTTGCTGGAGCTGCCCTATTTGCTACCAGGAAGCTGCTGGAACCCAGAGGAGGAAGAACCAGGAAGACCATCGGCTGCTGAGGGAGCACAGAGACTCTGCAGACCACCGTGGAGGCGGCCTCCAAGAACTGAGTATGTTTCGAACTGTGCTCTCGTGGTGGGGGTATTGACTGTGTTTGTAGGGGCACAGGGGGTGTGGCGTAGAGCCTGCCCCCTGGTTCATCTGTGCCCCCCCCACCACCACCGCTGCCCCCTCCTCCACCACCACCACCTCTGCTGCCTGCTCACCGTCTGCCCTGGTTCCTGCCTCTGGACTCAGCCGCTTGCCTGGCTAGCCGAGCCCGTTTCCACCTTTTGGGCCTGAAGCAGCAGCCAGCCCAACAATTGACTTTTCACGAGCGCACGTGCACCTCCCGATTCCCCTTGGACTGACCCTACCCCTCCATCAGCACGCCCCTTGCTTTGTCCCTTGCCACCTGCCCCATTTCCCCTTGCAGCTATCTGGGCCCCTCTCCTTTTTTGGTCCCAGCCCCTTGCTAGTTTCAGTTTTGCCCGCCCCGCCCCTCTCCCTCTGCAGCCTTGTTTGTTCGCCCTGCCCTAGCCCTGAAACTAGTCCCTTGCTTTTCTGCCCCATTCCCAGTTGGTTGTCTCCCTCCCCCTGAAGCTCCATTTGCCCTGATTAGCCCCCCGTTTTCGTGAACCCACGCCCCCTCCCATGCGCTTGTGCCCCTCCCCTGTTTAATTTTGACCCTATCTCACTGCACCCCCATGCTGTTATATCATCCCCTCCCCTAGTGCAACAAGAGGAGCCGGATTTCCCATCTTGAGTCGGTGACTGAACCCCACCCCCGCACTAGTCCGAGATAACCCTGAACCCTGTCCCCACTTTTAGTGCCCTACTCCCCTGCCTGCAGCGTAGCAGGGAGGAGTGGTCACCCCAATTCCTCTCCCCACCCCCCCTCTCAAGAGTTTTCTCTTCCTCTCCGGCGGCGGCACGTGACGGGGAGGCGCCCGAGGGGTCCTTTATGGTCCCCTATCATGGGGCCCGTTACCGGGTGTACTATTCCACGGGAGAGACCCAGTGCTACCTCTGCCGAGCGATGGGACACATCCGGAGGGACTGTCCCTTGGCCCGGCAAGGAGGAGCATCCGAGACCCCCGAGCCCCGGCAGGGCGTCAGCCCCGTCATTGCCGGCGCCCCTGAATGCCCAGTGCCCAGAGCCGCCCCTCCTCCTTCCCAGTCCACCGCTGCTCCTGCTCGGGCCCTGGGAGTACCTCCCCCAGTGTGCCCAGACGAGCGGGAGAGGCCCGCCGCGAACAGTCTGCTGAGGCCTGTGGAGGAGGGTGAGGCAGGGATATCACCGGGCGTGGGAGAGGGCCCGCCCCAGAGAGACTTTTCTCTCCCTTATGCTGCCCCACCACTACCTCCCTGAGTCCCTAAGAAATCAGCCCTCCCCCCTGACCCGACCCTTACTAGCCAGCCCCCAGATGATGCCATGGAGGGCTGGGCCTTAGTACAGGGGAAGCGGGGCAAGCGGAAGGCTCGAGCCCCGCTCCTTTCCACCGATGCGGAAGCCCCCCGGAAGACCAGGAAGGGGGGCACTGATGCCGAGCCTTCTGTTTTGCCCCCGAGTGGCTTTTGTCCGCCAGAACCGGCTGGGAAAGACGTGGCAGCACCGGAAGGTATTACCGCCCCTCCCTCGGAAGCCCCTGATAGAGTCCCTTCTGCCCCTTTTGTCAACCCTGCGCGCCCCGACCCGAGCATCGCTTCAGGTGCCGGCGGGGAGAACCCCGGGGTGGCAGAAGGTGACCTGCCCTCCATCTACGAGGAGATCGAGGCCCTGGGTCTGACCCCAATCACCCAGGGCGAGGTCGACCCTTTACCAGCAGGCCGATCTCAATGACCTCACCCCGGTGCCCCTTCCCCCCCTCTCCCCATGCTCCCTCCCCTTGACCGCCGGTTCCACTCCCACCTCCGAGGATCCCCTGGGCTCTTCCACCTGCCCGGTCGCAAGTGACACCTCGCTGACGGCCGCCAAGCCTCCTGAAGCGACGGCCGATGCCCTGCAGCCGGGACCCGAATCCCAGGAGGTACCCCTCATTGAAGTGGGACAACAGTTCTCCTTCCAGGCGGGGACCCCGCAAATATCTGTCCACCTCTCGATGCCGTGGCTGTAACACAAGCCATCATACTAGAGCCCGGCATCGCGGGGGGTCCCCTTCCCAATTCCCAGATCCCTCAACCACACCGAGAAAGGCCACCTCCCAGTGGCCCAGCTCCTGTGGCTCAGGATCCTCTACTCGTTCCTCAGCCCAGCCCATGTCCCCCTCCCCGCCCCTACGTCTGATCCCTGCCCTGCCCCTGATGCCGTCCCAATCTCCTACACCTCCCCTGATGACACTGCCACCCCTGGGGCTGTCTCCCTCCCCTTAACAGAGGATGACCCCCAGGGAGCGGCTCCAGTATTTCCTCGTCCCGACCCACCAGGGGCTGCTCTTCTCCCTCTGCCGCCTCCCCCAACTAAGCCGAATTTTGGGTTGGGCCCTAAGGTGCCGGCCCAGCAGGAGCTGCGTCGAGGGTCCGCCCCTTGCCTGTCCATTTCGGTGGACCATAGGGCTGTGTCAGGGGCCCCTTCTTTCGATAGCCGGGAGCCAGTAACCCCAGCCCCCCATACGCTGCGAGAGGAGCTGCGGGAGTTCCTGGAGGACGTCCGGGGCTCCCGCAACAAAGTACAGCTCGCTCTCCAGCGATGGGGGGATTTCCACCAAATCCTCCGGGCCGCGAGGGCCCTCATGGGGGAGGGTAAAAGGACTGGGAAGCAGGCCGCCGCGGCCTACCAACGGGTCCGCCTTTTCCGTGACTCACTACTCACCTACAGGGTGGGTCATGGATTGTTACGTGGCCCGATGGGGGCCGTGAGTGACTCTGCCAGTGAGGATCCCCCCCAGCCCTCCTCATGGCATCTCTCCTCTTCGCAACATTGAACACCCGGGGCTGTAGGATGAGTCTCCGCAGGAGCCAGGGGCTCTCCTTCCTTCGGGAGGGGGGGTACTCTGTAGTATTCCTGCAGGAGACCCATACGGACCCAGCCGCTGAAGACAGCTGGCGGCTGGAATGGGGGGACAGAGTCTACTTCAGCCATCTCTCTGTTCGCCAGGCTGGAGTGGCGACCTTGTTCTCCCCCGACCTACGGCCTGAGGTGCTGGGGGTTGCCGAGGCTGTGCCGGGCCGCCTGCTGCACCTACGGGTCCGTATGGAGGGGCTCGTGGTCAATCTCATCAACATCTATGCCCCGACATCGGGCCTGGAACAACTTCATTTCTATCAGCAGGCGTCCACCTTCCTCGGCACCTTGGATCCTCACGAGTGCCTGGTCCTGGGCGGGGACTTTAACAACACCCTTGAGAAACGGGACCGCTCGGGGATCGAGCAGTGCCCGGCCACCGCAGACGTCCTCAGGGAGATTGTTGAACATCACTCCCTGGTGGACGTCTGGCGTGACCACCACCCGGACGACAGCTCAACCTTCACCTTTGTCCGGGTGGAGGCCCATCGGTCGCACCACTCCCAGTTGGACCGCATCTATTTATCACGTTTTCACCTTTCGTGGGCCCACTCCTCCAGCGTCCGGCTGGCCCCGTTCTCTGATCATCATCTCGCTACCGTGACGGTCTCTCTCTGCGCGGAGAGGCCGGGGCCGGCCTATTGGCATTTTAATAACAGTTTGCTGGAGGATGTGGGTTTCATGACGTCCTTCCGGGAGCTCTGGCTGGCCTGGCGAGGGCAGCGGCATGCCTTTCCCTCAGCGCGGCGATGGTGGGATCTAGGGAAGGTACGCGCCCGGCTCTTCTGCCGTGACTACACCCGGGGCGCCAGCCGACGGAGGGATGCGACGATAGAGCAGTTGGAACGGGAGGTCTTAGAGCTGGAGAGGCGTCTGGCTGCCAGCCCTGAGGATCCATCCCTCTGTGGGGCGTGCCGGGAGAAGCGGGAGGCGCTCCGGGAACTCGAAGATCATCGGGCCCGGGGCGCCTTCGTTCGATCCCGCATCCGTCTCCTTCGGGAGATGGATCGCGGCTCCTGCTTCTTCTACACCCTGGAGAAAAAGAGGGGGGCTAAGAAACACGTCACCTGCCTCCTCGCAGAAGATGGCACCCCCCTCACGGATCCAGCGGAGAT
The DNA here is from genome assembly GCA_037349315.1 of Chelydra serpentina. Classification (NCBI taxonomy): domain Eukaryota; kingdom Metazoa; phylum Chordata; order Testudines; family Chelydridae; genus Chelydra; species Chelydra serpentina. The sequence continues at coordinate 143,230,202 of JBAIAC010000004.1, forward strand.
GTGCGGGAGGGCCAGGGCCTTCTACGCGAGCCTTTTCTCCCCGGATCCGACCGATCCTAACGCTTGCAGAGTGCTCTGGGACGAACTCCCTACGGTCAGCATGGGCGACCGAGACCGGCTAGAGCTGCCTCTCACTCTGGCCGAGTTCTCGGAAGCCCTCCGTCGCATGCCAACTAATAAATCTCCGGGACTGGACGGGCTGACCGTGGAGTTCTACCGCGTGTTCTGGGACGTCCTCGGCCCAGACCTTGTCACCGTCTGGGCCGAGTCCTTGCAGGGTGGGGTCCTTCCTCTTTCGTGCAGGTGAGCCATGCTCGCCTTATTGCCGAAGAAGGGGGACCTCCGCGATTTACGGAATTGGCGTCCCGTCTCGCTCCTCAGCACGGACTATAAAGTCGTACCAAAGGCCATCTCGCTGCGGCTTGGGTCCATGCTGGCGGACGTGGTCCACCCAGACCAGACCTACACCGTCCCGGGCCACACCATTCTCGACAACCTGTATCTGGTCCGGGATCTCTTGGAGCTTGGGTGTAGGGATGGTCTGTCGTTCACTCTCCTGTCTCTGGATCAGGAGAAGGCGTTCGACAGGGTGGATCACGGGTACTTCCTGAGCACTCTGCGAGCGTTTGGCTTTGGGCCCCAGTTTGTGGATTTTCTCCAGGTGCTGTACGCCTCCGCAGAGTGTCTGGTCAGGCTCAACTGGACCCTGACCGAGCCGGTCAGCTTCGGGCGAGGAGTACGGCAGGGGTGCCCCCTCTCGGGCCAGCTGTACGCTCTGGCGATCGAGCCCTTCCTCTGTCTCCTCCGCAGGAAGTTGACGGAGTTGGTGCTCCGAGAGCCGGAGCTGCGGCTGGTCCTGTCGGCATACGCCGACGATGTGCTCCTCGTGGTCCAGGACCCGGGCGACTTGGTGCGGGTGGAGGCTTGCCAGGCGATCTACTCGGCGGCCTCCTCTGCCCGTGTCAACTGGGTCAAGAGCTCTGGCCTGGTGATAGGGGACGGGTGGCAGGCGAGCTCCCTCCCACCCGCGCTTCAGGCCATCAGGTGGAGCGCGGGTCCGCTGCTCTATCTCGGCGTTTACCTTTCTGCCACGCATCCATCCCCGCCAGAGAACTGGCAAGGTTTAGAGGGCAGGGTGACAGAGCGGATGAGAGGGAGAGCACTGGTAATCAATCAATTAGTCCTGTCCATGCTCTGGTACCGGCTCAACACACTGGTCCTGGCCCCAGGTTTTCTGGCCAACCTCCGGGCGTCGATTCTGGAGTTCTTTTGGTCAGGACTGCACTGGGTCTCTGCAGGGGTTCTCCATCTTCCTCTGGTCCATGTCTTCTGGACACACTCAGGTCCATGTCTTCCGTCTCCAGGCCCTGCAGAGGCTCCTTTATGGTGCAGGTAGTCCGGCGTGGAGCGTATTGGCGCACGCCTTCCTACGCCGCTTCCGAGGGCTCCGATATGACTGGAAGCTCCTTTATCTCCATCCGAGAGGTCTTCCGCGAGACCTCTACGGGCTGCTGGTCTTCTACCAGGACCTCCTCCGGACCTGGAAGCTATTCTCAGCGACCAGGTCCGTGGCAGCCACCGAGGGGGCAGATCTCCTCGCGGAGCCCCTGCTACACAACCCCCAGCTCCGTGTGCAGGTGGCGGAGTCCCCCTCGGTGCACCAGAGGTTGGTCCTGGCAGAAGTCACTAGGGTCGGAGACCTCCTGGACTACGACCGGGGAGACTGGCTGGATCCCCTGACGCTTGCTCAGCGCATGGGGCTCTCCAGACCTCGTACTCCCCGGCGCGTACTTCAGGAGGTGAAGGCTGCTTTGCTGCCCGCTGCTCGGGTTTACCTCGACCGGGTCCTGCGAGAGGGTACACCCCGCCCTCCCTTCACCCCAAGCCCTCCGGACCTTTTTATTGGGCCCCTGCCCTGTGGACCCAACCGGGTCCCCTGTCCCTTCACGGTGAGCCGGCTGCACAAACTGCAGCCGGTCCGCTTCCAGACCGCGCCAAGGAAACATCTATACATGCTCGTGCTCCACACCCTTCATCTCCTCACCCTCCCGTCCCGATACGAAATGGCGGGACCTCCTGCCACCTCTAGAGGGTGAGAAGCCCCGGTGGGCCAGCCTTTACTCCTCCTTAGTTCCAAGGCCCGCCGGGGATATCAGTTGGCGGCTCCTTCACGGAGCCGTGAGCACGGGCGTGTACTTGGCGCGGTTCACCCCAATCCCCGACACATGTCCCTTTTGCGGCGTGAGGGAGACCCTGGCGCACATTTATCTGGAGTGCGCCAGGCTGCAGCCCCTGTTCCGGCTCCTCTTAGACATTTTGTTGAGGTTTTGGTTGCACTTTTCTCCTCACCTTTTTATTTATGCACTTCTAATCCATGGCCCCACGAAGTCGCGGGATCTCCTGGTCAACCTCCTTCTGGCTCTAGCTAAACTGGCCATCTACAAAACCAGGGTGGGGAGGTTGGCCGATGGAGGCTCCTGTGACTGTGGGGCCTATTTTCGATCCTCTGTTCGCTCACGCATCCGGGCAGAGTTCCTCTGGGCAGCGGCCACTGGCTCCCTTGACGCCTTTGAGGAGCAGTGGGCGCTGTCCGGGGTTCTCTGCTCGGTGTCCCCATCTGGTTCACTTCGTTTGACCCTTTGACCGCACTCCCGTTCCTGTTTTTTCATTTTTTGTCCCCTGGAATCACTTGGTATCCAGGTCCTGTGGATCCCTCCCCTTAGGCTGAAGGGGGGATCCTTTAGCAGTGAAGCCCGCCCACTTCCCGGATCCCAATAGGAACATACTGGTTCCTTACCACTTTCCTATAGCCCTCTGGCCTTGCCCCGTCACAGTACTGCGACTCAAGCATTTTCATAGTTTTTTTTTTTTTTACCTCAGTTAAGATTTTTGCCTTTAAAACACCTCAAAATATAATTACATTTTTCTAGTTTGGGTAGGATATTCCCAGTTGTATAAGCAATATATTATTATATTCTACATCAAATCCTTGCTCCTCAAAGTTAGTATTAGCACCTCCTTTCCTTGTTCAGAAAGGATGAAAAAATCCCAAGCCTCCAAGCTGGTGGGAAGAAAAATAAAATGAAAGCAGCAGCCTAAAGTAAAAAACTCATTCCTTAGGACAAAGAATGTGCTTGTGGGAATGGTAAGCATTTTATTACCATTTGCACAGGCTGTTATAAACAGCAGTGCTAAGAACACTTGCATGTTGACAGAACAAGACTGCCCTCCCCCACCATTCCCAAGGACTTATACTTCAAACAAAGACCAACGGAGATTTCCCCCCTGTTATCTCCTGGTACAGTAAACATCACATTTTCATGCTGCTGTGCATGACAGACAAGGCTGTTGTCAGGGCACCTAACCTAAGGGGGTTAGGAGAGTGAATTTTGAAGTATACGTTTGCTGCTGACTTTCTGGAGTGTCTGAAAGTTATTACTAGGTTATGATCAGCACAAGTAACTAAAAACTAAATATATAAAAACAAGGAATAAATAAACCCCAAAGTACAATTCTTAGTCCTTGAAAAAGACATGAAGAAAGACCTAACATCAGACGTTTGGACACAGCAGTGGATAAAGCACACATCCCCGGATTTATTTTTCTATATTAAATTATTTCCCTTCAAGAAAATCCCAGAAGGGGAAGGCGGAGGGGAGAGAGAAAGGAGTGTGCAGCAGTGTCATTCCACCCACAAGCTCTGTGTGCTACCCTCTCATCCTTCTGTATTTCAGGGACGCCAGGCAATCTTCCACCCCCTTCCTCCTGCCAGGAGCTGTATCTTTCACAACTCCCTCCTTCATACCATTGACACCACCCGAATGTGAGATGCCCCCATTCCAGGGTGTCTCTCTGTGTCGTCCCCCCCATCTCCTGTCCCCAGGTGCCCCACTTTCAACCTCTCCATGTCTGCTCCCCTTACTCCAATGCCCTGCTTCCCTCAGCACCACAATTCTCCTCCTCTACCCATTCCCTTACAGGTCCCTGCTTTGCCCCTCACCCTCCATTTCTCTCCTTATGGGTCCCTGAGAGACCCTGCTTTCCCCTCCCCATTGGCAAATCTACTTCCCCAACACCCCCGCCCCCCGCCCCGCCCTTTCTGGGGATCTGCTTCCTCTCCCCTCACCCACATCTGGGTGCCTACTTCCCTCACCACTATCGCACCATCCCTAAGATCCTTGCTGCTTTGCCCTCACCCCCACTCTTGTCCCTCCCACACACTCTGCCATCCCTTTCCCTCCTCCATGGATCCCCACTCTACAAACCCTCTTCATAAGGCTCTCTTACTTCTATTAGAGTTGAGGTTACAATCTCTCCAGGCACCAAGTTAAGGTTCTGCCTCTGATGTGAGAAGGCAGCAGCACGGGGAACCAGAAAGATCCCTCTGCCTGCAGCGCTGGGCAGTCTGGGGTCCCTGATTTTCAGGCTCTTTCAGTGTTTTGATTTGTATCAGATTCAACAGGGTTCTGCCCACTGATGGCTAAATATTCCCGGAAATTTTAGAATGGGTTGTATGCAGTGTTCCAAAGCTATCATATTATAGCCTTCCACCCCCACCCCCCCCGCACCCGAAACGCAGCTGAGTGTCAGACCTTGCTTTGGTCGGCCAAATATGTTCCCCAAACGCATTCCCCTCCAGTCACAAATATATCCATTTTACTGTATTTTCTACTGTATACCCACAGTATACTTGGTCCCTTTTACAAAAACAATTATTTAAAATTCCTATCCCCCACCTTTTGTTCAAAATAGTTTTGTGGATGTTACTGTAGTTTCCATGGGGGAAGGGAAGGGGCAGGCTCCCTAGAGACCTGAATGAATAGGGAGCAGATTTACATGTCCCCTTCAGCATCCTGTGGAGCTGCTGTCGCATTATTCTGTGTTGGTCTGACAAAACCTAAAAATGTAACACAGAGCCCCCATACAAACCCTGAAGGTTACCGCAGGATCTATTCTAGCTACCAAGGTTCATATTCCTTGTCTATCACCATGGCATCTTTTGGATATGGCTCATGATGCAGTTTTTGCACAGAGCACAAATGACTGTTTTCAGGAGTGGGCTGGGTTATACCAAGGAGAACAAAAGTTAAAAAAATGAGGGTAAGGGGAAATATAAAGCCTCTAGAACTACACTGATCCACATCGTCAGCTTGTGGAAAAGTGAGTCATCCCTGAAACCTGACGTGACAATAAAAATAAAATAAAGGATTTTAAAAAATCCACCGATCACAACAGGAAACCACAGGTCATTTTATAATTGTATGTGTTTTTTAAACATAACAACTCAAGACTACTTATTGCCATTACTATTCATTGAAAGCACTTGCTCTAGATTGCTACACAGTTTAACTTGAGCAACATGTAAAAACGCCTGGAGACAGTAAGAAGAGAGATAAGAAAGGGCGGATGAGGTCACCCACTCATTTGTTATGTAGAGGATGCATCACTGAGCATAGCAAAACATGCATTTCGTCTTCTCTTCTATAATCTACTCTAATCTTCTTACTTCCTTTTATCATTCCTGATGCGTTTTAACCTTTTGATGTAGGAAACTGGAAATGTTTAGGTATGCATCCTACTGTTGGCAAGAATAAAGGATAAATATCCCACTTTCCTCCCAAAATTAGAAGTGTGTTTTAAGTTTTATTAGATGTGAATTTGAGAAAAGAATCTGGACTGCACTGTGCATTTTTCAATATAGAGCACAGCAGCGGTCACAGAATTGCTAAAAGGAGAGCAGCATTACCCTTTCAAACAGTGAAACAAGCCGAAAGCCTGCTTGTCACCTCTCTGAAACAATACTAATGCTGACTCTTCACAGTTCATTCATTTGACCCATTCTTACCTCTCTACTGGAGACCTCTGTTTTTCATTGTTATTTATACACTCTATACATGGGGTAGGGCAGGGAGTGTCAATTATTTTTTGGCAAGCTCCATATTTCTTGGTTGAGGTACAGTCAAGGTCCAGACGCCAGAGATGACAATAACAATGATAATAAGTAAATAAAAAGATTTTGGGATCCGTTCAAAAAAGTGCCTCACAGTCCGGATTTGGCCCGTGGTCTGACTATTGACTACCCCTAAGGTAGAGTATGTATATCTACACTACAAGTGCTACAGTGGCACAGCTGAAGCTACACTGCTATAGTGTTCTAGTGCAGACACTTGCTATAGCGATGGAAGGGGATTTGTCCATCACTGTAGTAAATCCTCCCACTTGAGAGGCAGTAGCAGAAGAATTCTGATGTTGACCGTGCTGCCTCTCCAGTTGTGGGTTAGGTCAACCTAATTACATCACACAGGGTGAGAAATTTTTCACAGCCCTGAACAATGTCCTTGGATTGACTTAAATTTTAGGTATACATCAGGCCTTAGAATAACTGTTGTTCTTCATGACAGCTGTGATCCAGTGGTGAGCACCTACATCATCTTATAACAAAAAGGCATGTGTGCTGGCAGTAGGGATGGGTAAAGTAATTCACATAACATAAAAAACTTCCATGTGACCCAGTTATAACATGGTTAGATCCTGTCCACACTATCCTTTTTAGCAATGTAGTAACCAGGACAGGATAACCACACTGAAATAGATTTTCCTCCTGACATTTCTAGATTTGTATTGTAGACAGACCCCCAAGAAGAAACTACCTACTCCAAATGCCTTGCCAAGTAAACAGACTAGCAAACTAACATGAAATTTCTTTAAACAATCCTTGGAACTCAATCCTTTCTCCCCCATTTCTGCTCCTCCTCCCTCAAGGGATTTTACTTATCCTCTTCTCAGTGACAGAAACGTAAATAGGGTGGAATTAAATAAAAATAAAAACAATAATAGGAAAAAACATGAGTAAACAAAAACCTCACAAATGCTTACAAACTGGAAGCAGCTCCTAACACTTGGTTCAATGTTACTGCCACCAAACGATGCAACTTCGCCCAGCTGTCGTGGGATCTGGATGGAGTCATGCAGGAGAAGGCCCAATCGGCGCTGGTCACAGAATCCAGTGGAACTTGCTACCTGCTTGAATAGATCTAGAGGGACGAAAATGAAACAAAAAAAGTTTTAGGGATAGAACATGTCAACTGAGACTATAGAAGTATTACAGAAACGCAATTATTTTCAGAGGCTCAAAAGTGCGGTGCCATTATGGGAGTGGCGACATTTCAATGGGCCTCCATTTGGCTATCTTCTCTGTTTATTAACCAGTTAAATAAGCAACCTGATGCTAATGTCTGATTACATCGTGGGCTTGTATCTGTCAAGAAGGACCATTCTAAAATAACAATCTGACAGCATTTATAGAATACTCAGAATCAACACAAACTATACCTCCATAACACAGTTACTTAGACTGCAACCATAACACGTGTACAGGGTCTCTGATCCACAAAATCTTTTAAACATTAATGTACGTATAGTCCGAACAGTTTTAAACATACAGCCTAGAGGACCTGATTCTGTTTCACATCATGAGTTGCTTTGAAAAACAAAAATGTTCCCCAACTTTGATATTTCATAATATACTGAACTCAAGATGATTTTTTAAATGAAAGAGAAACATTCCACTGTTGCAGAGCCCCACCACCCACTGGGAATGTTAGTATCATATTAAGTTTTAGTTTTTGAAGTGAGATGTCATTTTAAGCCCTGTTCTATTATGGCAACTCTATCAAAAAGGAATCCTTACCAGACTGAATGATCATCATCATCCCATAAGGACAATTTAATTGGCTGGGCATTAGTTATACTACAAATAATTTGAGGAGAATTTAAAGTTTGTAATAACAAGAAAAATCAAGTTATTTATTTGGAACTCCCACAGTTGATAATTCATGACCTGAATAAATTCTGCTTATTTTTCAAAGAGTAAAAAATGTCACTAGTGTAGTAATAATATGCTATCATGGCTGTGGCCACCTTAATATTTCATTCCACACTGGGGGTGCAATTATACAGGAATGTCAATACCATTGATAGGTTTCCTAGCACAGCTTTGACAAATGTTTTTTTCTTTTTGGTTCCTTTTAATTAAAAGAGTATAAGAATATAATTATTGTCATATCTGGTCTCAGAATACATGATTTCAAGGCAAATCCTGCCTTCACCTCCCTGGCCCTAGAGACTTTCCCTGGCAGCACAAGCACTACTGTTCCGCTACACGAGTGGGTGGCAAACTCCCTGTGCAGAACTCAGCTCTACAGGGACCCCCAGAGTATATCAGCGAGAAGGAATGAGAAAAGTCAAAAGATCAGCTGCTATGATGCTTCTGTCCTAATGGCTCTCCTTGTTGTGGTGAGTGGAGAGGACAGTAGGAGCTACTGCAGCATCGGGTAGTGGAAATGGAGCAATGGTGGAGCAAGTCCACAGCCCCAGGGAGAAGATTCCTTTCTTCTCACCCCCAACTGCATATTCTTTCATTTCCCTCTTATTAAAGCATCTACAATGCTTAATGTACACATTACAATCAATCAGATGCAATCTTTTTTGGAGAGCTAGTATTCAGCATTCGCAGGGGAATAAATTAATCTTAATAGATATTTCCCATCTCTAACAGTGTACCGTTTTTCTGGGAAACATCTAAAGATCAAAGTTTTGACATTTTATTTTAAATGTTTTAATTTGACCCAATTTTACAAAATATTTTAAATGTTGCAGTGAAGGGGGAGGTTGGTTCAATATATTTCCATATTCCTGTGTTTAAAAAAAAAAAATTAATTTTCAAAATCTTGATTTTCAAAAAGATGCTGGATTAAGAATACACCTTGAGTCAAATCCTAAAGTTCTTGCTCAAGCTCCAACCCTGTAAACTTCTACATGAGTATTACCATTGAACTCAGCAGGGGTTACCACATGCATAAAGTTACTCACATGAGTAAAGTGTCCAGGCCTCACTTTATACTCATTCATTATTCATGTAAAACTTGTATTGGCTTCAAATAGATTTTTTTCCAGATAAGGATTTTGGGATTTGGTCCACTGAAAACATGCAGAATTTTAATTTTTAAAAATTACTCACTCACTCTCTTTTTCTCTCACACATGTAAAATGAAAAAAAAAATGCAAAAAGGCTTTCCCATGAATATACATATCTTTATTGTTCAGCCAGGGATAGCAACTGTGGTTGTACATAATTTTTTCAAGTATGATTCCACTGCCACTGTAGACACCAGACTTAAGATACTGTATTTTATTCAACATGCTATAACACAAGTTGCTCTAAATATAATTTTTCCTGAAACATTTCTTTTTGTACTTTGTCATCTCACCATTTAGATCCCATCTACACTGGTCAGGGAAAAAAGTTTTAGTACCTTTCTATGACAAATCATATTAAACCCTACTTCTTCCTAATATGTTGTCATTGATTTTTTTCTGATCAGTGTAGAAAGAACTTTAATCTATCATGGGAAGTGGGGGGAAATCTACGCTGGACAAGTCATTTAAAAATACGTTGTAGAGAACTATCCTTCACTGAAGGATTAGAAGATCTAAGAGGACTTTTCTGTCCCGAATTTTTGTGTTTCCATGATATATAGAAAAAAATAAAAATAAATTAAAATGAAATAAAATATAAATGAAAACACATGACTTACATCTGTACTTATCTTCCAAATGTGCTTTACACAGCGAAACAACACCGGTTTTAAAAGATAAGACACGGATCCTTCCTGTTCGACCCCTGTTGATTATGATAAGAAAAACAAACACTGATTGATAATATAACACACATATTTGAGGTCTTATTTAGGAGAGTAATGCAACTTTTAAAATTAAACACAATCTTAACCACCAATCTTAGAGCTCCGATAATCGCTAGAGGTTTTTAAGAACAGATTGGACAAATACATGTCAGGGATGCTCTACGTTTAACTTGGTCCTGCCTCAGCACAGGAGGCTGGACTCGATGACTTCTTAAGGTCCGTTTTAGCACTACATTTCTATATGTACTACTTCACAAAAATTAATTCTTGTGTAACTTATACATGACCCGTTGAATACACTGGTTAAACAGTGTTCATCAACAGCTCCAAGATAAGTAACTGGTTGCTGTTCCATCATTAATGCTACGTTTTGCACTTAAATCAGGGATTCAACCACTTTGACATGAATGCAATGACAGTGCATCTCCCCACAATTACAACACTTACTGAGTTTGAACATTCACACGTACAGAACCTTTAATTAGTTTGAGGGTTAATATAAATTTTAAAATGGGCCCTGTAAAAAATTTAACACCCTGCGCCAGTCTATTTTTTTAGTCCAAATGATCTTAATAATCAAATAATGCACTCTTCAGATTTCCCATGTAGACTGAAAGTCACCACATTTGAAGACATTTTTAATGATTAATGGTTATTTTTCGCTTTTATTATTTATAACTGAAAGTGCTTCAGAAAGAGCTGACAAATAAATGTTCTTATACAGAAAATTAAAAGAATTGCCCTCTTAAAATGGCCACCATTTCCTTTTGTGATCAATGGGAGTGAAGCTAAAAGGGCTTTTAGTAAACACTTCATCTTTTAATATGGCTACTACCTTCCACTGTTTACAATGGAAGTGAAGTCAAGATGTCTTCAGGGAAGATGTGGGTCCCAGGCAGCATAGGGAGCTACCCTCTTCCCTAAGGACAGCCTAACTTCATTCCTACTGGGAGGTGGTGAACATTTTGAAACATGTCTTCGCTTAGTGTCAGCATTAGCCTCAACTCATTAGTGAAACCAAAGATTTAACATCCAAACACTTTTCACTCACTTTAAAGAGCCTGTATGGGCCCCACCCCTGTCCATATGTGGTCTGTAGTCATCCTCCTTTCCCCTATCCACATGTGCTCTGCAGCCTCTCTATATCTACAACATCCTCCATGACTGTGTACCACGCAACTTCACTGCTTGAAATCCTACTTCAGAACTCAGTTTTATTTCAATTTACTTTCAATGGCAGACTTCCACACTAAATAATATTCCAGATAATATCCCAATTTTGATATATTTAAACAAAACAACCTCGCTCCCCCAAACAAATCATCAAAATGTGTACAAGCAGCATATGTCTAACAACTCCTTTAGGCAGAAATCTATCAATAATTTTCCATCTATAAGTGCCACTTTCACTATTGTCACTGAAAATAAGAGCAATAATAATGCATGCAATTTTAAAAGGCACCCCACGCTGTGCTGCACAGTATATGAACAGTTCAGCCAATAAATACATTTCCTCTGTAATACTGTCAAGATCAGCAGAAGAGCCGTTTACATGCATTGGCCCAAATTCTGCTATCATACAAGTGTAAAACCTTAGTAAAAAAAAAAAAAACCTCCACGGAAATGAAGAGAGACACTACAGATTTACATTGGTGTAACAGAGCAGAATTTGGATCCATCAACACATCCCATTTTTATTTTTAAAAATATTCTTTTCCTATTCATAAATCAGCATGTCATTCACTTGTCAGTTCAACATTCTGTTCTTCTTTGCACTTCCTCCCCTTCCTTAAATCCTTTCCAAATTAGTTATCCTTTGTGCCCTCAGAAACCCAATCAGATAAATACCAGCCTCATGCAAATTATACAGGGGAGGCATGTAGCATGATGATTTTACTGTGAGATATATTAAATAGGAACTTACATGAAGCATGATTTGGTTCAGTTGGCTACTCTCTCCTCCCTGCCTCCCAAGTCAAACAGATAATTTAGCATGTAACGGCAAATGAGTATGAATAGCTGATCAATTAAAACAAATTTGAAACATATTGAATAGCTGCAAGGCTGCATCGCAAATTGGACCAGTCATTGGTAGTGTGTTTCAGTTATCAATACCTTTACAAATAACAGTTGGGAAGCATAACATGTACATTATTAGGGCTTTTTTTGGTTTAAATGCCACAGAGTCTCTAATAGGAGAATGAATTCAAGAAAATCATTGGGGGATTTGTCTATTTATCCAATGAGTAACGTTAAATAAATTTGACCCTTGGCTCTTCTTTGTGCGCTTATCGAGGATAACACAAATACAAAACTTCAGTAAAAGGCCATGCACTTCCCTCATCCTTGGGTCCCTACAATGTTCCCTCTAGTCCTGTAACATTTCCCCAGCATTCCTTCCCTCAACAGTGCAAACTATAATTTACAATGTAGTAAGTTTCAATTAAATAAACAAACATAATGAGACTGAATTTAGCAAGACAGTCTTGAGGAGAAGCAAGCAGGAGGATTTGACACTAAGTTGGGGGGGAGAGATAGATACACTGGAGGGTAGGGATAGGGTCCAGAGAGACCTAGACAAATTGGAAGATTGGGCCAAAAGAAATCTGATGAGGTTCAACAAGGACAAGTGCAGAGGCCTGCATTTAGGACGGAAGAATCCCATGCACTGCTACAGGCTGGGGACTGACTGGCTAAGTGGCAGTTCTGCAGAAAAGTACCTGGAGTTTACAGTGGACGAGAAGCTGGATACGAGTCAACAGTGTGCCCTTGCTGACAAGAATGCTAACAGCATATTGGGCTGCATTAGTAGGAGCGCTGGCAGCAGATAGAGGGAAGTGATTATTCCCCTTTATTCGGCACTTGTGAGGTCACATCTGGGGTATTGCATCCAATTTTGGGCCCCCCACTACAAAAAGTATGTGGACAAATTGGAGAGAGTCCAGCGGAGAGCAACGAAAATGATTAGGGGGCTGAAGCACATGATTTACGAAAAGTGGCTGAGGGAACTGGGCTTATTAAGTCTGCAGAAAAGAAGAGTGGGAGGAGGGGATTTGATAGCAGCCTTCAACTACCTGAAGGGGGGTTCCAAAGAGGATGGAGTTTGGCTGTTCTCTGTGGTGGCAGAAGACAGAATAAGGAGCAAAGGTCTCAAGCTGCAGTGTGGGAGATCTAGGTTGGATATTAGGAAACACTATTTCACCAGGAAGGTGGTGAAGCACTGGAATGGGTTACCTAGGGAGATGGCGGAATCTCCATCCTTAGAAGTTTTTAAGGCCCGGCTTGACAAAGCCCTGGCTGGTATAATTTAGTTGGTGTTGGTCCTGCTTTGAGTGGGGGGTTGGACTAGATGACCTCCTGAGGTCTCTTCCAACCCATATCTTCTATGATTTTATGATTGCCCCAGCCTACACACCAAACATTTTTTGATTGGGAAGGATTGTAATTTGTATTCAGATTTTATTCATATTTGGGTCTAAAAACAAACTGGATCAGATATTTGTTTTCTGATTAGAAAAGTAGATTTTAAAAAAAATATAACCTAAATATTAAATATAGGCCTGTTCTCTATTGCCTGTGAACAAAGCAAAAAAACTAGTGTAATCACAATACATAATATAACATGGCAGAATGACGATCCACATTAACTCTATAGCTGTTGTGGATTAAGTCAGACTAGGAAGTCCATTTATAGAATCACCCTGTGGGAAGAGGTTGGGAGACGTCTGCAGTTTCTGATCCAGAAATCAATAAGGCATAACAACATTGATTAAAACTTGATGAAAGAAACATTCTTGGGGCATGGAAGTATTCCCATGCTACGGATCTTTATTTTAATTTAATCCAAAATGTTGATGAAATTAAAAGCACACTCTCTCATCTACCCAGGTTTATTTTGCCACATGACATGTGAGTGGGTGTCTGACTTTAAGGATACCTAATAGATAGTTCTAGTCTTAAGTAAGCAAGTCAGGGCTTGGACTGCCAAATTTTCTCACAGAATTTGCAGAGCTGTTTATTACTGTAAATCCAGCAATAATCCAAAACTAGGCTGCTTTATTTAATTATTGGGTAATTTAGGAGTTGTCCGAGCTGTAGGAGGCAGCTGATTAAAACAGCAGATAGTCTTACAGAAAATTCATTCTATCAAAGTAAATCTACCCCATATTCTGTAAATTCATGAGTGTGGACTCAGCATATCTAAATTCCACTTTGAAGTGGTCTTTGTTTGCTAAAACTGAATTTTAGAAGCAACATTACTAACCTACGAAAATTCACTCAGATCTGTTGACTATTAAAAGTCACAAGCATATTATGCCACAGGTGGCCCCCTTTGCAGTATCTAACAAGGATTACATACTAAAAGCTATAGAAAATGTGTCGTCGTGAATAGGCTTAACTGTTGGAAGCGTAGACAAGCATGAGCACACATATAAAGAAGATTATGCTGTTGCTTTTTGATAATACTCTTAATTGGTAAAGATAAAGGTGTATTAACAAGAAAATTCAAAAGTGCCTTGCAGAGTCATAACTTAATGATGGGATGGAGTTCTGAAAAATGACCTAGACTCACAGACCATTTTAAAGTAGAATGTTCTATTTTATTAAGCTAAGAAGTGATCGAGCTGGAAAACAATTTAGGACTCCGAGTCTAACTCAGGGCTGTATTGATTCAGCTAAGTGCAACCAGTAAGCCATTAGTTTTATTAAACTTGCACTATGACCACCGGCTTTCCAGCTCCGAGCCACTCATTTTGTAACCAGGAAGACAGCTCATTATCCCCAACTGTCATTAAAGCCTTTTAGTACAGAACACTCAGACTACTCGCACATACGTGTCATAGACATTCAACAGCCAGTTGAGGCACATGTCCACACAGAGAGGGACGTTGACCAGATTATTGTGCTCTTGTTCCAGTCGATCATAAACGGTGGTCAAGCAGTTAATGATCTGAAGGATATCCATCGACTGATCATTCTGTTTGAGGTTGTGCTGGTCCAAGGCATCACATGCAGCAGACAGACTCAGTAGATCCACTGTTTAAAATAAAAGATAAAGATACAATAAAATAAATAAATACATAGCACCAACAAAACACTCAGTCGTTTCAAGTATTAGCCCCCCCCACCGACAATAATATATTTTGATTAAAATTTTCTTAAGCTTTCATCCCTTCCTCAACCCTTTGTCTGAAAATAACCTTTTATGCCCCAATCCAGTAGACTCTTAGACATGCATTAGGCCAGTGGTTCTCAACATATTTACCATCGTGGGCTGCATATGCACCTCTCTAAGTGGATGCCCCATCCACACAATATATATATATATATGCATTATCTGTATGGCCCTGAGGATGTCCCATGGGCCACAGCTATGTGCTGATTGGTCCACGGGTTGAGAACCACTCCATTAAGGCTTTGCAGGACGAGCCCTTAGACTATAAATTGTAAAAGTCAGAGAATAGTTTCTTATTGTCTGTAAAAGATCTACCACACTATTGGATGCTATATAAATAAAATGTCTTATTCAAAGCATCTAAAACATGGAATAATTTAATTTATTTTTTATATTCCTGTTGACAGTATTTGATTAAAAACATATTGAACATGATGTCATTTTAGGACATGTCAACTTTAATGAGGTTTTCCATCTATTTCCATCACAGCATTACTTTTGGCAAATAAAATGCCACTTACTAAAGACGATGGGAGAAATTTCAGGGGGGACATATTCCATCGGAATATGCAGTTCTATCAAACTGACTTTTTGTATCAATTTTTTTGTATTCTATATAACAATGTAATACAAAATATGTCAAAACCAAAATGAAACAATTTTGTCAAAATGAAGAGTTTTAATCAAATAATTTTTTCCCCAGAATTTTTCTTTTTGGAGAGTTTTAAAAATTTTCTGTTTTGTTCTGATACAGAAACAAGTGAAAATTCTAAATCCTTCAATAAATGGAACTTCTGTTCTTTACACAGTTCTGCTTATTACCCTTAATCCCTAAATGCACCAGTAGCGCAGCCAGGTCCCGAGCGCAGGGGGAGCGGCGCTATAAAAAGGCACCTCCCCCTGTACTCACCTGGTGGCGCTCCGGATCTTCGGCGGCTCACCGTCCGGGTCTTTGGTGGAAGCCCCCACCAGGTCCGGCACGCCCACTAGGTGACCCTAGGCGGTCGCCTAGGGCGCCAAGATTTGGGGGGCGGCGGGCGGCTGCCTCTCCGCTCAGCGGCTGAGCTGATGAGCGGGGACACAAGGGGCGGCTTGCTATGGCTGCCCCTTGTCTCCCAGCTGAGCTGCCAAGCGGGGAAACAAGGGGCAGCTTGCTGCGGCTGCCCCATGTCTCCCTGCTCAGTGCCCCCAGGGCAGCCGCGGCGAGCCCCCCGCCTCGCTGCGCCCCCCTCAGCGCCTGAGCGGCGAGCCGCCTCGCTGCGCCCCCCCTCAGCGCCTGAGCGGCGAGCCGCCTCGCTGCGCCCCCCTCAGCGCCTGAGCGGCGAGCCGCCTCGCTGCGCCCCCCTCAGCGCCTGAGCGGCGAGCCGGGGACAGCCCCGGGGAGCCGCCCGCCGGCTCCCCGCTCAGCTTCCGCAGCCCAGGGGGCTGAGCTCCCGCGGGCGGGGGAGCTGGCTGGGGAGCTGGCTGGGGGGGCGGCGCAGGATTGGTGCAAGGAAGTTTCGCCTAGGGCACGAAACTTCATTGCACCGGCTCTGCTCCCCGCCAAAATGCCACCGAAGACCCGGAGCGCCACTGGGTGAGTGCAAGAAGCGGCACTTAAAAAGAAGCAGCGCCTTTTTTAAGTGCTGCTAAAAAAAGGCGCCGCTTCCGCTCAAGGGGGAGCAGCCGCTCCCCCTGCTCCCACCCTGGCTACGCTACTGAAATGCACCTCCCACTAAGATCAAAAACAGTTCAGTATCAATTGATTGAGGGAAGTGTTTTGCCTCTAAGCTTTGAAGGATAACGATTTCAAGTGTTATGAGAGATGATTTTTAAAATGAAATGGGGATCATACAAGAAAGCAAGATAATGAGGAATATCTATATTTGCACTCACTGCCATAATGTCTGAGAACCTCACAAATATTAAGGAATTGATCTCCACACCACCTCCAGGAAATGTAGAAGTATTGTTTTACCTACGTCACAGATAAGGAAGTAAACCAGACAGACAGAAGGCCAAGTACAATCACTTTTACTCACATTAAGTTAATTTCAATGGGATAATCACAGAGTATAGTATAACTTAATGTGATTAAGGTGGAAGAATCCGACCCTACGTGAAGGTCATATAGGAAACAGGTGACAGAACTGGGAACTGAACCAAGATCTCCCAAGTTCCAGGTGAGTGCCCTAACCACAAGACTATGCTTCCTCTCTTTGAAATAAAGATTTTTAACGAGCTTTGACAAGCAACAGTACTTCACACTTTAACAGATTTTAACAGTGAAGCAATAGTTTAATGTCACATTGGCCAAATTCACTTCTGATGCAACTTAAAATTCCATAGAGGACAACTCTGGCTCTTTGTGTCCTAACAGGACCCTACTTTAGCCTTCCAGACTCAGCCACTGAATAATTTGCAAGGGGTTACACAATATGGATGGGATTTTCAGTAGTACCTATGGAATTTCAGAATACAAATCTCATCAAAAAAAAGTCAAAGGAACTTGTGCTCCTAAATCCCTTAAGGACATCTGAAAATCTTAGCATATGCGCCTAATGTACCCAAATCCTAAAGCAAAGAAAAGATAGTATGTAATGATATATACATGTCCCTACTGCTATTCTAAAAGATTTAGTTTACCAAGTGAATACATTTCATTTTATGAAATTAGTATTTTTTTTAATATAAAGCATTTGGAGATTGTCTCTCATTTACTGACATGTAAAAATGTAACTATCCTAAGATGTGTGTCTTGTTCAACAGCAGCCTATTTATCAGCCCCATCTCTAAGGGTCATAGAAAGATGCTTTTCTCTAGTAACAATTTATTAGCCAAATTGGAAATGCAGCACTGCATTCACAACACCTTTAACTTTAGCTTTAGGCTGAATGCTCAGTTCCTCTGTGACAATGAATCAATGGTAATTAAGTGAACCCCTCAAGCGTCTGGGTGGCAGCTTAATTATACATGTGACTACAGATAAACATGGGTCATTCTATTTTGTGAAAGCTTTTAACACTAATAAGTGGCAGCATCTTAAAATCCTTTAACTGTGCTCTTTATTTATCAAACCTTTGGTCTTGTCTTGAAGTCAATGACAACAACACATGGTGTGGTGTGACAGCATTCTCTGCTGTAGGACAACTTCTACTCCTCCTGGACTTCCCCCCAAAAGCATCAGGAGCTTACTGGGAAAAGTACTGGGGGTCCATTTTCCCTTTGAGATACAATACTCAGACTCCTCCCAAAATATGGACCCACATGCATGATCATATCCTGAGATGTAACCCTCATAACGTGGTTTAATGCAGTCAACTGAATAGATACAAAAAAGAGTTGTAAATCAATTTACGTTTCCCCACCTGGGGGTTTGCACTGGTTTTAACTAAATCAATTAAAACCCAATGGGTTGCACACTGTGTAGTTTCTGTAGGCTGAGCTCATTGCATACACTCCGGTTTTCCAGTTTTCACCAAAAAATCAATAGGGTTTTGCCCACTGATGCCTAGAACATTCCCTGAAGCTTTGGAATTAATTGGATGCAGTGTTCAAAAGCCATCATGTTACATCTTAACAGACAAATAGAGAAATACCATCAAGTTGAGTGTAAGGCTCGGCCAATTATTTTAGATAAACTGGCACAGTTTGTGCATCGACCAACCTCTAGGATACCTGTATCCCAGCCATGGTAAACAATACTTTGGATTTTAAAGAGAGAGATAGAAGTGTGAGTTTGTGCTTAAGGCCAACTCACATTCCCCATCAAAGAGATGGGCAAGGGGGACCCATCTTGAAAAATGGTACTCGTAATCTGATCTGAAGAATGGGAAAATCTAATGACAATGCATGAGAGGCAAGTTTTAGGGAGAAAGCTGACAAAACTATCTAGTAAGAAAAAGATACTCAGTAGTAATCACATACTGAAATTGAGGGAAACTAAATATGGCCGGTAATTAAAATCATACAGGGATCTCACAGAATGCAAGGCCATCCCATGAGCAAACCTGATGTTCTCTGTTAATATAAAAGTAATCTTTTAATTTAGTTAGTGTATGTATGTATAGAGAGAGCGCGAGCGCGCAAAAGAAGATAATTGGTAGAGAAACTGCTGCATATATTTTTCTTTTGTTGAATCTCCAGGAGAAGTTTGTAGAGCAAAGTGAATTTTATTGACATCATAATGTTCAGATGTGGATTGCATTTAAAGAGGATATATTTTTTAAGCAATTCTGTACACAAGAAAACTAACATGCTTTGATGTGATTATCGAAGGGGAATGTACATTTAAAAGCAATAGCGAAATGGTTATATCCAGCGCATACATAATATGCTGGGAGGCTGATGCCACATCTGAGAATATTTCAGGGTAATACCATGTGCAAACATTTCTCAGCACATGAATCTATTTGTGCAGGATCACCATTTTTCTACATTTTTCTTTTTAGCCTTAATATACCTTTACATCCATATATATTATATATAAACTATACTAAACTCATTCTTACACTTAGTTTCCCAGAATCCTGTAAAGGCACAAAACAAACAGTCTAAGTATAGTTGATTATTTAAAAGCACTTTCATTTTTGACATTTAGAAACAGGACATATCTCCAGCTCTCAAGGCTTTCTATGAGGTAAATATAACCTGACTGGGAAATAAAAACAAACTTCAGAAGTAAAAAATGTCTTGTATTTTACAGATTTGGTGGATTTGCAGAAAACGAAAACAATCCAGGACTTCTCTCCTTCCCTGCAAAGTTTCAAAGAAGAAGTAAAAAGGAAGGAGATGAAAGCAATTACTTCAATTGGAAATTTGAACTCTCTTGTTTATGTCTCGAGATCCAAAATAGTGTTCAATTTCTATTAGTGCCAAATTGAAAGAAACAGTAAAAAACTCAATAATAACTTTGCTGCATAATTAAATTGTGTTTACAAATGCTGGTGAAATTATAAGCTAAGAATATTTAATGATGGTGTCTTTGTTCTTTGCAGGAATATTGCTTCTCAAATAGTGAGTACAAACATAGTTATCCAGACTCCTCAAACAACTCTCTATGGATACAAGCATGAAGAATGTGCTTAGGTATTTAGTGTATGCCACTGCATGTTTGTTAAAACATCTGGATCTCAGAAAATCTTCACTTGCCCTCAAGTAAACACTTATATAAAGGCAAACTGTACCATAAACTTGTTAAGACAGTATGAGAAAGAAGGAATTGTGTGCCAGTATAAACATAATCGTATAGCGGCACAGTTCTTAAATGTTTATAAAAGAAACAGTTGTCCTGCAATAGCTATAACAAATTGAGAATTTCTAAAAAATGTGGAAGCAGCAGCACAATATGAGATTAATCCAGCATCTAGTTTTCTTTATTATTTTGAATGGACAGAAGATAAACACAAGAAAAAGCTTTTATAAAAACACTAAGGGTACATACATCCACACTACCCGCCCGATTCGGTGGGTAGCGATCGATGTTCTGGGATCGATTTATCGTGTCTCATGTAGACGCGATAAATCGATCCCAGAAGCACTCCCCGTCGACTCTAGAACTCCAGTTCGGCGCAAGGAGTAAGCGGAGTCGACGGGGGAGCCTACCTGCGCCGCGTGGACCCGAGGTAAGTACTTTGTAATTCGATCTAAGATACTTTGACTTCAGCTACGGTATTCACGTAGCTGAAGTTGCGTATCTTAGATCGATCCCTGCCCCCCCTAGTGTGGACCAGGCCTGTGAGTGAAATCCCGGGCCAATTGAAATCAGTAGGAGTAATGCTATTGACATCAATGGAGCCAGGTTCTCACCCAGGTAGTTAACATTTCCGAAGTCTAAGAACCTATTTCTGATCATACTTAACAGAGTTACACAGGTGTGGAATTAGGTAAAGAGGATCCAAATCTGGCCCAAAGTGCTATAGATTTCATATGTTCAGGCACAAAAGTGTCTCAGTTACACTTATATATTCAAGCTGTCTGGTAAGAACCATGTAATTCATAAACAGTTTCTTGAAGTGGATTTCCCATGGGAAATCAACAGTTTATTCTGACCCCGTGTCATGCTATTTATTCTACAGACATTTCTAAACCCCCGTTTGTAATGGAAAAGCCCATCAATATTTAGTGCTTATCCCACTCTTGAAACTCTATAAAATTTAGTACTGATGCAAAACATAAACCTTAAAAAGTCTATACTATACAAAGATTAAATAAGTTTGTATAGTTCCAAGTAAGAAGCACAGCAGATTCATGGTTGGACACAATTTATTGGAACATATTTGTATTTGGTGTTTACATTTTCAGAAGTAGTCTGGCAACTACAAATAGTAAATTTTTATTTATTTTTAAAAAAGAAAGAAAAAGACAGGAATGGTATATTGCTATCTTGCACATTTTCAGGGGATGTAATAGGGGAGAGGAATTATATTAAGAATGGATATTTGTATTTCTAATCTCTAAGAATTTCGTAACTAATTCTTTATCACTATATTCATATTGGCAAAACATTCCAAATTATATGAGTTTAGAAACATTGTGGGGGCTTGTAGGGATTTGGCAATTCTTCTCCCATCTTTCATTATGCTGCCAGAAATTTCAGTTACTGTTGAAAGTGTTCATTAATGCAGAACTTTCAAGGATTAACTCTGTGCATTAGTGAAACCCCTCACTTTCACTCACCCCTCCCTCAGCCCCATAGTGAATATGCTTAAAGATACAGAGGTTTGAGACCGTTCCAAAGAGCATGTAAACACAGAACCCAGGCTGAAACAGAAGAGACAATAGAAACATGTCTGCAACTATCCCAGAAATTAAACTGTCTACAACAAAAAGTGAATGTATAAAGTTAAAATATTACACATGACAGTTCCACATGGCATTTAAAACTGTTTACTTAGTTTAAGTGTAGTAGCCGTGTTAGTCTGTGTCAGCAAAATGAAAATAAGAAAGAAAAACTTGTAGCACCTTAGAGACTAACAAATTTATTTCAGCATAAGCTTTCGTGGGTTAATGAAGTGGGTATTAACCCACGAAAGCTTATGCTGAAATAAATTTGTTAGTCTCTAAGGTGCTACAAGTTTTTCTTTCTTATTTTCATTTTGTTTACTTAGTGTTTGATTGGTCTAATAAGGAAACTACGATCCATAATAAAGTATGTAACTAGCCAATGTGAATACACAGCCAAGTATACACTGTACACATACCCTGTGTCAATCAGAGGTGTGATTGCAGCCCATGTAGGCATATTCACATTTGTTTTAATTTAGCTAGTGTGGCTAAAACTAGCAACTAGTGGTGGTGGTGCAGGTTTCAGTGTGGGTTGTACACGCCCACCCAGAACCCTGGGTTCATACTCATGTTTAAGATTAATGCCAGTATAGAATGCTCTAGACATTAACGGAGCTGTAAAGCAGTGGTGAGATGTTCTCAGGCACTATGGTAATGAGGGTGGCAAAAATACCTAAATAAACAGGCTAAGATAGGAAACATTTTGAAATTGTTAACTTAGGGTCAGATTTATACTTTTGTCTTAACTTTGTTTGAGGTAGCTTTGAGTGGTACAAAACACTGGAACATAGTGGCGATGATTCTGGTCCAAAGTGTTCACACAGTGGACAGACATTTGTTCATGAGATATTTTCCTTTTTCTAAAAGTTGCCAAACAGGTTTGCCCTTTTGGCAGAAGAGACTAGAAGAAAGTCTATAAAGCACAGGCATATACTTACAGCAAAGGGCTTTCTGCAGTCTTCGAAGTTTCATGGCAGTTCTGTAAGCCGAGAATCGGACATTGTTCAGATCAGCTACAAGGGGAAAGTTAAAAAAGAAAGAATCACTGTTTCACCAGGAAAAAAAAACGGATTCAAAGACCAGCTAACAAATCAGTTTATAAATCTAAATCAAGAAAATAGCCACTGCTTTATGTGTGGAAAATTACAGGTATTGGGGCGGGGGGGGAGGGATTTGTGAAAAATTAGTTTTCTAATTTTGCAATAATCAATATGATCAATAATTATTAATAGTCATTTAGAAACAAGTAAAACAGTCATTTAACAGAGTTTGTCTTGCTCTGGGTGCAATGATATTTTGAATTCCATGGCACCTAAAACATCACCATAATCAAAAATGGCATTTCATGTTATTGTAAAGATACCATATCTTCTCAGGTTGTGGCCAATTTAAGAGAGTTAAGAATCTTGAACTGCTCCCTCTCTGCTTAATATAGGCTCTGTTAGGGCAGCTGCAAGAGAGATTTCTGCACAGATAAAACTGGCAGGCTACTGCTAGGCTCTGCACATGGAAACCTAAGCAACAGGAGACAATCCAGTTTGGTAATGTACTGAAGTTAGTCAGTTTCACTTAGTGCTGTGTTTAATAAAGTGTAAGCCATGCTCCAAGATCCAAAAGATTCTTCGCAAGTCTACTCCTCCTTTGATTTATCCAGAGAGGTAGCTTTTCAGGTGCTCTTTTGAAGTTCTAATGAGCTGACTGGCTCCTACTATTCAGAGGCAGACAGGAATGAGAGGTTCAGTGGCCATATTATGTAACAAGGCTGTAACAATGCTGTTATTCCAGCTCCATCATTTAAAAAGATAGATCATCATAGTTAACAAAACCAAAATATTTGTAATTTCCTACTAAACTTGAACAAAGTTGAAAAACTATTTCTAAAACCAGGGCAGCACAGAAAATCTCTGCTTCTCAGCTGGGCTACAGATCAAACCAGTTACATGGAGGAGGGGGTGTAACAATAGTACACTTTACAACCATTAGTTACACCTCTCAGCAACTTGTGATATTGGCAAGGGCTATACAAAGATGATTCAACAGTGACATGCAGCTATCTTTGGGGTGAAGCACAACAGCTATTTAACAGCACAAGGAAGTTTGGGACAAGAAGTGAATACCACCATGTAAAACTAAAACCAAAGGGGCAATATTAGGCAGATAGAATACAATTAACCAAATTGAAAGAAACCTGTGTTAATACCCTTACTCTTAGGAAAATTGCCACGGAATTATTAATGACCAGATAGTAGTCTTCCGATTCATTTCCTATATACCTACCACCAGTGGCAGTGTAACAGACCATTGTTAAATGGAAACAGTAATATAGACTGAAGTATAGAAACTCTTTCTATCTAATTCTGGCTCTGCTCCAACTTGCTGTGTGGCCTTGGGCAAATCACTTAATTTCTCAAATCCAAGATTTTAATTACAGAAGCTTGAGATCTGGATGCAAATATGTGCACACTATGTGATTGTGATGGCGAACAAAGGTATTTAACAAGTTAACTTCTGCTGCAATCCTGGTAAATCCATCAGCTAACCTAGGTGTGCTACAGCACTTACAATTTTTGTGCAGGCAGAAGGGGCCTATGCTTTTTCAAAATGATGCCCTCAATCTCAATTTCCCCATAGAGACATCATGAGGCCTAATACGTTAATGTTGGTAAAGTGCTTTGAAGGTGTAAACTGATACATACGTGGAAAGAGTTACTCACGAAGTGGAATCTCAGGTCTATATATCCATCCATTTAAACCACTTTAGAATGCTACAGATGTTTGAGTACCAAAGAGGATATCCCAATTACATAATATATTTTCATTAAGCTATTTTGTGAGAGTATTTTGAGGTTTGCTTATTTGATAGATGGTATCTAACTTCTACTTAAGTATGCAAAATGCTCTACCCAAAGCATCTTGCCTTGTAGAGGAAGTTGGCAGCTTTCATCATTGTGTATTTGCAGATTTCCTTCTATCTACACAATTCCATGCACCTTTCTAATGGCACCTCTCTTGTGTATTGTTTCTGCCAACTCTAACTCACTATAATACTGACAGGTCCATAAACCTTAATGTAGTCTGGAATAAACTGTGTATTTAAACAAAGTAACTTAATTGGTCTTGAAGGCAAATTAATAACATACTCCTTTGCCACGGTACTGAGACTTCAGTTTCACTTTGCACACTTGTTGGAAATCTGCACTTCTATTCTGAAAAAAACACCTTGTAATTTTAGGACAAGAAGGGCCAAACGTTCTTTGTTAGAAGTGAGATGGGGAAGAGTGAGTAATGTGGAGGGTGACAAAAACAAGGCTTTGGCTAGCATTTTGGCTAGCAGAGAACTAAGCAGTCATTAAATGCCCCTTGCACAGGATGATGAAGTTTCTCCACCTATGATTTACATTTTATATACACATTGCAGTCTTACTGCTGAGGAGTCTATGAAGTCATTTGTTTTCCATTCATTTTTCTGCAAACACAATACAATACTGTATTTCCATTCACCACAAGAGATGCTTCTTGCTGAGCATCTGAACCTACAAAGCATAAACTACAGAAATGTAATACAAGTGGTGGTGGTGCAGGGAGAAGCTGTAAACTCTGGAAGGAAGTTAGCCGAACTGGAAAGAACAGTAGTTATTTTGTATCAATGTATGGTGCTGTGAAATCGTGTCACCGTATTGCTCTGAACTCAACATACCGCCTCTATTCTCTTAGTGGAAGGTCATTTAGAAATGAATGAATAACTGATTTTTCAATTTGCCGGCAGTTCCAAAAACCAAGGGGAAATGGATTTGAGTTGAACCAAAAATTTCAAAACATTTAGGTGAAGTGAAAAAGTTGACAAAAAATTTGTTTTTAATCACCTGAAACGTCCCCCCTCCCAGGAACTTTTTATAAATAAAAGCAAAGGAAATGTAGGGCTAGAGTCACAAAGCAGCAGCAAGAGGACTCCTATATTGCAGGAGAATGCTTCATTCGCAGGGTTATGAAATATTCTAGTATAGGTATCTCTCAGTCTCTCCTGCTGAAGCTGTTCTACTGTGTCTAAATAATTAAATAATTATTGGAGCAGCAACATGAACTTGGGTAAACATGCCTGTCCTACGAGTGTGCTAACCACCAGGGTAGAGAGGCACTCTCATTCTGTGCTAATGACTATTCAAGTATTTTATACACTGTGAAATAGCTCAACAAGAGAGACTGTTAGAAACCCACACTAGAAAAGCCGATAGCCCAGCGGTTAAAACACTCCCCTCTAGCATAGGAGACCCTTCTCAAATCCCTTCTCCACAACAGCCAGAGGGGAGAATTGAACTGGGGTCTCCCACAGTCCATGTGAGCACCCTAACCACCAGGCTAAAGGTTAAAAGGGAGCTGGAGCAGCAGCCGCCGCCGCCACCACCCTCCTGTCCAACGTCTCGCCTTGTTAATATTGAGTGGGCTATAATATGGAGCTGGAGGACGCTTGATGGTAAGAGCCAGGCACTTAGTTTTATCTCAATTCATAACCAGACCAGCGTATACTGTACTGCTTCTTGCCCAACCAGACTGGCCATCAACTGCTGTGATTCACCAAACTGAGACAACAAGACCAAGTCATCTGCATATTCAAGATCTGAAAGCAGAATGGCATCCAGCTCAATGCTCAGACAACAGCTGCTATTCAAACAACAAAAGATTAGGTGGCTTCACAGGATAGTTTATTGGCACTTTACAACTGGAGGACTAGAGTTCAAATTCCAAGTTACATCATAGGGGAAAATGTGTTGTTCCTTTTAGCTGATGTGTTTGTTGCTAACCTGTCAGTCAGTTAGCAGAAACCTGCATCTATGGATCTGTTTGGCAGCTTTCTCCAGACGTGTCTGGCGCTATTCAGAGGCTATTGCATACCTTACAACTCCCTCTTTCTTTATCATAGAAATCTCTGGGATTTCCAGCAGTGATTTTGTTTTATCTTTTATCTTCTCTCTACCTTTTTTCTTTTCTCTTTTGGAGAAATGCCTGTAGTTGGTTTTCCTTGCTTGGGGTTCTGCTGCAACTGATGAATCGCTGGGACCACAATGCCCTTGCTGCTAGAAACTGATCCAGTTTAACAAAGCTCCAAGCTTGAAAAGAAGAAAGTCAGGGGAGCAGTCTTGCCTCCTTAAATAGCTTCAGCACTGGCAGCAGTGGAAGTAACTGACAGCAGGCAGAGAAAGGCAACAAAACATACTCCTCAGCTAGTGGCTAACTCAAGCATCAGTGGTGTGTGTGTGTGTGTGTGTGTGTGTGTGTGTGTGTGTGTGTGTGTGTGTGTGTGTGTGTGTGTGTGTGTGTGTGTGTGTGTGTGAGAGAGAGAGAGAGAGAGAGAGAGAGAGAGAGAGAGAGAGAGAGAGAACCGGAGCAGCAATCTACCAAGAGACGAGTAAGAGTGAATGTGATAGAGAGCTATAAAATTGTGACTGGTGTAGAGAATATGAATAAGACAGAACTAGGGGGTTGCTCAACGATATTAATAGGCAGCAGGTTTAAAACAAACAAAAGGAAGTACTACTTCACACAACAAACAGTCAACCTGTGGAACTTGTTGCCAGGGGATGTTGTGAAGGCATAAGTGGCTTCAAAAAAGAATTAGATAAGTTCATGGAGGATAGGTCCATCAATAGCCTTAAGCCAAGAGGGTCAAGGATGCAACCCTGTGCTCTGGGTGTCCCTAGCCTCTGTTTCCCAGAAGCTGGGAATGGGTAACAGGGGATAGATCACTAGCTGATTGCCTGTTCTTTTATTCCCTCTGATGCATCTATACTGGCTACTGTCGGAAGACAGGATACTGGGCTAGATGGACCACTGGTCTGACCCAACATGGCTGTTCTTATGTTCAAGGGTAAGATCATCACTAACGCAAATAAATACACTTCTAAGGGCAAGTCAGTGCAGAGTCTTCTTACTCTAAGGACAAGTCTTCCTACTCAGAAAAGAGGGCCAGACACTCATCTAGCTGTAGTATGGATCATCAATGGCTCTTGTCCCCTTCCCAGACATTCTCCCTATGATTCTGGTCACAAAGGAGAAAAGCCTTTTCACCCAAAGAGTCACCCCCTGAACTTCTTTTACCTGAAAACAGATAGGAAAACTAAGGAGGCAAGTAAAAAAAAAAAAAAAAAAAAAAAAAGATGAACACTATAAATTATCTGAATCATGGGTGCCTGGAGGCTGAACAAGGCCAAACCCAAAAGAAAAGGACTGTGACTACTCCAATGATATATCATCAGATTCCTTCTCTCTCAATAGGGTAACTTTCAGACTCCAGGCGATCCTAAAAGTGAGAAACAGGTACTTGAGAACATCTCTTCCCCCAAGTATACTGCAACATTGGTGACAAGGGTTACCTAGTCTCTTGGAATGAAGCAGACTGAGGAAAAGAACATACAGGAATCACTAAAAATCATATTTCTATCCAGGAGAAAAAAAGGAATCAGGATTCGCTGTCCATACATCCAGAAACATTTTCAGTTCAGAGAGGGATAAACCTTCTGCAAGGGAGATGCATTCATAGCATGATTATGTTACAGAAGCATAGGTGCTAACTCTGTGGGTGCTATGGGGCTGGAGCACCCATGGGGGGGGGGGGTGGAAAGAAGAAAAAAAAGATGGGTGCTCAGCAGACACCCGCCACCCGCTGATCAGCTCCTCCCCTCCCCCCAGTGCCTCCCGCCCACCACTGATCAGCTGTTTGGCAGTGGGTGGGAGGTGCTGAGGGGAGAGGGCGGGGTGGAGCAGAGCAGGAAGAGGTAGGGAGGGGCGGAGTCTCGGGGAGGGGTGGAGCGAGGGTGGAAAGATACGGAGTGAGGGTGGAGCCTTGGGGGAAGGGGTGGAGTGGGAGCGGGGCCTCGGGGCAGAGCGAGTGTGGAACACCCCTGGGGAAAGCTGAAAGTAAGTGCCTGTATACAGAAGAACCATCAAACAGAGCAAGTGCCTAATATAGACCTCTTAATGGCAGCAGAAGAAAAATAAACAGCCACTAACTAAAGGCGAGACTTCTTCCTGAAGGAGTATGTGGAGCAGCGTTACGTAGAAACTGCAAGTCAGCTCTGTGATCCTTGCAAGTTTCCACCTCAGCGTTACCATTCAGCTGAAGCTTTCCCTTGCCTAGCTAAAATAATTCAAGAAGCTGTTGATGAAGGTTAAAAGAACTCTGACAAACATTAAATACGACTTCAATAGCTTCTTCCTGTGCTACACACTCTATCACAGGTGTCATAAGACTCTCCATCAGCTCCATGGCAACTAATGCAGTAGCCAGATTCCCAGATCAAATGTCTTCCTCCAGGTTCAGTAACGGACTACAAGTTATGCAACAAGTAGTAGTGCTCTTTTCATATGTAAAACTTAATCAAAGGGACTCCAGACCCATTAGAAGAAGATATTGGCAATACAAATATCAGATAAGAAAGACCTTCTCAGCACCCTAAAGCATCAAGCAATTTGCATGTATATATACTCGTGACCAAGAACTACTACCCAATTAGTGGATATCCTATGTGAGAAAGAGTATGGCCCTCCAGAGGGTCCTTGGAATTACAAAATATACAGTCAAATTAGAAAAATTTAGAATAAATTCATCTTATTTTTCTCTACCTCTATGTTTTCAGTTTTTGTACTGAAAACACGTAAATGAATTATATAAATTGCCATATGATAAGCTGAAGCTTTTGATACCTAGCAAAGTGGAGGTAATGGTATTGAAGTACGGAACAAACATAAAATAGGTGTTTCTGGTAAAATAATCTTCAGTGAAACAGCTAAATATTAAAATGTAAATGATCATCATTAGGTTTTGGAATCAATACCCTATTGAGACGAGTGGAAACGTACACGCCTCCTTTAGAGTTAACTGTTTCTGGATATAACTTTGCAACCATAAAGGTTAGAAATACAATTTTTTAAATAAAAACAAAAGCTTAGATTCTGTAGCACAATTCTGCTACAAACTCCATTGCAGCAGTCATAAAACACACGGGAATCACTCTCTAACTTGAAAAAGTTGAGCTGCACTACCAGCCGCATTTTCAATGCATTTGCAATCTTGTTGCTTCTACTGTAACTTTCAACTGCAATAACATACAACAGCATGGGTTTGAGTGAATCCTTTTGGCAGTGGATGGTCAGCTGAATGTTTTTTATTTGCAAGGTGACTAGCATTGAAAATTTGAGCCACCTGCTTGAATTAACAGTAACATAACAGCGTCAAGACACAGCCTAAGAAACATAGAAATTGGCCTCTCAGGAAAACTATTAAAAATCCATTTTTTTCAGGTTTAACTGCAGTTTTCCTATATGGATTTGAGGGAGAGTGGGAAAAAATTGTTCGTTTAACACTAAAACCAGATTCCTTACATACATATATCTTACTGTATGGAGTGGTAAGCAAAGAAAAACATGTAATTTTTTTAAAAAGAGGACTGATAAAGAATGACTCCAATAACAGATGAAATGTCTGACAGGGAGGAATGTTTCACATCTATGGTCTGGAGTCACTAAACCCTGGTGAAAATGTTGTTATATAACTGCTTTTCAAAGTCTTTCTTGAAAAGACCAGTCATTCAACAGTTGCTCCAGCTGTTAAAAAGAGTGCTGAATGACTGGGATGTTTCATTCAATAATGTACTGTCCTCTGACACAGACTAAGCTGCCTATATGATTAAATGTTTCTGGGATGGTCCAAGCTCTCTCCTGCCAAATGCTGCTCATATAACAAGCTTGGCAGACATTAAAAAAAATCTAATTAGAGGGTAACTCAGGAAGCCATTTCAACTTGGGAACCACTGTGTTCTTTAGTTTAAAAGAATGTATATATTTTAAGTTGGTCACAATAAAGCTCATCGACACAATGCAAGTGTCCTTCCTGAAGGACACCAAAACATTACAGGGACACGTGATCCTATGGGTACTCAGTGAAATTCCCAGTCCCTGGCTATTATGTAAAAGAAAAAGCAGGAACTTAAATGCTTCAGGTGATAATTAATACATGGAACAAGTTAGCAATTAACTTGTTTTAGTGCAGAAACTAAATTCCATGCTGTCAGATCCTCAAACATGACCTGCAATGGTAAACACCAATTGTTTCACCTCCCCTGCCCCTTTTTGGGGGTGGGAGAAAGAAAAAAAGAAAAAGAACCACATTTAAACAACTGGAAGTCTTGTACAATGCCTATGACCTTCTCAAAGAACAATGCATAAATACCATGCACTATTTAGGCTACCCTGAAGAAAAGGGTGTCAATATTTTCTCCAACAATTCCTAGCTAACAGAATTTAGAAACCATCTGTATTACAGGCATCGACAACCTTCGGCACACAGCTCGCCGGGGTAAGCCCCCTGACGGGACGGTTTGTTTACTTGCCGCGTCCACTGGTTCGGCTGATAGCAGCTCCCACTGGCCGCAGTTCACCGTCCCCAGCCAATGGGGGCTGCGGGATGTGGCAACCAGCGTGCCGCTTCCCGCATTGGCCGGGGACGGCGAACCACGGCCAGTGGGAGCCGCTATCGGTCGAACCAGCAGACACGGCAAGTAAACAAACCGTCCCATCCAGGGGCTTACCCCGGCGAGCCACGTGGCAAAGGTTGCCGATGTCTGGGGTATTACATTACAATCTCACTACCAGCCAATCAACATCCAGGTTTCACCAGACTGTTGAAGTGCTTTCGTTTTGCTAAAGTTTTGTCTCACATAGCCTTCAAAATAGTGGGGATTGCCAGATCAGCTGGTAAAGTTAGGCTAAGTCTACACTATGCACCTCACAACAGGATACAGGAGGATATAGCCAGAGATCCACTTGGAGATTCTCTGAGCGGATACTGCTTGTCCTCATACTCTTTCCACTATGACAACAAAGAGTCTAAGTGACTTTCTGATCTGTTTTGTTCTCTGCAGGTAAAATGCCAATGCTCATCTCAGGTCGAGGGAAATGAAGTCTCTTCTCCTTGCTAAAGGCATGGGGCTTCGGGAAAAACACAGGCAAGTGAACTAACTGGTTTATGTTAAATTCTGAAAGTATCTTGGGGTGAATTTGGGGTGTATTCATAGCAAGACTTTGTCCTTCTGGAATACTGCATTTGGTGGATTGGCCATTGGGCCCCCAGGTTCACCCTCCTTTCTGACTGAAATGACAGCAACAAGAAAAAGTGAGACTAGCCAGCAATTCAAAAGGAGGTGTAATGAGTGTCAACAGTACTAAATTAAGAACCCAGTGAGGGGCTGGTTTTGTTACTGATAGAAAGGTTGTCAGGGTTCCCTCCCCACTCTAAACTCTAGGGTAAAGACGTGGGGACCCGCATGAAGAGCTCCTAAGCTTATTTTTACCAGCTTAGGTTAAAACCCCCAAGGTACAAAATTTCCTGCACCCTGAGAAATGCTTCTCCCACTGCCACCATCAAGTGTTTTAAACAGGAATCCAGGAAAGGAGACCACTTGAAGTTCCCTTCCCCCCCCCCCCCAAAATACCCTCTCAAGCCCGTACCCCCCTTTCCTGGGAAGCTTGAGAATAATCTCCTAACCAATTGGTTACACAGTGATCTAAAAACCCACCCCCTGGGTTTTAAAAACCATAGAAAATAGTCAGCTTCTTAAAAGAAGGATTTTATTAAAATAAAGAAGGTAAAATCAGCTCTGTAAAATCAGGATGGTAACTATTTCAGAGGATACTCAATTTCCAAACTCACAGGGATTCCCCCTCTGGACAAACCCTTAAAGTTACAGGGAAAAAAAAGGAATAACCCCTCCCTCTCACACAGGGAACGTACCAAGCAAAAATAAACAGAAATCTACGGGGGGGGGAGGAATAGCTCAGTGGTTTGAGCATTGGCCTGCTAAACCCAGGGTTGTGAGTTCAATCCTTGAGGGGGCCATTTGGGGATATGGGGCAAAAATTGGGGATTAGTCCTGCTTTGAGCAGGGGGTTGGACTAGATGACCTCCTAAGGTCCCTTCCAACCCTGATATTCTATGATTCTATCTAAACTTACTTTAGAAAAGTGAGGATTTGATGAAAAGTTGACTGGTTCCTTCTGACTCCAAGATCACTCTGAGCCCGACAAAGACCCACACACAAAGCTTTCCCCCTCCCAAGATTTGAAAGTATCTTGTCCCCTTATTGGTCAGATGCCAGCCAGGTCAGGTGTCTGTCTGGCTACCTGCATTTCTTAACCCTTTACTGGTAAGAGGATTTTATACCACTGCATCAGACCCTCTCCTCCTTCCCTTTATATTTATGACAAAGGTTCTTATCAAATCCTTTAGGAACATGGTAATTACTGGGTGGGATAATGATTAAATAGCTGTCTGTTGGCAGATGAGACATGAACCTATAGTGAGCGGAGGGAGAGGCCAGTCATCTTGATATAAGGAGACAATCCAAAATAGCGGGAATAGTTGCTGTCTCTGGCAACATATGGTTTTGCTGGACCCAGACAGAGAAATTTTCCACTTGGCTAGGTAACATTTCCTGGCGGAGTTCTTTCTGCTATTATTAAGAATGGCTTGCTCACCTTCCAAGCAACAATGTTCTAGGTTTGACACCCATCCAAATACCAAGCCGTGAGATGAAGAGACTCCAGGTTTGGATGCTTGACCTTGCATTCTCCTGAGTCAAGAGATCCAAGAGGATTGAATGCTGATAGTTGAAGGGGTTGACATTTGTAGAAGACTTGGGAACTAATGGGCCATTTGGGATGTCAGAGAATCTGAGCCCCACCTCCAAGGTTTCCAAGATCCCACCCACTCTGTGAAACAATGTCTCATGGCAGAAGACCAAGGCCAGAACCTCAGAGCTACGCCATCAGAACCCCCCATGCAGGTGGGGTCGAATGCTGTGGAGAGCATTGATGAGTTCATCTACCTAGGCTGCAAGCAGAGTAAAAACAGTCACAGCAAACCAGATGTTCTTTGATGAATAGATCTTGCTGCCTCTCACATAAAGTCCATATCTCACTTATGGATGAAAAAAACATCTTTGTACTGAGACAAAGTTCAGGATCTATCAAACCGGTATACTACCTACATTGCTAAATGGATCAGACACCTGGACCCTTTTACAGGCAGACTTAAAGCACCTAGAGGCATTCAATACACACTGTCAGCACCACATCCTGAGCATAAAGTGGTTTGACTTTGTGCAAAATGTCACAATCTCACAGAGAACTGGTCTTCCCCTTCAATCACTCACGTGACATTGCATGCTCTTTGGCCATATCACCAGGATGGGCAAAAACTCCCCAGTACAACGTGCTCTCAAACTCTCCATTGACGTACGAAGAGGTGTAAGCCCTGGCCCTACCTGGCACTGCCCATGGGGCCACCCCAGAGATTCATGGATTCACAGGATTGAACCAGATCTGGAAATTTCACTTCACAAAGTCTGATGCTGCACAACGCCAATCATGGTCACTCTGACTGGTGCAATGGTCCTGAGTAGCCTGTGTGGGTTTGAGAATGACGATGATGGAGGAGAGGTTCTACCTCCTGAAGGTAGTGAGAACAGTCCCTGAAGATGGATGGCAATTTTGACGGGGGCAGAGAGAAAAAACTCGGTATATCTGGAACGGATGATACCCAGCACCCACTTGTCCATTGCTATTGTCCTCCAATTGTGGGAAAATTGTGCTAGGTGGAAACCAAAGCAGACCTTGGAATCATTGATTTTCAGCTCCTGAGAATATCATCAAAAGTGCCTTTTGGCCGGGGATGAGGCTGGGTAGCTATAGCTGAAGTGGAAGGAATGCAGCTTGTAAGAGCACTGCTGGTAGAAAGGTTGTGGTAAAGGCCTCAGTTTGTAAGGCTGCTTACTGTATTTCCTCTTTGGAGCCGGAGTACTCAGGGAGCAGAGGATTGCCCTAGAGTCTTTTAGTGAGTGCAAAGAGTTGTTCATTTTATGGTTGAGAAGATTAGTCTCATCAAAGGTAAAGTCCTCCGTGGTATTTTGGATCTCCCTGAAGAGAGCAGCCACAATTCCTGGAGCATCACTATAACAGTCGCCATTGACCTTGATGTGGTATTAGCTGCCTTGACCACCGCTTTTAACCAGGTTCTGGCCACTAGCTAGCCTTCATCAATGAGTTCTTAATATTGAGACCTGTCCTCCTGGGGTAATTTGTCCTTAAAAGTCCAGGAATTTTGAATAATCCAGAAAATTGAAAAACTATTAGGAGAGCCTGATAGTTTGATATTCTAAATTGGAGGCTGGTTTATGTAAACACATTCCTCCCCATAATATCCAAATGTTTGGCTTCCTTATCTGCAGAGATGGCCCTTTAGTGTCACCTGAATCTTTCTGATGCTGCTTGGACAACCAGGGAGTTAGTGGCAGAATGGGTGAACAAGCGCTTCGTTCCCTTTGCTGGGACATAGTACAGTTTTTCTGCCCCTTGAAGGTACAGGCACATATTGCCAGCATATGCCTTACTGCCCTTGCTGGTTCCAGTATGGCTCCATTCACTGGGAGTGCTACTTGGCTAGATCACATGGGCTGTAGGACATTCAGGAGCTTGGGAGCTCTTCTGCTCCTCTCTGTAGCAGCTCCTGGAATTGCCTGTGGTCATCTGGAGATGGCAAGGCTGGAGCAACCACCTCATTGGGTGAGGAAGATGATACAACTCGTGGTACCAGGAGATCTGGTTCTTCTTCTTCCACAGACTTAGGCTGAGGTTCTGTTGACCTCTTGCAGGGGTGGAGGGTACTTTAGATACCATGACCATGGGTCACAAGGGTCCAATTAAGGCTAGTATAAGGAGATTGAAAATAGGTTGCAGTGGTCGCCAAGGCATTGGGTACCACCCGTCCTTAGGAGGAGGTTGCTGCTTGAGTGAACGAGGCTGGTTCTTGATCCCCTCTATGGTCTGATCTCCCTAGGCAGAAATGAAGGTGGTTCCACAAGTATATCCGACTCTCCCAATGATGAAAAAGTCAGATCCAGCTCCATCTGCAATGCCATCAGTACAGCTGATGGAAAGCTATGGCTACTGGATGGCACAGGAGATGGAATTCCTGAATCCCTGGCTCCTCTTGGCCTTAGAATTGCCCCGGTGAGAATTAGTCTTGATAACAGGAAAGATTGTGGATCTGGGAAGGTGAAGATATACTCTAGAGCAGAGGTTCTCAAACTGTGGGTCGGGACCTCAAATTGGGTCATGACTCCATTGTAATGGGGTCACCAGGGCTGGCATTAGACTTGCTGGGGCCCAGGGCCAAAGCCCGAGCCCAACACCTGAGGCCGAAGAACTTCAGCCCTGGGTGACAGTGTTCGGGCTTCTCCCCCCTCCCACCCGGGGTGGTGTGGTTTGGGCTTTGGCTTTGTCCCTCCTGCCCGGGATGGTAGGGCCCGGGTGGGTTCAGGTTCCCACTCCTGGAGTCATGTAGTAATTGTTGTTGTCAGAAAGGGGTCGCAGTGCAATGAAGTTTGAGAATCCCTGCTCTAGAGTGGTGAGAGTCACCGGCCTCTCTGTAAGTTGCATCTTGTTGCCTTATACCTCTGGAGTCGGCATGAGAAGACTTTTAGTAGCTGGTGACTCTCTATGGGAATGAGATGGTAGAGTCGATGAACGAATCTCTGACCAAGTGATTTTTGTCGGTCCTGACAGTTCTTGGTTCTATGGTTCCCAGTGCTACATCTCAGTCAGTACCATAGTTGGTGTGGAGGCTGGTATCGTAGGAGCCTTGCATCTTCTAATGTACCTTCTAATAGTGACCAGGAAGCTTGGAGGTTGGGGGGGAGGCTATGTTCTTGTAGCCTGGACACAAAGACTTACCCGACTTGGGCAGTCGGGGAGAGATCCCTCCTCTTAGATAGGGAGGAGATCTGCTTTTATGCTTATGAGAGTGTCCCCTGCTCTTGTGAGAAGACCTAGACGAAGAGTCCTTAGTCCTGCTCTTTCCTGCTCCTGAGTCAAACACTGTGATAGGAGGTGGACTCCTTGATGACTCCGGCCAATGTACAAGGGGTGGGTCTCTCGAGCCCAGCTCTGATGGGGGTCTCAGCACTCCATAAGGTACTTCTGAACCAAGGTTCTTGTGCTTGCTGCATTTGGCTGGGGAAAGAGCAGCAGATATTGCATTTAGCAGAGATATGTGCTTCTCCAAGGCAGTACAGGCAGCTCTATTGGTTGTCACTGACTGAAAAGGAGAGGGGACAGGAGACTCAGTTTTTGAAGCCTAGTATCCAGAGCATAATCTAAGTCCTTCAATAGGAGGCTTAATCCGAGAGGGGATTCTAACTAACGACTAGCTATACTTGTAAAACTACTATCAATACTAATAATAAAACTCAGAGTTATATAAAGCTTTGAAATATTTACAGGAAGAAGAGAATGGATCAGATCTGCACACTGGAGGGTTCCAACTCAGGCCATGCAGCAGTCAGAAGAAACTGGGGAGGCAGTTGCCCCTTATATTATTGGTGCTGAGCAGGAGGCGAGCATGGGCACAGGTGGGAACCAACAGACAATGCCTGCACATGCATCCCCCACAGTGGAACAGGGACTTGAACAATAAGAGAGAGAGAGAGAGAGAGAGAGCGCGCAAGAGAGAGAGAGCTAGGAGCTCACATGAAAAGATACAAACACCATGCTAGGTCTCCCTTACAGTGTGCAAAAAGTTGTATTCATTAGTTTATAGACCCGCTTAGCAAATTAATCAGGAATTCAGAGGTATGCATGGTGTGACAAAGTTCCTTCTCTACCTCGGTGGGTCCTGCGCTTATTGGCGGATTCTGCTTGCCTCAGAGATCTTCCCCTCTAGTAGAATCCACAGTCCAGGTTAACTCCTCCTGTGTCTGATTAGGAGTTGGGAGTTTTGGGGGGAACCCGGGCCCACCCTCTACTCCAGGTTCCAGCCCAGGGCCCTGTGGATTGCAGTTGTTTAGAGTGCCTCCTGGAACAACTGCACGGCAGCTACAACTCCCTGGGCTAATTCCCCATGGACTCCTCCCAACACCTTCTTTATCCTCACCACAGGATCTTCCAGCAGTACGCCTTCTCACTCTCAGCTCCTAGTGCCTCTTGCTCCCAGCTCCTCACACGCAACCTCCTTCCACAGCTCCTGACATGCGCCCCTCACTGACTCACTGGGAGGCTTTTAACTAGTCTCAGCCAGCCCCTGATTGGCTGCAGGTGTCTCAATTAACCTCCCTGCCTTCTGGAAAGTTCTTAATTGGCCCCAAGTGTCTTGATTAACCTGGAGCAACTGCCATAAGGTACCAGAGATTTGTTTAGCCTGGGGCTAACATACTGGTTCCTTACCACTTTCCTATAGCCCTCTGGCCTTGCCCCGTCACAATGGATACTAGCATCATCAGTTCCACAGACATGCCCATAACTAAATAAAAACAGATAGATGGCCACAGCAAAGATGACAGTGATTCCAAAGTGTGTGGTTATAAAATCTATTTTTGAATGCCAAAGAAGAGAGCTTTCAGAAGGGAAGCATTTGTCCCCAAAACTAAACTATTAAACTCCCATTTCAGACATTCCCAGGAATCAAACAGGAGGAAAAATAGCATTTACACTCTCTGCAGCTTTCTCCAGCACTAGATCTGACTAGCATGGAAGCTCTTTGAGAATCCCACAAAAAGTCTTATTTTTTTGAGAGCAAGCTAATTTAACTATCCAGATTATAAGCACCTTGATAAGGACATCAAAGCATAAACAACATTTTAAAGCTATTATTCATCTTTAAAGCTCATATTCAAATCTAATTGGATCTCAGAGGAAAATAAGTTGCTTGATTTTTATGATCGGCACGTCTTATAAATGCAGACATGGAAATCAATAGGCCAAATATGAAGAAAATCTGAAGGAAAAATAAGTCTACAAGTAAAATTTACTATCTTTGCAATAAGAGTCTATGCAAATTCTTTGTGGGGAAAAGGGGAATTCAGGTGAAAATCAGCACCCAGTAACAAGGGCTATGAGTGCCTTTTATCCTCCTGTATCATTTTACCTTGGTGAAATAGTAAAGAACCCAAAGAGATGAACAGATGCATATGTCAACATTCCTGACTGCATCCTGATGCTGCAATTACTGTTTACAGCAACACTAATGTATCTTGAGGAAACTCATACCCTCGTTACATGGGAATGTTGGAGGAGGGTGATACTAGTGAGTGTAACATTAAGACACAACAGGGCAAGTTCTACTTGACTGACAAAGTACAAGTGCATTTTTAGGCATGAGTTTAAAAGGATTGTACTATCATCCTCAAGAGGACAGGCTGCTTTTAAATGAATGTTGACGCTACAAAGGATAATCTGAGAGAATGTATTCAATATTTATTTTCTCTCACACTTTGGGAAGCAGGAATTAAACTTCTTGCCGTCTCTGGGACACAGAATGTAAATAGATAACACCTCCACAAGTGTGCAAAATTTGGTTGCAGTGATGCCCTGGGACTGTTAAGATATTGAGAGAGGTGGGGAAATCTACGGCAGGGAAGATGTGGAAGAGGTTTACAATGGTGAAGAAGTGAATTTATTGCAGGGTCACAGTTGGAATGGCAAGCAATTGGAGCAGTGACTGGAATACTGGAAAGGGTGTAGACTGGAGATGGGCGAAGGCAGTGTACACTGTAATATGAATCCGAACAGTGGGACATGTACCTGAATCAAAACTCTAAACCTTCTAAAGTTCACACATCATTAATTTTTACTATCTTTTTCCTTACAGTATTTGCTTTTGCCATATACTTCATTTACATCACCAGAGGATCAACATCTAGTAGGTAAATTAAGCAACAAAGGGTCCTGTGGCACCTTATAGACTAACAGAGGTATTGGAGCATAAGCTTTCGTGGGTGAATACCCACTCTTGCATCCGATGAAGTGGGTATTCACCCACGAAAGCTTATGCTCCAATACCTCTGTTAGTCTATAAGGTGCCACAGGACCCTTTGTCGCTTCTACAGATCCAGACTAACACGGCTACCCCTCTGATAGGTAAATTAAGTGATGCAGCTGAGGTCATTATCCCAGATACTTACTGACACTTTAATGTGATTACAGAACAAACAAAAAAGCCATTCAGTATTGATGGAGTTTATTCAGTTTATGGCATATGGTAACTTTATATGAAGGGTGAAAAAATAGCATGTTTAGAGCCAAGAATAGGCACTTAAATGGAACCAAAATAAATAATTGTAAGAAATATCTCTATGGTACAATGTGCTAATTGTTTAAATAATAAGAAAAACACTACAGTAGAAAACACTTTTAAAAAACAGTTTAAAAGGAAAAACTATTATAAAGAACAACCAATAAGAAAAGTATGTAATTTCTTAAACACTTGTTAAAACCCAAAACAAAATGTTACAGTTATTACTATACATTCTATTGCTTCAGAGGTCTAGGAAGAAACTTCCCCTAAAGACAAGTTATTACATAATTGCATACTTTGGCCTTCTTTTGCCTTTCTCTGAAGCAGCCACTGTTAGAGACAGGATACTTGACTAGATGGACCAGTGGTCTGATACTTCATGACAATAGCATGTTCTTCTGTTAGTGTAAAATAATTATCTTATTAAATCTAAACTGAATGAAAGGTTGCTTGATTTATCTTTATTTTCATAAACACCAAAAACTTGAACAGAACAGAAAACCTTCAGCCATACTAGAAAAATGCTATGGGAAATTATTTTTGGTACTTGGAATTCAATTCATGGTCAAAGTTCTATTCAGTAACTTCCAGGTGCATGAACTGGGGCTGGTGGAGGGGGACAGGGGGAAATGACACAGAAACCCACTCCCCATTTTCCCTAGAAGTCCGCTGTGACTGCAGGGAAAAAGGAGTAAGAGGAAAGTTAGCTTCCCCTCAGGTGGGGTGTGGTAATCTTTATTTTCCTTAGTCACTGAAAAAAAATAAGCTCTCAGTAATTTGTAAGGATGTAAATTACACACAAGGATTACCTCACAAGTTATGATGTACAAGAAGCAATGGAAAAATGTGCTAACTTTATAGAAAGGTATCCCATCTGTCAATATTTTGGATGTACAAAGAGTTACATCATTCAGAAAGATTATTCCCTGCAGGCGAGTGGCAGGAATTTGAAAAATGGGAAGGAAGACTCTGACATAGCTGATGGGCTTGGCCTTGCATATTGCATTGCATGTACCTGGCTTGTGAAACCATACCTGTTACTGTACTTCTACAAAACCAGGTAATCTGCAACATAACAACTAAAGCTCTTCAGTAAAACTCCTTCATATGAACAAGAAAAAAAAATTAGAATCTGATGTGGGGGAATAATAGGAACTAACAAGTGTACAATGCAAAATCTGCAATATCTTTTCACATAAAATAAAATCTGCAAAAGACTTCAAACATCACATTATTACCAGTTTTGACCTGAGGAAAAGCAGAGCACTAAAACACATTAAGGGCTCTGCTCAAGAGTAAATGGGTTATGCTGCTATTATGCAGTTTATATGAGAGTTAGGCTGGGCTGATTATACCCAATTCCAAAACAAAAGTCTGCAGGTTACTCAGCAGCATTGTTGTCCGAGTTTGACTCTATATGGTGATGCACAAAGAAACACCTCATCCTCATCTTGTTCCCACCCAGTTTGCAAAAATGCACACTACACCTTCACACCTAAAAATCTATGGCCCAGATCCACAAACGTATTGAGGCTAATAACTTTCATTGATTTCAAAATGTATTTAGGCTCCAAAATACATTTGTGGATCTTGGCGTATGTAGGCACCAGTAATCACCATTTTTATCCCATCCCAAAGAGAAATAAAAATGATGGCCAAGAAGAAAACTGCCATTTCAGACATACCTCAAATATCTCCCTCTCTCACACACACTTTTCTTTAATATACGTCTTTAAAAGGAAAAAAAATGGCTACTGTAGGAAAAATCTTCTTGAATAAACTGGAACTGAAAAGATGATCTGTCTAAATGGTTTCCCTCTTTATATCACAAGAAGTAAAAAATTCCTTGAACACTTGATATTCAGGTAACATTCACAGTGATGGGCAAATTGTATTAGATACTGATTTGATCCTTGAACTGACCTCAAACAGAACTTTTTTCTCCCTCATTTTCCTGTACCCCTTCACTTGTTTTTTAACAGAAACTTAGTTCAACTGAAGTAAATACCATGATATTTTGGACCTGACCAGCAACAGCATCAAAAATTTCATGAGATTTCCAGATTAAAGAAGTCTGGATAATTCATATATGGTTCTGATATACCCAAAATACTTTAGAGAGCCATCCATCATTAAATGGCATTTGCATCTCAGATACAACATTGGGAACTAACATGGGAAACCATTCACTTTTACAATGGAAATATAACGGAGGCAAATGAATGCATTACATTATATCTATATGGCCAGAGAATACTAGTTTGGCTTAATTTATACATTATTCCTCTTTTGACATTCACAACTGTATTGTTACATGATTTGCAAATTATAAAATGCTGCATGTTGTAAAATAATAAAGTGTCTATATTATTACACCTCACTTCATTTCTGTGTTCTTTACTAGTGATTTATGATTTTTTTATAAAAGAAAATAATTTATTTTTGACTGTGCCCTCTATTGTATATGAGCAGCGGCAATTAAAACCAGAAGAAAGCTCTAAGTTGCAACCAAGGTGGGCCCACAGTGGGGTATGGATAAGTTCATCACATAGCTGTGCACCCGTTAATAAAATCCAAGACTGCTTAAAAAAAAAAACCTGAAGTCATAATAGGCAACTATTTTGTATGCTCACAATGACATCACGACAGCTACCATGCATTCCAAGTATTGAAAATACCGTGAAAAGAATGCAGTGGTAATACAGATTGGCAAATAGTTTCCATTGGCTTCCAACCAGCAAGAAGTCAAAATGAACAGCAACTTGGCTTAATTTTAACCTATTCTTTTAAAAAAATATATGAGGTGGCATAAGAGCTTGGGTTTATTTATTTATTTGCCCCAGAATTTCTAGGCAAACAATCTGCAAGAGGTACCTGCATTACAAATAAACTCAATATAATATTTAACGTAAAAAGTTAATTATTTTCTTTATATTCCTCTGAAAGAAAATGTTATCTTGATTCCATCTTGGCCTGGAATATGTCTCACCTTCACTCAACTTCAATTCCTGAATAACACACAGGGGAATATCCCTGGAAATCATTGTTCTTAACAATTAGTTTAATTACAGGAAATTAGTAGATCTCTCTTACCTAAAGACTGGTACAGCTCAGTCATTTTAGGATGATCCCAGCAGGTCGTTTGTGTCTCATGGCTAAAACATAAAATATGAAGGTTTTAGAATGAAATATGTACGGTAGAGCTTGCCCTAAGACAGTCAGACACTTCTCTTTGGAGATCTTTCCTTAAATAGATGTCCATATTTAGTAGGTGTACAATTCAATGATTAAATGTTTATTCACAGAGCAGAATATATGTCTATGCGATGGCAATGATGTTCGAGTTTTTCCCCAGCCAAAAATCACCAAAATTCATGGGTGTTTTTTTTTATGATAGGTGGGTTTCCTGCCATCAGCTTTGAAGCTAAATTTCTATCCCCTACTACCATATTACATAACGAACAGTGCAGCATCTAAACGTCGACAATGTTTAGAATGCCACAATGTCATCTTTGGGGATTAGAGCAGGAAGTGTGACTGATGGTCGATATGTCTACTCGTAACACTAGGTATGAATTTGGCCCATTATATTTAGTGGTGGGCTCAAGATGCAATATTTACATCTAAACTATACACAAC
This sequence comes from Chelydra serpentina, assembly GCA_037349315.1. Taxonomy (NCBI): domain Eukaryota; kingdom Metazoa; phylum Chordata; order Testudines; family Chelydridae; genus Chelydra; species Chelydra serpentina. The sequence goes on from JBAIAC010000004.1 coordinate 143,273,604, forward strand.
CCCAAAACTAAGGGGGTTCAGTGGTTTGGGTTCCATTTCTAATTAGACCAGATTAATTTTTACATGGACTTTATTTCAAATACAGCAACCCTATTCTCCTCCTTGTAGAATTGTTCAAAAATGACAAAAATATTTAATGAACAGTTTTGTCAATTTTTTCCCCAGTTTTTCAATGAAATGTATGAAGGATTTGACCCGCTCTACTTTAAGTGTTCACTATTCAATTAAGCGGGTGAGATGTCAGCTACAGCTGCTGTCCCACATTCCACTTCAAATGGTTGTACCAAAAACCCATGTTAAATTCTACTGAATCAGCAGCAGCGTAAACTGTTTCTAAGCCCATTGTGTTCTACCCCACACATTGATTTCTTTTTCTTTCCTGTTGTTGTTGCTGCAGTTTCTGTTTCTTGGAACTCAAGCTGGAGTTAGATCTCCTGCTCTAGGTCCATCGCAAATTTCAAGAGGCAGTGCCTTTGGGAAGCACAAAAACAACTAAAAAGGGATTTTGAACGCCTGCAGAATACACTGTATGACCAGAATGCAAATCGGACATTCTCTGCATTGAATCAAGCAGCCGCTAGCTTTACAACAAAGTGTGATGCCAATGAGCATGTATCATGAGAGAAAACCATCAAACTAAAGTGTGAGTTAGTGAGTGTAACAATGATTCATGCCTCCTAAGGTTATATATTTTATGATTTATTTAAACTGGAAGATACTAAAATATGTGATAATATACAACATTATGACAGAAATCTGAGATTGAAAAGTCATTTGTTTATTCTCCTCCCAGTAGAGGACTGGTCACGTAGTGTCCAGATATATTAAAGAGAGGCTGCAAGAAAGTGAAAGGAAAAGTTTTGAAACTTGTGAGAGCCAAACTGTTATTAACTCTTTCACAAGGCCCCACAGGAAGGCTGATCACAAGGGCAGTTCCTGCATTTGAGGAGCAAGGGGACTGCTCCTCCGCCTGCAGATTGGCATAAAAAGGATGGGGAGAAGGGCAGGACCTGATTCAGAGCTCTGTGAAGTCAGTGGAGAGGATCTCATCAACATCAATGGACTTGGAAACAAGGCTTTGGAAAAGGCTGCTCCTTCCTGTTTATCTGTGCTCTGGGAAGCTCGGGATAAGACTATATTTCAGAGAAGAAAAATCCGTCCTTGAATTCTCCTTATGGTGGCAATGTTCTCTAGCACAATCTAACCTAAGAAGGGGCAAAATCTGTACTGGGACTCTTGTGAAACAATTAGAATGACATACCTTCTATTTGGTCTAGCTTCCTACTTGAAAGTGAGGGTTGGTGAACCTTTTACTGACTGAACCCTACATTCAACATTCTTCAACATGCTTCTTGTTTGTAATGCTTTCCAAGCTTTGCAGTGAGGTCACAGCAAAGACCAATGTTAAGAGATCACAGACTATTACAATAGAAAAAGCTAAAGCATAGAATGCTCCCGATGGATACAAGATTTTAAAGAAAACTATTCCTCATTGACCTCAGTATCTCTCTCCCCTTTATAATGGTAGAGATTGCAGTGAAAGAGGGAGAAGGAGATGGGAACACCACAAAGGTCTTGCTCTCTGCTGTGGTGTCAATGAGCAATGAGAGAGGAGGTGGCTGCAAATACACAGGCTGAATTGAGATTGATTGTGGGGCGTCGTTGTTTTTTTAAAGCACAAAATAGGAAACCCAGAATAAAAGTTGAAGAAAACCTATGGATCTGTCTCAGGGTACGTCTATACTCACCCGTCGCGTCGGAGGAGTCCAATCGATCTTCTGGGTTCGATTTATCGCGTCTTGTCTAGACGCGATAAATCGAACCAGGAAGTGCTCCCTCGTCGACGCTGGTAATACTGCTCCACGAACGGAGCAGACGGAGTCGACGGGGAAGTCTGCGCGCCGCGTGTGGACCACAGGTAAGTTCGAACTAAGAGACTTCGACTTCAGCTACGTTATTAACGTAGCTGAAGTTGCGTATCTTAGTTCGACAAGGGGGTTTAGTGTAGACCAGCCCTCAGACTCATCTGATTTCCTGTATTCCCTACCAGGTGTGACAGAGGTAGGAGACATGGGGTGAGAATACAGCATTAGCTGCTTAGAATGAACTTGGAGACAGCTAAACTGCTTTTGCAAAGAAAATGAATAAAAGTTGAAAAATATTTTAGAGAATCAATGTGTTAATTGCAATTTTGACTATAAAAAGCCTCAGCTTACTAGGAAGTAGTTCTGGGGAGGAAAAAAGCTTCAGTGTAAAAGAACTCCATGGAGAAACTACATGACTCAGGACTTTGGTAAATGGATACAGAACTAGGTTAAATGACCAGAAGTAGTTACATCTGATGGCTGTTCGACATCTACATAAAATTATTTTGACATTGTTGGTGCATTTCCCCAGGGACAGGTAGTCCCGCAACTGGTAACCCATTGTGAATTCTTAGCATAGAAGTCAAGAATCACATAGGGATGTCTCCTCCAAATCAGGGTTGAGACATATATGTAGGGCACTGTGAGGAATTTCTCTCCACTGCTAACCACTCTTCTTGTAACCAGAAATCCCTAGTATATAAACAGTGATCATTCTTCCATGTCTTTTCATTTTCTACAATGCCATCTTTCCATGTGGTGTTCAGGTGTTTGAGTAGTGAGTGTGCCATTGATCAGTATGTCAAATCATGTAGAAATATTAGGAGAAAGTTTACCCACTGATTGCATCAGAGCTGTATTTCTCTTTTAAAATAAACTACCTAATTTTCCAAGTGAAATGAGTTTGGTTGTCTCAGACTGCTGTGTGAATACAACAGGGCACTTCAGTCTCCAGTGTTGTCAACCTGGCACCTTTCACAAGCACTGGTTTTATGCATTTTTGATAAACACTGCAAGGTCATCTTTGATCTATACATTTTATGCATTCAAGTGCAGAAGGGCACAGCCTCTACTAGAAATTGGTTTTCTCCATTTATCCACAAGTGAACTACAAAAAGCTGAAATCTGCAGGACAAATGAACCCCCTCATCTTTTTGCCCTTTCATTGACCTCAATCCCAAATTGAAGGAAACACCCCTTTCTATAGGGAAATGTTCAGGATATAATATGAACATGTATCCATGGTAGCTCATTTCTTTGCCTTCTCTTAAACAATGATTATTCACGGGGCTGAATGCTGTGTATCAGGTTTTTATTATATCCACAGGCAATGCAGTTGAGACTATCAAACTCATATCTTACAAGACAGTGAGAGCTGGACTCTAGAACTGGAGGTATCCCTCTCACTCTTGCATTAAGTCAGTGTTTTAAGGAAACCCTGCATTCCAACTCTGTAAAGGTTGAGTGCCTGTGAAGAATAAGGGCAGATTTTGCTGGTACTTTACATGCAGAACACAAGAAGGCTGCAGCTTTTTCATTCTAACTAAAAAGTGTTGCCTGTTCCTGAAATTTTTCAGCACAGAAAGTTATCAACAATTCCAAACACATGTGCAGCTCAAGGAAAGGTTAGATTCCATTGAGACTATCCTTCATAAGCCTCTTTGCCATTTTCAAAGGCCATTTAATTGTGAGCTTTGGTGTTGGGTGTGGGAGGGGGTGTGTATGTGTGTTTTTGTGTATTGTGTATTGTGAACACCATCTGAAGTGAAGTACCAGCTCAGCAATTCTAGGCTGTCTCAAAGACACTTGGGAACACTACCATCTTTAACAGATCTGCTGAAAAATGTTTGCCATATTTCCTAACTCTGGTTAGAAACTAGACCCTATGAAGTCAGAGATGCATAAACTTGTAGGGAAAAAAGCAATGTCTCTCTAGCTTATCAAGTTGCAAAAGGGGAAAGAAAAATAAAGCTAGCCCTGGAAGAACAACAGATGATAGTGGTGCAATGGTGATTGGCACACTAAAATACATAGATAGTTTAGTGGGATAAAAGCACCATCTTTGTATGTATGATGTGACTTATTAAATCAATGGTTCTCAAACTACTGTACTGGTGACACATTTCACATAGCAAGCCTCAGAGAGTGCGACCCCCCTTAGAAATGAAAAACACTTGTTTATATATTTAACACCATTATAAACGCTGGAGGCAAAGCAGAGTTTAGGGTGGAGGCTGACAGCTCTCGACCCCCATGTAATAACCTCTTGGCTCCCTGAAGGATCCCAACCCCCAGTTTGAGAACCCCTGTATTAACTGAATTTGATAGTCTCAACTCAGTCCTTTGGGGATGGTGATAGATGATTAAGCAATTTTTTTTAAAAATCAGGAATAGCACAACACTGGGATAGCAAAGATTTTTCCCAATAGGATTCAGGTGCATAGGAAACTTTGCAAAAACACTTTGCCATCCTATATCTGCATATAACCAACACAACTTCTATATCATTGGTAAGAGTACAAAGATGAACCCCTGATTATTGTCAGAAGAGATGACAAAGTAGCAAAACTTGAAATCAAGAATTGATGTGATGAATGATAAACTAAACTATCAGTTCTCTATTATAATATGACCAGTTTGAGTAAAAATAAATGTCTTTGCCCCCGTTTCAGCTTGCATTACCTTTGAAAAACACTGGCAGCAAAAGGAGTAGAAAAAATTCTCCTTCATAAATCACCTTTAAACCTTTTTAAGTTGTTCCTGATTTTATTCCTTCTGCCAGTTTTAAATTTCAAAGATTTTGTCTCCCATGTTTATTCATTGCTAAGCTTCACAGCAGAGAATCTGAGTATGGAACTGCACCCCTCTCTAAACTGTTACATTCCTCTTAATTTGTGACTACATAAAAGCAAATTCCACCAGCCTCCCACCATTCCTTTTACTTCAAAATGCACTATGGACTAGGTGGAGAGAGAGAGAGAGAGAGAGAGAGAGAGAGTGAGAGTGTAGAGAGAGAGAGAGAGAGAGAGAGAGAGAGAGGAGAGCAAATTTTGTCAGGTGGCAATAAAGAAACAGCAGCGCATATTGGCCAATAATTATAAATTAAGCTATTTTATAGTGTGCTGCACTACAATACAATTTATATTGCCTTTCACCTTTTTGGTTTCAAGTAGAGTGCAAGGTTCTTACAACAACTTTATGTCTGCTGTCAAACAGCCAGAATAAATATGACAGAGTTGGGATTTTTCTTTTGTAAAACTAACATTAAACCTTTAAAAATGCAACTTTAACTACTTGTTCTTTATTTAAAAAAGAGGCACCGTTGGCCACTCAAAATAAGATTACCTTGCAATCCGTGTCACTTATTGCTTAAAATATTGTGAACCTTTTTATATCTTTCCATTACTTCCCGGGGAGGAAACTAATCGCTGTGAAAAGACTAAACTGCTCTAAAGAGGAAGAATTCTCTTGTGATTTGCGAAGGATTACTGTTTGTCTTCAACTATAAATCTGGAGTCTATGGATCCACACAGTGATGATTTCACTTTAATCCTGGGATCAATGTCTTTAACAAAAAAAACAACAACAAAACTCCACCTTGGCTTTTGCCAGCATTATCAGAATACTGAAGAAAAGCACAAATACATATTAAAAGTTTCTGCTAATATTGAAACTGAGCAGTAAAATGGGGCCACGTATCAACTGCTTAGTATTTTATAGTAACTATTTTTTCTCCCTTTTGATGTTCAGCGTTTTATTTTGTGCACTGTGTCATGGGCAAAGATTACTACTCAGTTGTTAAAGCTGGTGAGCCAGCCCCTCCAGCTGTTACTTGTCCATTGATCTATTTGCTTTTCAAAGCTTATCCCCTCCACTTCTGCCAAAGCAATTTCACTGCAGGGTCTTGTTGAATCTAGGATCAAACAATGATGACTGCAACCAATTCCTTAGTGGTAGAAGGTCTTTGACCTTCTATATAACTATGTTTCTTGTTTCCTCAGCTCAGTACTCCATAGGCATGTGCCTCTAAACCAATTCTCAGTAAAATTTAAGCTTGACTGAGAGCTGGAAAAGTGAATATATCCCAGGAAATGGCAGGTTTTGCAGTAACACACTTCAAAAGAAAGCCTCATATACTAACTACATCACAGAGACAAATTATGTGTTTCACACACACAGTATACAAAAAATACATCTACAATATAAACCAGAGTAAAAAAGTATTAGACTGAAACATTATTTCCAAACATACATTAACCATAGAACTACCACTAACCTAGGCGTCCATATTTTAAACATTTCCATGGAAGTTCATTCATAAACCAAGTTATAAAATGTACTGTATGCAGACTGGTTTTAAACTGAGCTGTAAGAAAGCTAGGCAGACATAACAACATAGTATAGTATTCCATTTAGCTGTAAACCATTAACAACAAGAAAAAGAAACGATACAAACTGTCATCTCTCTTTAGCTTCCCCCAAACCGTTTGATCATATCTCTGGCACATCCCTGACTTCCTGGCTTGGCTTTACGGTTTAACTGCTGGGGGTTCCCCCGGCCTTTTAATATTATGTAGATAGGAGTTAAATATCTTGCATGCTCCAACTAGGTCTATTTATCCTGAAACGGAGGGCACATATATGAGAAAATGCAGTGGATTAAATGTCAGTTTAAATTCCCATAAGAAAACAGGCAGAAAGTTGATCTTTCGTATGCTGAGTGAAAGGTAGAAGAGCTTCCCCTCTGCAGTCTTTACACACGATTTTTAACATTACCCCTCTGTTCTACACACACACCCCTATGCTGCAGGGTTAAAGGCACGTCAACGAGCAACGCTTCAGCTCTTTAACATTTTGTTAGTGCAAAACGACAGGGACGGGGGGCCGGCTGCGGCGTGGAGACCACTGAGCTACTAACACGCTGAAAAGTCAAAATCCTTCAACCAACACGCTCCACGCGTCCCCCGCCAGAGACGGGGGGGAAAGAGTTAATCCTGCCATTCGCCACTACAAGCACCTGCAGCCGGAGCGGGAGGAAACAGCTGGGACGGAGGCTGTCGCCTGTGGGCTGCTGCTCCCCGCCCTCGTGCAAAATCCCTGCCCAAGTTCCATTCACCTTCCCGGAGCCCGGCTCTGCCCCACACACACAGCGCGGCCACAAGTGCAAGATTTCAAGCCGAGGCTGGGAGAGGAGCCGCACTGAACTCACCCTTTGAGTTGTTCCCTCATCGCTCGGCGACTCAGAGAGAGAGAGAGAGAGAGAGAGAAGTGGGGACGGAGCGGAGTCCGAGGCTCAGCCCGGCTAACACACACCACAGCAGCGGTGAATAGCACTGCGGTGGAACGAGCATTACTGGGCTAAGGGCATCAGGGGGAGGGAAGGCTGCAGGCTAGACAGGGTGGAGCTTCCAGCCTCTGCTCCTCCCTCCACCTATTGAACCTGCTCTTGCTAAAGTAAAGGACTCAAAGAAAGGGCACAGTTTGGGATGAAGGGGGGGGGGGGGGGGATTATTTAAGGGAGAACTAAGGAACGTGACCCGGGGTGTGCAAAGTGAGTCCCTAAAGCTATCTGAACTAGCGAGTTTCTTCAGTTTAAAGAACAAATGAATCTAATCTCATTAGTTATTTCTTTTACAGTTCAAGATTTCTGTACTGGGGGTGGGACAGGAGCATGAAATGTACGAGGAGTCCAAACCCTTAAACGCTGCACCTGAAAAGAAGCTGTGTCCTGACACAGGAAGGGGAAAAGTTCCCCGAATTTTAATTGCCCGTCATTGTCTTTAAAGCGATCAGTTATGTTGGCTGGCTTTTAACTAGGCTTTTTATGCCCTTTTGTTTTTAAGGGGACAAAGCACAGGAAATTGAGGAGCTGTAAAAGTTTCATGCATCTACGTCTTTTTAAGATGTTGGCGTTGTTAAGGGACAAAACAGTCCCACATCCAAAGCACCACCATAGTGGGTTTTTTTTAAAAGTGATATCACACGTCTAGGTATTGATTACAGGAAATTAGCAGTCAGATTTTTAAAAGATACTTAGGTGCCTACAGATGCAGATAAGCACGTACATACCTTTGGAGATTGGGCCCAGAGTCCCTAGAGGTCATCACTGTAGAAACGGGATGGTTAAAGTATAGCAGGTGAGTCTAATTCAGCCCGCTGCCAATTTAATCTTTGAATTAGAGCATAGGTTCTGAAACTGCTGCCCCACCGGCTGGCTTGAAGTGGTTTCCATTATATACAGGATTTACAGTTTGGTTCAATGGCTCTCAGCACTGCAACTGTAAAAATTGTTCCAGCACCATGGATTAGAGGTTCACAGTGAAATGCTCCATCTTGATTAACTGGAGGCCACTGCACTCTGCTCCCTTTTTTGCTTTTGCAAAAATGAGGTGTATCTCACAAGCTCCAGGAAGGTTCCTGGTTGTGCAAAATTTGGATATCTCTGCTTTCACTAGGGAAAGTATATTTAGTATTTTATTATATCTGCAATTACATTACAAAGTATGTGAACATAATAAACACATTAAAGTATATGTAGTACTTTATTACTGATTTATAACTACTGTCAAGTGGATAAACCAGCTTCAAAGACTATAATAAAGACATAAAGACCAGTTACTTAGGAAATCCTCTCTGGCAGCTTACTTGGGAATACCTATAATACCTATGGGGAAGGCAGAGGTCTCTCATCATTCTCCTCTATGCCTCCTTTTCCACATCTATATTTAAATTATCCTCTCAAGCTTGAAGAAGTCAGATGTTTCCTGGGAACTTTATGAAGTGCTTAGAAGTCTTTACATTCTTCAGCCCTACTAGTAAGGTGCTTAGGATGCAACACCTTGGAACATTAAGGGATTTTAAAAAAACATTTGATCTTTAACATTTGGAAGATAATGGTATGTAAAAAAAAAAACCACTAAAATTTGTTTGTGTTGCAGGGGCCATTTAAAGTTCTAATTACTTTATTGGTAGGTGCAAGCAGGTAGTTAGACCTCTAAACTCTAGCCACAATGAAACCTTTTTTTAACATGCAATCTTTTAATTTTTGTTCTTATACATGTCACAAGCATTTCAAATCATGGGAGGTGAGAGTCTCTTCTCACGCTAGTTTTACACTGGTTTAACTCTATTGACTATTATGGAGTTATTCTTTATTTTAAGTGGTGTGGCACTGAGTGGAGAATCAAGCCCTGAGAGCCTCGTGATTATGTAGTTTTCTAGACCTTCAAAAACTATGCACTTTTGGTGTCCTCACATAAAGGGGCTGTCTTTTAAATCAGATGAAGAGCCCCTATTTCACATGGAGAACAGGAGGACACATTTCTATAGGAAAGGAGAATTGATCTCATGCACAGCTCCACATATATTCCAGTGACATGACTTCATTTTAAATCTCATGATATTTAGTGTTTGCTTTAAGGATTCAGCTCCTGGAGTTATTTACTTTTAAAAAAAATGTCTAGCCCATGTGGTTTTGGAGAAACATTTGAAAATATGAACCTTAAAGTCTCAAAAAACAGAGTGCTAATATAGCGTCAAAACTTATTATTTTTAAATCTCATGATGTTTAAAACATTGTCATGATTTTTGAGCACTTACGATTAGCAATACTGCCACATTGTGTGCTTTGTAAATAGGATGGATAATGTAATTACAGTATCTATGCAGACATAAATTGCCACACATATCTTGATTCAAAGCTGACTGAAGTCAATGGCCTATTCCGTTGACTTTAGTGGGCTTTGTATTAGGCCAAAAGGAGTATTAGAGATATTAAATCAGAGGTGAATGAGGTGGAACAAAGAAATATACTAAATCAAGCATACAGACAACAATCCCACCCACTTCCATCTTTATGTGGGTTTTAGGGAGATCTCGCTCTCTCATATTTCAACCTATTATAAACACAATTTCCTGTTTTTTTAAAGTGAAGTTTAGCATCTTCTTTGGGATAAACTTCACACTTCATTAAATGCACAGAACAGTTGCCTGTTTAATTCAAAAGAATTCAGAGTACCTTTAGCCTGAAGCCTACAGTTCTACATCAAAATTAAGCAATACCTTCCTTTGTGAAGAAGTATGTGGAACTGATAAGGTTGGTAGTCTTTCCAGTGTCTCTTGAGCTCTCTGGTCCACCTTAAGAGCAGCTTGATGCTGCCATTTATCACATTTTGTCTTCCTTTCCCATACCAGAGTGCCAAGTAATAGGAATTTTAAAACTACTCTGAAATTCTGATACTTTGCAGAATCTTCTTTCTCCTTCAGTTACAAATAAAGCATTGTATTCAATTAGACTCTCAGCAGGTGAAAACCCCAATTAGTGAATCCATTCTGTTGGCTTTTTTCCTACCTTATACTGGGTTTTTTTATAACATTAAAGGGGAATTTTGATTTGTTTCTCAATTCAGAAGCAAATTAACCCTATGATTTTCCACCCCCCCCCAATCAAACTATTACCCACTGAATAACAAGTGGAAAACATAAAGGTTGAAAGATTATAGTCTATTGACTATATAATTTGACTGCCGAAAAAAATCCATTTATGTGGCTTTGACTGTTTTCTGCAAATCCATAAAAGCTTTAAGCTATTCTGATCTTCCTAAAAATTCATTTTTCTTCTCACTGAAAACGAGCAATGCCAGTACAATCCAAAACTGGTAAATGCAGTGCCCTCTGCATGAAGAAATTTTTAAAAGGTTATACTCATGTTGGGGTAATTAATTATAAAAAAATTATATTTAATTTGTAATTAAGACAATTACTACCTTTGGCCTTTTTCAAGTGAAGAAAATCTGTATTTTACATTTATTTTTTAAATGTCATTTATTTGCTGAAGGAAATTCTTCTCCATGTAGTGAATGAGAGATATATTTTTTATTTCAGTCTGAGGAAAGTTCTAATTATTTTTCCATAATGATTTGGTTCAACTGGTGTTAAGCATCAATTTATGCACTTAAGAATTTACACTGAGACTTCATCAGGACTGGGAAACTGATTGTTAGGAAGCGGGGAATTGCCACACTGGATCAGACCTATGGGCCATTTAGTCCAGTTAGTATCTTGTTTCTGAGATTTACTAGCACTAGATGATCCCAAAGAAGGTACAAGAAACCTCACAGCAGGCAGATGTGGGATAATCTGCCTCCAATAAAAATTTTATCCTACTCCCTAATAGTTAGAGATTTACTGTTCTGAATCACTTTTGAAAACTGATGATAAGAGAGTTTGAGGTTACATGGTTGTGCTGTTCAATATAAACAGGCATACATTTTTTTTAAAATGGGTCATAAAATCTACTCCTTTTGTAAACCTGTTTCTTTTCCTGTGGGGACAGGGCCATGATTTGTACAAATAACATCGTAAAATAATAATAAATATTATAGTTATATATTATACCTAGCTCTGAAATACTGCTTTTCATCTGTAGATCTTAATGTGCTTTCTCAAGAAGAGAAGTATCACTATTCCCATTTTACAGATGAGGAAAACCTAAATACATATAGGTGATGTGACTTCCCTGAGGTCACCAGCAGGCTAGAAGCTAACTCATATCTCAAGAGTCTAAAGCCAGCGCTCTCTCCACTAAATTAGAAACTTAAAGGAACTTTCTTTTAATGCTGATGAAAGTAAAGACAGGACATTTTCTTATTAACTAAATACGTCTTGTTTGCAAGTGTGGCTCTTCCATTCCTCAGTTAACTGAGTAGTGGATTAGCAGGGGTTTGCCTTGCATAAGAACACATTGTGGTGCACTCTAGTCAGGCTGGCTAATCCATTATGCTATTTGAGCCTATTTTCTTTTAGTGTGTAAATAAATACTGAGAACCACTCTGGTTGGCATCATGGCACACTCCTGGATCATATATGAGAGAGGTGTGCCAAAGACCGATACCTGCAGGATTTATCTGTCCTTATTTCCCTCTTTTCCTCTACAGCTCTCTTCAGCATGATCTCTTTTCTGGATAATATATTACTTTTTGCTGTTTGCTTCACTGCCATTGGAAGTACAGTAAAATAGTTTAAAACGTCATTAAGGGGAATCATTTCAGTATACTGGAGTAATTTCCCTCAACAATACCGTCTTCCTTTACTCAAATTAAAGGTAAAGTCCCATTAAAACATTCATAAACATATAACCAGGGGACTCTATCAGTTATTTATATAGTAGATTAGTTAGGGCAGTGGCAGGATTCCATCCATAGGACCAGGTGAAAACCTGACATGTTCATAGTTGCTTCTTATATTTAGGTGGATATTGGTTCATGCCACAAAACCATAGCACATCTGACAAGTGGCATACACTAGGGTCGCGCTGTGAAAGAGCTGTGAGGGTTTTATTTTAACAAACACTTTTCTATATAGCTAATGAAAAGGAGCAACTGATTCCACTGAACAGAGCCAGGCATAGAGCAGGCATGTGCTGGCCAAAGCTTATTTTGCAATAAGAGTTATAATACATGCAACAAACTAATGTGCAAAGCAGAGAGCACTGACGCTTTTGGCATACCAAGGCCTGAGTTTCTGATGAATGCACATCGACAATACACCCTCTAGAATTTTTCACAAAATCCCTTGGGTCTGTATTTGCTTCCGCTGTTGTAGTAGATTAGCCTGACTAAAACTGAAATCCTAGTTGCTCTATAGGACAACATATCGCAGAGTCTTGGATGCAGCATGTGAATGTCTGTGCCACACCACATTCCACGCTGTTGAACAAGGAGATCTGATAGGGGTCCTGTCATTTTAGAAACCTTTGATGCACACGTGAATTTTGTCCTGTTGAAGTCTTGGGAAGCCTGAGTTGGAGAAGGGGAAAGTGTTCTGTAACTGAAACAACAATCCTGACAATTTACACTGGCAGACTGGTTATTCACTCCATTTCCAGGGATGCTACCTGAAACAGGAGCAGAACCTGCACTGTAATTTTTGGAACTAATTAAATCAAATGCATCATTGGGGTAGCACACCCAGACACCACAGGAATAAGGGACTGGTGACATAAGCATCAATAACTCTCCTACCCCTTCCAGACCATTAAAGAGGACAGTTTCAAAATATGGAACAATTCCTACCCTTAGGGATAGAGATGAATGGAAATAGCAATAGTCACAACAGTGGAGAGGTCAAGGAAGTAAAATGTTGACAAAACATTGGATAAAATAAAATCATTAAAAAAACTGAAGGAAGATTATTGTGATTATTTGAAAAGCAAAAACACAAAAACAAAACAAACCTTTAATGAGCAAAATTACATGCTAATATTTGCAATCTATGAATCAGAGGTGAAAAATAATAATTATGCCATAGTAAATTCTTGGTTTGAGGAATTTGTGTTAGCAAAATGAATGGTTATCCCTTCATTGACTTAGATTGAGAAATAAATGGAGCCTAATAAGGATAAATTAAACAACAAAACAAGCAAGCTACACTCCTTACTTTTCTCTGCATGCCCAGTTAGAAATAAATAACAGTTTTCCCTGCTGCGAGATTAAAATGAACAGCACTTTACAATCGCTCTTGCTCACTCATTCTCTCTTTTCACTCCACAATCTCTCCTCCTATGCACACAGTTATATATATTTTTTTGTACACAGAAGCTGACTTCCCAAATCATTAACCTCTCTACTGTCTCCTATCAGTGTACTAATCTCCTCTAAAGCTAGGAACTTTGCATCTGGCATTCCGACTTCACTCAGTGCCCAGGGAATTTGATTCTGGCTACTGATCATTATGCAGGCTTGGGAATGCATGCCACTAACAAGCAGCCCTCTGTTCAAAAGGCTTCCAAAGTTCTTAAGGAGGAAGCATTCCTTTCCTTCCTTTTATCTAATTTATTTCTCTTTTGCAATCCATAAAAAATATATTTGACCCTGTCTGTAGCATACATTTATTTCTGAATAAAACCATACAAACAAAAAAAGGTTTCTGACAGTTACTGAAGACATTTTCCAAAAATGTCTCATGCAAATAGTATACTGAAGAGAAAATATTCTACATGGATAAAAGCCACTTAGATTAAGATGAAATTTTGCATGCTGGAACCTACAGACGGCAAGGCTCCACCTGTGTATTAAAGATGGCAGCGTGCTGTTCTCAATAAGGCCACTGAGTGGGCAAAGTTTGGGCAACTTTGAATGAATGCATGCATTTTTGTGTAACTTGTCTCTTAAAGGGTGTTGTCTTGTGTATCTTTGTAACTTTTGTTGCCTTGAAGTATAGTTCTGCTCGGAAAAATGGCATCATGGAATTCCATATTTATTGCCTTTCAGTGGCTCCTTTTGTAGTTATATATCTATGTATGGTCCCCATGATGATACCAGTTACAGCAGCTTGCAATTAATTGAGGAAATTGTCCTTGCAACACCACATGAGGTCGGGACAGAGGTGAAAGTAAGCCAGTCCGGTCCGGTATGGCGTACCGGCAAGAGCTGGTACAGAGCCGACCGTACTGGCAAGAGGCAGCTTCCCCAGGCCGATAATTTAAAAGGGCCCAGGTTCCCGGCAGTGGCCGGAGTCCCAGGTCCTTTAAATTGCCGCCAGAGCCCCATGGTAGCAGTAGCAGTGACCGGGAGCCCTGGGGCTCCAGCAGCGATTTAAGGGGCCTGGGGCTCCCAGCAGCAGCTGGAGCCCCTGGCCCTGTAAATCACCACCAGAGCCCCACTGCTGGAGCCCTGGGGTAGTGGCGGCGATAGCAGCCGGAAGCCCCGGGCCCTTTAAATCGCTGCTGGAGCCCCAGGGCTCCCGGCCGCCCGCTACTGCTACCATGGGGCTCTCAGGGTGATTTAAAGGGCCTGGGGCTCCCGGCCACTGCTGCCACCGCTGCTACCACAGGGCTGGAGGTTCAAGCTCAAGTTAAGTCAGGAACCCAGGGTCTGAGCCCTGTTGCTTTGCAGTGTAGACGCAGACACGCTTGACTCAGGTCCTGGGAGTCAGCTGGAAGTATTCCACAATTCCATGGGACAACTTCCTAGTCCTCTCTGTCCCAACAATTTGCAATTCACTCTATTGAAAAGGGAAGCCATACCCCCTTTTGAAATGGCAACAGCTCAGCGTTAACCCATTCTCTTCTAGTCACTGCAAGCACACTACTAGAGAGCCTCCTAGGTCTGCAATGGAGAGTGAACCAATCAAGCCTTTTGCAAAGCGAGGGGCTTCCTGGTAACATGCAGGGTGGGCAGTAACATTTTCCCACAGTGCACCCTGGTCCTAGGACTAGAGCAGCCACATTTGGAGTGTGTGTGTGTGTGGGGGGTGGGTAGTGGGGGTGGGGAGGAGCTAGGGACTCTGGTATATGGTTACTTTGACTTGGGTCTGCGCACTGCAGTGTGGATATCAGAGCCCTAGGTTCGAGCACAGGTTAGAAAAGGCTTAACATACGGTTAAGATACAATGTAGACGATCAAGCTCAGAGTTCCCTAGCCCAGGTTGGCTGACCTGAATCCCACTAATTCTAGGCTTACATTGTAGCACAGACATAGGACTGAAGGCAGACAATTCACTGAAGGCAAAGGACTTACACCAGGATGAATTTGAACGAGTGAGCTTTGAGATAAAAGTCTTCCATCAGGATCTGTAAAATTTCTCTCCTTTTCCATTTTATAAATTTTGGTAATTCTGTACTCTTAACTCATTCAAAAGAACTTAAAAAAGTGATAGGAAAATATTCTGTGGTTGCTAAAATCCAGAAGAAAATGTTATGAAGCAATGCTTAAATGTCTTCTCATTACCATAGTTAAACAGAATTGAATAGTCATAAATATATATTTGCAATGTTTAAGAAGTTTGGATTCAACCAAATACATCTCAAAACACAATACATCTCAATAAACTTAACTTTCAGTTAACAGCATAAATCAATTCAATTCTCTAAATTTCCACTGAAGGTCAAGTTGCACTTCATTAGAGATACAAGGCAAGGCAAGGCGAAGATCTTTCACATCTCTTGGTCAACTTAGCACTGGAAAAACTCGTGATGAAAACTGGAGCATGCCTCATTCATATATATCAAAGTAGGACCCTTAGTATATAAGACCTCGATGTACATGGATGACATTTTAATGACTACTAGAAATCTACCAGAATCTATCCTTACATTTCTAGAACTGTCAACACCATTGGTGGCTTTGCAGACTAAAATCTGCCTCAGATCAAAACATATGTTCCTTTTCACACTGAACATTCCCTTTGAAATAATCAAACAGATCAAAAACTTGTTCTTGACCTTTAAAAACTCTCTTCCGTGAATGCCAGTTCAATCTTAAAATAAACTACACCGACCTAAAATCCTATGGATCCATAAAGATGTTCTTTATGGGCCACATCAACATTCTCATCTCCCCTATCTCTGTTGTTCCCCTTGAGCACATCACTGGACATTTCAGCTGAGTTTTTCTTTTCACCCCATAAACTAGATCTTCAACAGTTTTATCTAACTTGGTAAACAGTCAAGTCTTCAACACAAAACACTTATGCCGGGGCTAAACAGAGGTCTGAATGTAGCAGCTATTAATCTTTATAATCTTTTTTACCATGCGACACTGTGCCAGATGGTATACACATGTTCACAGTAATTATCCCTCTATTTATCAATTACAAGAAATATCATTGCTCCATATTGCTATCTTTCTAAGTTACCTATCCCTCAATAGAAAAAAAAAAGTTTATTTCACAGCATTTTTGCTTTAGGATAACAGTCTTTTGCACAGGCAAACTTAGCCTAACAAACATTGGGAATCTCATAACATCTATTGCAGGGGTTGGCAACCTTTCAGAAGTGGTGTGCTGAGTCTTCATTTATTCACTCTAATTTAAGGTTTCGCGTGCCAGCAATACAATTTAACGTTTTTAGAAGGTCTCTTTCTATAAGTCTATAATATTTAACTAAACTATTGTTGTATGTAAAGTAAATAAGGTTTTTACAATGTTTAAGAAGCTTCATTTAAAATTAAATTAAAATGCAGAGCCCCGCAGACCGGTGGCCAAGACCTGGGCAGTGTGAGTGCCACTGAAAATCAGCTCGCGTACCGCCTTCGGCACACGTGTCATAGGTTGCCTACCCCTGATCTACTGTGTAGGAGAAATGCTCACAGCAAATAAATTGAGCTTTCCCAAAGTAAAAAAAAGAAATATCAATTACACTCGTACCTCCCGTTTTAGGAAATATTACAGCAATTCCTATCCTCAGTCTTAAAACACAAAGAAATCCACTTGTCACATTTAGAAGATATGGGGCCAGATGGTCAACTGGTTTGAATCATCATGGTTCCACTGGTGTCAATGGTGCTACTCCCATTTAGACCAGATAAGGATCTGACTATCTTTGGAACCAAACTTCATTTTGCAGGCAGTTACCACAAATTTATTCAGTATCATTATACTAATCTGCATCAGTCCAAAGGAAATGCAGGGAAGACACTAAGCTTACCTGACCCAATAAAATCTGGGTTCAAACACGTGGCACATAATTTATCTTTCTATTGTGTTAATGACATTTACTTTTGCTTATGTGCATCACATTTTTTGTCAATCTAATACTGTATCTCAAGACTGTATTTTTGTTTGTTTACAATAGTTTTGTTACTGCACTCAGTAGCGTAGCTAGGGGGGGAGCAGGGGGCGCGACCGATCCCCCTGAGCATATTTTCCAAAAGTGGCGCCTTTTTAATTTTTGAAAGGGTGGAGACGGAGTGGACGGAGGTGGAGCGACAAAATAACGCAGGGGTCCCGCCGCTGGCCCCACCAAGAGCCCATTGCTGGCCTGGGTGAAAGAACCCAGGCCAGTGGGCTGAGAGACCCCGGCTGGTAGGAGCCCGCGGGGGGAATCTGAGAGCGGGGCGGGCTGAGAGTCACACAGGACTCATTTAAACTTGCGCACTTACACTCATCCCTTACAGGGATACTGCACATATGATTAAAAAAATAAGTAAATAACACGTTTTTGTTATGTTTTGATTTTATATACAATATCAATAGATTTCATTCTGTAAAACTGTTTTTATATTTTAAATGCAAAACAACACACGTACTTGTAAAACAATATCATTCTTGTGTTTTTATTTTAAGTACAAAATAAATATGTATAACGAATTTAAAAGTATGTAATTAGGTAATTAGAAATTAGATGTGTCAGGTCGGGTGGCGCCTTTATTTATGTGTTCGTTCCCCCTGGTGTTAGAACCTGGCTATGCCACTGACTACACTTGTACTTATTTTCTTTCCCTAAAAATAAGTGATCATTATTTTACAAATTACAGTCCCTGCACCCAAGAATATAAAATGTAAGACACTTTCTACTTGTTCTAATTGTTTTTAAAGTTATATATTGGAGAAATTAATGTATTAAGGAAAACATATTTTGCAAAGATTTACTTAATTGGGACATGACTCTGCAGTTATGGGAGTTTTTCCTGAGTAGACTAAACAGGGGATAAAGGACTGGACCCTGAATAGTCAACTGGCTCTAGCAGTCAAAAAATTTAATATCTTAATCAAAATTCTTCAGAGAATTTATGTTTAGTAGTTTCTCAAACTAATTATGTATGCAGTTGCATTTGAACACTGACAATTTAGGAGCTGGAAGAAGTGAAATATATTTCTTGTTTGTGGAGCTTGCTACCTTGATTGATAATCTTCCAGTATCCAGAACTGAATATGATAGTGTTTTAGATTCTATGCCATATTATTCTTCTGACAATTTGTTTAGTAAACATTACTTTTAAATGTAGTTAACATTTATTCTAAAACATTTTAAGAGGACAAAATACAATAAAAACGATCATTTTGTAATGATGGTGCACTCGGCTGTGTCACAGATGGAGAAAGTAATTGTGTTTGATAGCTATTTCCATGTTAATGTTGTACATTAAAGTATTAAAAAAATATGCCAGTAATTTGGAGAAAACAAATAAGGTCAATTCGACTAAATCTATATGGATGCTATTTAATACCATAATATAGTTTACAGAATGGCTAAAGGAGGTCTGCTTTCCAAACTGACTTTTGTAGTGGCTGTTTATCTGTCACATAAGAAATGTAGTGGTTTTGCACCAGGGCAAAAACAAACAAAAACAAAAACACAAAACCCACAAACCTCCCCCCCCCAAATCACCTCTTTGTGAGGGCCTTTTTGTTCAATTATATACTATCAAGTTAAAGAAACTAAAAGCGAAGAAGAGCACCTTTCCCTTCCATCCCAAAATATATGTAGTTCTCATAAAACGTGCAGGATTGGCATCCTTGGAGGTGACTAAAGTTGAACTTTACCCA
The DNA here is from genome assembly GCA_037349315.1 of Chelydra serpentina. Classification (NCBI taxonomy): domain Eukaryota; kingdom Metazoa; phylum Chordata; order Testudines; family Chelydridae; genus Chelydra; species Chelydra serpentina. The sequence goes on from JBAIAC010000004.1 coordinate 143,292,734, forward strand.
CAAAACTGGTACAGAACAGTCCGTGGTAGTCTTATCTTCTCCACATTGCCCCAGGGTGCATCATCCTAATCTGGAGCAAGAGGCTAATTTAGGCCCCATTCAGAAAAGCACTTAAGTGCGTGCTTAAATCCATTCCTATTCAGCAAAGCATTTGCTCATGTGCTTAAATCCCATTGACATCAATAAGACAAGGTGGGTGAGGTAATATCTTCTATTGAACCAATTTCGTTTAGTGAGACAGACAAACTTTCAAGCATACACGGAGCTCTTCTTCAAGCCTGGGAAACATAGAGTACGTTACCTCACCCACCTTGTGTCTCAAATATTCTGTGACTGACATGACTACAACACTGCATATTGACATCAGTGGCATTTAAGCATGTGTTTAAGTGTTTTGCTGAGTTGGGACTTAATCTCCATGCACTGTGCCCAGCAATTCTTGACCTTTCTGACAAGCCTATCAAGAAAAGTAGCAACTGATGACAATTGTGATTTTTTTTCTGAGCTGTGGACACCTGTCCAGTAAAGAGCTGGCTTGAGATCACGAACTCATATCAGATAGCCAATGAAGAGCATTTGGATCATAATTTTTTTTTTGCCATTACTACCCTGGTCTGACTGTGAAACAAGCACCTTGGATTGAAGGCTCTGTATCAAGCCCCCCAGCTATCCAGTTCAGCAAGAAAAATACATTTAAACCAATCTTTCCCCTACAATCTCCTTTCTAATATAGGTGATTGGGCCTGAATCTCCTTTCGATTACACCAGGGTGAAATAAAGCTAACTTAACTGAAGTCAATGAATTTCACTAGTGTAAAACTGAGAGTAGCGTAGTGTAAAATACATGAGAGTATAATCAGAATTTAAAGAGCCCTTAATCATCTTTTTATTGGCAAAAGAAGTTCTTGACCTTTTATTGTTTTAAGCACACTAAAGCACCAGAAATCAGTGTTCAATAATCAATCATCCTATTCCAAAGTAATGACTCTGGCTCCTTATGCGCCCCAATAAAAAGGTTAGACACATTTAAAAATTACGGTGGCTCTTGCAAGGATGGGAATGGGGGAAAGTTGTGGATAGACAGAATAATAAACACCATCCAACTGTCTACTGGTAGGTGTGCTGAAATAAATAAATGATCAAAAATAATCTAATTAAAAACAAAACAAAGCAGGGAGATCAGGATGAGTGTTTGAAAAACAAATCAATCTCAGCAAAACAAGCAATATGAAAACAGCCAGGTGATTAAAATGCAGAAACTTATTTATTATACATTAGTTAGATCAAAGCTTCTCAGTAATAACAAGACATTGATCTGAGGTTGCCACCTGTCCGTTTTCACTTGCAGCTGGAATCTGCCAGGTGATGCCATGTAAAAGGTTGTCAATGCAAATTTGACTTGTGAGAAGTTTTTGTTAAAATGTGAAACTTTTCTCTTGTGCTTCACTTATCATTCACCAGTGAAACTGCCACTGTCTCAGAAAAAAATTAGACTGTGGGTCCCTGAGGTGGGCTTCTAAAAGAGAAGACTGAAGGTAAATCCCACTTGCTGAAGATACTATCACAATGTGGGTGGTATAAGACCCTGAAGAGAAAAGAATAGCAGGCACTTTAGAATAGCATATATTGGGGCTTTGTTTTTGGGATCAAACTTGTTTAGGTTTGCAATAGGCAGAGCTAAGGGCGGGGGGGAGGGGCATATAGATTATAAGTATCATGCCCAGCGAGATTGTGTCCAGGGGAACAACAAAATCCATTGCTTAGTTTTATAGTTGGGGCAGAGGTTTATGTTCAGGAAAACAGTGGAGGGCATGGTTATATATCTAATGTCTTCCATTAGCAGATTTTCCAAAAAGAGAAAAAAAATTGGAAAATAATATGTATATATAAAAATGTGTGTTTTGGGGATGATCTAGTAAAAGGAAAACTGAAGGGAGAAAGAGAAATTTGCATACTGCAACTAAGCAAGCCTCTTAGATTAGATTGTGTCTCAGTCTTTCTGAACCAATGAATCTGCTGCACATCTCACAATACAGACAAATACAGACTGGGACATGATAGTGTCAGTGCAACAGCGAGAGGCTCTGAAGGCTTGTATATACAAACTGAGTTTGCGGCAAGCTAGGACGGAAATCTACTTCACGCTAACAAGCTTGACAGTTAGCTTTCCGCACTGTTACTTGTCTGTGGCAGTCACTGAGAAGGTCTTGTCACAGCTCCTCCCCACTCTAGGTCCTGCATCTTTAGCATGCACTTACTCCACTGTTTTTAACTCTCTCCCTGGTCCCAGCATTGTGTGCCGTAGATGTGCACCACCCGTGTCAGCTCCCCAGCATACAAACTTGATGCACACTTAAGTGTCCATGTGGACAGTGCTGCCTACGCTAAAAGTTCTGTAGTGAAATTTGATCTACCCTGCTTCAAAACGGGAGTAAAGGAAAGCACAGTAAGGAACTTTTAGTGCATAGCATCAGGGTTCACACAGGCTAGCGCAAGGTAGATTTACACCCCAGCATGCTGTGAACTAATTGTTCATTCACACAAGCCCTAAGGCTCCTGTGACTTTAAATTAATATTTGAAGGAGACACACTCATAACAAGCTGAGAGAGGAAAAAGGAGAATTAGCTGAAGTGTTCCAAAGTGATCTCTTCTATATTAGAAAAAAGAGGGGGGAAAGGTTAATTTGGTTTAATATTGCCTTATTGGAGAAAGGCGTAAAAGCGGCCTAGTATTGAAGAGTGTGGACACCAAAGAGGGAGGGGAATTTTTTGGAAGGGTGTACGTTTGTTAGTATGAAATTGAGCAAAATATATATAGAATTACACTGTGGAATTCTCTCCCAGGGGAGTGGTGGGAGTCCCACCATTTGGATAATTTAAAACCAGACTGATCAGAGTACAAGAGTACAACATGTAGCACACCTTGCAATGGCCGGGTAAATGATATGGTCTGAGAGCTTTTCCTTGGCTTATTTGTGTAATGGTGAACAAATCTACAAAAGCAAAGCTGTACAAAGGGTTTTGCACTTGGCTTGCTCTAGGGACTACAAATAGAGACTCATGTTTTGCCAACAGCAAATGCTTACTCGACATGCTTTTGGCACTGATGTGAAAAACCATGGTAGAGAAGAGAAGACAGTGAGTGCCAGACTCTCATCTCATTTACACTGCTGTAAATCAGGAGTAACTTCACTGAAGTCAATGGGGGCAGATTCCTCGGGCCAGTCAAGCAGCCTCTGGCACAAGAATTACAACCTTCTACTCTCCTGACCCTGGGATTCACTGGGGACTGAACTGGTCCTGGTGTAACTTAGAGCAGCCCAGGGACTGCTCCACCAGCCTGAGATTATTGGAATATGCACCACTCTGGCCATTTACAGTGCTGCAATCCACAAAAACACCTGGTGTGGGGGCACATGGGGGGGGGGAGTGGAGTGAGTCACATACAGCCAGATTTACATCAGGGGAATCTCTAGCTGCCCTGATCCCTTTTGTGTCACTGCAGTTAAATTTCTGTAAAACCATTAAGAAAAGAGAATCAGGCTCTCAGGCTTTGACACTAGATGAGTTTACAATGAGACAACGATGGTCACAGGTGCAGGTATGAAACACCACCTGTATTATCCTTGCTTCCCTATGGAATCTGGTGTTGGTGTATCAGGATGCATACTGTGTGTTGCTTAATAAAAACCTAGAAAGAAACCGCAGCAGTGGTAATATAGTTGTGAAGCATTTCAAATAGTTTTGACTGAACCACCCTGGTAATAAAAAAACGAAATTAAGTTTGAGATAGTAACTTCAGTTAACAGGCAGTAATTTAAAAAATAAATAAAGCTGAATGCAATTATGGTCAGAAAAACAACCTCTTGGTGTTTCACATCTATCTCTCCATCCAAAGCTTATGTCAAATAGCTCAGTTCTGAAGTCAAAATCATTTTTTTTAACTACCAGTGTCACAAGTTCAACTTATTTTTTAAAAACTGTCCTGAGCTTTTCAGCTTCATAAATCATCACCAATAAAAAAAAAAAAAAGTTTCGGGGGTCAGAATTTTGCCTGTACTTTTGATGATGATGCCTAAAGCAGACTAAAACATAGGAATACAACTTGCTCTTTTGCAACTACATCCTAATGACCAATGGTCCCAGTGATAGGAATCTGTTTTTGTAGGTACTAGTTGGAAGGCATCAGGTATGGATGGCATGAACCACACTGTCACAGATACATCAATTCCCTGCAATATCTTTGGGAGATCTTATTGAATTAAGTTTAAATAGCTTTGGAGTCCATTGTAATATAAATATAAAGTTTATGTATTAGTATGGATATGTAACTTCTCTGTGGGGGGAGACATGGCCTGCGTAAACCCTGGGAACTGCAATGAGCTTTAAAGGACTATTTTAAATAACATGCCAGAAAAGAAGGAGCTTTTGGGATGAACATTAAGTGGGTTTCCTAAGAAATACCTGGGGGGAAGGGAATGCAAATTCCCACCCCCAGACCTAACCTTTTGAAGCTATACTCTGAGGAGAGAACCTATTTTCTGCTGATTACCTATTTCTGGAATCCAAAGATCAAAGGGAGAGAGACTGAGACTTATGGGGGTGCTTGTTCTACACTAATAGCTGTTGCCAACTTGTAACCACAAAAAAACCCTTGGTGGGGTTTGAAGGACAGATCACCTGCCAGAGCCCTTGTTGGATTTGAGGGGTGATCTCCGGTAATCTAATTAGCACGGGTGTAAATTCTTTTATTGTTTCAATATTATAGTGCTTTTACCTTAAGAATAAAGATGCTTGCTTAGAAGGAGCTACGTAGTAGCTTATAACTGTGGGCAATTACACATTTATAGCTTCTGAGGATAAATCAAAGTGCAGATGCAGACTGTTTTCACCATCTGGCTTGCTGGGGAACTCTCAGGGTAGGCAGGGAACTGTGCAGCCTGGAAGATGTTTGATCAGGAAGAGAGAGATGCAGGTCTCGGCCCAGGAGAGGTGATGGCTCTGTAAGTCAGCGATACTTCAAAAATGGAAATTCCACTTTTTAAATTTGATAACTTTAAGTCTCAGTACTGAAAAGAACTATGAAAGATATTCAGATTTAGGGTGCGGCTTAATTGTATAGGACAGTAAGCATCAAACTGTTTAATTTTCATGAGCACTGAATTATGGCTTCAGTGAAGGTTATTCTGTTATTAAGACACTTCATTGCACTAATGACTGTATCTGGGCAGATCAACTGAGAAAATGCTGCAAAGTTTCATGTTTCAGCAAGGGACAAGGGAATATGAAGGAGAAGAAACGAACAGTTTTAGATGTTTAGAAAACACCTGACAAGGAATAAAAAGGGAAACAAGTCAACTGAGCTGAGAAATTAACCTGACCTAGCAAAAAGGTGCTTGAGTAAAAGAAGAAAAATAAACGGCTGAACAAATGTGAGCATATAAAGAAGTTTCAGAACCTCAATCAATAGCCACACCACCCTCTCCTGCTTCACAACATGCCAGGTGCTAAATCAAAAATCCCCTTACAGCTGCTCCACTTTGGGCAGCATTCTTGAGGACACAAGAGCAATTTTTCCTAAGTTACATATACAACAATATCATTGCTCATATTCTTCCAACTATGCAAGTTTGGTTGGTGGAAAAAAATAATTAGCATGAGTGGGAGAGCAGGTACTCAAAAGACAATCTTTGCATTAAAATATGGTCCAGACTATGAAAATATTTAAGAACCCCTGATTTAATGTATTTTACAACCCCCCTTTGAAAAACAAGTAGTTTTTAGTAGTTAAAGTATCTCTTATGCTAAAATTTGCAAAGTAGGATATTATAGGAGGTTGGAAGGCAACGGGTGACTGCTCCTGTGGAAAACTAAAGCAGCGACTGAGAAAATAGGATTGAAAACATTGTTATCTTTGTTATTACTTCTGATCAGACACACATATTACATTAGAATAGCAATTTTGTCCAATTTTCCTCCCGAAAAATGACTTGGCATCTGTGGGCCAAACTGTGCTCCTGCTGTAGTGGCTGAGTGCATTTTGCTTGAACAAGGCAGGTGCAGGCAGAATGCCTCAGGGAGCACTGAGAGGATATGTTGTTTATTATGTAGTACTCTTCCTGAAGGTGTAGAATGTGCTCCCCCAAGTTACCAAATGCTAGCAGGGAAGCAAGGCCTGCCCCCAACCCAGCTGATCATATGCTCTTTGGGACTGCCAGACACAATAGCCAGCAGCAGCGTTCTTTCCCACTCAAGGGCATCTGAGTATCAGCATTCTGCTTGGGTTCTCTTTAGGTGTGAAATACAGCAGGGGAGATCCTGCCTGCCTGCCTTATTTCCCTTTCCTACTCATGCAAGACAAGCCAGGACTGAATGCTCTCACTAGCTTTTAATGTATGTGCTTGTATTGCTATTTGCCAGAAAAATGGAATGTAAACATCTTATTTTAAAAAGCCCAAACTGAGCGTGGTCTACACGCACAATAGACCCCACTTGATGGGATACAAGGATCCTTCTGTTTGATCAGGTACAAGTTCTTAAAACTCAACAGAATTCTTTACTGAGTATGGATTCTCCGGCACCCAGTGAGAGACTTCATACAAAACCGTATTGGTGAGCAGCAGGCTGGCAATGAATAAATGCTGCTCAGGAGGTTAGACATGCACAGCTGTAGAGATCATGAAATGTAGCTTTTGTAGGGGGAAAAAACTCCCACCATAAATCTCAGAAACCCTGCAACAGCCACATTCAGCTACATATATTTATTTTACCTGAAATGTGTGTTTTGTAGGCTTTTCCTCTTACAAATTAATATATATATATTTGGAAACAAAAGCACAACAAAACATTTCCTGTTGCCCTGAATGCTAATGATGGGAGACTGTTGCTATGGTGATGCTAATTTTAACGCTGTTGCCTGTGGACTTCATATGAACTGCCCGTTTTAACTTCTGCAAATGTCATTTATGAAATGAAAACCCATTAATGACTGGCGAGGGCACAATGTTCCACTTTAATTAGAATAATAAGGAATGCTGATGCACAAAGTACAGGTTTGTGAATTGCTACAAAGCCCACACTGTCAAAATTAATTACCACTGATGAGGATTTTGTTCTAATATTTTTTTGGAAGGAAGCTTTAGAATAGCACAGTGGTAGCTTGACTTGGAAATGAAAGAATTTCCTCCTTTTTAATATCAAGGTAGAACAGAATGATTTCCAACACAGATAATATAAGAAACTGCTGTGAAACACGTGACAGAAGGTTAAAGTTATGAGTGAGTCGCTGCTAACTCAGAACTTTGGTACATTTACCATTCAGCAATGGTAAAATGTAAGTTCAGATATTGCCAAGAAAAATAAAATCCCTTTAAAGGAGGAACTCCTCTGAAAAGCAGATATTTAGCGTTTGACAAATAGTACTTGTGTTCTTTGTAGCACTGTGCTGGCAAACTGCTGGGAACTAATGAATGGATGGCTGCTGGGATGCAATTCTGATTTTGGTTGGTGGGAATGTTACTTGACTTGTTAATTATCTACAAGGACCAGGGCTGAGTAGATGAAGTGCAAAACAGCAGCAGTATGATAAGGTGAAAAAAATATTTTCCTGCACCATGCTATGACAAAGGCTGAGTACATATGGTGAGTAAACAATCTTCACCTCCCCATTTATTTTTGAAGGAATTTCTAATAATACACACTATGTACTACGTAGATATAGTATTTCAGTATTGCATGTAATAAAGAAAAATAGTTTACTAAAACGGAAGGCATCATAGGCAGCTGCTAGGAGTATACTGTATCACATTAATTATTATTTATTTCAACTGTCATAGTGCTTAGAGAACCTGGTTAGGATTGAAGCCCCATTGTACTAGGTGCTGTACAAAAAGAAAATAAAGTTGGTCTCTGCTCTATAAAGCTTGTAGTCCAAGAAGGTGAAAGGCCTGATGCTCATTTACATGAAGGCCCCATTCACAGTGAGGCCCCTTTACACTGTTAGAGTACTATAAAGAGGCCCATGTAATAAGAATAAAATCCAAGGTGTTCTTTTAAAATTCCATCCATGGCACACAACCATCCAAGGATGGCTAATCAGGATTTGTGCAAGGAACACAGAGCAAAGGTAGATATTAAATTCACACCCAACCTGGGGATAGGCTACAGGACCGCCACAAAGTCCTTCTGAAGCCACTCCAACACATTGGTTGTAATTACAGCTGCTGACACTTTGCCTGGGGCCATTGGATATACAAAACTACAGATGCTGCGGGCCCCTCTGCAACCTGTCCCAAACAGGTCTCTCCTGGCTGGCCTATTTGTAGCAGTCCTGGAGTCGCTCTTTGCTGCATGTAGGAAGTGTAGGGGCCTCCCTGCATGGTTGCACTGCCTGTGTTGGCCGTACAGAGCCCCATCACAGGGCACACATAATGCAGAAGGGCTTTGCAGTGGCCCTCTGAAACTGGATGAATTTTAATCTAAATTCAAAGAGTAAACGTATACAGTTTGTGGAAGACAAGAAGCTGGGAGGAATTACAAGTAATTTGGAGGACAGGATTAGAATTTAAAATGAACTTGATAAATTGGAGAATTGGTCTGAAATCAATATGATGAAATTCAGTAAGTGCAAAGTACTACATTTAAAAAGGAAAAAAATCAAATATACAAGTACAAAATGGGGACAAACTGGCTAGGCAGTAATACTGCAGAAAAGGATCTGGGTGTGCTAGTGTATCACAAATAGAATGAGTCAACTACGTGATGCAGCACATAACAAAGGAAAATATCATTCCTGGGATATGTATGCAGGGTTGTAATAGCCATGTTGGTCCCAGGATATTACAGAGACAAGGTATGTGAGGTAATATTTTTAGTGGACCAACTTCTTGTCTCTCTCACCAATGGAAGTTGAGATATTACCTCACCCACCTCTGTTGTCTCTGTTCCTGGGATATATTAATTGGGAGGTAATTGTTCTGCTGTACTTGACACAGGTGAGGCCTCAGCTAGAGTGTGTGTCCAATCTTGGGTACCACACTTTAATAAAGATGTGGACAAATTGGAGGAGCGCAACAAAAATAAGAGGTTTAGAAAACATGATCTATGAAAAAATGGGTATATTTAGTTTAGAGAAGAAAGAGTAATGGGGGACATAAGGCTTCACATAGGTGAAAGGCTGTTATAAAGAGAATGGTGGTCAAATATTCTCCCTGTTTACCAAAGATAGGACAAGAAGTAATTGGCTTAGGGTACGTCTATACTTACCTCTGGGTTCAGCGGTAAGCAATCGATCTTCTGGGATCGATTTATCGCGTCTTGTCTAGACGCGATAAATCGATCCCGGAAGTGCTCACCGTCGACACCGGTACTCCTGCTCTGCGAGAGGAGTATGCGGAGTCGACGGGGGAGCCTGCCTGCCGCGTGTGGACCCACGGTAAGTACCGTGTAGTTCGAACTAAGATACTTCGACTTCAGCTACGTTATTCACGTAGCTGAAGTTGTGTATCTTAGTTCAAACTGGGGGGTTAGTGTGTACCAGCCCTTAGTTTGCAGCTAGCGTGATTTAGGTGAGATATTAGGAAAAACTTTCTAATTAAAAGATGGTTAATCAAAGGAACATGTTGCCAAGAGAGGCTGTAAAATTCTCACCCCTGGAGGTTTTTAAGAAAAGGTTAGACAAATATCTGTCAGGAATGGTCTAGGTATACTTAATCCTGCCTCAGCACAAACATGGACTAGATGACTTCCTAAGGTCCCTTCCGTTTCTGTGATTAACTTGTACTTTGGGTAGGGATGTTGGAGGGAAGGAGAGGTGGTGATAAACACCTCACAGAAGTTTTCTGCATTGATTTACCTTCTAAGGTGCATATTGGGCATCACTGTTCTGAACAATGGCTGTTAATGACTATATAGATGAGGTTGGAAGTGTGATGTTTACAATATTGCCTATTGTCCACATTTGTTGGGACTGCAATTAAGTGTAAATTAGATCCATGCTAGTTTTGGAAGATGATGTAAAGGTTAAACCCAGATGCCCCTGACTTTTGGGAAGGAGAAGGATCCTGCTTTTTTTTTTTTTTGTAATTGAGAACAAAATAGCTAGAGGCATACAGAAATTTCTTGGGATTGAAGACACACTGGGATAGCATGTGACAGACTACCTGCTGGAGAGACAAAGGCTTTCAAATATATAAGGTTTTTATACTGCTAACCCAGAACTGCAGGTCCAGACTATTAAAATGGAGTAGTTAATGTGACAGTACCTCAAAGAAAAGAAATCTGATTTCTTACCTCAGAGATGGCCGAGTTGGAAGTGATGACTATCTGAGCAGTGAGTCACAGATAAAGAGAGTTGCAATTCCCTTCCTACACCAAACGGTATTAGCAAGAGATTATCACAGGCCAATGTGGGTACTGGATAATCTGAATGGCCTGAGAAGTACTAGTCTTAATTATACCAACAAAAGACATGCTCCCACCAGATTCACAAAAGGCAACAAAATAAGTATTTTTTAATGTATTGCAAGATTTTTTTCCTTCCTATAAATCCTTCTCTCTTGTCTCATGCAAAATCCAGGCCTTATAGACCTAAGATAGAAGAATTCACTAAACAGAAGCACTTCCTTTGGGTCACATTTATGCTAATCTCTGAAGACCTTGTTTGCCCTCGGGGGCTGAGGGGGCATTTGTCCATTAGTCCATCAGGGACTAGTTAAAGATTTTCAAAAGAACAAGAAAGGGAGGTGCTCAAGACAAGTCATGAGCCAATCCCACACTGTCCTCTGAGAAGGGGCAGATTCATTAGTAGACTCCGGTTGCTTTGCACTGCTTTCAAAGTGGATGTTTACAGTTGCTTTGGGTTGCCAGAGCACTGGGAGAATATTGGTACATCTGGCCCAGGATTCTTTCTTTGGTCATTTAAATTACCACATGCCTTTCTTGAGGCTGGGCAGTGGGAATGGAAAGTAGGTCACTCGTGTGTGTAAGCATGTAGAAAACATGCGGGGTTTTTTGTTCGATCAGCTGTGCACATTTTTCGTGTGTATGTTAAATCTGCTTTACTGTAGCCTTGAAGAGTGTGCAGCAGGGTTCATAAGGCTGTATCGCTGCAGTACAAGTTAATGTGTGGTCAAGTTAGGCTAAATGGTCATTGTAGTCCTCAGGTTCCCTGTGCTTCTAATTGTTAGCTCAAAGGATAAAAAAAAAGATGGCGTTGGCTGAGAACGGGTGAGTCTGCGCAGACCAGTCTTGACTGTGATCCTTTTTATGCTAATGACATATTTACATACAAGTCCCCTCCCTCTTATGCCTTACCGCTACTATATCTATCCATCTTTGGAGATTTTTAAGAGCATGTTAGACAAACACCTGTCGGGATGGTTTAATCCTGCCATGAGTGCAGGGGACTGGACTAGATGACCTCTCCAGGTCCCTTCTAGTCCCATGATTCTACTACTAAGCAGGAGTAACTTGATGGCCACCGAGCAGTGCACTCATTAATGCAAGATTGGTGGCTCTGTGAGCTGTCTCCGCACATCTCAATGAAGTGTTAACAATGAAACCTAATGTTAACAATTTAAATGTCAACATTCACTATTTCACTGACGATCCTTTTAGTAAACAAGCAAGCTAATGTGCTTATCCATCATTGTTGTATGTAGTGACAACTGTTGGGGTAGGAAGCAACGAGGTAGTTCATTGCTGTCAACCCCTGCGGGAGTTGGGAATGAAGAATTCAGATTCCTCCACACCCTACCACATATAAAGCAACCTCAAAAGAGTGCGAAATAGAGGAGATGTATTCTCCCCCTCCCCGTAACAAAAAAGTCAGCTGCTTTCTGGGTACCGAAAACACACCAATTACATGTTCCATCCTGAATGGTAAAAGCCCAACTATCCCCTGCCTACCTGTCAAAACTTTCAGCTTCCCTTGTATTAATTTCTGCAATAGTTATATATTTTCCACACAAAATTCTGCAGTACGATGAAACCTATAAACTTAGAGACAGCTAATTATAAACTGAATTAAATACTCTGATCAATATGGAGCTGCCCTATAATAATTTATTGATACCGGTTATTGGAATGGTGTTTGATACTGGATATTGGCCTGCTATTGGGATGGTATGTACTGAATGAATATTGTTGGTCTGTCAGGCAGAAAGGAGAAGCATGGCTCCAGATAACCACTTTTCAACAAACATTTAAGAGCTGTTAAGGGAAAATGCCAGAACTGTTAGCTTTGATGATTCTGGCTTAGGTCTCCTGCCAGCCTATGAAACTGGTTTGATTAGGGATTGCCAAGGCCCACGAGCAAAGACTATACCAGGGTTTAAAGTAGAATACTCTTTTATGGAGGAACCAGACCGAAACCTAGGATTCCTGGTAAGATAGACATGTCTAGAAGACTGTTGTTTTAAAATCCCTTTTTTCTATTGCTTGTTTCCTACTGCTAAAAAACAATATACTTTGGTTTGAAGAAGGCTGTCTGATCACTGTGTACCTCTGGTCACAGACTCCTGAAGGGAAGAACTGCAGGTGACTGAATTCAGTTGGACGTGCAGGGTAAGAATGGCGGATACACAGGGTGCTGTAACCCAAGGCTCAGTTGCAGAGTGGGAGAATTGTGCAATTGCATCCTGGGATAGTTAATGGCCTGAGGCCTTATTTCTCAAGGGGATGCACTCAGGGAGACCAGGAATGCAGTTACTGTCTAACTATGATGAACATATATAACACAAAAGCTACTCTACTTATTAGACTGGAATGGAGTTGGGGAAGGTGGCAGCAAAGGGAGAGCACTGTCAGAGGTAGTGCCACATAATTCTGGGATCTCTGTTGCATAATTTAGGCCCGATGTACATCACGGGACAAGTTGCACTGAGTTATTTATTCTGTGAATGCCAATAATGTAGTTGTCAGATATGGTTGCAATCTAAAGCAGATTACTATTTGATACAGATACAGAAATCTAGGAGACTGAGAATCTGGACAAAGATGTTTGGGAGAGATCAGAAGTAAAAGTCTTAGAGAAAGGTATCTGTTTTAAGGAGGTATCAAAGAAAAGACAGGTTGTTTGGCATTTGAGTAGGGGCAGTTAAAGGGAAACATGAAAGAAAGCACAAAAATGAGAGTGGGCGAATGAAACAAAAGGGCAGTTAAGTGGGGTGTGCAATAGTGGGCATGTCAACAAGAAAGTCAGAGATTAGAAAGAAAGGTAAACAGATCCATTCTCATCTATTAAGCTTTAGACTGCAACACCATTTAGCAGGGGATGGTGCAAAGGCAGTCAGAGCTATGAGACTGGCCAGAAAAGAAGAGGTGGAGGGCAGAGAGGCAGATTTAAGAGTCACCAGCAGAGATTTTAGCCAAAACTTTGAGTGAATAAGGTTGCCTGGAGTACATAGGGTGAAAGAGAAGGTAGCTGAGGACAGAAGCCTGAGAGAAATCAGTAGATTGTGAATTCTTTGTTTTTGTTAATTTCTACTTTATTTTGACCCCCTCAAAGTGAATTTCATTCAATTTGGGGAACTGATGCAAGGTTAGCTTGAGGAGCACTGCAAGAGCGGGTGTCATTTTGACTTAAACAATTCAAAGCTGTCTAAGATACCTCTGTTTCATGATTCATATCGGCAAGAACTGTATATGCTTGTCACATAGAGAGAGCAAACATTTCTTTTGTGCTTCACACAGAAGAAAATTATGAAAATGTTTCTTCATTTTATATGCGGTATTTTTAAATTACTGTAGAGAGTTCTTTGTACCTACAGACACTTTCATTGTGAGTTATAGATAAAAAAATAAAAGAGCAAAAGGCTTGAGTTGATGAAAATCTGTTTGAAGTCCAGCCATGGGTTTTGGACTTACCTACTAAATTTGGAATTCCAGAATGTGGAATAAATTTTAACTAGAATTATATTATAGAAAAGAAAACTGAACTTTAATATTAAGTGTGTGGATAAATAAGCTTTTAATATTCAGTGACTAATGTCTTACATTCAGGATTCAGAGAAATACAGCACTAGAAATAATTTAAAATCAGTGGTATGGCTAAATGGTAACTTACATAAGTATAGGAAAAGGATTCATATTAACACTTTTAGGTATTCTCACATGCAAGGATTAAATTTGTTCAGTGTAACTGGAAACTACAGTGTATGATGATGCTCATAAAATGGAAGTAGATAATTCTTTCAAACACAGAACTAAATGAAATGCAGATTGATGACATATTATATAGTGACCAAAATGTAAGAAAACCTACTATAAATGTAGGCATGCCTGCTTAAGGACTGAGAAAGGTTTAGATTTTTAATCAGGTCTGCCCCATCAGTACCCCATTTATTATTCTTTACTTATGGATTCCAAACATGGTCTAAAACAAAGTCTGGCTCATATAATTTTTGCTTCAAACATTTATCAGATTGCCCCTTGACTGTTTGTACAAAGACATCCCCAAGAGTAATCATATGTGTATATGCATCTATTATTTTAAATTTAAGATTGCTATCAGATTTGCATTTTAAACCTTCACAATTGAAGTTGTAGTTGAGGGAGCATTATCCTATGAGTTTGTTTCATATTGTCAATATCGCTATGGTTATATCTGAAACTAAATCACACATACATTTCCTCAGGGATATTTACACTCTCTATGGCTGTAATCTGTTTACTATTGCTCCTGCTACTATTATCTAGTTCTAGAAGTAGTTATAATTGCTTTAGCTTTTTCCTTTTCTATGTTTTATCAGATGTATGTAGGCTAGGCCAGCCAACAAATTCTGAATTGATGACGTCCTAAAGCTAAATTAAATTAAGCAGAGTTAAACTGAAGAGAAAACCTTGGGTAAAGTCATTGGGGCTGGTGGGCCATATCCAGAATCTGATTTTCTGAGCTAATGGCAGTTTCCATGTGTTTGTGTGTGTAGGGGAATCCATTTTCTCTTTCCCACATCCCTTAAAAACTCACAAATTTATAAAGCTGATTATGGAGCCACTAGGGTGGCAGATATCAGACTGCAAAATATTGCTAGACTAAAATCCATGCTCATCCAAAGCAAAACTGACATCTTTTTCCTCTGTAGCATTTTTTTATTTAGAATATTGTATTGACCTTTTTATTGACCCTCCTGATATTTATTAATTCCAACTGTTCAGGTCACCACAGCTAAAATATGAGTATGACAAAATGGTCAAATCATATCATCCAGAGCTCTGTGGCTTCCAAAATATTTTTTTATATGTCCTATAAAACATGGTGCCTCCCTTTTGTAAAAAAAAAGTTACATCTGTGTCCCGTCTAGACGTACTTTAATGTGCGATTATTCTGATTTTTTTCTCTGAAACATGACATCCTGATGTTCAACATTAATTCTACATCCATTACTTTTGTACGAAGTTCTCTGTTCACAAATCAAAACCCAATTGTTTTCTAGCTGCTGCTAGACCTGAAAGTTTAAACCAATATCTGAAAATCCATTTGTTGGGTTTTATATTATTAATATTCATACAGTATCTTCAGGAATTAAATTTCTCATCACTATCTCCAATAGCAAAGTTTCTGGACTGAAAATATAGTTGACAATTTTGTTGATGATCCATGAAGCAGAATAGAATACATCTTTGCTCTGATACTGCTATATTAATTCTGCAGTGGTGACTGGGGAAAAATGGTGTTACAAACTGAAGATAGTAAATGAATGTGACCACTGAGCTGCAAAAGGAGCAGATACAGGTGAGTAAAAAGACAACTTTTTTTAAACAGTCACTTTTTTCTACCAGAACTCTAAGGTAATGTAATTGTAAACCAGCTTGCTATGCCTTTAATAGAGGCCTAACAGAACATAAAAAGATTAGATTAAATTATTATATTTCTTGATTCAGTTGAATTTTCCTTATTCCTCCCAAGGTATTTATTTATGTACTTTGATTTTTACAGTATTTGCCCATTACTTAAATGAATATCAAATGTGAAATTTAGAAAACAATTTACATTCCAATTTAACAAATTTATTGATAAACTGATTATTTAATGCACTGATCCAAACATCCTTCATATACAACCTACTCCAGCAACCTCACAACAAAATTACTGGGACCTGAATCCTTCTCTAGTAACCTACTGCTGCACCCAAAATCGCAGCAAAAGGATTGCCTTTGCAGCATACATAGAAGGTTAACAAATCTGGGCTCTACTGGACCAGAGGGGGAGAGAATTCGACATGCAGAGTAGGAGGTCATTAGATAGCAAGGTTTCAGATGTCTTAATTTGCTACTGTCCACGTAATTTGGTGATTAAGGGTTTGGGTGGTAAGGGGGGAGGGGAGAGGTGCATGAAGAGTGCTACTTCCTAATGATCCTTTGCTGAGCTGTACTGTGTCTCATTTTTCCAAGCACAGGAATATCCATTACAAATAATCACAATGCTTACTTCATCAAAAATACACTGAGGAAATCATTTCACTCAGGAATATTACAGTGGAAGTATTCTTCATGCTTAGTTTTAAAAAAGTATTTAATCTTGGGTTTATAATATACATTTTCTCTGATGAATACTTAAAATTCAAAGCAAATGTGCAGTGCAGGGGCGGGCAAACGTTTTGGCCTTAAAGCCATATCAGGTTTCCAAAATTGTATTGAGGGCCAGTTCGGGTCCAAACAGCCAGGCATGGCCTAGCCCCCCGCCCCCATCCAACCCCCCACTGCTTCTCCACTC
Source organism: Chelydra serpentina (assembly GCA_037349315.1). Lineage (NCBI taxonomy): Eukaryota > Metazoa > Chordata > Testudines > Chelydridae > Chelydra > Chelydra serpentina. The sequence continues at coordinate 143,309,448 of JBAIAC010000004.1, forward strand.
CCTGATGACTTTCCCGGGACTCCTGCCCCATCCAACCCCCCCTGTTCCCTGTCCCTTGATCCCCCCCCCCCGGACCCCTACCCCATCCAACCACACCTTCTCCCTGACCTCCCCCAGAACCCCCGATCCTGGCTGCCCCCTGCCACCCCATTCAACCCCCCCCTCCTTCCTGACTGCACCAGGACAGGCACCCATGCTGCCCGGCTGGAGCCAGCCACGCCACCGCGCAGCACAGAGCACTGGGTCAGGCCGCGGCTCTGCAGCTGCGCTGCCTGGCAGGAGCTCCCAGCCCCGCCGCCCAGAGCACTGCACCAGCAGTGCAGTGAGCTGAGGCTGTGGGGGAGGGGGAACGAACAGTAGGGGAGGGGCCGGGGGCTAGCCTCCTGGGCTAAGAGCTCAGGGGCCAGGCAGGAGGGTCCCGCTGGCCGGATGTGGCCTGCGGGCCATAGTTTGCCCACCTCTGGTGTAGCATGTAGAAAGTTGAACATTATATTTTCTTCTAAATTCAACTATTTATCAGAAAATGAGCAGTAAGCACAGTGAATGTAGGTAACTTGACTGTCTCCATCCCAATGCTTGAAATCGTTCAAGTAAAAAGGCAGTCATATTGACATTTATGCAATTCTCAAATTATTCAACACATCTTTTTTCTCATTTTAGACTCTATAATATGTCTAACCATAATACATATATACGGAGACAGACTATTGGTTGAAGGGTCTCAAGATGAAGAGGTCACGGAAGTGACATACTGTACTATCTCTCAATGATCAGCATGAAGAGGAATCAAAGACAGATAGTTACCAGATGAACAATCAAAGTGCTACCACTTAAAGCAATCTACTAGAGAGGAAAGGGGATTAAATAAGCTTTCTTGGTGATTCAGTAGTGAAGACCAAGTCCCAAGGCCACCTGTTACCCAAATAAAGAAAACTGTGTGTTATCCTGCTATAGGACAAGAGATGTGACAAGAAAGGCAGAGAATACCCTGAAAATGTTGGGGAATTTGCACTTGCTGTTATCCACATGAGAACCAATAACACAAGTGAAAAGAGATTTGATAGGCTCAAGGATAGCTTTAAGGAAATGGCGAAGAACAAACACAGGAGTCACTCAGTGGTAGATACAATGAGTAGTAGCTATAATGATCATGAAAGAAAATCAAATCAGAAAAACTGGTCTCTGCCAGAAAGAATCTCTATCTGCAGAATCAGAACCTTTCCAGCTATAGTATCAGAATATTCTTGTATTGCATATAAAATTCTATTCCTATACCTTCTGTGAGTGTTGTATTTATTTCTTCATTGCAATAGATATTAGAATATTAAAGACTAGTAAAGTCTGTACCTAATGGCACAAATGATGGTACAAATACAACTTTTTAATTCACAAGGCAACAATTAAGCTTGTGAAAAAGACCATCTTGAATGAAAGTTTTTAACATATTATAACTTGGTTTGAATATTGGGTCGTATACATGGGCCATTACCTTTTTACAGAACTCTATAGTTTTATCCATGTTAAAATCGGTAGGCCTTTTTCCATAAGGGACACAACATTATTGGTGGTGCAAAATTACAAAACTTTCTTAGACTAGATGGATATGATCATTAAGGAGATAATGAGATGGCAGGTATGCTGAGCCCAAAAGTAATGCTGACCCTATTATTAGGATTATTATTAGAGAACACATGAACATTTCACCAAATAGAATAGAGGACTAATGACTGTTAGTTCATGGAACTAGTGGCATAGCAGACAGAAGACTGAACCAAAGAATAGACAGTGGCTTTGACAAATGGAAAAATATTGCCGTTTTGGAGAAACTGCCAATCTTTTGGTGAAACATGAGGATTATGTCTGGCCTACATGAGGAGAATATGTAAAACCACTCCTTCCCCACTCCTGGAGGGTCTCACTGAATAATTTTCAGAAACTGTCTTCTGTTTGTCTATTATCAAAATTAAGAGTACTGTGTAACTGATCTTTAAAAAAAAAAAAACCCCAAAACAACGCACCCCCCCGACAGTAAGATGTTTCTTTTTTTCTTCCTAATGTGTCTAATCATTTCAAGTTCAAAGCATTACAGTGGAACTCAAATATCATTCCTATTTCTGAATCTTGCTCATTAAACACAAAGATGTTTGATACGATATTGGCTTGAACTATACAACTTTGCAGTTATCAAGAGCAGCTCTAAAATCTTATTTTAAGTACATGACAGTGCAGTTTTATGGTAGTTCTGCCATATCTTGTATAAAATAGGGCCACGTTTAACATGTCTAAATCTACTTCTACTTCAACGAGAATATATTGGACATGGTAATTTTTTGCTTTTGGTGATATGTAACAGTCAATCATTTTATATTACATGTTCAACAATTGAAGTATAATCCAAAATAATGAATAACAGTTTAAACTCTATAATACAAAGCAAAATGATTAAAAGATTTCCTAATTTGAACTCCAAAATGTTATGGTAACAGTCTCATGGTGCAATATTAAAGATTCATTTTTTACATTATTGTGCTAAATTAATAATTCACTTATTGCTCTCTGAACCTTCACCACAGCCAAAGGAGGACTGGATTTAATTGGGTTAAAATTTTCATACTTTCCCTTTAATTACATTAAAAATTACTCATCCTCTTTCCTCTTCTGCAATTTTGCACTCACATTTGCTACTGGTTTCTAAATAATGATTATAGAATCACAGAATATCAGGGTTGGAAGGGACCTCAGGAGGTCATCAGGTCCAACTCCCCGCTTAAAGCAGAACCTAATCCCCAACTAAATCATCCCAGCCAGGGCTTTATCAAGCCTGACCTTAAAAACCTCTCAGGATGGAGATTTCACCACCTCCCTAGGTAACCCATTCCACTGCTTCAACATCCTCCCAGTGATTTTTTCCCCCTAATATCTAACCTAAACCTCCCCCACTGCAACTTGAGATCATTATTCCTTGTTCTATCATCTGGTACCACTGAGAACAGTCTAGATCCATCCTCTTTGGAACCCCCTTTCAAGTAGTTGAAAGCAGCTATCAAATCCTCCCTCATTCTTCTCTTCTGCAGACTAAATAATCCCAGTTCCCTTTGCCTTTCCTCATAAGTCATGTGCTCCAGCCCCCTAATCATTTTTGTTGCCCTCCGCTGGACTCTTTCCAATTTTTCCACATCCTTCTTGTAGTGTGGGGCCCAAAATTGGACACAGTACTCCAGATGAGGCCTCACCAATGCCGAATAGAGGGGAATGATCATGTCCCTTGATCTGCTGGCAATGCCCCTACTTATACAACCCAAAATTCCGTTTGCCTTCTTGGCAACAAGGGCACACTATTGACTCATATCCAGCTTCTCATCCACCGTAACCCCTTTTCTGCAGAACTGCTGCCTAGCCACTTGGTCCCTAATCTGTAGCAGTGCATGCGATTCTTCCTTCCTAAATGCAGGATTCTGCACTTGTCCTTGTTGAACCTCATCACATTTCTTTTGGCCCAATCCTCTAATTTGTCTAGGTCCTTCTGTATCCTATACCTACCCTCCAGCATATCTACCGCTCTTCCCAGTTTAGTGTCATCTGCAAACTTTGAGGGTGCAATCCATGCCATCCTCTAGATCATTAATGAGGATATTGAACAAAACCGCCCCAGGACTGACCCTTGGGGCACTCCGTTTGATACCGGCTGCCAACTAGACATGGAGCCATTGATCACTACCCATTGAGCCTGACGATCTAGCCAGCTTTCTATTCACCATTCATCCAGCCCATACTTCTTTAACTTGCTGGCAAGAATACTGTGCACGAAGCAGAAATAATACAGCTTGATTTTTACAAGCTAGACTGAACTTAAAAAATATGTTTACCAGCTTATTAGTAAATTGAGCAAACAAGACATGAACGACATGAATGATATAAATATATGCAAGAATACTAACTGTCACCAGAAGGACACATTTTAAGTATCAACTGTACAAAATCTCTCACTGCATGATCACTGGCCTCTGTAATGCTTGATAATATACTGTGTTTTCCATGGAAATTTATAAATTTTCATCAGTGGTGGGGCATTTTGATTAAGATTGCTTCATTTATTATAAAAACCTTTTTTTGGTGGTGGTGGGGAGAAGAGAGTAGATTTCCATGTACATCAATTAGAAAATTATTTATATTTAGCTTTTATAACTTTAACACTTTTTGATTCATTGGAAAATGAGTTGGGAAACACACAGAGCAGATTTAAATAATAAACGTAAACAACAGTACCAGTGATTAGAATAAAAGATAATATGCTGCATGGGCTTAGCCTCCCCTTCCCAGGTCTAGCAGGCAGAACACTGAGCCAGATGAACATCTGGTGTAAATCAGCATTGTTTCATTCAGTCGAAAGAGCTATGGTGATTTACACCAGCTGCCAATCACTGTGAGGGGTGATGCACCAGCAAAAAGGGAATGCTCTGTGACAGTTACCAGTCCCTTTCAATTGTCTATTATCAAGCTGCGATGAAGTACCATCACGTGAATCACCTCCTTTGTTACTGGTTGGTGGCTACAATAAAAAGACCTCATGAAATGAGTGAGTAGGTTAATATAAGCAAAAATAGTGGGAATCTTTAGAAATTCTACTCAGGAACTAAAACAGCCTGCATTAGGAGAAAACTAAACTCTATTTTATACAAAACTGAGATGATATATTGGGTGAATGCACCCAGCCTTTTACAACTAGATCAAACCCTGTTTAAGTCACAAAAGGAAATGAGTTTGATGGAAAAAGCTTAAGTGGACATGTGTCATACATCATCAAACTAATACACACTTTGGCACAATACCAGGCTGAAGACTGAAATAGCAGGGCCACTACAGATCAGGACTATGGAGCAGTGAAGTACTATGCAGCTGAGTAGGGAAGCTTTTATTTTGCCTGTCAGGGCTGTCATACCCTACTTTAATAAGCAATACATTTACATTATTTTAAAGAAAGAAAATTCTGAATTGAGCAAATAGCTTGTTAACTCCACAAATATCCCTTTAAAGTAACACTATCAGTGTTGGATTCTGACTTTCTCAAGCCATAAAAAAGTTTGCGTAAAATAGAGATAGAATGCGCACACTGATCTATTCTACCAGTGAGTGAAGCCGGAGTAGTTCAAGTGTAGGGTCTACTATTGACCATATCCTTGGATCAAACTTCAGAACACAAAGTTAGCCTTCTCCTTCTGCCATCTCAGCAGTGATTACAGTCATGGACTGAAGGTGTTTAAGGCCAGTTGCTTCCCCACTTAGCCTGACTTCTCCTGCTAGCCACCCTCCAGGGTTGGTTCTGGAGTCTGGCCAGTCCTCCTGCCACCTATAATGTGGTGTCAGGCACCTGAATCAAAGAGCTTTCTTGGCCAGCTGCTTCCCCATGAGATTGGATTGGCCATCTGCTAAATGTATGTGGGAGGTGTTTCTAGATACATGCCACATATGTGAAGATAACTGTCTGATAAATTGCAAATTTCTTGACTCTCTCACCTGCTCTATACCCACTGAATCACCTTCAATAATTCTAGCAGCACAAACCATGTAGCTGCAAAGGTACACTTTTGTTTTCAAATCAAACCTGCCACTAAAAGTGTCTCCTCCTTTGTCCCCAAATAATTACATTAGTCTGAACTGAAGAACAGGCAATATTCAGTAATAATTCCAATGATGGGTTTAAGGACCAAAATTTCACATTCTTGCAAAGCTAAACAAGAGGTTTTAAACACTGGAAAGTGTGATCCCCAGCTTTGTATTGGGACAAACCACACACGATTCAACCTCTGGAATAATCTGAGACACTGCCTCAAAGTAATCATGTTTTTACACATGCAAAAGCTATTTTAGTTCATTTTAAAGGCTTTAGAAATGCATCGTTTATATTTTTCCCTCCCTCAGAGTTCTGTATAGCTGGATTCCTGGTATGAGCTTTTCAGGCAGAGGAATAGGAAAAAAGCTGTACTTGTACTAAAAGAAAATATTTTAAAAGAAAATCTCAAAAGTGATTAAAAGTAGTTTTTATGTTAAACATACGGCACACATAGAACTTAAGGTGATGTGGTATATAGGCTTACTCAAACTCATATAAGATGATTTAATAGCTTACTCATGGTTTCACTGCTTGTGGGTAAGAAGAGCCATCTCACTCACTACATACATACAATACATAAATATAACTCTTCACCTCTCTATTTACACGTGTCTGAGAGACGTGCTTTTGAGTCCCCCCAATAATCTAGCTTCTGCAGAAGAAACCATTAAATCCAGTGATTTTACCAGGACACTGACTTCCTTTATGTTCTGTTAGTATAATTTAATTCAGAGAGAATCATTCATCCTTTCAACAGGTTGAAAAAGATGAAAAAATAATTTCTTTCTTTTTTAATTGGAAAGCGGTAAACTCTTAGGGTATGTCTACACTGCAACAAAACACCCGCGGCTGGCCTATATTGGCTGACTCAAGCTTATGGGGGGTACGACTGCAGGGTTATACAACTGCAGTGTAGACATCCAAGTTCGGGCTGGAGCCCAGGCTCTGGGACCCTGCCCTCTTGGTAGGGTCCCAGATCCTGGGCCCAGATGTCCACACTGCAATTTTATAGCCCCACAGTCCGAGCCCCAGGAGCCGGATTCAGCTGACCGGCCAGCCGCAGGACTTTTAGTGCAGTGTAGACATCTCACAGTTTTAGCGCACGACAAAACTGGGTAAGTTAAACAACAATTACAAGCGTGATCAAAAATTAAGATAGCAAAGAAGCAAGTTATAGAAATTAGCCTACGATTTCTCAGACGGGGAGTACGGAAAGACTGACAACTAACAAAAACATAAATTTAGAAGACGGTGTACTGGAGTCAGATAGAGTTAGAGAAGACACACCATTGAGAGAGTGGAAGATCTAGGAGAGTACTCACAGGAAGGAGAAGGCAGTGCTCTCAGTGTACTCAGCACAGAGTTAATTTATATGGAAAGTTGAATATGGACCCTCTCAAGGAGTCATAACCACGCTCCTGAGAATCCAGCTGGTGTTATTTCCCTCAGGAAGACAAAGTTCGCTGAACTGTTACAATTTGAATAAGAAAAAAGTGCAACTGGGAAATAATTTGGAATATTTCCTTGGTAAGAATTTCCTTGGTATGTATTTCATAGCTAGGGGAAGAACAGGCACTGCATGATGATAAGCAGACAGACACGATTATCTGTGAAGTCAGTTGTACAAAGAAAGGATAATGTCAGAGATTAATACAAAAATAGAAACCACAACTACTAAAACTACGGCGCATAGACCGGATCATCTGATTTCTGGGGCTACATTAGTGGCTTTAGGGAAGAAGGTATGTTCCAGATTTAAGGGCTAAACCTTCTCCCCATTACATGCCTGTAAAAGGTCCCTTAAAACTGTGTAACTGGCGTGGTTTCAAATGTGCACAGGGTAAAACCATATGGCAAGAATATGTGAAGATGAAAAAAGTATAGCTCCTTAGTTTTTTCCTGTGCCCCACAATGAAGGCCAGAGGAAGAGCTGGGCAAATGGGTGATGCCTAGATACATCTAGTGGCCATTCTTTTCTGAATGTAGGTGGGTCATAATATCCACCAGTAGTCACTGCAGTCCCTCAGAAACAGTTGTGGAGCAGCTTGCCTACCAATTAACTCTGTGGGTTAAGATGTGTGAGTGTATCCTTTGTATTTCCCCTGCATTACTTGAGCTGTGCACTGGAAGAGAAGGTTACTCACCTTGTGCAGTAACTGAGGTTCTTTGAGATGTGTGTCCCTGTGGGTGCTCCACGTCAGGTGTCGGTGCATCCTGGCGCCGTTGACTGAAGTTTTATGGTAACAGTGTCTGCGCGGGTTGCGTATGCGCAGTAGGCGTCTTGTGGTGCCATTGACAAAGGGGAGGAGGGCGGGCAGTGGAGCACCCACAGGGACACCATCTCGAAGAACCTCAGATACTGCACAAGGTGAGTAACTTTCTCTTCTTCGGGTTCTGCCCCTCTGGGTGCTCCACTTCAGATGACTCTAGAGCAGTACCCCTCGGAAGGTAGGAGGGACTTCGGGTTCATATGAGTCATAGAGAGTCTTGAGTGATTGCATAATGCTCAGTAAATGTGTTGACAGAGGCCCAAGTGGCTGCCCTACAAATCTCTAATATCGGAATATTTTTTAGGAACGCTATCGATGTTGAAACTGATTGTGTAGAATGCACTCTGCTGTGTGCAGGAGAGTCTGTGTTCCGAATATGATAGCACGGTTGCATGTATGTGGAGATCCATTTAGACAGTCTTTGAGTAGATATTGCGCAGCCTTTTGAATGCTCACTAGTATAAACAAAGAGTCTAGGGGATTTCCGGAAAGGTTTGGTCCTGTCAAGGTAAAATGCTAACGCACGCCTAACGTCCGATGTATGTAAGATGGCTTCTGTTTGAGTCCCGTGAGGCTTGGGATAGAATGTGGGCAGATGGATTAGTTGGCTCATATGAAAGGCTGATGTTACCTTCAGTAAGAATTTTGGGTGTGGATGTAGTGTGACCTTGTCTTTGAAGAATATTGTGTAGGGAGGGTTGGTCATGAGTGCCCCTATCTCACTCACCCATCTGGCGGAAGTAATAGTGATCAGAAATGCTATTTTCATGGATAAATGTAGCAGGGAGCAGGTGTCTAAGGGTTCAAATGGTGGTCTGGTGAGACATTTCAACCCCAGGTTGAGGTTCCGGGCCAGGGTAGGTTGGTGATCTTCTGGGTAAATGTTCTGGAGACCTGTGAGGAAGTGTTTTGCAATTGGGTGTGCGAAGATCGAGGTCCTGTCAATCTCATGATGGAATGCAGTAATGGCCTCAAGATGGACTTTGATCAAGCTCGTTGCTAAACCCGAGCATTTCAGCTCCAATAGGTAATCCAACACTAACGGTAGTTGTGTTGTGGAGGCCGTCACATGTTTTCCTTCACACCAGGCAGATAATCTTTTTAATTTTTGAAGGTATTACACATGGTCACCTTCCTGCTGTTTAGTAATAGGTGTTTAACTTGTTCCAAGCAGGCTAGTTTCCCATGATGAAACTATGCAGGAGCCACGCTTGTAGGTGAAGTTTCTCTGGATTCAGGTGACGAGTGTTCTGAGACAGTAGGTCCAGATGACAAGGGGAGCATATTATCATGCACATAAGGTAGGGGTACCATGCTTATGTGGGCCATGTTGGGATTATGAGGATAACTTTGGCCTTGTCTGTTCGTATCTTGTGTATCATGTGTGATATCAGTGGAATTGGTGGGAAAGCATCCATGAATTGTGCATCCTATGTGATGAAAACGATGTCCCCCAGTGACTGAGGTCCCATTCCCGCTCTCAAGCAGAACATTGCGCATCTGCGGTTCGTTGGAGACGTGAACAAGTCAATGAGGGGAGTGCCCCACTGGCGGAATATGGATAGCAGGACTGCCCCATTCATTTCCCATTTGTGGTTTCGAGAGAAGTACCTGCTTAGCATGTCCACATTCTGAAAGCCAGGAAAGTAGGAGGCAGAAATGTTTATGTTGTGGTATGTGCACTAGTTCAACAGTTTCATGGCTTCGGTGTGTAACCCTTCTGCCAGTCAGAGTTGGCAGCAACAAGGGCCGGGTTCAGTATCTAGGGGTTCCATTCCAATAACACAATGCAAAACCGGCTCGAGCCCCCACCCAGTGACCTGGGACAAATATATATCACCCACCCTGGGCGCCTCTAAGAGGCAGTACTTCCCCTCTCGCAAGAACAGAGTCTGAGTGTAGAAAAACCTTTTAATGACAGAGAGAAACAATGCGGCATTTTGTTGCGGAAACACCACATCTAGGATTTGTAAACCAAACTGTGAGCAAAGACCCACCCCAGTAAATTGGCCATGTCCTTTCCCTTTGGTTCTTGAGTCCAGCAACCCCAAAAATCACCCAAAGTCCCAAAAGTCCAACAACCCAAAAGTCCATACCCAGAGTTCAAAAGTTCCTCTGCAGAGTGTTACATGCCCCCCCCCCCCCCAGTCTGGGTAGAAATGGGGAGAGGAGAGGTAAGGGGCACCTTACGTGGCTCGAAGCTGACTGCCCCATCCCTTTGTGGGGTTTTGCTCGGCTCTGCTCCGCTCCGCCAGCCATCCCACGAGTCACTCCGCTCTGCTCCGTCAGCCGTCCCACAAGCTGCTCCGGCTGTCCCGCCAACTGCTCCGCTCCACCAGCAGCTCCGCTCCGTCAGCTGTCCTGCAAGCCGCTCCGGCTGTCCCGCCAACTGCTCCGCTCCGTCAGCAGCTCCGCTCCACCAGCCGCTCAGCAATATATCTTCCGGCTCCCCCACTACTTAACACAGTGCTCAGTGATTTCAGCTCATAACAATTTCAGCTTTTTAGTGATTTCAGCTTGTAGTTAGGGGAGCCTTGGTGCTTATTTGCACACTTAGCTCAGAGTGAGTCCAACTCAGCAGCCTGTGATTAGACTCCTAAGGAACTCAACATTTGCTCTGATATTCCACAGCGGAGAGAGAGAGAGAGAGAGAAGGAGGTGCAATTGACATTTAGGGCCCTCAGACGAGGCCCATGCTACCAGATACAAATACCTATCCCCAGCCTCTCTCAATTCACTGGGTTTTGGAACCCATGTCCCTCGCCTAGCGAGTGCTGCTTAGTTGATGGTGAGTCCCTCCATCATAACAAAAGTCCACTGTCCTTGATTCACATAGTCAGGGTAACACCATTTTATTCTTCCTGCCCCAATAACAGAGAAACTGGGGATCCCACAGCAGCCAAAGTGACCATTTGGGCAAGCGGTCCATCATGCTTTGCAGGGTGGGTGTTTCCATGCAAACAAGATTAGCCCCTGACATCCCTTTCCACAAGTCACCACCAGATGTCAGGGTAGAGCTCATCCTGACTCTGCTTACAGGTGCATAGCAAATGTGATAGAGCCTCTCCTTGGCAGTTGATGTAAAACATGATATGAATGGATTCATTCTTTATGTGACATAGGAAGTGTTTGCAGGCATTGTGGACTGCGTGTAGCTCTAGTAGATTGATGTATAGCTGAGTCTCTGCAAGAGACCATTTGTCTTGAACTGCGTGCTGATGCATGTGGGCGCGCCAACCTATCAGCGAAGCGTCTGTCGTGATCACTATTGATGGGGGTTTCTGTTGGAACTGGAAGCCGATGCATACATTTTTTGGTCTTGTCCACCAGTACAGAGTGTCCAGGACAGGAGGTGGTACTGTAAATCATTTGTGCTGGCTGTGCTTGCTGGATATGTAAACCGAGCTCAACCAGCCCTGTAGGCAGCACATATGTAGTCTTACATGTCGTACCATGAATGTTGTGGCTGCCATGCGTCCTAGCAGTTGCAGGACAGTACGAGCTGGTATTTGGGGGCTGACTCTCACCTCTGAGATAAGGTTTGTCAGAGTTGTGAATCTGTTCAGAGGCAGGGATGCCTTGACTTCTATGGTGTTGAGGTGTGCCCTGATGAAGTCCAGTTGTTGGGCAGGGATTAGAGTGGATTTTCTTTCATTTATCTGTAGCCCTAGATCCCTCAATAGTGTGATCATTGTCTGGACTGTGTGTTGAGTAGGGCCTTTGAGAAGGCAATTGTCCAGGTAAGGGAAAAATTATTATTCCCTGTTTGCGTAGATGTACTGCTACTATCATTAGGGTTTTGGAGAAAACTCTTGGTGCCGTGGATAGGCTGAATGGTAGTACTCTGTACTGGAAGTATTCATGTCATACTGTGAATCACAGGAATTTCCTATGAGCGGGAGGTATGGTAATATGAAAATAAGGATCTTGGAGGTCGAGGGCTGAAAAACAGTCCCCCTTTTGAAGCGCTGGAAGTATCATGCACAGTGTCACCACCTTGAACTTTTGAATGTGTACAAAACATGTGGAGTTTCCTAAGATCCAAGACAGGTCTCTGTCTTCCATTCTTCTTCTGGGTCAAGGAGTAGTGGGAGTAGAACCCCTTCCCCCTGTATGGCGAAGGTATTCGTTCCGCAGCACCTAGTTGTAGAAGATGATCGACTTCTTGTTGTAACAGGTGCTCATGAGAAGGGTCCTTGAAGAGAGACAGGGAGGGGGACACAGTAGGTGGTTGGGAGGTAAAGGGGCTGGTATATCATGATCGTACGATCTCTAACACCCATTGGTCTGTGGTTATTGATGCCTGGATGTGGTATAATTGGTGAAGGCAGTGACCAAAGCATGAGGACGGATCGGGTGTAAGCGCTGCCTGGTGAGAGAGGTTGTCCAGATACTTGAACAAAACTTCAAAATTGTGGTTTGAGTGGAGCCAATTGAGAAGTCCATGGTTGAGATTAAAGTGCTCTCTGTAGCTGTGATTGTTGGCGTTGTCCTTGGTTCTCGTATTGCTGCTGTTGTTTTCGGTTGGAAGAGGAATCTCTGGCTCTCTGATAAGGTTGGTATCGTCTTCTCTTCGCCAGTGGAGTATAGATCCCCAAAGTGCGAAGGGTGGCTCGAGAATCCTTGGAGCATCTCATCCATCTTGGTCGAGAACAATTTCTCTTGGTCAAACGGTAGGTCTTCAACCTTGTTTTTCAGTTCTCTGGGAATGCCCGAGGATTGCAACCAGGATGCCCGGTGCATCACTATGGCCGCAGCGGTGGTTCTGGCTGCTGTGTCGTCTACATCCAAGGTTGCAGTGTAAGAGCTCAATTTCTCATAGTTATCATAATCATATTTTGTTAACAGAGCAGAATAATTGGCGACTCTGAATTGTAATGTTGCTGAAGAGTAAACTTTTTGCCTGAAGTGGTCAAGCCTCTTGTGTTCCTTATCTTGTGGGGTCGATCGAAACTGTTGTTACTTGCCATGCTGATTAGTGGCATCGACCACCAAGGAGTTGGGAGGCGGGTGGGAGAAGAGGAACCTTTGGTGGGGACATAGTACTTCCTATCCACCCTTTTGCAAGTATGCGGAATCGAAGCCGGGGTCTGCCAAGCTGTCTCTGCCGGTTCCAGAATCATATCATTGATGGGCAAAGTGATCTTGGAAGTAGAGGAAGGTTGTAGAATGCGTACCAGTTTCTGCTGATTTGTCTGAACTTCTTCCAGTGGGATATCCTGGTTTTGGGCGACCCGTTTAAACAGTTCCTGGAACTGTCTGAAGTCATCTGCTGAGGTAGGTGGGGGTGGCATGATTGCTTCATCCGGAAAGGAGGAAAAATTGTGAGCAGATGATATAGTGTCTATATCTGTGTCTGTTCTATATCTGTGTCATTCCCAATGTCCATTGGCTGCGGGTTGGGAACGTGGGATTAGACCTCAGCTCACCTCTGTGAGCCGTGGATGGCCTGGAGTCAGGGCCTCTGTAAGCTGCCCAGGGTTCCCAATGTGCCCATTGCATTGGGAAGGCCATCGGTGGGTACCTCCACAGTGGTCTGTATCACAGTTGAGCCATCTGGTTGTAATGGTGTTTGGGCCCCACATGGCTCCAGGGTGTTCTTTGGTCGGTGATGATGAGAGGCGTTGTACATCATCATCACCGTCTTCACTAGATGACTGTAAGGCTGCCTGAGAAGTATGGGGATCCCCACTCTAATGTTCGGGAGAGCCCTCGGTACCGAGCAAGGGGGACTGCAGTGCTGAAGAGATTACTAAGTCTCTCTGTTGCAGCAGATTCTGTGGAGTTTCTGTTGTCTGTACAATCAGTGCCGATGGGGTTGCTCTTGTCGGTGTACAATGCCTGTGCCAACAGGTGTTGTGGTGGGTTAGCCGGCATGGTCAGTGCCAATTTTGCTTTATCTGCTGGTGCTGACAGCGATGTCGGTGTCGGAGGTGGAGGTATGTTGCCATAGCTGCTGGAACTAGGGGTGCGGGGGGTGCTGCAGCACCCCCTGGCTTGAAGTGGTTTCCAGTATATACAGGGTTTACAGTTTGGTTCAATGGCTCTCAGCATCCCCACTATACAAATTGTTCCAGCACCCCTGCATGTTGCCTGAGGAGATGCTCAGTACTGAGTCCCTTGTGGGTGAGGTCGGTGCCATGGAGGAGGCATGTCTCCATCTGTGCCTCAACTCTGTCTCCTTCACTTGGGACTCGGCAGTGCTGGAGATACCTGGACCTAGACAAATTAGAGGATTGGGCCAAACGAAATTTGATGAGGTTCAACAAGGACAAGTGCAGAGTCCTGCACTTAGGATGGAAGAATCCCATGCACTGCTACAGACTATGGACCGAATGGCTAGGCAGCAGTTCTGAAGAAAAGGACCTAGGGGTTACAGTGGATGAGAAGCTGGATATGAGTCAATAGTGTGCCCTTGTTGCCAAGAAGGCTAACAGCATTTTGGGTTGTATAAGTAGGGGCATTGCCAGCAGATCAAGGGACATGATCATTCCCCTCTATTCGGCATTGGTGAGGCCTCATCTGGAGTACTGTGTCCAGTTTTGGGCCCCACACTACAAGAAGGATGTGGAAAAATTAGAGAGTCCAGCGGAGGGCAACAAAAATGATTAGGGGGATGGAGCACATAACTTATGAGGAGAGGCTGGGGGAACTGGGATTGTTTAGTCTGCAATGAGAAGAATGAGGGGGAATTAGATAGCTGCTTTCAACTACCTGAAAGGGGGTTTCAAAGAAGATAGATCTAGACTGTTTTCAGTGGTAACAGATGATAGAACAAAGAGTAATGGTCTCAAGTTGCAGTGGGGGAGGTTTAGGTTGGATATTAGGAAAAACGTTTTCACTAGGAGGGTGCTGACACACTGGAATGGGTTACCTAGGGAGGTGGTGGAATCTCCTTCCGTAGAGGTTTTTAAGGTCAAAGCCCTGGCTGGGATGATTTAGTTGGGGATTGGTCCTGCTTTGAGCAGGGGGTTGGACTAGATGACCTCCTGAGGTCCCTTCCAACCCTGATATTCTATGATTCTAAGTGCTCACTCCAATGTATGCCGGCATCAGGGGTAGTGAACTGGCAGGAGACCGCCATTGTTTCTGTGGTGCTCTCTGCGGAAACGTCTTTCCCTCTTCCTCGGTCTTTTAGAGGAAGGCATGTCTCCAATTCCTGAGTGGGGGTGCCTGGTGAGGTGGTCCGCGGGTCCGTTTCTGTTTGGAGAGATTTCTCCATCAAGTTCATTTTTAGTCTGAGATCCTGGTCATGCCTGGCTCTCGCCTTCAGATTGTTACAGCGGGCGCATTTTTGTGAAATATGTGCCTCACCAAGACATTGTACACGCAATGAGTGCCCATCAGAAACAGGCACTGGTGGTAGGAGCTTAAAGCCTGAGGAGCCAGGCACCTTAACAGTTAACTGTCCCCGGTGTGGGGAGGGTAAACCAGAGAAAAATAAAGGTGTTTGTTTGTTTTCTTTTGGTAATAAAAACTAACACTAACAACAACTTTCTATATGACTAACTAACTATTTAAACTATTATTTCTAAAGGTTTGGGAAGAGTGATGAACATTGCCCCAGATCTCCGTCTTCAGATGAGGATGGTTGAGAAGGAACTAGAGGGCTTGGGTCGTGCGCGCACTAGATGCGGCACCAAATGCACTGCGAGACGCCTACTGCGCACGTGCGACCCATGTGGACACTGCTACCATAAATCTCTGATTGACAGCGCCAGGACACACCGACCCCTGAAGTGGAGCACCCACAGGGACAGCACTCAAAGAAGAATAAAATATTTAACCCTAAATGACCACATGAACGTATTTGGTGCAGTATGCTTCCCCCTTCCATTGATAACATTAAGAAACAGATAAGGAAAAATTAATGTGAAAATGTGCATTATTACTACCACTACGACAATTAAATTTAAAAACAGCAAATCATTCATTAAATATGGAAAGCAAATTAATACTATAGAACAACACTTGAAGTTTTCCATTATGCATATACAGCTCATGTGGCTGTTTTTCCTTCTGCCTTTGGATATGAAAAACCTTCATTTTTGTCATAATAAACAGTTAAATAAAAGGGTAACATGATTTTAACCTTACCACCTCAATATGTCCTTTCCACATGTGGGCTTGCTCCTCTTACCTTCTTTTTCTCTTTATATTCTGTTCTTAGAATTTAAGACATTTTTCTCTGCACTCATTTCATATGTACACGTACATACATTTCAAAAGGCTTCTTGCTTTGTATTTTTTTTATTCGCTATTTATATTTCTTATGTTTGGTAATCACTTTTTTGCTTACTCTAAAAGCTAAAGTCAGAGATTTAAATAAAAATCTAAAACATTTTTAAAGTGTCACTGTGTCTTAACTGTCTGAGGCCTCTCTCACCAGACTTTTCTGGTATATTATATGAACCCATTTTTTCTGGAAATGGTGCTTCCTATTAGTGGCAGCCTGCAGTCCCACAGCTGCCTCCCCATGCAGGAAGGCCTGGCACGTACACTAAGCCTTTTTGATTTTGCCATCAGGGCTCATTGATCTGCCCAAGCGGATCAATTGCAGGGTCATGGACTTAGACAAGAGGACTGGCAAAACAGCAGTCTACTTACGTTTCTTTCTTAAATTATACAGCATAAAATAAGATGTGATCTCTGGAGTACTTAAGGGTTTCAAAGTAACTTTTTTGGTTGACATGAAGAACAGGAAGGTCATCAGCATAACGAGAAAAAGGCTGATGATGGAAAAAAAGGGGGTTAGATGTAATGTAGTTTAGAAAGATTTCACATAGCAGCGTGCAGATGTATTTTTTTCCCCTTGATAGCCCATCATACAGCCAGGTATTCAGCAGGCAATGAGGAAAATCTGTTTGTTACTTTAGAATCCAAGGTATTTTGATAGCTTGGAATACAGA
The DNA here is from genome assembly GCA_037349315.1 of Chelydra serpentina. NCBI lineage: Eukaryota > Metazoa > Chordata > Testudines > Chelydridae > Chelydra > Chelydra serpentina. The sequence continues at coordinate 143,326,238 of JBAIAC010000004.1, forward strand.
AATATGATTTCTCAACTCATTAGGGAAGCAGGCAAGGTGAGTGTTAACTGTTGGCTCAGTTTGGCCTATCCATATGGGACTAACCACATAAAAAGGTGAAAGAAATCCTAACAGAATGCAGCAGCTGGTAAAAGGCCATTATATTGCAGTTTTCATGAGGTTGACAGTAGGCCAAGAAACTACAAAATGGCATAGAGTAGGAAAAGCAGTTGTAACAGGTTGTACATTGTTGGTGATTATATTTTCAGTAGCAATGAAAGCTGTACTGAAATAAGGTAAAAGATGCTGGCAGGAATAAGGCCCAAGGGACACGAAATATTAAACATTTTACAGGACTTCAGGAACTTTAGTGGTGGCTGGTTGCTACAGACTAATCAACTGTATAAAAATGAAGTTTTAACTATCAGTTTCAAAGGGCTTGGAGTGACCTAACACTAAGAAGTCTGAAATGTTACCGCTGAGGATTTAGTATTAAGTACTGCCTGATTTATGGACTCATCAAATGCTGTGACGTTGAAAATGTGAAACTGATGAATTAAAACAGCTAAATATCAAGAGGGAAATTGATAAAACACAAAACCAGTAACGTATGCAGCAAATTCAGTTAGCAAAGGATGCTCTTATGTGTGGCCTGAGTATTCTATGTTGAAGATGGAAAGGAAAATTACATAAATATTAAGAAAAGGGCCAGGCATGACACTTACCTTCTGTTACACCTTTATGGCAACTCTTGTAACAATTAAAGATAAGCAAGAAAGTAATAATTCAAAGGATGAAAAAAGGAATGGCTAAATAAACATTGTTTAAAGCAGTGTTTCCCAAACCTGGGACGCCACTTGTTCAGGGAAAGCCCTTGGCGCGCCCGGTCGGTTTGTTTACCTGCTGCATCCGCAGGTTCGGCCGATCGCGGCTCCCACTGGCCGCGGTTCACTGTGCCCGGCCAATGGGGGGCTGCAGGAAGCGGTCGCCAGTACGTCCCTCTGCCCACGCCTCTTCCTGCAGCTCCCATTGGCTGGGCACAGCGAATTGCGGCCAGTGGGAGCCGCGATTGGCCGAACCTGCGGACGCGGCAGGTAAACAAACCGGCCGGGTGCGCCAGGGGCTTTCCCTGAACAAGCAACGTCCCAAGGCTGGGAAACACTGGTTTAAAGGTTGAAAAGGCTAAGAATAACAGGCAGCTTTGCTATGGCAAATATGAAATGCTAAATGAGGGGAATAAAGGAGAAATGGAAAGAGAAACATTTAAATCAGTGGGGTAGTCTTAAAGCTGGAGCAGGGAACAGGGAAGTGACTAGGACTAACAAATACCTCAGATATCTGTCTTGGATCGCTAGGTCAGCCATAGGGTGCTCCTGTACAGCATGCCACAGAATGTAAACTTTCATTATAGAAGTTATGTTACTAGCCCTTATGGTTGGGAAGATAACCTTCCCGGGGTGAACCAAATGGAAACAAATGAAGTATGTTTTTCCTGAGTCTGTGAATGGCCTGAAACAACAGCTGTAATGGGGCACTGACTCTGAAAACTAAGAAGGACAAAATAAAATGTTTATTTTGCTGTTGATCATTTTAGCATTAACATTGAGCTAGTGTGTACATCTACTGCTGTTGGAAGTAGTGGCAGATATAGTGATTGAGGGGTGCAGTGGGCTCTTGGCTGCCGTGAAGAATTGCTGTGGTAAGATATTAGGAATTCAAGCTTCTCAAATCAAAATGTCAAGTCACCTCAATGGGGAGGGAAAAGGAGATGTATCCCTTTCCCCAGTGCCTCAGCTGTGACAGGGGTGCCAAAACCCCAAACTCCCTCTCACAGTTGATGCCAAAAGACCCCGACTCATGTGTCAAAACTTCTAGCTTTCCCCATTCAATTTAATTATTCGTCGCCAATATAAATGTCTGCAGCAAATTTAAAATTTGGGGCAGCAGCAAATTAATTTAATATAAAAATAAATAATACTAGGGAATACTCTAGTTCTGACTGTTATTCATTTTTACATTTAATTCAATAAACCCTCAATTTTGAAGCTGCCACAGAAAGTACATTTTGCTACAAAATTCAGGACTGGAGTGCCATAGCAATCAGGTGGCCGGCCATACTGAAGAATTTAGATTCTGTCTGTTTTAGAGGGCATTCATTATTGTAACAGATGGTGCAGTGTAACATGGATCACTGTAAGCCAAATACAGACACTTAAGTTTTAGTCATTTGCACTGCAGGCTCTGTTAACACAGCAACTTCATCCGATGTACTGCAGCATTTTTTTTCCCAGGCTGTAGTGAAGAAACAGCTCACAGCTCATGTTAGCAACATGGAAAAACTAGAGCACGAAGGAGTAATTTATTCACCCTTATTTTTGTTGTGTAGTGGGATAACCCGAGGCATGAAAAAGTGAGCTTCTCCTGGGTTTTTAAAGTTTCCTCTTAGTTTGTTATTCTGTGCCTATTTTTAATATTAATTTCTCCCTTGTTATCCTTCAACAACAGATTCTGCCAAACAATGTTGCTAAAGGTGTTCACAGGATAATGGACAATTGACAGTTTTAAAAAGGTCAGTTAAAGAAAAAGGACAACGATGCTAAAACTGCAGAGTTCTCAATTGCACCATACGTGGCTGCTTTCAACATCAAATCATTCACCAAAATTCTGATTGGCTTGTGGTAGTGCAAAACCTCCCTTTCTCACTATTGATGGAGAAAGGAACAGATATAAAGGAATCAGATATAAACCATGTGGTCCACAGCTTTACTAGAGTTTTCAGGTGACGGCTACAATGACATGAAAGGCACTCTGCTTTATCACAACTTAACAACTATCTGCTGGGTTGTTGTTTTTTAAAGGAAGCTCCCCAGAGCACCAGCATGTTTGCATGATATTCTATTGCATAGTTCACTACTTTTGTCCTTCCCACTGAAACAACACAAGAATTGTATCGGGACAGATTAAAGAAATAATTAACTATCACACATATATGAGACTGCTAAATAGCCATAATCAATAATATTTATACTTACTTGATATAGTAGGGCACTTTGTTTGGTGAGATTGCCCTCTCCCAGGGACCCTGGACAGAAGCTGTTAACAAATATAAATAAATAAATATATAAATAAAATAAGAGAGACATGGAGGTCAAGTTCAAAGCAAACAGAAAAGACAACATTAATCTCTGGAATTACAATTTTACACTTGGCCACGCTGATATGGGTCTGTTTGCTCAGTTACCCATGAAGGCAGGAAGGATTAACCTGCTGTTCTGAAATTTCTGTCCTAATCTGAGTGAAATTGAACTCATTCAGCTGCAAAGATAAATGCTAAAACCTCTTCGACTACTAAACTTAAAGAAGAGATAAGGAGCTGAACAAGCAGCCTATCCGTCTTTCTCATGAGTTCTTTTATAGGGCACCTCTTGGTAATGCTTTCTGTTGTTTTTTCTTCAATTTCACCTCTTATTTGATCAATTGTTCTCATCCTTCTAGGAACAAAATTACACCTGGTTTACATTTTATGTCAAGTAAAGACATTTAGCAGCCCAGTATGATGATGATGTTCTGTTTATTTGTTTTAAATAGAGACCTATTTCATTTTTATTTCCTACATTATTAAATGTTCTTGTTTTTTATTGTCTTTCAAAAATGGCAAGCAGTGCAGAAGATGTCGGCATGATCACATCGAAAAAGTGTTAAACCCATCAGAGAATGGCACTATATAATAGCAGTTTTCTCAGTCTAGACTCTCACAGCATTAAGTACCAACATCAACGTACAGTATAGTGAAAATATGTTGTAAATAAGGTTTTCTATGAAAAAGGAATATCGGTAGGACACAGTTTCAAATGATGGAAATTCTTGCTTGCTGATGGTCTGAGCCATATTCTGAAAGCTCTTCTTTAATACTTAGAGTTTATGATCTTTTCAAGTTCACCATCAGAAGCAAGCTCCCCTCAAACCAGGATCCACCAGCTCAAAGTTGTACCAGCCCCTGCCATAATAATAGATGCAAAACCTGCTGACATATCTCCACTGCTATGAAGATCAATACCTTCACAACACACCTTTCAAGCTACATACAAGGGTGAAAGTGATCCAGTATGGGCTGGCACGGCGTAATAACCCACACCGGTCCATACCCAGCCTACATTAAAGCGCTGCCGCGGCGGTGTGGGCCAGGTGGTCTGGAAGGGCTGGCTGGGGGATGCTAACCCCCCAGCCCCTCCCCCTTCTGGGGGCCAGAGCCAGCCCCAGCCCTGTACCAGTAAGTGTCCTGAGTTACTTTCACCCCTGCCTACACATGCCTATAACAACATGTGGTGTATCTCATCCAGTGGTACACTAAACGCTCCAACAACTATGGGTGAATAAAAATAAACGCACACAGAAAAATGATAAAAGACAAAAACACCGTATCACCTGCCGGTGAACACTTTTCACAAAGCAATCACTCTATAGCTGACACTTCAGTCCTCATCCTCAAAGGAAACCTGCCAAACACCTTCTAGATATATGACTGGGAGCTAAAATTCATAACTTCATTAGACACTAAAAATCACAGTTTTAATAAAGACACTGTATCTAAGGTTTATTACAATAATCTGTAACCCACTAACCCTTCCTACTCCCCTTTCCCCTTTCAGTGCTATGACTGCAGAGGTGTGACCAGGCCACTTCTCTTTGACTCATCTCTTACAATATATATTAACTATTTATGCTAAACCATCTGTTCCAACTTGTATTTAGCCCTGACACTCTGAGGAGATGCCCATCCTGCAATTAGACACCTGCAGCTGGCCTGTGCTAGCTGACTTGGGCTCACGGGGCTCAGGTTAAGGGACCACTACTTGCAGTGTAGCTGTTCCAGCTTGGGCTACAGCCTGAGCTCTGGAAATTCTCCCACCTCACAGGGTACTAGAGCCCAGGCTGCCCCAAGCCGAAACATCAACACCGCAGTTAAATAGCCCCTTAGCCCGAGCCCCATGAGCCTGAGTCAGCTGTCATGGGCCAGCTGTGGGTTTTTAATTGTGTGTAGACGTACCCTATGTACCTTTCTCAGACCTGAAGAAAAGCTCTGTGTAGCTCAAAAGCTTGTCTGTGTCACCAACAGAAGTCAGTCCAGTAAAAGATATTACCTCACCCACCTTGGCTCGCTATTCTATATATAGTCATTTAGATTTATCTACTTAAAAAATGCTTATCCCAGGGTATGGGTGTTTTAACAGATATTAAAACAAAATCAAACCACAATCCATATGTATAAAGGAACAAATGTATCCACACTTTATCTATGCACAAAAGTCCATTAGCTGAATAAAGAAAATACACCACCTACTTTAAATGCATCTCCTTGCACCTCAGAAACTCAAGTAAAAAGATAACATGGGCAAAGGAGCAAGAGAAGATGTGCAACGCATTTTAAAATAGTTTATAGGGAGCTAGTGGATCATTGTTTGTGGGACTGCTAATGAATAAATACATTTTGAGGAGGGATTTGAAGGAGGTCAGGGAAGTTGCATGGCAAACAATATCAGGAAGAAAAAAATCAGTTGTAAGGGTAGCATGGGAGATACATGGAGGCTCTTATGAGAGTCTAAAAAGGAGAGTAACATGCAACCAAAATGAAATATGGGCAGGAGCAGATGACAAAGAGTTTAAGATACTTTTGGATGAAAATGAGAAACCAGTAAGGGGACTCAAAGAAGGTGATGGTGGAGCTGGAGTGGCAAGGAAGAGGAGTCTGGCAGTGACACTGTAGATGGACTGGAGGGTGACAGAAAAGCAGGGTAATGGAAAAGTACAGCTTCTTCAATACACTCCTTTCTGGGGCCAATAGCCATATCATCTGCAGCAAAATTATGGGCACCTTATATGTATGAAGAAAGGGTTCTGGGCACTGTCTACGTACTCTATATACTCAAACAGTTCGTCCAAATACACACAGACATACACTTTATATAAATGCTCATCCAGTGTTGGGAGTGGATGGAGTACTGCAAATGAGAAACTGAGCTGCACACTGAATGGTGAGGTTAAAAAGAAATATTGAACAGCTGTTTTATTTCCCTGAGTACTCTCTATTGTGCACACTGAAGGCCAGATTCTTGCCATTCTCACTCACATGGAGTAGTATTTTGCTGCAGGAGCAGTCCAATTGACTTCAAGAGCATGAATCATGGAATAAGGTACTATTCAATGCGAGTAGGGGATGCAAAATCTGGCCCTCAGATGGGTTCTGCAGAACATAGCATGTGGTCATATATTTGAAAACTATATCACAATACATATATGCAAAGGGACAGAATAAAGATTGTGCGTATCTTTTATACATATAAATACACACACAGAGTTAAGCATTGTAATATATTATTTAGATTGTAAACTCTTTGGCGGCAGGGACAGTCTTTTTGTTTAGTATTTGTACAGTGCCTAGCAAAATGAGTCCTGCTCAATAACTATGGCTGCTAGGGAAATATGGTAATATAAATAAATAACAATAAAAACTAACACAGCTGACATTCACCATCTTCCCACATTCCCAATAATATCTACATCTTAACTTCTGTCATGATAAACTATATACCTGGATGCTGAAAACCTCCAGAGACAACATACCAGGCAATGCTATGTGTTATCTGAAATTAAGAACTAGGAAGAATGCCATCCACCTTCCCCATGTATCTATATCCGACAATTTCAGTTGTTCATGTTGCTTAATCTTCTTAGCTATGTAAGGCTAGAGGATGGCATACAAACTGGTTTAAAAAAAACATTTGGATTATGGAATTAGGTATTCTGAAGAGTAAAAAACAACAGAACAACCACCTCCTCCTCCCCCCACCCCAAACAACCCTGCATTAATTTGAGGATGTGATCTACTTTGTATGGAATAATATGTATTTATAATTAAAAAGCCCTACCCAAACTCTCCAAACTGCATTAGAGGACAAAAAGCCTCTTTCCCCAAAAAACCCCAACCAAACCTTAGCTTTCCTAGTGAGAACACCTCAGCTACAGTTCCTATCTTAAAATCAAAGGAAGTGTTAGTTAGTTATTTATTGAATATCTAAAGGATAGGATGGGTTGCTGTAATTATTCTGGAAGGTGTATTTCTCCTTCACTCCTGAATTCATCTGGGCAACAGCTTTCCAGGCATAACTTATTATCCCAGAATCTTATATACAAAAGTGTTCTTGATCCATTTAAAAAACCAAGCACAAATAGTCTGCTTTCAGTGGAACTAAATGCTTTAGAAATAAACAATTCTGTGATGTTCTGCATAATTGGATTTAGTGTTCCTTCAAGAGACTGTTGTGAGGTTGTCTGTAATACAGTTTCTGCTGTCCTGGATGATTCTAGTCTTGCATAAATTTGAGTTGACAAAATATGTGGTACCTTTTACAACTGTGCTCTGAGAATAATCATCTCATTTCTGGCACAAATCCAACAGCTGAGAACAGCTGTTTCTTATCTCCTGGTACCAGTAGAGGTTTGTCATCCATTACAAAGCCAGAGTAAGTAATAGACATATATCTTTAATTCCTGGTAACATCATTTTAGTAGTCTATCAAAGAAGACTTACTGGAAAATGTTTTTGTATGACATCATAGTTTGCTTGTGTGTTATACTCAAGAAACAGACATTTCCCTATTTGTAAAGTATAATTCAAAAGTGCCTTATTATTTTAGTTTTGCATAGTGTAAGAATCCATTGCTATACGAATCAGCCACCTGCAGTGTTAACTACTGAAATAAAATAGTATAGCAAAAAGTGTCTTTTTTAAAAATGGATTTAAATCTCCTTGCACTCCATTAGCATTGCTATACATTAGTAATCATTTAATGCTTATCTATTTTCAGAGTTTTATTTTTCTCCCTTTGATGTGCTAACATATTAAACTTAATGTGTGCACTATCATTGAACTTAGGCTAAATTTCACAGACCATGTTCACATAAGTTGGTATTTGTGTCTTTTCACAATGCAAAATGAAGCAGGAGCATGCTAGATCTGTGTGCTCCACAGTTCAACAGTATTTTAATATATGCAGGGGTCTGAGCAGAGACTTAATTATGATGCTGGTGTCATTTTAGCTGTGTTTGATGAAATTCAAAAATAATCCAATAAATATTTAATTTAGCTATATCATTATGGGAATCATGTATACATTTAAAACTATCAAAGGTAAATGGTCATTTATTGCACCTATCCACCAAAATATTCAAAGAGATAGTCTTCGCTAAAATCAATTTAATACAATTTCTATCAAAAACTACTTCCAATGGTCATTATTAAAATGTTAACATTCACTCACCATTATCACACAGTGACATGGATATGTTCTCAATTGTAAGTATAGAGAAAATCCTCAGGGAGTGAAACTGTAATTTTTTGATGGCAACCACACTGTGCCATGCTTCAATCTACTCTGTGACCTGCTGATTGCTGTTCGTTAGAGGTTTCATGTGAGTGAATTACAGCTTTATGAGATTTGGATCTGAGCTCACACACATGTTCATAACCATAACAAAACCTGCAATATTTACAAATTGGTCACTCTAGCCCCAATTTCGCAGGGTATTTAATCATGTGCCTAAATTAAGCCTGGGAGAATGACTTCAGGCAGGGCCTCTACCTATGATACTTTGACTTTGCTGACTTCCGTTGTTCTATTGAACATTATTGTTATTTTTAACAAAATACACATCTTAAAATCTTTTTACTCCTCCCTTCCCCCCAATGTATAACATTTCTTTTACAAATGGTTTAACCTTTTGTTGAGGTATTGTATTTGTCATTCCTTATGAAGGCAGATAGTGATGGCTAAGTGGTCTAATCCTCAAGTTTGGAAATACCTAGAATCACAAGTTCACATATGTGCAGAGCTGAGTCTTTCAAAATAGATAAATCGAGTACCATTGTATTTACTTTCAGATGTATGTTATTAAGATATCATAATAAACAAGATATGATTGTTCTACACAGACATTAAAGATCCCCTAGTACAGGGGTGGCCAACCTGAGCCTGAGAAGGAGCCAGAATTTACTAGTGTACATTGCCAAAGAGCCCCAGTAATATGTCAGCAGCCCCCCATCAGCTGCTCCCCGCACCACTACCAGCGCCTCCCACCCATCGACAACCCCGCTGATCAGCACTTCCCCCTCCCTCCCCATACCTCCTGATCACCTCCCGTGCAGGAGGCTTGGGGGAAGGGGAGGGGTAGGAGCGAGGGCATGGGAAGGGGTGGAGTGGGGGCAGAGCCTGTGACAGAGTCAGGGGTTGAGCAGTGAGCACCCCCCGGCACATTGGAAAGTTGGCACCTGTAGCTCCAGCCCCGGAGTTGGTGCATATACAAGGAGCCGCATATTAATTTCTGAAGAGCACCCCTGCCCTAGTACTTTTCCTAAGGGCAAGGTAAGTTACAGCAGTCCCCAGTCAATTAATGCATGCTATATGCTGGCTGGCTGACTGCCATCTTCACCCTGGAAAGAGCTGCTTATCCGAGAGTGTGTGGGGGGGTATGTGTAATTTGGGAAGTTCTTTAGGATCCTTCTCAATGAAAGGCAGTGTATACATGTAAAATATTTATTTTACTCATTTACAGAGGACTTATTTCTATGTTATGCATATTTGTTATTACAGTAAATTACGATGTGGAACACTGATGTTGTGTAGCATAGAGGCATAATGGCTCACTGTATAACCGAGAAACTGATGTCAGAATATATTGGCTGAAAGATTTAAAAGTTAGAAGGAGAAAAACATCAATCAAAACCTAACTTGCATAAAAATTGCACACCACAGGGTCTAGCTCAACTAGCTGAGCTAGCTTGGAGCCCGATTTAAGCCTGCATATGGGGGTGGGGTCTCAGGAATTGAAGTGAGCTAAGCAGTTAAATTCCAATTTGGATTCTTCAATAGTTAAATTACACACTGCTTCTCTGTCTGCATTGCAATGCTGTCTGCCATCACAAATAGAGTAAAATGCTTTAAGATTGCTTCTCAAACTTTGGAAGATGGGCTGATTAGCCATAAAGATCTGAACATGTGAAGAGGGGCAGCACAACAGAGAGTTGCTCCACAGGAATTATAAATGAGGCCTCCCAGGTCTGCAATAACTGCTGAAACCTTTATGACCAACTTGAAACATAATGTTTGCCGGGTGTTACTGGTGAGAAACATTATACAGCTACGAAATAGATAACATGTTCCTTAGCATCATTACAAATGGTGAACAGCATACCGTGAAGTCATTCAGAAGTTTCCAGAGATCACTTCAAAGCATAAAATCGATCCCAGGCTCATTTTCTTGGATGTTACTGTTCTGTAGAGCAGCAACAAAATACTTGCACCTACTTGAAAAGGATATTGTATCAGGTAGACTGATACTGTAGATATTGTTCAGCTTTATGTGTTCAACTAGGTTTGTATATTGCTGACAAGTCTAATAATCAATGTTGGTTGCACTCAAACTTTGAAAAAGAAAATCTCTAAAACTGGCTTCTATCACATTGAACAAATTGTGGCTTTTGTGCAGAGAGAATAAAACAGACTATTAGAAAAATAAATCTTAGATAAACATTTCAAGCCATATAAAGCCAAACATAACAGAATGAGTTCTGACATAAAGAGAATAGCCTCATTGCTTTACACACCAGGCATTTCAGAACATAAAGAATATGTTTTAACTTAGCACAATTTATAGCTCATGACAACTCTGTCACACTGTTTAACTGCTTCACTGCTAAACTGTGCTTCAATTAGGACATACCCGTTACACAGGGCAGCAGCAGAGAAATGTTTGCCTCAGAAATCTGGTACTGTAGGCAGCACAGAAGTAGTTAATAAATAATGACTCTCTGTATGAAGCTTATACTCATCTAAGAGTTAAGAAAACACCATGGATAGCTGTGACATACTCAATATTGGAGAAACGACATCAAAGATTAAAACATATTAAACTATGAATAATGCTGCTATGAAATGCATGATATCATTCCAACAACAACAAACAACTGCTTTTAAATAACACTGTATACTGCATTGTAGAGATGTGTGAAAATTAAATTCAATGAAATAGGAGAAAAACATTTTTCATTGAGTATCAGAGGGGTAGCCGTATTAGTCTGGATCTGTAAAAGCGGCAAAGAGTCCTGTGGCGCCTTATAGACTAAGAGACGTATTGGAGCATAAGCTTTCGTGGGTGAATACCCACTTCTTCAGATGCATGCATCTGAAGAAATGGGTATTCACCCACGAAAGCTTATGACCCACGAAAGCTTATGCTCCAATACATCTGTTAGTCTATAAGGTGCCAAAAGACTCTGCCATTTTTCATTGAAACATTGTTCATTGTCACCTTATGTTTTTTAATGGAAGACTTTTTTCACCAGCAAAAGATATTATTGCAGTGAAAAATAGGGGAAATAAGCAACTTCTGTTAGTGAAGAACTAACTGAAATTTATGATTTTGGCCAGAGAGTTGAATTTGACCATTTTTATAATGTAAAACTTAATTTGCAGGTGGGGGATCCAACATATAATCAGAATTATAATTCATGGTGAATCAAATTTATCAATATGCTATGCACAGCTGTATTGCAGTCAAGATCGTTGAGAAAAGAAAATATAAGGGAATATTAAAAAGCAGCAACCCAGCAGGACTGATCACTAGATGCATGATGCCTCTTGAACCACAGAATACAGTACTATCAATTTCCCCCCAAAACACCTGAGCTACCTACATTAACATTTTTCTTAAAATGTCCTATTATTTCACAACCCCTGGTGGCAGCAATGGTAAGGGTGCTACTGTAGAGTAGCCATCACAGATCATCTAATCTTGCAGAGCAGAGCAGGTCTAGATGACATAGTGTTTAAAACCTCAGCTGCTCCTACTGTTGCTACCACTTATGGAGCTGCACTGGTGGTAGTGCAATGGTAAAACATTTTACAAAAAAGTGCTAGTGTAGATGTGGCCCATGTGAATTTAACATAATTCCCTCTAACTTTTAACATGCTTCACTCATTAAGCAGATCTTGAACTTAAATTGCTGCCCACTTGCTACTGCAAAGTCATTCCTCCCTTAATGATGATAGTAACAATGGCAAGAGCTGAGAAGCGAAACATCCAATAAAGATTATTTGCATTTCTTTTTTAAGCCTCTTTCCTTCCTTTAAGTGTGCTTGGCTCTCCTTGAAAGGTGCAGGGCTGGCAGCCCTGGAGACTGAAATCTTCCACTGTATGCTGCACTGTAGATTTAAACTCTCGTTGAAGGTTGGGGATGGTGACTTTTGCTTCTCTCTACCTCCATGCACTTTACACCTCTATATAAATTCAGTACTTAGTTTTGTGTGGCTCAATTCAAAGATACCCAAAGAATGGAATGTTGTATCTAGATTTTAAAAACTACACCTATACTTGGAACTGGAGGCATGGGCATTGACTCTGGGGGTGCTCTAAGGTTCAAGAACCCACGGGAAAAAAAATAGAGGGTGCGCAGCCCCACCTGCCACAGCTGTTCAGTGGGGCTGCTGATTAGCTGTTCGGCGGCTGGCTGGAGGCACTCGCGGGAGGGCAGAGAGCGGCGGGGGTGGAGTGGGGCCGGAAGAAGCAGAGTGAGGATGGGGCCTCGGGGCAGGGGGCGGAGCAGGCCCAAGAGGTGGATTGAGGGCAGGGCCTCGGAGAGGGGCAGGGCTGAGGCCTTGGGCGGGGGAAGGCAGAGTGGGGGCAGGGCCTCAGGGTGGAGCGGGGATTGAGCACCCACCGGGAAAAATAAAAGTCAAAGTCATTGCCTGTGACTGGAGGTGTAATTTCCAGCTTGGTAGACATACCTGCACTAGATAGAGTTAGTGCACTAAAAATAGTAGCATAGCCCTGAGTATGGTCCTGTCCAAGATGCTAGGTATGTACTTGGACAACTAGCCCTTCCCGCCGCTTGCATGGGGACAGAAAAATTTTGCCACCTGAAGGGAGACTCTGTGAAGCCAGACAGGAAGTATTGCCCAGCAAGGCCTGAGTGGTGGCCTTCTGACAGCCTAATGACTGGTGTATAAATGAGGAAGCCATGAGGGAGCATTCTGAGCAGACTGCCTGCTTGCTTTCCCTCCAGAACGTGCCTTGCTGTGAACCCCAGACTCTGGCTCCTAACCCCAGCTCAGCCGTGACTCTGCTACTTGCCTCCTGTCTGCAACTCCACACCTGGCTCGACCCTAACTCTGCTACTCAACTCCTGCTTGCAACTTCATAAGTGACCCTTGCACACAGGCTATCCAGAGTCTGGCCCTGACACCAGCTTGCAGAGCTAAACAATTGACTATCTGTGTATTATAGAGTTGAACACCTATTTTGCTGGGTGCTTTACAAATACACAAAAGAGACAATCTGTGCACCAATTAAAATCTAAAACCAGTTTGATTTACAGTACTATGTCAAATCCTAAATTCCCATGATCAGCACAGTCTAAAGTAACATATGCAACTTCTAGAATTGAAGAATAATAGCTTGGTGTCCAGATCCAATGCAGTCCATATTCTCATCTTTAAGACTGACAACAATGCAGTCAAATGAAATAGGGTCTGATTTGTCATTTTTTAAAATCCATGGGAGTTTGATTATGACTTTAATGGTTGTCTGTTCAGGCTATTAATGCCAAAACTGTAAATTGAAAAGTAGTTTTTTTGTCAATAGCAAATAATTTACATTAGAGCAAAATCTCTATGCAATGGAAAGTGACTAAGAAAGTATTTAGTTCTACAGTTTATTAACTGCCATCTTTGTAAGGCAGAAATGGCAAGAAGTAATGAAGAAAAGATTTTTCAGAACCTGAAATTTAAAACAGAGTGTGAGGAAACAAGGAACAGTCCCAGGAACTCTACACTCTATCCAAAGGATAACTAAATATGAGATTTAGTTTCCAAATCTTAAACACACATTTCCAACCATTATTTATCTACTTCTGAATGTTAACTAATAATTCTAATGATGATTAACCATTTTCTATATAGAGTACTGTGTGATGGCTTTAAAATAATAGTTGGAGCTATTTGTTAAATACAGAATGCAAAAAAGTGACCTATTCTTTATAATTTGAAAATTTAAAATATAGCTAGGCATAACAACCAGTTAAACTTTAAGTCCTAGCTCTTTATATCAGGAGAATCCAACAAACCATAAAATACGAGACAGATGTAAACACGCCTTTTAAACATGCATGCCTAAATGTTTTTGCTTTTACCCAAATATCTATTGGTTCCCTATCTTGATAAAAATATGGGTTCATCTCTAAATTGCTGATATTTTGGAGCCACAGATGAAATTAGCACTTCTAAGCAAGGAAAAAACCCCTTGTGATCTCCAAAATGAGTTACAGGTAATTGCCAGTTATATCTGTGCATTATTTGATTGAGTCGCATCATCGACACACTGTATCTGACAATCCTACAGGGATCAGGCTGTAAATTACAAGTTTTAACTGTATGTTTAAAAGTTGTAATACCTTCTATTTTTCAGCAATCACAAATGGTGCATGTCAATGAGTTACAGCATTAAAAGCCAGGATTGATGGCAGGCTGGTTGAACAGTTAGTGGCATTAAAAACAGCCTGACATCTCTCCTACCTCTCATTTATTTTATCTCAAAAGGAAGTAATAACTATCCTTACAAATACAGATGGATCCTCCAACATCAGACAATGAATCCCATTCTCTGTAAAGGGCAGCATCACAGATCAAAACAAAAGGAGCCAACAAAGCACCATTATTACAGGGGAGAGAGTTGCAGCTCCATAGTTGAGATTGTGCTGAAATTTGCACTTAAAGCAGGACTGAAATTCCTGTGCTTCACACTTCAGTTACTGCATTTTGACTCCAAATTAACCACAATAATCCTTCACAGGACAATCGAATTTGCTAGGTGACATTTTTAGTTTAATATTCACTAACTTTTGCAGGGGAAACATTTAAAAATGCTCCTTTTTAGAAATTATACAGTTTTCCACACATTTGTTTGGGGCCTTCTAGCTAAACAGCTGCAGTCTTCACAAACTACCAACTTCATCCACACATGCATTCATGTAACATCTCAGACATGGCCATGGGCCACTTTTGACATTTATCAAACTCCATCTTAACAGCTACTTCTGGTAAGGCTGCCAGCCTTAGTCTTTGACTCATATATTTTAAGGTCAGAGGGGACCATCATGATCATTTACTCTGTCCTCCTGTATATTGCAGGCCACAGAACCTCACCCACCCACAGTGGCGTAGCCAGGTTTAGAGCACAGGGGGAGCGGCGCTATAAAAAGGCGCCTCCCGGCTCCCCCTGTACTCACCCCGGCGGTGCTTTAAAGGGCCCGGGGCTCCAGCCGTTGCGGAGCCCCCGGACCTTTTAAATCCCTGCCCGAGCCCGGCTCTGGCAGTGGGGTTGGGGGGGGGGCACTTTAAAAGGCCCACATCTCCCCGCAGCGACAGGAGCCGTGGGCCTTTTAAAGCGCCCCCCCCAGCCTGGGTCCGGCAGCAGGGCTGGGGGGGTGCTTTAAAGGGCCCGTGGCTCCCGCAGCGGCAGGAGCCGCGGGCCTTTTAAAGCGCCTCCCGCAGCGGGGCTCGGGGGGGCGCCTTAGCGCCGCTTCTCTTCACAGAGGGAGCGGCCGGTCCCCCTGCTCCCCCCCTGGCTACGCTACTGCCCACCCATTCCTGTAATCAACCCCTAACCTCTGGCTGAGTTACTGAGTCTTTAAATCATGATTTAAAGGATTCAAGTTACAGAGAATCCATCACTTACAGTAGTTTAAACCTGCAAGTGACCCGTGCCGCAGAGGAAGGCGATAACCCCCCAGGGTCTCTGCCAATCTGGCCCAAGGGAAAATTCCTTCCTGACCCCAAATATGATGATCAGTTAGACCGTGAGGATGTGGGCAAGACCCTCCAGTCTGACACCAGGGAAAGAATTCTCTGCAGTATCTCAGAGCCCACCCATCTAGTGTCTGATCACCAGACATTGGAGATATTTGCTGCTAGCAGTCACAGTTGGGCCACATGCCATTGTAGGCAGTCCCATCAAGCCATCCCCTCCATAAACTTATCAAGCTCAGTCTTGAAGCCAGTTAGGTTTTTTGCACCCATTGCTGCCCTTGGAAGGCTGTTCCAGAACTGCACTCCTCTGTTGGTTAGAAACTTTTGTCTAATTTCAAACCTAAACTTGTTGATGGCCAGTTTACATCCATTTGTTCTTGTGTCCATATTGGCACTTAACTTAAATAACTCCCCTTCCTCCCTGGTGTTTATCCCTCACCAGCTCCAAACCTTACCAATACCATGGGGAGCCAGGGAGACTAACTAGGCATCAGGGGCCAAGGGATAAGCTCTGGGAAAGAGATACAGCTCTGTGGAGCTATGGAGGAGTTCATGGGGGATAAAGAAGGCAATCAAAGAGAACTTGGCTTGAGGAGGCAGGTGGGGTTGAGCAGAGTATTGAGGGCCAAAGTAAGAGGAATTTAGCAGGAGTGTGTGGGTGGCCTGGGGAAAAAAGCTTGTGTGCAGGGAGAAGAGTGGGGACTGGAGTTAGCTCCTCTGGCACTGCTGGCTTGATCCCCTGCCAAGGGAAGTGTTTAAAATGCTGATGCCTCAGCACAGACACACTGTGCCACTGGTCTCAGAAAGGAAAAGGAGCGAGTAGGTATGTGGGGGAGGTTTGGGGAAAAGAAAGCAAGACTGTGGGGCTGGGGGGAGAGGGGGGATGAAGAAAAAGTGGGTCTTGGGCCAAGAGGTAGAGACCCAGAAAGTGGAAGAGCTCCTTTGCATGTCCCACATTTCAACTTAAGTCCCTCTTTCCCCCCCATCCACAGCTTCATCCAAGCACCAAGCTCCTAACCTCATGCAGCCCCATCTCCAGCCACATAGACACAATTATAACTCTAACTTCCAACATGTCCAATTTTGAACAATAACAAGGTCACCAATGACAACGGGTCACCAATAACTTTTCTGAAACATTACAGAAAACATCATATCTTGCACCCAGCCATTTGCAATCTACAACCAGACCTCATATGCCCCCTGCGTAGAACTACATGCAAAGCAATTTATTCAGATCACACCCATCCCATCTTAATCACCAAAACATATAAACAAATAGCCAGTAAACCTGGCTGGAATTGAAGAGTGCCTGCCTGACCGTTGTTCAGGATGAGTGTGGAGTTATGGCTGAAAAGAAGTAGCTGAGCTTGAGAGGGGCAACTCATGAGGGGAGTTTAACTGGGGTGCTGAGAGACTTAACAGCTTATTGGTGTGATTACTACAGGTGCACTGGTGGGATGTGCAGCCTAGCAACCTTAACTCCAAGTTACCGATTTTGTGGTGAATATATATGTGAAATAAATCCTCGGAGTGGAATCCTCCTGATCCTATTTTCTTTTAAGTGTTGTTGCCATCTCTAGACTGACCTTTTTTGGTCTCACTTGCTTTCATTGTGCTACAAGACCCATTTAAAAAGCATGAATTCACCCCTGATCTGACCTCCCCCTTCACTGGGAAGCGTCCTTATTTTTCACACATTTGCTCCCAGAAGTATAACTACAAAAGCAATGCTCGCACGAATGACTGCATATCTCTCAGTGCCGGCCAGCTGATGTTCTGACATCACAACCCCCCAACAAACTGTCCTCGAGCAGTAGTGCTGCTGGGAATAATGTAAATGCAAGGTAGCTTTACCAGTGCAGAGCACACTGCTCAGTGTAGTCAATTGACTTGTGGAGCCATCACCAGCTCTCAAATTGCTGAATATTAATGCTCTAGAAGTATTTTGTAAATACTTGCAGTATATCTAGTATTTAAAGGAAATAAAACCAGCTGTTTGATTTAACTCCTATATGTGTATATATGTATGCGCGCGCGCACCACCGAAATACAAGGCAAGTCCTCCCTGTGCCCTAGCTGCTTTCAAAGTAACCCTAAAGCTGGCTTTGAGCAGTTCTCCGGCCACCCCCCCTTTTCCTAGGGTAATCCTCAGGTAGCATAGAGCTACCACAGTGGCTCCTTCGCCATCCCATTTCCCAGGCTAGAAAATGCAGGGAAAATTTACACAGGAAATGGGATGTGACGGGGGTGTATGAGTGCCCCAGCAAATCCCTGCCTGCTCAGAGGCTGTGGAAAGCTGGCATAATGCCGAACAGCCCTGGGTTGATCTGCTTTACACCTAGAACCAGTATAGAATGGTCCAGGGTTTGGGAGCTGCAAAGCTGGTTTTCCACTCCCCGTCCACAACGCCTTCTCACCTGCACCGAGTTCTGCTTTGATGCTACTTGGGATCTGGCCCATAGTAACTAAGATATACAATATGTACTTCCTTCCAGTAAAGAATCTGCTTTTTTTAAAAGCTATTATAATACCGAGAAGCAGTATTTTTAACGTACAACGAGAACCAATGGCTGGAAGTTGAAGCTAAACAAATGCATACTAAAAAGCCAAGCAGTGGAGTGTGCCTGTGGTGGATTCTCCTCCGTGGAAATTTTTAACTCATGCTTGCCTGTTTTTCTAAAAGATACACACACACGCTGTGTGTTCAGACACAGATATTGGACTTGAAGCGGGAGTTACTACAGGATAGTTCTACAGCCTGTGTTAGGCCAGAGGCCAGGCTAGATAATCACAGTGGTGCCTTCTGACATACAAATCTATGAATTTATTGAAATTGGAAGGCGATGTAAGAGTTGATGTTTTGGTATTCAATATAAACTATACCTGCTAAAGTGACACATTGGAGTTATATAAACGTTCTTGGTTTTAACTTTCCACACTTTATTCAACTGGGAAATGAGCGAATGGTGTGATTCCCCTGCTTCCGTACACATACAGCACTGGCTCTCATAGAGCTAGTGTGAGTATAAATAGCAGTATAGCCGCAGAGGCATGGACAGTGGCAGCAAAGGCATGGCTTAGCTGTGCTGAGTAAATACCCACTGGTTATAGGCAGGTTTGTATTTGGCAAGTCTAAGCTGTACCAATGCTGCTGCTACTCGTGGTACTACAGCGACACTGCTATTTATATTTGTTCTAGCAGGACAGCTTGACGGGGGAACTAAAGCCCCCCCAAACCCTCAGTTGTCTACTCCTGTGCTACGCAAAATGGGTAAGTGAAGACAGAGGGGACGGTTTCAGTGTGAATTTACTTCCATTAGTTAATGTAGATAGTTAATGTTATTTTAAATGTACTAAACAGAAATGGGCTAAACCCAAAACCTTTTGTTTTGCCTCCCTCTTCCACAAACTCTCAGAGTTTGCATAAAATAGGATGCAGATTTGAACAACCTTCAGACTACATTGTGCCATCAGATTTTATGCTGATTTGGCACAATATGGCACCTGGTTTGGGTTCTGCCAAACAGCTACGATGTTAATTTCCCGCCTTTGTTTATAAAATTCCTAAACAAGATGCTTTATCTGTGGTAAACAGCTAATAACCAATTTAGAAACCAGTTTATTCCTAAAATTATAATGCACTATTAAAACTTATACTTTAAAAAATAAATTTATTTCTGATTGGTTGAAAAACAAGTTTGTCCTCGATGCCAGTCTAAATGGAACTGCTTGATAATGCTATATAGTTCTGAACATCAATGTCTTTCAGGCAGAATGATTACACCTGCATCACTAATCATGTGGTATAGCAGAAATAAAACCATTAAATCACAACATTGGCACAGACTGTCTACTTCTTTGAAAATAAAATCGGTCTCTTAACATCTGTTTTTGATAAATGCTTTGGTTGGTTCCCCTTGGAATGTACCAAGCAGCAGGAGACCATTATCCTGTGACTGTGCCCTATTCCATTGATATCATCTCTTAAATAAAGTTCTGCTATTTACTTTTGTTTAATCGCGGTACAATAGGCCAAAGACGTGACTTCCAAGCAGCTTCATTTCAGTCTCTGCCTTGATGCTTTGAAGCTGTTTCAAGTTGTCTTTCAGTGCACTTCAAAACATCCTGGATAAAGTTATGGGGGTGGGGGGAATTGTATTGCTGGCAAAGCCAGACAATAATGGTTTGTTACAGAGTTGGAAAAAAAGTTTAAATAACGGCTATTTTTCTGCTAAGTTGGGGTTTTTTGATCTCCCCCCAAGTCTGCTAAGTAGACGAACTATGCAAGGCCCATAACTGTAAATGTTTTTCTTATGGGCCCAACTTGCCCCTTGCGAGTTTCCACACTATAGCTGCCATGTGAAAAGTGGCCACCATTTTACTTTGGCCATATGAGTTTTACTCAGAAGGAGCCAATGAATTTAGCTGAAGTCATTGTCTTCTCCCATCCCAGGGTTTACCTCTGATAAAAAAAGATCTAATCTGAAGATCTAATTGGTATCTTTAAACCCTTATCCACAGAACAGGCCCATTCTGTATCATTCCTTCAAGGAGCCACGTTCCATCCAAACTAACACTAAATAGCTCAGAAATACTTGCCTAGGGCGCAAAAATTCCTTGCACCGGCCCTGGATGGGCAGGATCCCCTAGGAGGCTAATATGAGGGAGAAAGGAGTCCAGGAGAGCTGGCTGTATTTTAAAGAAGCCTTATTGAGGGCGCAGGAACACACTATCCAGATGTGCAGAAAGAATAGCATATATGGCAGGCGACCAGCTTGGCTGAACAAAAAAAATCTTCTGTGAGCTTAAACACAAAAAGGAAGCTTACAAGACGTGGAAACTTGGACAGATGACTAGGGAGGAGTATAAAAATATTGCTCGAGCATGCAGGGGTGTAATCAGGAAGGCCGAAGCACAATTGGAGTTGCAGCTAGCAAGGGATGTGAAGGGTAACAAGAAGGGTTTCTACAGGTATGTTAGCAACAAGAAGAAGGTCAGGGAAGTGTGGGACCCTTATTGAATGGGGGAGGCAACCTAGTGACAGATGATGTGGAAAAAGCTGAAATACTCAATGCTTTTTTTGCCTCGGTCACAGACAAGGCCAGCTTCCAGACTGCTGCACTGGGCAGCACAGTATGGGGAGGAGGTGAGCAGCCCTCAGTGGTGAAAGAACAGGTTAAGGACTATTTAGAAAAGCTGGACATGCACAGGTCCATGGGGCCAAATGCAATGCATCCCAGGATGCTGAGGGAGTTGGCTGATGTGATTGCAGAGCCATTGGCCATTATCTTTGAAAACTCGTGATGATCGGGGGAGGTCCAGGATGACCGGAAAAAGGTAAATATAGTGGCCATCTTTAAAAAAATGAACAAAGAGAATTCAGGGAACTACAGACTGGTCGGCCTCAGCTCAGTCCAATCATGGAGCAGGTCCTTAAGGAATCCATTTTGAAGCACTTCGAGGAGAGGGAGGTGATCAGGAACAGTCAACATGGATTCAACAAGAGCAAGTCATGCCTGACCACCTGATTGCCTTCTATGATGAGATAAATGGCTCTGTGGATATGGGGAAAGCGATGGACAGGATATATCTTGACTTTAGCAAAGCTTTTGATACAGTCTCCCACTGTATTCTTATCAGCAAGTTAAAAAAGTATGGATTGGATGAATGGACTATATGGTGGATAGAAAGCTGGCTAGATCATCGGGCTCAACAGGTAATGATCAATGGCTCGATGTCTAGTTGGCAGCCGGTATCAAGCGGAGTGCCCCAGGAGTTGGTCCTGGGGCTGGTTTTGTTCAACATCTTCATTAATGATCTGGATGATGGGATAGATTGCACCCTCAGCAAGTTTGCGGATGACACTAAGCTGGGGGGAGGGAGGGAGTAAATACATTAGAGAGTAGGGATAGGGTCCAGAGTGACCTAGACAAATTAGAGGATTGGACCAAAAGAAATCTGATGAGGTTCAACAAGGACAAGTGCAGAGGCCTGCACTTAGGAAGGAAGAATCCCATGTACTGCTACAGGCTGGAGACCAACTGGCTAAGCGGTAGTTCTGCAGAAAAGGACCTGGTGATTACAGCGGATGAGAAGCTGGATATGAGTCAACAATGTGCCCTTGTTGCCAAGAAGGCTAACAGCATATTGGGCTGCATTAGTAGGAGCATTGCCAGCGGATCGAGGGAAGTGATTATTCCCCTCTGTTTGGCACTGGTGAGGCCACATCTGGAGTATTGTGCTTAGTTTTGGGACTCCCCCTCCAGAAAGGATGTAGACAAATTGGGGAGAGTTAAGTGGAGGGCAAGGAAAATGATCAGGGGGATGGGGCACATGACTTAGGAGGAGAGGCTGAGGGAACTGGGCTTATTTAGTCTTCAGAAGAGAAGAGTGCGGGGGGGGGGGGGGGAAATTTGATAGCAGCCTTCAACTACCTGAAGAGGGGTTCCAAGGAGGATGGAGCTTGGCTGTTCTCAGTGGTAGAGGATGACAAAACAAGGAGTAATGGTCTCAAGTTGCAGTGGGGGAGGTCTAGGTTGGATATTAGGAAAACCTAGTTCTCTAGGAGGGTGGTGAAGCACTGGAATGGGTTACCGAGGGAAGTGGTGGAATCTCCATTCTTAGAGGTTTTTAAGGCCCGGCTTGACAAAGCCCTGGCTGGGATGATTTAGTTGGGATTGGTCCTGCTTTGAGCCGGGGGTTAGACTAGATGACCTCCTGAGGTCTCTTCCAACCCTAATCTTCTATGATTCTGTGATTACTCACACATATGCAAACTACAGCTATGTGATAATTTTTATACATCATGTAAGAAAAGTATATACGAATTCAAAGTCAGTATATACTGAAAATGTATAAAGAGCTTGGGGTTCAGGTAGTGTACAAATTTGAAATAATTATAGTTATCAGAAACTCTATTTTATTTAATTAATCAGCAACAACTCCCAGATTTCAAACTAGAGTGGACAAGTATAATACAGGAATAATCCTGCGCTGGTAGAGAAATTGGCAAGGGGACCTGATAATAGTAGGCTTTTCCCATCTATACTGGATTTTACTGAAATCAGTAAACTTCTATACCAAGTTTTAGCCGGCAATTAATTTTTTACCGTTGAGTTCTAAAACCATCTGCAATGGGGTTTAAAAAGGAAACAGATAGCAACCGTAGACACAAATAGACACCAGTGGCAGGACTGGCTACCTTACTGAGGTTTTAACTTCTAAGGTGCACTGCACAAGTTATGCAAGAAAAACTAAAAACGACTTACTGGAAAGGAAGTGCTGAGATGTAGGGCCAAAATCCCTGTGGGCTTCATGCAACTGTCTGATGCGCTCATCAATGGCCACCTGAGAAAAATAAGAAAAAAATTACTCTCCTCTCAAACATTCAACAAGTAGCAATTAAATTTAGGTGTCTATTTCATTAAAGAACGAGTTTTGTTTTGTATAAGACAAAAGAACACTCATGCAACAATTTATAAACCAAGGGTTTGACTGCAGTTTACCGGGTTGAATCCAAAGACCAGGGAGGTCAACAATGTTTTTCTACTAATTTAAATGGCATTGGATCAGGCCCGCAATAAACAGCCTGATAAACCCATTTCTGTTAAATCATCTGAATGGCCTCCAGCCAAAATAATAATAAAAAAGATTCTGTTTTCTCTCTTGCAAACATTAAAATGGGAAACAAATCCCTCTGTTATTACCTGAATTTTGAACGACTATGAATGAACTTTTTGAGACCAACAGTCATAAAATAATAACAAGTATAAAATAAATTAATCTTATTTAGTATGGAGATGCCAACTGCACATGTTTAGTGCCACAATGCTGATAATCAGCTAGCGTTTGGGTACAAGCATATTCTTTGTTCTCTAATTCAGTTGACTCCCATCCCCTTGACCCTTTCTTCCCAGTATAGTACTGTCTTTTGAAAAAAATGATTTTTTAGTGTCTTGTTGGGCTGATGTATTGTATGAAGACACAACTACTGTACAATTATGGTTTAATTTTTTAAACCCCCAAATCTGTGTGTCTCGGTATAAAACAGAGTGTCTAGGACAAGCAGGCAGTAAGATAATCTTGTTCAGAAAATTCCAAACAACATGAGTGATATTCACTAACAACTGTATGTACTATATTTCCAAAGGACAATGTCAGGTAGCCTAGGTCTAAATTTAGCATTTAGAAACTCAAAATGCCTACAGCTAATAATAGTAAATTCTCAGAAATGTTTTAAACAAAATAACTAATAGGAAGCAGATTAACTGAATGTACACATTTCCCTGCAAAGTCTGCAAACCAAACAATGGAGCACTATATTAGTACAGGAAAAACAGAAAGGGGAACAGATTAAGTTTGGTTTTGTTGTCCAAATTGAGAGAGATGTATAAATAGGTAACAAACATCACATATGATGAAAAAGGATATTCATGTTTTCGGTTTTAATATTTGTAGGTGTTGGCAGTAGCATGTTCCCCCTTTTGACATGAGTGGCTAGCCAATGTTTGGGGTCTTGTGATTTGTTACCATTAGGAGAAGCAATTCATGGAGAAGCCAGGTATACAATAGACATCAACATTTTTTATGCGATGACAATGACAAATCTGAGCATGTGATTTTGGGTAAAGATTTTGGAGCCTTGAGATATTTGTGCCCACTGCCAGTTCAGAGGCCATAAAATTCTACATATTATATAAAACTGGAAAAAGTCATGTATTTCTACGAACTGTGTGAGTTTTGGTTAAACTGAAATTGTAGTCTAATATGTAAACCCAGCAAAATGACACACACTACACTCCATGGTGAATTTGTAAACTGAACAACTATATGTAGCCTTGGATGCTAGCCTGGAAATAGCTATCTCTAGAGAGGTGTATTTTGTCAATGTAAAGATGAATAAAACATAGGGAAGCCTTGATTACTCTCCAAGACTAAACAATTGAGCAATTAAAAGTTATCCCATCAGTTATCCTTGCCAACCCATATAGTACTGTTTATCAAGGTATCAGTGTACAGTATGTATACTCATATACCAAATGGTACATACATTTTGGTGATAGAGTAGGGTGACCAGATGTCCCATTTTTAAAGGGACAGTCCTGTGTTTTGGGACTTTTTCCTATATAGGCACCTATTATCCCCCACCCCTGTCCCATTTTTTCACAGTTGCTATCTGGTCACCCTATGATGGAGTAATGAAGGTGCACTGTTATTTTCCATGACTTTTACAAACTCTAAAACAATCATAAAATGATAGAGTTAATGCTCACAGTAAAAGCTATGTGTGAGCAAACAACAGCTACTTAAAATGATAATCAACATACTTGCTGTGCCTGTTCAAATTTAAGCGAATGGGGGATTTGCCACTGACTTCCATGGAAGGAAGTTTGGATCCATCAAGAGGCTTCCCATCCGGTAAGTAATATTATTAAACAATTTCCCATTGGCACACAGAAATATTTTCTTTTGCATGTTAGCTAAATGTACTTGCTCAGGACTGAATCGTGCCACAGAAATGTGTATTTGCCTGTGATGAAAATAGCAACATTTTCTCTCTGAAAAAATGTATTAATTTCACTCAAAAACATCAGTTTTTGAATGCAAGAATACATAAAGTAATGTCATACAGTTGAACAGGTAACAGCCTTATTGCTAAGCAGACAAAGAGAAATTAATCTATTCTTGCTTCAGACAGCCAACTCCTAGGAGTACCAGTTTAATCAAACAACCAAACGAAAATTCATGGGTTTTGAGAACATAGTTTGGGTGTGTGATGAGCAGTAACTTTCTTTGCTCTTGCTCCTTATGCAAAAGGTTGATGATCAGCAAGATGGATAAAAGTCAGATTCAGATGCCCCTCCTTATATTGAGTAGTACCTTTCTCCACAAGTAATGCCACCAGAAATCAAGAGACTGCTTGTAGTGTCAACTGCTATCAGTGTAAGTATGGGTTATCAGAATTTGGTCTAAAGAAAAGGGTCCCACCTTTACTGCCTGATTTTAAAACAAGCACCAAAATCTTTCATAGGCAGAAGTATAGTAGTATACATTCCTTTCTCTTCAATGTGACTGATTCTTTGCAAAAGATGTACATTTCATCATGTACTTTGTCCACAATTTTGTGCTACAGTTGTTTTCTTTCAATCATAAAATAGAAAATTAAAGAGCAACAGCAGTGCAGCAGACATTAAAACACTGTGATTTTAATTAAAAACACTGTAACCACGTAAAACCATAGAGAGATGAAATATGACAGCTTCTGTTCAATCCAAAAATAAATTATAGTGCTTAAAAGCATTCATTCCTTCTTTTAAAACATAAGTGAATCTGAAGAGATTTATTAAAAGAAGTTATTCCTCTCTCTCCCCATTACCCAATCCCAACACAGTGAATTGAATTTATGTCTGTTTATCAGATAAATAGATTACAGATAGTAACAAAAGCATAGCCATGTCACATGGATACTGGGAACAGTTTATCCAATGTTGGGACTGAAGCTTACAAACGCTTCTTATAGCAGTTCCAGAAATGAGGATTTGCAGGACTTGGGTCCGTTACTTAGGCCTGGTCTACACTAGCAAATTAGGTCAGTATAACAACATTGCTCAGGGGTGTGAAAAATTCACACCCCTGAGTGATGCAGTTAAACTGACCTAACCTCCTGCATCGACAGCACTGGGCCAATGGGAGAATTCTCCAGTTGACCTAGCTAGCACCTCTTGGGGAGGTAGAGTATCTACACTGATGGTAGAACCGTTCCTGTCTGCATAGGTATCGTTGTCATTGAAGCATTACAATGGTGCCGCTGCAGTGTTTTAAGCGTAAACAAGCCCTTACCTTTCCCCTCTTTCTTTGTTTTGTCTGTTTTTTAGTTGGACATATCTTTGATTTGGAGGCTTTCACCTCGAATGCAAAACCAGATGAGACCAAGTACCTCTTTTTAAGACCAACCCCTGCCCCACCCCTCCGCCGCCCCACAAAACCACCACCAAAACCCCAAACCCACAAACAAACAAACATACTTCAGATGATGTTGTTTGCAGAGTTGTTGTACCCACGTTGGTCTCAGGATAATAGAGAGACAAGGTGGATGAGGTAATATCTTTTATTGGATCAACTTCTGTTAGTAAAAGAGTCCAACTTTCAAGTTCCACAGACCTGAAGAAGTGTTCTGTGTAAGCTCAAAAGCTGATCTCTTTCACCAACAGAAGTTGGTCCAATAAAAAAATATTACTTCACCCACCTTGTCTCTTTAAAGTGATGTTGGCCATCATTTAGTTCTAACTCCCTGGTATGCAAAAAATTCCTTTAGTGCAGTGCTTGTAAAGATGTAACTGTGTAACCCCATTTAGCTTTTCTGGTCTTCAGGCTTTGGGAGCTTTGAAAAGTGTGTGAATGCGTGAACACACCCACAAAGGATCAATAAATGCCTACACTCCCACATAATGGGACTACAATAAAGGCTCCCCTTGTGCTACTACACTAGTGAATTCGCTGTAAATCACCCTCTCTATCCAAGCAATTCATCACCTCCTGATGTATTGCACAGATTTTTTTTTTAAAGATGCTTTCATATTTCATTTCAGGGGTTCTCCAACTTCATGGCACTGCAATCTCCTTCTGACAACAAAAATTACTACAGGTCCTCTGGAGTGCAGACTGAAGCCTGAACCCGCTGGAGCCCGGCTGCCCTGGGGGGGAGGGGGCGCAAAGCCAAAGCCCAAGGGCTCAGCTCTAGGTGGGGGGCCTGTAACCTGAGCCCTGCCCTGGGCCCCAGCAAGTCTAATGCCAGCCCTGGGGACCCCATTAAAATGGGATTGCAACCCACTTTGGTGTCCTGACCTACAGTTTGAGAACCGCTGCTTTATTTCATGTTCTAACCATATATATTCCCACCAGGTTTGATGGGGAGGTGCCTCAAGAGGTTTATTACAGAGTTGTGGGTTCAGTTAGAATCTTTTAACCTTTTCTACTTTAATGAATCTCTCATTCCATGAAGGAATTACTTTAATATTTTCCTAAAAAGTCTGGACGAGATCTCATATAAAGCGTTCAGCAGAATTGCTCTGTGAGATAATGAAATTAATGCTGGCTCAGAAGACACAGGGACCAGTTGCATGTGTGTTCATGAAAAAAAAAAGATAAAAATCATGAGACATCAATGCCAATATTATTTGAAAATTCAATGAAACTAGCAAGTTAGAAAAAAAGAACAATTTCAGACACATTATATCAACTGCACTCCTGGGGGCATGACCTACCCTACTGTTATTTCCAGGCAGATCTCTTTAGAAATCTCAAATTAATTGGCAAGACATAGAATAATAAGGGAATAAATAGGTAATTCTTTTTTCTGTCTTTTCTCAGCACACTTAGTTTCACCTCTCCAATTTCTAAAATGACATTTTATTCTTTCTGGGAAAAAGGACTTCCTTTACTGTCTCTGATGCTCATGCAAATGAACAGTAGCTTCTATTACCACTATTATTAAGTCAAATTATACCGCCATTAAAATGACTCTACAATTTCATGTGCTATTTTGAAAGGGAATAATTAATATTATAGTGGAAGAAACAGCATTCAGATCTCCCCCTTCCCGATTCATCAGGAATATCTTTGTCAAAATCCATAATGTCAACCAGATCCCAGATTAACAATGTAAAATGCAGAGGAAAAAAATCTCAATTTGTATTAAAGGAAAATAAAATATCTCCTCACCAGAGTTTCTTGAGCTGCTTCACTATAGATAAAACATAAACAAATATTAAAACACCTTACATGATAGCAAGAACATGGCTGCAGATGCTGGGGGATTTCACTATGCTGCACTGTTTCACATTATTTCATTTTCTATTTTAAGATCAATAACAAAAGAGATGGAGGGGGAGGTCAGGTAGGTCTCACCCATTCTACTGACTGAGCTAAAACATTTACATTGAAGCTTACCTTCTATACCTTATTATTCATTTAAAATATATCACCAGCAGAAAAATCTTCTGAGGTCAGAGTAATATCCCTCTTCTAAGCATGTGAGGGCACAGGCAGCACACAACTGTGCTTCCCAGTATTCAAACACAGACAAATTACGAAGGATACGTAGTGGCAATTTAAAATAGTTATTAATGTGAGAAAGTAGGATTGGGGTAATTAACTGAAAAACAAATGAGATGTAATAAACAAAGAGCTAAGACAATTCTTGAAAAAAGATGGCTGAACCTGGCTGAGATTCCGAGGAAAAATAGTAGAGAAGGAAGGAATAGAATAAAATAATCTCATTCAAGCAGCTGCTTTTGGTGCAGCAGCAAAGTAAGAAAGTCAGGGGGTTAAAAATTTGCTCCACCAATGATGGTTTTCATGAAGAGAGGAGGATAATTTTCTGTATTTAATAAGCATGCATACATACAATACTTAATAAAACAACACTTCTCTAATCCCCCACCATATTCACAGCATTTCCATAGCATCCTGACCTTGACTCCAATCACATCCAATTTGACTGCACATCAAAGAACAATGGCTACTACAAGACCCTCTTTAATGTTACCCAGTACTCCTCCTTCTATCTGCTGAAAAGCTTCTTTCTTTTCTCTGACTCAGAGCTGCCAAACCACTATGAGGCTGTTCTTTACAAATCAATAAACAGGAAGATCTGATCTACTGTACTTCCAATAGCTACTGAATTCAGTCACTCTGTGTTCTTTGCATATCAGAAGATAAGGATGGGTTTAAATAAGCACACTTTGTGCTACTTAAGGAAGGACAGAGAAAAGGGGGATTGATGCCTTTTGTTTCTGAACTGCTGATATGCAGAGTTAAATTCTGAAGAAGAGCTCTGTGTAGCTGAAAAGCTTGTATTTTTCACCAATAGAAATTGGTCCAACAAAAGATATTACCTCACTCACCTTGTCTGTCTTGACAGTTATGCATAAGGGCATGTCTACACTAGAAAGTTAAGTTGACATAACCTGCCTTATGTCATAGAATCATAGAATATCAGGGTTGGAAAGGACCTTAGGAGGTCATCTAGTCCAACCCCCTGCTCAAAGTAGGACCAATCCCCAATTTTTGCCCCAGATCCCTAAATGGCCCCCTCAAGGATTGAACTCATAACCCTGGGTTTAGCAGGCCAATGCTCAAACCACTGAGCTATCCCTCCCCTCCCCCCATCAACCTAACTCTGTAAGCATGCAAACTACAGGGTTCCTACCGCCACAGGCGTGGATTTTCAGCTTTCCCTGGGGGTGCTTCACACCTGATCTGCCCTGAGGTCCTGTCCCCCACTATTTCCCTTCCCCCACGTTTTCACCCTTGCCCTACCTTTTCTCTCCCCCAAGGCCCTGCCCCCGCTTCTCCCTCTCCCTCCCAGCGTCCCAGAATGATCAGCCGTGGGCGGGAGGTGCTGTTGGGAGGGGAAGGAGCTGATCAGTGGGTCCTGCTGAACAGCTGATTGGTGGGTGGCTGGTGGGTGCTGAGCACCCACTATTTTTTTTCTGTGGGTGCTCCAGCCCCGGAGCACCCACGGAGTTGGCACGTATGCCTACTGCTGCTGTAACTTGCCTGCTAAGCTGATTTAGTAAATCCACCTCGGCGAGAGGCGTAAGGCTTAGTTTCACATAGTTTGGGCAAGGCAGTGTATAGACAATGTGTTACTTCCATCCTGTGTTGGCTGTCAGGTTGGCTGACAGCCGGAGTCATGAAATTGACAAGAATGTCAATTTCACTGCTGGTATGATCCCTGGTTTGAAATTGAATGGGGGGGGGGGGCAAGGAGCAGTGTGTGAGCCCCAGCAGTGCTGACAGCTGGAGCCTCGCTGCCTGACGCTGAGAACCTGGGCTGTGGGCTCCCTGCGGAGCTCCCAGCAGGAGTCCAGCTACTACCCGGGCTCTCCGCTCCCTGCTCTGCAAGGAGCTCCTGACTGCTGCCAGAGCTTTCAGCTCCCTGCTCCACTTGTAGCACCCTACTGTGGGGAGCCGGGGCGGCAGCTGGCCTGCAAGCGGGCTCCAGCTGGGAGCTCTGCAGGGAGTGCGGAGCTGATTGAGCTCCCAGCTGGAGCTCAGCGCTGAGCTGAGAGCCTGGGCTCTCGACTCCCCCCCCCCCCCCCCCGCCACACACACTCTGCTCCTCTTAAGTTGGTGAAAATGCTTGTGGTGAGGACGCACACCACCGAGAGGAGGGTAGTGTGGACAAGAAAAAAAGCAGTAATTATTGGGGTGGTTGTAAATCAACATAAGATAGGTCACCTTTATTGTGAAGTTCTGGGCTTGACAAGCAGTCTATTGGTGGAAAGATCTGTACATTGACACATTTTGGGGATATAGTTAACTATTTCTGTCTGTGTGTGTGTGTGTATATATATTTTATGTTTATTTTTATATATATAAATAAACATATTCTTGATTGGGGTGGGGGAAATGAGGATAGTGAAGATAAATCGTTAATATTGCTCTAATGTGTTTTTTGATGATAGAAAGATTTAATTTAAATCCCCAAATTTCTGGGTTATGATAGCACCGTATACTTCGGCAGATGATAATCTCAGTGACTTTATGCAATTCCTTCTTTCTCTAAAAAAAGAAATCCTAAAATCCACTAGGAAACTGTCTTGTACCTTGACTACATTTATTAATCCTCAAATGAAACAAGGGAAATCAAATGTAATAAAAATTCAGGAAACATTATTAAGTCCTGGGCATAGAGCCTTAGAAAACAGTGAAACACCTCCTTGACTTAGTATGTCTACTGTAAAAATCAGCTATTGCTTCTTTGGCTTTTGTTTTATAATCCTAACATAGATCAGTGGACTTCAGGTATGGGTGTCTGTAAAGAAAGAGAGAAGCTCTTGTGATTTAAATAAGAGGAACATTCAAATTTAGAGAAAATATAAAAATCTGTAAATCTAGTGGCATCTTCTAAATCTGACATAATATAGTCATAATATACCCCACATTGGCATACCTGTAACCTGGTGATTTTGGGCCAGGACAGAGAATTTTGGGGGGAGGTCATAAAATTGTGGTGCAATGAACCCATGAAGGGGAATGGCCCTCAAGGAGGGGCCCTCAAGCCACAAAAACACAGAAACCTAGCAGGGGTCAGAGAGACGGAGGCTCAGGAGGAAGGGACCTCCCAACAGGAACGATGTCACCACAACCCCCTGAACAGGGGAAACAGAAAACCTCACTTTATCCTGTTTTCGACCTACTAATGGCAGACATAGATTTTATAAGTGAACAAAGAGATGACCTGACATTGTGTGGGGCATAAAAGCAACTCACCAACATAAATAGTAAGTGGTAGACCTGCAATTGGTGAAGTCGTGGCCTAGCTTTGAACTCAGGGACAAGAAAACTATGCCAGGTGGCAAAAGATCCCCAAACCAGGGTAGTACGAGTACCATTTCTAGTCCCAAAGAAATTCCACTAGAGAGTCTTACAGATGGCATATGCGGTGCTCTGTTGAGGACATTAGGGCAAGAGAAAACCCTTGAAAAGGTAATCCTCAGATTTTGCTGGCCGGGGGTGGTCAAGGGCAAGGACTACCATGCATTGTGCCCAAAGTGCCAATAGACAGGACCCCAAAGGACCCCAAAGGCTCTCCTAGTCCCCCCCTTCCTAGAATATTTGGAGTATTTGGCTGCTCCCCAAGTCTATTAGGACTGACACTTCTCCCCCCTTGATCCACACACAGACTAACATCTTGGTCAGGCCTTTTTTTGTAGTCTAAGTTTCCGCATCTCATGCCCGCTTGTAGCAACCATCCATGAAGGGGCTATTGTGGCAGAAATGACCCTGTTGCCAGCACAAAAGACAAGTTCCAGATGAGGGGGTGTCCCCCTACCCCTTCTGGGGGAGGTGGGGCACTTATGGGGAGTCTTTCCTTGAGACCAGTCTCCCCTTCTGCCCTTTCATCCCCTTGGAACCAGGCTTCCAGGGGGCCAGGCTTCGCATTCGATTGCCCCCCTCAGTGGGCCTGGAGGACTGCAGTGACTGCTCCTCTAGGGCAAGCATCTTTTGTCTTGGGTGTCCTGCCATTGGCCTTGGCTGTTAAATAATTTTCTATCAACCAGATTGCCTCAGCAACGTCTCGGCCAAAGTTGTAGCATCCACTTTCGCCCCCCAGCTGGGAGAACCTGCATAAACTGTTCCAGCACCACTTATTTGGTCACCTGCTCCCCTGTCTATTTGTCAGGCTGGAGCCACCACCAACAGTGTTCCTTAAGGCTCCGTGCCACTGCATGAGGTTGGGCCCCCATCTTTCCCAACAGAAGCGTTATCGGTGGCTTTCTGCCATGATACTTCACCTTGGCATAATCTTGGGATTCTGTGGTATCAAGGTTCTTGTATGCAGTTTGTATTTGTCCAGTAAGATATGGCACCAACAAGACAGCCCAGTACTCATATGGCCAATGAGCTGTTGTGGTGGCCCTCTTGAAAGTGACCAGGAAAGCTTTGCGGTCATCTCCACGCTCCATTTTCGTGAGTTTCACTGGGAGTTACGTAACATTGATAGGGCTCGGGATCCCAGCCATCATGTTTGAATTTGCTTCTTGGTGTTGTAAAATGGCTGCCACCTGTTTAACCAGGCATTGTTGCTGTTCCTGCTGTTGTGTCGCCACCTCCCAAATGAGCTGCTGTTGCCGCACTGCTTGCTTTTGTTGTTGGGCAGCTATTTGCTGGAATATCTGGTTCTGCTGCTGCTGCTGTTGGGCCACCTGTTGCTGCTGGCTGTCCATCAGCCACTTCAACAATTTCCCATGATTGTTGTTGTTCCTCCTCGGTGACTGCCCACATTCTCCACCAAAGTGTGATGGTTGGCACTCGATGGAAGAGTATTCTAGTGTTTAAGGGGGTCAGTTCCTCTTAAATGCAGAGGGAGGTTGGTATGGGAGCCGGGGCCCTCCCACTTCCATTGTGCTCTTGCCATGGCCCTGTGAAGATTACCAAAGACCAGGCACTCAGGATGCCCTCCTTGGGCCACTTCCTACCCTCACTTTAGAGTCCAAGCTTTGCAGTCTGCAGCAGAGTTACTGAAGAAAAGGTATTTTCTTTAGTCTTTCTCAGCTTAGCAGATAGGCTCCTCTTTTCGCAGAGGAGCTGCTACAGCATCCTTTCTCAGGAGCTCCCAGAGGATAGCCTTCTTCCTGGCCATGTCATCCCTTATGAGCTGTCTGTCTTCTTTTCAAGCTCCACCTTCAACTGGAGAATGTTCTACAGGTGTGGCTGGGTGGGATCATCTGGGCCGAGAGTTGTTCTTTAAGCCCTTCAGTCCTAGTGTGGACTTTATACACCCTGTCACTGGGAATAAGTGTTTTACAAGTCGAGAATTATGAACCAATCTAGGGGATTCTATGGATGAGATTATGGAAGTGAAAATACTCAACTGGAACCTGAGGTGACAAATGAACTTGTTGAGTCACCTGAGATCAGAATAGGACATCAACCCCCTTTTCTCTTTGGAATTAGGAGTTACAGAGAAGAAAACTCTCTGCCCCAGAATTTGGGGCCACAATCTCTATCTAATCCAGATGCAGCAGAGAGTTCACCTTTTTTTGTAGCAGGTTCTTGTAAGAGTGGTCCCTGAAATGGGATAGGATTGAAGGGGTTGGATGGAAGCAGAGACTGAAATTGGTTGAGATAGCTCTTTTGAAATGAATTCCAGGATGCAAGAATGGTGGGTACCAAATGAAGGAGACAAGGCAAAAAGATCATTGAAAATTGTCCAGAACTCTCCAATGCAGCATCAAATTTGCTGCCTCTGGCTACGCAGAGTGTACAATGTTATGGGGAAAAAGTAGAACCCTTCCTTTTTTGGTAGCAAGATCTCTTCTTGGAAGCTTCGGCAGAGCTCACATGATAAAAAATAAGAAGAGGATGGATACTGAGGCTGATAGAGGCTTAAGTTGCTTTATTGTGTTGGAGTATATAGACCTAGAGACTGAAGAGCTGCCCTTGAATCGTGCAGTGAGTGCAATGCCTCATCAGTCTTAAAGCTAAACAGATCATGTCCTTCAAAAGGTAAATCCTCTGTCCTCCATTGGACCTTTTGGAGAGAAAAATCAATCAAGATGTTCTCTTCATGGTGACACTAGTTGCAATTGATCTTGTGGCCATATCGATGCCATCAAGCGCTGCTTGTAGAACTGTACTAGAGAGTTATTGCCCTTTGAAGAATGGAGCTATAAGTTCTTCCCTAGACTTTTATAGGAACTTTATCCAAAAATTGGGAAACTCGGCTCTACTAAAAGGTAGTTGTAGCTAGTTTGCTAATAAACGGGGAGGGATAGCTCAGTGGTTTGAGCATTGGCCTGCTAAACCCAGGGTTGTGAGTTCAATCCTTGAGGGGGCCATTTAGGGATCTGGGGCAAAAAATGGGGATTGGTCCCGCTTTGAGCAGCGGGTTGGACTAGATGACCTCCTACGGTCCCTTCCAACCCTGATATTGCCTGAAAGCTGGTGATTTTGACTAGCAAAAAGGTACATTTTCAGTATTCTTGTCTTTTGGGGTGAATTTCTGTGGTCCATGCTGCCTAGATTTTTCATTTGCAGCCACTACTAGTGATGAACCTGGAGAGGGAAACTATAAAAATACCAAAGTCTTTCAGAGGTACTTGGAATCTGCAGTCTGCTAGCAGAGATGGAGGCTGGGGACTGCCAAAGATCCCTAGCAGAGTCCAGGATACCTTCACTAATGCTAAAAAACCTGAGTGTCTGGATGTAAAATGATTAACAGCTTCTGTAAATTTCTTGAACAACTTCTAAGGTGTTGGCCATCCACTTGTGCCTAACCTGAGATCCTGTAGTCTGATTTGCAGAAGTGCTAGATATTCACAGCTTGTCAGGCTTCTAAAGAGCTATAAATACTGGATATTGGGCATGAGCCTTCCATCTCTAATCTGCTGACATTTGAACAGGGAAAGTTTAAACCATGAGATTGACAGCTTCCAAATAGTTGTTTGGAATACCCTGGAAAATGCCTGGAAAGAGAGAACACACATGCCAACAACTGACAACAGCTGCCACTTGAAATCCACAAATTATTTTCTGTAACGGTAGATATTCCTGACATTATTTTAATTTGTATTATTCATGAGGACTTGTCTGACTCCAGAATGATTTGAGTTATATCCCTCCCTTTCTTTTTCCTACTGTGGCTCTAATGGATTTTATATAGTTAGTTTTCTGTGGGTGGCTGATTATGGAATGGATGCTGTTATTCTTTTAATTGTATTTAAGGATCAACATAGCCTATTTTTGGGTAGCTGGGTGCCATATGTTATAGGCACTATTTCAAAACAAGTTATTTTGGGCCATTTGTGTGTTATGTTCAAAAGTGTATTTCTTAAGTGGTGCACACTGTTTTGAAGATATGCCATTCATCTTTGTAGAGAAATAGGGGGAAAATATACTGTTCACATCTACGGGAAAACAAAACAAAAACAGATGTCCAGGCACAAAAGCAGACTTTTTACTTTCTAGGCAGCTTTTCTTGTGCCTAATGTCCGAACGGTCAAGGATCCAGGGGAAATGTGGTAGGAATGGGTGAAACAGGGTGTGAAAGCCATGGTTGGAAAAGAAAGGGCTCTGGAGGTTAGATTTGTCATTGAAGTTGTTGCAAGTGAAGTCTGCAAAGGGTAAAAGGTGGACCCAGTCACCCTCATGGTAATTAATAAATCAGGTACTGCAGGTATTGCTCCGAATTCTGATTCACCTATTCCAACTGTCTGTCCATTTGGGGGTGATATGTTGTGGAAAGGAGCAGGTCAGCACTAAGAGGCAGAATAACTCTTGCCAGCAATGGAAGATGAACTGCAGTCCATGATCAGATGTGATGTTGGAGGGTAATCCATGAATCATGATGAAGTGATCAAAGAACAAACATCATTTCCATGGTTGAGATTTTCCAACAGGGCACAAAAATGGGACATCTTAGACAGCAAATCCATGACTACTAGTATGGCTGAGTGGCCCTGGGAACTGGGCAGGTTTATAATGAATTCCAGCATTGGCCTGCTAAACCCAAGGTTATGAGTTCAATCCTTGAGGGGGCCATTTAGGGATCTGGGGGAAAAAATTGGGGATTGGTCCTGCTTTGAGCAGGGGGTTGGACTAGATGACCTGCTAAGGTCCCTTCCAACCCTGATATTCTATGACTCTCCATAGAGATGGACTCCCAGGGCTGGGGAGTAGTAGTAATGGGACCAAGGCATCCAGAGGTTTAATGTGAGGGACCTTCATCCGGCAACATACCTTGCAAAAGTCGGTGGAGGACCTAACAGCCACCAGAAATGCCACAAAATCAGTTTTATACTTTTCCCCTGCCCAAAGTGTCTGGTAAGTCATAGCACAGTTGGAGGATCATGAGGTGAGGCAGACTATCTGGGACACAAACACGGTCTCTGAACATTTTTAATGGAGAAGTTCGGGCTGAAGTCAGCACTGAGTGACATCTGTTTTACTGCAAAAGTGTCATTAGATAGTGACTATCTCACAAGAGCTACAAGGTCAGTATTCACAAGCACACTTGCAAAGGGGTGGGGCTTAAAGATAGCGGAGGGTGCTGAAGGTCCTTCCCTTTGTGGGAGAGTGCATCAGGCTTGCCATTGCAGATGGTGTAAATTCAAAATGGGAGTGTCTGTCGGATCTGGCATTAATTAAGGGCCTTTACAGATCACCGGTACTCCTACTTCTTGTGGCTGGTAAACACTTGAAAGGGGAAGCACACGTTCCAGATGATGTTGCCATTCCTCAAAAGTAGCCTTGATGCTCCAGCAGCTCCTTGTCATAGATCGCACAGTTCTGTTCTGTGTGTGATTGTCTTTCTGAAGTAGAATGTGCAGGGGTGGAGAACGGGAGGTGACCCCCTGCTGTTGTGACAGTGTACCCTTGATTGCATAATCTGATGTGTCATCCTTGATGGATCAGCCTGGGTGTATTAACATGGGTGCTGTGGTCAAGGCCTTCTTCAGTTGTTCAAAAGCCAGTTGTGCCTCCAGACATAGGCTGAGTTCTTTCAGAGGAGATGGGTAATAGGGGATACTACTCTGGAAAATCCTCTGATAAATCACCAAGAGAAAATAGCAAATCACAGGAAGCAACAGATTTTTGGTGTGGCCCAATCCATGATGGCAGTGACTTTCCGGGGGTCCACAGTAATCCCATCAGGCAAGATGACATAACCCAGGAAGTCAATGGTGGTGCGGTCGAACTCACATTTTTCAGGTTTTGCTTATAAGCCATTCGGCTTCGGGCGTTTCAGTAGTTACTGGATGTGGTGGTGGTGCAGAGTCGGGTTCTTGGAGAAGATGAAAATGTCGCCAAGTAGATTACATCAGACTGGTCTAGAATACCCCTGAAGATGTCATTCACAAAGTATTGGAATGTAACTGGGGAGTTGGAGATGCTGAAGAAGGGCATATTGACATATTCATAATGGCTGTATTGGGTGCGGAAAGTTGTCATCCACTCATCATCCTTCAGGACGTGGACCAGATTGTATGTGCCAAGCAAATCGAGTTAAGTGAAAATTTTAGCTGCACTGACCTGTTCCAGAATTTCTTTGATCCAACAGGAGAGGGTATTTGTTTTTGACGGTAATACTGTTCATGGCCTGATAATCAACATAAAGGTGCCGTCCCATCCTTCTTTTTGACGAACGAGACTGAGGCTCCATCAGGGGATTTGGAGAGCTAGAAGTTCTTGGCCAGGTTCTCATCATGATATTGTCATAGGGCCTTGAGCTCAAGTTCAATATGGGGTAAATATGCCCAAAGGGGATTTTAGCTCCGGCTGAAGATCTGTGGGGCAATGTGGTACTAGGGGGAAGGATTTTGGCATTCTATTTATCAAATACACTGGTAAGGTCACTGTACTTTTCCAGAATTAGGGAACTAGTATATCCTGATGCTGATGTGATGCCAAGCCTGAAGGATTCCTTCCTGGGGGTGGGCTCTGTTTCCATCATGCTAGGCCTGGTTATACACTACAGCTGGCAAAACCCATAGTATTATATACCTTCTGTGGCATGGAAATTCTTGGGTCATTGAGAAAGAGCAGAGAAGGGCCAATATGACCAGGAAGTAGGGTGAGAGGATCAGATCCAATTGCAGTGTCTCATGGTGCTCCTGGATCTTGACCCAAGAGGTGCTGTTTCATAGGAGATAGGCCTGGAGGACAGCATACTGTCATTGATCATCTCCACCCACTCCGGGGCAAGCTTTCTCTGTATGGAGATGTGGTTAGCATGGGTGAAGGCCATGTCCAAGGAGTTGCTAGATGCCCCAGAGTCAATCAATGCAATTGAGGATCAGCTTACTTCGACTATGACTGAGACCTGGAGCCTGAGCTGGACCTGCAGGTGGGGCTTCCAGGAGTCTACTGGTACAGGGGCACACATGAGTAGCAGAAAGGGTCTGTTTGGGGAACCCAATTTCCTTGTGACATCCAGCCATGACCTCTCTACCAGGACTGGATGAGATCATTTTCTAGCACCCTGGCTGGCCTGAACTTGTGGGGGTACCCTGAAGCAAAATGGCCACACCCTTCACAGTACAGACAGAGACCATTTCAGCACCAGCATTCTTTCTCTCAGTCTGTGAGGCATCTTTGGGTGACATTGATTTGCATGGGCTCTGCTCTGGGACTTGGCAGAGTGCATGCTTGGGTGGGTTGTAGTACTAGGCTGGGATCCAGTGAAAGCCTTCCTCTTCTCCAGGCATCACTCAAGCAGCTGGTTATTGATTCAGATACAGAGTCCAATGTAGAATGACAACTCAGTGGGGGTTGACTCAGACCAGTTGAGCCTTTTTGGCTTCATTCAGCCCTCAATAAGGTGGCATCTCTGTGCCGTCTCATTCCAGATGGTGTTGGTGGCACATCATTAGGACTGTCACTGGCTCCTGGATTGGCTGCCACTGCAAACCTGAAGAGTGAGTGATGAGTCCTCACAGGCTCTGGGTGAAGGATTTTCTCACATTAAGATTCCTTCAGTTCCAAAGAAATTTAAATCTATATCTTTTATTATTCAAATGTAAAAGTGTTTGCTTATATATGTTCCAAGATTGATAGAACTAACCTGACACACTTTTTAGTTTGTATTTACATCTCATTCTCTTATTCACATTCAAGCAAATTTTAATGACCACATTCTGATCTCCTTACTCATGTCAGATAACAACTTACTCTACAGGAAGTCCCATTGATTTCAGTGACACTGTTCGTGAAGTAAGATATTGTTCCACTTGAGTGAGAATATCTGAATCTGGCCCTTAGTAATGGAAAAAAGGACTCCAATGAGGAGATCATTAAGTTTATATTCTCTGTCAAATACAAATAAAAAAGCAACTCAAAGGAAGGCACTACAATACATTAATCTCAAAAACCTTTCTTAAATCCATTATTACTTTCCATGTGATTTGAGAAAAAAGTAGATAGCAGATGGGAAATCTACAGTGCTACATTTAGATCTCAGACAAATACAAGCACATCACATCTTAATGCAATTTACATTCCCACTGCCTGTTCTGAATGTAGTGTACATGAGTCTCTTAGGAAGAGAAAAGTGCTACAGTGACATATTGACCTCTAATTTTCTCAGGAACAGGTTCCATCTTCTGATACATTTCCTCATCTTACACAAGTTTTTATAAAAGCTGTCAAAGAAAAATCCTGCACCATTAGCTCCAACAGCCTTTTATCTGAAGCAGTTCCATGATACATCTCACCAGAATTTTAATATTATACTTTATGTTAATGCCACAACCGGGTGAATCCATACTGGTATATCATTCAGCCACATCCCCTTCAATTTAAGATAAACACAATGTAATGTCAAATAAATCAACCTTAGGTCTCTTTATATATTCACAATTGAGTAGACATTAAAAAATGATACATTACAATGGTGAAAAGCAAAGAAAGGAAAACAAATTTTTCCATTTCTTGTGCTTCTCTGTTAAAATACTTTCATGCAGCATGACTGCTATTATTCAGTTTTTAAATAGTATTGGATCATCTTTAGAAGTGATTCCCATAACATTTTTATATTCCTGTTATGTCTCTATACCATATTTTGCTTACTGTTTTGAAAGTGGCTCTTATTACCATATACAATGCACACCCTCGCACAAGTCCTCCCTGCTTCTTAACAATATCTCTGTATACTATTATTTTTCTCCCATTAAATCAAAGAAACCCATTTTCAGTCATATTGAGGATGCCATTTGTTTCTGAAAGGTCAGCTAATACACTCATCTTTTGTGTAAAGGGAATGCATCTTTGATGACTTGGGGAATTGTAAATAGAATGTCATGCAAGAAAATGTTTTATTTTATGACAGTCCCAGAACATAGGTATATAATTTCCTATAACAGTTGAGCATCTCAAGTAAAGATTATTTTCTTGTACATTCCTGTACATCTAGCTACATTCTTGTTATTTTACTAATCCAGTCCTACTTGTTTCACTGCTGTCTTCTGGCCAGAATTGTGAACCCCTTACTCACACTGGGACTACCAGAAGTAATTGCCGACCACTGTAGTAGAGCCACAATCTGGACCTGTATTTCAAAATCTCCTATTTCTAAAAAAAAGAGCCACTTACTCAAATTCGTCTTTACTATACACTGTTTTTGATCTTTTAATCTCCAAGTTTCCCCTTTTTGACCATCACCTCATCATCCTTCCCACCTACCCCTCCTGAGACCATCAATTTTCAAAACTTTGCTGCCATCCTCAGTCCCCTCCTCTCCATTCTTCCTCATTTACACTGTTGTTAAATCTTTCGACTCTGCTCCAACATCAATTATTTTTGAAATCATCGCTTATTGAAATGTTCATCTCACTAACCATCAACAGTATTTTCATGTGTACACAGAGAAACACTTACTATTCTTTTAAAATGTTTACAAACAGAAGTTAAACTACTACTTACTTCAGCCTGTGGTGCTACGGTTGCTATGTTGAGCCAGAAGTGGACGAGGCGAGACTGGAGAGAAACATGGAGGCATGGAGTATGGAGAAAAGGACGGGGACCATGAGGGCCATAGACTGGGGGAACATGGAGGAGTGGCATAAAGTCATGTTTCTCAAGGATTGTGGGAGCATAACTCTGGGAAGACAGGAAGAAGGGACGATTGGAAGGGAAGGCATAGAGAAGTGTGCAGAGGGCATGGAGGAGGGAACAGGGAAATGTACGTGGGTGGAGTGTGCAAGTATGTTGGGGGTGATAATAAGTAATGAAGGATTTGATGGGTGTAGGGTAATGGGTACATGCTATCTCCTTTTCCAGACTTTCTAACTTCATTTTCCCCTCCCCTTTATAAATTATAGAAATTATAAGTTGCCGTTAAATTTTCACGAAATAAGCAACTACTTTTTACAGAACACATTTAACAAAAGGTATTTCTCTTTTGCCCATACATGTATATTGACAACAGCTCATTCTGCATTGGTATTGACTATACCTAGTCACCTTAAATAATGCCCAAGATTTAGTCACAAGACTTTCCCAAATGCTGTCAGAAGCTACCCATTTCCTTTTGTTCCCCACTGTCCAGGGTAAATTTCATTTTGCATTTCACTGGAAGATATTGGATAGGGCTAGTTTAAGTCTACTGAGTTATATTCACATCACCAATTGTTTCATCCATACTCATTCAGTTGATAGGCTCAAGAATCTAAGCTTCTGCTTCATGCTGATCAAAAACCACTGGCTCAACCAAGTGCTAACGCAACTCTAAAGGAGAAGTCTCGTTTCAGGAGTTTAGTGATTGGGTACTTTTGTTCATTATTCTCATCAAATGATCCTTTTGAAAGGAGCCTCTCAATTTCAATTACTTTTGAGACCCAGCAGCTGCTCAAGTTTAAGAGCATCCCCACAATCAATACCTCATACTCCATATTGGACATATACTACTACAACGTCTGTTACACAAGAACATGTTTTGCTTGGGAGTAGACTTTGATATTACCATACATTTAACTGTGATTACCACACTGAAAGATCATAACTGTAGCCAAACAAAAATACAACAAATGG
This sequence comes from Chelydra serpentina, assembly GCA_037349315.1. Taxonomy (NCBI): domain Eukaryota; kingdom Metazoa; phylum Chordata; order Testudines; family Chelydridae; genus Chelydra; species Chelydra serpentina. The sequence continues at coordinate 143,369,113 of JBAIAC010000004.1, forward strand.
AAACAATTTCTTGTGGAATTGAGCCTACATTGATTCTAGTCAATGCTATAACTCCCATTAATTTAAATGGTACAGGATCAAGGCCTGTGAGAATAGCTGTCTTCATCCTGATTTTCAGCTGGCCAGAGTTCATATAGTTTTGCTTGGCCATAACGCAAACTTACTGAACATAAGATCAAATCTGGCTCTTTCAATGTCCACTCAATCTGATGTTAATATTATACCAAGGTGCCTCCAAACCCCGATATTTTAAGTGGTAATTCTTTTTAACTAGAAATAAATGCTTTCTTAACTGTTTATACTTTCTCTCAGGTACTCCATGGCCCATAAATATTCACTAATAATAAAATAATAATATTATAATCATATATGATACACACAGTGAGGGGGTGTAGCAGGCCCTTTGTGGCCCGCTGGTCCTACTACACTCCACCCCAGGAAAGGAGCAGCAAAGGTGGGTCCTCCAGGCCTGCCTAGAGAGAGATTGCAACGAAGCAGCCAATCAGAGCCTAGGAGGCTCAGATAAAAGGAGCTGACGTGGCTTTGCAGATCAGTTCCTGCCAGGGCAGGACATGGCTCTCCTCTCCTGCCAAAGGAGGTCAAGGGACAACCAGAGTTTGATTCTGATTGCATTTGTTTAAGGTGGGAGAGAGAGAGAAGCTAACAATTTTAACCCTGAGCTAAGGGTGAAAATAAAGGGGCTGGGTGGGAAGAGGCCCAGGGAAGTAGCAGCAATGAGTTGAACTGAGCAGTACATGGTTGCTGTTTAGGGTCCCTGAGTTGCAACCCAGAGTAATGTATGTGCACAGGTTCCCCCACAGGTTGTTGGTAGTGTAAACCCTGAGAATGGGGACAAACCTTGTCGGGAAGCTCAAGTGAAGGTCTGAATTTAAAGGGCCCCAAGCCAGGGCTGAAGATGTTGGGGAGAGCAGACAGAAAGTTTTGTTGGACTCTTTGCTGCTAGAAGATGGGTTTCATTTGGACTTTGTGATTTGGCTAGAGGGTCAAACCATGGAAGATCAACCTGCAGGGCCACCAAGGGGGGAAAAAGGACTGCAGTACCACACACAGCCTCTAGAAGATGCCCAAGAAGTGAGTGGCTTCACACTCACACACACACTCAACTATATTGGGAATACATGATGGAGTGGTGTGGTACAAAGGTTTTATTGGCATGAGTTGCCAAGGTGTAGGTTTTATTGTAGGCACATCATTAGGACTGTCACTGTAAAAATATCAATAAAACCTTCATTGAACAGCACACAGTCACATTCTATGAATGCCATGTGCTACAGAAAAAAACATTTCAGAATATTTACTTTTTTAATTGAAGGTATTTATCATATCCCTGTGCCTGTAAAACCAGGTGTCTTATTTATTATGGTTTCAGTCATACAGGGGTCAAGGCAGCCTGAAAACTTCTAAATATAACCCAACACTAGCTTGTCTATATCCCCAAATCTATCAACTTTAAACACTTGAACCCTTCCAAAAATGGAAGCAAGGGATGGGTCATATTTAGAAACAGAAATGAAGCTCCCATTAGTAGCCCTTTAGGAATGCACAATAACTGGCTATAACATTTTTGTGCATAAAAAGTTTTTATTGGTTCAGGACTGCATATTGCCAGTCCTAGGCCTCAGGCCAGTATAAACTTTAAGGAAGAAGGAAATATTTCTGTAGGCATAATGATTTAAGGGAAAAAAGATCAGGGGCTTGGTGTGATAGAATAAGTATGGTGGGAGACTTATTAGCAGGTAGAGGCTGCCGGCGGTGCATGATAAATGTATCTGTCACATAGCTATCCTTTCTAAAATATTAAAAATCTAATAAACAATCTTTTAAATTTTTAAGCCCCAAATACCTGGACTCACACTGAGCATTGTATCGAGCATTTACAATCTATACAAATGCCATAGACAATTTTCTTCCTTCTGTCTACAGAAAACTGCATCTTATCACCTCTTTTTTACTTTCATAAATAAATTATTGCCAACTTTCCATGATTAATTCTCTTTAGGTGTCTTACTTACACCATTTATCACTGGTTTCTGGAAGCAGAAAATTAGGAGAATTAAGTGAGAAATCACATTGAACTAAGATTAGAAGAGACCCCTTGAGAGTTAGACAGCAAGCGAGTGAGCGATCCTGAGATGAGATATGGCTAAAGGAGAGTGAGATGCAAGCGAATTGTTTTTATGAAATAAGGAAAAGTAACAGGAAAGCAAAGGCCAAATTTTCAGTGTCATTTCAAGCCTTCCTCTTAATTTACACCTGCAAATAACTGCATACTAAAACTAAGTAATAAGCTGGGAGGTAGTTAGTTTTCTTGGGGAAAAGGATGTGATCAATAGAAAATAAAATGGTTGTAAGTACATTATTACTCTAAAATAGAATGGGCTTAAGTCCACAATTGAATTTTATGAAATTATTTTAAAATTCTGTAGAAAGGAGAATTATGTACTTGAACCTACATGTATTGAAGTCAACAGCAAAACTACCTTTGACTTCTATACCCCTTTTCTAAAATTCTACAGTATGGTTTAAAAATCCCAAATATAATGTTATAATTGCCTTCTAAATTCTGAGACTTTTTGGATGAGGAAAATCCACAAATTCACTTTGATGGTATCTGTTTTCCCTAATATTTATTTATTAGCAGAAATAAGCGAAATTTGTTCTCAATAAAGTTCACAGAAAGGGAAAGTCATGAATATGTGTGACAATAGAAGTGTTCACATATGCCAGATGTGTTCACACAACCGTCTTGAAAACTCTTTGTAGGATCATCTAGTCACAGAGGACAAACAATACCCTGCAATTTAGGAGAGCAATCACAACTGTCCAAACAACGAAGTATGTACAGTGAATACTCAGAGCAAGTCACAGCAAGTAATTCCTGAGCAATCTAGAAGCTGGAATAAGTTTACATAAAATCTTTGTCAAATATCTTTGCAGATAATGAAAAAAAACAGTAGATTATTTGTGGATAATATGTGAACAGAAAACTGGGTTACATTTGTTTATTGCAATTAGTTTAACCAGCTGAATGTGAAAGCCCAAAGGAATCTCCTGCAGTATGAAAGGAGTTGTGTGTAACTTGATTTATAAACTCATAAGAGGCTATACATTTGAAAATCGAAGCTTCAGATCATGTTGCTTCAAAGGGATATTTTAGTGGTATTTTACTAGATATGTTTTTGTTTTTACCTTGAGTACTATTTCAGGAAGTGAAAAGTTTTATGAGGCGACATTTGTCTCTGAGCTAGCTGTTTTGTCTATCTGTCTCAATCTTGTCTAAAACACCTATCACTGAATTATCCGAACACTTATTTTCAGAATTGTCTAGATAGGACTTTGGTTTTGTCATCTTAGTACATTATTGTTAAATGTAAAAGACAATAAAGATAAACATACAGTGGCCATGTGGTTTTGGGGGAGGGGGAGAGTGGCTTGCGTGTGGCTCCATGTTTTTCTCTTCATTGTTCCTATGCCTCTCATTTTGTGTTCCCTCTTTGCTGTCTTTCATTAATGCAGTTTTATTTTATTTGCTTTTCTTTCTTGATGTATTCTGGTTTGCCTATACTATCTTCTTTAGTATTCTTTTCTAAGGGTTTTTAAAATCTATTTTCTTCCCTTCTGTCTCTTTTAATGGAGTGCTCTCGCATCTGCCTCTATGTATCTCTGTCTCTAATTCTTTTTTCCCCTGCCTCTCTAGGTCTTTTCACCTTTGAAACCCCTTAGTGTTCCCACAAGTTTAGGCGGGGAAAACCCCCCAACCAGCACTTGGATAGAAGGCACTATTTTGATTATTTATTCGGTCAATAATTCCACCTAGCAATAAGAATCTTTTGAACAAACAAGCACTTTGATTAACTACTGCTGGAATGGTAATGCTGACCTGTGGTCATACCCCAGGAAGTGCTTATTAGATATAGAGGCAATGCCCCTGCTGACCGGCTGCATTTTGTATCTTTTTGGGTTGCCAGCAGTGGCAGCTCATAGAGCTGCAGGTAGCTATAAATCCTCAACCGAACTTTCAAATTCACAGAATACACAGAAAAGCTGGGGAGCTGAGCAGAGTGCTGAATAAGTGAAATAGAAGAAATGCAAGGAAGACTGCTGGAAATGAAAGGTATGTGGGATCATTCCCAGGACCCCATGTATGTTAGAAGATTTCTCTCTGCTGAAATGGAGGTGCTGTATTTGGTTTTTAAATGAAAATCTTTTAGGGGCACTTTTCCCTTGGTAGCGTGCTCCCTGATTTTTTCCTTATACAGTGTTCAGAATATTGGTAATGTTTCTCTAGCTGTTCTGTACACACCATGATTGTCCTATCTTTATTGAACTGCTGCTGTATGTGCACTACAATAAAATAGTCACTATAGTCAGAAAGGAAGGTAGATCAAAACACCATTAGAAGATAGCCCTGGCAGTGCCAGAGCAACATTATCAATGCTCAACATCACGGTTAGGTTTGGGAGGAAGCACCTGAGCATACAATTTCTGAGCTGGTTCTAGAATATTTTTTTTTTAATGTAACTCTTCAGTGGATATAAAGAGAGTAGGTAGGAAGTAAGATAGTGATAATACAGCTAGTGCTTAAATGAACCAAGAACTTGCTAATTTCCTGAAGGACCAGGATCCTCTTGAAAGACATTTGCAAGGGAAGCATGCATTTGGGACTTAAAATCAGTACGGAGTTAAGGCATCCTTTGTACCCCCAGGAATGCAACTTACTTCAGTATGGCATAGGCCTCCCTTCCTGTGTTCGCTCACTTTCTGTGCTCTCCCCACCCCATTTCTCCTCCTGCTGCATTGTGTTGTAGCTCCTCATGTCCCTCTCCTTATGTTCTATATTTACCCTTTCCCGTCTATTGCCTCCTGTCCTATATTGTGCCTCAGTGTTTCCTACTCAGTAATTTCATTGTTTCCTTCTTCTTCCTTACCCAGTCCTGTCTTCCTTTTGTATATTCTTTCTTTCCCTCCCTCTCTCCCTAGTACTCTTTTAGCCACAAGATTTCTAATGCACTGATCACTGTCATATCAAGACATGTTCTCCATTGTGCTCTTTGGAATGTGGCCAAAAACATATTTGAAATAACTAGAGTCCTGTTAAGACAGGCAATCACGGGTTAGCATTCTTGCATATTTTACTTTACTGCCAGATTCACTCTCCCATTAGATGCCACAACAATGTTTACTTTTTGACTGGCTATACTGGTGCTAATATGAACTATTATTGAAGCTCAACAGGGACATCCTGTGCTTTCTGTGACTGAGTGTAATGGTGTCCACGTGGAATCAATATTATGGTTTTCCATTAATCAGTTTATATTACTGAATAATATCCATGATTTCTATGTCATTGTGGAATGAAAACCCTGACAAATTATAATTTCATGTGGCAATCTGAAATACTTTTAATGGAAATGGACAAAACCTTTGTCTCAGCACAAAGAAAGGGCTGGGTTGGCCCTCTTCAAAATTAATGACAATTATGTATAGTAGATGACTGCTGCATAAATAAATTAGCGTGGCACGGTCAGAGCCCCAGTCAATGGAGTCTTCCACTTTTTCTCCTTCCCATGTTATAGGAAATTATGCTTTTTCCCCCTCTAATCATCCCCCACTCATATTATTCTGGTTACGGTTGGAAAGTCTGACCAAAAAGATGGGCCTTGAAGTATACAGAATAATATCTAAAAAGCATAGACTAGGGATGAGCAAGGGAGAAGCAGCGTTTAAGTGTATTTTCTTCAAAAAATGTTAAGGTCATAAAAGAGACCATAGTTAACTCCAAATTATTTTTGTGAAGGTAGTTTTAAATATCTGGGTTTTAAATTGCCCGGAGAGTTCTGAAGTCCCGTCTGAACAGCAAACTGATGAAATGTTAGATCTTTTTTAAACAGCCAAGTTTTTCTTTGATTCTTACATGAAGGTGCATAAGGTTTAATGCAGAGGGTGATAAAGGCACAAACAAATCCACCTCTAAAGATATAATTCACCTCAGGACCAATTTCTCCTTCAGTCATACATCCGGTATTAGTTCAGCAGCACTGACTATGAATTGCATATCCACTATAGCTACAAAAGTGAGGTATATCCAGAGAGTTATAATCAGTCATTTGTGTCGGTGCTACTTTAAAAATAGAATCAATAACTTTAGCATTGTGAAGAGCACCTTCAAATTTTAGATAGGATGCCAAACAATGTGATTTTAAGATAGCATTAATTTCCCGATTTTAATTGGGGTTTTTTAAAATGGGACCTCGAGCTTGTTTGAACATTGATCCCTGTGGGACGGTGTTACTATTCTTGGGATTGACTCCTACATCAGCATTGTTATCTTGATGACCAGGTTTCCCACTCTATTATAAGCACTCAGGATTCTTCAACAAGAGAAATGTGATTTTCTTGTTAATTAGGGCACTACACACCTACTGTTTCACAAGCAGCAAGTATTTCTTCTGCAATACGTTTACATTAGCAATAGTACCTATATTCTAAATGTTATGATTTGGTAATTTCAGCACTCCAATATACAGCTGTAAATGAGGCTTAGATTTGGTCTCAAGTTTTCAGGTTCTCTTGTATAATCAAAATATACATACTAGTGCCAGTGGAATATTAGATCACTGAAAACTATGCCCTATAAATTAGTGATGCTTTTATAAATTTCATACCGTGTGATCTCACTACATTTAAGACACCCTCAAACTCCCATAACAGCATTCTATAAAGTTAGACTGTAGGTCACATTCTGATATCAGAAGTAAACAAAGACAAAGAAAAGAAGTGCAACTAAATATTAATGATTAATATTGAGTAACAAGATTAAAATGGAGAAACAGCAAACATCAGCAAATAATTACTTATAGAAAAGCTCACATGCAGCCTGTTGGACATCTGCACTTCGTACAACTGGAATAGCATCATACAACCTTGTAGTGCATATTACATCACTGTCACCGATCGGTCTATCAGTCCTCACGGAGAGAGCGCTGATCACAACACATCAGACATGTTGTTCTAGCCAGTCCTCCAACTACCCACTGGCCAGGCTGTCAGTAGCACCGGACACCCAATTTACATAGCGCACAGCAGCCTAGAACTCATGAGCGATCCAGCAACCGCAGCCTCCCAAACAGCTGGATTACAGGCACGCGCCACCACACCGGGCCGCATATCACATATTTGTATATAATAGGATTAAAATATTATTTGGTAAGGTTAAATCACCTCTTTCTAAAAAAATAAGATACTGAAACTAATCCTAGCTTAGCTATTGGTATTATTCACTGGACATACAACCCTTGACTTCAAGTGGGAGGGTCCAGTTTTGCAGAATAAATGGCAGAATTGGGGCCTAAATTCCTGGCCCTTTTTGAAGTTTGTCTCTTCCTCAGGGGTGAAAGGAACTTAAAGGTTCACAGGGCAGCCGGGGTCCTGGGCAAGGTGGGGTGGAGGCGGCTCTGGGCCCCCAGAAGGGGCGGGGTCTGGGCAGAAGGGGCGGGGTTGGGGCCAGATCCCCGAGCCAGCCCTTCAATGCTGCCTGGGGCTCCGGCCACTGCCACGGTAGTGGCGGCTCTGGCGGCAATTTAAAAGGGCCCGGGGCTCCAGCCACTGCTGGGATCTCTGAGCCCTTTCATATCGCCGGGCCCCAGGACAGCTTCCCCTTTTGGCCTCCCAGTCAGCGGCCCTGCTGGTACGGTTGGCTGTGTACCGGCCCGTACCGGTGGCCACTTTCTTACCAGTACGCTGTACCGGCCCATACCGGCTTACTTTCACCTCTGCTCTTCCTTCACAATTTGCAACGCTCAGACCTGAATGTGTGGGTGCAGCTCCAGTGGCTGACTCTGCCAGAGTAGCACAAAGCAGCTGCAAATGTACCAGGCCATAAAAAGGTAAAAAAAAACACATTCAAAAATAACTAAACTGCTTTAATTTGCTATAGTAATTTTTTTTATCACTTTTTAAAAAATGACCGCGAAATAGATTCAGATAAATGTTCTTTAAAGACAAGAAGTGCAACTAAATATTAATGATTAATTAACTTAATTAAGTTAAAATTGGCGCTTTAGAGTATTAATGTGACAGATACAGGCTTCATTATTATACTTAATTTTTACTAAGGTTTAAGCTGTTCCTTCCCCTAACTTCAATAAACACCATTCCTAACACATTCGTACACTAACTCTTTTAATCAGAAACAACAATCCTTAAGCAGACAAGATTTTTTTTTCCAAAAGAGCAATCAACACGGGTGGCTGCAAAGGTGTGATTTTTATAACTGTAACAGTCTGCCAACATTACATCAGCCACCACAGACATTGAAACTATGACACAGTACAAGCAACAGCACGACCCAGCTTGCAAGTTGGCTTAATAGGCTCACATCATAATTAAGTCACTTGCTACTTTATGCATTCTTTTCAATGGGTTATTTTTGGTTCATTTGGTAGCACTTCCTACCTTTGAGAAAATGGGCTTGAGTTCATACCCTTTATTTTAATATTGTAGACAACTTTATGTCTTGCAAGTTAAATTACACCTGTACCGGAGTTATATACCGGATACTTTTAAGAACACCATCGAAAGTTCACTCCTAACTACTTTGGTGATGGCATCACAGCCCTGCAAAGTCAACATTGCCCTAATGGACCAGCTCTGAAATATTGCCCAAGGATTGCCAGGACCCAACCCCAGGAATTCATTAGGTGAAGCAACTTGGGCAGGGTAGGTGGTGGGCTTAATCACCGGTCTGGGCAAAACAATCAGCTACACCCAGTTCAGTTTATAGCCCTTACTTCAGGGCTCTGTTTATTCTCCAACGTAAAAGAAAGGAAACAGAAAAACAGCATAAAGTAATAATCCTATTCCCCACCTATCTTGTGGGGCCCTCTGGTATTTGGCAGCTTAATGGTCAGAACTTTCTTAAATCCAGTGTGATCTGCAGGGCCTACTTGCCCCTTTGCAGTCCTCTGCTATAGCTACAGGAGAGTCTGTTCCCAGCCCTCTCCCGGTCCCAGGCTCCCTCATTTAACTGGGACCCCCTCCTTTATGTTCCCAGGTAGGAATCATCAGCCCTGATCACTTGAAGTTGGCTGATTCCCGGCACCTGCTGGGCTCCTCTCCTGAATAGGGCAGACTGCTTCCTGGCCCTTAAAGGGGGCAGACTGCAGAGGCTGGATCCTAGAAGCCAAGCCTCACACCTGTGCAAATAAAACAATAAAACCCGTTGAAATCTACAGAAAGATTAAAAAAAAAAAAGACTGGCTAATAGTTAAAGGTTCATTATTATACTTCCGAGGATGCTCATTTGCTTAAAAAAAACCAAAAACTATGTTTGATTTAATTTCTCGCTCCCTTCTTATGCCTCCCCTTTTCTGCTAAGTACCATTGTCTCCACTCCCCACTCCTTTTGTATTTGTTCATAGTGGGAAGAAGCAAAGATGTGCATATATCTTTAAAACTATAAGTGAAAAACCAAAAATCAAATATTACATATGGCTACATCCACTCTTAGGAGGATGGACTTCATGAACTAGAAAGTCTTCTATTTCTAATTACTCAATCCGATAGTCCTATAACTAAGCAGACGTAAGCATACTATAGAGCTGAATATATGTTAGATTTAGACGCTGAATCTTAGCTATGACATTAACAGTTTAGGAGGTACACACTTCTACCATGGATTGCCAGAGTATTTCACATCTCTGGCATGTAATACCAGAGTGTTTCTGTGCAAGAATTTCAGGTAGAAAACAAGACATAGAAAATCCATTTTTCCCTCTCTTTTAATATATGAAATATAAATAAATGTAGACCGCAGAGAAACACATCTAGAGTCAATAAACAAAGCAGCATGGACTGTACTAAAAAAAGAAACCCACCTTCGGTAAGTTTGGAGCCAGTGGCAAGTATACTTATACATTCTATATCACTGCACAATGGACTGATCTGAGACCACCACACTATTGCCACACAGGTGGCAGTGTGAACTCTAAAGCTTTCTAGCATTAGGTATACCTACAAAAAGGGTGAGGGCAAAGAAGGGGAATTACTGAAGTAAATCAGCTGTGTAGTAGTAGAAAAGGGAGAGAGAAGAGATTTGGAGGCCCTGAAGTGAGGTGAGAATGTTTAGAGGAGAAGGAAGTAGCCCCCAGAGTTGAATACAGCAAAGGGTGTAAGGAGAACAGAAAAGAGGTCCATTAGGTTTGACAAGGTGTGATCGTTAATCACATTAGTGAGGTCAGTTTCAGTTTACTAGAAAGGATGGAATTCAGACTGGACTGGGCCAAGGGAAGTTAGAAGAATGGAAATGAAGTAGTTAAGTAGACTGAGTTCAAGAAGGTTGAAGGTAAAAGAAATGAGGAAAACGAGGCGAAGGAGAGATAGATGAAGCTAAGAAAAGGTTTCTTGAGGGAAAGAATAGCATGGCTGAAAACAAGGGCTGTGGACACAACTGTTGGTGATGAATGACAAGGAAGGGGCTGCAGATAGGGAGTGTATCAAGAGGACAGATGCAAGTGTTCAAGCCAGAAAACAAGTGGGAGACCTTGGCCTTGGATACCATGGGAGTAAGAAGGACAGGAGAACAGATGCAGGAGGGGCTAAACAAGTGAAAGGGAAACTCTTGCCAGACATCACTGATTTTAACTTTGAAAGAAAGTTGCAAGACCCAGAGAAAGAGGTAAAAGAGGCTGACAGTGGTTGGAGAGGAGGACGTGAACAGGAAAAGTTAGAGAACAGCTGAAATGGATTAAGGACCTGGAAGTGCATAAGAGTTGGATTTATTGACAAGGAAAAGAAGAGAGCTGAGGGAGAAATAGGCAAATGTATAGCGGAGCAAGCTCTAGGACTTCCCTCAGAGGCGCTCAGCTGAAAGGCAGCAGAAATGGAGATAACAAAGATGACGGGCGAGGCAAGTCTTTGGGTTGGTAAGGCAGATGGAGCAACATGGGAAGGCAGCCAATTGGTCAAGCATGCAGGAGAGGGCAGAATTGAGGGTAGGGACCACTGACACATGATATGCACATATACCCTGAAGGGGCACCCTGGCTCTCTGAGATTGTCAATATATATTTCTACGTGTTTTATTTAGTACAACTGAACCAATGCTATTGATTAAAACCAGAGGAGTACACAAAAGCAGTGGAACGATGGGGTGATACCAAGGGGTTGTGTAAAGCTGAAACGGCATAATTATTTTTTTTTAAAGAAGACCCTCTGGGTAAGCAACTACCTGAACTGGCTTGGTCCATCTCAATTTCTAATCTGAATAATATGACACCACAAGGACTTGAACTCCTTGTACTTTGTGTTCTCCTTTGATGTATAGACAATGCATGAGGTACCAAACATTCTGTAGCTAAAGTGCACTGTGGACAAAAAGATGAAGGAATTCTAATGACTGATCCTCAGATGAAAAGAATCAATGAAAAATATCCAGCTGTGCTAAAATGGCTTCAAATTACCATTTATGCAGTTGATGCATGCAATAGGTGTCTCTGAACATTGAAAAGAAAAAGAAAATAATTATGAAACAGCAGTCTCCTTGGCAAAATACCAATGAAGTGCACTTTTCAATCATAAGGAAAATGTAGGACAGTGGAAATAATGTCAATTAGAAGAAAATATATGCTATTGAAAATTCTCAGCGCTATTATTGGAAGACCATCAACCAGACTTACAAGCCCACAGAGGAAAGATTATTTGGAATTAATCAGTTACTACAAAAAAAGCAATTTTATATATATTACCTATTTGTATGAAGGTTATATAACATACATACATATTATATTTTTGTGGGGGTAATATAACAATTAATATAGACAATATACAGAATATATAATACAAATAAATTGTTCTATTATTGCGATATCAGTAGGGGTTAGGATTCCATTGAAATTTGTACTTAAAGCAGGACTAAAATCCTGCTTTTTCATACTTGAATGACTTAATTTAGTCCCCATATTTAGCACAACTTTTTAGAGGACAAGTGAAATTTTAATGTCATTTTTTAGTAAAATATTTACTAATGTTGCAGAGGCTATTTAAGAAGTTTAAGTGTTCCTTCTTTCTGAAATTTTGCTCATTTTTTCTCACATTTCTTTGGGTTTCGTTAGCTAAACAAAACTACAGTCTCCACAAACTCCAAATGTTATACACAGATGCATTCAATTAACATCTCGGACATAAGACACTTCTGAAATGTACCAGTCAAACACACACAGAATTATTTCCCTTGTTCAAGACAACAAATTTTGATTAGATGACTGTTCTCAGATTTGTCAGCTACTTTCATTCTCCAACCCTACCGACCTGCAACCCAGACTCACCAGCTCAATTCCTCACAGAAGACACAGGAAGGCGGGCTGGGCAACAGCAGTTATGGTGGGGGTATAACACCTGGGGAGCCCTTCAATGCTGTTGCCATAGTACAGACACATTTGTCCCCACTGCCTCAGGATTTCCCACAACAAATCCCTCTTTGAACCCAGCCTCTCACTTCTGCATCACAACGCACCCTCATGTTCCCCTTTCGCATGGGAGGGATGTTTAGGGAGTTTGGGGAGAGGTGAACTATGGCATGGGTAAAAGCTGCTTCAGGAGTGGTGCTGCTAGTTCTGTTCTCAAGGCACCTTCAGCTGCCAGTTTCCCCTTCTTACTAGGGGCAAGGAGATGAAAAGATTTACAGCTGAAGATGCTCCAGGAGTGGAACTAGCAGCACAACTCCTGAGGCACTTCTTTTTGTGATAAACCTACTGTGGAGATTCCAGACAGAAAGACAGGCCTGAGTAGGTCTGTCACCACCGGACTACAAGGAGGAAGGATGAATAGTCCTAAAATCTGGGGCCACACACCACTGACTTTATACTGTACATATGGATATCACTAATTGAGACATAATTTTAACTTAAAACCCCATTTTTTCACATTGTCCCTGAGTACAATTTTTAAAAAAAAATAATAATCTCGTTTGGGATTATTTAGTACATTCCCATCTTCTAAATATCCATGCATTTAAAAAAAAAAACTTTAAATCAGAGACTGTGCTTTTGTGTTCAGATTCAAGTGAATTGTCAATGTTAAATAATAAATACATATTAAATGCTTTCAGAGTAGCTAATACACGAAGGGGGAGAGAGGGTGTGTAGACCAAAAGAGTACAGTACCCAAGCAAAGTAAGTAACGGTGCCGGGTGTTATAAAGTGATTACTGCCACTTTTTTGTGGTAACCATTATTAAGTGGCAGAGCCGGAAGTGAGTCATGCAGGTCTCCTTGAACTCAAGGCATTCAAAATTTGTACAGTGCCCTCTATCAGCTTATATGTCCAACATATCAGGGGCCAAATTACAAAACTTGCAAACCATTCTGATGTGTGTGCCTGAATGAATGAATGCAGTACAAGTGGCACGGAAGGAAGCCTATGCCTATATAAAGCTAATTTCCTTCAGCAAGTGAAGTCAACAATGGCTGAATAAACCTTGCAAAAGTTGTAGCCAGAGCTTTCCACTGCACAACCCTTCTGACATATGCTGGTTCATTAGATAGTAGGCCTTGGTCACATACCCTCTTGATACTAAATACTTGAAACAGGGTTAGCTTCTCCACATCCTCCCCACAGCTTGATGCCTAACTATGATTGTGTCTGGTGCAGGTGCATTTGGGATGGGAGGAAAGGGCTTCCAGTGCACTTCTCCCCAGCCTCCAGCACACCTATTCCGAGGTAGCCATAACTTAGCCCTATATACAGAGCAGAAGTGGACGCTTGAATAGGATTCATTTCCAATGGATTTTCAAGTTGTTGAATTTGACTCTACTCATTTCTTCAGTATGTAAAACCGGACAGGATTTAGTTCACTATTAGTTATACACAGCATTTGTTCTGCCTACTATAGAGTTTAAGTGGCTACAGGTTAAAAATGCAGATGCATTTGGGTCTCTCGAGTGCTGCAACAAATCCATGGCAAAAGTTCATATTATAATGTTCCAGTAAGCAGGGAGAGAGAGGGCTCTTTCAATCACCCAGAGTTGAAATATTCAGATGAACAGCCCTATTATTAAACTAAATTTTTTTGGGGTGGGAGAGGGGAAGAAGGTGTTTAAATAATAAATACACGTGGCAGAAATCTAGCAAAATCATACAAATACAAGCGTTTATGATGCATTTATTTTAAATCCCATACCTCAAACAACCAGGGTGATAAATTATAAAGCCTATCCCAATACATTTTCAATTGAATGACTAAATTAATGTAGAGACATTTAATTAAAGTTACACTAGTTTTTCCAAATGTTAATGAAGATGCTATCTAAAATTAAATCTCTCCAAAAACCCTTTTATATTCAGCTGCTCATCTGATACAGATATAATTAAAATTCTGGAAGTTCACCTATATGCATCCAAATATTGCAAAAGAAAATAAAAGAAACTGCAGCAATTTGAGACTGCTGTTTTAATGGCATTTTATACAATCCTTGGAGTAGGAGGACAGCACAACCCCCCACCCCCAAACAAATCTAGGCTTTCATTCCTGCACAGCCTTATTCACTCAGCACTGTGGGCCATGTAGCTTTTGAAGATTTTCTACTAGTAAGGATAAGTGATTGACAAGACTAGGAAACAGAAGACTAAATCGTGCTTGCTTTATGAGAGCCATACATTGAAGTAAACATGACTTCTTTCATGAATAAGGCAAGCAGGAGTTGGCTCTAAATCCAGAAGCTGGATACTAGAACAATTTAGTTGTGGGGGAGTTTTCCTCATCAAGATTGGAATTTCTTCCTGGCACCCCAAAAGATCCTGTCTTCTTATTCTTTTATGTCTTTGAACTGGTAGTGTGACGTGCTGAGTTTTATCCCATGACAGAGGGACTAAGATCACCAGGCTCATTTTATTTAGCAGAACAAGTGAACATAAATGGGTGCCAGAAACTGGTTGATCCAGAGAGAGAGACATTTGGATTGTGAAGAACTTACTGCATTATTTATGGCCAAGGACTATTCTTCTTCTAAGAGTTACTCCTTGGGGAAAATAATCAAAATGGAATATTAACAGAAATACAGTGTCAGACTAATTTTTAAATGACAAAACAATGAATTTCTAAATGAAGACTAGTATAGCCACAAAATTTAGATCCAGACGTGGAACATAAGAAAGTGTGCGTGTGTGTGTGGGAGGGGTGGGGGGTTTTCCCCCAGAAATTGAGTTTTGTTTTTGTCTCTAATAATATACTCATGTGCTTGCCAGATCACCAATATGCAGAGATAGAAAACTCTTTCCTTCCTTATCATGTCTCTGTGTTCCAGGAATTTTTGTTTACTCAAATAATTTGAACAAAGTAATAGAATATATGGAGAATAAAATTGTCCTCTGAGGTTACTGTGAAAAAAAACCAAAAAAGAAAGGGAAAGGGTATAACAATTTCTAGAACAGTAGATATTTTACTTCTCTGTAGGTAGTAGTACATGGAAGCAAAAACCAATTAAACAGTCCATAATTCTGCTTGAAAAAGAGAGAGAAATTAATTCTGGTCTAATGGAGTTGCAAGTACTTACACCTGCCTGAACTCAGCTCTCCATGTCCACAAATATATCCATATTTTTTGCTTTGTTTCCAGCACTCAAACCACAACATAACTATATGTTGGAAGGTAAAAACACACCAGTCTTACCACTTTTCTATAGAATTCCCTCATCCAATCCAACAGCAGAAGAAAAAAAGGATCAGGAATACAGGGGTATATACAGAGTTCTCTTTTCATCTGCAGAAATTAGGGACTGAAGGCATGTACCCACTGGCATAACATAATTAAGGTCATTTCAGGGTTTGAAATCTGGACAAATATCTGGATCCAAAGTTCATCTATAGTGATCCAAACTGAATCACTGAATCTGAACAACCTCAAACTTTAGCTGAGAGGGGATTCAAAATTTGGACTTTACCTATACATTTCAATTTTGTAGGTTGGCTCATCACTATTTTAAACACATTGTCATATCTTAAAGAGCATGTACAAATGCAGAGTTGAATATTGTCATACAAGGTGTGGAATTAAATTATTTTTCTAATTTATTTGCAAATGTACAAAATGGAAAAGCAAACCAAAAACTTCTGGTACATAGAGTGGGATATTAAAAATGGAATAAAAAATAATAGCCTGTGTACTCCCTGTCTTTGTGACATGATAGAGGATAATCACAGAGGGGCAAACTTGTTTGCAAAATTCTATGGCGCTCGGATAGCTCCATAGAGCTCGGAAAGGTAAATGAATGCCTTTCTTCTCTTGTGTGAAAAGGTCTAGATGTCAAACAGAAGTTATAGGGGAAATAATATGCCAACTGCATAGAGCCTGGGAATCTGATGGACCCAATGTGGTCAGCATGCACTGGCTGTGTTTCTACGACTTCCTACCTCCCCCCATTGCTGGGGCAAGTATAATACCATATGGCCATCATCTCTTTTGCTGCTTTACAACAACATGTTCATCTATGAAGGATACGTGGCCTGGAATTCGTGGAAGGAAAGTTAATGTTGCAACATCCATTCTACTAGCTAAAGACTTTCAGTAAATACATATAAGGTTTGAATGTGTCAAAAACCTTGATCATGAAAAGATTACATTCCGAAGTTAAATTTGTGACAATAACTAAAATACAAACCTCAGAAGACCATTTGTTTTTTCAGAACTTCTATGTCCTTGCTTACAGTACAGTTGTATCTTTCATTGAATCTGATCCTAAGGGATTGTCAGTGTGAAAAAAGTTGTAATTCAACAGTATTGCCACCACTAAAAGCTTGTCTCTCATGGATGCATCACAGCCCCCACCTCTGTTTTCTCTTGAGGGAGGGAGCATTGTTTGTGAAGTTTTCTTGTTTTTTGTTTTTGAATGGTTTTTTTTCTCTCTCTTTTAAATACTGGTATCATTGCAGAAGGAGAATGAGAAAAGAAGAAAGTGGCAGGATGAGAAAAGAAGGAAGCTTTGAGGAGGAAAGGATAAGGAAGAGGCAAGGAGACTGGAAGGAGGGAAAGGTAAAAAGGAAAAAAGAGAACTGTTAACATGAGCAAGAAGGAATTCAGTGGCTGCCATTATAAGCATGCCAATTTGTCTTTAGATAAAGAGATACGGTTAACTAAGCATTTGTAATATGCCCTAAAATTCCTGCTATTTACCAAAGGATATACCTATGTACAGCTTATACTATTTAAAAATTGAGTGTGACAGATATGGCAAGTTCCTGCAATATCCTTGGGAGACCTAACTGAATTCAGTTTAAGTATCTTTAGGGTCCATTATATTAAATGAATGGCTTATGTATATTGAGGGCCAGGATTGTATGTAACCTCTCTAGGAGGGAGATGTGATGTGACACCTGGATGATCCAAGGATTATGTTGAACAATGTGCCATACAAGAATGGACTTCTAGGACAGTAAGTGTGAAGTAGATTTCCTAGGAAATACCTAAGGAGAGGTTAATGTAAATTCCCTACCTCTGGCTAGGTAAAAAAGCTATGCTGTGAGGAGAGGGATTTTTGGCTACTGACTACCTGTTCCCAGAGACTGGATATCAAAGGCAAAAGCCGTATAAAGAAATGGATGAACTACTCAGCTGTCTGTTCTGGTTCTGAATTTGAGACAGTTATGAATTTATATCCACAAGGACAATCCAGTTGTGCATTTTGATGGACTGACTCTTACCAGAGCTGAAGACTGGAGTTGGGTGACCTCTGCTAAGCATTTTACATGCATGTATGTTCTTTCATTGTTTTTTATATGTTTTTCTCTGTAATGCTTTCACCTTACAAATAAACTGTGTGGTAACTTGTAACTACGGGCAATTACTCCATTCATAAACTCTGGAGAAAAAGTAAAGTACAACAATGGTCTGTGTAGGCAGTCTGGCTTGCTGGGATATTAGTATAGGCAGGGAACTGTGCAGCTTGGAAAAACCCCGGTCAGGAGGGAGAGACACATGGGTCTCTGCGCAAGAGAGGTGACAGCTGTGGAGCTGGGAGCCTACCCGTGGGTGCCCTCAAGATTTCACGGATGGGAATATAGGTGCAGTTGCTGTGAAACACTGAGGTAATATTTATCTCAAGCAATTGCCAAATGGTGACTTTTTGTATTTCTCCTTCTTTTCATTTCCAGAAGAGATTATATAATTTAAACATGAAATAAACTATGTAAAAATCCCACATAGTTACACACAGTTTCAGCACCATCCCTTATTAAACATTCTGCACCATCACTAAGATCAGAAGGAAGCCAGAAAAAAGAAAAAAAATAGAGAACTTTTAAATATTGGTTTCCTTCGAATCACTGAAATTCTCTGGGATAAAATTATCTCCCCAGGGAGCATGAGAGGGCAGTGGAGGGGGCAATGCATATATATTTGCAATTCACTGAGCAGTTGCAGACAAATGTTGTAAAATGCTGTGCAATAGGATTGCATTAGCTTGTGGGTCATTGGAGAATCTTAGGCATCTAGGGTTTTTAATAGCTGTCGAATGCTATTTACATTTGTGTAGAGAATATATTTTTGAAAATAGGTCTAACAATTACTTTAATTGATAATATAATTAAGCCAGCATTTATTTTCCAATGGGTGTGTCTCATTAAGGTAGATTTTTGTTACCCCAAAATTCCTGATCTTTTATATTCTTTTAAAATATTGTACCCTAAACTACAGCTGTTGCTGGACAAACGTACAGCTGAGAGGATAATTCATGCTTCAGATGAATCTTTGTTCTTTACAGTGTTGTCAATTTTTCTTCTGGGATATTAAAAACTGTAATATAAATCTAAACCATAAATAATTACATCAGATTCTGTGTGTGGAAGGCAAAACTGGGAGAGAAAAGAGCACCATAGTACTACCATTTGCATTTAAACACAAAGCACATAATTTCCAAAGGTTTCTCATTTAATTCTAATAAAAAAAGAAATGTCCCTAAGTAATTCATCTTCATCCTCTAGGTACATGAATGACATTTTGTTCTGATGTGATTAAAAGAAACAAAATCCCTCAGTGATGAGGTCTTAAAATATTTCTTTTTATGATGTTCCGAGCGCGACAAACCTTGGTAGAAAATAGAATACTCTTTAATTATGAATACATTAACTAAATTAGTAACATGAGATGGATATGCAATTAAAGGACTGTTAATTGAAACTGGAAACACAGCTGTATACAGCTTAAAAATGAGTCACACGAGTAATGACGCAGATGTTTATAGAATGTGATTATGTGTAGCAGGAGCACACTATTGCAGCTCCCCAGCCCATTCTTATGTTGTGTCATTGGAATGGTTTTTAAACCTATGAACACCAGGAATCAGGATCTCAGGGACAGCAAATTAGGCTCCCTGGATATGTGAATTAGTGTTGTCTGAATGTCAGCAATTTAATTCTTCAGCTTTCAAAGAATGTAGACGTGGAGCCAACAACAAACATCTGTTAGTTGTATGGTTGTCAAAAAAAATAAAAAAAAAATAAAAATCAAATCTCTGGCAAGCCAGGCCGGGCCTGAATATGAGAAAGACAGTAAAGTACAGCATCTGTAAACAGTAACATTACTGTGTGAATTACGAAACGTGTCAATAACACAGCCAAGGGGCAGCGCGCAGTCAGCTTTGTGTAAATATGCGAATACACCCTCTGCTGGCTTATTCTTTAAAACAGCACTCATTTTACAAAGAAGGAAACAAAGAAGCTTCCGAATCCTGACAAAGTTTTAAAAATGTTTGATTTTTTTTGGGGGGGAGGGATTCTTGTGTTCCTTCATTATTCACCTCCTTCCCAGCATACAAGGTGGACCCCATACAACATGTTTCTTAAGGCCCAGGGAAAGAGAAAGCACAAATGTTCTCTCTGGACATGTTAGGGGAACTATGTGTACTATGGATCAACTACAGTCAATACAGCTGTGCAAGCTGCCAGAGTAGCCAATGCCTACTGCCCCAAATTAATGTACATAACTCTACCACATCAGTTTAAAGCCTGCTTTAGACCTTCAACTTTCATTTAGCACCAGCACAGTGTCATAAGAGTGTCTGTTTAAATATCAGTTAATAGTCTATAAAATCATTTACACATTAAGATTTTTCTGTCATAGATTTTGAGGCTATCAAACATTGTATTCAGTACTGGTTGTATTTTCACACACACCCACCCACACACACACATTCATTGTCAGTTGTGGAGATCATTGACAGCAGTGTAGGTATGTGAGGGCACAGTGGCAGGAGGGGAGAAAAACTGTATTTGTCCCTGCCCTCCGGCAGCCATATTGTGCAAATATGACTCTAGTATTGACTGAGCTGGTGATGAAAGAACAGGATTTACATTTAGACTTTTTAAATGAGGAAGACTGCACAATTTTGTGACTGACCACTGTTAATCTGACAACAATAAACGTGGCATACACAACTGAATAAAGGCATGAGGGAATGACAAGAAAATATAAACCCTTTCTCTCTAAAAGGCAAACGGAGCTGGATTCAGGGCTACATCTCCACTGACATACAAACCAGGATTCCATAATCTTGACATCTTTTGCCTGGGTAAGATACAGGCCAGGTCAAAAAAGGTATTTAAAATGCTGTGGTTTAAGAAATCAGGGTGTTAGATTACACAGGGACAACAGTTACTTTATGAGAGGACAGAGATTTTTCCACTTCTCCTTCAAAAAGTACACCCGATCACTCAATGCACTGCTGAAACACTAACCTCAACCTGCATGCCAGGTACAACAATGAGTTCGGTCACACTTTAAATATCAAATATGGTCACAGACTAAAAGATTGGGATGCTAGGGATGGGGGGCAAAGGTGGAAATGATACATAACACCTGAGACTACTCATCACATCCTTGACATCCTAAAAACTAACAGTGAAAAGGGAGGCTGGGATAAGCTTGATCACAGTGGATGCATTCTCATAAGAACATAAGAATAACCATACTGGGTCAGACCAAAGGTCAATCTAGTCCAGTATCCTGTCTTCAGAGGGAATGAACAGAAGCACCTCGTATTGGCCACTGTCTCTAGAAATGAATGTTTTTGCTTCTTTTTCTGTAGCTAACAAGAAGGTTACCTATACTATCTAGGCTAGGTTTTACACAACTTAATGCATACCACTGATTTTGTTTTAACCTAACTTTTCTCTCTCTCTCTCTCTCTCTCTTCTTTGTTATACTATAATCTCTGTGCTTTTAGATTGCGGATTTCATACAGACTGTCCTGAAGAAGTGACCCAGTCTTCAAAATCTAAGAAGACGACAGTGAACTATATATGTGTGTCTGGGACCTACACAACTCCGGATTCTCAGGTCAAAATGCATGAACTAAGGAGTCTTTTCCCACAAGGTATGCCTTGTAGATGGCAACAATCTTCCAGATGCAAAAGAAATGCCCAATGAACATGAATGAAAACAGACTGTGAGCTGTTTAGGGCAAAGATTGTAATTTAATATACATGCATGTATAGCACCTAGCACAGTGAGGCTCCAACTTAGCTGAACTAGGTGCAACTGCAATATAAATGTTAAATAATAACAATAATAAGTAATAATTAAGAGAGCGGGATCAAATGAGACAGACATTTATTCATTCCCCTCAGTTAATGATACTAGAGGTCATGTAACCAGAGCAGTGAATACAAAGTTGGAAAACACAGAACATTTTTGAATAAATAGGGAGCATTTAAATGAAATGAGGCGACAACACAAGCTATTACCAAATGAAAGATGCCAGACACCTGATTTGTGAGCATAGGCGCCGACTCCGTGGGTGCTCCGGGGCTGGAGCGACCATGGAGAAAAATTGGTGGGTGCTGAGCACCCACCGGCAGGCAGCTCCCCACCAGCCCGCGTGTACACCCACCCGCCCAACTCACCTTCCGCGTTCTGGGTTCCTTGGCCGGAGGCGCCTCTCACCAAGGCGCTTTTTTTTAGCTGCAACAGCCGCCTCTCAGCTGTGCAGCTGGGGGCGAGGGGGGTGGGGCAGCAGCATTCCCTGCTCCCGCAGTGTGGCCACCCTGTGCTGGGATTGGCCGTCCGGGCTGCCGCTCAGGTCTCTCTGGGCCTGAGAGGCGGGGCTAGGAGGTGTGGAAAGGGACATGGCCGGGCCCGGGGGCGGGGCCTGTGTCAGTGCTACCTCCCGCCCTCCACGCCGTGGTCAGTTGGAATCGGGCGGCGGCAGGAGGTGGGTCCGCCGGGCTGAGGAGTGGACGCAGCGCGGGATCCTGGTGCGCAGCGGGCAGGCACTGTGCGGTGAGTGGGGCGTGTGGGGGACGGAGTGTGAGGGGGTGGGAGCAGGATGTGCTGCTTCTATTAGGTAGATGGGTAGAGGGTGCGGGGAATGCAGGGTGGGGTGGGGGAGTGCAGGGCCTGCGCCCCCCCGCGGCAGCCAGCTCCCCCCCATCAGCGAACCCCTCCCCAGAGGCAGCTCAGCCCCTGAGGCCCGCGCAGCCTCCCCGCGCCTCCCGCGGGCGGCGACGGGCCTGACTCCACACCGGGCCCGGCTTCCCGTGCCCCCCCGTGGGCGGCGGTGGGCCTGGGTCGGCAGTGGGCCCGGTTCCCCGCGCCCCCTGCGGGCGGCAGTGGGCTCGGCTCGGTGGTGGGCCTGGCTCCACGCTGGGCCGTGGCGGGCCTGGTGCCCCGCGGGCGGCGGCGGGCCCGGCTTCCCGCGGGCCTGGTTCCCCATGCCCCCCGTGGGGAGTGCAGGGTGGGGTGGGTGCGGGGTGGGGTAGAGGGAGCTGGGTGCCGGGTGGTGAAGAGAGATCTGGGGGCGAGACCTGGGTGGGGAAAAGGGAGCTGGGTGCCGGGTGGTGAAGAGGGGTCTGGGGGCGAGACCTGGGTGGGGAAGAGGGAGCTGGGTGCCGGGTGGGGAAGAGGGAGCTGGGGGCGAGACCTGGGTGGGGAAGAGGGAGCTGGGGGCGGGAGCTGGGTGGAAGTTGAGTTGGGTGGGCGCGCACGCACGGTGGGGGGCTGGTGGGTGCTCAGCACCCACCAATTTTTCCCGGGGGGGAGGTGGGGGTGGGGATTTGGGGAAGGGGTGGGGCTGGACTTGGGGAGGGGCCAGGGGTGAAGTGGGGGGGACCGGGGGCGCGAGTACCCACCGGCGCCGACAAAAATTGGCACCTATGTTTGTGAGTGTCTACGTGATACTCCCCAATCAGCCTCTTCGATGTATTCTCATTCATAATTCTGCCTGAATTTAGCTCCAACAAGCCTTTCTTGCCCTATACTTTTGGGATCAACTAGCATTGTCAGGTAGGGTGCTAGCTGCACCTCTGTCCCCTTTCCGGTCTCTCTTATAGCCCCCTTCTCGGGTAACATCTTGAATCCTTTTAAGGTACGTCTACACTGCTGCCGGAGGTGTGATTTGCAGCTTGTGTAGACATGCCTGCCTGCACTCACTGTACTCTAGCTAGCTCACTAAAAATAGCAGTGAGACGTAACAGAGTGGGCTTCTGCATAGGCTGCACAAACATATGTTGACCCAGGGGGTCAGGTAGGCTTGTGTAGCCTGTGCTGAAGGTTGCATTGAGGAGTCCTCACTGCGATTTTTAGCAAGCTAGCTAGCATACAGCTACGGCAAGTACATCTACACGAGCTTCAAATCACGGCTTCTGGCTGGAGTGTAGACGTATCCTCAGGCTGGGACCCAAGTACACTATCCCATGTATGCCAACTGCTTATTACCATGCAGGTCCAACTGACTTTGGACACAAGCATTTCTTCTCTCTGGGAACTTGTGACCAGTGATAGTGTTAAGTGACCATCCTGAAACATCTCCTCTTTCCTGTCTGGTTTGTCCCAGATGGTCCCCTACTGGGAAGCACTTTCTCAAAAATATTCATACCAAAAATACCAGGCCAGCGGCAGGCCAAGATGCAATTTTAGCCTATATTAAAGAGTACCTCTATATTTATCTGACTTTTATAGAAGTTGCAAGCTGTCCCAGTTTCCTAATGCAAGAGGACAGAATTCAGTTCTATTCAAGAGATGTACTGAAAATTACAGTACTAATTTTATGGTTTACATTGTATAAATACACTTTTCTGAATATGGCATGGCAAATTCTTCACTGCAAGAACTGGTTTTAGAAGGCTGTGACAATGTTATTCTGCTCACATTTCCTAAATCCAGCCCTGTCTCTAAGCTATGTATTATTATTACTTATATTTTAAAATCATTCTGCTTCTGTAAGTTTTTTCTGTAAGGGGTAGGTGACTCAGGCGACCACCTGGGGTGCCGGGCTTGGGGGGCACTGGGCTCCAGTGCTGTTTTTGTTGTTAGCAACAAAAAGGGAAAATAGAATGTTTGAAGTAAAATGTTTTAGGTATGTGGATTAATTTTTCACTAACCTCCTAGAATGTCTGGACTTTCCAGACTTTCTGAAAACTACATTTACATTGAACCTCCTAGAATGTTGTCAGCCATGCCCTCATGGGTATATAAGGGGCGGGATGTTGCCAGTCAGTCAGTGAGCTATAAGAATGAAGTGAGAGCCCAGCTATGATATTGTGTACCTTGTTTTACTGTGTCATTGTGAAAATGTACTTGTGTTTTAAGACTTGAATAGTGTAAGTAGTGACTAATAAAGGAAGTATTTAATGGGATGCCAGAGATATCTATTGAATCCCTATCTACGCAACAATATAAAAGAAATACTGTTACTTCTTTGCCATGCTTAACATATAATGTTGCATGACTTTCCAAGACTGCAAAACATAGACTTTTGCTTTTCTCAATACTGTCTGTTTTCCCGTGTAGAAAATAAAAGATGCCCCCGAAGAAGCCTTCAGGAGCTCAGTATAGGAAGCAAAAAGCTCAAGTGCAATCTAATTAGCAGCTAGGGGCAAATTTGGTGGGAAAATATCTGAAACAGAACAACACAGACTAGGCTTTAGGCAATAACGATTGTCCCAGTGAAGAAGAAATTGAGGAGGGAAGTATAAATGGTGGAAGTCCTATTACAATAAAAGCTGTTTTAACCAGCACTTCAACAACTGGAAAGCTTTATAAACCAGCATTTCTGATCTTCATTTAAATTCTGGTTTATAGTCTGATTGGCATGGGGCTGGCAGGGGGTTGAGGCGTGGGAGGGGGAGCTGTCCAAAGTGAGCGCCCCCTGGATCCGGCATCCGGCACTCCCTCCCACACCAGAAACTGCTGCCCCAAGCCCCCTTCTGCATCCAAACTCCCTCCCAGAGCCCACACCCTGCACCCTCTCCTGCGCCCCAATCTCCAGGCCTGCCCCCCCCAACCCAAACTCTCTCCCTCTTAGTTAACTGGCATTTTTCATTTACTGGGACACCCCCCCCCCCCCGTACCTCCAATAAGCCAGATAAAACAGCTTTTACTGTACTAAGCAGTACAGATTTACCTGCAAATAAGGAATGGAAATGTGAGGAAAGTGATGGACAACTGTCCAGTTTTCCTGGTGGCATAAAGGAGAGTGATAAGGAAGACTGTAGCTCACATGAAAGGGAAAGTAATGACAAAGAAAAATCTGGTTTAAATGAAAAGGAGAGAAATGATAAAGAAGAATCAGCTTCGCATAATGACAAAAACAGCAGTGAGAAAAACTGCTCACCACCAATGGATACATTAGATCCTGCTTTATGGCCAGCGATCCTAAACTCTGCTGATATTGATCGTACAATTTTAAATGGGCCGGGCAAATTTGAGGATATGATGTTGCCAATAAATGAGCAGAAATGACACTTCTCAAAGTCACACTGTGAAAGAGTGCTTGAGAATGGCGAGAAACTGAATTGGTGTTGGCTAGTTTACTCAAAATTAACTGATAAAGCATTGTGGTTTTGTTGCAATATATTGACAGGAATGCCAAATCATTCCATGCACTAGCCAGGTACAATTACTGGCATAACTTAGTTGATGCTCTGAAGCAACATGAAAAATCACCCGGCCATTTTAAGGCCTACTCTAAATGGATGGCGGTTGAGTCCAAACTCAAGGTGAATGAATTCATAGATGCAGAAAACCAGCACACTATTAATGTAGAAATCCAGAGCTGGAGATACGTGCTCGAATATCTGATTACTGTCTTCCTTGCAAAGAATAATTTGGCCATCTCAGGCTCATTGGATAAGTTGTTCACTGGACATAATGGTAATTTCCTCAGTTTGGTAGAGCTTCTTGGGAAATACGACAATGTCATGCATAAGCACATATGTTGAATAGTCTGTAAAGAAGCTATGGACCATTACTGCAGCAAAAAAATTCAAAACAAACTGATTGACCTTATGTCAATGAAGGTGCTTGATAACATATTGATGCGGCTTGGCAAAGCAAAGTACTGGACCATAATAATGGACTGCACTGCTGACATTAGTCACAGTGAAAATATGTCATTTAAAGTAAGATTTGTTGATGACAAGGATGGCTGTAGCCAAATAAAGGAACACTTTATCTGTTTCTGGTCTGTGGACAACTCTACTGGAAAATGCCTAACAGAACTGTTTATGAACGTTTTGACTGAGAATAAAATAAAGCTTCAGTACTGTTGCAGCTAAGGCTATGACAATGGCGTGAACATGAAGTGAAGAAACAGTGGCATCTATGCAAGGATCCTTGTGCTTAACCCAAAAGATTTCTTCGTGCCTTGTGGCTGCCATTCCCTTCACCTGGTTGCATCAGATCTAGCATCATCTTTAGATTCAGTATATCTCTTCAAAGGATATACATCCGTTTTTCAGCATCAGTTATCAGGTGGAAGATCCTCACAGACAATGTTACAAATCTGACTGTGAAGCCGCTAAGCGACACTCACTGGGAGAGTTGCATTGACAGCATAAGGCCAGAGAGGTACGAAGTGACTGAGGTTTATGACACCCTGCTGAAACTGGCGCAGTGGAGTAAAGCCAAGGCCGGAATCCAACATGAGGCAAAAAGCCTGGCAAACTAGATCACTGACATCAAATTTCTGGTCCCAGTTGTGGTTTGGCATGATATCCTGTTCCAAGTAAATGTTGTAAGCAAGGCATTACAAACTCAGTCGATGGACATCGCGACCACTACTACTTTGATGAGAAGCTGCCTTGATTTTGTTGTGGCCTACAGAGACAATGGATTTGAAAATATCATCTCTGCTGCCAAAGAAATGGCAGAAAACTTAGAAGTTGAGCCTGTCTTCAAAGAAACCTGTATACATTAGAAGAAGAGACAGTTTGGTTACAAGGGCAGAGATGAGGTGATGGTAAGCTTGAAAGAAAAATTCAAGAGGAAGGTTTTTTGCTTGGTCACTGATGCAGCTTGAGTGTCTAGCAAAGAAAAGTTTGGACAAATGAAGCACCATGAAAAGACCTGGGTTTTTTTTCATGATGTTAGTAAGCTGCCAGTAGACAGAAATACACCCTTGAGTAATTGTTTGGACCTTCACTGGATGATGACACATGGGGAATATTCAGATGTCAATGATAAAGACCTCTATGTCAAATTGGACAACATCCATCACATTTTGCAACATGGGAAGCACTCTCCACTCCAAGTTCTCCAATTCATTCATGATGCAGAGCTGAAAGACACTTTTCTTAATTTGTGGATAGTTTTGAGGATTCTGTTCACACTGCCGGTCACAGTTGCACGTGGGAAGAGCAGCTTTTTGAAGTTCAGGCTCATTAAAATATATCTTTGATCGATGATGGCCGATGAAAGACTGACATAGCTTGCTATTTTATCATCTGAAAATGCTATTGGCTAATCTTTGGATCTCTCTGACGCTGTGCTTCAGTTTGCGAGGGCAAAGGAGAGACAAACGACCTTTTGAACTAAAGGACTATGGTTACCATTTTAAGGCTGTTACCTTCTGTAACACTATTTAATACTGGTCCACCCAATGTTGGTGCACAGTTAAAATTCTTAATGTTATTACATTTCAGTTATTCTTAAAATATAAAAGTTTCTATAAGCTTAGAGGAAACATTTTTTTTTATTTGCTTATATATGGCATTAATAAATACAGATCATAGCATGCAAATGTATCATCTTATATGACAGGTGTAAATCATGCATGCAAATTGTGCATCAAAGTCGTGAAATGGGCTACAAATGCAATAAAAAATAAGGTATTCAAAAATGTAACAAATGGAGGGGGGCGCTAAAGACACTCCTTGACTGGGTCACCATTTGGTCTAGGCCCAACCCTGCCTATAGACTAGAAAAAAGTGTTCCTTAACCTCAAAGCAGATAATCTGTAACTTAAAATACTTGTACTGACATAATATAGAATTTAACATGCCTTCAGAAAGGCAAAAAATTATCCAGCCCACAAATAAGCTTGCCCCCCAACTTTAAGCTTTTGGCCTGAAATTTTGCATGAGAATTCTCTGCTTCAGTTTTTGTTTCTTCTTAGATAAAGTTTCCACAGAAAAGATTCACAAAATACATTGTTTTGCCATTGTTACTTACATTCTTGTAATTATTTCTTTGTGAAGATCTAGCACGTTCATGCTCTGGAGTAGGGACTTGAAATTTGTCAAGGAGGTGCCTTTTACTGCCTCCAAAAAATTCACTCAGATTTATGACAAGTTATAAGTCTCTGAAAATCATTTTTTTTGCATGATTGGTAGAGCATTTAGAGGACATCTGCTAAAGTCTGAGTATTCCATCTGGTCTGAGTACGCTCCATCTTTACAATGCTCACTGGGCATGCTCAGCCTCACTGACTTTTGTTTGCAGTAAAAGCATGCTCCACATTAGGAATGAAAATCAAAAGGGGGAGGGAAGCCAGATCTGATAAGGAGCTGGAATGCAAGGTGCAGAGCTGGGACTGGCTGTACAAGGACCCAGGGTGCAGGGGAAAATGAGATTGCACAGGGAGCCCAGTTAGGAATTTTGGACTGGGGAGTCAGTGGGGATGAAGAATGTAGGCATGGCAGAGGTGACAGAGGGAGAGTCAGATCAGATGAGAAGCTAGCTGTGGGGGAACTGGAACTGGCTGGGCAGGAGGGTAGGATGGGAGAGGAGGCCAGAAAATGGGATTGAGATGGAGAGTAGATGGAGATTGGGATGAGAAGCCTGGGAAATGAAGACTAGGACTGCTTAAGTGAGGAGAATGGGAGAAGGAGCTACGGGCAGGAAGAGACAGTACTGGAACAGGGCCAAGTTGGATGGGACAGGGAAAAAAGGCGTCAAACGTGGGTTCGGGAGGAACAGGTAGAAAAGTCAGAGCACATTTCCCTTGAGAGCCTGGAATGGAACCAAGACTCCTCAGTCTCACCAGTCCTCTACTGTCAGCAAACATCTCTGAAACTCACTGGCACAGGGTTGCATTACCCTCTACTGCTGGTTCACAGAAGTGTGATGACATACCGCTATCAGTTACGTCAATAGTGCTAGTGGCAGAGATTTGTGCAGTAGTTCTAAAGGTTTCAACCCTGATGATCATGTCAAGATGATGGCACATTGTGGAATTTTTGTCGTTCGAGTTTGCTTTTTCAAAACCTAGGTAATTACAGACAATAAAAAGGACATTATTAAAGGTTGCAAATAGAGTCAGTTGTGAATTTTCCATCAATTATTTTCCGATGCAAAATGAAGTTTCAGTAAACTCACAATTATCTGCAGGAAAATTTCAATTTTGCCAGGAAAGGTTGACTTTCATCAGGAATATTTCAGTGAAAGCTCC
This sequence comes from Chelydra serpentina, assembly GCA_037349315.1. Taxonomy (NCBI): domain Eukaryota; kingdom Metazoa; phylum Chordata; order Testudines; family Chelydridae; genus Chelydra; species Chelydra serpentina. The sequence continues at coordinate 143,398,784 of JBAIAC010000004.1, forward strand.
CAGGGATCCTTGTGTGCCTAACAGCTGATGAGCTTGGAAGTTGGTCCCCCCCAAGCTCCCTGGTAGCCTGGTCTTCTGCAGCAACCTACTTGGAGGACTGCGAGGGAGCCTTGGCTCCCAGACTCCCACATCGCCTCAGGCTGCCTGTCTGCATGAAGAGCTGGCTCCATGGGCTCTCTCGGCAACCAGCTCCCTTGGCTGCCCAACTGCCCCAAATCTCCATGCAGGTGGCTCCCTAGCGTGCTCAACTCCCCTGGCTGCCTGACTCCATGGGAGCTGGCTGCCTGGGCAGTCAGGCAGCCTGGGGAGAAAACTCAGTTTCAGTGCTCCTGACTTAGCAACATTTTCACAGGTGGTCAATAATTGGGTGTTCCTCATTTTCTGGGTCACTACCTTGAGACTTCTGGAGCCTGATTTTAAGAAGTCCTGAGCATACATAAATGCAAATGACATCAGTGGCAGCTCAGCACATCTGGCCCAAGCAGTGTGGTCTGGTGGGAAAACCTCCCCACAAGGTTGGGAGTCAAGAGGTCCTGAGTTCCTCACTCAGTATGTGAGGACTGGTTGCTAGTAGATGAGTTGCTTTGCTGTTCTGTCCCCTATTTTCACATCTGTAAAATGGGATCACATTTACTCACCTACCCCTTAATTCTGAGACGATGAATTAATTTGTCTCTGTATGGTGCTTTGAACATATAAAAACAATCTAAAAAAATTAAGTGCACTGAAAAATCAAGTCCTGGGTCTCAGTTTTGGTAATCAAAATTATTGACATTTTTGCAGTTTATGGCTTTAATTTTTCAATGCTTTATTCTTCATCTGTAAAATGGGGATTCAGATACATTTCTTTCCCACAGGGGAGTTATAGAGATAAAGTCATTAATATTTCTGTAGTGCTCAGATATTATGAAAATGAGAACCACATTAAAGCTCATGAGGCAACAAACAATTCCATGTTCAGTGCACAGTTTGGATGTTATGTAGTAAATAAGGTATGAGACTACACGCTGAATGATGTAGGTAAAATATTGAGCAGTTGCCTCATTCCCTGAGCACATTTATCATACATTCTGAATGAGGCAGAGATCTTGTGGGTAAAATACTATGTAAGTAAAGACCATCAGAATGAATATGCACCAATGTGCAGAATTAAGATTGCATAGGCAACCTTAATTTTCTGATATTTCTATACTTTTCAGTGCTTGATTTTATAATATTAACATTATTTTAAAGTAAACTTTTCTTTAATATTTTACGTGTGTGTGTGTGTTTATATATATACCCTCAAAGGAGAATGTAAGAAAAGACAAATTACTGTTCTGTATGGTTCTTTAAAATAAGTCTTTAAACAGGGCAACATGCCAGGAAAAAAAGGAAGTAAATAAGAGTAACAGACTGCTGTAATGAATGTATCTTGTAGTGCAAATAATCTCTACGTACTTATACTTTTGAGAAACCAAAATTCATCATAGAAAGCATTATGTCATTAATATGGCTACCCGACATTAATCTGATCAATATCTTTCTCTACTAGCATGGTCTCCTGATGATAATTACTGTTGCATTATTCTACACTTCTTTCATTTACTCTCCCAAACATTTCACAAGAACAATGAGGACTTACTCCTGATTTACCCAGGAATCCTTTCAATTTCTGAAATGTAATTCGCTGTCAAGATAATGTAATCCCACATTCAGATAGTTATGTTTCCCCTCCCCTCTTTGAATTTTTAAAAATTGACCTTTAGGCAGTGTGTGTACTATAAATTGAAAACTACGTGGACAATTTTTTTCCCAGTAAAATTGAGTTTTGAGCTAACAGAAATCAATAAGAACAAAAGGGTACATCTAGATCACTATAGAGGCCAAGTCGCATAATCAATTAAATTATTAACAGTCCATTCAAGAGCCAAGGAAGTTGTAGTTTTGGCAGAAGTTCCAATTCCATATAATATACAATAGCAGCATCTTTACTACTGAAACTAAATGGGAAATTTAAGTTTCAAAATGGATCAAAATCTCCCTCTGCAGACTTGCATTTGCTAAAATAGTGAAGAGCCTAGGTTGAAAAGGAGTTCGGTTTTGATGATTCCTTGATTACAATGATCACAGCTGTGCCAGAATTCTGGCCCAAGATAGAAAAGTTACCTCCAATTCTTGGTTCACAAGCTGAAGGTATTATGAAAAACAAATGACGATAATTTTACTGAAATGTTAAACAATCAGAGTAGCAACTCTATGCAAAAAAGGAAGAAAGAAAGAAAGATTTATTTCCTGATGAAAAATAAAAATATCGCCTTCTATATGTAGATGCATGAGGTGTAGTCTCCCTCCTATAGGGGAATAAAAATCTGTTTTATGCAATGTTACATTGCCTCCACCGATCCACTTTTAATACATTTTCAGTACATATGCTGCTTACACTGAAACATATCTTTTTCAGCAAAGCCATACACACAGATGCCTAAAACAGATGCATTTAATCTCTCTCTTCATATGGAATCTGTTCCATACCCCTAATCATTTTTGTTGCCCTTCTTTGTATCTTTTCCATTTCTAATATATATTTTTTGAGACGGGGCGACCAGAACTGCACACAATATTCAAGGTGTGGGATATCATGGATTTATACAGTGGCATTACGATATTTTCTGTCTTATTATCTATCCCTTTCCTAACGATTCCCAACATTCTGTTCGCTTTTTTGACTTCCACTGCACATTGAGTAGATATTTTTAGGAAACTACTCACGACTCCAAAATCTCTTTCTTCAGTGGTAAAGCTAATTTAAACCCCATCATTTTGTATGTATAGTTGGAATTATGTTTTCCAGTATGCATTACTTCGCATTGATCAACACAATTTCATCTGCTATTTTGTTGCCTAGTCACCAATTTTTGTGAGATCCCTTTGTAACTCTTTGCAGTCTGCTTTGGACTTAACTATCATCAGTAATTTTGTATCATCTGCAAACTTTGTCACTTTACCGTTTACCTCTTTTTCCAGATCACTTATGAATATGTTGAACAGCACTGGTCCCAGTACAGATGTCTGGGAGACACCACTATTTACTCCTCTCTCTTCTGACAACTGACCATTTATTCCTACCTTTTGGTTCCTGTCTTTAACCAGTTACTGATCCATGAGAGGATTCTTAATGCAGGACTGATTACTTTGCTTAAGTGCCTTTGGTGGTCAAACGCTTTCAAGTCCATGTGCAGTATATATCCAGTGGATCCCCCTTGTTGACTCCCTGAAAGAATTCTAATAGATTTGTGAGGCATGATTTCCCTTTACAAAAGCCATATTGACTCCTCCCAAAAATTGTTTTAATCTGTGTCTTATAATGCTTTTCTTTACTACAGTTTCAACCAATTTGCCTCCTGTAATTTCTTGGATGGCACTTGGAGCCTTTTAAAAAAATTGGCATCACATTAGCTATCTTCCAGTCATCTGGTACAGAAATTGATTTAAGTGATAGGTTACATACCACAGTTAGTAGTTCTGCAATTTCATATTTGAGTTCCCTCAGAACTGTTGGGTTAATTTGTTGTAATACCTCCTCTACTGACATCTCAATTGGGGACATTTCCTCAGATTTGTCACTGAAAAAGAATGGCTCAGGTGTGGAAACCTCACATCCTCTGCAGTGAAGTCCAATGAAAAGGATCGAACTGATTTTTTCCCCCTTGGTGGCCAGCCACCACGTTGCCTGGGTTATGTGCTCATGACATTGCAGCACTAACCTACCAGAAGGCAAGTGACTCAATTTTACACTGTTGGCTATAAGTAAGTGAAGAATGGTCACCTTCGACTATTTGGTGTAAAATTCAAGCTGCATTGAAGTCAGTGGGAATTTTGGCATTTACATCAATGAGGCTAGGATTTCTTCCATGGCCTTTACACTCTCTTTAAACTCTGTATGTCAGTTACTCTGTTTGCAAAATGGGATTTATACTATTTACCTCACAAAGTATTGACAGGATCAGTCAGTTAATGTTTGTGAAGCACCTTGAAGATGCTATTTTTAATATAATTTATTACAATGCTATTTATTAAAAAATACTTATTACAGGGCTCAATAAAGGACCCATCAAAAGAGTATAAATAGAACTCAGAACTTAAGGGTTAAACTGTGACTTTAAGCCACTGTCTACAGTATGGTATGTGCAAAAGCCTAGTGCAATTCCAGCAGCTCCTGCAGGTATGGTGCCTAAGGCTAGGTCTACACTAACCCCCCCGATCGAACTAAGATACGCAACTTCAGCTACGTTAATAACGTAGCTGAAGTCGAAGTACCTTAGTTCGAACTTACCTGTGGTCCAGACGCGGCGCGCAGGCTCCCCCGTCGACTCTGCCTACTCCACTCGTCGAGCTGGATTACCAGCGTCGACGACGGAGCACTTCCTGGTTCGATTTATCGCGTCTGAACCCAGAACATCGATCCCGTGCCTCCGACGCGACGGGTAAGTATAGACATACCCTAAGAAAGGCACTGTGACTGAGGCCTGCTCTACACTGAAAGCTAAGGGTGACCTAACTATGTCTCTCAGGGGTGTGAAAAATTCAAACCCCTGAGAGATGCAATTAAGCTGACCTAAGCCCCAATGTAGATGCTGCTAGGCTGATGGAAGAACTCTTCTTTCGACCTAGCTACCACCTCTCGGAAGGGTGGATTTATTACAGCAATGGAAGAACCCTTTCTGTCATTGTGTCAAGTGTCTACACTCCAGCGTTGCAACCCTTTAACAAAATGCAGCATATTCTCCCAGCCAACCAGTCAAACTCTTACTGTAACCTTCCATGCACCCTCTGAGGGAGTCTAACATTGCTATTGGAACAAGAGTTCTCTGTATCCTTGCACATTGGGAGCCCCAGAAGAGGTGAGAACATGTGTGGGAATTGCGCACAATGCTGCTTTCACTCACTCTCCTTCTTTGCACATAAATGCAGAATTAGGTGCACATTAGCGCTAACTTGTTGTCTGCTCTTCACTCAGTCTATTCAGTTTCATATCTTGGCAGTAAAACCACATGGTACTACTTTATGGAATATATAAATGTCTACAATTTTATTCATTCAATTAAAAAAACCCTCAAAACTATTACAATTAATTTTAATTTTGTAAACCTAAATTTTGTGCCGAAACAACTTGACAATATCCCTTTGAAGCTACTTTCTGAGTTTGCATCACAATTTCCAGCATGTTCCTGTTCATATATAGTTGGGCTTATTACAAGTACTTCATTATGATTTTCATAATGAAGGGATGGGGAAATAATCTTGATGGAATCAAGACTACTTATCAGGACCCCTGTAGTCTGGGTTGTGTGCCACGCCGTCCCCCCACACCCCCCGGTCCCCAGGTGATACTCTAAAATCTCAATTTTTTTTAACCCAGAGGATTCACTTTCTCCCCTGCATCAGACCAACTATCTTTCCAAGCCAAGGAGGGCTGGATAGAGCTTCCTCCAGATCTCATCAGCCCTGTTCTTAAATCATGCACTGGAAGACAGACATGCAAAGCATTTCCTCCCGTAGGGTGCTGAGCATGCTGCCTCTACATTGTAATTGTCCATGTCTGTTGGATGCACACAGAATCTGAATTCTAGAGCTGATTGAGGAATTCATAACAAATTGTTTATTCAAATAATTTAGCTTCTTTTTCTGCTGAGAGAATGTCTGTAAGCAAATTGCATTTTTTCCACACGTGTACTCATTATTCAAAAGTATGAAACTAATTATTTGCACATTGTTTTAATACCAGGGATGGATGATGAACAGTATTCTGTGAGAATTCAATATTTGAGCAGCGACAGTTAACTCTGATTGATTAAATAACATGGTATAATATTGCAGAGCCAGGATTGGTTTAGCGTGTAAACACTTCCAGTGCAAATACTTGTGCATATACATTTGAAATTTAGCTTCCCTGAATAGTCATACGAGTGCATTTAAAGCCCACTTTCTGCAAACATTTTTGCCAGTAGTAATCCATTGCACATATGTTGGCAGAAAGCAAATATAAGAGAGGTACAATATATGGCAGAAGTGAATTAATTAAAAAAATAGTTAAAATTTCTAGAATTCTCCCACACCAGCATCAACTTCCTGGACACACCATCAGCTTCAACAATGGAACTCTACAGACAACTATATACTAGAAACTCATGGATCACACTTACCTTCACAGATCCAGGAACCTATTCTAGACATAACAAGAAATTTGTTATCTACAGGTAGTCACTCAGATACCACAGAAAACTGTATGCTCCAAGGAGAAAGTTCAAGATAAACACCTTAACACACTTAAAACCGCCTTCACCAAACAAGGACACTCCACTAGAGAAGTAGATTGCATCAAGAGAACCTGCTTCAATATGGGGGCGGGTGGGGGAAGAGGGAAACCCACTGACTGCATACTCCTAGTTGTCACCTACCACAACTCATAATTATAACCTCTACTTGATGGGGACCACATCCTGGAAGAAATCTTTCCTGAGCCCCCTCTTTAACCCACTAACTCAAAGTAGCACCAGACTTTGCCATAACAGCAGTTGCAGAACCTCCAGACATATCTCCACTGCTACAACGATTAATACTACTCCCCTCCCCCACCATAACACACCTTTCAAGATCCATGGGTCCTACACATGCCTATCAACACGTGGGGAACCTCATCCAACACATCAAATGCCCCACACAACTATGTGGGTGACATGAGGCAACCACTATGCTTTCGAATGAACTCACAGAAAAATGATAGAAGCCAAAAACACTATCACCTGTGGATTAATATTTTTCACAAAAGGATCATTCCATATCTGACCTATCAATCTGTGTCCTAAAAGGAAACTGGCAGAACACTTTCAAAAGATGAGCCTTGGAGCTTATATTCAAGACTCTGCTAGACACCAAAAATCGTGGACACACTGGAGACACTGGTTTTATGTCTCATTACAACAATCTGCAACCCACTAACTCTCTTTTGACCTATGACTGCAGAAGTGTTAATTTCCCACTTCATTTTGAATGGTATTAAAATTGTGCTTTGATAGCATTTTTCACGCCCTGTGCACTCAGTTTGTGCTGGTATATATGACTACATAAGAAGCAGGAGAAGTTTTTGCATGAGCACTAGACTATTTGAGATTTTTTTCTCTGATCTTATAAAAATCCTGTGTTAACAAAGCAGAAAAGTATCATTTCCTCTCTCAGTTTATTAAAAATTTCTAGGACTAGATAATCCTAGACCTCCCCATAAGACTAGCACTCATCATCATTTCAGATCAGGTAAGCTTTATGCATCTCACTTGTATGTATTAAAGAAGGGATATACACCTGGTGGGGATACCAGGAAAGCAACTATTCATATAGTACTTTTACATGATATCTTGTGGGAGATGGGAACTGGTGTTTCAGCAATATTTTACCTTATGGCAAGACAGTGAGAAAAAACAGGGCAATATCAAACTGGGGAGAAAAACAAGAGAAAGAAGAAAGGGAGCTGGAGAAGAAAAAGAGATAAGGATGAGAAGAAAGAAAAAACAGAAAGGGGAGAAAGAGGAGAAAACAGACAGGGAGGAATATAGACAAAAGAGAAAGAGAGCAACAAAAAGATAAAGAAATAGGCACTATTTATTGAAAAATGAGTAAAAAGAAGCCAAAGAGAGAAACAGAAAATAAGAATAGCATAAAAGGAGGAAATATGGAAATAAATAGAATGAAAACATGCGTGGGAAAAAATAATAAAGGGCAGAGATGGCCAAAGAGGTAGGGAAATACCAAATGACTCTAATGAAAGAAAACTATGGAAAAAATTAGAAGAAACTGGCAATTGGTTAAAAGTCAGAAGCTCAACAAAGATTAGGAAACTATCCCATTAGTTAGAAAGATTGTTGCATTCGTTGTTTGAGTTAAATTTTCATGCTGCATTGGCAGAAGTTGTGATTCTTCCAGAACTAGTCTCACCTAATCACAGACTTTACTGGAGATTCTGATCATGGACATAAAAGTCTAATCCTAAAATAGACCAATGTGGGAAATATACTAGAAAGTGCTGTGATGCTGTATGAAATGGAAGTAAACCAGTTATATCATTGTTGCTACCACTCTTGCACAACTGCACTAAATTTGATATAAAATGTAGCATGCAAGGTATCAATGGAAAAGTTAAAATTTGTCAAGTATGATTATCCTAGTTAAAACCATGTATCATCACTGTATCTGAAGTTCTGAATATTAGCTAGGTATTTGTATCTTAAATGTGTTTGTTCTTGGGGTGACAGCCACAAGGTCTCGCCAGCCCATTGTGAATAAACTATTCAAGTTCTGTTTTTTCATCTTATGGTTGTTGGCGTCCGTTAGTCTCGAGAGACGATGGATATGCGCCCATGGGGAATGTTTAGTTGATGGTTGTGCAGCGTCTGTTGTGGCTGTAGAGCCCCACACGAGAGTGGCAGTTTCGATTGCATTTGCTGCATTTGAAGGCGGTGTCAGCTGTGGGTTGGAGCAACCCATCTTATGGTAGTCTGTTTTAATAATGTCTCCTGTGCTCCATAGTCAGGGTCTGGAATGATGTGGAGCTGTTGCGTTTGGTTTAAGGTCCAATACTATTTGTGATGGGTTGGTATCACAGAAACCCCCTTGGGGCTGCCACCTGATGTGCCAAGACTACTCCTGCCCCTGCTTTCCTGCCTTTTCCAGCTTGGGACTCCAGAATCCTGTCTGGTTTGAGTCAGACCTGCTAGCCTGATGCAAACCCAGACCCAGGTCTGAACCACATCCCCTAACAGATGTAGGCTTGCCTGGAAGCAGCTTAGAAAGTGTTCTTGCCTTTGACACCCAGGTGCCCAACTCCCAATGGGGTTCAAACCCTGAATAAATCCGTTTTACTCTGTATAAAGCATATACAGGGTAAACTCATAAATTGTTCACCCTCTATATCACAGATAGAGAGATATGCACAGCTGTTTGCCCCCCTCCAGGTACTAACATGTACTCCAGGTCAATTAATAAGTGAAAAGTTATTAAAATAAGTACAGAAAGTAGGATTTAAGTAGTTCCAAGTAGTAACAAACAGAACAAAGTGAATGAGCAAGTAAAATAAAATAAAACACGCAAGTTTATATCTAATCACACTGAATACAGATAAAAACTTCACAAGCTCCAGTAAATTTCCTTTTGCAGGCTATGGTCCTCCTAGTCTGGATCCAGCAATCACTCACACCCCTATAGTTATTGTCCTTTGTTCCAGTTTATTTCAGGTATATCCTTGGGGGATAGAGAGGCTGTCTCTTTAGCCAGCTGAAGACAAAATGGAGGGGTCTCCCAGGGGTTTAATTAGACTGTCTCCTCTGGGTGGACACCCCTCCCTCTTCCTGTGTAGCATCCAGTTACAAAATGGAGTTTTGGGGTCACATGGGCAAGTCACATGTCCAACTCAGTTCCTTACCAGCCAAGCCACATTCCTGGCAAAGCTCAGATGTAGATTGGTGTCTCCAAGTTCTATTGTCTGTTAAGTGTTTCTTGATTGGGCACTTACCCTGCACATTCCTTTCTCAAGACACTGATCAAATGCTCTTACTAAGGCTATGTAGAAAACAAGCAAATCTACAACCAATATTCATAACTTCAACTACAAAAATGACACATGCATACAAACAGGAGGAATAGATTCAGTAGATCATAACTATTACAGCGATATGTTACATGGCACATGTAGCATAAAACATATTCCAGTCATATCATATATACACTTATAAGCATCTCCCCATAAAGCCTTATGGGGTACACCGTCACACTATTAACATTAAATCTGAACTAGCGTGTTCTTTGCTACTCTTGATGCAAACAAGCTTTTTTCCCCTGTTAATATTCACAAAAGATACAGCAAATGTAGCTTTGTGATATGTACATCCAACTATTTAGATGTGTTGGAGTTTTCCAAATGGAGAATTTTCGCCTGTACATCTACACTACATGGTGTTTAATTAGGAAATGGTTCAGATTGCCCTTAACCTGATCAACAAAGCATGTATATGAGAGGTTTGGCTAAACCAGGCACCTCCCCAGCTGGACTAGAAATCAGGACTGGCTATCAGGCATACCAAGCATTTACTGTTCTGTGCATAGGCTCTGAGTTTCTAATCTGCCAGGGGGGACCCCTGGCTCCACCCAGGTCCTGCCCCCACTCCACTCCTTCCTCCAAGGTCCCACTCCCGCCCTGCTTCTTCCCCACCCAGTTCCTCACCCCCGCCAAGCGTGCTGCACCCTCACTCTTCCCCCTTCCCACCCCGCGCCTCCTGATGCCACGAAACAGCTGATCCATGGCGGGCAGGAGGCACTGGGCGGGAAGCACTGGGATGGACGGGGATACGCTGATTGGTGAGGCCTGCCAGCAAGCAGGAGGTGCTTGGGGAGAGGGAGGTTCTGGTAGGTGGGCTGCTGGTGGGTGCTCAGCACCCACCATTTTTTTCCCGTGGGTGCTCCAGCCCCAGAGCACCCACGGAATCGGCGCCTATAGTTGTGTGATGAAGGAAATCTACAGGCCAGTCTGGGAGGGAGATTGGCTAGTGGAAGGGCTCATAGGATCATTAGGAATGGAGCCTGCTGCTAAGAATGAGCCAGCAAAAGAAGCACATGGGAAGACAGGGCTTGCAGGAGCAGCTCGCAAAGAGCAAGGGATGAATTCCTGGAGAAGGAAAAGTTGAAGAGACCTATATCTGGGATCTCTTGTGGGGACCAAAGCAGCAATCAGATAAGGTGTGAGGCACCTTGCTTGAATGGTATGATGACACAGGTGCACTGATATGCTGTCTAGAGGAAATAGTGTTAGCATGAACAGAGAACATACAGAGGCGATGCATGGGGGGATTGGGGGAGACATGTGCGGTCATGTTCCCCCCTCCCAATTTGCTGCTTGGCATGTACTGAGCATGCTCAATAACACTACTGAAGCTGGCTGGCCTCATTCTGCCCCCACCCCCCATGCTATCAGCAGGCACTGTTCATCTCTGATCATGTGCATAAAAAGAGGGAGGGGGGTTTATTCTTGTCCATGAAAGTCTGAAGTCTCATGATAAGCATCAGCACTTTCATTATTAAATCCAATTCCAGGATTTTCCTGCACTTCCTACCTATCTACATATTTTTAATATGTCCCTGTTAAAGTCAATACACTGACTACTGTTTCTCACAGACTTTGGAATGCAACACATTGCAATACATCTGCGCATGCACACATACAGGTCTCCCGTTAATCCAAGTTGAGGGTCACTTGCATAAAGTAAAAGAAAATCTGTAATATATGCAAATTAGATGGCTTTGCTGGAGAATAATGAAGAATAACTAAATTTAAGTGGATGTACATCTCTGTAAAACCTGTTCTGTAATCTTTTCAATTTTTGTTTTCATTTAAATTTGATATTCATTCTGATGTGATAAAATATTGTAATACTTTTTCAGCTTTAAAAGCAAACTCATAAAATCCACTTTTTTGATTACTTTAATAGGATTACTGAATTCTGCCAATGACTAATGAATATCATGCTTTGTAATTTTATATTTGATTCCACAGGTGTGATTTTAATGGATGTAGTGCACAGGATCACTAAGCTGCTTGTACAGGAAAGTATTTAAAATTAATGTCCTTGGAAGTAATTTAAACAGAAAAGAGAAAGCACTAGAGTTGTGAAAATAAACTCTCTAAAGTCAATCTTCCATATGCAGTACAAAAGAGCTGTAAAGACTGGATATACATAACCCACAATAAATTGTCATCTGAAATACATGGTAGTGTAAACTGCAACAAATGCACATCTCTTGGTGTTTATAATTGTTTTCAGATGATTACATTTTCTGTTCCTGAAGAGAGCATTTTAAGCAACCAGCTAGAAGCATACTTTTAATTACACATGGGCTATGTGCTAATTATCTACAATTGATAGGGTTAGCTCAATTTATCATGTTCTTAAGAAAGTGAGATTCAGGTGGTCAGAAATATATGAGGAAAACCATTTACAATATAAGCTTTTCTTTAAAAAAAAAAAAAAAGATATGCACACTGTAATTTGCATAGCAACAATTTTCTCTATCACTCGACATATTTTCATGGCTCTTCCACTGGGACAAAAAACAAAACACAAGAAAAAACATGTTCACGTAAATGCAGAGCTTCAAAAATGATTAAGACAATTTTACCTGTAGAAGCTTCCACCTTGTGGTCAGGTCTTCCAGGCAGTTGAGATTATATGGAGAAAGCTGTATATCAGAGGAGGTGAACTGGTGAGCAAGATCATTTACATGATTCACATTTTCTTTAATGGGTGCAATTTCTGCTCGGTAAACCTGTGTGAATGAAACAAACAATATGTTTATATAAACAATAATCTCCAATGTTATGGTCTCCACTATTTGATAATTGATCATGAGGGAGATTCTGGCAATTTTTAAAATCTGAAAAATGTAGATTCAGGTCAACAGAAAACATTTTGAAAGTTCACGTTGAATTCCACTGAATTGTTTCAGACTGAGAAAAAACAAAACAAAAAAACCCCTCAACTAAACGTTAGGTGTTTTTTTTTAATGAAATTTTTTGATTTTTTATTTGAAATTACTTTGTTTTGAATTTTACCTCCATTGTATTTTTTAAAAGGTGAAAAACCCTTAAAAATGAAACTGTTTCATTCAACTCCGAACTACTGTTTTTTCCCCTTCACACATTTTGGTTTAGCCAGAGAGCTGAAAAATCAGTAATTCACACAGCTCTAGTTCTGAGCCCCAAACAGAAAGTAAGGAACATATTGATCGTGAATAACCACATTCTTTTTATATAGCATGGCCTTTATTGTGCCTTCCGGGCACAACTTGCATTTGTGTGGTTGCATGTTCAGCAGGATCATCAAGGACAATTTTGGCCAACTCAGCCAGATTTTCTCCTAGGACTCCCAAGGGAGCATTCACTTTAGCAGCTGTTTTCTGACCCTTTAAATATGTGTAGCATTTGTTCCCTATTGTGCTGGGTCAGTATGTTTCAGCCTTAGTCCTCTGGAGGCGATAGTGCTGCTGGTGATACCAACACAGAGCAACAGCTCTGTGTCCTCTAGACACATAGGGGGGAAATCCTGGTCACACTGAAGTCAATGGCAAAACTCCCACTGACTTCAACGGAGCCATGATTTCATTCAATGTGCCTGGAGCATGTATATGAATGGAAGGGGATTAGGAGAAGGGGCTTCATCCTCTTCCATGTGGATGCAGGGCCAGCCATAAGGTGGCCCTTAATATTTTGTAGTGAATTGTACATTTTCCATATTTCTTTTAAAAAATAATCCTTACATCACCTGAAAGAACTGTGCATAACAATATTATTATTTTAATAATTTCATTACATGCTTTTGAAAGTCATCTATATCATTGCAAAACAAACAAACCAGAAACCTTCCAACTGACTTTATTTCAAACCAGGCAATAACAATGGGAGGAAGCTCCTACAATGCATCTCAATACGTTCTCAAAGCGCTGCCATGTTGACCTCACACACAAAACATCATGACAATCTGTTGACGAGAGGTATTTCTATGCAGATCTTTGAGCTGTTACAGTGTTTCATATCTGTATTTACTAAGGAGACATTTAGGGATCTTTTACATGATACATACACTGTGTCAAAATGTACCAATGAGTCACTTCTAAGGGACAAATTCTGCCATTTTCAGGTTCACTTTGGGTAATGTGATGTCTGTGCACAAGGGCAGGATAATTTCCTTGGAATATTCTTCTGTCTCTGAGTATGTGCATTTTGCTGTATAAACCATACAGTAGAACCTCAGAGTTACGAACTCCTCAGGAATGGAGGTTGTTCGTAACTCTGAAATGTTCGTAACTCTGAACAAAATGTGATGGTTGTTCTTTCAAAAGTTTATAAATGAACATTGACTTCAGACTGCTTTGAAACTTTACTATGTAAAGGAAAATGCTGCCTTTAACATCTTAATTTAAATGAAACAAGTACAGAAAACATTTCCTTACCTTGTCAAATCTTTTTTTAAACTTTCCCCTCATTTTTTTAGTAGTTTACATTTAACACAGTACTGTACTATATTTGCCTCTTTTTTTTCTTTTGGTCTCTGCTGCTGTCTGATTGCGTACTTCAAGTTTCAAATGAGGTGTGTGGTTGACTGGTCAGTTCATAACTCTGCAGTTCGTAACTGTGAGGTTTTACTGTATATGACCTATAACTTATTTTGGACAATTAAACTATTTAAATGTCCTCCTAGCAATTTATTTACTAGAATTAGCTGTGAACATTATTCCTTGAATAACCAATATCTGACTGAAACTTGAGTGCTTGCAGCTTAACATTTCTCAGACATTCTTAGACGCTGGAAAGGTTAAATGTCACTAACTGAAAACAGGGGAAAGATCTCCTAAATATTGTCCATGACTCTCAATCAAAAGTTAGATTCTTACTCAATTAATTATGATACCACCTCACAATATGAGTAGGCTCAATGACTTCAATAGGATTCATATGCTTATGAGTTAGCAGGACTGCATTTAACAGAAAAATTTAAGTGGTTAGGTAATGCCTCTCTCCCTCCCCACAGATCTTGCAAGTGTCAAATTCTGCCCTCATCTCCACACCACAAGCCGAATTCTCTAAACTCACAATAGTATAAATCAGGAGTAACTCCAGTGAACTCAATGGAGTTTCACTGGTGTTAGACTTGTGAAAGGGTGAGATGAATAACATTCCTTGTGTCTAATTTAACTTGTGATTTTTGCTTTCAAGGCACTTAAATCAGTCTTGCCTTTCAGAATAAACATTGTTTGAAATCTGTATGTTTTTCATGTTTGTTTCAGTGGGCCATTAAAAAACATTTCACTGTATGCTGTGGGGAGGGAGAGAGGCATTACCTAACCACTTAAATTTTTCTGTTAAATGCAGTCCTGCTAACTCATATAACTATCTTACCTGTTTCATTTAGTTACTGAGAAATATAGTCCACATATTTTATATATGAAATATTCTTTAAATAAATGCCCCGTCCCTTCTACCCCCCAATCCAGAAAATAAATTCAGTGCGAGCAACTTGATATCTTGAGAAATATCAATTGAGTATGTGGAGGGGAGAAAAAAAATGTTAAATTAAAAAAAATATATATTAAGTTTCAAGCACCCTTGAAGGAATATTACAATAAACTTCAAAAATCAGGGGGAAAAAACCCTCTGAAAAATACTTTTAGGATATCCTTTCAAAACTCCAGAGGTTCAAGACAATATACTATTACCTAATGCTATGCTATGTTCATGCACACAAGAAGATGATTTATTTGCTTTATATGTATTAATATTTCTACCTGAAAACAGCTACAGATTTCATTTTCTACTTTCATTTGCAGAATTGAAATGTTTTTTCGTTGTTCACTGGACTGAACTTTTAACTCCCCCCCCCCCCCCCCCCGCTACATTTCACTACTCTACAAATACAATTCAGGCCATTTCACTGACCAAACAGAAAAGAGAAATAGAATGAATGGAAGTATGGGCACATAATTCAAAATAAGCACTTCTATTTCCAGTTTGTTAATACTGATTTAAGACACAACTTGGAAAAAAGAAGATTCTGTTAACATGTTCCAGACATCCCTTGGTAAGTGATTAAAAGTCATTGTTTGAAAACTAGCAATAGTATAAGCCATTTGTGTGTCAAACTCTGAGGTGAACACAGCTCTTACCACATCCATTGTAGCCAATTCAGCATCTCTCAGGACCAAAAACATACCTAACCAATCGAACATCATAAAAGAGTCCAATAATCATTTTAATGGATGTCCTATCTATGTAGAAATTTATATTGACAAAGCATATGAAAATTCTCATAGGTGACCTTTTTGCAAAAAGCAAGACTTAGTAAATGAAGTCTAATTTACTTAATAAATAAGTAGATAATAGTCCACATAAAGTTTGCACGCATGGAAACTAAAGACAAACCTTTACAAAACACTGTAGTCTTTGTAATCTTTTTTCCAGTTAATCTTATGTAGATGTTCATGCAGCATTAATAAAATATTAATTGAAAAACATCAGCACCCTAATTGCCTCTAGATTCCCTGGGGTAGAAGGACCTGATCCTGCACTATTTTAGACAATGGACTTTTTGCCATTATATTTAATGGAATAAGGATCAGACCTTAACTGAAGACAGTAATTTAGGCAAACCACTTAAACATATTCTTAACTTTAGGCATGTGCTTAAATCCCAACTTGACTTGAGAACGTGTTTCAGTACTTTGCTGACCTGGGGCATAAGTGAATAAGTTCAGATATTTAGATACTGGTCTTTATTTCCATATGTGCAAAATTGCACTTATAATTATTTGCCTCTAAAATTGGCTCAGAAATATTGAGCCCAATTGAAAGTGACATAAATGGTCACATTGGGTTTGTCTAGATTAAGAAGAGGCTGAGGAAATGTTGTGATTAGCTAGTATGTGTTAGTGACCTAACCATGACCTCTTATTCTTATCTAGACAAACCAGTTGATAAGATGAAATAAGTGTAAGAAGGTGGGTTTTTTTACATGTTGAAAGGGCTGAAGTGTGGATGTGTAGCAGGAAAAGCAACCAAGGCATAAGGAGGATGTAGAATGGCCTAAGATAAGGCATATCTATACCCTTCCTCCCTGCACACAATTTATTTTATATTTCACCCTTCTAAAAGTTGCTTTTCCTGCTACAACCTGATTCTTCTGCATGTGAATTACACTGATTTATGCTTACTTACGCTGATTTTCCAATATGTCCCTCTGAGTTCAATTATTAATGTTGCATTTTTATTAAAATTTCTATTAACTTGATACACACACAGCAACTTAAAACAAAAACCAAAAGTATCTTATTCAATGCTCTATTGATATATAATTAATCCAAATCATTTTACAAATAAAAAACCAAGAGAGAAAAAGAAAAGTTTGTCCACATTAAGAGCTGAACTCCATATGACATTGTATTATTTCAAAATTTAAATATTTAAAATACCAAGTTAAGCGAGATACATTATTAGTGGTAACTTGTCTACTTCTCCTAGAGTAAAAACTCACAACTATGGGCTTGTCTATGCTACAGACTCTACAGACTGAAGCTGTGACATTGTAGCACCATAGTGTATATTGAAAGGAGGATTTATTTTTTGCCTCTGTAGTTAATCCACCCCATCGAGAAGCAGAAGCTAAGTCGATGTAAGAATTCTTCCACTGACCTAAAGGTGTCTATGCTGGAACGTAGGTCATCTTAAGTACATCCCTGAGGGGTAGCTTGGTTAACCTAAATTTTAAGCATAGACCAGATCTGAGATATTTTAGCTGTGGAATGGGAGGAAGTTAGCTCTAATTCTGTTTTGTTTAAAAACATTATTTTAAAGATTAGTCTTTTTTGTATTGGAACTACTTTTATAACTATCACATTTCTGTTGAACTGATGAACACATCCTCTCTTCAAATTTGGTTTCCTTTACTTATAAAACGTTTATAATCAGCTACACCAATCTTCAAAGAGAAGCCCAATAAAGAATTAACTTGACATAGATTTAAAAGCAAACAGACCCTCAGCTTGGAAGTCTCAGGATGATGGAAGTTGATATAATTGTGATAACACTTTGAATCATCAATTCCCTTCAGTTTTCTCATGCTTTCATATTTCTTTCATTTACTATTTCCCCTTTAATGAAAAAAAGGCAGTGTACATATTTTTACAGAAGAAAGATTTGAAGAACTGTAACAAGTTCCTTGTTCAAAAACAAAACAAAACGCCAAACAAACACACACACACATACTGAGCAGTAATATACTACACAAATAGTCCCAATGAAATCAATGAAACTACTGAAGATGTAAATTACTCCTCAATGTGAGCAAGGATAGGAAAATCAGGCCCCAAGTTATTTTCATTATGAATGGAGAGCTAGCTGTATTTTAAAGAAGCCTTATCAGGGGTGCCCGGACAAATCATCCTAATATGCAGAAAGAACAGCAAATATGGCAGGCAACCAGCTTGGCTTAACAGAGAAATCTTCTGTGAGCTTAAACACAAAAAGGAAGCTTACAAGATGTGGAAACTTGGACAGATGACTAGGGAGGAGTATAAAAATATGGCTCAAACATGCAGGGGTGTAATCAGGAAGGCCAAAGCACAATTGGAGTTGCCGCTAGAAAGGGATGTGAAGGGTAATAAGAACGTTTTTTACAGGTATTTTAGCAACAAGAAGGTGGTCAGGGAAAGTGTGGGACCCTTACTAAATGGGGGAGGCAACGTAGTGACAGATGAGGTGGAAAAAGCTGAAGTATTGAATGCTTTTTTTGCTTTGGTCTTCACAGACAAGGTCAGCTCCCAGACTGCTGAACTGGGCAGCACAGTATGGGAAGAGGTGAGTAGCCCTCAATGGTGAAAGAACAGGTTAAGGACTATTTAGAAAAGCTGGACATGAACAAGCCCATGGGGCTGGATGCAATGCATCCGAGTGCGCTGAGGAAGTTGGCTTATGTGATTGCAGAGCCATTGGCCATTATCTTTGAAAACTCATGATGATCCGGGGAGGTCCCGGATTAGAAAAAGGCAAATAGAGTGCCCATCTTTAAAAAAGGGAAGAAGGAGAATCAGAGGACTACAGACCAGTCAACCTCACCTCAGTACCTAGAAAATCATGGAGCAGGTCCTCAAGGAATACATTTTGAAGCACTTGGAGGCGAGGAAGGTGATCAGGAACAGTCAACATGGGTTCACCAAGAGCAAGTCATACCTGACCAACATGATTGCCTTCTATGATGAGATAAATGGCTCTGTGGCTATGGGAAAAGCAGTGGACAGGATATATCTTGACTTTAGCAAAGCTTTTGATACAGTCTCTCATTGTATTCTTGTCAGCAAGTTAAAGAAGTATGGATTTGATGAATGGACTATAAGGTGCATAGGAAGCTGGCTAGATCATCAGGCTCAATGGGTAGTGATCAACGGCTCGATGCCTAGTTGGCAGCCGGTATCAAGCGGAGTGCCCCAGGCGTCGGTCCTGGGGCCGGTTTTGTTCAAAATCTTCATGAATGATCTGGATGATGGGATGGATTGCACCCTCAGCAAGTTTGCGGATGACACTAAGCTGGGGGGGAGAGGTAGATACCCTGGAGGGTAGGGATAAGGTCCAGCGTGACCTAGACAAATTGGAGGATTGGGCCAAAAGAGATCTGATGAGGTTCAATAAGGACAAGTGCAGAGTCCTGCATTTAGGATGGAAAAATCCCATGTACTGCTACAGGCTGGAGACCGACTAGCTAAGCGGTAGTTCTGCAGAAAAGGACCTGGTGATTACAGTGGATGAGAAGCTGGATATTAGTCAGCAGTGTGCCCTTAATGTCAAGAAGGCCAACGGCATATTGGGCTGCATTAGTAGGAGAATTGCCCCCCACCGAGGGAAGTGATTATTCCCCTCTATTTGGCACTGGTGAGGCCACATCTGGAGCATTGCATCCAGTTTTGGCCCCCCACTCCGGAAAAGATGTCGACAAATTGGTGAGAGTCCAGCTGAGGGCAATGAAAATGATTGGGGGGCTGGGGCACATGGTCTATGAGGGGAGGCTGAGAGAACTGGGCTTATTCAGCCTGCAGAAGAGAAGAGTGTGTGTGTGTGTGTGGGGGGGGAATTTGACAGCAGCCTTCAACTACCTGAAGGGGTGGGTTACAAAGAGGATGGAGCTAGGCTGTTCTCAGTGGTGGCAGATGACAGAACAAGGAGCAATGGTCTTAAGTTGCAGTGAGGGAGGTCTAGGTTGGATATTAGGAAACACTTTTTCACTAAGAGGGTGGTGAAGCACTGGAATGGGTTACCTAGGGAGGTGGTGGAATCTCTTCCTACTCTAATCTTCTGTGATTCTATGATTCTTCTATGATAATGGCCTTATGCAACTATAATTTGAACTATATCTGACACTCCAGACTATAGATTTGGAAAAGCGGATTTTAAGTGATCTGTACAGTTCTGTTTTGAAAACTCCTTGAGAAGTCAGCATTCAGCAAGCATGTCTGAAGGGGTGGGGGGAGAAAAGGGGAGAGGTGGGTCTCAGAGCGTGGGCTCCAACCAGAGCCCAATCTCTACATTGCAATTTAGCCCTGCAGCTTGAGCTCCCAGGAGCCTGAGTCAGCTGACCCGGGCTCTGAGACTCGGTCCCATGTTTACACCCCCCCCACCCCCCGCAGTATAGATGTATCAAAAGACAAAAGAGACACAGGTGATGCTGCCTAACCAAATATTGGAACCAAGTACCGGTACTTGAAGTCTATGGTACCTTGCAGGATCTAGCACAAAATGTAATTTATATGTTCAATACAAAGAGCCATAAGTTCCCCTTCTACCAAAAACAACACAGAAGAGGAGAACTTAGTCAAAAATATCTGCAGTTTAAAAGGTCAGTTTTGTAACACCATCACACTATCAATGCAGGATATGTGTTGCTATTGTGTATATCATCCAAATATGAATCTGCGAGTGAAACTGCCAAAACCTTGCAGATTTCTGGCCATACAATGCCACACACAGCGCTGGGCCTTCTGCCAAGCAGAGGAAACATACAGAAACTGGCTTCCTTGTCATGAGACTATTGGTTCCCCACCAGTAGTTACTTCTGTGTAACCTCTCTGACAGGATGACTAACATAGGTTAATGCTAATATGGCTAATGCCTGTTCAGTATTAAAAATGCTGAAAATCAGTCAGCTCTGTGTCAGTTTTTCAAATGCAACATAGCCTGTTTCCTGAATCACAGCACTTTATAAATGATCACACAATTGTTAAGCAATTCCATATGAGACTGCAACCAACGCTTCTGCTTGTCTCTCTAGGGTAGCTGGTAGTAACACAGCTCCCTGAAATAGGTGTCAGCAGCTAAATGGCACTTCTGTCTACAGTTAACAAGACAACTTGTCTATTCTGTATGTCATACAATGAGGGCTCAATACTGATTGCACATGTGTGGATATGAGTCTTGCAAAGTCAACAACACTTCATGAAGTTTATACAAGATTATAATTTTGTATTTGTATAGCTCCTTTAATCCAAAGGATCCCAAAGCACTTTAGAAACTCAACACCTGTGTACACAAACTGTACAAAGAAATCATCCACTGCAGCCATCTTTGGGGGTGAAATACAACAGTGATTTAACATTGCACAACATTTCTATGTGATACCTTCAGATAGGAAGGTAAGAGAAGTGTAAATACAAGTAGAATTATAGTAGGTTGAGTACAACACGGGTGATTTGGAATACAGGTGGGCCACTAAGATTAGTTCCACTATTCTGGGCTAGAATACCATTAATGGCTGCAAGCTAGGACTATGATTTTACACTTCACCTGAAGGATGGTGCTTCTAGCAACACAGCACTCACCACTGTTCAACAGCATGCATCATTCTGCAGTACTGAGAATACAACTTACTAAAACACCAACACTCTACTTCCTACAGCCCGCTAAGAAGAGATCCAATTATTAGTTTTTCCTTGGAAATCTCCCATGCAAGTACTGACCTAGTCAAACCTTGCTTCAGTCTTAGGTATGATTACATATCTTTTGTATCATCAATATTACGTTTCTAGTCCTAGCTACAATGTACTAGGTACTTTCCAAACAGCAGGAACAGATGATCACTGCCCTGAGGAGCTCACAATCTAAAAACTGATAAACACACAAGCAGATGGAGCTATAGGGAAGAAGGGAGTAAGACATACAGTTATGTTAAACACACACACACACACATAATTAAAACAGGACAAGTAAATTACATCCAAATTATCCCTCAAACTTGCCATTGCCTATCACCGTATCAGATATGTGAATCAAGCCCTGAATGTTGCGTACATTTGTAACAAGGTCATGCTGTGGGCTGGAGTACGGACGATGAATCTCACCTTTATGATAGTACTACACATTGTCAGTGTATCTGCAAGATGTTGTATGTCACTTTGCAAACCTCATGTTTTTCTGCACATCTCGCAGATTAAATTGCTTTTGCTTCGATTATCCCCTTGAAAACTAGTGAGCGGCTCGCCAAATATTTTTTCATAAAAACAAACCTTTCAATAAAAATCCCACAATTTGTTGAAAAATGAACAGTTTTTGAAAATGTCTCTTTCCCCCATTGCTGCTATTTTTCCATGTGCTGTGTTCTGTTTCTTTTTAATTAGCGGTCCCTAAAATATGGAAGAGCACTGCACTCTTCTCTGGAACATTGCCCAGTGTTCAGCAGGCAGTCAAATATAAAGACCTAGATCCACTAAAGGGAGTTGGCATTTATTGACATGAAAAGGATATTTTTGTCCATGTTTTATGAACGAGTTTTTTGAAATTTGAAAATAAATTCATGAGTCACTTGGGTGGGAGTGGAAATAAATAGTAAATGGGCTTATTTCAATAAGAATAGACTCTTTATATACTTGCCAGCTTTGGGGAGCTTCCATTATGAAGCCCTTGACTGGAAATGCAGGAAGTAATAGCAACTATACAATTCACATTATCAATTTCTTAACCCCTCTTTCTCCCAGCCACATGTGCATCAACTCGATAACAAGTCAAATACAGTGTTCATGAATCCAACTCAAGTTATACAGTCAAGTCCCATTGTAACTTTTGATCTACTAGTGTTAGTGGAATTGTGTGGCTAAATCCCCATGCCCCTTTGAAAATATATGCTGAAGAGGAAGCTATGGGATCTTCTCTAAGAAATGGTTGTTCCTCACACACAAAGCTATATTAAAATAATATGTTAACCTTGATACGTATTGAAAGGATCATTTTTTCTGCTATCTTGCATTGTCAGTGCTATGTCAAAATTGTTTGCCTCTTATTATTTTAGACACCAATTCAGGAAAGCATTCTTCTTCAGGACAACACCCACACTGTGCTTATGTGCTGCCCTGAATAGGGATGCTTAAGTGCTTTCTCAAAGTAGGGGCCCAAATATTCAATTCTGCAGTTGGCGTGCAACTATCAAGCCTAATACTCTGTATATTTGCACCAAAAAATGGTAGTGGTGGGTATTTGTTAAGCTCTCACACACACCCCTCAGCAAGAGCGGGGCTTATTGATAACCATCTTTTCCTGGAAAATTATATTAAAAAATTAACAGATGCAAATCTAATCATCACTGATTATTATTCATTATTGAAATGTTAATACATTATTGCTGATTCATAATGTGAGTGGAAATGTAATCTTAGAAGAAAAGTTTGGATTCTTTAGTTAAAAGAAATTCAGCTTTCCCGTTATTTTAAAATTCAGTTGCTGAAGACATACATAATTATCTGCTACTTTTCTGGCACGTTTTTGGAAAAGAAAAATATCTAGGGTCAGATTAATGTCTAGTGTAACTCCACTGAAGTCAGGAATTAATTTGGCCCCTAATGTATTCTTATATTATGTCTTTGCTTACATTTACAAATTTAGGAGAACCCTGCAAGGTCACATGGCAGTAGTCATGATTTAAGTAGATAACAGGGTACTTCTACACTGCAATAAAACCCGAGTCAAGGCTACAACTGGCCTGGTTCAGCTGACCGGGGCTCATGCGATATGGGCTGCATGGCTAAAAATTTTAGGCTCAGGCTGGAGTCATGGCTCTGAAACCCTGAGAGGGGGGAAGGTCTCAGAGCCCGGTCTCCAGCCTGACCCCGAATGTCTGCACTACAATTTTTAGCTCCCAGCCTCAGCCCTGTGAGCCGGAGTCAACTAATCTGGGCTCTTTATTGCAGCGTAGATGTACCCACAGTGTCCCCTTTCTGCTGAGTGTATTTGCTATACGATCCTGAACCCACTGGAGCCAATGGCAAAGCTCCTATGGAGTTAAAAAATGGAGGATCAGATTCTATTAATGTTCTCATATACCTGCTTAAAAAGACACACACAACGCATAAATATGTAGGTAGATATGCAGCAATAGCCACTGACCCCTCATACTGGAGATTATGCATTAACACAAAAGAAGGACTATTACTCCTAATGTATCTCAAATTTACCCAACCAGCTCTGGGAAATGGGCCTCTCTCTCTTTCTATCTGGATTCAGGTATGGCTGAGTGAAATTGCCAATCATTTAAACATCTTAAAATGCCTGAATCTAAGTACTGTGACAAAGTTCCTCCTCTACCTCGGTGGGTCATGCGCTTATTGGCGGATTCTGCTTGCCTCAGAGATCTTCCCCTCTAGTGGAATCCACAGTCCAAGTTAACTCCTCCTGTGTCTGATCAGGAGTTGGGAGTTTTGGGGGGAACTCGGGCCCGCCCTCTACTCCGGGTTCCAGCCCAGGGCCCTGTGGATTGCAGCTTTTTAGAGTGCCTCCTGGAACAACTGCACGACAGCTACAACTCCCTGGGCTACTTCCCCATGGACTCCTCCCAACACCTTCTTTATCCTCACCACAGGATCTTCCAGCAGTACGTCCTCTTACTCTCAGCTCCCAGTGCCTCTTGCTCCCAGCTCCTCACACGCAACCTCCTTCCACAGCTCCTGACATGCGCCCCTCACTGACTCACTGGGAGGCTTTTAACTAGTTTCAGCCAGCCCCTGATTGGCTGCAGGTGTCTCAATTAATCTCCCTGCCTTCTGGAAAGTTCTTAATTGGCCCCAGGTGTCTTGATTAACCTGGAGCAACTGCCATAAGGTATCAGGGATTTGTTTAGCCTGGGGCTAACATACTGGTTCCTTACCACTTTCCTATAGCCTTACCACTGGCCTTGCCCCGTCACAGTACTTTGTGGATTAATCTGTTTTTCCTCATTTTTATACTGCACCAACTGTTCCAGCTATTATGTTTTTTCTTTAAAACTATGTAATTGGACCCTGAAAAACACTAGAGAATTAATCACAAAGCAAAGGTTTGTATTTATAGCAATAAACTATACAAATGTTCGGAGATGCTCTCCTTTCCAGGAGAGCTCATTTCTACAACCCAGACCCCAAAAGAAAAACCCACAATAACCCACCCCTTAAACCTACATGAAACATTTGCAGACCACTACAAACCTTCTCTAGCTTTCTAGCAATGGTATTAAGCATTTAGACAGTTAATAACTAAGCTTTACATATGGGTCTTTACATTTTCATGGAGAGGCGAGTTAAATACTGTGCTATGATTTGAAATGATTTATGCTCACCAATAAACCTTTCAAAAGGGACCATCTTTAGGCCCCTGTGATAACTATAGGCCAGTTTGTACAACTCTTACTTTTACTGATGAACACTTACTCACACAAGAAGTCGTATATACTCATTTGTATAAGTGCTCAGCAATGTGAGGAAAGGTCGCACAATCTAGTCTTTCAGTCTTTCCAGTCAGAGAAATCTGAATCGCCTCTGATAAAATATGTAGTGAAAATGAAGATAAGATAATCAAATTGCAATTAAAAAGAGAGAAAAATATTAATGGTTAATCATAAATTAGCAAGCGGTTACTACTTTAGCTCTGTGGAAACGTTCAGAGATTAATCACTTATTTTTGTGGATGGGTAATGTAGCTTTACATTACTGATGGATTTGTAGACACATTATAATTTCATAATCCTTGTTTCATAATTATACCATGATGAGTAATGTTATTTGCACTTCCACCTTAACCATACGTGTGTGAACACAATGCTTACATTTATAAGGTCACTTTGCTTTCTTTTACCGTAATAATTCAGGACCTGATCCTGAAACTTCTATACCACAGGAGCTAAGTGTTGTTATTACTCACATGATTTGCCAGTACACATACATATTCACCTGGGACTGCTTGCAAGGATTATTCATGTGTATAAGGGTTCAGGAGAGCACTTCAAGAAATGGGGCCAGATTCTTTGGCCTGCTAAGACCATTTGTTCAGTGCAAAGTGGCCTTAAACTAGCTAGAGATTCCCAATGGAGGATTCCACTCATGAAGGCGAAATCTTTGTCAGACAGCTCCCTTTACCAGCCACCCTCCCCATCCTTGGTGAAACAAGGAGCAGGGGGCAGGCATCTTATGCCAGCAACACAAGGAACTAAGGCTGTATCTACACTTAAAATGCTACAGTGGCACACTTTAGTGGAGCCACTCACTACTGATAGGAGGGGTTCTCCTGGGGCTGTAGTTAATCCACCTCCCCTAGAGGGGTAGCTAGGTCAATGGAAGAATTCTTCCACTGACTTAGCACTATATGCACCAGAGCTATGTTTCTCAGGGATGTGGATTTTTCACAGCTCCGAGAGATGTAGCTATGCCAATGTAATCAGCCCTGAGATGCAGCAGGACCCCTTCTGTGCAATAAATTATGTGAAGGTTGGGCATCCCAGAATCAGGGAGCTGAAACCTGTTCCCTAAACATGCCCTTCTTCGCTATGGCTGAGATACACTCATACATAGTGGAGAATCAGGGCCATGGTCTTCAAGCAGGATAATATCCACTGCTCTGATGTCAGTATCTCTCTCTCTCTCTCTCTCTCACTCTCTCATAGTGTTGCCTCTTTTCAATCAGAGCAGCTAGTCAAATTTCAGGGCAGTGAAGATGTTCCAGTTGGGAGTAGAAAGCAGTGATAGTCTGGTATTTTCTTTGATGTAATCTTGATTACTTACAAGGAATGTAAAAAGTCTTATATTCAGAGACACATAAGGAACCCAAGAACAAAAGGAGCAATTTCTTAGTTTACAGCCCCCAAACCTCTTTAGGCAACACAAACCCCAAATGCTCCCTCGCTTGATTTTTCCAGTGTCACACTGTACTTACAAGTTCCTGTTTGGCTTTCCCATCTCTCTCTCTCTCGCTGTTGTTAGTTTCTGAGTGATCTGTCTCTTCCCCCCCCACCCCAAATTATACTCAGCTAAAAGCTTCTGGGCAGGTTCATACATACCTTTTGTCTTAGGTGAAGGTTTATGCTTACAGCAATGTTAATTGAAGAGTGATTTCACACCTATCAATCTCAATAGGTTTTTTAATAGGGTTTTATCGCAACCTATAATAAAGTTTCACCTAGCTCATAACAATATTTGAAAGTGGAATATGGGGGAATGAAGTGCATTGTTGTATTCTATCTGTGACACAGTTTTACAACTCTCAATTTTTTCATTAAACGGAGTCTATTATTTCTGATAGGTTTAGTATCTAACAATTCAAGTCTCAGAATATCTTGACTCATTGAGAAACCTGGGATTGGCAGCGTCCTGTGCAATATGCTACTCTTAGCTTCCTTTTAAACTGGGCACAGTATATTTATTTGATTCTAGTGCTGCTGGGGACAGGCACTGTTGAAACAAAATGGATTTTAGATTATTTAATTTTCCGACCTATATGCTGTTATAAACTCAGAAACGGTAAAGCAGAAATGCACCAGAGATGAATATAAATCCCCTTCTGTGAGCTGGGATAAAAATAGTTCAGATAGAAAATAGCTGAGAAGAAAGATGGCAAAATGCTTTTTAGTAGTTCCTTCTCCTTTCAGATGTCTGTAGTTACTGAAATATTTTTAAGTCTTTTCAAATGCTAAAGATTTGAAAAATTACACGAAATATTTACTTAAATGTGTGTTTCTGGAATGTAAACTGTTCAATAGTATAAATGAAACGAGTATGTTAGTTCCACATATTCATTTTCAGCTTCTTCTCTCATCCTCCAAAAAAGAAGAAAAGGCAAAATTTGGAGTGATGTGAAATTTAGAAGGAAAAAGGGGATTTTGCTGGTTACAATGACAGGTGTTAGAAGCAGCACATTATAGCTTGAAATACATTTCACTTTGAGAGCACTATAGATGTTATAAATCTCTTGGCATTTTTGATCAAGACTTGATATGCAATTTTGCATTCCCGCACCTCCCTGCATACATACAGTCTATGCTACTGCCAAGTAATTATTCTAACATATCTGGGTACATCCATGTAGAAAAAAACTCCAATCAGATTCTGCTCATATCTTATCCTGTTATGACAACTACAGCCATGAAAAGGCCAAGCTTAGAGTTGTTCAAGTGCTAGTGAATAGCTTCTCACAGATTTATCCAAAGAAATCAAAATGCCATCACTGTTTATTTCATCAAGATGGCAGCCAAATGAGGAAAAGATGAAGAGACTAGGAATTTCAAGTAATTTACCAGCCATTTGAAAATGTAGTTAGAAAGTTTACATATGTTCGTGCCAGGCACTCAGAAGAAATACTGGAGTCTTTGCAAAGGAAACTTCTCTAAATAAGAGCTTGACTTGACATCATTAAAATGGCTAGGAAGTTTTCCATTGACTTGAATAAGAGCAGGATCAATCTCTAAGCCTAAATCAAACCTATCTATTTTATTTTATTAACAACATATTGTTTCTTTTCAACAACTAATTTGTGTGGTTGGTGCATGCATTAAACATATAACAATGCATATTTAATATATGCAAACATAAAAGTAACAAGTAATTTGTGTTTCTTTCCATAAGCACTTTCAGGCAATAAAGACTCAGAGGAATTCTTATTACCCTGAGAAAATAGCTGCTACAAAGTAAATCCCTGATATGATGTGATGCAGTAGTACAGCGTTCTAAATGCATTCTACCTACGTGTAGTATTTCACAGACAAAAAAAGTAATTTAAAAACAGCAATGTTTGCAACAGCTGTATCATGATATTACAAAATACCTCAAGTTTCTAGGAAGCAGAGATTGTATTCTGATTTCCAGAAGGAAAACTCAGAATTCTTTTCATGGCCGCAGAAAAGCCAGGTCAGATTCTATTAAGACCTAACACATATTCGGACACTCAACCAACAGCAAGGCAAGGCAATTTAGACAACAACCTTATACAGCTCTTCTTAACCTTTATAATAAAAAGTGTGCAGAGACGAGGAGCCTTAAAATAAATATTTTATTCCCTCTCCAACCCAAAAGATCAGGTTTAATACTTATTTAGTATATACCAGTACTCCTCTTCACTTTAATGCATACAAGTTTCATAATATTTACCATCATAATTGGCAGTCTTTGCAAGGAGGCCAAGAATTTAGAATTTCACCCAGTGATTTACAATAACTTATAGCTGACATTAAGCATATATAGCATTTAGGAAAAAAAAAATCTTGTTTTAAATACTTCATGTAATGGAGACTCTACCTTCGGTAATGGTTCAATGGCTAATTAATTACTTTCAGTGTTAAAAGCATACACCCTATTCCAGTTTGAACTTTTCTAGCTTCAAATTTCAGCCATCTGCCCTTGTTATGCCTTTGTTAGATTAAAGAGCTCTCTAGTATAAGACAGCTTCTCCCTGTGTATAGTCTTACAGACTTTGATTGTCACCTCTTAAATTTCTCTTAAATAAACTAAATATATCGAGGTCTCTAAGTGTCTCTGTATAAGATACACTTTCCAGTCCCTGTACCGTAATTGCAGCTCTTCCCTGAATCATCTCTAGTTTGTCACTATCCTATTTGAAGTGCAGACATTAGAATTGGAAATTCTGTAGCAGTAATGGTCTCACTCGTACTATATAGTGACAATACCACCTCTCTACTACTCTGAGTTTCCTGTTTACCCTTCCAGTGACTTATTAGCCCTTTCAGCTATAGCATTGCCCTGGGAATTTTATTTGGTATGAAGCCTCCACTATCCTCTATACCAGGTTAGTATTGAAACATATTGTCAGGGCAGGGTGGGAAAGCTTGCCCTGCTGCTTCTATAGCATACGTATTATCCATATAATAGGTTTGGATTCCAAGAGAAGCTGAACAACTGTATAAACCGACTGAAGAAAAAAAAAAAAGAGTTCTGGGCTCTCAGTATCTCGAATAATCAAAGTCAACCAAAAGAAATGAAATTCTGAATAAAAAATAAATAATAAAAAAATAATGTGAAAGGAAGTGTCAGCTGGAAGACTTCAGCTTTCTAACTCTATTTCCCTATTTGTGAAATGGGGATAATAACGCATTCACCTCAACCTTAAGGGGAACTGTGACGATTAATTAGCTCTTGACAACACAGTGTTTTGAACATGTAAAGGACTATAAAAGTACTACTAAACAATAGTGTAATAATATTGAAGTACATTATAGGTTAATCTGAAACTAAATATGTAATCAAACTCTATGAAACTTTAAATACATACACATTAAAATGAGAGACGATATAGCACAATGTGTCATTGGCTCAACTATCCCAAACAACCTAATGCTCATTCTACTCCCTACTTCATGCAGTCCCTGTGTGCCAGCATATGAGCTTGATAAATTGATTTTATTTCGCTCATTGACTTGTCTATGAAGTTGTAAAATCACCATTATGGAATCTGCGTACTTGATAGGCACAACACCTAAATGGTCCCTCAGAGTCCATAATAATTACAATAGGAGAGTCAGAATTGTAAAAAAGAATTCATTTAAAAAAATGTATTGACAAGCTGTTCTCTTTGTGGAAAGAAAATTGCCTCACCACAGAAAACTATAAGCATTATCCCCCTCTTTTATGGTTATATTTTCACTTCTGGTATGTCCTTTGAATATATTTCAAAATGTCTCAGCAGCAGACACACTTAGGTAACTGTATTTAATCAATACATCCCAACGTTTTACATTGTTCTACCTAATTCAGCTTCCAAGTGTTTGCACGTGCGTATACTCTAACTACATTACCCCTATGGCTCGACCAATGTAACACAGAATCTGTCATAATTAATGCATGATTATATATATATATATACATATATATATATTCTCTGTCTGTGGCTTAGGAAAGGAAACATTCTAATAAAATAGTCCCATATTAAAATAAAAATAGTGCTAATATAATCCACCTCATAACATTTCCTCAGTATATTTTTGGGGAGTGAATATTTACACTTTTAGGATATCAGGGGATAAATAGACATTTAAAAATGATTCACATGATTTTAATAGCATGACTCATTTAATGTCAATTACCCGCTGGTACCCATGAATGTTTCCTTTATGATTATCACAGTAGTACCTATATGGCCTGTACTCATATGCCAAACATATGAATTCTATAGAACATTTACATGGACAGCAGAAGCCACATTAAAAGTCAGAGCCCCTGAGTGTACACCAGATATTATACTTAGACACTTTAATACCAATGTTTAACATTTACTTCTAAAAGCTCAAATTCCACTATTAATCCAGGTAAACCAATAAAAAGCAAGCTTCTTTAAACTCGTCTGGTCCTAGCTTCAGTGCTGAACTTTAGAGAGATAAAAAGACACACAGAATCTTTATATGGTATGAGTCAGTTCTCTTGGCATGCAAACAGAAACCTATATCAGAGATTACCAAGATTTTTAAGGGCCAAATTCTGCCCTCAGATGTGCATGTGGAGCTCCCTTGAAATCATCAGGATGTATCCGTCGAAAGGAAAAATTTGGCTCTAAATTACATCTGATGATCTAATAATAACAGCATGCAGGGCTGTCCTTAGGATTTATGGTGCCCTAGGCGGGATTATTAAACTGGTGCCCGTATGCCTGATTTGCTCTTAGCAACACAAACATAAGTTTACAGTATTGGAAAACTTCTTCTTCTACTTCTAAAAAAGCATCTTCTACTTCTAAAAATGTGATAAACGATTCCTAAACTGTAATCCGTGTTGAATCACTAATGTTGACAAATCTCCCTACTAACGACATCTGTTCTTGATGACTTATGTCCGGAATGCAATCTAGAATTACAGCAAAATATTTTGCCAAAGTAACCAATGAAACAATTTTGTCTCTCACTTTATCACTCATTAGCATGATCAGTTCATTTTGAATTTTTGTTCTCAATGTGACATAACTTATAAGGGTGCTTTTTAAAGAAATAACTGTTTAAATTATTGTCAGATTATCAGAAATATTATTTAAAATAACTAATATAGGATAGCCGTGGGTCTGTGACCTTGAGCTAGTGTGAAGACACCTCACAAGGTGCTCCACCCTGACTGAGACACAGTAGAGTTGGAAACCCATGTCATTTTTACAAAGCCACTTTTTAGTTTTAAATGTATAATGAGCATCAGTCTTAATGTTAGTTACAACTCTATATCAACCTTACACTGTAAGTAGATCAATGGCATTATCCAGTTTAATAAGCTGGGTTTCCAAGCAGTGGGAAAACATAACCCTAGTTTTATTCTTAGGTAAAGCACAAAGTGACCAAAATGAAGTCAGCACAGAATCATCTCATCTAGATTAACGTAGCACAGAAATGTTACAGAAGTCCTGTTGTGCCTTATATTTGTTTGGAAAGACGGTAGCAATAACAGCACATTTTGGGCACTGCCAGAAAAACATGATAAATCACTGCCTCTAAAGTTCCATCAAAAACTGACATTTTCACAGATCTAGCATGATCTGCTGCACAGATTCTTCACAAGGAAGTGTCCCTGGCCTTTTAAACTCATATTAGCCATGTATTTACTTTATGAAAGTTGGACAAAACATTGTGAAAATGTAAGACATTGACTGCC
The DNA here is from genome assembly GCA_037349315.1 of Chelydra serpentina. Lineage (NCBI taxonomy): Eukaryota > Metazoa > Chordata > Testudines > Chelydridae > Chelydra > Chelydra serpentina. Next base: position 143,431,265 of record JBAIAC010000004.1, read on the forward strand.
CAACCTCTGGGCTGGCAAAAGCTATACTGACTCACTGGGGAAAAAAAAGCAAGAGACTCTTAGTAAAACATATGGTCACTCTATACATTAGTCAGGAGATGAGCATATTACAGTTGTTGGAGGGCTCTATTTAGCAGTAACAGGGCTATAGGGGCCCGGTGTGGTGGCGGATGCCTATAATCCCAGCTGCTTGGGAGGCTGCAGATTGCTCGGGAGTTCTAGGCTGTTGTGCGCTATGTCAATCGGGTGTCCAGTGCTACTGACAGCTTGGCGAGCGGGTAGTTGGAGGACTGGCTAGAACGACGCATCTGATGTATTGTGATCGGCGCTCTCTCTGTGAGGGCTGATAGACTGATCAGTGAGAGAGAGGGCTATAGGGAAGCTAGTCAACAGTTTTTGTTTCTCTGATAAAAATTGGCCCACTCCCTGCCCCCAAACCAAACTTGTTACAAATAATTGTCAACAACTTAATTTTCTGGTTTTGGCTAAGATATTGATTCTTTTAAAATAATATTGAAATTGGATTCAGGATTGTTAGCAAGCATTTTTGGCAAACAAAGTTGTTAAATGACAATCTAAATGGCAACACAGTACTGCTTCCATGCTTGGCTTCTCCCCCCCCCCCCCCCCAGCTTGCTGGTCCAACAGCTGCAGTAGAGGAGGCGATAGGTGGAAAGTTGCAGGACCCCAAAATCCACCACTTGGGATGCAGAGTGGCAACAGCAGCAGCAAACCCTCAGGTCTGATCACACGCCACTGGGCACCACTGCCAGCACCACGGACCATGGTGAAGTTAGCACAGCATCTGATCTCAGGGACGGGGCACCCAAGGACCACAGCAGCCAGCCCTGCACAGCTCCCCCCCCGGATGAGATGGATCGCTGCCTGCCCAGGGGAGAGACGCACTCCCCAGCTAGAGTGACCACATGTCCTGATTTTATAGGGCCAGTCCCAATATTTGTCTTGTATAGGCAACAATTACCCCTCACCTAGGGTGACCAGACAGCAAGGGTGAAAAATCAGACTGCCTGTGTATAACTGCTACTGGTAGCACATTTCTACGTGGAGCAGTTTAATACACTACACCCACAGAGTGTGTGGTGCCCCAGACCTAGTGGTGCCCTAGGCAGCTGCCTATTCTGCCTATGGCTAAGGATGGCCCTGATAGCATGTTCAACAAACACAGAGTTGAAGCTATCAAAGCCTTAGTGTTTCACTAGTCATCTTTTTTCTTCTTTTTCTAACCCCTTTTGGATTTTGTATTCCTAGCTTCTTACTGCCAGGGAGTGGTTAATATCATTATTTAGCCTACAGGTCCTCAAACAGAATTACATTAATTTAACTTAGGGCATGGCTACACTTACAGATGTAAAGCGCTTTGAGTTAAACCAGCCTTTGGAGCGCAGTAGGGAAAGCGCTGCAGTGTATCCACACTGACAGCTGCAAGCGCACTGGCGTGGCCACATTTGCAGCACTTGCAGTGGCATTGGGAGCAGTGCATTATGGGCAGTATCCCACAGAGCACCATTCTGGCACTGTGGCTTGTGGGAAGGGGGTGGGAGTGCAGGGCATTCTGGGTCCTGTCCCAACACCCCGTGATGCATTGGTTCACATCCCAGCAATCTCTGTGCTTCCATCCACATTTGGAGCCATCTTTCAACGTTTTTTGTGCTGCACACTCTGTCTTCCCTTTTGGTCTGTGGGAATGGAGCCCGAACTGCTGAGGAATATGCTGATGAGTCGCCAGCACGTCACGTTTGGCAGTCAAGTTACTCCTTAAGATCCAAACTGACAGTGAGGACTCCGACGATATCGACTCGAGTAATGCATACGACATGAGATTGCTTGTGGCATTCACGGATATGCTTACCACCATGGAACGCCACTTTTGGGCTTGGGAAACAAGCACTTAGTGGTGGGATTACATCGTCATGCACATCTGGGATGACGAGCAGTGGCTGCAGAACTTTAGGATGAGAAAAGCCACTTTCAAGGGACTATGTGAGGAGCTCGCCCCCACCCTGCGGCACACAGACATGAGATTGAGAGCTACCCTGACGGTGGAGAAGCGGGTGGCTATTGCAATCTGGAAGCTGGCAACTCCAGACAGCTACCGATCGGTCGCTAACCAGTTTGGAGTGGTGTTAATGGCAGATATATATATATGTAAAAAATGCAATTGTTCCCTAGGTTCTTTTTTACAAAAATGTTCCTAGACTGCTGGTGGTTGCCACCACAGACCTGTAGCACAACATACTCTTTGGTGATTCTCCATATAGAACAAATTAAAGACAGTTGATTTTTGGTTGTCATTTGTTAGAGGGATAACATTAACATTCCTTTACAAAAATAATGATTGTGTCCTCGCAACTGATAAAAATTAATGCATTTTTAATTTTATGGACTAGTCTGATTAGATTTGTTTAATTTCCTTCCCTTCCTGCCCAGTCACTTTCTTTGTATTCCTAGGAAAATAAGGGACCCAAAGGGATATATTATGCTACTGATTTTTTTAAACTGAAATCAATGAGGGTTTCTGCTTAAACTGGATTACATAATATGGTGAAAAAAATTACATAATTTAGCTTCCATTAACTATTCATATTAACCACAAGGATGGCACAGCCACTGCATACTAGATGAGAAATGTGTAGCTTTGATGTTACAATACAATTAAAACAATAATAATTTACATTATAGAAATAACATTGTCTTAGTTACACTGCAGCTTATTGCCACAAAATACTCTCCAGTCATTGTGATTATTTATGTAACAACAGCCCACAGCAGCTCAGACTCCTAAGATTAAATTTACAACAGTCCCAAGTGTTAAATAACTGCTCCTCTAATGATGTTTCTTTTCATTTGAGAAATTAATTTCTTTCATGAGCTGTTTGGATGAGACCAAAAGAGCACAAGGCAAAACTGAGCTTTTATCTAACATAAATCGAGAACCATAAAGATACTAAGGAGATGTCATCATAAGCAGGCATGAATGTATTATGAAGCACCCCCAAGGATTTTAAATACATTTTATATTTATAAAAAAGTAAACTTAAAGAAAATCCCACCTGCCTCCAACAGTGACAACAAAGCAGTCTATTGAACATTTTGTTGAGTAAAATGACATCTCTTTATAGCAATGGGATGTCAGGCGGTTCAGCTAATTAAGTGATCTGATTAGCTGAATATTCTTGGATGTTTTAGGAGACACGGTAACTGCACAGCCAGCTTAATTCAATAACAAATCCAACATATTTCAGCTACTGCTTTCATCAGACTCAATCACAGTAAACACTCCAAAGCTCCAAATACACAAAGAGACATAATTAAAGTTACAAGTTCAATAATAAATAAAGACATGTTCAGGATCTCAAATTGTTCCAATGGATTTAGATATATTAATGAGACTTCTGTCTTTAAACAAAGTGTGTGTTCTATTTGGCAACATTGTGTGTTCTATTTGGCAACATTGCTATTTTAGATGATAATTATATTGCTGATAAAGCAACAGCTGAAGAATTGGAAGGTCCTGTGGCACCTTATAGACTAACAGAGGTATTGGAGCATAAGCTTTCGTGGGTGAATACCCACTTCTTCAGATGCAAGCAGTGGAAAAACAGAAGAATATTAGTTATTGAAAAACCTTTCCTGATTTTATTGAACAGTGAAGAGATCATAATACATATTTATATCTAAAAATAAAGCCTTGTAAAATGTCATTAGTTCATTTCCTCCTCTAAATATTTGTTACTGGGAGAAGTCTGATCAAGTCCAAATGTATTCCATTCCTGCAAAAGTTGTTCTGAAGAGCATTACTAATTGTCTCACCAATTGTTTTTAGTTGGATTTTGGAAAGCTGACAAACGAATTAGCAGAAAATGGCAATTCTACATGAATTAGCTTTTAAGACTCACTAAGAGGCCAGTGCAGAACTTAATAAGAGATATATTAAAGGAAGAAGGACAACTTAATTCAGATTGATAGGCTTTGGTGCAGACAGCTGGAGTTCAAATGAAACTGAAAAAAGAACTTCTATGCACTTCAAAGAATGCTAAGCAGATGTCTGAAATAATTATTGTAAGTTGCTTCTACAGAATCCAAAAGCACTATAGCAATGAAATAGTAAACCAGTGTTCTATTTAAATTAGGAAAGGCTATTACTTTATTAATATTCTAAAAAGGAAATGAACATAATTGAAATGTGATCTTTAGAATTGCATGCAATTTAAGTTTGTTGCTTAACAGTATGACAACTTTTAATTAAGGATTTCAATATTTTCATTATTATTTTAATATGGCTACATTAGGATATGCTGTCTAGCTCATTATTTTTCTTTTTAATCTCTAATCAAATCATGATTTCTGCTGATTTCATATTCTACATCTAACTATATTTCTTTCTTAAAAATCTAGGAATAATAGCAGGGGGAATATCTGCAGCGACATGGTCACTCAGAAATAATGCTTGCAAATTGCTAAAATATACTCCACTACACCAGCATTACCTCTGGAGCTGCTGAGACGCATTGGTGTAGGGAGTGTCTACAGTACTAAAGTACTGGAGCATTTCAAGTGTAGACAAGCCCTTACAGAATCCTTTGGTCCCCTGGCTTGCATGCTAAAAAATGTAGTAACTTACTAAAAATTTTCCCTCCAAATTCTACTAATCAAAAACCACCAACCTTTTATGCTGCCACACAAAAAAAGAAGAAATATATAAATAAAAATCCCAAAGTGGTTTTCTGTTGTATGCCTATCTCATAGAACTGGAAGGACCTTGAAAGGTCATTGAGTCCAGTCCCCTGCCTTCACTAGCAGGACCAAGTACTGTCCCCTGACAGATTTTTGCCCCAGATCCCTAAATGGCCCCCTCAAGGATTGAACTCACAACCCTGGGTTTAGCAGGCCAATGCACAAACCACTGAGCTATCCCTCCCCGCTAGACCTGTAAACTCCCCCAAAAGAGGGGGCATTACTCTGGAATAACAAGAGAGGAATCTAGGTGATGCCAAAGAACAATGGATACTATCATGGAAAATCAAAATAAATTACCTCAGAACGTGAGAGTATATTAATGCTTCTCTGAGCAGCAGTAACTTGTTATTGGTCAAACTTCACACCTCAGTGTGGGAACATGTAAATGTTTCTCTGGATGTCTAAACATACAGAGCCTATCAGCAAATAAAGAAAGTAGATGGGACTCTCAAATGGCAGGAAGCTTGGAAGGTTTTGTGTAAATTTCCATATTCCATGACCCCTTTGTACTGATTCAGCCATATTTGTAGTATGCTATTTGTTGTATTTTGCCTGACAGAAGGGGCCAGATTTGCTCCACGTTTCCCTAGTTTACACTGACAGAACCCTCACTGCAAGCACCTGGTGGCATAGAAAGGGACAGGACCATGGTAGTAGCATTACAATCTATCCCCAGCCCCCGCTTCAGCAGGGGTCTGGACTGGCCATTGAAACCCCAAAATTGGGTAAGGCTGGCTTAGTAAGCACCTCTCCCAAATAGCTACTTCTAGAATGCTCTGGAGCTCTGATCGGATTTTATTATTGGCTTCCTCCTGTGGAAGACCACTTCTGCCATCCACCTTTGACTGCAGAGGTGCATGTGTCCTAGTATCCATAGTTTTCTGATCACACTAATGTGTGGTTCTAGTTATGCCCATAGACAAGTCTTACCTTCCTCCCCCCAAAAAAATTATTTCTCCTCTCATGACAAAATGCCTGATTATGTATTAACTTAGGGCTTGTATACACTACAGGCTGGATCAACGGGCAGTGATCAATTCAGCGGGAGTCAATTTATCATGTCTAGTATAGATGTGATAAATCAACTGCCGATCGCTCTAGCATTGACTCCGGTACTCCACCTCAATGAGAAGTCCAAGGGAAAACGACAGGAGAGCATCTCCCATTGACACATTGCAGTGAAGACACGTGGTAAGTAGATGTAAGTACGTAGACTTCAGCTACATTATTCATGTAGCTGAAGTTGCGTAACTTAGATCGATTCCCCCCCACCAATAATGTAGACCAGCCCTGTGATAACTCAGTTTGGGGATAAATACTTCCTGCACCTTTACACTATAAAACACAGAGTATGGCCCTGGAAATGATTTTACTCTCAGAACCCACATTGTAGGTGGGTTCTGAGCACAAACCACTGCATAACAGAACCATACAGTGACTACTTTACTGAAACCATCCCATCTTTGCCTTTTACAGTAAGGATTGCTCCACTTCAGCACAGCTACCTCTTAGCAGCAGTTGTACCAGAATGACTAATTGTCAAATACAGCAGACTTTTATGAGTAGTGAATTCTCTTCCAGCTTCCCTTAGTTCAGAACAGAATCAGGTCACTGATGTTTAATTCCCTTAGCCTCTGAATTACATTTTTTTTTTTTTACAAACTACTAAATTGCATGCAATAATTCAGTGACACTTTAAGCTCACAGAGGTACACAATATGTTTTTTTATTTATCAAAGTCTATTTATTTATTTCTCTGATGATAAAAATAGCACAGCTAAGATTTAGCAAATTCTTTTAAGGAAGGTCTTGCTTTTACATCAGTTAGAGGAGGGATGCCCAAGGGACAAGGAGATCAAATGGAAACAGAAAGTCACTAAGGAGCAGCTATAAGCAGTTCAATACACTTCTCACCTGCAGAGATCCGAGCGCAAATTCTGCTCAGTTCACAAATAAAAAGGAAGACAATCTCTAGCGAACATGTCTCAGACGTTAGCCACTATTGTCAGTCACTGCTTCAGAAAGACTGGACTAAGCAATATGTGATGCAGGCTTGGCTGCTAAGTTGAGAAAACACACTTACACGATGAGCATGTCTGTCTCTCGCTGGTGCGCTTTCCTTCACGATTTCATAATCACAATTTTCATCATTTTTAAAAGAAAAGAGTACACAGTTTATTTCAGAAAACAAGAAAAACTGGGTGGGTGCCAAAGGATGGAAGAAGGCAAAAACAGACATGCATATAGATGCCTTAATGGCTCTTATTTGGCTAGGGACTAATATTCCAGCAACATTTTAGTTTATTTGGTTTTACCTAATGCCTCAGCAACATTTTAGTTTATTTGGTTTTAACTAATGCCTGCTTGTATATAGTTTAGTTTAGTATAACACAAGTTGTACAAATAGCAGAGACAAAAGGCTTTAAAAGTAAACCTAAATTTCTTAAAAACAATATTTTGTATCCAATATGCGAGTTTCCTGCTATAAAGTTACTTAATTCAAATGTTTAAAAGTGAAGATGCAGCAGCTAAAATCAGTTTAAGAGGTCTTGATAGTTTCAGAGTAAGTTCACAAATAGATAGGAAAGCACAGGATTTATCTGACTAAATAGGAAGTTTTGACCATTGTTTCACAGTTAGCTATCCACAAGTTGCACTCCTCTACAGAATGGAGTTACTTGAAAACAGGAAAAAGAAAACAAGAAAAATACCTGTGGCACCTTAGAGACTAACAAATTTATTTCAGCATAAGCTTTCATGGGTTAAGAACTCACTTCATCAGATGCATGGACTTCATCTCCATGCATCCGATGAAGTGGGTTCTTAACCCACAAAAGCTTATGCTGAAATAAATTTGTTAGTCTCTAAGGTGCCACGGGTATTTTTCTTGTTTTCTTTTTGCTGACACAGACTAACACGGCTACTACACTGAAACTTGAAAACAGGACTAAACCACCTATCCTTCAGTTGGGTGGGCATTCCTGAGTTGATGACACTGGAGACAGATACTTTCATTTGGAACTGAAGTTGCCTTTGGCACCATTCTCTTGTTCTGAAAACTTTCAGATAAGAGATCTATCTCCCCAGGGTTTCTTAAGACTGTGCTGTTAATTTCCTTACAGCAGACAGCTGAATTGTTGCTGGTTGACCTGAAGGCATATCCCTGGTGTAAGTATCAACAGTGCAGTCCATTCACAATAGCCTGTTGTTTTGGGTGTAACATCCATACTAATGCAGTAAACAACATTGCCTTCTGGATACCTATTCCACAAATACTGGTACAGCTCCCTGAAACAATGGCTTCCAATTTTCAAAAGGCTTTCTGGGAGCCTATGGGGATTATGGGAGAAACTGTCAAACTCCCATAATTCCCTGGGGGAAATCTCATAAATCCCGTGGATCTGTCACCATTTCCTAGTTCTTTTCTCTAAATGGAAGCCTTTTTCTGCAGTAAAAGGCCTCAGGGGACACTTTGAAAAGCAGTCACAAGGCAGCACTGGCAAGACAATGGAGTATGTGTGAAAAGCCAGAGAGTAAACTGAGTAGTTCATTAATGTTCAAAGACAGCAGTATGCTGTATTTTCTGATGATGTTCAGCACATGGAGGTGTTTTTATGTCTGAACCACCTCTTGTTCTCAAGACATGAGATGAATAGCAGTGTCTGCATTAAGGTCCAGGATGAAGCTTTTCTCTTGCTCTGCAGGAAGCTAGCCCCCAAAATTTACTGTGAGATTGAAAGCTCTCATTTCTATGGAAAAGATTTCCATGGAAATCACCATGGGGATGTCGGCTTCTCCAGAGAGTTATTGCTCAGTTTGGTACCAGCTGACATTTGGAAATCCCACAGTGGGTGCTGTTCTTGTGGAGGTTTGAAAAGGAACGTGATCAAGGTGGCCACTTTGCCAGATATCACTTGGGATTCTTAGTCAGAAATGCACAGACTAAGAGATTCTTTCCCATATGATAAATCATTGGCAGGGAATACTGCAGTCCTCATGAATAGAGCTGTGCCACTAACGGATTTTTTAGTTTGTTCGCAATTATGAAAAATAAGAAATTGATTTGGGTCAAATGGAAATCAACATATTTTGGAATTAGCGGAGAGTCAAAAAAAGTTGGAAAAATTTAATTGAACAAAAAGTTGAGTTTATTTGGGTAAGGACATTAAGGGCAAGATTCCCAGAGGAGAAGATACTGATGCCGCCTCTTCTAACATTTAGTACAATGGTAGGGGCACTCACCAGGAGCATGGGAGACCCAGGTTCAATTCCCTGTACGGGAGTAGGGACATGAACCCAGATCTCTCCCCATGCGGTGAGTGCCCTAAGCACCAGGCTATAGATCCATTCCTAGCCATTCTCTCTCTGGCCAAATGGCTATTCAAGTTTTTTATACAAAGCAGAACAGCTTCAACTGGAGAGACAAAGAGACCCACCCCAGAATTTGGGAACCCCATTGCTGCCAATCCATCCATTGCATCCTGCACGTTGCCAAAAGTCACAGTCTTGTGTAGCAGGCGACGACAGATGGCCCTGCACACTTGTATGACAGCAGCCTCCACTATCACTTTTCCAACTCCAAAATGATTTCCCAAGGACTGGTAGCAATTGGCATTCCATGTTTCCACAGTGTAATTACCACTCAGTTCTCCACCATCAGTACTGCTCTCATTTTGGTGTCCCTGAGATGAAGGGCTGGTGTGAGCTGGGCACACAGATCAAGGAACATGGGTCATCCAGAAGTACTGCAGCCCACTTCTCATCACCCAAGCTTGCGTTACAATATAATCTCACCAGTCAGTGCTTGCTTCAGTGCCTCATTATTTCCATTTACTCTGTGACCACCACCAACAACCTTGATTTGATTCTTCCTATGTCTCACAGCAAAGTGTGCTCCATGAAATCATCATGTTCCCCATGGCTGCTCTTGCATCTCTGCAAGTATTGGATGATTGTGCACCCTGTGCTTGCAACACTCATGACGATAGCACAGAGCTGTGCAGGCTCCACGCTTCTGTCAGAGGTGTCGGAATCAACAAGTTCCGTGGGGGTTCATTGGATTTTCAAAATAGGCATGAAAATTACGGGTTAGAGATAGCATTATGGGGTGGAGAAAGTTTCATGATGGGAGCTTGACCCCACAGTCCCAGTCACCCGTGTGTCTTGTTTCTGCCCAGCTATGCATTGCCAAAACTTCCCAAAACATGATGTGTTGGACAGTGTGGAGTTGCACAGTGGGATATCTACCCATGGTGCACAGTACTGTGCATCAAAACAAGCACTCCTGGTGAGTATGCACTGCGCTGATGCAAGGAGCGATGTATGCATGTGCACAAGTGATATAATAACTGTAGTGGCTTTTATCACCTGGATCACCTGGATCGATCGGTCTTCAGCTGTCGTTAAGACTGTGCCGATCACAACACATCTGCCATTCTTCTCGCAAACTTGACTTTCTTCTCCACGTTCGTCCGAAACGTTTAACAATGTCATCTTCCCATCTTCTTGGAGGCCGACCGGGGGGGTCTTTTCTGTTCTCGTGGGTACCACTCAGCAATGATTGCGGTCCACCTGTTATCCGTGAGCCGTGCTGTGTGGCCCGCCCATCGCATCTTGTTATGTCTGCTTTCCACGACAATATCTTTCACACCGCTGCGTTCTCTGATGATTTCATTTGGAATGTGATCCAGAAGGGAGATTCCCAACATAGCTCGTTCCATTGCCCTTTCAGCTACCAACAGCCGTTGCTCTTCTCTCTTCATCAGTGCCCACGTTTCACTGCCATACAGCATGGCTGGCAGCACTGATGAATTGAAAATATTTTTACGTGTGGTCTTGTCAATTTTTCCTTTGAGGACGTCCTTGATGGAATTAAACGCACACCATCCTGCCCGAATCCTTCGCGAGAGTTCTCCGTTCAGGTCTTGGCGCATATTAACTTCTTGGCCCAAATATATGTACTGTTCCACTTCTTCAATGTCTTCTCCTGTTACCATTAATCGGGCTTTCCGTAAGACGACTGATCGCATATATTTCGTTTTGCAGCGGTTCATTTTCAGGCCAACCTGACTGCTTTTCTTGTCGAGTCTTCGTAGGATGCTCTGCAGTTGGTTGGTGCTTTCGGCAATTAGTACAATGTCGTCTGCAAATCTGAGATGAGATAATCGCTCTCTGTTTATGTTGACACCACTCCTCCAATTGATCTTGTTCATAATCATTTCGAGGCAGGTGAATAGTTTTGGTGAAATTGTATCTCCTTGCTTTACGCCTTTCTCAATTGGGATGCGGAGGGGAGTTTTGAGGAGAGTAATGTCTGTTCTGCATCCAGTATTCGCTTCCTTCAATAAACTAATGTACTGCATGTTAATGCCCTGCTCTGCAAGCGCCTTTAATATTGCGTTAAACTTGACGCTATCGAAGGTCTTTTCATAGTCGACGAAAGCAATGCACAGCGGGAGTTTGTATTCCCTCGCTCTTTCTAGGAGCTGGCTAAGGGTAAATATATGGTCGATTGTACTGAAATTTCTTCAAAACCCTGCCTGCTCTCTCGGCTGTTGTTCATCCAGACTCTGCAAAAGTCGATTCGTTATCACCTTTGTAAAGAGCTTGTAGATGTGAGAGAGCAGGCATATAGGGCGGTAGTTCTTAAGATTTTCTCGATCACCCTTCTTGTGCAGCAAGATGGTATTCGACTCCTTCCAGCTTGATGGTATTTTTCCTTCTTCAAGATATCGACTGAATCTTAAAGTGAGGTCCTTCCAAAGTTTTTCGTCTCCTGCAGAAATCATTTCTGACGTTATTCCATCTTTGCCTGGAGCTTTTCCCTTCTTCATATGGTGTAGTGCACTTCGGACTTCGCTGATGATTATTGGGGGGACACGTTCTTCTGACTCTTTGAGGGTCGATTACTGTCTCTCCATCCTTGTTCTTCAGTGTTCTTACGCTCAATCTATACTGCGTCAATTCCCGCTTGCATGTCCTGAGGCTCTTGAGTGATTCAGCTGTTTTAAAGAGCTTTTCTTTCCGGAAGTTCTCGAAGTCATCCTTCAGTTTTCGCCGTATAAGCTTGCACAGAATGGAGTACTCAAGGTTGTTATCCGAGCTCCTTTTCATGTTTCTCCGCTTCTCCACAAACTTTTTGTTTCATTTGAGATTCTTCCCTTTGTCTTCTTCAGCTTTTTAATTTCAGCTGCTTTTATGCAACATCTCAACTTGTCAGCAAAGATACTATAGTCCTCATCACACTTTTCCATCTGGCTCCAGTCAAACCCAGAAATCGCTTTTTTCAGCTTTGCTTCATCGAATGTCTTCGGCCGCTGTTTCCTGTTTGCCATCTGTAACGCCTTCTTTTCCATTGCTTCGTCTAAAATCAACTTCGCTCTAAGCAGGCGATGGTCACGGCTGGTGTTGAAAGGCTGCACCACAGAGACGTCTTGAATGATGCGCCTTTTATTGACTAAAATATAGTCGATTTCGTTTTTACTCTTTGCGTTTGGCGCGATCCATGTCCACCTTCTTGAGATCTTCTTTTTGTACCAGGTATTTGCCACGTACAGTTCTTTCATTTCTGCCATCGCTAAGAGCCTCTCTCCTCTTTCATTCTTTTTGCCGCTGCCATATCTCCCTATGAACTTTTCGCCAGCTTTCCCTCGCCTGACCTTGGCGTTGAAATCTCCCATCGTGACAGTGTAAGTGGACTTTTGCGCGAGAGCTCTTTCAAGCTCTCGGTAGAATTCTTCCACTTCTTCGTCCTCACTTGCACTTGTGGGAGCATAGGCCTGAATGACCTTGAGGGTAGCTTTTGACTCCATCTGAAGATGCAGCACACCAATACGTGATGATGTTAGCTGGCATGATATGACTTTTGAAGACTAATCCTTATTGACGATAAATCCAACTCCTCCAACATTTCTAGTGCCATCTCCCTTTCCGAGCCTCACAGCACTTCCATCCTTCCAGTTGACTTCCAACTCCTTCTTTCGTCGGGTTTCACAGACACCGAGAATATTGCATTTTATCCTTTTCTTCTCCTCCATCAGATGGTTTAAAGTTTCCTCCTTTTCCAGTGACCTACAATTGTAAGTACACACAGCGAGGGTTGTCCTTTTCCATGTTGGCCTAGTACCTGACATTTTTAGCAACCTCTTGTCGCTCATTTTCCGCTCCGCCACCGTAGAACGTGCATTTACTCGTGTTGTTTTAGCTGTTAACTTCAAGCCATCCCACTGGCTAGGTGGGCAGGCATGCGTACCTCCTCAAGCTTAGCTAGCCTTCAACCTCTAAGGAGAAGGAAAAGCGCTCTTTCCTCTGAGAGAGCAACCCCCCCTCCCTGGATTGGATAGTCCGACATCTTTGTAGCATGGTAAAACCTACCAGGACATACGCCCCGCTACCATAGCTGTCAGAAGGCCAGGGTCACCGCTGCGCCACATTGAGGTGCTGAGGTAGGATTTTGCAGCAGAGTGGCTTTTATACTGATGTAAATCTCATCAGCAAAAGTTTGCAATGCAGACATGCCCTTCATGCCTCACATGGGTCAATGCAGCCACAGTGATGCCACAGGAAATGGGGTAGAGCTGTGCAATGCTACAGTTCGCACCCAGTTTAGGCTGACCAGGGTACTGATCGCCCAGATTAATTTGACAATAAGGACTGGATGAATTTTTTACCCATGGCATAATATAAGGTAGAATTCTCAGATTTGTTCAACGAATTTTCATACACAGATCTGTGAATGTGTTCCTTTCTACATTTTTGATTTTTCTGATTTAGATAGTTTCCTTATATTTACTGAGTCATTTGAACTTCAGATATTGGACTATTAACCATTTTCCCATCAAAGTGACAGTTTTTTTTTCTTTTGGATACGTAATGGATTTACTACTCTGCTTGAAAGGTATTTTCAGAACTGTGTAGTATTTTCTGAGAGAATAAACATGTGTTCTGTCCCATGAAGAGTCTTCTACTGTTGATTCATTGTTTCCTCTCTCTGTATACAGAAATCAGCCTGAATCTCTTAACATCTCTCCAATACTTCTGATAGCTGATGAAATGGATACCAGAGATGAACTGCCCTGGTTTGGGTTTTGGGTTGGGTTTGATTTTGCAAACTAAAAATCAATAGAGGAAAAATTTGACAGTTTGTCAAAACCTAAGCCATTCCAGTTTGTCTTATATCCAAACTTCCTCAGATTGAAAAGAACAAAACTGCTCTACTTTCCCCAATAGAAATATGATCTTAAAAAAGCCTTTTGTTTCTAATCTCCCTGCAAAACTCTGCCTGGACTCCCCTGATAAAATCAATCCTGTACATAAAAAAAAAAACCAACAACAAAAAAAACCCCAAACCCAACAAACTGAGGTCTTGATCCTGCAATCTATTATGCATGTGTACACTTCAAGTCAATGGGGCTACTCAGCTTAAAGTTAAGCATATGTGTAAGGCTTTGTCTACACTGGAAATTGAACGATGAAACTTTTGTTGTTCAGGGATGTGGGAAAAACAAACCCCGTTAACGACAAAAGTTTTGCCGACGAAAAGCGCCGGTGTGAACAGTGCTTTTTTGGTAGGAGTGCTCTCCTGCTGGCAAAGCTACCACCGTTCGTTCGGGGTGGAAGTTTTTTCTTGGCAGGAGAGCCCTCTCCTGCTGTAGCGGCACAGCCGTGTCGCTAAAAGGTGCATAGGGTAGAAAAAGCCCTCATTTTGCAGGATGAGGACTAAAGGCTTCTTTGACCTAGCTCTAATGTTCATACTTTGTGTATGTTTAAATTGAAATGCAAACTTAAAGAATCCCCAGTACATCTTCTATTTAGAAGAACTGCTTTTCTTGAGTTATTTCTTCTTAAAACATATATTTAAAAAAACGTGAATTTTAAAAAATATATATTTAATTCAATATGTTAAACTAGAAGTTGGTCCAATAAAAGATATTAACTCACCCACCTTGTCTCTCTAATATCCTGGGACTAACACAGCTACAACAAAACAGCAAACAGTCATGCATTCAGTAATTTATGAAGATGGCTTTTAAACTGCAGACACAACTGGAGCTTTCTTATAGGTTATTTATGTTACAGACATGACTACATTTCCCAGCAAATGCTCACATCTATCTACTTTCACTATTTATGTAGAAATTCTATTTCCTTAGAGCAATAACAACACTCTAGGCAGTGCATTCTGAGGCAATTACTGCACTTCTCAGGTAGTTAACATTACTCAGCCTTTGGCCTAGTGCCTTGTAACACCACCCAAATAGTATTATCATCTCTTAGAAATGCACTGCCTGGAGTGCTATATATCTTACCTATGCTACAACTCTCACACAGGATTTAAAATATTACTTACAAAGGATTTGAAATCCCATACGTGTACACACCAGTTTTTCCATTTGCAGTTTAGCCAATGTTATAATAGAATAAAAAAAGTTATAATTAGGGCTAATATATAGGTTTCAAGTATCAGAGGGGTAGCCGTGTTAGTCTGGATCTGTAGAAGTGACAAAGGGTCCTGTGGCACCTCTGTTAGGCTAGGTCTACACTACCCCCCCCTATCGAACTAAGGTACGCAACTTCAGCTACGTGAATAACGTAGCTGAAGTCGCAGTACCTTAGTTCGAATGAAAAAGCACTTACCCGGGGTCCACACGCGGCGCGCAGGCTCCCCCGTCGACTCCGCCTACTCCGTTCGTCGAGCTGGAGTACCAGCGTCGACAACGGAGCACTTCCTGGTTCGATTTATCGCGTCTTGACAAGACGCGATAAATCGAACCCAGAACATCGATCCGACGCGTTCGACAGACGCGTAAGTATAGACGTACCCTTAGTCTATAAGGTGCCACAGGACCCTTTGTCGCTTATATAGGTTTCAAGTAGATCTTGTCAGGAATTTTTTGACCTAACATTTTTTTTTAGCAAATATTGACTCATACTTCTTAGTTTTGACTGAACTTTCATTGGGAAGGTTTCTCAGGTCAAGAATGGAATGTTTGGACAAATCCAGAGAGAGATCCACCAAAGTGGATAGACCACTCACCTGAGATGTGGATGACTCAGGTTCAAGCCTCTGCTCTGCCTAATTTGGTGCAAGGACCTGAATCTGGAATTCCCACATCCCAAGTGAGTATCCTATCAAGTCAGTCTCTGCTGCTGGAGCTTTTCACCTTGTATAAGTAGTTAAAAATTCATTCGGACACCAAATAGGTGTCAGACCTTTTATTTGTCACCTATGATCTTAACAACAGAATCTTGCACACACTTCAAATTTCTTATATACTTAACCCTTATGGAAATCTTTTGCACTGGCTACAATTGATTTTTTTTTCTGATTAATGGCTTTTTCCCCCTGTTATTTTTCATAATAAAGTTTTCCCTTCAACACAGTTTGACAAATAATGTTCTACCAGAGAGCATTATGCAAGTTGACCATTATTCCCAAGTATTTAATTTAAAACAAAACAAAACAAAAAACCTAACTCACCAGATCTACTCACTAGGGAGGGCAGGTGAGGGAATACCTTCCCTGTGATGACTTTATGGAGTGGGGGGGAGGGAGAGAGAGAGGGGAGGAGGAGAAAAATATATTTTTTAAAATCAGTTTAATCTAGTGTGGAGCTACAAACACAATTATACAATCTTAATTGTATGGTTACTTGACTACAATACAGGGTAGAATTAAGTTTGTTTCGGTGCCCTAACTGTGCAATTCTATACCTTAACATGTCTGGATTTATTTTAAATTTAATCTTAACACTAAATTCCCTGGTTTAATAGTATCTATGCTGGGAATAATTAGACATCCTTATATTTTTTTTGCCATATATTACTGATGTAAAAGTATTTACTGATGTAAAAGTATACTTTTAACTGGAACTGCAGAACTGGAATTAATTTGAAAACTTGACACCATCAAATTAGGCTTGAATAAAGACTGGGAGTGGATGGGTCATTACACAGACTAAAAACTATTTCCTCATAGCAACAGCCGTGTTAGCCTGTGTCAGCAAAAAGAACAGGATTACTTGTGGCACCTTAGAGACTAACACATTTATTTCAGCATAAGCTTTCGTGGGTTAGAACCCACTTCATCAGACGCATGGAATGGAACATACAGTGACCAGATATTTATAAATTCAGAGAAACATGAAAAGGTGGAAGTGTCTATACTAACTTTAAGAGGCGAATTAATTAAGAGGAACTATATCAGCAGGGGGGAAAAACCTTTGAAGTGATAAACAAGATGGCCCATTGCGGACAGTTGACACAAAGGTGTGAGTGAGGATAGCTAACTTAAGGGAAATAGATTCAATTAACGTAATGGCCAAGCCATTCCCAGTCTCTGTTTAACCCTGAGTTGATGGTATCTAGTTTGCATATCAATTCAAGTTCAACAGCTTCTCGTTGAAGTCTGTTTTTGAAGTTTTTCTGTTGCAAAATTGCCACCTTTAAGTCTGTCACTGAGTGATTAGAGAGGTTGAAATGTTCTCCTACTGGTTTTTGAATGTTATTATTCCTGATGTCAGATTTGTGTCTGTTTATTCTTTTGCGTAGAGACTGTCCGGTTTGGCCAATGTATATGGCAGAGGGGCATTGCTGGCACATGACGGCATATATCACATTGGTAGATATATATTGGTAGAACAACGCTTCCTTAGCTCTCGTCCCCTAATGCCCCTACTCTACTTGCGCTACATTGATGACATCTTCATCATATGGACCCATGGAAAAGAAGTCCTTGAGGAATTCCACCATGATTTCAACAATTTCCATCCCACCATCAACCTCAGCCTAGATCAGTCCACACAAGCGGTCCATTTCCTAGACACTATTGTGCTAATAAGCGATGGTCACATAAACACCACCCTATACCGGAAACCTACTTACTGCTATACTTACCTACATGCCTCCAGCTTCCATCCAGGACACACCACATGATCCATTGTATACAGCCAAACGCTAAGATACAACCGCATTTGCTCCAATCCCTCAGACAGAGACAAACACCTACAAGATCTCTATCAAGCATACTTAAAACTACAATACCTACCTGCTGAAGTAAAAAAACTGATTGACAGAGCCAAATGAGTACCCAGGAGTCACCTACTACAGGACAGACCCAACAAAGAAAATAACAGAACGCAAGTAGCCGTCACCTTTAGCCCCCAACTAAAACCTCTCCAGCGCATCATCAAAGATCTACAACCTATCCTGAAAGATGATCCCTCACTCTCACAGATCTTGGGAAACAGACCAGTCCTTGCTTACAGACAGCCCCCCAAGCTGAAGCAAATACTCACCAGCAACCACACACCATACAACAAAAACACTAACCCAGGAACCTATCCTTGCAACAAAGCCCAATGCCAACTCTGTCCACATATCTATTCAAGTGATACCATCATAGGACCTAATCACATCCACCACACCATCAGGGGCTCGTTCACCTGCACATCTACCAATGTGATATATGCCATCATGTGCCAGAAATGCCCCTCTGCCATGTACATTGGCCAAACCGGACAGTCTCTATGCAAAAGAATAAACGGACACAAATCTGACATCAGGAATAATAACATTCAAAAACCAGTAGGAGAACATTTCAACCTCTCTAATCACTCAGTGACAGACTTAAAGGTGGCAATTTTGCAACAGAAAAACTTCAAAAACAGACTTCAACGAGAAGCTGTTGAACTTGAATTGATATGCAAACTAGATACCATCAACTCAGGGTTGAACAGAAACTGGGAATGGCTTGGCCATTACGTTAATTGAATCTATTTCCCTTAAGTTAACTATCCTCACTCACACCTTTGTGTCAACTGTCCACAATGGGCCATCTTGTTTATCACTTCAAACGTTTTTTTCCCCCTGCTGATATAGTTCCTCTTAATTAATTCGCCTCTTAAAGTTGGTATAGGCACTTCCACCTTTTCATGTTTCTCTGAACGTATAAATATATGGTCACTGTATGTTCCATTCCATATGTCTGATGAAGTGGGTTCTAACCCACGAAAGCTTATGCTGAAATAAATGTGTTAGTCTCTAAGGTGCCACAAGTAATCCTGTTCTTTTTATTTCCTCATGCTAATTTCCCCCCTACTGTTACTCACACCTTCTTGTCAACTGTTTGAAATGGACCATCCTGATTATCACTACAAACGTTTTTTTTCTCCTGCTGATAATAGCCCAACTTAATTGATTTGTCTAGTTAGAGTTGGTATGGCAATCCCCATCTTTTCATGTTCTCTCTCTATATATATCTTCCTCATGTATTTTCCACTCCATGCATCTGATGAAGTGGGTTTTAGCCCACGAAAGCTTATGCCCAAATAAATTTGTTAATCTCTAAGGTGCCACAAATACTCCTCGTTCTTTTTGCTGATACAGACTAACACGGCTACCACTCTGAAACATGTTAACATTGATTTCATTGGGGAATTAGATCATTCTTTAAATATTGCAGTTCTTTAAAATTGGCCAACACTTTATTTTAAAAGTTGTTTCTTGATTGAGGAGGGCAATCATGCAGAGAGAATAACAATCAAAACAAGATCAATTACATTTTTCTCCCACAAATGTTGAAGAGTAGAAGCCCACTGATACCTTGACTTTTTCTAGATAATCCTGCAGAGAGTCAATTAGCAGATCCCCCACTGGCTGCCAAGAACCCTTGGTCACTTCAGCCTGGCGCAACTTCAGGTCCAGTTCATCCATTGCCTCCTGGAGCTCCTGTAGTCTTTCAAGAGCCTCATCTATCTTCTTTTGCCAGTCAGCAGAATTCAGGTTCAGTTTATCCCATTCAGTTTTGACCTCATCTGCCTGTCTTCGGAGGAGTTTGGTGACATTCTGAGCCCTTTCTTCAGGAGACAGCTCTAAATGTGAAGTTCAACAGGCCGTCAGAGCATATTCTATCTTATAAGGAAAATAACAACTAGCGGGGCAAGACTGTAATGTTCAAAACCACAGCAAGAAAACTATTCATAACCAGAGACATCTATCAAATATACTTTATTAATGTACAATCATTGGGGGGTCCCTCAACAAATCCTAGTCCTATTATATATCACAGTGTAATAATTTTCTAAGCATTCAGTTAGGGGCCCATATTCCACAAAGAATTTAGGTGCGTGCTTACTTTTCAAATGGACTTGAGCATGTCTTTATGTCCATTCTCATTCAGCAAAGCACTTGTGAAAATGTTTAAATTTAAGCACGTGCTTAAGTCTCCCTGAAAGTTAAGAACATGTTTAAAAGCTTTGCTGAACTGGGACCACAAGAATCAAGCAAATATCTTGAGTTGTACCTGGCACACACACACAGTTTCTATTTAAGCAATCTGCTTTTTTGTAGAGCATTTTAAACTAATTTTGAGCCAAATAAATTTCAGGATGGTCAGCTGTAATTTTCTTTGGTTAGCTTTTCAAATTGGCATGGATTTCCCCTCTCTAAGAGGTTAACTGCTGAAATTTATGAATCACAAATTGGTCTATAAGTTATACATCCACACAAGAGGTTTTGAGCTCTTCACAGTGTTTCTTCTAAATATGCACATTTATTTATATAGTGTGCAGAAGGACTGCTAAGTCCTGGTTTCAGCTATCCTTTTTTTAGTTTAAGTTATGAGATAGTGATATGCATCTTGGAGTATATAAGAGCTGCCCTGACAGTGGCAGTAAGAATTTATGGTCTTTCAATCATCACTGATCCTTCTATCAATATGTTATTACAGCTCTACATTCAATTACCCCTAGGCTCCTGGTAGAGCTTCTCCAGTCCCTCCAGAGGCTGCTCTGCCAGGAAAACTCGTACTGTCTCAAGTGCACTCATGATAATAGGTTCTTTAGTTTTCAACTCCCTCTTGAAGGCCTGTGAAGTGAAACAAACACAATGTAAATTGGGGATGTAAAGCCATATTAAATGCTAGTCCTCGGTGCTGTCAACTTTAGTATAAAATTTCCAACATCAACTTCAACCTGGATTACTACAAATAGGTGTCAACAAGATGAGATGGAGGATCATTGTCAGCATCTGATTAACCAGAAACCACATTTGTTTTCTGAGGGGCCAATGAGCATTTAGTGTGTTGCAAAATGGAAGGATGGGCTGATTAAACTGTTCACTGTGTGAAGGGATCCCTTCTGTGACTAATGCCAGAGTCAAACTTTGAAACCTAGCTGGAAGGGACAAGGCATCAGCAGGCTTTGCAATGAACAGCTAATGCTGCCTGAGAGGCAAAAGATTTCCAGACTGTAATGGGAAATCCAAGCTATCACTGTTGCTACTGCTGCTGTGTCAGAAAAAAAGAAGTGCACTTATATTGCTACAATAAAACTTTATAATAAGTAGCCAACGACCACTAGTTTTGAGGTACATTCAGTGTCATCATGTTAACCACCATGTGCTCCTTCGGTACTGAGGTAGGCGTAATAGATGCACAGCATGCAGAGCAAGCTCTTCTTATTTTCAGACTCTCTTCCAGAAATGTCAAATGCATGCAGAGGAGGAAATCACCTTCCATTTTTAATTGAAGTCCAGAGGCCAATCTAGGAATACATGCTAGCATCAACCCACAGCAGATTTCCCAATACTATCCTTGGGAGATTTATACAGAGATCAAGGGCAGAATATGGTCCTTGATGTAGTAACAAAACTTTTAGCTATTTTTATCATTATTTGTTAAAAGTCTCAGTTTTGCATTCAGCATCACTCAGTGGGAAAATGTGGTCATCTTCTCGACCACTGTTATTTTGTCTTTTTTTTCTCTTCCTTTCCCATCTTTTCTTTTCTCTCCCTTTCCTATCTTCTCTTCCTTTCTTCTCTCTGCATTTTCTTCCCTCCAACAACTTCCACTTCCACCACTCTTGTTTTTCCCATCTGTTAATGTGATCAGCCGTAAAGTAGTTAAGGTTGACATTAAAAAGTGCCATCATTAGGCTGCAGAGCTAACACCCAATCCAATGAGTGAGACGTAGTGGAGCACACATTTCTCCATAGCAGACTCAGGAACATTCCACTAGTTTACATTTGGAAGGTTTTCTTCGCAACCATGAAAGCTAGAAACTTTGTGTTAGTTTCTTTAAAAGAAAGTTTTGATTACACAGAATCTGAATCTAACACGCAGGCCATGTAAATACATCTAGTGGGCTAGATCTGGAATATGGGCTGAGTGTTTGACACTGAATTACTTTCCCTTTACTGAGTGTATATTGTATTATACCTCTGAGCATTCACTGGTGGTTTATTTCAAAGTTTTAACAGTCTTGGTTATACACGAGAGCTTAATTTATAGAGTTCTTATGCGGTATTGTGCTGTTGTAAAACACATGGAAAGTACTAGTGTAATTATTGTAAGGAGGAGAGCTATACGTCATGAGTGGCAAAAGCACATGTTACTTATGAAGGTTTTGTTTTTAGGTTAATAGGAAATACTTTTTACAAAGAATTATATGAGCTACTTGAACAATAAATTCAGTCAGAACTAGTTTTGATAATGTGTTTAACTAAAATGATTAAAGGAATTAGTAAACAAAAAGCCCAGAAATTGAAGGTTAAAGTCATCAGCTGATTATACTGTGAACTATATTTGAAATTAAATGTCATACACAGAGCCCCCAAATGAACTCCTCCCATGACTATTAATGAGAGTCACAGCTGCAGTTCATGATGAAAAAGTTGGCATGTTAACAATTCTGGGACATTTTTGTCAAATAAGTTAAGCACATGCACACAGTAGCTACTGTTTAAAGCTAAATAACTAACTACATTATTTTGTTTTTTTAAATACTTAACTCCCAATGAATTGGATGAGAACTTATTGTAAGAGACTCTTGATCTTGAGATCAGTAACATGATTTGAAGAATGTTGAGTCCCTTCTTGAAGTGCATGGCATAGTCACCAAAGTTGAACTGGGCAATGGACATCAACAGACTTGAGCTGTTCTCTGAATATACCACCATCTAAGTTGAGTCAATTAGAGGAATTTCTTGCTGATGCATCTTTAGGATTTATGCTTACGCTAATGTTGACTATTTTAAGAATACGACATTTTGATTTGTATGAGTGAGAAACAATGCTATTTTGTCTTTGTTTCATAAGTCTTTGTATCTGCTAACTGTAATGGCCAGATCAGCATATCATTTCTTGGCATGTTTAAATGTCTTTTGTTTGGGGTACTAATACTGTGTTTTAACTTTATGACCCAGTTGGCATTTTAAATTATTGCCAAGGTACAATCAATTTAATCCTCCCCTGCCAAATGATGGATGAATAGTTCTGAGTCAAAAGGGAAATTGCACTGAGTTTGTGCTAACTTATATATATGTATATGTATATATATTACAGTTATTTTTGATCATTAATACTGGGCTAAAACTGAGGCCTTTTCTCCCACTTAAGTCAATGGATATTTGCCTAAGAACTGAATGAAAACCGAGAATCAGATTGATTAAATTATACATGTATTTCAATTTGTGCCTGGCCCTTGCATGATGTGCAAGAGGAGGGAAGGACAAGCGAGGAAAAACTATTATGTTTAGCTCTCACATGGATCCCACTCCTGCTCATCTTATAGAAGGGTAGACCCCAATCCAGCTCTCTAGAGTGCAGAGGCTGTGTGCTGGGATATATCCTGTCTTCAGAAGCTCCCACTGAGAAAAGGCATCTGCAGACTTTGCCAATAGTGTCACAATTAACCCCTAGATTTAGCCTATCATTATTATGCACTGCCCAAGGGATGCAATGTGCTTTATAGACATGCCAGAAGATAGATCCTTTCCCTGAAAAGCTTACATTTTAAAAACAATCCAAACAGGCAACATACAGACAAAGGACTGCTCTTTGCTCATGCCCAAAGAAAGCACGGAGGAGGCAGAGCTGTTCTGATGAAGAAAGCAATACAACTACAATTTCTATGTCTTAAGGGCTGTGTAGGAGTGCATGTTTTCACCTGCACTGCTGGGAAGGGGTAGTAGATACCTTTCTTCAGACAGCTTCTTCTGTTGGCAGAACACTATGGGCTAAACTGTGCCTAGTTGAATGGATGCGTAAAGTGTGGGGAGGGCACAAACCATTCTCCCTTACCCTTGTCCCTGATGCAAGGAACGCTAGATGTAGTGGCACTAGATCCCCCGAAGAGGACACAGCTCTATTCCCTTCCCTTCCCCAGGACACCAGAGTTAGGACAGGTGGGAAGGAATGTATACTCCATCCTATAACAGGATGTAATAGGGGATATTTGGGTATTTGCTTCATGCACAATGGCTTCTGGAGCTGCTGGTGATATATAGCCTTACAGCACTGGCAACAGCTTAAACCTTCAATCCTGCTGTGGTATATTTTATATATAGCTCTAAACAGAGACCTGTGTTGACACCCAGAAGAAGTGTGCCTGTGTCTTTATCTCCTCTTCTTCATAGTGTTCTATTCTGCATGTTATGTTAAGCTGCTGATGCTATGAAGTAAGTCTGCACAGTGTTTGAATAATTCCCAACATGATGTGGCACCCATCCCTGTCCTCACTCCCTCCTGCTGAATTCATTTTTGTCTGCAAACATCTAGTGGGCTAAATGATACAGTGCGGCAATTAGAACACAGAAGTTTTAGACTGAGGCAAAGTCAGGTGCACCATAGCACTTCATTAGTACAGATGTGCTCACTCCACAATGCCACATTTGATTGGAAATTCTCACTGTATGAAGACACTGTTGGCTTTTCTGTGCTAAGCTTCTTTTTAGTGTGGTATATTCATCTGAATGCAGTTGTTAGCTCAAAATGGTAGAGCTCAAAAATGGTAACAAGCTGACATTTTCTCTTCTTTTGGGGGGAAAAAGAAGAAGAATTTATCAACCTAAAGCCCTGACAAATGCATGCCAACAGTAAGCAGCCTATCATTGATAACAGAATTAACCTAAATGAATGTCTAATTTACAACCAATGATTTCAGGCTAATTTTATTGAATTCTTGAATTTCTTCCACACTTTGTGGTGACTGCAGAGGAAATCGAACATGCATAATATATGACCTGACAAAAGAACAAGTAAGCTGCTTTATTTAAGCCTTTCTATTTATAATCAGCACCAGAGGTGTAATGGCAGTCTGTCAACTATTTTAATAATGCATATATTGATTAGTTCATCTCAGATCTCCACTAGCCCCTTGTGGGGAGCTTCTGGGGTGTCCTTAGATCTCTTCAGTTAGGAACGTATAGATATTTTAAACTGAGAGATGAAAATACAATGAAAAGGTCAGTGTAGTATCAGTAAAATGAAACATTACGCCCTGATCCTGTAGAAAGACAAGTCTCCCAATATTCTATTTCAATGGGATTTGAGCAGGAATCAAATGGATTCAGGATGACTATGGTTTTCTAGGATAAATACCTTTTTTAGAAAAAATTGCCCTTTAATCTCTACCTAGATTAATAAAAAAGCAGGTTATAGTCATGTCTACACTACCACTGAATGTATTCAGACAACAACTGTGTTTCAACAGTCACTGCTATCCTGGTTTACCTGGGATGCTCCCTCAATGTATTAATTAACTTGTTATTTATTGTTATTAACTTTTAATAAACATCACTACATAAACTTCTTAGGCGATAACATAAAGAATGACCTGGCTAGTAAAATGCTCAGGAAAAGAGGGGGAAAAGGTAGCTTGTCTATACCAGGAATAAACCCCATGCCAGGACATACCAGGAACAACACACGCATGCACATACTTATTGCTAGCATGATTTCACCATATTATCCAGCCATGACACCATGATTATTAAGGCAATAATATGTGTCTGCTGTCATGACCAGGAAATCTGTAAAGTGACACAAGGTCCATGCCATTCAGGAAAAAAATACAGCAGAGAACAAAACAGAAAACTGCGAATACAGAATCTGTCAAAGACAACTTGAAGCTGGCAGAGCTTTTTACTGATCTTGCTTCCCTCCCTCTCCACACGAGGTCTTTGAAGAGTTGACAGTGTGACCTAATTTCAAAAATTATCTTTTGTTCTTTTTTCCACAGGGAACCCAAGTGCCTATAACTAGACAGGTATCATGTTAAACTACAAAAGTGCTACTGCATGGGGAAGAAAAGAAAGAAAAGAAGCTTTCTACAAGTAACTAAACTGTTCTTGCTTTGATAGTGCGAAATGACTAGGGATTGTGACCAAGAGAGGTGTGTCCATGTGTGTGTGTGTACCTGTAGCTGTGGGGACATAAAGAGAGGAGGGAAGAAGGGCTGGGTTGTTCTGAAATGTCACTTTGAAACTATTTGTGAAAATTTGTTTATGTAGCACCTATCACCCCAAAAACCGGTACAAACTTAAACTAATATGGAAACCACACATGGATCTCTTAATCCATTACTGAAATGTCACCACTTCTGGGATGGAATGTGACAGTTTTTTAAGCCATGTCAGTACACTGTGATACTGTAAAACATTTTAGGTCAGTGAAGAATACCTTATTCAACTGAAAAGTATACAGGGTGGTGAATGTTTTTAAGTACTTAGACGTGGTGTTAAGTACTGCAACTGTTGCTCAAGGAACCATTTCTTTCTCGTAATTGTCTTGCCAGGTTTGGCGTTATCTCACATTTTCTCTTTTGGGGAAAGGGGCAGAGATAGGGTAGCAGCAAGGAGCTATGGTAGCATCTTCATTATTTAAGTTTTCTGGCTCCTTAGCAGTCTGGCTAGGATTTGTGCATCGGGGAAGGAATACTTACCACAGGCCATAGAATAGCTGTGCAAACTGCTTCAGCCAAATGGCTAAAGTAGTCCCTCATGCACCTTGTATAGCTCTATTACTTGAGAGAGGGTAGGAAGGAGACAGCTGAGTCCATTCAGTAGTGACTCCTCAGGCCCATCCCTTTCTCAGACAACTCCCCGAATAAGGCTTTGCAGGGAGTGTACCTCTTTTTCAAAGTGCCTTCTCCCTGCATAGCAGAAATGCATTGGTTCCACTTCCAGGAATCCAATTGCAAGGGCAGGATTTGCCACTTTAAACTCCATCCAGAAAAGACAGATGACACTGGTCGGTACTGCAAGAAGAATCATTCTGAGGAACTAGTGAAGTTTCCTCTATTTGTTATGTCTAGCCTCTATTTTCTCGGTTCAGTGTCTTTTTGGATGCTTCACTGCTCCTAGATTCCCAGGAGTGAGCAGTAAGCAGAAATAACTTGTATCATATTCAGCTAGCAGGGAGGTGTGGCCTCTCTTATGCTGATCTCTCCACTATTATTCATGCATTTGTCACATTCAGACTGAAGCAATACACTTTATTTTGGGCAGTCCATAAGAACAAAGTCTTGTATAAATATGGCTGTCTGACATAAGCACATAACACATGCATGGCCTGCACGGGTTCACTTTTCTCTTTAGGTGAGATTCAAGCTATTCGGGATTATCAATAAAGCCCCAAATCTCTCCCCTCTGAGCCTACCATAGCAACTGTGATTAGCTGGAACACATTTGTAGTCTGTCACAAGGGTTGAACTACCAAGAGTAGGTAACAGGACATTTTCAGTGGAGGGCCATTGACTTTGGAACATGCTCCCTCTTGCAGCTGGCCAAGTTTGACAATATAAATGATTCAGCATGAAATGCATTTGTTCAAACTGGCTTTTTAGAGATCACATTGAACCTGTAAGAATGAGTACACTTCTCCTGGAAACCTCATGGGACCCCTCTTTGCATCCACACAAGGTCCCTAGTCCCTGTCCTCTACAACTTTCTTCCTTGCCTCCTTAAAATAAGACTCGACCAAATTTTTACCAGCAGCCTACAGCACTTTCATTATGGAACTATCCTAGGCTTTATCCCAGGAGGTTGCAAGCATAGGTGCTGACTTCTGCTGGCAGACTTCACTTTAGGAGCAAGAAGGTATTTGCAGTGCCCTTGACCATTTGATCCTTGGTCTTTCTGCTGAGACTCCGCTAGGACTTAGATCAGCAACCGTTTTCATGTATGATGCTGACCAACCATTAGAAAGAAATACATTTTGGTATACAATAGGTTTACAATAGAAATACAATAGGTTTAGATTGCATTTCAATACGTGACTTAGAAGTGAAAGATGACATATCCCATTACCAATCTTCTGAATCATCTATTTCCTGCTTGATTAAATGAGGATTGTTCTAGCCATTGTTAGTAGCTGTCCAGGTTTCCAAAAAATCCTATGGTACTTGTAACAGAGGGCATCTGACCCTCCTGGCTCCTGCCTCTGCTAGGTTCAGATAAAGTCACTTAGAGACCCTTGGGTTCTGAAACCACTGGTGCTTTTATTTACAAGTTTGTGCTCCCACCACCTTCTCACCATATAGCATACACAGCTCTGGGTTCCTTGTGTCTGAACCCAGGAGGGAAGGGCTTTCTCCTTGCCTGCACTCCCTCACTCTCCCCGGTCCCACCACCCTCACTTCCTCACCTCTTATATAGCCCTGGGCTATTTGGGCTGGCAACTGGCTCTCATTCCCCAATTAGGACCATGTTCTTTCAGGCCAGCTCCACTTTATTCACTTAAATGGGGCTGGCATGGCAGGGGGCTGATCTTGCAGTCTTCCTGCTCAGCACCCTGTCACAGTACATTTCAAAAGGAGTATGGGAATGACTCTTAAATGGTGCTAAACATTCCCTTCTCCAATAACACTGATTCGGTAAGCAATGTGTAAAAAATTATATTTATTCATTTTTGTGTGATGACATAAGAGTGGATCTGTTTGCCCATTGTACTATCCATATTTGTATCAGATAAGGGAATGTCAGAAAGTATACAACTGTCAGTGGTTGTACAATAAGCCCAACCTATATTATTTTTTGTTTTTCCTTTTGCTACAAGTGAACACAAAGTTAAACAAAACTGCCTGGAGGACTTACAATCTGAAGGTCCTATCTTGGTGCTAAGTACTCAGA
Organism: Chelydra serpentina; assembly: GCA_037349315.1. Taxonomy (NCBI): domain Eukaryota; kingdom Metazoa; phylum Chordata; order Testudines; family Chelydridae; genus Chelydra; species Chelydra serpentina. Next base: position 143,459,930 of record JBAIAC010000004.1, read on the forward strand.
GCCTCATTAGGAAGGGGGAGTGGGTTTCAGCAGGGATCGTAGGAGGCATTATGGTTGGAGTAATTAGGGCAAATACAGAGTACCCAGGAAAACATTAGTAGTAGCACTATTAATAACAGAGTTTTAAATTGCACTTTAGGCTGTGATTTTCAAAGTGCATAGGGGCATTAGGTGCCTTTGAAAATTCCACTCTTTACTATCTCTAAAATATATTTTAAATGGCACCAGCCTTTCTCCAACAAAGAGGGTTTCAACTCTCATCCAAAATTAGATCTATACACAACGTATACCCTTTGAAAGACCATTCAAAGAGATCTTACCCTGTGTGTATCATTCTGCTTCTGCACGGTGGGAAGATCACCACCAATAGGTGCCTGCTGCTTTAACTCATCATCCTTCAGCTGCAGCCATGCCAGGAGTTCCTGAAGAGAAAGGTGTAGACGCTTCCACTGGTCAGAACTGGCTTCTAAATGGGATCTGCAAGCATATATTATTGCATCAGCTGTAGGGAAAATAATTGCTTTCTTTACAATGAAAATAATACAAAAAGTCACACTGCAGGGTGAGGTTAGATGTCATTGGATAAGGTCACGATACAGCCTGCACTCACTCTTGAAGGTTCTTGGCAGTGGTTATTAATTTAGTGATAATTAAAATTAGGGATAAAGGGACTATTCCAATGCCCACTTAAATGGGTTTTGAATTTGGCTATATTAGCACTGATTTGAGTGAAGTACCTCAATCCTGACCTGAAATACACCTGTTTTCCAATCCTGTTTCTTTCTTGAACAGAGAGTGACAGCTGTTTTTGCTAAATATGCACAAGCAACTCATCTATCACTTGAGACCTCAAACCAGAGATTGAACTTTCATCTCCAGAGAAGCAGAACGACTTGCCTATTCCACTGTGGTAGCTAATCCACCACACAATAGACTCATGCAGTTACTCCTCCTCAAGTGAACAGACAGAACTGATGCCAAGTTCTCACAAACATTATAGGGTAAACTTTGAATTTAGCAGATTATTTTATAAATAAACAAATCATTGATTTATGATACAGAATGTTTGCTCCATTTGAAGGTAGGATGTGACAAATAAAATACATCACTGGAAAAAAGAAAAGAGAAAGCATAACCCTGGTCAAATCAGCATCATAAGGAGCACCTCTCTATTGCTTACTCATTATCAGTACTTGGTTCTTAATACGCCAAACCTAATGTTGAGCCTAATAATAACAAGTAATTACTTACTATAAACAGATCTACTGTAGGAATGAGACTGTGAATAGACCATCTCTGTATTGATTAATCTATTGTTTATACTGTATTTATTTGTATTGCATAATACTTTTTTCCCTCTTACATATCGGAACGCATATAATGCCATTATTAATGTTGCCATTGCATCATTTTTGGCAGGAAGAACTCCTTAATGAGTTTTCACTGCTTTTAATAGTTTATCGCATTAGTTCAGATCCAAACCATATAATACAACAGCTAAGGCATGAAAATGTTGAATGCAAATCCGCCCCTCCAAAAGATGTATATTAGCTTTGAAATTTAAATTTATTTTGCCTCTATTTAACCTCCAACTTTGCTTATACGGGAACCTTTTACATCTCATTTTCTGATATCACTCAATATTTGTATTGTCTGGTAATTAATAATCTGCCACTGTACACTGCAAGGAATGGGGCTGTAAGGAAGAGTGTCATACATGGACTCCCTGTGGTTTTCAGGATCTCCTGATTTGGGTTGATAAGGACTAGTGGATACAGGTGATTTTCTAAGAAAATGCTCTACTGCACCTACAGTAATTTCTGATCTTGTACACGAGGTTAGCAAAGTGTTGCGTAAAAAGAATAAAGCTGCATAGCCAAGCTTGTAGAGCAACAAGGTCTAGCTGTTTTGACTCATGAGTTGGTGCAAGAGGTCACAATTCCATCCCCACCCTCATTTTGAAAACTACTGTCATTATGAGGGATGAGAGCACACAGGGGCATGCAGGCCCCTCCCTGTGCAAGAAAACTACATCATCACCTGAGTGATCAGTGTGCTTTCTTGACTCCTCCATGTAGCCTGCCTTCTCTCACTTTTATAGCAAAATATGCTTTCCTAAACAATCAAGAGGATGGTCTGTCAGACTGTCATCCTACGTGTTATGGCTTACATTCTAAAAGGTGGCTATGTTGTGGAATAAATACTTCATTCCTCTTTGCCTGGAGGGCTATTGAGTAAAATTTTCAAAATCACCTCAGTGACTTAACAGCCTCAATCCTAGTTTCAAAAATGTCTCAGTCGGCAAAGTTACTTAGCTGCTTTTGAAGGTTTTAGCCACTGTCTTGTTTTGAATTTGTAAAACATGAAGGATATGTGTCCTTATAACATCAAATTGAGAAAAATAATAATTAAATTGAAAGAAGTCATTCATGGAATGTTTGCCCTGACATTACAATGCAACTCATAATTTCCCCCAATTCATATCTGGCTTCAAGACTAAGCTTGATAAGTTTATGGAGGGGATGGTATGATGGGATAGCCTAATTTTGGCAATTAATTGATCTTTGACTATCAGCGGTAAATATGCCCAATGGCCTGTGATGGGATGTTAGATGGGGTGGGATCTGATGACTACAGAGAATTATTTCCTGGGCGTCTGGCTGGTGAGTCTTGCCCACATGCTCAGGGTCTAGCTGATCACCATATCTGGGGTCGGGAAAGAATTTTCCTCCAGGGCAGATTGGAAGAGGCCCTGCGGATTTTTAACCTTCCTCTGCAGCGTGGGGCACGGGTCACTTGCTGGAGGATTCTCTGCACCTTAAAGTCTTTAAACCATGATTTGAGGACTTCAATAGCTCAGACATAGGTTAGGGGTTTATTACAGGATGGGTGGGTGAGATTCTGTGGCCTGCGTTGTGCAGGAGGTCAAACTAAATGATCATAATGGTCCCTTCTGACCTTAAAGTCTATGACTCTATGACTCTAATTGCTTCCTAATGCTCATCTTTGGATCAAACTGTACAGCATTCACACTCCATCAATCTAACCCATTCTTTTAGTTCTGTACAAATTTGATTGCCCCAATTCTATTGGGGATACGAAGTTAACCAACCCATCTGATGATGGTGGTTGGTGGGTTTTTTCCCAAAGTAAATATATATATTTTAAATTCATATTTAGTACCATGTTCTTTTTAAATAGGTATATATACTATTTTAAATACATATAAATATGTAAGTATCTAACAAAGGACAAAGCAGATGATCAAAATAAAGTCAATTTTGGATTGAGGTCTTAAAGTCAGGTGAAAAGTACCTTGGGAAATTTGCTGATTTAGCCAGACTTGCTCAGGAGAGTGTAACAGTGGAAAAAGTACATAATGGAAATCAAACTCTGCCTCTCCTTAATGTCCCTTGAAATTGTTCCTTCTACCATATACTTTCTTTAAACAAAATGTAATGTGTTCAGAAACTCAGAATTGAATAGGCTGACGCTGGCTCAGTAACCATGGTTTCCTGCTCCTGTTTTCTAAAACTTAAATAAAAATAATAATCACCTTTTAGTGTCTATTTTTAGTGCAAATAAAAGACAGCAACAGAAGGGTTGGGTTAACACCTGCAGTACACTGCAGGGCACGCTTCTGTTACAAAACCTCTCTATAGTATATACTGTCAAACATGGGGAATAGTACTAAATCATGTAATGCAAAGAAATATCCCCAAGGGACTAGACTGAGTACCAAACTAATTTCAATTTGTTAGTTAGTCATATCTGAACTCAGTGGTTTAAAAGCTAAAGCATTAGCTCTTTTACCTTACATGTTTTGGCTATTCCGAATCCTTCATTATGACCAACTGTTTGAGAGAGTAAGCCCATTGCCTTCCATGTTTAATTTAAGAGTATAAAGCAACTGTGATAAACTAGGGTTACTATTTTTGACTTGATTAATCACATCAATAATTGAATGGCAGTAGCTGGGATGTAGAAAAATCTCATCTATTAAATTGCCTGTGTTTGGCCAACATGCTGTTTTTCTTTTCTGAAACCTCTTTTTATATCAGCAAGTTCATGGGTAAAAAGGCATCTGAAGAAAAAGAACTCAAAATAATGCTTTGAATGGTTACATCCCTTTTCTTTTGCTCATCGGGAAAAAAAAAGAAATCTGTCTTCTTTTCTTTACTTCAACTACCAATATCTTTTCAGCCTCACATCTTTCATTTATTTTTAATGATTGATGTTATGAAGATGGCTTTTGTCATTACACACACACAGACCTCCCTCAGGGCTTGAGCTTCAAAAGCTAATATTTCATACATTACTGTGAAAATACTTCTGCCTTTTGATGCCCTCTGAACTACCACCATCATAGAACAAATGAACGAATGAAAGAGTGACGGAAAGTGAGTGCATTGGAGCCAGGATCTCTACTGTAAAAGGCATATTTGTAAAGAGAAGATTCCTGGATAGTTTCTCCAGTAAAAAAATCCTAAACCCTTAGAGGTTTGCACCTCCATTAGATCTTTTGTAACATCACCCTTTATTATATGATTCCTTCAAGAAGAGGTTTGTTTTCTCATGAAATGCAGAGACAGTTTTTACCCTTGGATTTTAGGTTTCAACTTTGCCCCCTCTGTATCTAACAGAAGAAACCTAAAATAACATATGCTCTCATCTGTAAATTAATTCTTATTTTTGCACTGGAAAGAAGAGTCTCACAAATGCAGTGCATAATAATTATTATGTTGTTTAATCACTTCTCTTTTATGTCACATTTTGATAAGCCATACCCAACTCTGTAAAAAACCTTCATTTAAAGAGTTACTATTTAAGCACACTATTCTTTTTCTAGAACACAACTGGATTATAAAACCTCATCATGTTCCTTAAATCCTAATCCCCCACAATCATTTCTGTACCAAGTTAATGAATCATTCTTAGAAAGTAATTCAACATTCAAAATATCATGAATCACTTAAAACTAATGAATGAAATAGCACCATCAGAAACAAAATTATGCCCTTGTATTGAGAGAAAGGTACCTTTCTGCCTCTCAGAATAATTGAAGGCACTTTCTGGTGTTTGGTTCCTACCTAATGTTTAGAGATTTTTTCCTAAGCTCACTCCATCTGAAATTCATGTTATCCAGGCGTCTCTGCAACAATGCTGCATCATCAGAGCCTTCCAAGGATCTCAGGATTTTCTGTCCATTTTCATCCAGGTTGTGGAAGATGTCAGTATGAGCTTCAATCTCTGTCTGGAGGTCCTACAGGGGTAATACAGAAGAACACATGTATTTCTTATAAAATCATGAAGACTAATTAGAGTGATGGACCATAATAGCTATCACTTCCCAAAGAAGAGTGAAACATATCATAAATAATACAGATTGTGATTGCTCCCCTGAATGGTAACTTTATAGTTGGTAATATACTATACACCCATTTCATCTTAGCATGAAGAGAGTATGCATTAAACAATGAGGTTTTCCATACAAAACTCTAGGCTTTGACAGGTGATAAACAAGGCTGATGTATATAAATGCGCCAATAAGAGAAAAAAACCCTCAGGATCACAGCTGGATCTGACCTTTACATGGTACGTCTTCCTGTGTAACATTTTCAACTTGAATCGGGGACTGCAACACTGGTCCTGCTGCATGGCAATCCCAAGAAAACTAAGCTACTGCAATAGCAGAGCTTTAAAATGTCAAGTTCACTTACATTCTGTTGACAGAATGCATTTCAGAGTGCAGACTTCAACAGTCAATAGTAATAAACAGCCACTTTGTACTATATCAAAACATTGGTCAGGGCCATGGCTGTAGGAGGGACTGAGAATAGCAAGGACCCAGAATATGCAACTGGAAGTTCATGTTGAACAGCCAGCTTTTCTTATCACTTTGTAATTGCTGGCCAGCTACATTTCAAATTCATTTCCCCCCCTCATTTTTAGCAGGGCAGCTTCTGCCAAAATAACATTCTTTAGAGAGCTGCCTGGTACTAACATTCCTATCGGCCTACACACTGAATGGACTCTTTGTATATTATCTGCCTCACTTTAAGAGCTTTGTATGCTTCAGATCCACAAGGTTACAGATTCATTCAGGAGCAAACAGTGGCCATATCAAACTCTTTAACTTGAAAAATATATGATTGCTTTCAAAGAAAGAAAAAAGATGGGTGAGTTGGCCTAGCAAGTAATACTCTGCATTGTCACGAGGGACACTTGGCTACTTAGGTTAGTTTTCTAGCTGTTGTCTCTCAATGCCTGTGTTGTGTTACGGAGGAAATGTGGAAGGAGAAGTGACCTGTCGTGTTTAGCAGTGTGGCCAAGAAGGAGTAATTCATCATCGCAGATGGGCTCCAACAAGATTTATGTCCAGTCTTCCTCAACACAAAGGATGGAATCAAGGCAGGGAAATATGGACTTGAATAGAAAATTGAACAGTTTCTAATTGGGCCGGTCTGTATTCTATGCAGATGGTTCAGGGCATGCACACTAGCTGTGCTGAAGCATGCTAAGAAAACTTGCAAGGTTTGCCCAATGGCAAAATTGGCACTTTTCTAAACTGCTTCAGTTGTAATACCTGAGAGGTACCTATATCCTGCTATTCCTTGCACAGCTACTACAAACAGTGTACTATGGGAGTTTTCAAAAAAGTCCACAGGGGCGTCATGGGACAATAGTGGAAAGACATATTTAACTGGTTCAGTTAATCTGTGGCCACACTGGCATTAAAATGGTTCTTGGCAAAACAGTTCCGATTATACTGGTGCTACTTCTGTTGGAAACAAGTATAATTCAAACAGTACTTAGATTGCTTGTAAAATGTTTGGGACATTTTTGTGTGTGCCCAAGCAGTATGTTCAGAGAATGCTTGGGGGAATGCAGTTTTTTGCACAGTAAATTTCTCTAATGTCAACAAGGCCATAGAGACAGCAATATTCAGCCTTCAACAGAAACACAAAAAGTCCCTTCAGAGGAAAACAAAATAAGGGAAGAATTAAGCTATTACTGAACTGGGAGTCAGTAAGTATTATTTATATGTGCTAGGAGCTTTGTAGTGAGTACTGAAAATATATTATATGATCCCTGCCTCAAAGAGTTTACTATCCAATTTCATAGAGTACAAGGCCAGAAGGGACCATTGTGATCATCTAATCTGACATTTTGCACTACACAGGTCACAGAACTTTGAATTAATTCCAGTTTGAACCACAGCATATCTTTTTGAAAAACATCCAATCTTGATTTAAAGATTTCCTTTGATGGAGAAGCCACCACAATCCTTGGTAAAGTGTTTTAATGATTCATTATCTTCATTGTTAAAAACTTGTTGCTGATTTCTAATCTGAATTTATCTAGCATCAAATTCCAACCGCTGGATCTTGTTATACCTTTGTGTGCTAGATTGACAAGCCCTCTACTATCTAAGTTCTGTTTCTAATGTAAACAAATACACCCCTTAACCTTCTAGATGCAATACAGCCAATGAGAGTAGGATAAAACAGGAGGTAAGAATGTGTGATGTTTCTAGAACTAGAGGTTATAATTTATTATGCCTGTGCAGAACAGAGATGATGAGGGACAAAGAAACAAGAAAACAATAAAAATGAATTTGCCTCCGTTTGGCTGATATGTCTTCCATCCTTCCCCTCTGACAGCCTTCCCATCCCAAGAGAAGCAGATTACATGAGAGGAAAGAACTCAATTCTTATATTTATCTTTTGAAATGGGAAAATGTATCTTATCCTTCAAAAAGGAGAGTGAAAGATCAATACAAGCAAAAATCTGTTCCTTGACAAGAATACAAGGGGAGGATCCATTTCGCTTTGGAAACTACTCAGATACTTGGAAAATTACACTGATGAGTCACATTATATCTAGATACGTTGATATCATAATGGGAACATACAGTATTTGTAGCATTTTGAGTTTTTCTAATACATTGAAGTGCACAAAGTAACTACAGTGGATAAAATTCATCCTTGCTGTAACTCCACTAAAGTCATTTGAGTTACTATGGGAAATAATTTTACTCAATGCACTGTATTTTTTAAATTGTCTGAGGAATACATCTCCTTTAAAAAGAGGCGTACAGTAGACAAAACATACACTAGGTACAATAATGCAATGAGTATTGATTGTTAACAACAGGTTGTATTACTTTACAGAAAAAAGTGTGAGTTTTGTCTTGCCACACCCGACATAGGACCCAATTCTGAACTCCTTACTTGGGGAAAAACTGCCACTGAAGACAATGGCAGTTTTGCCAGCGTAAGGACTACACGATTAAGCCAACCTTTATGAAAATGTCTTATAGAATGTAATAGATAACTAAATCTTCACTGAATGTAATTTTTTAATAGTCTATAGATTTGTAAGAGAATATATTTCTGTTATAGAACGATTAAAAATCTGAAGCAAGGCTTTCATTTTCAATTTAATTCTATAGGACCTATGAATAATTTCTACAGAATCTATTAAATTTAGATAGATGGTTTTATCCACCTTAAATTATATAAAATCTTTTTGTAAAGGATAAAACGCTTCTTTTCTGATGATATATGCTAAAATTCTGTTGAAACTCATAGACTTTAAGGTCAGAAGGGATCATCATGATCATGTAGTCTGACCTCCTGCACACTGTAGGCCACAGAACTTCACCCACCCAATCGTGTAATAGACCCCCTAGCCTGTGGCCGAGTTACTGAAGTCCTCAACTCATGATTTTAACACTTTAGAATTACAGAGAATCCACCATTTACACTAGTTTAAACCTGCAAGTGACCCATGACTCATGCTGCAGAGGAAAGTGGAAACCCCCCAGAGTCTCTGCCAATCTGACCCATGGGAAAATTCCTTCCCTTCTCCAAATCGACTGAAGTTAAGAACTCAGTCAGGAGTGCTATATTGGACACCGAAGTGAAGGGGACTTATCTTGAGGAAAGGGATGAATTTTCAGGAGAGGCATGGAAAAGACTGGTTACCCATACAGTAACAAGTTTTGTAATGTGTGGTCCCTACATTGTCCACTTTTGGTGCACAGGAGCTACATGTGCCTGAGACCAGAAGACATTTTGTTAACAGTGTTTGTTGGTCTGCGCCCTTCTCCTCCTTGGTACTCTGAACCCAGGGTCTTAGGGGCAGCGTGCACTGACTACCTCTCCAGTTATCTTGTACTCTAGTTATTGTACAAGGTAAGTAACCAGTCTTTCTTCTTCAAGTGATGGTTCCTATGTGTATTCCACTTGAGGTAACTCAGAGGCAGCATTCATTGAGGAGAAGAGTGTAAGAAACTCTGCTGCACCCTGACTGAAGGACTGCTCTGCTGAAGGAAGCAGCTGCTGCAGAAGCCTGTACCAGGGCACAACCCTAATGTCTCACAAATGTATGCACAGAGTACCCTGTTGCCATTCTACAGATCTCCAGCAGAGGGACATTTTGAAGTGAAGCTATTGAGCCAGCCTGACCTCTAGTCGAGTGAACTCCCACACCTTGTGGGCATTGGTGCCAGGTTTGTATAATTTTTGGTGGCGCCCAGAACGGTTCCAAGCAGAGCTGTCCCATCCATAGTACTGACTGGGGCAACCGCCTCAGGCCCCGCGCTTTGGGGGCCTGCACTTCAAGGGGATGCGAGGTCCAGGACGGCCTGGGGGGTTAGCGGGGGCCTGGTGCCAACAGCAGCAAGCGACCCGGCCCCAGCCTGCCCCGCTCCACTCCGCTGGCTCCTGGCATTGCTTGGGGGAGGGGGTGGAAGCCAAAAAAAGGTGGGGCAGGTGCGGAGGCTTGGGGGATGGGGTGGAATGGGGGCGGAGCAGCAGCGGGAAGAGGCAGAGCAGGGACTTGGGGGAAGAGGTGGAGTAGGGGCAGAGCAGCAGTGGGAAGAGGCAGGGCAGGGGCTTGGGGGAAGGGGTGGGGTGGCCTGGGGCCGGGTCGCTCGCTGCTGCCAGTGCCAGGCGCCCTGCTATCCCTCCAAGCTGCCCTGGATCCCGCATCCCCCTGAAGTGTGGGGCCCTCCAAAGCAGTTGCCCCAGTCCCTCCTATGGATGGGATGGCTCTGATTAAATATAAGCCCAAACATTGGTGGAGTTGGGCCCACATTCCTGAATATTGGTGGAGCATGGGCACCATGGGCCCATATAACTCACCGCCTATGCTTGTGGGGCAAGTTATCAGTCAAATCATAGCTAAGCAGGATGTGCCCATAATCCACTAAAAGAGTCATCTCTATTAAGTTCAGCAAAGGAGACAAATAGTCTGGGGGATTTTCTGAAGGGTTTCATCCTCTGTAGGTAGAAGGCCAAGGCTTGTTGGATATCCAAAAAGTGGAGTTTCCTGTCCTCCCTGATGGCACAAGGCTTCAGGTAGAATACAGGTAAGTGGATGACCTTGTTCATTTTGAGTTCTGAGATTACCTTCAGGTTGAATTTAGGATGTAACCTTCGGGAAATGTTATCCCTATGGAAGACCATATATGGAGCATTGGCCATAAGGACCCTCAAGCTCCCTACTCTTGTGGTTGAGGTGATTACAACTTGCAGAGACAGATGAGTGGAAGAATTTGAGACTAAAAGCTCAAATGAAGAATTTGTAAATGCAGATAAGACTTGATTGAGGTCCCATATCAGGGTTGGTTTCAGCACTGGAGGAAAGGTTCTGACAAGGCCCTTCAGAAACTTCACTGTAAGCAGATAGGCAAAGACTGTATAGTTGTCTACTATGGGGGCTAAAGGTGCTAATAGTTGCCAAGTGCACTTGTGAGGAGCTGAGGGACAACCCCAATGTTTTCAGAGAGCAGAGATATAACAGTATAGTTGGTATCTCAGTATGCTCTGGAGGTAGCTGACAATGTTGATACCATTATGACATGCCAAGGTACAATCCAGAGCAATGATTAGCTGTGTCACCCATGCCCTCTAATCTGGGGTGCCTTTTACAATGCTTTGCTGCTGTAGTCTCCAGCCTGGATTGCTCACAAACAGCCTTCAGCATGCAAGCCACACCTTGCCTTTTACCAGACTTGGTTATATAGCAGGGTAATCCCAGTACACTCCCATTTACCCCCAGATATGTATGTTCTGTGCTGCCTAGCCCTCTCCTGGACAACATACGTTTATATAAAATCTGTTATTTCTTTAATAGAAATTCTATGCAGACAACTTGCCACCTCAAAATGGAGTTTCCCAAACACTTCAGTTTGGGCACACTCAATTAGATAAAACAAGTTTATTAACTACAAAAAGATAGATTTTAAGTGACTACAAGTAATGAGGCATAAAAGTCGGAAATGGTTACAAGACAATAAAGTTAAAAGACCACCGGTGCCTAACTTAACTATATAAGATTCAAGCAAAGTTTTCCACCCTATGCTTTCAGCAGCGTTACTGGCCAAACCCACTAGGTCAGGACCCCTTCTCCCAGAATTTAATGAAGGCTTCCTCTGTTGCTTCAGGCGCAGTGAATCGATAGGCAGAGAGGTAGAGGAGTATTGGGGTATTTGCCCCTCCATTTTATAGTTTCAGTCCCCCTTTTGAAAAACATTTCCAGTTGCGTACCAGGAGACAAAAGGTCTATATAGAAGGATTTTTCCTGCTGCTTTTTTTTCACTACTTTGAGCTTCCTTTGTCTCCTCTTCCTGCTTGATGACTCTGTTTACTGCTTAAAGGCAAATTAAGCAGAGCACACAATCCTTTGTTTGAGACAGACCTGTTTGCCAACCTCAGTTTGGAACGTGTGTTAATAATATCACACAGTGGAATCTTATAACTTTATATACAATGTTGTCACACATTTTATCAGGACAATACTGGCCAGCAAATTATCAGTTTTCAAATGATACCTTACAAGACATACTTTGTACAAAGACTATTACAATAGTATGTAGGGTGTGGACACGCATGGTTACATTATGTCACAACCAAATAGCGAATCTCTTCAATTTTGCTGTATAGCATTTCATTGTAGACTCTTTCCTGCTACTGCTAATGATAGAATCTACAGACACTGAGCATGATCTCTGTAAGTTCGTTGTTCATCCAAATACCGACATCATCAGATGAAAGAGGCTGGGTTGGGATGGAGACCTTGCCTCTGTCCCAGGTTAAGACATCTGATAGGAGCTGAATGCAGATGCACAGGCACTTGTTGACCATCTGGAGAATGCCTATGAACCAGAACTGTCTCAGCCACATGGGAACCAAGAGGATCACCATCGCTTTGTCTTGATGTTCCTTAGGATTTGTGGTAAAAGGGGAATGGGTGGAAATGTGTAACACGGCTACTACACTTAAACCTTTCATTAGTGTTTCTGACCATTGAACTAGAAATGAGTCCCCTCCGGAGTTGTGGCCCAGGATTGCTTTGAAGCAGTAGGCCTGGCATTTCTTCTTCTCCTGAGATCTAAGGAGAACCTATGACAGGACATGCCCCCACCCCCATTGTTGAAAGATGCTCTGTACCACCAAGTCCCATAGTTCTCACTCATGGTCTCTGGAGAAATGTCTGCTGAATCTCTCTGCCAGAGTATTCCACACCCCTGCAAGGTGCACTCTCAGAGGGTGACCTAGTGGCAGATGCATCAATTCCACAAATGTACAACCTCTATGAATAAAAGGATGGATAGTGCTCTTTCCTGCTTGTCAGTATAATTACCTATCATGTGGTTCAACATGACTTAAATGTGAAGGTTCCAGATAAATGGCAGGAACCATTTGCAAGCCTCATGTATTTCACACAGTTCTAATATGTTTATGTGTATTCTGGTATTATGCAAGGTCCAAGTACCTTATGCTATATGTTCCTTTAGATGAGCTCCCTATCAGAGAGGTTTCTGTAATCATTATATTTGTGAGTGGGTGGGAACGAATGAAGGAACCTGATGCGCATTATCTCTATGTCTTCCCACCAGTTCAAGACTCTGTGAGGGAGTGTGACGGGGCAGAGCGGCCCCGCACTGGTACTGTAGGGGTTAACCCTTCCTTCCTGGTAGAGGAAGCCCCGCCCTGGAAGCCCTGCTGGGCATGCTCCAACTGGAGCCCAGGTATAAAAGCCTGCAAAGCGGCTCAGTCTGGGCTGACCGCCGGAGGAGAAGGAAGCACACTGCCAGTTCCCGAGGCGAGACAGCCAACACCCCAGGATCGAGGAGTCAACCAAGCCATGACACTGTCTACACCCTGGATGGAGGCTGCGATTGGAGGGGATGGACAGGAGGACCAGGTGGAGGGTAGGAAGTGACCCAGGGGGACTTTAGAAGCCGGCAGCGTTAAGGCCGCACTGACGCTCGGCGTGTTGTGGGTGGATCCCCGCTGAGCTCAGCACAAGGGAGAACCCCGCTAACAGGTGAGCCCTGGGTCGGGACCCGGTGGAGAGGGCGGGCCCGGGTCCCCCTACTACTCTGGCCATTAGGCTGCACTTCCCCAGAGGGAAGAGGGAAGGCTATGGACTCTGGCCATTGGACCACCCAGCCCTGAGCCTTGGGGCAAGTTGTATGGACTCTGGCCATTGGGCCACACTGCCCTGAGCTGCGGGGCGAGTTATATGGACTCTGGCCGCTAGGCCACACTACCCTGAGCCTCAGGGCGAGTTGAATGGACTCTGGCCGCTGGGCCACCCTGCCCTGAACCTCAGGGCGTGTTGAATGGACTTTGGCTGCTAGGCCACACTGCCCTGATCGGCCGGGCGAGTTATATGAACTCTGGCTGCTAGGCCACACTGCCCTGATCTGCGGGGCGCATTCGTTGTATGGACTCTGGCTGCTGGGCCACGTGGCCCTGATACGCAGGGCAAGTTGCGTAGACTTTGGCCATTAGGTCACAACAGGATGTCCTTAAGGGAACGGGCGGAAAGACTTAAGAGTGGCGAGGCCCCGACACCTCGGCCACCCCTGCCACAAAGGGGCGCTGCGGTGCCGGACCCGTCACAGGGAGCAAGACCAGACTGTGCTTGCTTGGTGTAGACTGGCTGCATCCATGCATGTAGACATTGAAGATGAAGACTTGCAAAGGGCATCAAATATGCACATAAGGCCACATGGTCTAGGAGGATGAGACAGGACCTTACTACCACCTGGGGACTTACTTGGAACTGAGTGATGAAATGCATCATAACTTGGAACCGATTTGAAGGTAGGCCTGCTCTGGCTGGGACTGAAGAGAGGGTTGCTCCAATCAAATCTGTAGTCTTTATGGGAGCCAAAATAGAGTTTTTGGTGTTCATTTGGAGACCTAATGCTTGTAAGAGTAGCAGCAAGGAGAGAGTTGCCATTTTCAGGGGAGGGTCATAAGGCCCCTGGTGGTAGAAGGTTGAATAGTGGAGTACTGCCAATGGTAAGACTGAGGCTTAGGATATTTTCTTCATGGTTCCTCAGTATAAATTCACAGAGAGTGGAGAGTTGCTCTCAAGTCCTTGAGGGTATGTAATGATTTGTCCATTTTCTTGCTGAATAGCTTATTTCCCTCAAAGGGCAGATCCTCCATGGTTGATTTGACTTACTTGGGAAATCCGGAGGATTGGAGCCACAAAGCCAATCTCATGATTATAGATGTTGCCACTGAGTGAGAGGCTGTATCCGCTGCATCTACTGAGCCTGGAGGGCAGACCTAGCTAGCAATTTACTTTTCTCGATGATTGCTTGGAACTGCTGTTCTTGAGGCAGTTTTTTGACAAATTCAGAGAACTTATTATACTTTGCCACTAAAGCCTTTTAGTTTGCTATCCTGAACAGTAAACTAATGGAAGTGAAGTTCATTCTGCCAAAGAGTTCTAGGAGTTTGGTTTCCTTACCTGTGGATGTAAAACTGGGATTGTTTTGCTTGTTTCTTTCAGTGACAGCCTGCACTAACAAAGTGTTTGGAGTGGGGTGTGAGAATAAGGATTCAGCCCCTGTAGATGGTAAAATATTTCTTTTCTATTCTTTTCAGAGCAGAAACTCAGATGGACAGAGTATGTCAGTCCATCTTGGTTGGTTCTAAGATGGAATCATTGACTGGCAATGTCGTCTTACTAGGGACATGTGCTCTGGAGGATGCCTAATAACTTGTGAAGGGTATCCTGTACATATTCGAGGGGGATCTGGTGCATATCTGTGATTCTCCTTAGGAAGTCTGGAATAGTCTACAGTTGTCCATTGGTGATGGTAAGGTGATGTCCATTGTGTGGCCGCCTCATCTGGTAAAGACAATGACAACCCTCCCATGGGCTTTTTGATCTGATTGGTCAGGTTGATCCTCTTCCTCAGAGTATTCCTGAGTGGAATGAGATTCTTCCCTACATGGGGATATGTGCTGAGGCTCCAGTTCTGTAAGTCTGTAATTGGAAAGTTTTATGTATGGATCCTAAGGAACCCAAAAGGCCAATAAGAGGGATCATAGGAGTAATGGGGTGGTCCCCAGTGAGAAGGGTACCACTAGTCCTGAGCCAGGCAGTCTCTGCTGTGGGTGTGGGAAGATGCCCACAATCTTAGAGCCTCTATTGCAATGGTTCTCAACCTATTTACCGTTGTGGGTCACATATGCAGCTCTTTGTGTGTTATGTGGGAAGCATCCACACAATATATATTCACTACCTGTAACTACCTGTCTGGCCCTGAGGATGTCACATGAGCCGCAGCTGTGTGCTGATTAGGCTGCAGGTTGAGAATCACTGCTCTATTGTGACTGACCTCTTGATTTGATAAGACCAGTGAAGCTCTCCCACTAATTTCAGATTCATCAGAGGAGTATGAGGCCTCTGTATCATTGGGCAGAGCTATTGGTACCAGAAATGATCTTACTGTGTCTCGGCTGGTAGATGGTACAGGTGACTGTTGAACAGATGGCACTGGGACTAGATCGAAGAGCACTGGTGATTTGGTGTCTGCACAGAGAGAAATGTCCTCCAGAATAGTATACCTGACCTCCATATTTGGGCTTCCTGTCTCTTGATGGTTTAAGTCAGATGGTGGTTCTTGGTCCTTGTTCCTTTGCCTCACCAGTGCAGAGGATGGTCCCAACACTTCTCCAGACAAGGGTCCTGGGGCATTCTTGACTCTCAGTGCCAAGGAACTGGTACTCTGTTCCTTCTTATCTCCTGACAGACCCATTCCAGGACATGGAGTCTTAGAATGGGTCAGGGAAGAAGTCCTCTTTTTAGACAAGGACTTACGGGGGATTTCTCACACTTGTCCTTGTGAGAATTTTTTCTCTTACACGCCTTATGTCTGCCTTGTTCACTGCTAGAATCTTTAACTCTGCTTCCAGCGGTCCAGGAGCTGGAGACAACTATGGTCAAAGGATGCTTTCTCTGCGCCTCTGCCCAATGTACAGGAGGAATCTTATGGCCAGCATTGGATGGTGGCCTCACTGAATGAGCCATCAGGAATGTTTAGAATTTGAACTCGGGGATTGACAGGTTCAGTTGGGGAAGGACTGAGGGACAAGAATTTTCCTCATGCAATAAAAACAAATGTTGTGGTCATCGCTGACCAGGAAGGAGTGGGGGGAGACTATGCAGATCTGCAATTCTGGGGTCTTGGGCATGCAAGGTCAAGGGTGTCGAGGGAGTAAGGGTATGCCAGGCCCCTAAAAGCTTGCTAAAACTAACCCTAACACTAAAATCAAAGTTTTATTGGAACAGGAGAACTGTTTACAATTATTTACACTAATAAAACAAAGAAAGGTAGCTAAAGCTGTGGACCACTGGAGAAGTGCCATCTCAGGCCATGGTGGTAGAAAGGAACTGGTGTGGCAGTCAGTTTGCACCACCCCTTAGTTCAGAGCACAAGGAAGGGAAGGGGGCAGGCACAGACACCCCTAATGAAAAATCATCCAGTGTCAGGCACATGTGCACCTCAAGTGGAATATACATAGGAAACAACACGGAAAGAAGTTTGCAAGAGGATATGCCCAGATTTACCATGCAGATTGAGGATGGGGTATGTCTTTAACCTCATCTGACCCAGCTATGTCAACTGCCTTTGTCACCTGCAGTTAATGAAATCCTCCTGGCATTCCTAATGATGACAAGCTTCCCTATTGTCAAAACCTCACACCCCCAAATGTACAGTAATCTGCCTAAGGCTCCATGTGTTTTACATTGCACAAAGCCCTCTAAAACACAGCTATGGCCCTGGTTTTGAAAACCAGAACAGTATACAATATAGCTCTTGGGATCATCCATGTCACACAGATTCTTCCTTTAGGGATTCATCATGGTTCAGGATAGTTTATCAGAAAAAAGTAATTAATTGATGTCAAGCCGCATCTTATTCCACAAGCAATATATAAAAAGACATGACATAAGGCAAAATGCCATAATTATTTGTTGACAATACATCAGAGAGAGATCAGTCATGTATCTGACTTCCCTGGCTCATTTTTCTTTAATTACAAAAGGTTGGAAATGGAAAAAAAATCCTACAAAGAAGTAATTAGTTAGAATAATTGAACTACATCTGAGTTAGACTAGAACACACAGACTAATGCTGTCCAGCTGACAAAACATTTACTTCTGATACAAGTAAGGGAGAGGCAAAGTTAAGTAATACTTTTAAGAAATTAAAAAACTTAATTCCCCCATCTCTAGATCAAATTCTGTCATTGAACTTGTACTTTTAGCTCCCACTGATGATAATAAAGTAACACTAAGAACTTTACATTTGCATAACCTTAACTTATCCACTGAAGTGAATGTGATTAATTAAATAGGACTTCAATAAGAAAAAGTCAACACTACCTGAATAAATGAGCCCCACCTGAGGGCAGAATTTATCCCCAAGACATTGAGACTTGTAATAAATAAATAAATAACCTACTTACAAAAGAGGCTATCAAGTTTTATTGAGTGATGTGGTAAATACTGACTGAGGTGAAGGCAAGATTTACATTTACCTTGAAGTTAATAAATGGTGATGTTCACCAAAACAAAGTCAGGATGTTTATTGTTACATGTCTTCATAAGAACGACAATACTGGGCCAGACCAATGGTCCATCCACTGTCTTCCAAAAGTGGCCAATGCCAGGTGCTTCAGAGGGAATGAACAGAACAGGCAATCTTTGAGTGATCCATCCCTGTTGTCTGCTCCCAGCTTCTGACAGAGGCTAGGAAAACCCAAAGTATGGGATTGCATCCTTGACCATCTTGGCAAGTAGCCATTGATGGAGATATTCTCCATGAACTTATCTAGTTCTTTTTTGAACCCCATTACAGTTTTGGCCTTCATCCAAAAATATCTAGAAATCTTTCCAAAATATAATTGTTTTTCCCTATTTGTCTATAATCCTAAAAGGAGAGAGGACCAGAAAAAGTGTCATAAAATGATGGAGATAAAAATTATTTAGACAAAGAGTTTTCTAGATCCATATAATTAATTTCTCATCAATGCAAATAACTGAAATATCTGGCCTCTTCATTTTTCAATCACCGGCAAACATTTTATTTTTATGAATCAACTTATATACAAGAACTAAAAGCTAAATATTTTAATATTTATAAATATTCATGTAATAATAATTTATTTTAATGAACACATTGCAGGGGGTATACACAAGGCATAAATTATGTAATTCCTTATGCCTTCCCTTCTTCCTTGTCACTACCCTAACTACTTGTATTTCTCTCTCGCATGCACTTCTCTTTTTCTCACACTCCTTCTCTTACCTCAGAGGTTACTAGCAAGTGCAAATGAGCAGCAATGGGACTAAAGTGAACCTGTGCCACTGGTCCCACTTCTCTCAGCTACCTAAGATTACAAAATCTCCAAAGAATAAGTGGCTCCAGAAAGCCAGGGGTAATACTGTGGGCAACGCAAGAGGAACAGTAAGGCAAGGGATAGCAAAGGACGAGGAGGGAGGGGTAGGAATGCAGGAAGAGGAAGGGTACAAGGAAGGGAGAAGAAGGAGGCAAATAATAAAATTTGATTTTTAAATATCTATGTGTCCAAATATTTACAATTGGAATTACAATACGTAGTTATAACAAATTTTCTCTGATCATTTTAGTATTTTATATGTTATATTTTAAAGTTTATTAATTCTTTATTTTTTCAAACACCAAAAAAATAAAATGAACAAACACAATTACCTGCACTCTCTGCTGAGTGTGTCTTCATCAAAACACCAGAGTTGAGACACAAGGCACTGGTGTGCAAATATTGGTTGTTGAAATTGAGTACCTATTTACCATCCGCCTTGTTAATGAATACTAGTTTTACTGATCTCGACAACAGCAAATGAGGAGGAACTTATGTGCATATGAATTCTGGCTGGCGAACATAATAAGAACATAAGAACGGCCATATTGGGTCAGACCAGTGGTCCACCAACCCAGTATCTTGTCTTCCAGCAGTGGCCAATACCAGGTGCTTCAGAGGGGATGAACAGAACAGATGCTTGCTTTAAATATTCAGAGAAGGTAAACAGCAGAAAATTGTTTAAATGACTTTTCAAAAAATTATGAGCTAGGATTTTTTCCCAATGTATGTAACAATTAAGGGTCTGCATGGAGAGAGTTTTTCTCCATAAATGCTCCTGAACAAAGGTCATCCATGAAGTGTCTGCTTGTGCTCCCCGAGCCCAAGGAGATGGGTGGAGGCTGCATTATTTCTGCCTGAATTATTAAATGCCCCATGGGTTTGTCTGGGATGGGCACAAACAGGTCTTTGTCCCACCCCCATAACAACTTGCTATAGAGCAGGTGTAGTGAATTATGTTTTGTCAAGGTCCAAAATTCTTGGTCAAGGTATATTTAAGGTTCAGACCTGCAGAGAAAATAATAAAAGCAATAACAATAATAATGATAATAATAATAAGTAAATAAAAATATTTCAGGGTCAGTTCAAAAGCATCTGGTGGTCTAGATTTGGCCCGTGGTCCATTTATTGACTCCTCCTCCTATAGAGCTTCACTGGGTAGTGGGGGGTATACTAGCTCAGTAGCTGTATGACCTGCTTCTGCTGCTGTGTTCACTCCCTTCAATGGATTTAGAAGCATTATGCCTCCTCCTGGCCTCCACAGGCATATCACCTCCAGCCATTGCCATTTGTGGGACCACTCTCCACTCTGTGCAGCACGGCAGGCTCTTCAGAGCACTGATGTCAATGGAACTACCCCCATACTTTAAGTTACTCGCATGCTTTTAAACCTTGTTGAATCAGGGCCTCAATTCTGCAGCTCTGTGCAGGTGGACTCCCCTGAGCCTGCACAGAGATCCACTGAAGTCACTGAGACTCCATGCCTACATGAAACTCCTTTCAGAATCAGGATCCACAGGCCTGCTCCTAGAAATATGAACTACATGTTGTATTACTTACTACCCTGAGTAGTCTAATTCCAGTTGATTGGGATTATTTACAGTAGCAAATTCTGCACTGGAACGAGTAACTGCTTGCAAGGTCTGATCATAGGGTTGCCAAACGTCCGGTTTCAACCGGAACGCCTGGTCGAAAAGGGACTCTGGTGGCTCTGGTCAGCATCGCTGACTGAGCCATTAAAAGTCCGGTTGGTGGTGCATCGGGGCTCAGGCAGCCTCCTTGCCTGCCCGGCTCTGTGCGGCTCCTGGAAGTGGCCAGCACGTCCTTGTGGCTCCTAGTAACCACAGTCAATGGGAGCTGCGGGGGTGGCTCCTGCAGACATGGAACCATTGGGCCGGACATGCTGGCGACTTCCAGGAGCCACGTGGTGCCAGGGCAGGCAGGGAGCTGGCTTTAGCTCTGCTGCGCCACTGCCCGGGAGCCACCTGAGATAAGCACCGCCCAGATGGAACCCACACCCCGAATCACCTTCCGCACCCCATATCCTGGCCCCAGATGGGAACCCGCTCCCACACCCTAACTCCCTCCCCGAGACTGCACCCCCTCTCACACACCCTGCCCCAGCCGTGAGCCCCCTGCACCCTGACCCCCTCATCTCCTGCCCCACCCCAGAGCCCACACCCCCAGCCAGAGCCTGTACCCTCCTTCCTCACCCCCTCTCCTTGCCCCAGCCCTGAGCCTACTCCCGCACTCCAAACCTCTCGATTCCAGCCCAGAGCCCACTCCTGCACTCCAAACCCTCATCCCCGGCCCCACTCCAGGGCCCACACGCCCAGCCAGAGCCTTTATCCCCTCCTGCACCCCAAACCCCTGCCTCAGCCCTGAGCCACCACCCACATATAAACTCCCTCCTAGAGCCTGCACTCCCTCCTGCACCCCAACCCAGCCCTGAGCCCCCTCCTGCACCCAAATTGTCTCCTGGAGCCCAGATCCCACACTTCCTCCTGCACCTCAACTCCCTGCCCCAGCTTGGAGTCCCCTCTCACACCCTGAAACCTTCATTTCTGGCCTCACCCAGAGCCCGCACCCCTAGGTGGAGCCCTCACCCCCTCCTGCACCTCAAACCCTTGCCCCAGCCCAGTGAAAGTGAGTGAGAGTGGGGAAGAGTGAGCGATGGAGGAAGGGGGGATGGACTGAGTGGGGGGCGGGGCCTCAGATAAGGGTGGGTCAGAGGGTGGGGCCTTGGTGAAGGGGTGGGGCAAGGGTGTTCAGTTTTGTGCGATTAGAAAGTTGGTAACCCTATTTGATCATTGAATGACAGTGGCTGGCTTGCAAACTGCAAAAAATCGTATGCAAACTAAATGAACTAAATTAAACTGCATTGGTATTTGCCCTTCATTTTCTACAACATACCTCCCTTGTGAACCTGCCATGTCCTATGGAATATCTTAATTAAAATTATTTTCAATTTTGTAAGTGGATTTGGATTTTTTTTTAATTTAAAAAATGTAGCATTTTCAGCTGTCGTGGGATAAGAGGGAAGGTCCTCTCATGGACTGGTAACTGGTTAATAGATAGGAAACAAAGGGTAGGAATAAATGGTCAGTTTTCAGAATGGAGACAGGCAAATAGTGGTTTCCCCCAGGGGTCTGTACTGGGACCAGTCCTATTCAACATATTCATAAATGATCTGGAAAAAGGGGTAAACAGTGAGGTTGCAAAATTTGCAGATGATACAAAACTACTCAAGATAATTAAGTTCCAGGCAGACTGCGAAGAACTACAAAAGGGTCTCTCAAAACTGGGTGACTGGGCAACAAAATGGCAGATGAAATTCAACGTTAATAAATGCAAAGTAGCGCACATAGGAAAACATAATCCCAACTATACATATAAAACGATGGGTCTAAATTAGCTGTTACCACTCAAGAAAGAGATCTTGGAGTCATTGTGGATAATTCTCTGAAAATATCCACTCAATGTGCAGTGGCAGTCAAAAAAGCGGACAGAATGTTGTGACTCATTAAGAAAAGGATAGATAATAAGAGAGAAAACATCATATTGCCTCTATATAAACCCATGGTATGCCCACATCTTGATACTGCATGCAGATCTGGTTGCCCCATCTCAAAAAAGATATATTGGAAAAGGTTCAGAAAAGAGCAACAAAAATGATTAGGGGTAAGGAACTGTTTCCATGTGAGGAGAGATTAATAAGACTGGGACTTTTCAACTTGGAAAAGAGACGACTAAGGGGGGATATGATAGAGGTCTATAAACTCATGACTGGTATGGAGAAAGTAAATAAGGAGGTGTTATTACTCCTCATAACACAAGAACTTGGAGAGATTAATAAGACTGGGACTTTTCAACTTGGAAAAGAGACGACTAAGGGGGGATATGATAGAGGTCTATAAAATCATGACTGGTATGGAGAAAGTAAATAAGGAGGTGTTATTACTCCTCATAACACAAGAACGTGGGGTCACCAAATGAAATTAATAAGCAGCAGGTTTCAAACAAACAAAAGGAAGTATTTTTCACACAATGCGCAGTCAGTCTGTGGAACTCTTTACCAGAGGATGTTGTGAAGGCCAAGACTATAACAGGGTTCAAAAAAGAACTAAATCGGTTCATGGAGGTCCATCAATGGCTATTAGCCAGGATGGGCAGGGATGGTGTTTCTAGCCTCAGTTTGCCAGGGGCTGGGAATGGGCGACAGGGAATGGATCACTTGATGATTATCTGTTCGCTTCATTCCCTCTGGAGCACCTTCCACTGGCAACTATCAAAGACAGGATACTGGGCTAGATGGACCTTTGGTCTGACCAAGTATGGCACTCTTATTTTACCTCAGTGACTTCACACCACACCGGTTACATTTAAAAGTTACTTCTCTTTTGAGAGAGATCTCTGGGGCCAGTAGTATTTCTCATTTTAAGTATAGGGAATCCCTTTCAGCACAGTAGAATCTTTCAATACAAAAGAAACTTTTTAAATGCAACCACTGTATGGTACAATGTTTGTATAGCATAAGGTTGTATGGTATAATGTATGTATTGCTTTAATTGTAAAATCTAAACATGGTTCCAAAGCTTAGGAAAAAGGAGCACAGAGCTGGAAAACAGAAATATGTTTTCAAGTCACTGAAGAAGCAATAATGCCATAATCTAGGCAAGAGTGCTTCAGAAAAACAAAGCAGTGAGTCAACATGATTTCTGGTGATTGTATGGAGCACCTAGCCTGAAGCAACCAAACACTGTTCCCATGGGAACATTTTAGCTTCTAAATCATTTGCTCTTCTTTCAATCCGTCAGTGGAACTTTTATGGGTGTTATCATGGGAGCATTTACAGAGCAATTTCCATAATGATAAAATCTTTTCAAATGAGGTTTAAAATGTAATTAAAGGGCAGATTTTATGCATTAAAGGCATTGTTGTGAAATGGCCATACATCATCATGTCACAAAGTCTCCTTTTCAACAACCCTATGGCATGACCCCAATTCCAGTCTGGTATGATTACATCTCTGAGTTTCATGCTAATGAGTTGATTAAAAAGAGAGATAGAAAGGTCTCTCTCTATTGGGGAGATAAGCCTATGAATATCGTTAAGACATTTCTACGATCCCTGCACAATTTTCAAGATAACAAATGATAAGAGATACTTCTCCAGCAGCGCAGCAAATGTTGACAAGTGATAGCTAAAGGGATCACCTTGGTCTGCAAAAAACATCTCTGTAAATCCCAGAAACTGCTGTTGTGGTTTGAAATGCAATTGCTGAGAAACTGGGAGTTGCACAGTACAAGTTTTAAAAGAAAGACAGGACTAAAACTCATGTCTGGATGCTTTTCTGATACAAGAGAAGATAGAATACCTTTCTTTAGCAAATTGGGCCCTGTCTTCAGAAAAATATTGTCTGCTGGTTTGTAAAAAGACAGAACAGCTTTAAACTTAGGTTCCTTACCATGCAAACTTTCATTCATGTGATTCGTCTTTAGAGACAGTGGATAGGATTTTTCAAAAGCATGTAAGTGATTTAGGAGCACAAGTCCCACTAAAAGTCACATTGTGCTAGGTGCTTTAGTAAAGCCTATTTCCCTGTCTCCAGGAGTCCATTTTCTCCTGCAGCTGTGTGTGAATGGCACCCACTTCAAGCATTTCAAATTTTTTAAAATATCCAACATTAAAAGGAATGGCAGAGAATTTCCTGCTGTGACTTGTGATGAATCATCTGCCCTTTAAATATACACCTGTAAGCATAAAAATAGTAGAGCATAAATCATTAAAAAAAATAATGTTTTTAAATGGAAAAAATTCTCGCCTCCTGACGCCCACATAAATAGAAATCTAGGAAGATATCAAATAGTACCAGTTAACAAACAGGACAGATTTTAGCCCAGCAAAAATACTGTAGAGTTAATGCTTCAGTTTTAACTGTGTGCAATAAACATACAGGAAAAAGAAACACCACTAGTTCTGTTACAGGATGCTGCTGTGTTTTGTGAACACTTCTGCAGTAGGAAGCTATGGCATGGATCCTCAGCTGCAGTTTTTAATTTTCCTCTGATGAGTAAGTACAGGCCACTGCTGGAGTTCACTAGACACAGGGCTAATCAGCTGAACCAATCAGGTAACTTCGGTTTTCCTAAATACCCTTCCCAATATTTATGTCACTGTAAGAACATACACAATAATCATCATATTCAGGAAATTCTACGTGCTTAAAAAACCTGCAGTGATCAGGCATGGTACACTACTGGATAGAGCACTAGGGCTCAGCAGACTTGAGTTCTATTGATGACTCTACCACAGGTCTGCTGGGTGACCTTGGGCAGTCCCTTCACTAACCTGTGTCTGTTTCCCCAGCTGTTAAATGGGGACACTGATACTGACTTCCTTTATAAAAAGTGCTTTGAGATCTACTTGATGAAAAGTGTTATATAGAAGGTGAGTATTATTATTATAAACTGGAACACACTTGATTAACCTCATTAACATCCCAAATAAATTAAATGAAGCTAATCTAAGTCATAGGGAGTGGTTGGCAAGGTATTCACTGGAATTCAGTTCCTCTTCGGGTCACTAATAGCCCAAATTCATTGGCCTTCAAGGTGCAATGTAAGGCCCACATTTTCTCCTTTGCTCATGAGGTAATTAGTGTGGTGATGTGGAGCTCTAGAGATTATGTACGGCTTAATTCATTTCTATTATTTTTTTTCCCCGGGTTATTTCATCTTATCTGAAGAAAATGATGGCTTTGTTAGCATATCATTAACAGATTGTCAAGGGAGCACTGAATAGGTGACTTCATTTTAGTTGAATAAAAATCCAATAAATAAAATTCAATAAATAAATAACATCATTCAAAAATCCATAATACAATTGTAATCATACAATTGTACTTATTCATTTAGGGTTTGATCCAAAGGGAGCCTTGCCATTGACTTCTGTGGGATAGGGTCAGGCCTTTGGTAGTCTATTTAATAAAACACAATTACAACAGTATTAATATTTTGTTGGGGAAATGTTTGTTTTACTATGTGTCTATCTAAATGTACACCTTGACCAAAAACAGACATAATGTTAGGCTGAGCCCACTGCAAGGCACAGGAACTCCTAGGGATCAAATGTATTTTTGAGCACTTCATATTTACAGAATACTCATCCCTCAGCATTGAGATATTTTTACTTTGTGATGTGACTGAGTCAAATATTTGTCAACAGTAATGTTTACTTTATGGCCTGTAGTGTAGCAGTGATGGATAACTGACAGAGTTCTTTTTTGAAAAATGAAATCAGTGGGAGCTGCAGTGCTCAGCACCTCAGAAAATCAGGCCACTTCTAGTCAAGTACCTAAATATCTGGAAGAAAAAAATTACTTACACACACACACACACACCCCTTTCTAATACACACCTTTCTGAAACTATTAAAGCACTGTAGCTTAATGTAGGTTTCAGATGTCAGACTATTTACTGTACAGATGTTGTACTTGTTTGCTCCAGTCCAATCATTCCAGTGAAAGTCTAGCTCCATTGTAGCTCTATCCTCTGTCAGTATACTAACCACCCTCAACCTCTTGGCAAATGTTTCAAAAAATAATTATGCTGCTACTTCCAGTGCTTCTAATTCCTTTCCCCACTCTTGCCAGAGATGAAAGAGTAGCAGCTCAAAGGCAGCATCGTTCTCAGTAGGAACATTTGCTTCCACTCAGTTACTCAGCCAAGGTCTCACTGCCTATTTTCATTGCCATGAAAAGTCCTGCAGGACAATTTGGAGAGCAGCTACCTCTATTAGTTCCACTCACATCCCACTGCTTCCAATTAGTACTGATTTTCTCTTACAAGAAGCAGCCAGAAAGGCTGAACTGCACAACTGCCTCAAAGCCGGGGGAGGAAAACTTGGGGGGAAAAGAATGGGAAAGTTTCCTCTTTCTGTCTTTATGAGCTATAAAATACATCTGAGGTTTATTTATTACAAATCATTGCTCTTAGGGAGGACAGTGATTTTTATGTATGGATGGATATGTTTAGGGGAATTTGTGTTGTGGGAATAGTTTGAAGTTTGCACACACAAAAGATGTTAAAATAAAATTGTTCATATTTTATCATATTAGTATTTCACACCATCTCTTCTTACCCTTATCAAATAAACAAAGGATGGGAAATCTCCTTCCAAATTAAAAAGGAAAATGTATATGTTAAAAATACAATATTAAAGCATACACTTTTTTTTTTACAGTAGAAATGCATTCCTCTTATTTTCTCCACAGATCACTTTAGTTCTTTCTGCCACAAATCTCTGCTGTAACCTTGTTTTATAAATTCTGATGTGTCACACTCTTTTAGTGGCAACATCTTTGATGCCTGGAGACAATCTGTACATCAGTTTCACAACATGATGTTCTATTAATTAAAACATGATAAACTGTTATTAAAACTCTAAAGAGAACAACACGAGAACAGAAACTAGATGCCTCATACATAATGCATTCAGAAATACTGATGTGCGGATAGAAAAAAGCTTTTAA
Source organism: Chelydra serpentina (assembly GCA_037349315.1). Taxonomy (NCBI): domain Eukaryota; kingdom Metazoa; phylum Chordata; order Testudines; family Chelydridae; genus Chelydra; species Chelydra serpentina. The sequence goes on from JBAIAC010000004.1 coordinate 143,487,191, forward strand.
GGGTTCTAGTACGCCTTTTAAAAGTTTGTAATTTTTTAAACGATGGAATTTTCAACTAGTAGTGTTTTCTATTTCAACTATTATTGCTAATTGAAATTCAAAAGCTATGCTAAAGTTACATTTAAATACCTTTTTCAAGAACAGATTAAATAAGTGGGAATGATGTAGGGACGAGTTCTGTGAAATGCAAAGGGGCACATTTGAAGCAGGCTGAAATTTTTCAGATTAAACTTTTTTAGGAGATTCGAGTGGATCAAAGCATTTTACAACCTTGTGTTGAATTTACCAAAAAAATAAAATAAAATAAATAAAATTGGTCAGAAAAGAACCAGCCAAACAAAAAAAAATCAAAATGAAACATTTTGATATTTCAATTCAAAATTATTTTTTGGTTCGAATTTTATTGCAATTTTATTTTATTTTATTTTATTTTAAAAACCTTGAAAATGAAATTAAACATTTAATTTTAGGTTGAAATAAATGCTTCATTTTTGACAAACAAAATATTAATTTGGCCCAAAATAACATTTTTTTTGGCTTGCCAAAATATTCTAAAATATTTTGTTTAGGGTTGACTTGAAAAAAACTAGCAAACACAACATTCAGTTATATGCCCAGCTCTAGGCACACTTAACCTAAGTTCTTTTATATGGCCATACACTATCTATGGTCCAATGTTCTCCTAAGCAAACTGGTTCTCTGGAAAACCCAGATATAGAAATGGAAACTGTGAAAACCAGATTCACCGATATTCTTTCTTAACCCCACACCTTTAGGTGCCCACAAATTTCAGAGGACCCAATAGAGAAGTCTGCATGCCTCTTGCTTCTGCTTTGTTACACAACTTCTAATTCCTCTGCTGCTTCCCTCCCGTAGATAGCACACCTCCTAAAAGAGCTATGAAACCAGGGTCTCACTGATCCATAGCTGCCCCAGGAGTCTCTAGTGGATATGCTACAGTGTGGAAAACGGAACCTCCATAAGCTAGTGAAGATTCTCCATTAGTAACTTTCACTGGCATTTCACATGCGCTAAGGGGAAGAGATTTGGGCAGAGACCTGAAATGATTCCTGCATCTTTCCTCTCCAAATTCTCAAATGCTTATTCACACCAACACATGCCTACCCTCAGTGGGAACTGGTGTACATGAAATACGAATTTGGTCATTTGAATGTGTAATCAATGCCCTGATTCAGCAAAACAGCTAAGAGATGCTCCATGCTGTCATTGCAATATTTCAAAAATGTAACTTAGAATCCAACATATTGCAAATAGTAGTGACACATCACTAGAGAATCTTAAAACTCAATTTGAGCAACACTAGTTAATAGAATAGTGACTTTTAACAGAGTGATAACAATAGCTGAAATCCAATCCAAAACGAGGGAGTAAATGGGAAAAAATAAATGAGGGAGAAAAGGACAGCAAAGCTATAATAATTAGTGGTCAGTTTGTGCCATCCCTGGATTTCAATGGAACTACTTGTGTGAGAAGGTTACTCACTTTGTGCTGTAACTGAAATTCTTTGAGATGTGTTCCCCTGTGGGTGCTCCACTCCAGGTGACGATGTAGCCAGGCACCAGTGATCGGAGATCTTTGGTAGCAGTGCCTGGTCAGTCTACGCATGCACAGCTGTTGTCTCGTGCCATTGTTTGAGTTTGTGCAGTGCGCACACAGCCCGACCCCCTCAGTTCCTTCTCTACCATACAGTCCTTGTTCTTGAACTCCAAAGTAGAGGGGAGGAGGGTGGGTAGTGGAGCACCCACAGGGACACACATCTCGAAGAACCTCAATTCCTGCACAAGGTGAGTAACCTTCTCTTTTTCTTCGAGTGCTGTTCCTGTAGGTGGTCCACTCCAGGTGAAAGTAGAGCAGTACCCTCTATGGTTGGGGGGATTTGGAGTTATGTGCATTGTAGCAGCGGAGAGGACAATAAGGCCTACTATGGCACCAAACCTGGCATTCTGTGTGATGGCATAGTGCTTGGCAAAAGTATGGTCTGATGCCCATGTGGCGGCTCTGCAATGTCCAGAATGGGTACATTGTGTAGGAATGCCACAGATGTTGACATGGCTCAAGTAGAGTGGGACCTGATCCCAGCAGGGGGCTCTATGTTCTGGGTCTGGTAGCGTGATCAGATACAGTCTGATATCCACTTGGAAAGTCATTGCTTGGATATAGCAGCACTCTTGGATCGTTCAGTTGTGGAGACAAAGCGTCTAGGGGATTTATGGAATGGTTTTGTTCTAAATAGAAGGCTATTGATCTTCTGACATCAAAGTAGAAGGTAGTAGAAAGTAGAAGGCAGCTTGGGTGAAAGTGATCATGAAATCCTAGAGTTCACAATTCTAAGGAAGGGTAGAAGGGAGTACAGCAAAATAGAGACAATGGATTTCAGGAAAGCTGGTTTTGGTAAGCTCAGAGAGCTGACAGGTAAGGTCCCATGGGAATCAAGACTGAGGTGAAAAACAACTGAGGAGAGCTGGCAGTATTTCAAAGGGACACTATTAAGGGCCCAAAAGCAAACTATTCCGCTGGGTAGGAAAGATAGAAAATGTGGCAAAAGACCACCTTGGCTTAACCACGAGATCTAAAAAATAAAAAGGAGTCATATAAAAAATGGAAACTAGGACAAATTACAAAGCATGAATATAGGCAAACAACACGGGAATGCAGGGGCAAGATTAGAAAGGCAAAGGCACAAAATGAGCTCAAACTAGCTACAGGAATAAAGGGAAACAAGAAAACTTTTTATCAATACCTTAGAAGCAAGAGGAAGACCAAAGACAGGGTAGGGCTCACTACTCAGTGAGGAGGGAGAAACAGTAACAGGAAACTTGGAAATGGCAGAGATGTTTAATGACTTCTTTGTTTCGGTCTTCACCGAGAAGTTTGAAGGAATGCCTAACATAGTGAATGCTAATGGGAAGGGGGAAGGTTTAGAAGATAAAGTAAAAAAGAACAAGTTAAAAATCACTTAGATAAGTTAGATGCCTACAAATCACCAGGACCTCATGAAATGCATGCTAGAATACTCAAGGAGTTAAAAGAGGAGGTATCTGAGCCTCTAGCTATTATCTTTGGTAAATCATGGGAGACAGGAGAGATTCCAGAAGACTGGAAAAGGGCAAATATAGTGCCCATCTATAAAAAGGGAAATAAAAACAACCCAGGAAACTACAGACCAGTTAGTTTAACTTCTGTGCCAGGGAAAATAATGGAGCAAGTAATTAAGGAAATCATCTGCAAACACTTGGAAGGTGGTAAGGTGATAGGGAATAACCAGCATGGATTTGTAAAGAACAAATCATGTCAAACCAATCTGATAGCTTTCTTTGATAGGATAATGAGTCTTGTGGATAAGGGAGAAGCGGTGGATGTGGTATACCTAGACTTTAGTAAGGCATTTGATACAGTCTCGCATGATATTCTTATCAATAAACTAGGGAAATACAACTTAGATGGGGCTACTATAAGGTGGGTGCGCAACTGGCTGGATAACCGTACTCAGAGAGTAGTTATTAATGGTTCCCAATCCTGCTGGAAAAGTATAACGAGTGGGGTTCCGCAAGGGTCTGTTTTGGGACCGGCTCTGTTCAATATCTTCATCAATGACTTGGATATTGGCATAGAAAGTACGCTTATTAAGTCTGCAGATGAGACCAAACTGGGAGGGATTGCAACTGCTTTGGAGGATAGGGTCATAATTCAAAATGATCTGGACAAATTGGAGAAATGGTCAGAGGTAAACAGGATGAAGTTTAATAAGGACAAATGCAAAGTGCTCCACTTAGGTAGGAACAATCAGTTTCACACATACAGAATGGGAAGAGACTGTCTAGGAAGGAGTACAGCAGAAAGGGATCTAGGGGTTATAGTGGACCACAAGCTAAATATGGGTCAACAGTGTGATGCTGTTGCAAAAAAAGCAAACTTGATTCTGGGCTGCATTAACAGGTGTGTTGTGAGCAAGACACAAGAAGTCATTCTTCCCCTCTACTCTGCGCTGGTTAGGCCTCAACTGGAGTATTGTGTCTAGTTCTGGGCACCGCATTTCAAGAAAGATGTGGAGAAATTGGAGAGGGTCCAGAGAACATGACCTATGAAGGAAGGCTGAAGGAATTGGGTTTGTTTAGTTTGGAAAAGAGAAGACTGAGAGGGGACATGATAGCGGTCTTCAGGTATCTAAAAGGGTGTCATGAGGAGGAGGGAGAAAACTTGTTCATCTTAGCCTCTGAGGATAGAACAAGAAGCAATGGGCTTAAACTGCAGCAAGGGAGGTTTAGGTTGGACATTAGGAAAAAGTTCCTAACTGTCAGGGTGGTTAAACACTGGAATAAACTGCCCAGGGAGGTTGTGGAATCTCCATCTCTGGAGATATTTAAGAGTAGGTTAGATAAATGTCTATCAGGGATGGTCTAGACAGTAATTGGTCCTGCCATGAGGGCAGGGGGCTGGACTCGATGACCTCTCGAGGTCCCTTCCAGCCCTAGAATCTATGAATCTATGAATCAAGGGTGCAGCCTCCTGTGGGGTTTTGTGTGTTTTAGGGTAGAATGTGGGGATGTGTATGGTTGGTTGATGTGAAATTTGGATGCAACCTTCATGAGGAATTTAGGGTGAAGTCTCATCATGACCTTATCCTTAAAGAAGATTGTATAGGGAGGATTGGCCATCAGTGTATTTATTTTGCTCACCCAGCTAGTCGATGTGATGGCAACTAGGAATGCTACCTTCATTGACATGTGTAGTAAAGAGCAGGTAGCTAGGGTTTCAAAGGGAGGACTCATGAGTCTCCGGAGGACTAGGTTCAGATCCCACTTGGGTGTGGGAGGGTGTCTTTCGGGGTAAAGTTTCTGAAGCCCCGTGAGGAAGTGTTTGGTGGTTGGATTTGTAAATGCCAAGAACCGGTCGATTCTGTCATGAAAAGCATTAATTGTCGCAAGATGTACTTTAATAGAGCTGAATGAAAGTCCTGAATTCTTGAGCTCTATCAGGTAATCCAGCAGTACAGGAAGGGGTATAATGTAGGGAGTGAGCCCTTTATGCAGGCACCATACACAGAAACGTGTCCACTTTTGAAGGTAAGTATTGGATGTGGAGTCCTGTCTGCTGTTCAGTAATACGTGTTTGACCTGTTCCGAACAGGTTAACTCATGTACTTGGAACCATGGAGGAGCCACACTTTCAGGTGAAGCTTCTCCAGTTATGGATCTAACCGTCATCCTGGGATATAGGAGGTCCAACCTCATCAGGAGAGTTTGTGGAGGGCAGATTGACATGCGCAGCGGGTAAGGGTATCAGGTCTGCCTGGGCCATGCGGGGCTGATTAATACAATCTTGGCTTTGCCGTATGGTCTCTGACCTTGCATTGGACCCTGTGCATTAGTGGGATTGGTGAGAATGCATACATAAGTGTCTTGTCCGATCAAATCAGGGAAGCGTCTCCCAGAGAGCGGGGGCCGAGCCCTTCTCTAGAGCAAAAGAGAGGGCATTTGCGGTTCTGCGTTGTGGGCAAATAGGTCAATAGATGGGAATCTCCATAGGTGGAATATTTGTTGTGCGACCCTCGAATTCAGTTCTTATTCATGTTCCTGTGAAAATTGCCTGCTTAGTGTATTGGCTGTAGTATTCTGACACAGATATTCTGTCTTTGTCCACCATTGTAATGACGTTAGTACAACAGTGGGTGGAGTTACCATCATGTTGAATCTGTGTTTGGTGGGTCTGTATATGGAGCTCATCCAGCCCTGGAGACACCTCATGTGCAGTCTGGCTTATTTCACCACGAATGTGGTGGTGGCCATGTGACCCAGTAGTTGTAAGCACGTTCGTGACTTGATTCTTGGTCAGATCGACACAGTGTCTGAGGCGTTTGATGACCAGGAATCTGGTGTGAGGTAGCAAGACTCTGGCCTGAGTTGACTCTAGATAGGCCCCGATGAACTCCAGGTATGAACGACCCTTCATGAGGCAGTTGTTCAGGTATGGGAAAAATATGATCCCTTGTTTGTGTAGATGAGCTGCGACTACTGCCAGGATTTTGGAGAATACCCTCGGTGCAGTGGAGAGACCAAATGGGAACACTCTGTACTGGAAATGTTCTTGTCCTACAATGAATCAGAGGAATCGTCTGTGTGCCGGATGTACTGAGATGTGGAAATATTCGTCTTGTAGGTCGAGGGCTGAGAATCAGTCCCTCTGTTCCAGCGCTGGGATTATTGTGTCCAATGTGATCATCTTGAATTTTTGGGAGTGTATGAATTTGTTGAGCCTTCGTAGGTGTAGTATCTGTCGCCATCCACTGCTTTTCTTCTGGGTTAGGAAATAGTGGTAATAGAATCCCTTCCCTCTGTATTGTGTTAGCATTGTTTCTACTGCACCTAGCTGACGAACATATTAATTACAAGTAATAGCAGGTGCTTGTGAGAAGGGTCCCTGAAGAGGGGCAGGGAAGGGGGTAGGGTAAGTGGGCAAGAAGTAAAGGGATGAAGTAGCCCAAATACACTATGTCCAGAACCCAGCGGTCTTGTGTGATTTTCTGCCAGGCATGGTGGAAATGACGTAGGCAGTGGACAAATGGGCAGGTAAGAGCTGGTGTTATGGGGTGCTTGCTCAGACCCTCGACCAATCCTTCAAAATTGTGGTTTGTTTCTAGATGGTTGGGATGCCGACTGGTCTGTTTGGCTCTGGCTGCACCTGGATAGTCTATTGTGGTTTCTTTCCGCCTCATAAAAGTCTGGATTGTGGGCGGTTGCATTGTGGTGCCCCAGGTCTCTGCTATGGCTGGTACCACTTTCGTTTTGGTGGCAAAGTGAATATGCCAAGGGTACACAGGGTAGCTTCATTGTGTGCAAGACTTTGTTTATTTTTGCTGAAAATAATTTCTCCCCTTGTTGAAGGGAAGGTCCTCTATCTTTAATTGGAGCTCCTTCGGGATGCCAGATGATGATAGCTATGAGGCTCTGCACATGATCACTGTGGTAGCTGTAGTACAGGGTGCCATACTGGGCAGGTCCAGGGAAGCCTGTAGGGCCATTGTGGTGACCAGCTGTCCCTCAACCAGGACCGATTTGAATTGGGCTCTCCTGTTCTCTGGTATATGTGTGGTGAATTCAAAAAGTTTGTCATAGATCATACTTGGTGAGGAGGGCGCTATAGTTGGCTATACTGAATTGTAGTTTGGATAATGTATATACCTTGCCGCCTAGGAGGTTTAGGCGCTTGTGGTCCTTATCTTGCGGTGTGGATCAGTGTTGAGGTTGTTTTTCCCTGTGGGCTGCTGCTTCCACCACCAGTGAATTGAGTTGTGGTGGGCAAATAGGAAGTCCATGCCCTTGGCTGGGACATAATATTTGCAATCTGCCCTCTTGCATGTTGGTGGAGCTGTAGCCGGGGTCTGCCATATATTTTCAGCAGGTTCTAAAATGCCATCATTTATAGGGAGCGCAATTTTTGATGCTGAAGAGGGTTCCAAAATTTTCAAGAGCTTGTGTTGATTCTCTTGAACCTCCTCTAATAGAATTTCCTGACTGACTGCTATTCGTTTGAACAACTCCTGAAACTGTTTGAAATCGTCAGACAGGAGTGCATGGACGTGGAATGACGGCTTCCTCTGGAGACGAGAACGAGTTGTATTCCGGGGACAGCATCTCCGGTATGGCCTTTTCCTCAGGCTCCTCCAGTGGGTCTGCTGCGTCCATGGATGTAGGGTGCACAGGGGATACCAGTTGGGACCAAAGTTGTGCCCTGGGTGGTGAGGAAGTGTGGGAGTGGCGAGCCGTATAAGCTACCCATGGGTCCCATGGTAGCCATTGCATTGGATATGGCATGTAGGGGCCCATCCATTGGGGGGGCATACTGTGGCCATTGGGGATGTTCTTTGTATCGTAAAGCCCCAGTGGTGTGTTTTGTGGGGATGTCAGAGAATCTGGTGGTGAGAACAGTTGCTCCTCTTGGTCCTGGTCCTCATTGTCGCTATCAGTGAACATTGAATATGCTGGGGGCGAAGCTGGTTGGGTTAAAAGAGAACCCACAGTGCCAATTGAAGATGATTCTGGCACCGGCACCACGGAGGTGTCTTTCTGCATTAAGAATTGTTGCGGTGCCGGCAAGTGTGGCATCGATGCATTGTGATTGGATGCTGATGGTTTAGGCATCTTTCATTTCCCCTTAGTAGGTTCCAGTGGCCCCATTGTGGAGCCCTCTGCTGGTGCCGGGAGGTTTGTCGGTGCTGGTGGTCGTACCGAGAATCGTGTCAGCACCGGAGGTAGTTGTGTGACTGGCACCAGTTCCAACGAGGGTGTCGGTGCCATTGGCACAGAGTAGGAGACATGGGTAGTTTAATGTCTCGACTTCTTGATCTTATGGGTGGTGCTCCTGGTGCTGGAGGCGCGGGGAGAATCATAGGTGCTGGCTCTCGAGGCTGTTGGCACTGCTAATAGTGACCTCGCAGGGGACTGCTTCTTTTTAGTTGGTTCCCTGTGTGTGGAGGTCAAGGCTCGCTTCCTCTTCTCCTGAGAGGGTGGAGCCGTGCTCTTGGTCGGTTCCGAGAGGGATGGAGAGCACTTAGGAGAAGGTTTAGATATGTCCTTCTCCTATCTGGGCTGGAGCGATTTCTCCATAAGGATCATTTTCAGATGCAGGTCTCGGTCGCTTTGGGCTCTCGCCTGCTACAATGTATGCACTTTGCCAGAATGTGTGTCTCTCTGAGGCACCGCACACAGAGCGAGTGTCCATCGGACCATGGCATTGCCTCATTGCAGGACCCGCATTTTTTAAAACCAGGGGAGCCTGACATGTTGAAGTAAAAGAGGGAGAGGTCATGGTTGACCAGAAATATGTATCAAGGTTTTCACTCTGTAGGGAGCAAACAGCTTGAAGAAAACTGGGGGATAAAAGCTTTTTTTTTTTAAACTACTAATAATTAACTTATCTAAAGGGAAGGGTAGAGGTGGGTTAATCTTATTTAATGTTCCTGTCAATAGAGGAAGAAGCTACAGCACTGCCTTGAGCTCCATCTTCAGCCGAGGACAGTTGAGAAGGAACTGAGGGGGTCAGGCCATGTGTGCGCTGCACAGACTCAAATGACGCCGTGAGACAACAGCTGCGCACATGCAGCCCAACCAGGCACTGCTACTGAAGATCTCTGATCAATGGCACCAGGACGTACGGTCACCCAGAGTGGAGCACCCACAGGAACAGCACTCGAAGAAGAAAGTAAATTAACCCTCAGCAGGGTAAAGAACTTGTCCAACATTGTCAAACAAATATTTTGTTCCTATTCACAGATTTACTTGCAAATGACCATTACAATATATAGAGAGGGCTTGCTTCATCCCATGAGCATGGGAAAAGGGGTACCAATCTGCAGTCCTTCTGCACTCACAGAGGCAACTGTGCCCCAGGGAAATTCTGCCTCAAGAAGTCTTGGCCCCCACTTCCTATACAGATGGTTCTCAGACTCAGCCAGCTGTGGGCACCCTGGTGGAACAGGAGTTGATGGCAGCTTCTACCACTGTCTGCTCCTCACACTGGCAGCCTTCAATAATAATATCTTATGTGCTACTTTGCTAGAGCAGTAGATTATTACCTCCAGGTGCATATTTTTGAGGTCTCTAGATAAGTTATTTAAAAACAAATGAATGCTTATTATTTCATGTCTTTCCAGAAGGAAAGCACTAATGGGCAGGGTTTTAATATCTTTATCAAGTCTCCAGTTTTATTTCTGCAATTCCAGCATCTGTTGTTGCTGTTCATGTTAATATCACAGTGAAAACATCCAGAGCAGAATAGATACAAATATTATCAAAACTACCATATGAAGTACATCCCAGAGTGTTATTGCTATCATGTGTATATCTGCTGTCTTGATTAACACACTATCCCTTTAAAATAACAGCCTCGTGGCCTGTGTGTACTGAAGAATGCATGACAACTGTACAGAACCATTACAGGGCTGAGGAATCAACCAGAAGTCAGTTGATCCCTGACACAAACTGATTATTGTGCTGCTGACAGAGATAATTAGCACAGGGATCAGAACCTGAAGCTATGGACAACCTGAGTATAGATAAGCTGCTCTGACAGGATCCAAGCTGTTCTGTTGTGGGGAAAAATCCCTCACCGTTACAGGTGCACTTTTAAGACTACGTAATTCTCTTATGCTGGACAAGTACAGTTATAACTGCATTTTGACAGAAAGGAAACACCCTTATGACCACAGATATCCTAGCTCATTGATGTTTCTGGTGTTTAATGTCAGCATTCTGTAACCTTCTGAAGAAAAGCAGCAAGAACTTCTACACCCAAGACTGGGTTCTGATGCTGCATGGTACTCCAAAGAGTGATCTTAATAAGTACTTAAAAAATAATTATTGGTGCAGAACTTCTACTAATACCACAAACTGAACATGTTTAAAAACTGAAAATGTTTAGAGCAAATTATATTAAACCACAACCATTTTAACTGTCACAATGGTTTGAGGTATTTCTGTTAAGGGCACCAAAGTCAAATCATCTGCTGTGCAACAAGAACTCAAAAGTATAATCAGATGAATGGTGTGCATGTTTGTGAGTGTAGAGTTACCCAAGGATGTCAGAATGAGATTCATATAGTAAAGGATATTATGTAGGGCCGACTGGGATTTTCTAGCTAAAATCCATACAATTTAATAGTACATTTTAGCTACAGTGACAAATACAAGAGAACAACATAATAGAACACATTTCAACATGAGAGTAGAGTTGGTCAAAAAATTTCCATCTAAATGTTCATTAGATGGAAAATGGCTTTTTGGCTCTAAGAAAATTTGCATGAAATGTTTCTATTTTTGTTTACAATTTTCAGGTTTTCAATAAAAATGAAAATCCAATTAGCAATTTTTTTGTATTGTTTTTGGCAACTGAAAAATTTGGGGGAGTTAGTTTATTTGTTTTTTAAAATGATATAAAATTTCAAGGAAACATTTTTGATGAACATTATAAAAATACATTGTCTTTTGAATTTTTTTGTTGGGGATAAAATTATTTCCCGACCATCTCTTGCATAGGAGCCCTTATTTGGTTAGTGCTCCACTCACTCCTGACCAACTCTCTTTACCCTGCTGTTGGAAGGAATAATCTACCATTGGTAGGCTGCCAGAATTTGGCCCCATATGAAGTCTTGTAAAAAGTAATGAAAGAAAGCAAGAAAGATGTTGGTACTGTTATCAAGAACAGACAAGGTACTGAAAGTGACTGATATACTACTTTTTTACCTCAAAGATCATGCATGCTAGGAAAAGAAAAGGCTTCTCTAAGAAAAATGCCATATCAACTTTTAAAACCTAGAGTACAGCATCAGTATTAAAGGAGGAACTGAAATTAATGAAATCAAGCTAATAATCACAGACTGAATTTAAAAACAAATTTCCTTCTTGTGATATTAGCACCTTGTCTACACTTGACCTTGCTGTAGCACTTGAGTGTAGACTCTTACCACAGCAATGGGAGTTTCAATCCACCTCCCCGAGAGGCAGTAGGTAAGTCAATGGAAGAATTCTTCTGTTGACCTAGCACTGCCTACACTAGTGGTTAGATCGGCTTAACTACGTCACTCGGGGGCGTGGATTTTTCATACCGTCGAGTGACATAGCTGGGTCAACCTAACTTTTGAGTGGAGACACTCACTACAGTGTACAAAACTTCTCAATGTAGATTATCAGAACAAAAACAAAAAACAAACAAACAAAAAAGAATCCAATTTACTTTTTACCTTTCATCCTATTTACTTTTTTTTTTTTAACTTCCTTGATCATTGGACAACAAAATTAGGCTGGTCATTTTAACATACACTAACACAGTAATGTTGTATTGGAGTCTCCAACAACAAAATGTGATGCTTACAGTTTGTTTTTTAATTAAAAAAAAATCACAAAAACATAGGGGTTTTTCTTGGCAACAAATAGAAACCTACATTTTGCAACTAAATTATAGGCATGCACCATTAAAAAGGAGAATAATTCAGCATGTTTAAGAAAAAATTAACAATGAAACGATAAATATAGAATCTTTATTAAATTAAATGTAATACCAGAAATCAGATCCTACCCTTCTTCTACAGTGATAAGAGTAATTTGGGGAGATCAATGTATTTAATCTGTGGATACAAAGACTCAAATGCTGGCTCAGATCACAAGTTAAAATAAATTATTGGTCATATCCATGTGTTTAATGCACATTCATCTACATAATAAAATGCGCACACAATTCAGTGGGATTGTTCATCTCTGTTCAAGAAGGGTCCCAGAGTCTGCAATGTCAGCTGCACTTCAAGTGAGCACTGAAGCACTCTGGAAGAGCTGGGGAAGCTTGATTATTGCCTCCCAGTACTATGTTTAGCTATAGTAAACACTCTGCAAGATATGCAAACAAATCAAAGCAAAGGTGTTGGGATTTTTAAGAGATTTAATAATACATGGTTTTAATTATGTAGGTACCAGTACATAGGTTTTCAGTGTGCATTTTTCAAACAGTGCAGAACTCAAAAATGAAGAGGAAAATCCTGCCATGACCTAAGAGTACATCTACACTGCAAGCTTCTTTCGGCTGAGTGTAGCGTCCATACGTCCCCCTGCACGGCCCCAGCACGGGCATAGCCGGTGAGGCATGGCTTAGGTGAGTACATTAAACACATACCAGAAGGTTTGGGGCATGTTTGGGAGTACATGCCCTACAATCATGTGCTCTACTTGCGTAAGCCCTGCCTCCCCATCTAAACTGCTATTTTTAGCTGTGGAGTGTCCTGCTGCCTCATCCACTGCTGGAGCCTTTCCCAGCCACAGGACATGGACACCCCAGAGCGGAAAGGCTCCGGGGATGCTGCAGGGAAAGGCATTGGCTGCTCCCTGTTGTGAAGCCTTTTCTTGCTGCCTCCCTCCTGTCAGAGTCTTTCCTTGCCGCAGTCAAAAGCTCCTACAGTGGGGAGCTTCTGAAGTTTTCCCCTGCTGTAGCCCCCTGCCAGAGCCTTTCATGCACATGTTTAACTACACACCACAGGCTTTTCACTGAGGCGGTAGCAGGGCCAGTGCACCCACTAGGCAATCCTAGGCGGTCGCCTAGTGCGCCAGCAGCTGCGGAGCGGAGACTCCCGGCGGCGATTGAAAAAACGCCACCGAGAGTGCAGCTTCCCCGAAGCTGCTGCCCCTGCTCCAGGGGCGCCGTGGCGGGCGGGGGGTTGGCCGCCGTGGGGGCGCTGGTGGGGGCCGCTGGCGGGTGGGGAGCCGAGCTACACCTCGGCCCGAGCCCAGTGCCCCTGCCGTGGCTGGGGAGCCCAGCCCAGCACCCCCGCCATGGCTGGGGGTCCGAGCGCAGTGTCCCCCGCCGTGTGGGGCGGGGGGGGGGCCGAGCCCAGCGCGGCCGCGGCGGGCAGGGAGCCCAGCACAGCGCCCCCGCTGCGGGGAGGGGGGGGGCGAGCACAGCGCCCCCACCACAGGCCAGGAGGGGTGTGGGGGGATGGGGTGCTGGGGGGAGGGGCAGGGAGCCAAGCCCAATCCCTCCGCCACGGCCCTGGGTGGGTGGGGAGGCTGCCACGGGCGGCGGGGGGGGGGGGGGGTTGCCACTGGGAGGGGGGGGGCGCAGGTCGGGTGCAAGGAAGTTTTGCCTAGGGCGCAAAACTTCCTTGCACCGGCCCTGGGCAGTAGCTACATACTCCTTACATGCTGCCACCCAGTGGTGTGTAGCAGTGGTCCCCAACCTTTCTGTTGCAATAGCATATTCATGTTCCCAGAAGACCGAACGACCAGCCGCCGAAATGCCGCCGAGAAGCAGTGTCATTGAGAAGCGTCGCTGCCAAAATGCCACCGAGAAGCGGCATCATCGAGAAATGTCACTGCCGAAATGCTGCCAAGAAGCAGCGGCATTTCGGCGGCAACGCTTCTTGGCGTTGCCGCTTCTCTGAGGTATTTCGGCAGCTGGTTGTCCGGTGGCCATGCTCCTCAGCGGCGGGTTGTCTGGCGGAAGCACTCCCTTGTCAGTAGGCGGGCGCACATAAATGCCCCAGTGGGCGCCATGGCGCCCACGGGCACCACGTTGGGGACCACTGGTGTGTAGTGTAGGCATAGCTTAGAGAGTTGTACAGAAAGGGAAAGAAGCAAAGTGGTGTTAGCTGCAGTTACAGGAGAAGATAGCTAACTGTAGGCTGGTACAAAACAGTTCTGGGTGAACTTTACTTCTTTTACAATCGGGAACAGACTTCACCTTTGATTAGTGATTATGGCTGATTGCAGAATGTATACTTGGGAGTTGGACATGTTGTCTAAAAGGCAGAGCGTATCCCTTGTCAGCAAGCCAGTATGTTAGTCAGCCCTCTTCCTAGCACTCTGGAGTGCTTTGGTATCAAACACTTCTGCTTGAGCTGTTGTAGAAGTTCCATATGCAATCTTCCCCCCACCAGTGAACCAGAAAATACAATCTAGACCCAAGTGTAACCCTTGGTTTTGCTTGCAAAAAGCAATCTATTGCTGTTCAATAAAGGCTACTCTTCCAAATGCTTTATAAATTGTTCTAACAGGACACAGCAATCAACGTTCTTCCATACCATTCACGAGAGATTTTTCGGGGCCTAAAGGTCATCTCACACACAGTTCTAAAAATTAAATTTTCTATTGGGAGATTTTGCAGGTATTTAAAATTATTAAGTTCATGATTCAAACTGAATTCTAAAATATCAAAGGATACATGTTGGCGTCTAAGCTACTCTGTTGGCTCAGCTTTACATTCTGATTTTTCTTACCCTAAACATGCCAAGAGGTAACACACTTGATTAGCCAAGGGACACCAATGTGCATCCACTGATGTATATCACAAGGGCTTAGATTCCAATGTATGTAAAGCTTTGAAGTGAAAAAAACATCTGCACAGCTGAATTTTTTAATGGAATTGCCCTGACTGGGTTTTACACTACACAAAGTGTAGTGTAAACCAGGGACAGATGGTATCCCTCCATTTTAATGCATTATATATTTTTTTCAGTGTATAAAAAATGTACCCATCCTATATATAATGCACATGCACAAACTTTATAAAAACAATTCAGAAATGGAACTCAATACCTTCAAAAACAAAAGACTCTCCTAAACAACACAAATCACAAAACCTTCCACCTCCATTATCCAGCTAGCCATCTCTCCCAGACTTTTCTGGGCCAAGAGAATGGATGAGTCTGGCACTGTGACCTCAAGCTGAAGCTGTGAGGAATATCACACAGGAAGAAAAGTGATCTCTGAAGGAACGAGCATTCAGCTCACGTAACGAGTTAGAGGTCAAAACCAACCACACAGATTGCCTCTAAAGACAAACTAGGAGTTAGATTATTATTAGAAAAATCACATGATAATTATCATTTGTGTATGAGGATTGTGACTAAAATGGCAAATTTAAAAATATAAAAAATATAGAACGTTTTAGAAACCAGACTTTTCAAATTAGTTTTGGAGAGATGTGCGCACCATTTGTATAAACATTCACTGGTTAATGCGATTGTTATTATTATTAATCAGATACTTTCCTTGCCTTCCTTTATTTATTATTTTCTTAAAGAAGCCTGCACGTAATATTTTCTTAGACCACATTTACACTACAGCACCATAATTATGTGAGCATAGCCACCTAGATGATGGAAGGGATTTTTTTCATTACTGTAGGAATTCCACCTCCCTGAGTGATGGCAGTGAGGTCGATGGAAGCATTCTTCCACTCACATAGCTGCATCTGCATCAGGGCATTAGGTCGGCATCGTTACGGTGCTCAGGAGTATGGATTTTTCATACCCTGAGCACCACAGCTATGTCATCCTAAGATTTAAGTGTAGATTAGACCTTACTTAGTGTCTATACTCTTCCATCTGCCCATTTTATTTTTCCTGAGTTTTTAATGGAACACTGGCTAGTTTGGTATGTTATTGCTCTTTTATACCAATGGTTTATATCACAGCATATTATATTTCTTTATCTCTACCCATAACCACAGATGATGTTAGCATATAATTGCTGTTTTTTTCCTTCTCCCGGAGGAATGAATTTATTTACTGAAAGAGATCTAAACTCCAAAAGATATATTATCCAATTATACCACCACCATTCTTGACTTGACACTTATGAATTCTAACATTTTTCAGGAGAGAAAAACAAACCAACCAAACAATTCTTGCACTAGCTGCAGAGCTTACTTTCTTTCTCTCTCATTCCCACTCTCTTGCACCAATCATATAGCCCCAACTGCTATGAATACCATGCTCAAGGACAGCCACAACAGCCTGTTTTGTAGGGACACCATTGATTCTGTGGAAGAAAAGTGGTGGAAGCAGAGTAAAAGCATTTGAGCTCTCGGCCAAGACATGAACACTGGCAACCAGTGAGGGGAGCAGGAGAGTAGCCATCTGAAATTGGTGCCCCAGTATTCTCAGTTGAAGCATAGGTAAAGCACAAAAAGCCTTTTTTCCCCTTTTTTCCCCCTATTTTCATATTGGAAAAGGAAGTTTGAGACATTCCTTAGTCCTGGCATTTGTCTGTATGAAGTTCAGAACTAATGGGAACATTGTAATGTCTACAAGATTTAACTCTTTCATGTCTCAAAGGACTTCTTGCTGTTCTCAGTCTCTTTACTTATGCTTTGCTTCTGATCATCATCCATCTCCCGCTCGATCCATGCTAAAAGCTAAGTGTGTTCCTTTTATCTGTTCTCCAAACTCTTATTTCTCATTATTTTGTCAACACTGGTGTCTCTCTACCCGAATAACTGGACTGATATATTTTTCCTCACCATAAATGTTTTGGCAATATGCTTTGAAAAAATTCAAAAGAGTCCAGCTGGGATGGAAGCAACATCTCCGTCATAGGTGCTTATTTAATTTATTTATTTATTATGATTTTGAAAGGATCTATGCCAACAAAGAGGACAAAATTGCAGATTGCATTGAACAGCTTGAGAAACCAAGTACATATGGGCTTCTGACAAGAACATCAGCCAGAAATCCTGGGCCTATGAACATCACAAGCCAGCTACACAGTGTTCAGAAGGGCTTTGTAACTTGTCTGATTTTTTTTTTTAGCCTTGAAGGTCAGGATAATTCATTTGAACAATTTGCTCAGGTGTAACATTTCCAGTCCTTATTGGATAGACTGGCTGAAAGCTTCCTTATTAAAAGTTAGTTCCCATCGAACTTTCTCCATTTAAAAATCAGAATTAATTTACTCTAACAAGCAGTAGAATTGCTGCGGAGCTGTGAGAGATTAATCAGATTTTCAGCATAGAGTAAAATGAAGTTATGAGATATGGGAACTGGTTAACATAACCTAAATACCAAAGGATTAATAGCTTCAGTAGTTTTGTGAATTCATTGTAAGATAGAAATCTACATTACAAATATCAAATAAAAATATTCATGGAATGATTATAGGAAAAGAATGATCATAATCAAATGCTGCAGCTATGCAAAGATTAGTACACCCCTAAGGAAAATAGTGATATGCAGACCAAGCCCATAACAAAATGATTACATGGGGGGTTCCTAACTCATAAATGGGCATACTGTACAATGGTCGGAGGTATAATTAGGAATATGTCCTCTAAATCTGCTGCAACAGAAGGTAATTAATATCTATCTTGGGTGGGCTGAATAGTTAATTAATACAGTAAGATGTGATGGTGCGGAGCGATGTTGGCTGCTCCTCTCTACTACTCGGCAGTCTGTTCAAAAAGAAAATGCCAGAAAAGACCTTGAGCACCAGAGTAAGCTTTGAAATGCCTCTGCCTAAACATGCACTGCCAATGCACATCAGGATGCTTGCTTACATACAGGTGACGTCATATTATTCAGAATCTGAAATTAATTATTACTTTATATATTTAGGATGAGTAGGGCAGGAGGTGATTTGCTGTTTATTTAATGAGGATAGTGCTCATAAATGGTGCTAGACTGACAAACCTGGAAAATGAAGTCCTGTTATTGTCCACAGAACAGGTTCAACTTAGATTTACTTATGGCACAACTTCACTAGGGAATTGTAGTCTAAATGAAATTACTATAAGATGGGTGCACAACTGATTCAAAGATATTTATCAGTGGTTTGCTGTCAAACTGGGAGGGCCTATGTAGTGGGATCCTGCAAGGGTCAGTCCTGGGTCTGGTACTATTCAATATTTTCATAAAAGACGTGGATAATGGAGTGGATAAAGTATGCTTATAAAATCTGTGGTTGATAAGCTGGAAGGGGTTGCAAGCACTTTGGAAGATAGGATTAGAATACAAAATGGCCTTGACAAGTTAGAGAATTGGTCTGAAATCAACTAGATGAAATTCAATAAAGACATGTGCAAAGTACTTCACTTTGGAATGAAACGTCAAATGCACAGCTACAAAATGAGGAATAACTGGCTTGGTGGTAGTGCTGCTGAAAAGGATCTGTGAGTTATATGACTCAACAATGTGATGCAGTTACAAAAAAGGCTAATGTTATTCTGGGGTGTATTAACTGCAGTATCATATGTAAGGAGGTAATTATTGTGCTCTACTCGGCACTGGTGAGGCCTCAGTTTAAGAAAGAAATGGACACAGTCAAGAGAGTCCAGAGGAGAGCAACAAAAATGATAAAAGGTTTAGAAAACCTGACCAAGGAAGAAAGGTTAAAAAAACAAACAAACCTGATCATGTTTAGTCTCAAGAAAAGAAGTCTGAGAGTGGACCTCATAACAGTCTTCAAATGTTAAGCGCTGTTATAAAGAAGATTGTGATCAACTGTTTCCCATATCCACTGAAGGTAGAATTAGTAATAGGCTTAATTTGCAGCAAGGGAGATTTAGGTTAGATATTAGGGGTAAAAAACCCTCTCACTATAAGGATAGTTAAGTTATGGAATATGCTTCCAATGGAGGTTGTGGAATCTCATCATTGGAGGTTTTTAAGAACAGGGATATACTTGGTCCTGTCTCAGTGCAGGCACCTGGACTAGATGACCTCTTGAGGTCCCTTCCAGCCCTTATCTTTCTATGATTCTCCAACCTACCATAGCACTAGGCCTGAACTCTGCACTGCATAGGGATGAGACAGGAAGGAAGGTCATTCTCCACATTCATTTGATTTAGGTCTCTGTTGTGACTGCAAAGAATCGTGCTAATTAATGCAACTTCAACGGGGATTTTGGTCACTGCCATTAGACAGATTCAAACCCGCAGGTAAACCTATTATCAATCCTTAGAGTCATCCAGTCCCTCAGTTAAATTTCTGATACATTCCCCCTCAGTCATTAGATAAAATTATCTATGTTTTGCAACATTATGAGATTTTATATTGAATTTTATCAGGCATCATATTACCATACAAAGTAATGGCCTCACTCTTGGAGGTGCAGAGTATCTGCAATTTATCTTGGATTCATAGGCCTTTGACCCAAAATCAGTGGACACTGCAGGTGCTTAGCACCTATCAGGATCAGGCAGCTCTAAGTCATTTTGATATGCCATGTACTCAGGAGCAGGTAACCAGCTCAGATTGCAATCCAGACACAATGAATATTTAGAGATGAAAGTTCTAATCTTTAGCTCATGAGATGCTTCAGGCATGATTATTCTGCTTGGTAGTTTGCCAGTCCAGTAGAAAAATATGCCTGATTTATTGCATCAAACCCTAAGATGCAAAAAACACCAAAAGGGCTTAGATCAAGGAGCAATTTACTACTAATATTATATGCTTTAAAAACAAACAATCCCTATCAGTATGCAACAAATATTGTTTAAAGATATATTTTGCAATGTCTTGATGTTTCCCAGTGATTAAGAGCGTCAGTGGTATAGAAATGCTTTAGAATAAACACCCTATTATTCAATAATTGTTTGTGTTGTCCATTACTGTATATTTTTAGTTTATTAAGTTAAAGTATGAAATGTGATGTCCTGATTTATATGTAGCTGAATAATTAGACCAAAGAATAAAAAGAACACTGAATTCTGGATTGTGCATGTATAAATGAAGTGACTGAAAGGTTACATATAGGAGATAAGGGGGAAGAACTAGGGGTACTTCATGAAAGAAAGCTGCTCAGGGAGGGCAGCTGTTAAATGTTATAGATTTTGGCTTGTTACTAGAGAGAAGTGAATGTACATGGCAGCTGGAGGATTCTGACAATTGTATATCTTTTTTGAGAATTCCCTTCCTTTTTAAGCATTACCCTCAACCTGTCTGTATAATGGGAGTGATCATCATTTTCCAAATCCCAGAATATTATTTCCCATCAATTACAACAAAAGAAAATGATATGACATGCTCCATGTGTGTATATTACACAAAAGATTGCGTATGCGCATTATGTTTCACATGTATGAAACAACAGCCCAATCTGATTTTAAATTATGTAAAAAATAATCCTTAAAATATTAGAGGCTAAATTGGGGCTATGAAGCCTCATCCATAGGAGAAGGCTGCAGAGGCACAAAGCCCTGAAAGAAACTCCAGAAGTCAGTGGGCCTCATCTAAACTCCACTGAAATCAATATGAAGACAGTTAC
The DNA here is from genome assembly GCA_037349315.1 of Chelydra serpentina. Lineage (NCBI taxonomy): Eukaryota > Metazoa > Chordata > Testudines > Chelydridae > Chelydra > Chelydra serpentina. The sequence continues at coordinate 143,507,731 of JBAIAC010000004.1, forward strand.
TGACTTCAACGGAGCTAGATCAGACTGACCGTGTCTGAGACAGTGCAATGCCTCTCAAAGCACACACAGCGGTGGTCACTGCTACACCCTTTAATTGAGTGCCACCAGCCTTCTTCATCCTGTGCTTGCCCAGCTTTGCTGCTCCAATGTAACAACTTGACTACCTTCGGGTAGTGAATCCAAGAGAATGATCTGTTTTTATATATAGTTTTGTAAGGATCCAGTAAGAGATATCCAAGCATTAAAGCTTTCTGAAAAGATCCAATTATTTTATTTATTTTCTCCTCTTTATTCAAATAAAATTATTTGTCAACCTGAAATTTAAGTGTGATAATTGCCTTATTGTCTGCATTCTTTTGATAATTCCTAGAACATAATAAATGCTAATACAGAGCACATATGGGGATCTTTTCCTTTATGGAATGGCTTTTTGGAATAATTGTGCCTGAACATACCAAGTTCATAATTTAACTGCATTGCTAAAAAAAATACTGAAGCTCAGCTTCCCAATGGAACTCCATGTTCCTTTTGCAATCTTGCTGAAAGCCGAAAAACTGAACAATTAAAATTTCTGATATCTGTTACTCAGTGACTGTCTGTTTGCCAAGAGCACACAAATGAGACACACAGACATGAGTTGCTGCTTGAAGAGCATTTCAAGAGCAACTTGATGTGAAACAAATGAAAAACTAGCCCCCTACTGTAGAAAGTTCTGGAAGCTGATGAAAAGGGAGGCAATGACAGATATTTTACCTTCCTTCTTTCTGCACTCATTTACTCATGAATGGGGACACAAAGAGCAATCATAAACGATTTATTTTAGATGAAAAGAAACAAGAAATTTAAAAACAATAAAAGCAGCCTTCGTGAGTCAGTAGTTTGTATCTCCTGCATTCTACATTTGAACTGAAGAATAAAATGGCAGCAGCCTCTGTAGTAAGGAGAGACCCCTCTACAATTAAAGAAACAACACACAGAAAACAGAAAGACATCCTCCTCCTTCAGATACATGGCTACATGTACCCAATATCTCCTTGCCAAAGGGATCTCACAATCATAGCTAATTCCAAGAACTGAATATATATGATCTGTGATCTTGGTGCCCAGGATACTGCCAGATCATATGCAGATTGATTGGGAGTTTTCTTAGACCCAACCCTCATTGACTCCAAACAGCAAGAGTTAATACCTAAATCCACAGACAGGGCATAACCCCCAACTGCTGCAGGGATGGAAAAGCAATCTTTATTCTGATTAACTTCCCACATAACAAGTAGAGGTGTTTTAAGCCCTGCTATCTGAAACATCTGATCAGAAGGATTAAGGGTCTGGCTCAGGGGGATTTAAGTACAGGATGGAAGAGGTTAGAATACATACTACAAAATCAAACTGATCCCCCATAGCACAAACAGAACCCTCTACAGTGAACTATGAAATTGTAAATATGAACTGAACATTCACAAACTTCTCAATGCTATAAAGCAAAAAAATTCATAGACCTTATCAACACATTTTCCTTACCCTAAAACTTGTGTCACAAACACACTTTCCTAACATGCTTGTTTTAGGGAAAGAACATTGCAAGAGGCAGGTGGAACAAAAGTGAATCTGATTCTGCCTTTCCAAAGGTGGTGTTTATGAAACCCCCATATTCCCTAAACCTGATAGGAACAGGGTAATGAGATAGCAAAAGGCTACCTGCTATGGATGAAGAAGCAATGTCATAAACCAAGAGATATACAAGTTGTCCTGAATACTTTCCGCAGGGCAACTCCAGATGTAAGATCAAAGCAGATCTCCTTCAGTTGTGTATAACCTAGACAATCTTGGAGGACAATCTTGAAGCCAATACCCTGTAGGGAAGCAGGGAAGAGGCTGACAGAAGCAGCAACTATGTTCCACCCAGAACAAACTTACCTCTGCAACAGGAGTGGTGGACAGCTCCACAGCAGGAGAAACTTCAGCTGGAGAAGGTGAGTACAACTGGAAATCCAGCAGCTTGCAGAGTGGGGGTGTCAGTGGAATGGCTCATGTCCATGAGTGCCAACCTCAGGGCAGGCTGTCAAAAAGCCCCAAAGTGGTTGTATGTTCTATAATTAGATTTCAGCAACCCGGTACAGAGTGGGAACTCCTAAAGCACTATAACAGTCTTACTGAGCTTGGGCAGTCCAGTCTATCTTGCCACTCAAGCAAGCTGGATTATGTGATAGATGGTCACGTTGCATTAAAAATCTCAACAATCTCAGTCATTTACCTCAGGTCAATTGTACTCAGATCTCAAACCAAAGACACACCTGTAGCCAATCCTGTAATAAACTAACTAAAGATTTGTTGTTAGCTAAGAAAAGAAATGAGAGTTATGTACAAGATTAAAGTAAGTAGGCACACACACACACAAATGAGGTACAATCTTAAATTCAAAAGGTAATAGAAGACTATAATCAACAAACTTGTATGTATTTGGGGCTAATGTCCCTGAGGCCCGCACCGTTTCCTGCAGCTCCCATTGGCTGGGAACGGAGAACCGGGGCAACTGGGAGCTGCAGGAGGCCATGCTTGCGGACGGTTAATGTAAACAAAATGTCTCACAGCCTGACAGCAGATCACCCTGATGGGCCACATGCCGAAGTTTGCAGACCTCTGCACTACAAAATGCCTCATTTGTCTTCAATGAGTCATGTTGTGCACAGGATGAGCACTTTACCTTAATTAATGCTTCTTTTCCTATTTGGGGAGTTACACAATTACTGAGGTTTACAATGCAAACACTCAGTATAACTTTATACCATAGGATACATAGGTTACTAGTGAGATTAATACATGCAGCATCCTACAAGCATTCCTAAAGTCTAAACATGAAACACATTCTTATAACACTAATATCTAACCCACCGAGAAGACAGACTGGTTTCCAGCTATGTATTTGCCAGTGTTCAGTGAGGCCCTTGTCCTTGGGCATGAGCTGGCACCTGGCCTGCCAGCAACACAGGAGGCAAGAGAGCAAATAGGGAGCAACAGTATCAGTACAAGAGAAGAGAAGAACCAGTGCCAGCACGAGGAGCACAGCACCAGCAGGACAGGCCAGAGTGGGTGCCCTTGCTGGACCACTGAGGGGAAATACAGGTGCAGTTGCTCTGAACTGTGAGAGATGCAATGCAGGTTTCTTATCATCCTCATGATCAGGGAGAGCAGAACTTTGTGCATTGTCAATCAAAGTCTACAGTTAATAAAACATTTCTGAATTGTCACAGTCTTTACACCATTTCATTTCGTACCAGCCCAATGAACAACATAATAGAGACTGATTAGTTTTGCAAGCAATGTTGCGCTTTCAACTGTGTCCTAAAAGAAATTAATCCCCCCCCCCCCAACTCATTATGTGAAATGTTATTCAGGCCTTTATATCACATCTCCACAGAACTGGCAGATTTGAAATGAAATGCTCAAAATTTTGCAGCTTTCCCGTTTAGCACTAGCCCGTCAGGGTGCCATGCAGCAGCATTGCTGTTTATGAACTTTTTTAGATTGATAAAAATACACAATCAATGTGATCGAGGAGGCATGCACATAATCTAATCTTGCCACTCCCCAACATGCCCAAGGCAAATGATTGGGAAGAGAACTGGGGCTTGCACCATGGCCTCAATGCCTCGATCTGACCAGCAGGGGAAATGATCAAGGGAAGCACTGACAGCAGCGGCTTTGTTCTGAAAAAGTGATTGTGAAAATGGTACCATGAGTTTTCAAAATCTGTCTCAGTAATCTCCAGGTGAAATTAACCCATAAAAAGATTTCACACCTTAACTATTGCCCTGTTAATTCAGGCCAATTTATATCTTCAAGTAATACCCGTCAAACCCTTTTTTTTTTTCAGACCAATGCCGTCAATGACATTGCACAGGTGTAACTGAAATTTAGTAAATAATTTTCTTGATGATCCACAAAATGAAAGAGATTCCAGTTCATACTCATGGCTATTCTAGCTCTCCAAGTCAAACAGGAATATAATTCAGAGGAAGCATATTTAGTCACTAAAGCCAGCAGATATGATTCTGAATACACACATGGAACAGATCTGCGGAAGTGTCATAAGATGCATAAATTTTCAGAAAAGAACCAGACTTTAAATCTACGGATGATTCACTGAAGCAACTCAGCTGATTTCAGCTGCACATGGAGAAAAAGGCCGGGTGTTATTTTCTTGGTTTTGGTTTGGTTTGGTTTTGATTAAAAAAAAAAAAAATCCAATTCATACAGGGTATGTGTGCACTTTGGTCTATTTGCCATTGGTAAACTCTGTAAGTTGCTTTCGTGAGTATTTGTGGGAGACCACATTAGAAAAAATCTACTTAATAATCCATATGTTCTTAGGCCGATAGCCAGGACAGATTGTGGGCAGTCTCTCAAAGACACCTGGAACCTCACCACAGTTTTATACGCTTATAGAGATTGTCTTTCTACAGACCTACCAATAACCACAGCTATCTACATGAACATGTTATTCACCTGTTTTGCTAACTCCAATGTCTTATTTTGATATAATGATCAACTAACAAGCACTTCGTGTATACCTACAGTTTTAAGCCACTCATAAACCACTACATTCATATCTTTTTTCTTTTATTTGAAAAGATATTCAACTACCAGTGTTTCTCTCCCTTGCCATAATAATCTTCCTCACTCCTAAAACATCCTGAATTTGTGTGCGAACACAGGGAAATTCTGCTATTTTCATATTACCTCCACAGTCTCCTATTCACAAATTATTTTTTCTCAGTCTTCCAAACTCAGTGTATTTTCTTTTGTGCCTTTCTCTTCATTTGCACCCACTGACACCTTTTCTGGGACTTGAATAGAACCTGGCTGCATTAGCAGGTGGCTATGAATTCAACTGCAGCAGATGGACAGCTCAATGTGGGGTCAAAAATACAATCTTCAAGGGGCCATCTTTTAAAGGCAGAATTAATTTGTTGGAGATAGGAAGGCTCATAAGGATGGAAAATCTTCCTGCCATTAAAAGCAGGTGACAACTGATTGGAGTGAGCTATTTTGCTTAGGAGTCAATGTATATTTTTTGATTAATGGTAATCTGCATATTAAGCCTAGGGCCAAACTAAAATTCCTGATCCAAATATCCCTAAACTTTGGAGAAGTTCAGATCCAGATATGAGCTTTGCAGCTCAAATCCATCTCTAAACATCTCTGTGTTTGTGTGTATATATATATTCTCTCCCCCATTTTTTTTCTCTCTCTCACACACACACAGCATATATTTATTTTCTCCCACTGTTCTTCATTATTTGAATTGCTTTAGATGGCTGTGGTAGAAAATTAAAAGTGATTAGAATGTGTGGGAACAGAAGGTTCTCAATACTACTAAACATTTAATAACTTGCAAGTTGTTATGTCATTAACAAACAACAATAAAGATGGCGTTGAACTAAAAAAACCTACAAAAACACTATTTTGTTTCCCCTCCTCCCACTCCCATCCTGCCACTCCCCTCTCCATATATAAAAACCCTGGTAATTGTACCCTCACACCCCAATCTTTGATTTCAGCATCACAGAAAAAAAGCTACACAAAAACATGCAACTCAAAAGCCTTGTATGAGGAAACCAAAACCTGGATTAAAAGATGTCTGCGTCTAGAGGCCTGATATATGAGACATGATGTGTTTTTTTATTTTGAATTAGTTGTTAACTTTCAAGAAAAATAAACAGCTTTTGGCAATACAGTGGAGAGGTCAATGGAGACATCTGCATCAAACAACAGTTGTGATTTAAAAGAAAAAGCAGAAATATTAAGACAGTGTTAAGAAAAGGTAGAATAAGAATATGAAAAGATACCATGGTGCTGCTATATAATATGTCCTCACCTTAAAGTCAATATTCAACTTTGGTCACCTCATCTCAAAAAGATATTAAACAATAAAAAAGGTGGCCTATGAAGGAAAACGAAGATTATTAGAAACATGGTGGAAGAAAGGGCCAGGCAGAGGAGGAGGAATTTGTTCTCACTCTGAACAGAGAATAAAACCAGGATTATTTAGAATGGCAATCAAAAGCCTACAGAGAGATACAGCATAGGCATGTGCATTAATAAATGGCACAGAGAAGACCTTAATACAAAAACAAGATGGCGCTCAAAGAAAAAGTGAAATAAATTAAATAAAAGTTGTACACTTTTCTATGCAGTGTATGTACCAATACCCTGAGGGACTACCTGAGGGAATTACTGGGTCAAAAAGTCTAATCAAAGACAAAAACATTTATATTAATAAGATTATTATGTGCAGTTATAAAGGGTGGATAAAATTACAATGGCAATCAATTCTCAAGCATCCAGGCTTAAGCTCAACATCAAAAAGAAATTTTCCCCATGCTACTGTATTGTCCAATAAGATGAATTCCCGTCACTGAGTACTCTACAAAACAGAACGTTCACCTAGATTAGAATGTAGCTGTAGACACAGATTGTTCAAACTCTCACTTTGATAGGCTAACGGGACTTTCTGTAGATATCATATTCATCTATGCACCTGGGATTTTCATCACTAAAACACAGCCACACAAATCCCTTGTACTGTAATGTTAAATGGGTGGATCACAGGACATACATTCTCTGGGATGAAGAACAGTGGAAACTGGGATATGGGAAGAGTGAAAACATGGCAGTTTTAAACTGTTCCTCCCTCCAAACTGGCAGAATGCAGTCTATGACCCCACAAGGTATTTTAAACTCACTTTCCAATATAACTGCTACATTGGGGGCTTTAAATAGTTCAAGTGTGTTTTTTGTAGTGTTAAGTTTCTTCCAGTGTGGGGGGGGGGGGGGAGGGGGGAGGGAATAGGGGAGGAAATTCTCCCCCAAACCTTAAATTGGGTGCTAGGGGAGCACAAACTGCTGCTGCCATTTTTATAACCTTTTCCTTACTAATTTCTCTCTCTCTCTCTACTTTAGTATCGGAGTATCTCACAATGTTTAATGTATTTATTCTGACAACACCCTACCCTGAAGTACTATTACTCCTGTTGTACAGAGGGGGATTGGAGGTACAAAGACACTAAGTGCCCTGGGTCACCCAGGAAGTCTGTGGTGGAGCAGGAAATTGAATCTGGGTATCTCGAGTCCTAGGCCACTGCTATAACCACTGGACCATTCTTCCTTTCTGTGTCTGTGTCTCTGTGTGTGTGTGTGTGTGTCCAGCCTTATAGTGGGAACTATTTTCTTTGGTGGAAAGATACATCCATAAAGTTTCATCCATAAAACACCGAAAACTACTTTTTGAAACAGTTCTCAAATACTAGAACAAATTTAAGAAGCCACTCTAGGGTGTGCATTAGTAGGGTACTAGTGTGCTTCTCTGATGGAAGGAGACACCGAGGGTATGTCTGCCCAGCATTTTGGAGCAAGTTGCAGTGATCCTTCCAGCCCAGACTCAGGCTAGTAGGACTCATGCTAGCACTCTAAAAATTGCTGTATAGACAGCGATTTGGAGATGCGGTTCAGGCTGAAGCTCAGGCTTCGAAGCCTAGAGAATGGTGTAGGCTAAAAATATCACTGGCCTTAAAATAGAAAGAAGAGAGCTCTTGGCAGCTACTCAAAGATATGAAGAGAAAAATGTCACTGAACTCCTGATCCAATGCCCATTGAAATCAATGGGAATCTTTTTGTTGACTTGAAAGGGCTTTGGATCAGGCCCTAAAATTCTAAAATATAATGAAATAATAAAAAAGAATCAGCATGAATTTATAAAGAGATAAAGAGTAGTCTTGCTAGACAGACCTGACTGCTTAGTTTGACAGAATTACAAAATTAGTGGATTTAGGTAAAATGATAGATATTATAAATTAGAATTTTAATGAAATATTTGCTATTGTGTCTTAGGAAGTCTTAATATTACATTAAAATACCTTAGATAAGAACATGTCCATATGTGCTCAAATCTGGCTAAAGGAAAATAATCAAAGTGTAATGGTAAATGACAGAGTATTAAATTAGATGGTGCTGTCCAATGGTATATCAAAGATCTGTGCTTACATTAATGATCTACAAGAGGGAACACATGCTACATTAATGAAATTCACAGTTGATATGAAATTAGGCAGAATACTGACCATGTGAGGGCGCAGAGGTCATACAAAAGGATGCAGAAGAGAAATTAGAAACATTTGGAAATGAAAGAGGGAAATTACAGCCCAGGACTCTGAAGCACAAAAGGAGACGTGACTTGGAAAAATGCAAGCTACTATTAACAGGATATCATTCAAAATACAGCAATCAGTAATGCCAAAAGATAGATAGTGGAGTACAAGATAGTGCTATCCTTGATAGCAACAGGATGAGGTGGCAAAAACAAACAAACAAAAATGCAGTTCTGTGTTGCAGTGAGAGAGGTGTCACTTCCCAGAACAAAGAGAATAAAATACCTCTCTATATGGCTCCAGTGAAACCTTAAAGGGGAGTTTCCCCCTGACATTTAGCCTCCACTTTCCTCTTATGTCATGATATTACTCCCATTCCCGCACTTCTTCATCCTAAACATTTCCTCTCCCTCTTCACTGTTTAATGCCTTAACCAGTAGATGGTTATGTTCCTTCTTAGTCACTCCTGCGCCATGCAATGATTTAACTGTTTAAAGTTTGCAGTCAAGATTTCATCAAACATGGCATCACATCACTGAAATCTAGAGATCTGACACCTACTGTGTTCCTTCATCCACCAATTTTACAACTCTAAAAAAAACACCAATCAAGTTTGTCTGCCATGATTTGTTCATTCTAAAGTCTGTTGCCCATACGCAATTCCATTACTCTGTATGGGGTTCAATCAACCTGTCAGTTTTGTGAATGCAACTCCATTTGAAGTCAATAGCAGCTGCACAAGCATGCACACACAAACTGCTGAAATGAAAAGAAGTAGAAATTTAATGATTTTCCTTCTTTTAATATCGGCATCATTATTTTACTAAGGATAGAATAGAAGGGAGAATTAGATAAGGAGGCTAATTCAATGAATTTCGACTTAGCAATGTGGAGAAAGATGGCAGCAGCATCATATGTTAGTAGTCTTTGAGGAGGGTCATTTAAGGGAGAGAGGAACTGTACCTATATTAGAAAAGAATAAAAAGTATTTAGAGTAACAAAATGAGAAAAAAACCTCTGTTACACTGTAATACTCTTCTAATAAAATAAAGTAAGATTATAGCTATGACCATTATATTATAGTATAAGAGGTGATACTTGGTAAGTATTGTAAGTCCATAAATATTTTGGCTTTACTTCAGTGTCCAGGATAAGTTTATTTCCTTGTACACCTGATACTCCTGTGAAATAATTGCATACGTGACAGAAATTCATCTTTGGAGGCTTTTCACCCTGTAGCCTAATGGGTTCGTCGCATATTCTTGTGAATTAAAAAAATAAAACAAAAACAACCCCCACCCCTTATTGGATAGTAACTGAAAAGACAGGGGGAATGAACTGAGGGTAACAGTGAGTGTGATTTACTGTGCACTCTGTACAGACTCTTAAGTAATTAAGCTCTAAAGAAAAATGTGACACTGAACAAACAGCCATATATAAGATTCAGAGTTAACTATTCTTATAAGCTAAACTGCAGCCACAATTTCCATGCTTAGATTTGTTCTTAAATTTCTCTCTATGTGCTATGTGGAAATGTATGATAAATGCAAGGTTAATTTTAACCTTGATTAAATGTTGAAGAGAATGTCACACCTTTTAGTCTAGATTCTATGAACCAATCAATAACTTAATGGACTCTGTCTTGGAAACCATTCTGAAAAATTAACTTCCCAAAGAAAAAGAAAACAAAAACCTGTCCAAGTTTCCAATAGCTTCATCTATCATTGCTGTGTCAGACCAAGGGATAAAATGAAATGTGCTAACCAGTAACAACAGCTAAAGATTTAACAAGCTCGTTTGCTTAAATGACGTCTGCACTACATTACTAATCTTTTCTTTGCACGTATTTGGCTCTTTCAAACTGCATATTTCTGTCAGGCAAAACCATGTATTGCCAGTGACCTTGGGTTCCATTTAGGGATGTGTGTGTGTGTGTGTGTGTGTGTGTGTGTGTGTGTGTATTCATTGTTTTCAACTAAGCTTTGTTATCTACCATATCAGGCCTTGATGCTGCAAAGATTCACATGAGTAATTATACTGGGACCAATCCTGCACATAAAGTTACTCACATAAGTAAATATTTGGAGAATTCAGGGTTTAATTAATTATTGAAATAATAGCCTTTCACATTCCATACTTTGGTGCACTGGCATCTTTTTGAGGATCATTGTTTGCCTTTCATCAATCTCTAATACCTATGTTCTGAAGTATATCAAGATGCTTATGTATTTCTGCAAATAAAACTATATTTAACAGAACTGAATATGAATACAATTTATGCAATTGCTGCTGTTTACACAGTGTGATCTTGTATAAGGATTAATATTTAGACTTTATAAACTGTTGAGGTAAGTTCTTTTTATACAAAAAGTAATTGTGTAACATTTAAAAAAATTAAGCTCAAATACTATTGTCATTTAAGTGATTTGCAACATGTTTTATAATGCTGGATGTATTTTACTTATTTCCAGAGATAGTTTATACTCTGGTAACTCTAACAGCATGCTGGAAAGCAAGTAGGTACAATTGTTGTAAGGTTTATCAGTATGCTATTTCCCCCCATATAGCCTATAAAACATTTTCTGGATCTGCCTTCATGTATCATCTAGTTTGTAACACCTGTTAGTGGCATACCTTATCATTAAGGATACAATTTTATCATGGAGGTCATGGATTCTGTGACTTTAACAGATCACTGTGACTTCTTTGGCTTCAGCCCCACCATAGTGTGGAGCAGTCAGCCTCCACACACCCCGAGGCTGGAGTGGTGGTCAGACACTCCCCGACAATGGGGCTTGCACTGTCATTTCCCTTCCTGCCCCCGGACAGGTCACCGACTTCCATGAATTTTTGTTTATTGCCCCTGTCTGTGACTTTGATGAAAAATTCATGGAATGACAAAATCTTAACCTTACTTATCATTGCTCAGATCTATCAGTCATAGCTTGGCTCTGAGTCTACCACATTAATTCCTAGGGACTATCAATAATTCTTGCCTGTTTGGACTACACTATCCATGTGTTTCCTCCACTAGCCATGCCAGACAACTGGTAAACATATTCTATTCTATACCTTTTTCAAAGCACTCTCATGTCTAAGAAAACACTCAACGCAAAATGTGACATGAAGAGTAGGCCTACAGCTTCTTTGACACTCAACCTGAATATGATGTCTTCACTGTCACTACCTGCTCCAATTCCCTCTCTCAGGACAGACACAGTCTGTTGTCATTGAAGCCAACTGCAGAATCCCTCGCACGCGGCTCTACCTTTTTTGCTGCCCCAAGCCGCGAAGCAAAAAACAACAACAAAAAACCTGCCACAGCAGTGGCGCCGAAGCAAAGAAAATAAAAAAGCTGCTGCAGCAGTGCCGCCGAATAAAAAAAAAATCCGAAAGCTGCCACGGAAGTGACGCTGAATAAAAAAAAAATTAAAAACTGCCGCAGAAGTGCCGCCGAAGAAGAAGAAAAAAAAGCCGGAGTGCCATCCGAAGAACGGCCAGCGTGCCGTCTCTTCAGATTTGCCGCCCCAGGCACCTGCTTCCTTAGCTGGTGCCTAGAGCCAGCCCTGCCTGCGCTGGGTAGTGACTGATCACTGTTCCTATCTCTGGGTCCCCGAGTGCACTCCCAGGTGTATATCTTGTATGACACCCTTCTTAAGGAGCATGGCCTCACCCACTGGCTGCCTAGACTCTGGATCCAGGGCCACAGCTGTTCCCAGTTGCTTGGACATGATCCTGCAGGTCCACCTGGTCCTGGGTTTCCTAGTTACAATGTCAGTAAATCAAAAAACCCCACACATATTCAGCAATGGAATTTCTTATATACACAAATATTATCCTAAAAAAACCCCAACAAAAAACCTGTGTGAGTTACATAGCTATGGTAAACAACAAACTCCTGATCACAATGCCACTCAGTGCCCTGGGTCTGGTCCAAGTCCTTGAACTCAGCAGCTCTTTCTGCCTCCATGGAGTGATCATTTTGCTTTTGGTAGTGGAATGGCTGACCTTGCTTAGAAAGCATTCCCTCTTTTAAAACAGCGTCTGTCACCATTTCTGCCCACGTGCTTCTAATGGGGAATTTTCAGACTACAGTTCCTGTTGCCTATCCCTCTGGACCTCCCACCCCCACTCTCACTCTCACTCCCCTTGGCTTCAGGGCACACTATTTTGAAGTCAGTGGCCCTGCTAGTAGCGAACCCAATTTTCTGCTACAGAAAAGCCACTCAATAATGATGATCACTGACTGTTCTGTCTCAGTTTCCCAAGAAACACACAGTGTCTCCACTAGGCATCAAATTCCTTTAACTAAATGAACTGTCAACCCACACTAAAAGTTACATCATTCAGAATGGACACTGAAATACAACATGGCATTCACCAATCCAAAATGGAATTAATAAATTGATGCAGATGTACCCACCGAACTGTTACACCCATATTTTAAGATGTTCCATTGATAAACTGCATATCTTTAGAACTAGAATTTCACCACCACTTCATTAGTTATATACTACTGTCTCAGTAAATGTCTTAAGTTATTGAAAACTTAACCACTTTCTATAGGAATGAAGTGATTCCACCTGTGTAGCAGCTCTATGTATAAACACATGAACAAGTTATGTGGAAACCAAGGCAGGAAACACTTCCTCCTATATTAGCTTACTGTAAACAGTTCACAATCTGAACATTCAGTCCAGCTGAGCCAGCAGTAGTGAAATCTACCATGGAAATACTCCCCACATATCAGGTTCCAATTCATACTTGTGCCTTTTTTAAAAGATTCCACTAAAAAACTTCCAGTTTTGCAGGTCCTCTTTTTCATGGATTTAAATGTATTTCCTTCCTCTTGAGATATAAAAATCTTGTTGAGCTCTTTGGTCCATTATCCAGTGACATGAAGGCAAAATTTTCGAGAGAGACCTATTCAAGACTCCTTTGCGTGCATGCAGTTTTTCAAGAACTAACACCTGGTAGAGTCTAGTTTGGGCACGCAGTGGTTTGCATATTCAAAATTGAACATGCACACACAGGATACTTTTTGAAAATTCAGTCCTACATATATAAGTATTATGCAGATATTTTAAAATGCTATACAGCTGTTTCCATGTATTTATTCAGATATTCAGTAAAAACTTTAAACCTTAAACTTATTAAAGACAGATGAGATAGGATTTAGACAAAGTAATCAAAAGTCAGTTACATAAATTATTTGGAACGAAACTGTGGAAAGGAATCCAGTGCCATGAAAAATAATTCTGGGCTGACTCCATTCATGGCTGCTGAACGTTTGAAGTTGTCTGTGAAGTGCCAGGATAGTCAGTATCAAAAAAGCCACAGCTTGAGATACTTTCAGTTTAGCTAGTAATATAATTGCAGAGTTAATAAAAAAAGTAATCATCTCAGCAGGAGCTAAATCAGGCAAATACAACTGCTGAGTTTGTTCTTGAATATTAACTCAAAAGACTATTTTGCATGGAATGGCATATTTGGGGAAGTAAGGCAACTTCAGACTTTGGAGTATACATTTTAAAAGCTCTCCTTTGACGCTGCACTTTGACGTGAAGAACCTTTGAAACAACCTCAAAACAACTGTTTAACATGTATTAAAAAGATCAAATCTAATTCCAAGATATTTCAAGTCCTCAAGTCATACCTCTACTGACTGCATTTACAAATGCGCATTACAAATTTGTCTCGAGAACTATAGTGTGAAAACAATCAGAATTTCAGGCTTTGCAAATGCCCTAAACTTTTTCCCCCCTAACATTTTGTGTTTCGCAAAACTGGGACAGATTGTATAAAATCCTCTCTCGATAAATGAAACCCATATTTATTTTAATGAAGATTCCATTTAAAACTTTTTTGTTATCTAAGAGGAAGCCTGTGATGCATAAACAATGTAGAAAACAATGAAGGATAAACTTTTATGTTGCATGAAATATATACAACCTCCTCTGCTGCTTATTCTTCTATCCAAGAACATAAATTAGATCTGATGAGTGATCAAGTGGTTTCAAGTCAAGGCAGGAATGCAATGAAAGTTAATGTGCTATACATACAATCTATTGACTAAACCACCCACAGAAAGAAAATAAGCATGTTTTTCCCTGTTATTTAGTGATCTTGTAGGTATATATTATCTTAAGTTAATTCATTTTTCTGATGCACAGCAATTCTATGCTAATCTACATGGAAAGGGCCCAGCATATTTGCTAGAGAAGTTCATAGTTGATTCAACGGTATTTCGAATATTTATTTTTAACCCATTTTATTTAAAGCAAAGGTCTAACACACTCAGTTCATGCATGAGAAAACCCCAAAACGTAAGTGGTTACATAAGGTTCCTATTCGCCCTGCATAGATTTTTTTATTTTTTTTAAGGACAGTTTTAGTCTGGGAGTTAAGTGCTTTGCTGCTGAACTGCTGCACTCCCCAATATATGAGCAGAGGTTCATTCGGTAAACTACAGTAAATTGTAATAGATACAGAGGAGAAACCAAGCTTCTGTCATCAGGTGACACCAGTATTATATAACTGAAAGTATGGAAAAGCCAAGGTGCTATCACTGCTTCAGAACTACTGAAAAACATCAGGGAAGAGAGGACAGAGGAGAGAAGTTAGGCTAAGAGAAGACCAAGAATTAAGCCCTGACTGACAGTACAGTGTGTTTGTGTCATCACTAGTTAATTAGCTACAGTGGGCCTACACTCAGAAATTTATGAAGGTTCACTTTCAGAAATACCATATTATCTTCATTTTCTGCTAAATATTTTAATGCCAATTAGATAGCAGCATCCATTGGGGGAATGGATTGTTCATGTTGTGGCTGGCCTGGAGAAGTGAAAGACTGGGAGACTAGAGAATCAATTGGTGGGATGGACCCCTGAAGGGGGCTGGGTGAGACAGTGGTGAGGAAGAAATGAAAAGATGTTTAGTTGGCAGCCGGTATCAAGTGGAGTGCCCCAAGGGTCGGTGCTGGGGCCGGTTTTGTTCAATATCTTCATTAACGATCTGGAGGATGGTGTGGACTGCACCCTTAGCAGGTTTGCAGATGACACTAAACTGGGAGAAGTGGTTGATATGCTGGAGGGTAGGGATAGGATACAGAGGGACCTAGACAAATTAGAGGATTGGTCCAAAAGAAATCTGATGAGGTTCAACAAGGACAAGTGCAGAGTCCTGCACTTGGGACGGAAGAATCCCATGCACTGCTACAGACTAGGGACCGAATGGCTGGGCAGCAGTTCTGCAGAAAAGGACCTAGGGGTTATGGTAGACAAAAAGCTGAATATGAGTCAACAGTGTGCCCTTGTTGCCAAGAAGGCTAATGCCATTTTGGGTTGTATAAGTAGGGGCATTGCCAGCAGATCGAGGGACGTGATCATTCCCCTCTATTCAGCACTGGTGAGGCCCCATCTGGAGTACTGTGTCCAGTTTTGGGCCTCACACTACAAGAAGGATGTAGATAAATTGGAAAGAGTCCAGCGGAGGGCAACAAAAATGATTAGGGGGCTGAAGCACATGACTTATGAGGAGAGGCTGAGGGAACTGGGATTGTTTAGCCTGCAGAAGAGAAGAATGAGGGGGGATTTGATAGCTGCTTTCAACTACCTGAAAGGGGGTTCCAAAGAGGATGGATCTAGACTGTTCTCAGTGGTAGAAGATGACAGAACAAGGAGTAATGGTCTCAAGTTGCAGAGGGGGAGGTTTAGGTTGGATATTAGGAAAAACGTCTTCACCAGTAGGGTGGTGAAGAACTGGAATGGGTTACCTAGGGAGGTGGTGGAATCTCCTTCCTTAGAGGTTTTTAAGGTCAGGCTTGACAAAGCCCTAGCTGGGATGATTTAGTTGGGGTTGGTCCTGCTTTGAGCAGGGGGTTAGACTAGATGACCTCCTGAGGTCCCTTCCAACCCTGAGATTCTATGATACGGAACTGTATCCATCGCAGATACTACATAATCTCCACAACCCAACTGTCTGTGGTGATCTTGCCCCAACTGTGGGTGAAGAGAGTGGGGTAGCCACCAAAGATGACAGGTGGTGACGTATGTGGCATCAGATCTAGTGCATGGGTCTCGACCCATGTCAAAAGTGACCCTAGGCTGGCATTGGGATTGCTGTCTTTTGCAGGGAGCTACTGGTGGCCATTGGGGATGGATGGACAGGCAGCAGGTGATTGTGACCTGAAGGGCTGTTTTTGATGTTTGCCTCTGGAGTGTAGACCCCAGTGACTTCAAAGTGGATGGTGAGTCCTTTGGGGGTATGCAGAGACTCATCCCTCTTCTCATGGAACAGGTTGGCTTTGTTGAAAGGGAGGTCCTGAATGGCATTTTGGACCTCTCTTCGGAAGCCTGATGACTGGAGCCAAGAGTCTCTGTGCATAACCATCCCAGTGGCCAGGGAGCGGGATAGAGTATCAACCGTATTCACCTTTGCCAGTTTCCCCTTGTCCACCAAGGCCTGGAACTGGGTCTGATCATCCGCAGGGAGTTTGTCCCTAAAGTCTGCCAGCTTAATGTGGGTGTTAAAGCTGTACTTAGCCAACAATTCTTGGTAGCTGGCTATGCAAAATTGTAGGCCCATTGAGAAGACCTCCCTGCCCAGGAGATCCAGCCTTTTTGATCCATTGTCTGGCGGGGTGGACTTCTGTGAGTGTTGCTGAGCCCTCTCTGCAGCTGCTTGCACCACCAGTGAATTAGGGGCGGGGTGTGTAAATTGGAAATAGGGTCATTTGGCTGGCACAAAATAGCATCTCTCAGCTCGCTTTCGGTTGGGGGCACTGTTCTGGCTGGCTCCAGTATACCTTAGTTTATGGGAAAGGCCACATGGCTGTAGAATATCAGGAGATGGTGTTGAGGGTCCTTGATCTCCTCCAGTGGGATCATGTCCACCCTCTGGAGCAGATCTTGACATTGCCAGTGGTCACCTGGCAGGTAGGGTGGCAACAGGATGACCACATCATTAACTGATGAGGAGACACCAGTATCTCTGGTTCTGACTGGAATCATATCCTCCTCCTTGTATACCGATTGAACTTGCTGGCAATCAGGGGAGTGTCACTGGTTTTTGATGTGGTCTTTTGTTGGGTTTCTACTTTCCCCTGACTTGTTTCCTTTGGTTAGCCCCTAGTCAGGACAGTTCTTGGTCCCTGGCTTCTAATTAGGGAGGGGGAGGGATAGCTCAGTGGTTTGAGCATTGGCCTGCTAAACCCAGGGTTGTGAGTTCAATATTTGAGGGGGCCATTTAGGGATCTGGAGCAAAAATTGGGGATTGGTCCTGCTTTGAGCAGGGGGTTGGACTAGATGACCTCCTAAGGTCCCTTCCAACTCTGAGATTCTATGATTCTATGATTCTAGTGGTCTGCTTCAGTCTCCTTGGCTGCATTTCTGGCAGCAGCCTGGTCAGGGGTGTTGCCCCTTCACTGTTCCAGGCCTTTCTGCTTCCGTTCCTTCTCTGAGGTTTCTCCTTTTATAGTAGGCCTTGTTTCCCCTGTTGGTTGCAGCTGAGGGTGCCTGCCTCCATGATTGGCAGTTGTGACAGTGGCAAGGGAGTGTAGACAGGAGAGGCTCCCCAGCCCCCTTCTGCCTCTGCTAAGTATAGGGTTTGTAGGGGGATGAATTACAGGGATGAATGGTAGGACTTCTGCGACAGTGCCGGGTGTCTGTGGTATGGGTCCGAAGGACCCCAGTATGGCCATAAAGTGGGATCAATTGTTTGAGGTGGTCCCCATGGAAAATGATACCATGCATCCCTGGGGGGCGGGGTATAAGTGGGCGGATAAGGTTGCCTCAGCTGTCTGTTCAAGCTCCCATGCCACGCTGGAGACATTGGTGGGGCTATGTCCTCAGACTCCTCGGAGTCTGATGATGGCTTCATTGGAAAGAGTAGCACTTGCCAGTAACAAGAGGCCCCCTATCTTATGAATAGGAAAGGGGCCTCTTTGGAGACAGGAGCAATGGTTCATCCGCCCGAGTAGGAATCTCCCTGAGAACCAGTGGGCCTGACAGAGGCAGAGACTGGGTAAGGAAGGAAGACAGGCAAGTCTTCCAGAGTCTATGAGGTTCTCATCAAGACTCCAGAGGGACCCGGTTTGACTGTCGGGGCTGGCCGGTCCCTGTATTGTTGAGCTGGTACAGATGGTACATCTGGGCCCATACTCGTAGATGGAATTGGCCGCTGTGTGTGTCCTGGTTCCGTGGGCATCATTGGTACTGATGGATTCCACTTCTTCACCTTACCCTCCAGCCAAGGGCCTCTGGCACCAGTTCCGTGGGATCCATATACAATGTCTTACCTGACTTGGCATGGCTTGGGGAGGGAATGAGTCTTTTGTGAGCAGTTCACTGCTGGGATCTGCTCTTATGCCCATAAGAGTGCCTCTTACTCTTGTGTATCCAGGATCCTTGGGTTTCGGTGCCAGTGGCTCTGCTCCATGGCTTGTGTTTGGACAGACAGACACTACTGGCTGGCGGAGTCTGTTGTTCAGGCTGGTCTCCCTGGTCAGGATCGGAGTAACTCTGGGGCCTCATCGCTTCTTCCATCAAGAACTTTCAGAGCCTGAGCTCAAGGGCCTCTCTGGTTCTGGACAGGAAGAACTTACACATGCCGCATGTCACACAAATGTGCACTTGACACAGACAATAGAGGCACTGTTGATGCTCGTCATTGATGGAAAAGGAGCGAGGGCAGGAGACACGGTTTTTGAAGCCCAGGACCCTGAACAGAGGCCTTAGGTTAGCGAGAGGCTTCCCCTGCCCAACTGTGGGAGGGAAGGGTTCCTTGTTAACTATAATCCATTATATTATACTATACAAGCTATGAATAACTATTTACATGAGTATTTACACTACTCTCATAGGAAATAAGAGTGAAGGAGAAATAGGGTTTCTGACTCAGGCCATGGGGCGGTTAGAGGGAACTGGAGTGGCACTGACCCACACCACCCCTTATACTCCAGTTAGGAGTATGAGGGGAGACACTGCACATGTGTGGGTCAACGGATACTGCTTGGAGAAAACTTCTGGACTCAGGTCTATGGTGCGCATGCGCACCCACATGTGGAATACACAGAGGGACCATCACTTGAAGAAGCACCCCTCTTTACCACAGTTACTCCACCTGGGAAAATACCACCCTTTTCAGAGAGGTGCTATGAGGGCTAATGAGTTAAAATTTGTGAAACACGTTGAGGTCCTTGGATGGAAGATGCTATACATGTAACTATTAATCATTAGTTTTATTATTATAAATTGATATATTCAATTACACTGTGATGGGAGTAGTGTGGGAAGAGCAATTTCTAAGCTGTATGTGTGCACAGCTTGTTTTTACTTAGTAGGCAGTGTAACATATGCCAGGTAGAATTCTACCTTCCATTTTGGTTTGTTTATTTTTTTGCCTTTAAGCTAAATAGTGTATTCAAAGCCAGGGGAGAATGACAATTTTTCTGGCAGCTGATAAAACATTTTATACCTGCTGCTCATTTTTTAGAAACTCACAAACTACATGATTCAGGCAATGTGTGAAATAGGCCACATATGTAAAAACTGCAGCTTAGAGCATTTCAACAAAGTTTGCATCATTGCCATTTACAATGTACAGTTTCCCAGGTCTTGTGAAGAATTCATCTGCTGTTAAGTTTTGTTACAGAATTCTTACAGACAAAGGTAAATAGCCTTATGAAGGACTTCAGACACATCTGAACTATTCTCAGTGGACTCTTTCAAGTATCGACATTGGTACTAGACAAAGAAAGTCAGTGAACAGCAAGAGTCATGTAACTTTTCATGTTTGACTTTTCGTCCACCTGTTAGTGATGTAATTCTCCTCTGATCTTCTTTGAGATCCGTATGTTGGAGCCCATAAAGCCAGATATATTTTGGGAATTTCAAATGAAGAGAAATGATATCTTGAAAAAGTCTCATCCTTTATTGTAGCTCAGAACTTTAAGGAATGGCTGAGAAACAGCAACCTAATAATACATAATGTCTCAGAGACAGTCAAGCCAACCCCCAATGTGCCCAAAAAGCAGTAGTTGCTAAAGCAGCCCTAATTAATTGAGCAAATATACAATTCACCATAAGCCATGTAACACAGCAGAGCAGCAAATGGCAAGAAACCTACAAGTGACACACCTGATGTCCACAAATTCAAGCTCTCTGACCCTTTCCCAAGACCTTCAGAGTCACAGACAAATGTTAATATCCTGTACAGCAACATCCTACATTGACACTTGGCAGCAATTATAATCACAGCACCAAAAGTGACAGGACCCTATCACTGATGGAATAAGAAGTTTTTATTGTTAGGCTGGCAGAGTGTCTTATTATGAATTAAGCATATCTGTAACTCTGCAGCAGCTGGAACATAGCACAACGGCACCTAGAATGGAAGGACAGTGTGGAGCCAGTAGCACAGCAAGTGATGGATTACGAGAACTCAACCCAGCTACCCAATATAGGATAGCACAAATGGGTGCCTGTCCCTGGGTTCACCATTCACCTCCTGGTCATTCTGGGGATTAGCTCTCAAGGCCGACGCCCCCTTCCATGGTTTGCGGGCTGTCACTCTGTCTCTCCCTCTGGTCTGCAGCCCCTCTCTTGATCCAGGAACTGCCACATTCACTTTGTGAATCAGCCCTCTGGCTGGGTCACTCAGTGTTCCCCCGCTTCCGGGCATACCCAAAATCTTTCTATGCAAACAGTCCCAGGCAGACTTCCCCAGTGGCCAGGAGGGGAACCCAGGCCCACCCTCTACCCCAGATTCAAGTGCAGAGACCCTCAGCTCAGCAGTTCTGGGCTCTGCCTTCACTGCTCCTTCCCTGGACTGCTTCCCACTTTTCCTGGTCTCCCCCTTTCTCTGGGAGTACCAGGTCCAAACCAACTCCCTCCTCTTCCCAGCGAGTGACTGTTGCCTGCCTTCCTCCTGCAGCCTTTCCCACCCAGAACCCAATAGGGTGCAGCCTTTCCCAGCTACCCCATCTGTTGCCAGCTACCTGGTTTTATACAGGCCCCACCTGTTCCGGCACAGCTGAACCTGCTTTCCATTAGTTCCCTGCTCCCTGGCTCTTCTTCCAGGCACAGCCTGTGCAATTAATTGGCCTGCCTGGCCATCTTAACCCTTTCCAGCCCTGTGTGGGGTAGACACCCCATCACAGTGCCTCGATATTATTGCATTTTTTAAAAGCTTTTAAAATTCTTTGGCCCTGCATCTGTATGCTCTTTTTCACATTCACTTTGTGTTGGGGGTGTATTGTATATAGGTAAAGCGTTTTTGTAGCAACCATGTTTTTTATCTTAAATTGCCAAAAGATTTTTTGCCGTGTTTGTGATTTAGTTTATTGTGTTTGGTTTGACATGAGATTTTTCTTGGGTTTTCCTCCTCTCTTGGAAAATATACATAGAGACATTACAAAATAAAACATAGGTGTTATGCCCTTTCTCTCCTCAGTTTTTCTTCCACTCCAGATTGCTGCAAATCAATTGCTCCCACCCAGGAAACAGATTATAAAGGCTAAAAATCATGCGTTATTTTCAACTTAAAAGTGGGGAATTGTCTTTCACTTCAAAAGCTAACTCTTGTTTTGAACAAGGAAGTAAACACATTTTCAATGAAGCGGTTGTGTCAGGTCTATGTGGAATATAAACTCAGAAAAGTGAGAGAGTGGAGGTCACAGCCTTTAACGAAAAATATCTAACGCAATTGACTCCAAGACTGGCAAGTAGCCATGGTTTGTCTGGCAGACCTTACACTAGAAAACAGATTTCAAATATGACACGAGGGAATCTACTTTTATGACTATGAAGAGAGAATCACAGAACTCCCGGTGCTGGGTGAACATTTCAGTTTCTGTCTGCACAAAATACAGCATCTAGTTATTTCCTAGGATAAATACATGAAACTGCTTCCACCAATTCTGTTCTTTCAAATTTCCCCAAAGTTATTATTTGGGGTTCCTGAAGGCTCTCTCTTTTCACATCTTCTTTTACTGACATTGCAGACTCCTCAGCAATTGAAAAAAGATTCATGCCCATTACCTTCACCTTCCTTTAGAACAATCACAGAAGAGGTGGAAAAGACCCATTAGTTCAAATCCATCACCTAATGAAGAACATACTAGAAATTAAAGAGATACCACATTTGATCTTAGGGAAGGGGCCATGAAAGATAAAATCATAATCAGTCCCTAGGTAAAAGAATCAGTAATATAGAAGGTAATTAAAAATTAGCAGCTGTTCTGTTAGTACTGGATTCCTACAAAACACTAGAGTATGGAACAAACATGATCCTCCTCAAAACCTTCCTTGTGGCATTGTAAGAGCAATTCAAACATAAATGGAGACTATTTCATTACAATAACCACAACAAACATATGCATGCAGTACAGAGAAAAAGACAACATGTATATCTGTTGTTGAAAGAAAGCTCTTTTGTATTCAATACATTAGTGACACAATTCAAAAACAGTTTGTCCTTATGTAAAGATGACTCCCAGAATGCTGCCAAGGTCAGTGATTCCTTGGGTAAGGTACCAAGTGTATTAGGCTTTAGATTCTGAAGCCAATTTTCTTCTTTACATTCAAGAATCATTACTCATTGCTGAAGATTATTTCATGTTTGGCTTTCCATCATAGTGTTACAGAAGAGAAGTAAAAAAACCCAGCTATTTAGAATACCAGTGCTAGGTTCTGACTCTCTTCTATCTTTCCTGCATTAAGGTAGACCTTGTTCAGATGTAATCTGGCTCTGAATGGAAGCTTTAAATTGTCATTTTAGTGTTCTGCATATTAATAGTACCTCTAAGTTAAATATTTTTTCCCAGTTAATCTCTCCTCCACCTCCCCCAAAAACCACACAACAGTGTAAAACCTGGGTAATACATGCATTTAAAACAAACACATTTAAATGAAAACCTAATAATGAAAGTATGCAATGTCACTCCCTTTTTGACACAGTACTGTTGCTATGGCAATTTTCAAACTGAGTATTTTTTGTCAGAAAACTCCCTTTATTGAAAGAGTCTGACTTTTTATCCACTTTAATATTTGTATGCTCAATTACCCTTTAGAAACAGTATATGAAGAGTTTAGTTCTGCTTCTATGACTCCTGGTCACTTCTGTGACTAGATATTTCTTAACATCTAGTTCAGTATTCTCAGCAGATCAATTTCAAATCAGATTCATTTTTTCCGCATAGAAATCAGTCAATATTGTCTTGACAAGTTTCAAAAGGTTATCAAAGGCTATCAAATCTGCCACAAGAAACACAGCACAAATGATGAAAATAAAACAGAATTTTAAAAAGAAAATAGAAACTAAAGCACAAATATGTTGTAATAATTTTAGCAGTTGGTAAGACTATACTATCACATATGCTTGTTTTAGGACAGCAGACAATATACACTTTAAACTGGTCCTGTGCTGATGCCATTACAATTTAATAAATCAAAACAAGTATTTCATTTTAACGTTTTTTTAAGATGGCCAATTATTATTAATTCTTTGAATATACACTGCAGTAGAATTAATCTCAATGGTCTCATTTCATTTAACTGTAGATGTAATAAGTAATTCAATGCTAAATTTATGTCCACTCATTGTAGCGTTATTAGGTTTTTGATGGTATGGTTGTAACAGTTACACTTTACGAGTGTCAAATTTTTACTAATTCCTTCTTGTTCATTGTAATCACATTTCAGGAAGAACTCATTTGCCATTAATGTGGATGTAACATGCAATTCCATTGTAATTCAGTACTGATTAATATCCACCTAGTAAGCAATCACACCATATTGCAAAAGTGCTCGTACTGGAGTACGAAGAGACAGTATGGCCTTGGTGGATGCAACACTAAATACTCTGCATCATTCTACTAAGTGCTGTAAATATGCATGGTTCCCTAGGGAGGGAAAAGGCAATATGATCAGAGGAGTTAGCTGTCTTTCCTATTAAAAAAACCCTGACATCCGATCAAAGAAAAGTTGACCAAACATATTAAACAAGTATAAATTTCGGTACCACTTCTGCATTGGGACCTGCTAGCATGGACCCTTGCACTGAGGAGGAGTCCCACTGAAGTGAAGCAATCTGTAAATCAGTGAAAATTCACCCACATAGGTCCATAGTAGCACAACTTGATGCAAGATTAGGGCCTTAGGCAATACTGTCAGTTTCCAGGAGGGGGGAAATTAGTTCTCACAGTTAAATTGCATGGCTTATTTTCTGTTAGGGAAAAACTAAAATCTTAAGGTTTGTCAGAATTAAAAACCATATTTTTTAGGTGTTCAAAGAATAGTTGTTTTGGATTGCAATGTGTTTAAGCATTACATGCAGGTGGTCAGTGTATAAACAAAAGATTGCTAAAATGTATTGATTTAGACTGAGCAATGCCTTTCATGTCTTAAGATTTTAAATGTAGAGATCAGATCAGTAGCTATATGCATTCCTAGGGGATTTTTTTCCCCACAGTTATAAACATCAACCAACTTACTGGTAACTAAGAAAATGGAACCAAAATAGGATAATCTCTTTTCATATTTTGAGAAAAAAACTATTTGTAATTATCTGGATCTTTACAGTACATTTGAAAACAAGTATTTATGTTCCAGACTGGATTAGTTGAGTGGTAGTTGTACTATGCAAAACCCTATTAATGTTGTTTCCATTAATTATCAATGACAACTGACACAGCGACAGTTCCAATGACAATGGTTACAGATACAATTGCACATTGATATTCATGCTAATTCTTCTTATGCATAGTATTGTGGTATGCAAAATACAATTTATTTTAACTGAAATATGTTCAGAATGGTAACAGGCGCATTAATATTGTAGTGAGGAAGGATCAGTAATAAGTTTGGATAAACTCCCTCCCATGTTTAAGTTCTGAAAAATGTAGATAACTGATTTTCACTTCCACTTCCGGATAGCATGGCATTGGAGGTGGAATACTTTGCATAGAAGACATTCCCTTTCTGCTCACCTTCACACAGAGATCTACCTCCTAGATGTAAATGGAGGGAATTCTAACTATTCAGATGTGTCTAGAACCAAGGCCCCAAATGACTGTCTCCTATCTTACCCGAGCTTCCCTTTATCTGGCCAAAAGAGTTAATGCAATCCTGGGATGCATAAACAGGGGAATCTCGAAGAGGAGAAGAGAGGTTATTTATTCTCTGTATTTGGCACACTGCGACCATTTCTAGGACACTGAGTCTAGTTCTGGTGCTCACAATTCAAGAAGGATGCCGAAAAATTGGAGAGCCATGAGAATGATTAAAGGATTAGAAAACAAGCGTTATAGTGATAAGATAAATAGATTCTGCTCTTTGAGACTAGCAAACAGAAGGTTAAGGTGACTTGATTACCGTATATAAATATATATATATGGGGAACAAATATTTAACAATATGCTCTTCAATCTAGTAGAGAAAAGTATAACAATTGAATTGCTGGAAGTTGAAGCTAGACAAATTCAGACTGGAAATAAGGTGTACATTTTTGACAGTCAGGATAATTAACCATTGGAACAATTTCCCGTTAGTCATGGCAGATTCTAAATCACTGACAATTTTTCAATCATGATTGGATGTTTTCCTTTAAAGATATGCTCTGGAAATTATTTTGGGGAATTTCTTTTGCCTGTGTTAGACAGGAGGTCCGTGTAGATCAGTGGTGGGCAACCTGCAGCCCATTTGGGTAATCTGCTGGCGAGCCGTGAGACAGTTTATTTACACTGACCATCCGCAGGCATGGCCGCCCGCAGCTCCCAATAGCCGCGGTTCGCTGTTGCCAGCCAATGGAAGCTGTGGGAAGCGGCGGCCAGGGAGACTTGATAGTCTTTAATGCAACTCTGTCATAGAGGGATGCTTTGTTGACCTTCCTTGCTTCCCCTACTCCTTAGCTTGTTGGTTAGAAGGCTCACACTCCTAAGAATCTTCTGGGGAAAAGGTTACCTACTGTAATGTGATCCTAGACCTTTTTAAAACAGCAGGTCCAGATAACTTGCATTAAAGAATTTTTAAAAAGCTGGCTGAGGAGCTCGCTGGACCATTAATGCTGATTTGCAATAAGAGCTGGAGAACTAGAGAAGTTCTAGAAGACTGGTGGAAAGCTAATGTTGTGCCAATTTTTAAAAAGGACAAAGAGGATACTGGCGTAATTATAGGCCTGTCAGCCTGACATCAATTTTGGGCAACGTAATGGAGTGGATGATTCGGAAGTTGATTAATAAAGTATTAAAGAAGGGTAATATAATTAATGCAAATCAACATGGGTTTCTGGAAAACAGATTTAGTCAAGCTAACTTAATATCTGTTTTTGATGAGGTTACAAGTTTGGTTGATAAAGGTAGCAGTGCTGGCTAAATGTATTTATATGTTTGACTTGATACCACATGACACACATCAAATGGATTGAAAACTGGCTAACTTATAGGTCTGAAAATGTAATTGTGAATGGGGAATTTTCATTGAGTATGTTTCCACTAGGGTAGTGCAGAGATAGGTTCTTGGCCCTATGCTATTTAATAGTTTTATTAATGATCTGGAAGAAAACAAAATCATCATTGATGGAGTTTGCAGATGACACAAAAATTGGGGCAATGGTAAATAATGAAAAGGACAGGTCATGATTCTGAGTAATCTGGATCGCTTGGTAAACTGGGTGCAATAGCAAAACAATGTATGTTTTAATATGGCTAAATGTAATGGTATACATCTAGGACCAAAGAAGGTAGGCCATACTTACAGGAAGGGGGATTCTATCCTGAGAATCAATGACTATGAAAAAATGTGGGGTCGTGGTGAATAATTAGCTGAACATGAGTTCCCAATGTGATGATGTGGCCAAAAGAGTTAATGCTATCTGGAATGCATAAACAGGGGAACCTTGAGTAGGAATACAGAAGTTATTTTATCTCTGTATTTGGACTTTGTGCTGGATTACTGTGTCCAGTTCAGAGACTCACCAATTAAAAAAGGATGAGGATAAATTGGAGTGCGTTCAGAGAAGAGCTATAAGAATGATTAAATTATTAGAAGACATACTTCATAGTGATAGACTCAAAGAGCTCAATTTATTTAGCCTAACAAAGAGAAGGTTGAGTGGTGATTTGATTACAGTCTGGAAGTATTTAAACGGGGAACAAATATTTAATAATGGGCTCTTCAATCAAGCAGGGAAAGGTATAATACAATCCATTGGCTAGAAGTTGAAGCTAGACAAATTCAGACTGGAAATAGGGTATAAATTCTGAACAGTAACAGTAATTATCCATGTAACAATTTACCACGGGTTGTGGTGGATCACTGACAATTTTTAAATCAAGATTAGATTTTTTTTTCTAAAATATATGATCTAGAAATAGTTTTGGGGAAGTTCTATGTTATGCAGGAGGTCAGACTAGATGATCAAAATGGTCCCTTGTGCACCGGAATACATTAATCTATGGACACCATTATTGCTTTGAGTTCTATAACATAACATATTATATTTAATATAAAGTCAAAATGAAATTAATCAAAACAATGAAGTTGAAATGAAAGATTCTGACATAGAAACAAAGCTTTTCAACGTTATCAAAACAAAATGAAGACAAAATTATTCATTTAGGCTTTTTCCCATCAAATATTTCATCAGAATCAACATGTTCCTGCCAAAATGCATTTTCTTACCACAAACTGCTATACTGAAATTTTTTTGGTCGGCTCTGGTCCCAGTACAGTTGAGGGGAAAGTACCATAGTTTAAGATAGGGTGAAGCCCAGAGAAGCCAAAATTCAGAACTTTTTAGGATTAATCCATCCTTGGATTATCAGACCCAATTTGAAGTCAATATTATTTAATTTATTTTAGATAATTTATTTTCTATGTATTTTATCTGTTAACTATTTTGATATTATATCTCCATTTTCTACTTTCTACCATAAAACACTCAGGTTTTCATCACACTCTTCTACAGAAACACTGGTAACTTGGCTTATGAGTTTTCATCAGGTCACATTTCAAATTCCTGAGGAATCATGCCATCTCATAGGGTTAGGCTATGCGTCAATAGCTCTCCACTCCAGGGACTTTTGAATATGTAGAATTAATGTAGATATCAAGAATAACTCCCACAAGATGCCGCACAGAATAGTAATCCCTTGGCTATGCCCTTCTTCAATCCGTTGAGCCCCAAATATGTGTTACTCAACTGAAAAGGCTTCCATGGGATTGGAAGACAGATTTCTGATGATACCAGTATACAAATATCACTCCTTCTGCTATAACAGGTTTTTGTGCCACATTAATGGGCACAAATGGGGTTTTCATAATAATCATTATCTCTTTACCTGAAGTTGAACTGCATTCCATGGCTTTAAATCTAATTCCATCTCTGGCTTCTAGGAACACAGATGGAAATGGAAGAGGCTTGCCTTATAGCAAAAATAGCAAGGACGTTAACAACTTAAGGCTATCACTCCATCCATAGTTCACAACTTTGTACCTCTAACATAATATGTAATTTCACATGCTGCAAAAAGACGACTGAAAAATCTGAGAACTCAAGATGGTATGTTAGAATGGCAGCTTTAACTTTACATTTCCTTGGTTTTGTCAATTTATGTCAGTCCTTCAAATTATTAAAGTAAGTGTTAGCATTTGATATGAACATAGGAATCAACTCTCTAGAATGCTGTGTTTGACTCAGTGTGGTTTTTGCCAATTTAAAAGGACACCATTGCCTCATGTAGATTGGCTTTGGGCTTTAAAAACATTATTTTGTTTTGTTTCACTTCTCCCCTGCCAGGCTAAACATTTTCTTTAAAATCACAATACAATTAATCAGTACGGTGATCTGTGGTTTTAATGTAAAATGAAAAAAAATCCAATTTCAAAACTGCCAAATTCATTTAGCACTGGTTACAGTCTAGGTTAAACCCACGGAGCAATGGTGCTGAAAAGGTCAATAGCAAAACCTCTCCAAAAGAATCCAAATAAATATAAAACAAAAACAATATATGTTTCCTGTATAGAACATTAAATGTTATATTTTTTCGTACCAGCACAATATAAGATAGAGGGTAAAACTGTCAGAACACTATGTAGGAAGTCTGAATACCAATCTCATTAACAAATAATCCCATTTGTAATTATACCTAGCACGGCTATCGAGAGCTACTACCATTGAGAAATCTGGTCTAGAATGGATTTGAACCTTAGATGAGAAAACTCCATATCAGCTTTTTTTAAATAAAGAGACAAAATTCAAAGGCCATTATTTTTCACAACCTCATATCCTCCTTCATGCAATGACTTTTAATTTTTTAAAGTTTATATATATTATCTATACAAACATATACAGGTGTGCGTGTGTGTGTATGTGTGTGTGTGTGTGTGTGTGTGTGTGAAATTCTAAATGACATACCAGAGGGTTTTTGTTCATATATTGTGATATATGAAATATGTTTTTCTGTGACTTATTCTATCTCTATGAATCCAATGGAAATATTTCTTCCTAAATCTTATTATAACAATAAAAATAATAGCAAAACAAAGATTTCAAAATGAAAAAGGTGACATAATATGTGTGTTATATATGTATATTATAGACATACCCATATTCCCAGATATGTAATTGTCTGTGCATACAAAAGTATGAAGTTTTTTTACCACACCACCACCAATACATACTGTATACAATTCTGACCTCATCGAAATCAACAAGAGTTTTGCCATTGACTTCAATGAGCCACAATTTCAGCCACTCTATATAAGGATCTATTTTTAACTGAGGTATAGAAGATAAGGAATGTACACAAACAGCAATATTTATGGAATGTATGGATGTACTTCCTACGGGATGTTTCGAAAATGCACCAAATAATCTTGTTCTCCAGATCAGGTCTTTGGGTAGCATAACTAATGATAAAAAGTTTAATGAGCAAGGCAGAAGTCCATGGAAAAATGTATATTTTTTTTAAAAGTTTGTTTTAATTCAAAATTAATAATCATAAGTGTGACAAAAAAAGAAAAACAAACAAAACCAAAATAAAAACCACTAACACTCCATTATTATCTTTACTTATCTGAAGATGGAAGTCAAATTAAGTAGGTCATTAGGATTTGAATATTTGATCAAATTTAGCCTCTTTGTGTTCATTAATTTTCCATGAGCCTCCTATTATATACTCAAAATTATTTGTTATTTAAATTATTAAATATTTTAGCAAATAATTTTTGGCCTGTATATTGTGTGAGAGCAATTTGTTCAGCGTATTCATTAACCAATGTTTGAGCAGGATTGCTTTTTATTGGACAGTTAGGTTTCATAGTATTTGTTCTGTTCCCCAGATCAGTGAAGGAAACTCTTAGAATCAGATTTCCAATGCTCATACATATATTTAAGAACTCAAACATTTATTTTCAGTAAATATTCTCTCATAAAAGGCTCAAAAAGCCTGACTTCCTTTGCTTGAATAGTCCATGTCCAGGCCGGGCAGAACTGCATTCTCTTGAGAAAGCATAACTCCCTCCTTTTTATTTTCCAGGAAAATAATGGGGTCATGGCTCTCTGTGTGTAGTAATGTGCACCGCATAAGACAGTGTGGTAGAAGTGGTCAAGAAAGAGATCTTGGAGTTGTTGTAGATTCAAGAAAGAAATCTTGGAGTCAGTGCAGATAGTTCTTTGAAAACATCTCTTCGATGTGGGGAGTGGCAGTCAAAAAAGCGAACAGAATGTTAAGAACCATTAGGAATGGGATACATAAGAAGATAGAAAATAACAATGCCACTATATAAATCCATGGTACAACTTTGAATACTTAATGCAATTCTGGACACCCCATCTCAAAAATATATGTACTTGAATTGGAAAAGGTACAAAAGAAGGGCAGCAAAAATTATTAAGGGTGTGGAACAGCTTTGATAGGAGGAGAGATTAAAAAGAAACTTTTCAGCTTGGAAAAGACATATGATAGAGGTTTATAAAATCATGAAGATTGTGGAGAAATTGAATGAGAAAGCATTATTTACTCCTTCACATAACAC
Organism: Chelydra serpentina; assembly: GCA_037349315.1. Classification (NCBI taxonomy): domain Eukaryota; kingdom Metazoa; phylum Chordata; order Testudines; family Chelydridae; genus Chelydra; species Chelydra serpentina. The sequence continues at coordinate 143,538,914 of JBAIAC010000004.1, forward strand.
AAGAGACAGGGATCACCCAATGAAATTAATAGGAAGAAGGTTTAAAAACAAACAGAAGGAAGTATTGCTTCACACAATGCACAGTCAATTTGTGGAACTCATTGCCAGGAGAGGTTGTGAAGGCCAAAACTAGAACAGTGTTCAAAAAACAATTAGATAAGTTCATGGAGCATAGGTCCATCGATGGCTATTAGCCAAGATGGTCAGGAATGCAATGCCATGCTCTGGGTGTCCCTAACCTCTGATTGCCAGAAGCTGAGAGTGGACGACAGGGGATGAATCACCTACTGATTGCTTGTTCTGTTCATTCCCTCTAAAGCACCTGGCATTGGCCACTGTCAGGCGAAGACAGGATACAGGGCTAGATGGACCATTGGCCTCACCTAGAATAGCTGTTCTTATGTTTTTAAGTTGCACACAGGTGCTACATGCACACAAGTTGCACACAGATGCTACATGCTCCAAAAGGCATTGCAGAAGATTTTCTAATGTTCCTTGTGGGACAGTGTGACTTCACAGTATTCTCTGCTATGGTCTGTGACTACAAGACACAACTGAACTAGATGTTTTTAAGTTTGCTAAATATTTTATCTTAAAAACATGATACACAGCCTAATGCATTCTGATATGAACAAGTATTTCATCTTCATCATTCTCAAGGCCTAGGTATTTGGTGCATCAGTGCAATGAGCTCTATATTATGGATACTATCCTTAAACATACAGTCTCAAAATTGAATGCCAAATGCTAACATCACATTCCAAACACCATATTCATAACAAATGACCTATATACTGAGTATAGTTGCATTATAAACAAATCTTTATTGCTGTATATATTTTAGTGGGAACTAAACATGTGATACAGTTTCAAAGGCACCGTTTCTATTTGGCTTGTTGGAGTTGTTTAGAAAATTAAGAAGTCTGAGGACCACAAAAACCCCAAAGAAAGGGCATGGGTATCCGGAGATGGGTATCCTGAGATGAAATAAGAGCAATTTCTTGGACATAAATATTTACTGATTATAGGTTAACATCACCAAAACCCAATGCCACATCCATGGTTAAGATGTTCTGATGCCAACTCTGCAATAAATTGTGTATAGAAGTATCACTGAAGCTACTGGTTTCAGAGTGGTAGCCGTGTTAGTCTGTATCAGCAAAAACAACAAGGAGTCCTTGTGGCACCTTAGAGACTAACACATTTATTTGGGCATAAGCTTTCATGAAGAACCCACTTCATCAGATGCATGGAGTGGAAAATACAGGAGCAGGTATAAATACATGAAAGGATGGGAGCTGCCTTACCAAGAGTGAGGTCAGTCTAACAAGACAATTCACTTAACAGCAGGTTATCAAGGGAGCAAAAATAACTTTTGAAGTGATAATGAGAGTGGTCCATTTCAGACAGTTGACAAGAAGGTGTGAGTAACAGTAGGGTGAAATTAGTATTGGGGAAATTAGGTTTAGGTTTTGTAATGATCCAGTCTTTATTCAGGCCTAATCTGACTGGGTTTCTATTACTACTTTTTACTGTATCTGTAAATGTTCATAGATTACCAATTAAGTAATTTTAGGTATATCAATCTCAAAGGATTTGTAAATATGAGCGTAGTTGAGAGACTTCAGTAAGATATTTGTTAATTTCCAAAAGACCAGATGGGCTAATAACCATATTACTACCTTTTAATAATAATGTATAAAAGACAAAAACATCTGTAAACTGAGGGTCAGAATCTGCCAGCATTATTCATGCTGCATAGTACTGTAGTCCTTGAGTAGTTCTATTCATTGTAATCAATTTAAGGTACTACTCAAAAGTGATGAAGGCTGGCAGAATCTGGTGCTGAATGTAAATAGTCAGACAATAGCTAGGACACTGAATCAAATGACTGCATTTGAGGCAAAAACATTGGTATCCATAGTAAGACATCCAAGCCAATAGTGTCTGTTGAGATAACATGAGAGCTGAGAGATACTAAGATACACTTATAAATAAAAATAATCATCATGCTATGCAGAATAGTCTGATATTTTAATGGAACCTAGAATAATAGTGACTTCCCCATGAAAACTTACAAAATGATTCCATCCCTCCATCACAGGTTACATATTCAATTAAAAATACATCATCAAGCATATACTCATCCAGTATAATATCTGTAGTAGACAGTGCCTTCAAATTAAACTGGCAATACATGTCTCTCAAAATTGTGTTTTATAGGTATCACTCATTACTGGATGTCTCCACTGTATAAACTAATTAGCCAAACTCTGCTTTCCACTTAATTAACATAAAGCCTGATATACGACTGGCTTTAATTCTAGGAAACTGTCATTCATATGCAACTCACACTAGCACAAATAGAGATTTCACTTTCAAAGGACCTAGCTTGTACTTTCATTTTTGTGCTGTTTTTTGATGTTTGCAGCCCATCTGTTTTATGTAACGTAACTTCAATAATATTAGCTCCAAGTTAACTGTGCAATAATTCATTCTTGGTACGGCAATAACTGAGCAAACAGAAGCTGGTACCAGAGGCATTCTTTTCTATTATTTATTGTAATATTTTTTCATAAATTTAATGAGAAACATTTCAAAAGCAACATTTTTATCCTTTCATGTTAAATTAATTTACAGTTCTATAAGCTATAATGAAAACACAGAAATCATCAGCAAAAAGCAAAAGTTAATAAAGACAGATTTCCTCAAAGTTTCAAGGATTTACTAAGCTCAGCTACCACAAAATCTCTTCAATTTCTGCCAGGTTCAGTTTGTCTCTCTTTGTTTTTAATTATTTTACACTTACAGTGAAAGTGACATAACAATGAAAAAGTAGAAACAACATCAGGCTGAAAATAATAAAGAATGCAACATATTTTTTAAACCTAAACAAATGTGATATTTATGGGTGTATTTCACTGAAATTTTCTGCATCTCTGGCATGAAGAATGCCAATTTCAACCAAGGTGTTATACAGTCAATAGAAAAATCTCAAAAACATCAAACAAAATTAAATATACCTCTTTAAAAAAATATGCCCCAGAAAGAGAATTCTGAAGCAATACAAGAGGTGCTGGACATCTGCAATTCCTTCTCAAATCAATGAGATTTGCTTCCATTCAAAACCTCTCAGAATTAAGCCTACTCTAAGGAACTCACATCCTTAGAACGGAAACATCAGATCCACCCATCCCCTTTTTTCTGTTATATCTTAATTACATCAATCCTGGATGCAAAGCCCACACAATGAGCCTGTTTCTATCTTGGATAACCTGCAACTTGACAACAGTGAGTGAAAACATGTCGGGTGTGTGATCTCATGCATAATATAATGAAATAACAAGTCATCAAGCAAATATAGATGGTCCTGCAGAGATCACATATTTTTCATAGGCTGTCAAAGCTTTTTTGTTGGTTATCATGATTCAAATTGGAGCCTAAAACAAAATGAGTGGTTCTGTTTTTTTTAAAGGGATGTAAACATTTCAAAACATGAAATTATGACACCACAGTAAAAAAGAACAGATCAGGTGTTGAGGTTAATATACTGTCGTAGCTGTAGTTGGTGTAATGGAAGTGAGAACAGGAGTATTTCATAGCTTTGATTTGGCCTCTTCCAGCAATTTTTCTGTTTATTGAAAGAAAGGATGTATCATTTTATTTGATAGAGTGATGAAATACACTTTGAAATAAACAGTACAATAAATAGCAGTGAGGGCACCGTGTGCTGCCCCACAGCAAAAGACATTTTGAAGCTTAAATTGAACTAGTCATGTTCAGTGGCTTCAACTTTTGTTTTGTTTAGTATCCTCTGAGGAGTCTGGCTATTCTGAGTGATTTCATGCCAAAGAACTGTATAGTGTGCATATATAAGAAATCTTGTCAATATGGAGGAATTCCAAACTGCTTATCTAAATGAGATGTATATACATTTAAGTTATATGCAGTTGAACAACTGCATATTAATTCTGAAGAGGATACAATGTATATAACGTAATCAGTTAATATCAACACTATAAAACACAGCTTGGTTCTGTAGTATTATTTCTCTAAAAAACTAATTCAGATTATCAGAAGTTACATTTCTAAAATTAAAAACATACATATTATGTATAATATAACATACACACACACACACACATATATTCATTCTAATTTTAAGGATAACTGAGTTAGTATTGGACTACCATTATCTTGTAATGCAATCGGGGAGGAGGGGAGAGAGAAATCTTTTAAAACCTTATGAATCTGTCAATCAAGCTTCTACAGTTGTCATACAGACCAACCAAATAAATGTTACACAGAATAGGAAATATAATAGAAATGATCACCTTTTGTTATGATTGTTACAATTGTTTATTGATATGTGTGGTATTTTTTGCTTTTCCGTTACCTTTTCAACCATATTAGAAGATGTAGAATTTTTGTAAGCAGTTATTATGATTAAGAATGCAGGCAAAGTTTTCACTGAGACATTGGGATCTGAAGCAGTTGATACTAATGCTGAAAAAAGACCAGGTTAAAAAAAATCAACTCTTAATTGATCCTAGAAGAAGTGCTGTGTTCCCTCCTCTTTCTTTCTTTGTAAATTTTGCATGTGTCTTAGATGCACTAGTTTAGACAGCTGAACTTTCTGCCAACTATATTGTCAATGAGCAAGAAACAAATGAACTGGAGAACTGTTCTGCCATTCTCACTCCTGTCTCTTGCCTCCCTCCTCTGATTCTGCTGAGTTACCCTATGCAAGAGCAATGTGAAATAGCATTTTATCATCCAAGCCTCTTCAAACTCATCTTCAGCCCACAAATGGGCCTCTAGATTAGCAGATCCAAGCTACAGAAAACTAGAACCCCATGTAAAAGATACAAACAATGCAGACAGTCATACCATCAGGAATAATTGAACCTGTAGCCTTAGTTGGGCAGAAGACAATTTCCTTAAAAAATTGCTCTCAAGATCCTGCAATGAAAGGCTGCATCTGAACAGCCTCAGGACCTGCTCTGTAGCGCTGGGTGAAAGATTGTTCCCCTTTCCAGATTTCAGACTAGAAAATCATAGCTATAAATGATTTCACCTTTATGCATGAAACAGCTGTTGTGACAGGAGAATATGACCTATCCTTAACTTGATCAGGAAGCCCCTTCAAAAATACAACAGTCATAAAGCATAATGAGCAATTCCTGGAGCTATAACGACTCCAGAGGTGGTATGCTCTCTCGGGATACAAAAGGGAGTTATATAATTACATAAAAAGCATAACTTCAAGTTTGAAATACCTAGAGAAATCCACATTTTGAAAGGAAGCAGATACAAAGGAGGGAAAGAGAAAAATACCAGTCTTCTAGGGAATTTGAAAATTACTGAAATGATGAGTTCAGGGAAAAGAGGAGGCTGAGGTCCAGTCTAAACCTAGACAGGGTTTTAAAAGGTATATTCATATGAATCCATAAGTCAGAATAATGTGTTGTCTGAAAGGAAATATCTGAATGCTGGAGTGATCCTGTAGAGAGAGCTCAGTGGGCCATTATGAGGTAGTTTAATCAATTTGTGATGAGGTAGTTTAATCAACTTGTGATGTCCTTCAAATAGGCTTGTAGGACTTAAGTTGATGAAGAAAATCATGAATTCCAAAGGCCGGCCCCTAGATTTCCCCTCCCCACCGCAGAGAGTAGTAGGATAGAAACAAAAACACACACACATTTCAATCAAAAAAGGTTTGTTGGCACCGGAAACAGCTGTTCCCCTCACACACACACACACACACACACACACACACACACACACACACACACACACACACACACACACACACGCACACTTATATTTCTCCAAGCTTTCACTGTTGGCTGGTACACAGTTGGGGACGGCATTGAAAGCCCATGGCATTCCAGTAAAGGCTGGTGCCACATTTGCTATGGACTAAAGCAAAACGGCTATTGGAGCAATTCGGAGATAAGCAGGAAACTGGACAGGCAACAGTGTGAGATTTCTATAATCCGGTCACATGATAAACAACAAGTCATGGCTATCAGCATATGGAAATGGAATTTTATAGCTAGAACTGAGCAAACCGTTCAAATTCCCTTAATGATTTAAAACACTTTTTCTGCTTGTGGAATGTCCGTGAGCAACTGTGACTTCCTCAGATGTGTTTGTTATTCATATTTAAAGTAGACAATTTTTTGTGGATTTCTTTTACCCATGCATTGTTCTTGGATGAAGATTCTCTGTAAGAAATATTCAATATTTGAAATTCAAGCTGTGGCAGTGAGTAGTAACTTAGGTAACTTAAGTCACACAATATTGTTTCTATTCCCTGATTGGATGAGTATCTGGCCTGAACTGACATGAGGCACCATTTCTAGACAAATGTTTTAATGTATTGGCTGAGTGCATCAGCAGGCAAATAGTAATGAGAAATAGTAATGGTGACACAGAAGTGTGAATGCCAAACCCACAGATTCAGGACCAGTACTAATGTTAGTGTTAGCATAGCTTCATTCTCTCTACCTGGAACTTCCATGTGCAATTATTCCCTGGCAACAGAAGTCTGAAATGAATTTGTGTAGAAAGTCACTAAGGTTCAGCCACCTTTGAGTGGAACATATCAGCCATTCTGTATCTGTAACAATACATAACAGTTTTCTAAAAGGAAATAAAACAGTCTAAATTAAACAGAAGGCAAAAAATTATTCAAACTGAAATTGGGCCAGGACATGAAGATTAATACTTTTATTCTTTGGAAATCCACCACAAAAACTTTAATGACTACAAGGGCTGTGGCACAAGTTACACCTGCTCTATAGGGCCCCCTTCTGACCAAATGTGGTGCTGTAGATGCACCCTGCCTCAGTTTATCCTGTCACCAGTAATTTCACCAAGGATTTTCACCAATGCTCCTTCTGAGGGGTCTAGTTTATTAACCAAAGACCTAATGAAAATACAAGCAAAACTTCACCCCAGTATCTTAGCCAGGAGGCAAGAATCAGTCTCAGTTTATCCGTTCTCATCTGGGTCCACCATTCCCATACAGCATGGTTTTTGGCTTGGATCCCTTCCCTTGTGTCAGGACTCTTGCAATTACCTGGGAAGAATTCTGCACTGGAACCAGGGGTTGGCAGAAATCTGTCAATTGCAGCTCTCTTCCGGGGCAGGATGTAGTTCTTGATACGCTGGGCTTCCTGCCACTGTTTGGGAATTCCCTGTCCTTCAGAGCACACCTTCCAGGCCCCTCGTTCTGGTGAACTCTCCTAGGAGCTCCTTTCCTCCTGAGCTTAGGATATGTTTCACAGAGTTTGGTAATTTTGTGTGTGCCATCAATGTCAGTCAAGGACAGTTCATGTTCCAAGCAGTTCAGCCTATGGCTGGTGTGTTGGTAGGCAGGTGTGGACTGTCAGGTAAACGTCACTTCAAAACTTCAGGGAGGGATCAGCCAGGCATACTCAGTCCAAAAACAAGTGAAGGTCACCATAGATTTAGCAGTTATGATTGTTCTATAAGTATGGACCAATCAGAAAGGGTCTTGAAAAAGGATTGAAAAATAAGCCAATCAGAACAAACCAAAAGTTGTACAGGCAGAGAGCAGGGAGGCAACAGTTAGTTAAGATAGGAGCAGGAAAAGAAGAAGAACCAAAAGAGATCAGAAGAAACCTAAAAGAGTAAAGATATCAGAAGAAGCAACTGCAGGGTGACAGCAGCAGCTGGCTAATGGGACAGATCAGAAAAGGATCCTTAAGACAAAGCAGAGGGAAAGAGGCCTACAGAGTGTAAGCATGCCAGCCATAGTATAGGATATAGAATAGAAATGCTTGAGATAATAAAAATGTGTGTATGTGGTGTGCATGTTTATGCTACTAGGTATAAAGTTTAGGGTTTATTAAAATTGCTGTTAGTGTCCTGCATATGACTGATCACCACGTGCAAAACATAATCACTTAAGCCATTCCAACTGTATACCATTACAGTATTGGGTACTTTAACTTGTATACCTGTGCTAAAGGGTTTATGTTTAAATTTAGGGTTAAATTAATTGTATTAGGAAAGGTTGGTTACACTAAGTAAAGAAAATACTTTGTTTTGGAAAAGTATTGCCTGGGTGTTAATTCTTTGAGCAGAGGGCTGTATCCGCGTCCTCCAGGGGTGAACAGATCTAGTCTGTTCTGGGGAGTTTCCTAAAGGACATAGATCTTTGGTAAACCCTGGCAATTTCACTTGGGCGGGCCCCCTCCTTTCACCTAACAGGAACAGATTAATAGGTTAGCATCTGGGGAAACCAGAAGTAAGCAACAGAAGGGATGTTCTGGGATCCCTAAATCTGTTCTTGGGGTAACAGTGGTTCCACTTTGAATAGATACTTAAATAGTCATTAGGTGTGTGTGTATGAGAGAGAGAGAAAATGAATTACTGTGTAGTTCAGTGTGTAGGGCATCCACCTCTGAAGTGGGTGACCCAGGGTCCAGTCCTCCTGCTCCAATCGCTCTTTCACTATTTATCCACAGTGCAACAGGAGAGATTGAGGGAGCCTCATATCAGAGTATCTTATAGCTCAGTGGTTAGAGCAGCTTGCTAAGATGTGGGAGACCCCTGTTTGTATCCTTTCTCCCCTTCTGGGTAAGAGTGGGGAGCTGAACTTGGGTCTTCCACATCCCCAGTGTTGAATGGGACCCAATCCAGTAGCCGGCCTCTGATCATGCCTTCTGGATTAGGCCCTGCACATGGCTTGGATGGACAGACACCTATCTTCTCCCAGTTAATCAGTCACTTTGGGACTTAGATATTTGGATGCCTAGAGTGAGGGAGCAGTGAACATCCTCAGAGGCAGAAACATAGGCGCCTAGGGAACTTTTATCCTGCCTACGTGGGGGTTTTATAGATATCAGTGGAGCCAAAACAGAGACATTGGAGCCTAAGCCTGGGATTTAGGCATGTAAGTACCTGGGCCTTCCTGGCTCTAGGAACCATCCCGCTGAGTCGTAGTAATGTTTTCTTGGGCAAATTAGCTGCCAACCGGCCAACTAGGGATTTCATTACTTCCAGGTGGGTCTGAGTTGGCGTGTTCTCCCTTCCAGGAGCCTGTCACAGGTAGGATGGTCCCAGACCCCCTAAAAGGGCCACCCCATGTGACGGGCTGCCATTATATCTCGACCAAAAGATGGCATCTTCAGCAGCACAGTGCCTCTATCTATTCGTTAATTAAGGTCTCTTCAGAGGGATGAGTGCCACTTATGGAATCACTAAAACCACTTGCTGCTGCCCCCTGCAAGTTTTCCAATTTCATCCAAATACTGACCAGACACAACTGGCTATGAGAGCAGACTAGATTAAAACCCAAAATGGTATGGTTGCCATTTCTACATACACAGAAAGCTCTGTACTTCACATTAGTGGATCAAGTACACAGAAATAGATATTATCTATCTTGAAAAGCTATACCATAATCGTTTGCTAACCAAAGTACCTGTCTATTCACACATTGTAGAGTACTTTCATTTAAAAGGAAGCACGGCTTCTGTAGGCTCTGGAAACATACAGTTTGAGATATTAAGGTTAAACAAATGTTGGCAATCTATTGCAGATTACACTAATATAGTAAAGATGAGTCAAACAACGCTATTTACCGAGATGAAATGCAGCAAGTCTAGTGTGAGAAATAACAATACGTCAACAGCGAAGATCCATCTGATTTTCCACACTCCCCAATTACTACATATTTTACTACACAAAGGGGAAAAAAACATTACCACCAATCCTGTGATGGCACTACAACACTGCGGTCAGTAAAAAGGCCCAAATCAGTTTCCATTGAAATCAATGGATGGTTTGCCATTGACTTCAATGGCAGCAGGAGTGGGCCCAGTAGGTAGGTGGAAAAAAAAGAAAAGACCTGTTGCTAATCCTAGTGAGTATTACTCAATTTATACACTGAATACATGGTGACCATAAGCTTTTTGTGTTACCATAAAGACCCAAGAGATTATATATAGTAAAGAAGGTGGTCAGGGATGAAAATAAATTGTTTAGTTGAGACAAGGAGGTACAAAAGAATAGATTTATATGTGGATCTTTCTACTAATAGAAAATGTCTGATTTCACTTTAACATTTGAAAGACTGAAAAGCTCTTGAACTTTTGGTAGAAAAAGAAATGGGACTCTTTCACTAAGTGGTAAACACAAAAAAGCAGCTTACAAGAAATTGAAGACTGGACAAATAACCAGGGAGGAGTATAAAAGTATTGCTCAGGCATGCAGGAGTGAAATTAGGAAGGCCAAATCACACTTGGAGTTGCAGCTAGCCGGAGATGTTAGGAGTAACAAGAAGGGTTTCTTCAGGTATGTTAGCAACAAGAAGAAAGTCAAGGAAAGTGTGGGCCCCTTACTGAATGAGGGAGGGAACCTAGTGACAGAGGATGTGGAGAAAGCTAGTATACTCAATGCTATTTTTGCCTCTGTCTTCACAGACAAGGTCAGCTCCCAGGCGGCTGCACTCCGCAGCACGGTATGGGGAGGAGGTGACCAGCCCTCTGTGGAGAAAGAAGTAGTTTGGGACTATTTAGAAAAGCTGGACGAGCACAAGTCCGTGGGGCCGGATGCACTGCATCCGAGGGTGATAAAGGAGTTGGCCGATGAGATTGCAGAGCCATTGGCCATTATCTTTGAAAAATCATGGCAATCGGGGGAGGTCCCAGATGACTGGAAAAAAGCTAATGTAGTGCCCATCTTTAAAAAAGGGAAGAAGGAAGATCCGGGGAACTACAGGCCAGTCAGTCTCACCTCAGTCCCTGGAAAAATCATGGAACAGGTCCTCAAGGAATCAATTCTGAACCACTTAAAGGAGGGGAAAGTGATCAGGAACAGTCAGCATGGATTCACCAAGGGCAAGTCATGCCTGACTAACCTAATTGCCTTCTATGATGAGATAACCGGCTCTGTGGATGAGGGGAAAGCAGTGGATGTTCTGTTTCTTGACTTTAGCAAAGCTTTTGATACAGTCTCCCACAGTATTCTTGCCAGCAAGTTAAAGAAGTATGGGATGGATGAATGGACGGTAAGGTGGATAGAAAACTGGCTAGATGGTCGGGCTCAAC